>OU862917.1:25000709-26391315 GCA_917880885.1 Limnephilus marmoratus | reverse complement strand
TAGTTTGTTTTGTGTTTTTAGTTCATTAAGAAAGCAAATTGATGGCAAAAATAAGGAGTCTCTGGAGCATAATGCGATTTGGTTTTCAGTCGAGAGGATGCCCTTTTAATTCCCATCGCAGCACATGACACCAGGTGTGATTTAGATTGCTCAGTTTGACAGACTTTATGATATTGCCTTTACAGCTGATTTACAGATGCCATTACATTAGCAGTATGCTTAATAATTGGATAATTTTTATAGTACGTTTTAAAGGGCGCTTTTAATGTTAATCTCACCTTATGAAGCACGGGTTCGGGGTGGCTGGGAGGACGGCACATGGAGTCGGGGTCCAGCAGGGTGGCCGCCTGGTCATGAGCGAACAGCAGAGCCTCGAACCAGTCGCCGCCCAGGATGGAGCACAGCTCGGCAGCTGCCGGCCCACTGCTGTTGGCCAGGGCTTCCATACACTGCAATTTATAACATTAAAAATACAGTCAATTTTGCTCATACTCTGTTTTTTTTACACGCTTTTGATTCCGATTTTAGACAATTCAATTTCCACACCTATACATATACTAAGCAGTAATGGTATAGGAATAAGCAAAACAATTGGGTTTTTTTATATCCTGGAAAGATTTTCATTATAATCTTTTTCTCATTTCCTGTACATTACCTAAGTAGTGTATTTTTTAAGCGTTTCTTTACTGTTACATCCCCTTTGTTAGATGAAGTTAAGTATGGCTATGGTAAGGTAAGATTAGATTAGGTTAGGTACTTTGTTATATCAATGATATTTATGAGATTTATCGACTACCACAAAATGGGCATGTGCTCTAGCATGGTGATTGAAAATAAAATTAAGAAATATATTATTAAATAAGTACACAGTCACTTCAGTTTTACACGGTTTTGATAAAATACAGTCAACAAATAGTAATGGAAATATCTATTCTCATTAGAATTCACCAATTTTCCAATAGGTGCATAATATACCTATTGAAAAAAAATTAACACAGTGGAAAGTATTGGCCTTATAAGACCAGAATAAAGCGTAATAGGTTTTAAATTTTATATGGGGGGTTTTGTCCTAAAACTCATTAGGGAACGTACCCACACCACGTGACCGGTTCGGAGGGGGTGGGGGTTAAAAATTGCAAAAAGTTGGTCACGTAGTATGGGTACGTTCCCTTAACAAGTGAGGTGATTAATTGTGAAGTTTGAGATAAATGTGCGAAGGAATTACAGTAATCATTAGTTTGTCGGTATAGTAAAAAGTAAGTTACATTCTTGGCTGCATTGGCCGCGTGCCTGTCGAGAGGGGCAGGCAGAGGGCGCTGGCGACGGGCGGCCGCCGCGTGGAGGGCGAGGGCCGAGGCAAGGGGTGCGCCGCGCAGCCTCCGGCCTGCCGCCGCGACGCGTCCGCCCAGCGTCGCGGCGCCCCCATTGCTGAGCGTCTGCTGCAGTCGCTGGAGTGCCGCCTGCAGCTCTCCGTATTCTGGAATAACACAAATACATTTATTTCATTTTGCATAGGAATTGAAAGATTTAGCCTTGCCGGGGCTCTGCTCTAACTACTGAGCTGATTCAACTCTATCCCCTTCGGTATTATTTAACTGCAGCATACTTCGACTAGAACCACCAACATTTTTTTTTTTTAAATTTTAATTATAACAGTCTTAAATCGCAGATTTATAATTATTTTTTCTCTCAACGGCATTGAGATATGTGTGTTGTGGGCGTATCTGTGTGCCCGAAGTAAAATCAATTTTCCCTTACTTGGGTTGAAATTTAACAAACATCTTCAAATATCGAAGATTCCTAATCAATATTGGCTTTTTTAATACATCTATTTTTGGTTCTGACAATCCATGGTGTAATTCCATTGCAATAATTTATTAAAACTAGTCAACAGTAAACTGATGAAATCGCCAACTGGTCATTTATGAACACATTACAAAATCATTGATAAAAACACAAACAATAACCCTTTCCAAATTAATTAAAAAAACTTTTTTCAAAACTTTCGATCCAAACTACGAGTAGGTACTAATAATTCGAAAAACTTTTTTGAAACTTTCGACGGGTGCTATATGTGTACACAAATATATTCATATTATAGGCCCTCTTTAGTGATCTGCCTATACCTGAGTATTATTAGAAGAGATAAACAGGGTGTCAAAGGATGTACCTGACTTACTTTAACGAGTGATTCCTAGCATTTAATTAAAAAATTTAAAGAAAATTTGACCTCTTGTGAATTTCTTACGTGTTTTTATTTTTTTATTATTCAATTTTTTTTCTCCAAAATCAAACAAAAAAAAACTTCCACATGTCATCATTGGTCACTCAGCCGAGTAACCGCTCAAACCCACACCCTGACCCTAACTGTCCCACTAATTTTTTTATGTTTTAGATTAAAACAAAAACATCAAAATGTCACCGGAGACCCAAATTTCATACTCCAAATAATGTCAGGAACCACTGGTTAAAATAAGTCAAGTACGCCCCTAATAATAACTTAACAACAAATATAGCGACATTAAAACAAAAACATCAGGTGTTTGTAATTGCTTTTACATAGGTAAAACTAACAGAAATTTTGAGGTAAGAGTAAAAGAACATCTTTTTAGGGCGAATCTGAGTTTGCAGATCATTTATTAAAAAATGATCATACATTTGACACAAACTTAGGACTGAAAATACTACATACGGGTATCGCAGATAATAGTTTTGAAATCTTAGAATAAGGAAAAATGTCAATACTAAAACAGATATAATTAACAAGCAAAACAAAATACGAACCGTGTTTTGAATATTTTCCCACTTAACCGGTCTTTCCCTGCTAATGATATTGTAATTCCTAAATCCAATAAACCATAATATCTTTACATTGTGTAACGGACAGGTTTGTACACCATTAAGCTACAAATACGATGCTGCATTCTTTGTCATTGAAAAAACAATGTTTTCTCGTAGAAAAATTACAGCGCAAATAGAAAACAAAAACAAACCGCTGAAAAAAATTGCACCATTCAAAAATAGAACAGCGGCTGCAGCGGAACAAGAGAACCCCATCTGTGAGCGGTAGAACTAACTCTTCTCATGTACATTTACGTCATTTCCCCATCCGGTAACAGCTCAATTGTGCGATGTTCGATGTTCAAACACGATTATCCTGAATGATAACAATGGCCGCCGCATTCCGTGTGGATACTTTACACTTTACTGCTTTAGCCGTTTGCATACCCGCTGAGCACTCGTGCGGTAAGTCAGGGCTAGCGACAACATATCATGTCGTATTATGTCGCGGTAGATACAGCTGATAATGAGAGATCTGTTATGCTCACGTGACAATCTATGAATACGCAAATTAATGGCAAATTAAACTATAACTTATTTAAAATTATGCGCCCGAGAAGATGTGGCACAGTCCGCCTCAAATAACCACAAGATGCTCGTCAAAACACAATAAATATATATTTGTTAAAGTTTTTCAATAAATGCTCTAACCAATTTAAATTGAAAAAAATGAGTACCATACTGAGCAACACGCCTACACTCCAAGGACAAAAACCTCAAATCTACCGAACATCCCAAAATGAAATACGTCTTTTGGTCAGAAAACCCGTAAATTTCATGCTAAAAAATTATGCTAACCACGCCTTTCCAAATGAAGTTAAAAACACCATGGAGATAAAAAAAGTTTAAATTATGGCCCCAAACGCAAACGTGAGGAAATCATACAAAATATGAAGTAACACTAAAACAAAAAACAACCTATAGTCAGCAAACATGAAGATAAAAAAATTCAAACATAGTCAACAAACATGAAGATGAGGAAATCATAATATGTGTAACACTAACCCAACTACCTACGGTTCGCCTCGGAACAGAAAACCCTAGTGAGGAAGACTGTGAATAAACTATTTTGGGTCTCAGGAGAATTAATAAAACGCAAGTTGACGGAGAAGAAGTCGGGAACTTCCCATCAAGACGACTGAGACATGGCACGATTGATAACGGACAGAAAATGTTTCATGAGAACGAATGATTCGCAATTGGATTAAAGCAGAAATCCTGGTGCCCCAGGAAGACATACCACGATCAAGAGTGGATGGACGAAGAAATGAGTTACAGGATAACGAATGACGCAAAAGTGGATGAAAAAAGAAGTCGGCGATGTTCCAGGAAGACATGGCATGATCGTGTGAATTCAATAAATGTATCGGGTCACATCAAGAAGCGAATAATAAAAGAGTATTTATGAATGTGAATCTTGTTAGTTACGTGACTTTTCATCATATCTGCCTACCTCTGCGTTGACTTAGCGCATAGTCAATATTACAATGTACGGTTAAGAATTAATGAGCGAAAATTACGCGTTAGTGACACCGAGATTACGAAATTAAGCCAAATTTTAGCACAGTGATCGCTCAGTTTATGAACAAAAGCCTAAATACAATGAAAATAGCGTGGCCACCCCTGATAAGCACTAATTTAACATATATGCATAGTTATGTAGGTAGGTAGGACGAAAAAGCATTTCCTCTGCGAATGAATGGAAACCCGCTGAAGCCCGTCCATCGCCGCATCCGATCGGAGATGCGCGTCAAATCAGTTATACAACGAAGGATAGATCTACCATCCACCATTTCCCAACTACCATATCTTCCTGTATGGTCCGGCAAAAATTCACTGGATAATGTTATGTAATAAAATGGAACCAAGCCTATTCATTAATATGGCAACACCGAGTAACGCGGATTTTAGACCTGAAGCAATCTCATTATTTTCGAGGGTGTAATGATGATAAGTGATAAGTATTCAATCTCGAATACTCTCTCGTTCCCGCATCGCTTCGTACCTTACTAATAAGGGGCTATTGGTTAGATGCCACAGATGTCACAGATGGATATAAGCTCAAGGGCGGATTTAGGGGTTAGGGGCACGTGCCGCCCCCCCCCCCCCCCCCCAGACGGTATTTTTGTGTACTTTGGAGATTCCATCACAGTACATACTTAGAAGCAAAAACTGTCTTTATTAAACATTTAATTTTTCTATGGTTTTGACACTTTCATAAACCTTCCTAGACACATCTGAACTTGTAGAAATAAACAGTAATTGTTGATTTTTTTGCCCGTCCGCTCCTTGTGCCCCCCCCAGAAAAAAATCCTGGATCCGCCCTTGTATAAGCTCACATATGACCGATATAAGCTCATGTTGTAACTCTAGAAAGTTAAGTTGCCTCCCGGTTCTACCCGCGCATCTTCAAGGAAAAATCTCTGGAAATACGTTCAGCTAACCCAGAGTGAATACTCGTAACCCTTTTGTTAAAAGTTTAACGGGCGGTTGAGGGAACAATTAGTTTCCTTTGGGTTGTTAAAGTACCCATAAAGTTGTTGTTATAGTTTTGTACTTAAAATATACGTAAAATAATTGTATATTTTATTTAATTACACCGCAACAATTTTTTTTTTACATTAACTCCACACAGGAGACACTGGGGAAAATTATTTCCCTCGGGGTCTAAGCCGCCTTCCTTGAAGATGCTGTGTAGTCTTTGTTGTAGGAGGGAGGAAACACAGAGGCCGTCAAATTAACTCAAGAACTCCACAGCCGAGCCGTTTAACTCAAGAAAGAGTCGTAGAAACTGCCCATTCTCACGAGGCAAATAATGTCAACCGTGTATAAATTTTGGACGCGCGTTTGGCGTGTTTCCGGAGGGATCAATAATGCTAGTTCATCTGAACATCTTCCATTGAAATACTCGTAGAACAAGGAAAGCATTCACATCTGTAAAGACATTCGATAGTTTGGACAATGGAGAAAAACGAACCTAACCTCAATTTTAAGTTAATTTTTACTTCTTCAAATTTTGCAAATTCACTTTGTGGCACAATTTTATTAATGAAATAATTTAAAACACTTTGTTATTACCACAATAAACTTTATTTAAAAGTCAACATGTTTCAAGAACGATGTTCTCTTCATCAGGACATATAATGTACTAAAACTAAATGATCGAACATAGAAGACAGGCGTGGGTAGAAATGGAATTAGTGGGGGAGGAGAGGTGGAAAGGGGAGGTGCTTAGAAGATCAACAAGGGGGGGGGGGCGAGAGGTGGAGAGGGGGGTGCTTAGAAGAACAAAGAACATGTTGACTTTTAAATAAAGTTTATTGTGGTAAAAACAAAGTGTTTTTAATTATTTCATTAATTTAATTTTTAGTTTTTATTGTAAGAGCTCGTTTCATCAACAAATTTGGATTAAACATCATATTTTCATGCAATTATTTCGCGAGCGTTAAAAATATAAAATATTTACATAAATCGAACATTAGAATATAATTTAGAATAATTTACTTTCAAACAGTACCTACCACTAATTTCTTAATACCGTTTGACGTAAATGTGAAAAATATTTCCTTGATTTTTTAAGTTTATTTTTTTCCTTTTAACCACCTTGATGTTGTCATTTAAAATCATTTAATCGATCGCAGTGCTCTCCATTGTTATCTACAATTTCTTGGTAGACTGTACACAGTTCACAGTCTACAGAGTACTGTACTATTGCACACTGAACACGCAGATTAGAGCGGTAGGTAGCCATGGGGAAAATAATGCAAAATAACCGAGTCGCACGTCGCAGCAGCTGTGCCGGCCATATAAGGAAATAGTTTTGTTTCAAATAATGACATTGCTAGATGCTGAGTGAGTTGTAATTTAACCCAACCATTGAAGGGCAAACAATTAATATTGGCTTACGAACAATCAATCATAGATATAGTCTGTCAATTAAGAATAGAAAATATTAAAAATAGAACTACAAAATTTGTAGGCTGGCAACACCAATTTAACTGTCAAATATTATTTTAAAGCGCAGTGACACCGAAAATGTAGATCACTGTAAATTCATATTTAAAAAAATATTTTTTTGGTTCTTAAAAAAAAAATGAAAATAGAAGAAGCACTGTTGTTAAGGCATCTACTTAATGACATAGTTTGACTAAATGGTGTTTTACAAAGTGATTTGCTTTAATTTAATTTAACATAAATTTGAATTTAACAGTAGGTAGAAAGAAATAATCGCTAATGGTGAGTTTAGTTACGCTTCTTTTAGGTCTGAATGAGTTAAATATATGCAGATCTAAAATTAGAGACATGATCTAATGCCTCTGGGCCACGCTAAGTACTTAAGCTAGTATTAAATAAAAGTGGAGAATTTCTAAACTACGTTTTATATTTTACTAGCAGACCCGGCACACGTTGCTGTGGCTAACGAAATACACCGCCATTACCCAATCTTTATAAAATCCACACCACCCGCTTGCTTGCCAGCTACCCGCTGCCCGCTGCCTGAATTGAATATTTGAATTTCTCGGCTTTTCTCTACTATAATAAGCATGTATTATACATATAAACTAATTAACTCGCCACTAATTATACAATGCTTGCAATGCAACACTGGATATTTGAAAAGGGAAAATCAAATACCTACTTACTCTAGGACATCTATTTTCCAATTTCTTCCGTAGAACGAATTTCATAAGTGACTACAGGACGGCCCGCCAGCACGCACAAAATCTTCCTTGCAAAAATCGCACAAAAATATATTTTCTTTGAATTTCTCGGCTTTTCTCTAATATAATTTACATGTATTATACATATAAACATTCCTCTTCAATCACTCTATCTATTGGTGAAAACCGTATGAAAATCCGTTGCGTAGTTTAAAAGATTAACGCGCACATACATTTTGAACGACTTCATTTTATACTATGTAATGATGATGATGATGATAATGATAATGATGATGATGATTACAATATCGTTATTCTTCAATATGTAAACACAAAATTGCAGAGTTATAATATACTTATACGCAGCAATTCTAATTTTGAGATCGGTGGATATTGCAATGAATTTTTTTTTTTCACTTTTGTGCCTTTTAATTTTTTTTATGAAAATGTAGGTTACACAGTTTTACATTACCACCATCCACCATAAGTTATATTTTTAGTATTGCCATTTGAACAACAGTAGCGCCCTCCTATGTTGTTTACTCTTATTTGACAAACTGTATGTAGGTATTCGTCGGAAGGAACCTATTTGAAAATTGTCCAGTTTATTAAAAAAAAATGTGGTGAATGATATTTTACACAAGGAAGTAATTCATTTTTACTCGTTCTTGTGTTCCAAATTTAGGTTGTGAATTGATTAGCCATCTTCCGTGTTTCATACTTTCTACTATATAAGTTTTAAAGACACCTATCTTGACATTATATGCTCCAAATATTGCAATCTACGCGTTGAGATAAAGGAATCTATGAGACGAGGTGTCCGTTTTATCATAACATATCTGAGAATTGTTTTCTGGAATCTACAGACTCCAGGAGAGAGTTATATACTAATGGAACGTACACATACTACGTGACCAACTTTTTGCACATTTTAACCCCCCCCCCCCCCCCCCTAGTATGGGTACGTTCCCTAACATCAAAATAGAGCGCACAAGTCACAACAACAAAAAACTAATACAAAATTGCTAGGAGACCTCATAAAAGTCGGCATCTTGAATCCTAGAATCCGTGACATTTTCTTCTGAAGAAAACCACTTAACAAACTGTACTCAAATAGTGATGAATTAAAAAAAAATTAACAAAACAAAAAAACAACGGTGTAGTTATATGTAGTTACAAACCTACCTTGACTGACACCGACTCCAAAAGTAACAATCGTACCTACATATTGATGATTAGAAAAAGTAAGTTGATTATGAAGTTGTAGAAGAATACGATATTATTTTTTTACTTTTTAGTGCATTTTTTGAAGTCGTTTTTTTGTTTTGTTAAAATTTTTGTTTTTTTTTTTTTTTTTAGTGAATCTGAAGTACACTAACTAATTTGTCTGAATATGGGTAGACCTACTAAACGTGCTGCTCATATGAGACAGACATAATTTGACCATAACGACGTTAGGGTCAAATTAAGAGATTCGGCCGAGTTTCGTTAATTTGTCATGGATCCAATAATCAGAACCTAACCAAACTCTCATCAAATTACCCTTGAAGTACAGTTTCCAATAATGATAGAAATCGGTTGGCGTGATATTGAGTTATTAGTCCATTTGTCACGCACATACTTAAGCAAATTTAAGACTTATATGGTTTTCTCATCGATGCCATTGTTGGAACTGGACCAAATTAAAATGGGACCACACGGGAAGCACCAGCTTTCATATAAAAAAGAATCATCAATATCGGTTCACCCAGTCAAAAGTTCTGAGGTAACAAACATAAAAAATAATAATAATAAAAAATAAAAATACAGTCGAATTGAGAACCTCCTCCTTTTTGAAGTCGTTTAAAAATAAAGTATCCCTCCACAGATCATGCCATATCTTCCTCGGACGTCCCCGACTTCTTCTTCCATTCACATTCAATCATTTCTCCGTCAATCTTCTCCAAATTTGAAAAATCATCCAAGCTTAGTTATCCTTTGATTGTTCAGGACCGGTTTTATAACCCGTTCGTTACGCTAGGTACCTACCATTTTTAACGAATGTTCGGTCTAACGCCAAACGAATATTGTTAAAAATGGTATCAAGCGTAACGAACGGATGGTCATAAAACCGGCCCTCAGTATAGCGCCCTTGAGGTGCGGTGTTTGTAAAACGGCACGGTGCGGCGCCTTAAAAACATGTCCGAAAATGATAGTAATGCTATTGCAAAGGTAGGTAGTTACTCACCGACAACTTTATAAACATCTTCCGCCTCGAGCGAAGCGGCGTCGTCATCCGAATAGGCGTCGTTGACGAAGCCGGGATGGCGTCCCCGGCCGCCGGCCCCCCTCGGACCCCTCCCCGGCGAGTCCTCGGAGGCGCGCGTGTCCTCGAGCGCCTGAAGTTTGCGCGAGTCCCGCAGCGAGTTGCGCAGGAACTCGTTCTGCGCCGCGATGCGCTCCTCTTCCTCCTTTCTTTTTCGGATCTGCTCCTGGAAAAAAGAAATTAACGATTAGAAACTAAAAAAAAGTACATATTTTAATGAATAGTCTTCAATTTTTTTCGACAATTAAAGAGTTACAAAAACCTTTTTGAGACGGGTCTACGCTTTGACGTATTTTAAAATACATTTTCAAAAAATCATTCGAAAAAATTTAAGCTTCGAACTCGATTTACATAAATAATAATAATAATATCTTTATTGAACAAAAATTTAAAGATTTATTTTATAAAAAAAAGTACATCATACAATAGTTTAAAAGTTGCATAAGTACAAAAGTTAATAACAGAAAACAATATACATATAAACAGTAGGTACAGGTAGGTAGAATATAGATTTATAATTATAAATTTAGGTTTCTCGTAACCTGCCTCACTAGGCTAGCCTGTGTTGAGGCAGTAATTTTACGTTAATTTATAATACTGTGAACGTACCTACAATATTAGAATATAATCACACAATAGATTGGTTGCATTAATAATAACAATATCATGGTACAATAATAACAGCATTGGTTCATTACTAATTTCGAATTTGGGTGAGTGCACCGGTAAATGCTCTATCATTATTTTTTATCCAAACGAAAGCTTACTCAGAAAAATTTACTCAGAAACGAAAGCTAAAATAAGTTATATAAAAAGTCGACTCCAAATTTTTTTTTTTTTTTTTTTTTTTTTTTTTTTTTTTTTTTTTTTATTGTACAACAGACAGGTTAGTCCAATTATAGTACAATTTTAATTTTAACAACTAACAATACATGTATATATTCTTTTTAAAAGATGGTATGGTGATATCAAACACATCTATATCCGCTGGTAGGGCATTAAGCAATGTCATACCTCTTGTCATGCTGTGTTGAGCCATGACATCTGTCCGACCCTGCGGTATGTAGAATAGGTCGTGGCTACGATTTCGACAGTATTTGTCAGGAACAAATAAGCCACAGCATGACAGGAGATACGGACAATCAATAAGGTTTTTTATTAACTTTAATTGGAATACCATGAGTCCGGCATTACGCCTGGTCTCCAGGCTTTGATAATTTGTCTCCTTTAGCAGTTCCACGTGATGCATGAATTTCGGATATATTCCGAATGATCGCATGTAAACATACCTTAGGAATTTTTTTTGAATTTGTTCAATCATATTTATATATTTAATTTGATAAGGTATCCATACAGTACTAGCGTACTCCAGCTTGCTTCTGACCACTCCGTTGAACATGGCGGTCATTGCTTCTATGTTACTGAATTGTTTGCAAGTTCTAATTACAAAACCAAGCATTTTGGAGCAAGCCGAAGTAAGCTGCACTATATGATTTGAAAATGTCAGCCTGGGATCAAAGGTCACCCCAAGATCCTTGATGATATTTACGCGTGTTAGTACTTCTCCATTCATTATATACGGGTATAATAACGGATTTTGTGAACGACTATAAGTCATAACGACGCATTTTTTAATATTGAAATTAAGTTTATTTTCTAACGACCATTTCATGATTGAATCGAGGTCTGCCTGCAGTTTGGAATAATCGTCCTCTGATTCGATTTCCATCATCAGTTTCATGTCATCCGCGAATAGGAGACATGAGCTATGACGTATGCAGTCCTGAATGTCATCTATTAGAATAAGGAATAACATGGGACCTAGATTCGATCCTTGAGGAATTCCTGACAGAGCTACGAACTTATGTGAGTCGTATCCATTTACATTTACATACTGGCTTCTATCTTTTAAATATGATGCAAAAAATATCAGTAAGGGTTGATTAAAACCTATTTTGTGCATCTTTCTTAATAGAACGTCGTGATCTACTCGGTCAAATGCCTTTGCGAAATCCGTGTAGATTACGTCCGTCTGATGCCTACAGTCTAGGCCTTTTGCTACCCGTCGAGAAAAAGAGAGTAAGTTGGTTACCGTTGATTTCCTCGGTAAGAAGCCATGTTGATTTTCTCTTAAGAAAGGCGCGATTTGCGGACTGATTTTATCACAGATAATCATTTCAAAAATTTTTGGAATTGTTGACAGTACTGCAACTGGTCTATAATTTCTGACATCAGTCTTTTCATCGGTTTTGTGAATAGGGCTGACCCTCGTTAATTTCCAACACTGTGGAAACGTGGATGACATGATGCAGAGATTAAATATGTAAGCAAGGGATACACTGATATTTGGAGCGATTTTTATAATTATCGAAGGAGGAATACTGTCCGGTCCAGTAGCCTTGTCAGGTCGCATATTCCGGATACAGGCTTCTATTTCCTGGATGTTGGTCAATCCGAGTGAGATATCTCCAACGTTCCAGGGTGATGCTGTTGGGAAATTGGTTTCAAGTTTCGGGGTTACTTGACTATAAACGGAATGAAAATAGTCAGCAAACTTATTAGCAATTGTGTCAGGGTTAGTAAAAGTTACGCCTTCCTCAGTCAAGCATGTTGTTGAGGTTGGGTTAACTTTTTGTGACCTAATATAATCCCAGAAAAACTTTATATCGTCTTTGATCCCATTCTGAACATTTTTCATATATTGTTTTTTAGCAAAATTTATTTCATATTTTAGCTCGGATCTACTCGCTGAAAATAGTAGATAATCGGATTGCTTTTTGTGCAATAGATATCTTTTCCGGAGCGTTTCCTTTCTTTTCAATTTATCTATAATACTCTTATTGAACCATATCGGATATACATCGTTTGTGATATTGGGTTTCTTAATGGGTATACATAATTCAAAAACACTGAACAATACATTATATAAATATTTCACTGCTTCGTCCACTGATTTTATGGTGTACAAAAATGTCCAATCAAAGTGCGATAGAATATTATTGCACATTTCTATGTTTGCTCGCTTATAATTAAATTTGTAGAAATTATAATTGAGGAACGAAGGCGGGGGCCCGGGGGGGACGCGGCGAACGTTTTGGCGGCATCGCCGTCTGCACCGAACCTCTCTTGATAGTCGCGCGGATATGTCCAGCGTCGGGTGATGCTGGTCTTCACTCACCAATGGTTCCTCGCTTCTCGTCACGTCACACATATTAATGTTGCTAAGGATAAGATCAAGGATATTGTCGCTGCGGTTCTTCACTTTATTGTACTGAGTCAGTCCATTTGAGCTTGTAAAATATGAAAAATCAGTTAAAACGTCTTCGGGTTTATTATTCAAATTGAAATCCCCCAAAATTAATATGTTCTTATTTAATAATATGTTGGCTTTATTATCTAAATGTTCGTAGAAAATACGTCTATTTTCACTGTCATCTGTGCAGTAAAAGTATACTACACATATAAACACAGTAAAGTTATCTTTAGTGACTTTTACCCAGAGGTGTTCACCATCTGTTTCTAGCTCTCTTACTCTTATTGATTCCAGTGGTGTGCGTATTGCGAGCAGTACCCCTCCTCCTCGTTGCCCCTCTCGGTCCCGGCGATGTATTGTATATAATGTAGGTACTACGCGTTTCCGGACACCGTGTATACGCAAATGTATTAATTTACAAGCTTATAAGGCCCCCCTGGTATAAGCACATCGATAAAAGGTTCAAGTAGGTATCTAAATGAAGATCGCTAACGAACAAATAACAGTTCTCGTTGATTGAATATGTTTGATTTAGTCGACGTGTACCATTGTATGTTTATTAACGATCTGCAGTCGTGCTCGGGAACGATGACAAGCTACTGAAATTATCTATAATATCTTTATCTGTGTGCTTCTGCTAGGAGGCTAGAACCTGCCGGTTTGTGGGAAAACCGTAGACCAAAAATATATCTTTGGGTCGAACGTAAAATGTTACTTAGAAGCAGCATTGATAAAATCATTACCTAACATAAAACTATACAATCTGTTCGTACACAATATAAAATAATACGTATGTACGAACTGTCGGGATTCGTAATACCTTCCTTATTAAATTGTCTACGTAAGATACGCAGAAGCCGATACAACATCAATCACAAAGAAAAATTCTAACCACGTTCTTCATTTATACTTTCTACACACAAGGAAACTTCCAGCCTTGTTTCAGAACGCTCTCTCAGTAATATAGGCAAGAAACTTGACCAATATCAAACACAATAACAATTTCCCAGCGAAAATACATATGAGAAAAACCCGTAGAGATAAAGAACTTTGAAATACAAAATATAGAAGTAGCCTTGCCCCAGATTGAAGACGTTTGAGCTCCCAGAAGTTTGGCGTACATTTCAGCAATATCAAAGTTGGAAACAAACAGTTGTGAACGTACTGAATATGCATAAGACCAGCAAGACGACAGCATTACATTTAAAAAAATACCGGAAAATAATGTATTACCACAAACTTTAATATGAGAAAACAAAACACACATTTATTAATAATTTTTTAAAGAAAAAACTGTGATCTCTTATTATAGGGGTACATTTTAATAACTGTGATCACGGTTTGCGTTGAATATACTTTTTGATTGAAGAGTTTTATTTCACATGTAAATTTGTTACTTATTTTTTATGTATCTGCTACCGG
Source organism: Limnephilus marmoratus (assembly GCA_917880885.1). Classification (NCBI taxonomy): domain Eukaryota; kingdom Metazoa; phylum Arthropoda; class Insecta; order Trichoptera; family Limnephilidae; genus Limnephilus; species Limnephilus marmoratus. Next base: position 26,376,833 of record OU862917.1, on the reverse strand, counting down.
TTATGAGTTAGTTTTAACAATGCTGGTGAATGATATAGATATTTCGAAATTGCATATAAATGTGAAATAAAACTCTTCGAAACAAAATGTCTAGAAATTTAACATTGTTAATGGCCAAGAATAACAAAAATTCTTATTAATTTCCTTGTATGTGAAGATCAAAGGACAATATGCCATACGTCACTGTTGCAATAATATATTGCTAGCAGTTAAAAACCCAGTCCGCAGGTTTTTAAGAGATGATCCATGTACGAATTCAGTACTTACGCCTGCTAGCCGACGCTCTCCACGCTAGCTGTTAACGTAAGTGGCGCCATATTTTGGCATTGCTTTTTTTTTTTTTTTAAAGAAAGACAAACATTCCCGGGTTACGAATAACCCAACAATGTTTGAAAATCTCCTTCTACCACAGAAATCCGAAAATGTTGCTTGTGTTGTGATGGAGGAGCCAGCCGAGGAATCGAACACGCGACGCTCGGGTGGGACCCAAGCTCTATGCCCACTCAACCACTGACCGGTCTTTAATTCGGTTCTATTATGAAAGTCGATTTTAACAAACCAAGTACGAAAAAGGTTTTTTTTTTTTTTACGAAAATATTTATTTATTTATTACACGCCCTGATGGGCTTTTACATTATAATTTATAAGTTGAGTAACAAACAATGAAGAAAATATAATACAATGAGAAAAGAAAATACACAAAACAGTGTAACAACAAAACAAATAATAAAATAAAAATACATATTATGTAAAAATGATAAGAAGTCTCATATTCAATATAAACAAAAATTGAAGAAATTATGTAAATCTATTTGTGCCTAGAAGAATAAAAGTGATAGAATATACAACGTTATACTGATTAGTTTTAAGATGAAATATATCACCTAGATTAGAATATTTATTTCCGAGACTGTGAAGTCTTGGAAACGGAGAATTTTGATAAGCTAGTGTCCTGGTGTTATTGAAGTAGAAGGGTAATAAATGTCGACATGATTTTTGGGGAACATGGAAAAAAAAATTGAAGTAATTCAGAACATTCAATTTGTAATGCAGTATTTTATGTAATAGTATTAAATCTGTGCTTATTCTTCTTTCTGAAAGTTTCAATAGAGACGTTTTATCCAGGAGATCATTATAATCAATGTTTAGTATAGGGATATGCAATTTATAGTTTATAAACCTTAGAAACTTCCGTTGAATCTTTTCAATGTTGTCTGAATGAATGTTATAAAAGGGAGTCCATAACGTAGAGTTATATTCAAGTTGGCATCTGACAAGGGTTTTATATAACATAATAAATGTGTCTAAATCATTGAAATCTTTTGCAGCTCTCAAAACAAAACCAAGAGTCTTTAGGGCTTTGATATTATTAATATGACATACAAAGTTGAGTTTACTGTCGAACATAATGACGTTTTGCATAAGACGCGGGGTCAGAGGTGTACTCGAAGCCGGGTTCTTAAATTACAGTCGCTAGGCTATTAATACTGTCAGTTGCATTGGTAAGATAATAAAGAAGAATTGACATTGAAATTTATTATTGACATTTGATTGGATTTTTAAAGCCTAAAATGAATCAAAACCACAAAGCAGAAAAATATTTTAAAATGTTTTTTTTTTCAATGTAGATATTTTTGTATTAAATAAGACAAGACGCTAAAATGTATGTTAACAACGAAAACATGTTTTTAAGGTAATCAAATCACTAACAGTTAAAACATCTTCTAAACTGAACCTGTTTTTCAAGAATTTATTTTAGAAATTCTCATTCAAAGCGTTCCTTCTTTGATCTCATGCAAATACGGTAGCAAAAACTGAAAATATTATAACTGCTTTAATTAAGCTCTGTTGCGTATGTTGACAGTGTTAAGTGAAGGAAGTGGTGGGAACTCCGCATTCGAGAGTATTTAATGGTTGTAATATAATAAACCCCAGAAGTAATTAGAGGAACTGGCGTGAGAAGTGAGAACAAGAAGATTGTGCAATATTAATAATTATATTATCCATTCTTTGAGTTCATTGTTCGAAAGTAAAACCTACTCATAATCTAACGTAGTAAACACGTCAATTAATAAATATAAATTGTGAATTTTGAACTTTGAACTTTCACTTATGAACTTTCAATTTTGAACTTTCAATTTTGAACTTTTAATTTTGAACCTTGATCTTTCATTAAACGTTAAATTTTGAACTTCGAACTAGCACGTGGAATATTGAATTTTGAATTTTCACTTGTGAACTTTGAAGTTTTTTTTAACTTGATCTTAATATTTTGTATTTTAACAATCAGTGCATTGTTTGATTTTCATATTCAGGCTCACTTGCTGTAGATAAAATATGTATTGTTATACGTATAACATTGCTCCAAGCGTTTAATTTCCAGTTCATAGACCTATTCTTAGCTGTTTGGAGTTTTAAGCGACTATTAAACAAACAGTAAGAGTGTAATAAAGGCGTTCTTCAAATACTGACTCACGCTATTATCACAAGATCGTGCACACAATGATTGCAAAGGCAAACAAGATAATACTATAAAAGACTGTGATATTGCAGAATTGTACAGGCAAATCATTTTCAAGAGCACACCTTTGAATATATTTATGCACACCGATAGTGGTCTAAACACTCTAAACTGGAAATTATTTGAAACACCCGCCCGCAGTAGCCCCTCCCTTACTCCACAGTAGTGTAACGATACAGTACTCAATCAAAAATCTATTTAAAACGATTTTTAGTACGTCTGGTATCTTCTATTAATAATAAAAATAATTGTTTATTCCAGAATATACGCAGTAGTACAATACAATACATTCCATATTTCGAAATAACAAAAAGAAATTACACAAATAATAAGAAAAAGTAATGAAAAGTAAATAACAATACGTACGTAAAATAATAATAAGAAAAACGAATAATAATAATAACATATTTCTACAATAAGAATAATATGTTATACGCACCTACCAAGGTGCGTAAATAAAGAGCTAGAGAGCATAAAGGTAAAAGTGTTTTAAAGCAAATGTAATCTATCTATCTATATAAATCTATCTTCTATATAAATAAAAATGAATCGCCGAAATGTGTGTACGCGCATAACTTTCGAACGACTGCACCAAATTGGATAATTCTTTTTTTTTGTGTGTTCGTTATTGTCAGGACAAGGTTTGTATAAAACTTTTGGTGAGCTCTGGCATTATGAAATTTGAATAAAAAATTGCTATAAGTGGCACGGGAGCTGTTTGAAAACTGAATGGGGAGGGGAACCAGGGAGGGGGAATGGGAACCTGGGAGTTGGGAGGGGAACTCGGGAGGGGAGTTCGCGGGACATGGGAAGAGGAGGAGTGGAGTGGGGAGAGGGAAAGGCGGAGGAGACGGAGTCGGAACACGGGAGGGGAAGGGGACGCAGGAGAAGAAGAGGAGGCGGAAGGGGAACGGGACGAGTGGAAAAGGACACGCAGGGAGAAACAATTTCTTTAATAAATGGCATAGCAACGCATGCCGGGTACCAGCTAGTTCATTATAAGGCACAATATAACTGCTTGTTAACCAAAACACAAATAAATTTTATGGTTTATTGTTTTTTGCTTGGAAAACCTTGGGAGAGCAGTTCCATTAAGTTTTTTTGTTTAATATTTCTCACAACAACTATGCATTCATATTACAATAATTAAAATATATAGTTCCATACTACAATTTTTATATACATATCTAAATTCTTGATATGGATTATTCATATAAAACATTTTTTATAAATCTAAGTTCTTTATTTGGGTGTTAAACCATGTTCCTACCAGGGTAATCAAATAATCTCCGAGGTAATCAGTAATCAAATCACTATTAATCAGTAATGATTTTAACGTTTCTAATAGCCTTGCAGTATGCATGCAAGGCTGACGAAGCATTGCCTCAAATGCAACATGGCTCAGTAATACTAAAAATAAACATAGAACTCATGGCAATGAAAGTCATCAATTTTGGTGTTTAAAATACATATTTCACATTCTCGTTCCCATTTGGATTCAAAGAGCCATTTTCTAATTCATTAGTAGTTGAAAAGATTAAACTGATGATAACCCACCTCCAATAGGAGAGAGTATCCGGAGAAGAGGTAGGTAGTAGTAAGAAATTAGCAACCAGCTTAGATCGAGTTTGAAGACCCTTTTTTCGAATCGAATCGAAAAACTATTATATTGGCGATTTATTTCACTCACCTCAAGCCTCGATTACAAGCTACTAGCCGGCAAGTTTAAAAGCGGGCAAATCGGCGAGTGGGATTGTGATGATTACACATAAAACTTTCCACACGCTCAATAGCGAACTAGCTAGAGAATTGAGCGAGATAAAATAACGACTCCCGCACGAACTAATTCTCTTGACATTTTGTACAAAACTGAGATATTCGCAGCTAGCTCACCGCTAGTAGCTACTTGCCGGCTAGTGGCTTGTAAACTCGCTCAATGTACAACGAATAATCCAGATCAAGCAGTAGGTTGACAGTTACGAAATCAGCTGTTGATGGGCCGCCATCTTGCCACCCGTCGCACACGCTAGCGAATAGCGAGCGAAGTAGCCCCCCTTTCAACTTTTTTTCGTAGATTGCTCACAATCTGCTAGTTGGCTAGTAATATGATTACACTGAGCGAGTTTACAAGCTACTAAACGGCGAATTCACTCTCTGCTAGTAATCGAGGCTTTAGGATTTTTTTTCAATTCCATAGCTCAATAAGTAGGTATACCTGAATATAAATGACTGCGGGATGGAAATCGTTGAAGAAGTTGAGATGACTTTGAATTATCAAACAAAAAAGTTGTGCCAATCTCACGAAGCCAGATCCTCATCGTCCGAGAGTTTTTAGTAGAACACATGAAAAGATGTATCTGCTTTATAGTTAAGAATTACCATTTGTGGCTTTCAGTAACAAATCCTAAACATTCATTAACTTGCAACGGTGACAGATGGCTTCAAATGGCCACCAGTCACATGTCCCAGGTCACAGTTACCATTAGAGAGAAGTCGACATTGAATAGTACGCACATTCGTATGCAGAAAAGGCTCAGTTGACCTCAAGTCACTGCTCATTGATGTGCATAACACATTTTCAATACAAAATTATTTGTTTCGCGGTCCGACTATAATCAGAATAATTACATTTTCTGAATTAATTTCCATAGAAGATTTGTTTACTGCGGTTATATTAAAAGCTGTCAGACTGTCAGCCCTACGGTCAAGGTTAATTGGAATTCCTAGAAATGAATAGTAATGATAGTAAATAAATAATATGCGTACAATATTATGTCATATTACGTTGAATAGTAATCACTGTTTTATACATTTAAATTGATTGAGGTAAACATTATTATTAATATAATAGTTTTTCCGTACATCATATATAACCACGAGCCCTCACTATGTTCGTAATCAATTACAAACATTAGTATTAATTCTATGAATTTTAGTTTTAAGTTTCGTTTTTAGACCTGATTTAATTATTTAGCGTGAAACAGTTGTAAAAGCACGATCTGCGATGAGCAGGACATGCTGAAATAATTCCAGATGGCAGGACAACAATGATAATGACTTTTGGTAAGTGTGACGGCATTTAGCGGGTTACAACATAAAAGCAGACCGATGAAGATTTGGAGAAGACTGGAACAGGATTAGAATATCTGAGAACTAAAAAAAATGGCATGGGGTAGGAGCCAATGGACAACGCGTAGAAGACATCAAATTCCATTTTGATAAAGATGAAAAAAAATATGCTTCTAAATAGATAATAAAACCCGAAGAAAACTAATTAATAAATTGACTCAAATACTTAACTGAGCATAAAACAGTAATGTGGCTCTTAAAGAATGCGAAGTTCAGTCACAATTAAGGAGGAGGGTATAGGTAACGCCATTATATTGGATAAGCAACACCTCTGCCATAGGTCACCTCTTGTGGTTCTCTGTTTTATATTGAATAACCAACACCTCTGCCATAGGTCATCTCGTGTGGTTCTCTACTTTTGGTGACTTACTCGTAACAGAGGTACCCGGTTTCATGGGGTGAGGTTGTTCAGTCCTTGGCGACGAATGCGTCTGTCTATAGATTGTGTGGCGCACTGGATCGGGAGAGGCCGGCTGAGCGAGACACTTTTACCTCTTCATCTGGAATCTCTTGACCCAACTTGCACCCAGTGGGAGGGATGGATTTATAGGTACGTCTCTCAGTCCTGAACACACTGCCCCCTAGATTCCTATACCTTTTTACTTCCCAGAATAGAACGCCCTCCACACATCGTCCCCAAATAAGGCACAGACCCTGAAGGTAATTGTTTCATCGGAGCTTCCTGCGTGAAGCTAATGTAAAAAATGATAATAATAATGTTTAGAGAATGCCTGGCCATGGCGTTGGCTATCCCAGCGGAAACGATTTGAAGGAAGACTGATGAAGAGATTGAAGAAGACTTGATCAAGATGGGATCACTTGGTAACTGAAGAAAACTAGCTGAAGAAAAAGGAGCAAATAACTATCACTTGTGGGTAGGGTTGCCATCTGTCCGGCTTTAGCCGGACATGATTGGCTTTTTTAGGTCGTGTCCGGCTAAATATTTATATGTCCGGCCTGTACGGCTTTTGTTAGACTTTTTGTTAGTGTAACGCGGTGCACGCAGCGCCTGCTGAACGAACGCAACGCAAGCTACGCAAGGCTAAACGTGTTAAGGACGGGGCGGGGGACAATGGCTATTCTTGGTTCGCGCAAGTTTTGTCTTCCAAACTTCTGAAATTGGCGGAATATTGCTATTCCAGGTCATAACGCCAATGTTCAAAGAGTTTTCTCTTTAATAACCGCCCAGTGGACCAAGGAACACAATAAAATGTTCCTGCACATTGTGTAACTTAAAAATGACATGTCAAGAATTTTATTAAATGATTTCCAAAGAAAACGACGTTTTGGATATAGTAGGTGAAAAATACAAAATTGTAGATTTTTGTAATTTTTGAATAATTTGGAGAAGTCGAGATTTCCTTTTAATTTATTTTTTTCGTTTTCGTCCACAAAGATAGATATGTTTCATTTTATATTTATTTAATGAAAATTTTTAGTCAACTGTTTAATCAGAAAAAGAGTTATGTTTTGTTTGTTTGTTTTATAAGTTTATTATGTTACTACAGACATAAGACTCAATATTTTTTTATTTTGTTCTATATAAATGCCAAATGATGACAGAAATAAGACTGATTAATGATTGTTGTTATTAAACTGGTTAATGTGTGATTAATAAACAACTGTAACTTGTAACAGATGTTTTAGTATAAAAATTACGTACTTACGTCCGGCTTTTAGGGCAAAATGTCCGGCCTAATACAGCGCAGAGTCAGGCTTTTTTATTTTAGAAGATGGCAACCCTACTTGTGGGAGAGGTCAAATTCCGCCCCGACGAAGATGAGGGTGAAGAACTGTAATATAAGTTATTGAACTCACTTTATACTGCATCTTCTTGTCGATAGCAGTTCCATTCTCGTTGGTCCTCGGAGATGACGACACCATGATGGCTGCCACGATGGCGGTTTGCTATTTAGGCCATGGCGAACTCACAACACACTTATTTTATTCACAACACTGGGCCAATTTGAAGATAGCCATTTTAATTGCTTATTGTTTTAAATCGCTCACTCATTGCTATCGGAGGTAGGTACCTTCAAATTAAAATTAAGGTGGGATTTTTTTAATGTTAAAACTCATCGGCGAATCAACCAATTAAAAACATTACTAATTATTTCGTTAAGGCATTAGGATAGATTAAAAACATTATATTTAATTCTTCAAACCAACGCGTTTTAATCTTTGATAAATATAGCTTAGTAATTGTTCATTCATTTATTAACAAGACACCCAAATAATATTAATCACTGTGTGAAATTCTTGATTTTTTGGAGACTTAAGTGAGGTAGGTACTATAATGTTTTGAAGTAGCATTAATAATCCATTATGATTGAATGACAACCGCCATCTATAAATAAATACGTCAGAGTAAAAAACCTAATAAATCTTCCAAACGTCGATAACTGAAGTGTCGCTAATTTGAATCAACCAAAATGTGGTGCTGTTAATTCACTAATACTATGTCAAATGATCGAGTGATATTTGCAGAAATCTGGTAGAATCTTATCCACAAACCTTAGTGAATGAATTTAGCTAGCGTTGGCACTCTGGCCACAGACTTCATTGTGGTTACCCAAAGTAAGTAGATGTGCTATCTGCAGTTTTTACTTTTTTTTTTTTTTACATTAACTCCACACAGGAGGCCCTGAGGAAAATAATTTCCCTCAGGGCCTATGTCATCTGGGATGCTGTGTGGAGGGTCTTTTTGAGGAGAGGAAGGAATGAACATTGGTCTTGAAGAGACCCATGTTGTAGGAAGGAGGAAACACAGAGGCCGGCAAATCATTCCACAGCCGAGCTGTTGAACACAAGAACGAGTCGAAGAAACGACCCGTTCTCATGTGACAAATGTCAACCGTGTACAAATGTTGGGCACGCGTTTGGCGTGTTTCCCGACTATGCACCGGTGCCGAAGGGATCAATGATGCTAGTTCCTCGGAGCATCTTCCATTGTAATACCGGTAGAACAAGGATAGCATTCCCACCCGACGCCTGTGCTCTAAAGATTGCAATCCGTCTGTTAAGATGGGAGAATCTATCAAACGGACCGCCCGTTTCTGCACAGAATCGAGGGTATTTTTCAGGTATTTTGGAGCTCCAGACCAGAGATGGCTGCCAAATTCAACCGTGGGGCGTACTTGTGATTTGTACAAGGTTAGCAGTTGTGTACTATTAAAGTATCTGCGGGCCCTGTACAGTACGCCCAGTTTTTGGGAGGCTAGCTTTACTCTGGCTTCGATGGAGCCCCCATACCTGAGCTGGTCACTTAGGGTTACACCAAGCATATCAATGGAGGGCCTGTTCGGAAGATTGCTTCCGTTGAAAGAGACTAGATTTTCATTTCGATCCCTTTTGGACGTAATCAGACAAGATTGGGTCTTTGAAACATTAAATTCAACGAGATTATTTTTACCCCAAGAGAAAACACTCTCGAGGTAGCCGTCCATTCTTTGCTTCAAAGCCCTACGAGCTGTTGGAGTTTGTGAGCCCTTTGGGGGCTTGTCAAACAAAAAGCTATCATGAACTGTACTGTCATCCGCATAACAGTGAATTGGTGCACATGACAAAAGGTCGTTGATGTGCAACAAAAACAAAGTTGGAGACAGAACCGATCCCTGCGGGACGCCAGCATTTATCGAGTGTGAGGAAGAGGTGAAACCATCGACTACCGTCTGAATCGACCTCCCCCTCAAGAAGTCGGCAATCCACGTACACAAGGATGCGGGAAGTCCGTAATAAAGCAGTTTGTTGACAAGTCCTCGGTGCCAAACCCGGTCAAAGGCCTTGGAGATGTCCAGTGCAACCGTTTGGGTCTCACCGAAACGTTCCAGGCATCGCCAAGATCACCGCACGAGCGGTTCCGCCGGAATCCGTATTGACGGTCGTTGATAATTTTGTTCTTCTCGAGGTATGTGAGCAGTTTGTCGTTGATCACACGTTCCATCACCTTAGACAGAACTGATGTGATCGCTATGGGGCGGTAGTTGGCCGGGTTGGAGCGGTCACCCTTCTTTGGAATAGGATGGATAACCGCTTTTTTCCAACCAGAGGGCACAGAGCCAGTCTTCACTAGGTGGGACTGCGCTTCTAAGTGTCGCCGATATTGTAACCAATTAACAAATAAACTAAATGAACGAATAATTAACGAATAAACCAAACGAGCGTTAAACTAAATGAACGAATTCTTTCCATATTCCAACTATATTGTTAATCAATACTAATGCACACCTTCAAAAAAATCAACGAAATGAACAAATTCTTTTCGTATGCAAACTACTCTAATTAGGTCGTAGTCCGCCGACAGTTGCGCGGACACCGTAGCATATCTCTTTTGTATTTGAATATCTTTGTGGTTACCTCTATTTTACGGTAGTCCAGTCACAAATAATTTCAACTAGGCTGTCATTGGGTTTTTGACTAATTCTTCCGGTTCGAGGTTATCTGAGACTTCTTCCCATCACTGTGTAACTTCGGATAGTCTAATAGTGCTGTACCTAAATTTAGATAAATTATAATAAATTTAGAAAAGCGACAACGCAATATTTTTTTTCATAATACTTTCGTATTTCCATAACATTTATTAGAAATCTAAAAATATGAATCCTACTGCGAATTTCATACAAGAATGCAGAATATAAACTATAATTTAATAATTTAAATGTTATTATTATAGTTTTCTCTTATTTGACCCAACTTTTCCCAGAATATTCATATAAAATAAGTATTCGCAAAACTGTATAATATTTGCTATAAATTTTAAAAATGCGCACAATATTTGCGAAGTATCTACCTACCAACAACCTAACTTATATCTCATGAATTTTAAATAAATTAACAATATATACCTACACACATATATGATGTTTCGTGATATATCGTAAAGATTTTTCTTTCTCAACCTTGTTAGATAAGTTGGTATAAATGACGTTACGAGCTCAAATAAATTTCAGAAAGAAAAAGCAGTGAAATTTCACGTCACCAGAGCACATTATTCGAGGGTTTTCACAGTTTCAGAAAAACTACCAGATTTCCGCTTTACAGCTAGTTTTAGTTTATCTAAATACGAGTATATGGAGAAATGTGCTTGCGAATATCACAAACTCGTGCGACATTTTTCCACGATATTTATCGCTTGGAAAATAGGAAATATCGAGTATCGTTAAGTGGCGAGTGTGTACTTAAATAATACCTACAAGAGATTTAAAAGTGTGAGTAGGTGTGAACAGAGAATACTAACTTACACTCGCAATGTATAAATAGGTACTATACATAAGTATTGAGTGTTGCCATTAAATAAAGGTTAATATCGAGTCTCCTTGAAAACGCTGACGGAGAACGCTGATAAAGTGACCACCTTTTTCGCATTCAAATAGTGTCTACCTTCCCACTGGTCACATTCGTGAACAAAGTACATGTACACAATACACAAAAGGCGGATTATATTTATAACTAACCTTCACGCTATATCTCCTTAGGAGTAAGGTAGAGAGGATGGAGCGCCAGACGAGAAGATATGTATTGGTTCTGTGGTGGTTCGTGGCCTATCTTATCGGAGTTCAATCGGAGATTAAAAAGGGGAGAAGAAAACATTTTTTTCTCCATATTATGTATATTTTTCTCTAGATCTAGAGGAATCACATCCACTGCACCAGAGATTAACTACCTAGAAACAAGATACAATTCGGCGATTCATTGAAACGTCTGTGGCTAAATAATGTACACGTAGGTATAATGTGTTACAAAAAGTTGTTTTAAACACGAAAATCACATTTAAGTACTTTACCCAAAAAAATGTTATTTTGTATATAAAAAAATTTACTTCAAGTTGTGACGTTAAATACTTACTTATAATACATTCCCTCCAAGGTTAATCATCCATCCATGTATAGAATGATTAATCTCATACATAGCAAGCAAGCAAGCAATAAGGTTAGGTAGCAATAAGAAGAAGGTTTGTGAGAACAATGTACAATTTATTATAAGATCAATCCCTGCCCTTGGGAACATATTAAAAGAATTAGCTATGAGACTCTAAATTAACAAATGTATTAATCGTCAGGGGTGGCTGGTTACGAAAGAATCGTACCCAGCTGTAAATGTTTGATAATTCTCGACACGTGTCAATACGAATGAAATTAAATTGTAAGGACATAAGAAATTAACTGATGGGCGCCTGTAACGTAATACGAAACATATTTATGTATCAGTAATCTCTAAAAATAATCTAAAAGCACAATCTCGATCTGTTAAAAATAAATAATTTAAATCTCACTTCCCGTAGTCCAAAATGTCGTCTTGAGTCCAGCCATATGACAGCTCGTGCCACAACCACTCCGACCCCGGTAATTCCGCCAACTGACGCGCCGATTAATCCCGAAGCATCTTCCAACCTCTGTCGTGCATTCAGTGTGCAAGGCTGCCAACCACAGCGGTTGAATTCATAGAGCTATACAGTGCCTTGGCGGTACCTACCGCTACAAAGTAAGTTATCTTCAGTAATTTACTTATTTTAAAAACATGATAATCACAGAAAGAAAATATATTGATTCCAAAAAAAAACTAACTAACTAACCATCACGCCGTTTCCCCGCAGGGGTAGGCAGAGAGGACAGACCGCCAAACAACTCGGTCTTGGCACACACTCTTTGCCTCACTCACATTCATACATCGTCTCATACATTCTCTTCTATTATTCTGACTTTTGACATGACCCGACTCAAGTATCTGATTCACTTGATCGTGCCATGTCTTCCTCGGGCGTCCCCGACTTCTTCTACCATTCACATTCGCGTCGTATATTATTCTTACACTACTTCCTTCGTTCATTTGCTCTACATGCCCAAACCATCTGAGGGTCCCTTTCTTAATCTTACTCATTATGCTTACATCAGCCTTACATTCTTTGCGGATATCCACATTTCTCACACGATCATACATTGTTTTACCACACATGCGTCTCAGGGATCTCATTTCAACAGCATTCAGTTTACTTTCATCCTTCCTCTGCCAGTTCCATGCCTCACTGCCATACATCAGGGTAGGTACCAGGACTCCATTGTGGACTGCTAGCTTCGCTTTTTTGACAGTTTTTTATTAGTGCCAACGGCATTCAGTCCACCATTAATGGAGTTACCGGCATTCACCCTTCTTTCAATATCTCAAAAAAAAACTATTCCTTATAAATTTGGTTTTAGAAATCTCGTAGTTGCTGCGCACCCAGGTAAATTATATTTCCTAGGTTTGCAGGTCTGTCGCTCTGGCGCCACTGGCAAGTATGTTTTATATTACGAACCTACGAAATATGACATTAAATGTCAAATCAAGTGCTGACATTAAAGGAAGGATCATACTGAGCAGACGCAACGCCACGCAACGCGACGCAACTTTCCTGTCCCGTTCACACTGGCCGACGTACGTACGCGTCGCTGTGACCACGTGACAAGGGGTCTCTGGTTGTGCGCAGGCGCGTTTGATTTGACACATTTGACATTTATTTTTTAGGTTATGTTTATGTGATTCTCTTAGCAGATGACAGCTTTGCCATATCTTGAAAGTGAATTTGAAGATGATTTGCTACGATTATTATTGTTAAATCAATATTCTCGTAAAAATAAAAAAGTGAGAAGTATTTGGGTCCACAACATTAACAAACAAAGACAAATGTTTGGAGAGTTCCATACTTTAGTAAAGGAACTAGAATCTGATGACGGACGATTCTTCATGTACTTCCGTATGAGTAAAGTGGTATTTGAAGAGCTTCACAGCATAATTGAATTATTGAATATGACATAAAAAAAGAAAACACACATCTTCGAAAGTCAATTGGGACCAGAGAAAGATCTAAAGTTTGATTGACATTCATTATAGGGGTATAATATTGAAAATCATGCCATAAATGGCTGAAATTTCTTCCTAAGTTGCACTGCGTAGGCAGAATCTCTATAATCCTGTAATTTGATTTTATAAATAACTTCGTGCCGTCTAAAAGCTTCAATAAACTGTTCGTCATCCATTTTTGAATAATATCTGTCAAAAAAACAACCATAGATATAGCGAAACAACGTTAGATGCTCAGATAACACCAAAAAGATGTAAAATCATCTCGAAGTAGGCGTGATCATACCCCCTCCACCTTCCACATGGCCCACGCCGATCTGGCTGTGGTAGATCAACGTCGCGTAGGGGGCGTCGGTTTGCGTTGCGTGGAGCTAGTCTGATTCTAAAGCACCCGTTTCCATAGAAAATGTGTGGATGGTAAGCAGTCCAGATATGGAAATGGTGACGTCAACCCACGTGGCGTGGCGTTGCGTGGGCTTAGTGTGGTCTTACCTTAATAATGCGCATACGGTATTACACTGCATAGACGTAATTTATAGAAAACTATTACCTATATGTATTTAATTCCCTTGATATATTTTTGTGCATAATTTTAGTGTTTCAATTTAATTGTACGTCATAGGTCACTCTCCTGATACTCTTTCCGTCCATCTGCACTTCATAATCAAACCATCCTCGGGACATTATAAGTAACCAATCTCGGGACATTTCAGGTAGGGTTGTTCACTTCACAAGCGCCTTGGAGATATAATTTCTACTGTATTCAGTCAACTTTCATCTTCCCTCTGCCATTTCGATGCCTCAATGCGATATCTACATCAAGGTTGGAATTAACAAACGTCGACAAACTAAGCAAATGTCACTGCACCATAAATGAATACTTACCGCGTCAAGTCAAAGTCAACATTAACAGGTGTAATATATTAGGTGCCCTTTCGCTTTTCATTAGCTTTACTTTGCACAAGTTTTCCTTTTCATTCAATAGAGATTTCAAGGTTAACTGAGAACAATTCTATAAGGTAGGTATTATAAATACAATAACTTTTAATAATAAGTCATTTTTAGTTCAAAAATTGAGATATCAACAAATCTAACGATACGTGGAACGACAGAGTTATCTATATCTCATTTATCTCTACAGCAAAATATAAAAAGACATGCGCAGCAAGCAGTCTGAAGAACTCGAGTGATATATGATAGTGTCTTGGCGCCCTTGTGAAAGACCCACGCAGAATCGGAGCAAAATTACTTTTGCCGTGTTTGGTGACCAGATTTGAATGGCCAGATACTTCCCAACATCCCTATCCCTATCAATTCATTTAACCTCAAAACCATATAAAAAAGAAGCACACAAGAAATCCTATATGGGCGTTTTTCGTGACCCAAAAATTGACCAATCAGGCCATAAATTTCCAATACAACACCGTCAACATTATGAAATTCGAAAGGGCAATATTCAAATGCAAATAGCGATGTATGATGTCGGGCAAGTGTAAGAAAGACAGAGCGCTTTGAATTTAAAAGAAGTAATAAATATAAAACACATATAAATTTGTTGTAGACCACTTTTATTTTATACACACTCTACCGGTTTCGGAAGCACCCTTCCTTCGTCAGGAGAATATTATAACTAAACTATGATACAGAATGTTGACAGATATACAAATCAGGTGTTTGAGTGAGAGGTAGGCAAAGGGGTGGGGGTAATTAGGGGATTTCCGGAAAGAACAGAGCGGTTAATTGGAAAAATATTTAGAATGGGACTGAAAGATAAGTTAATTTGGTTATTCAAAATACTAGCATTATTATTTAGGGATTTTCTGATTTCTAGTGCTTCTAAATTATCTAATTTTTTGCTTTTATTATTACGGTGAAGAATTTTAACCCCTGTGTCCTTATTAAAAGTGTGATCTGTGGAAATTAGGTGATTAGCAAACTCTGAAAAATTATTATTATTTAAGCATCTTAAATGTTCTGTGATTCTGATATTTATATTTCTAGTTGTCTTACCTATGTAGAACGAAGGACAATCATTGCAACATAGTTGGTAAATGCCTGAGTGGCTTAATTTATGATCTCTATCTTTAGTGTTTTTTAGTAATTTACCTAAGTTGTTATCAGTATAGAACGCGGGCTTAATGTGGGCAGGCAAGTTTTTTGTACTAAGTGAGGAAAAGTTGGATATAAGAATCTTATATATATCCAACTTTTCCTCACTTAGTACAAAAAACTTGCCTGCCCACATTAAGCCCGCGTTCTATACTGATAACAACTTAGGTAAATTACTAAAAAACACTAAATATAGAGATCATAAATTAAGCCACTCAGGCATTTACCAACTATGTTGCAATGATTGTCCTTCGTTCTACATAGGTAAGACAACTAGAAATATAAATATCAGAATCACAGAACATTTAAGATGCTTAAATAATAATAATTTTTCAGAGTTTGCTAATCACCTAATTTCCACAGATCACACTTTTAATAAGGACACAGGGGTTAAAATTCTTCACCGTAATAATAAAAGCAAAAAATTAGATAATTTAGAAGCACTATAAATCAGAAAATCCCTAAATAATAATGCTAGTATTTTGAATAACCAAATTAACTTATCTTTCAGTCCCATTCTAAATATTTTTCCAATTAACCGCTCTGTTCTTTCCGGAAATCCCCTAATTACCCCCACCCCTTTGCCTACCTCTCACTCAAACACCTGATTTGTATATCTGTCAACATTCTGTATCATAGTTTAGTTATAATATTCTCCTGACGAAGGAAGGGTGCTTCCGAAACCGGTAGAGTGTGTATAAAATAAAAGTGGTCTACAACAAATTTATATGTGTTTTATATTGTAAATTATGGCGAGCCACAAAGTTAATGCTTTTTACAAATACGGAAGTAATAAATTATCACATTCCGATTCCAAGCATTTCAATAGTAAAATCTGGTGTTCCACAGGGCTCCCAACTATGCCCCCTCTTAAAATGTGTCACATTCAATTAAAATATAATCACTCTTGTAAATATAATTTTAGTTCAATGGGCTTGAACCTAAAAGGTATTAAGTCAGTGGCGATAATGGTTTCCATAAAAACCTACATAGAAGGCATTTCTAGTTTGCATTATCTATCAGAGCTCATAAAATAGGTACCTCAATTGGCACGTAAAAATCACAAAAAGGACGATACTGAAAGTATCTACCACTTTCTACAACAAAATATATTCAATAACCAAACATACCTAATACTCAACATCTACTTTTTAAGGTGCAGTCCGAATATTTAGATTTTTGAGAACTTGGCAATCGAACTAAGTATCATTTATAAAATATTGTAAAATTATTATGCATTTTGTTCTTATCTATATTTTATAACCAAAATCATTCGGATAGGCCGCTATATAAATAACTACGTTTAAAATTTATAGCAAACAATATTATTTCGTTCCTACCTGTGAGTAAATCAACACGACCTGATTTTCCTCGTGATTGCTAAGTAGGTATTAACCAGCGAGTGATAAGAAAATGTTTCATAACTCGACAAACAATTGCCTTACCGTGTAATATAAACATATAACCTGCCGACTTCATATAAGAACACTGTTTTATTGTTTTAAACAAGCTAAACCTAAACAATTTTGGCGAAAAAATTAGACATTTTCCAAATTAATTTAATATTTGTGAAGTTCCGCGATATTTGTGTGGTGTCGGAATTTGAAACTAATCATAAGAACAAATGTCAGTTACATAAAAAAAAAATATCTTCTTATTTTTCAAAATCTTTCCCTAAACATATTTTTTTGTTTAAAAAAGTCGTGAACACCTCAGACAGGTTCTCCTAGTGAGGTGTTCACAAAACTCTACAATAAATTGTAAATCATTTACACTAACCACACTTCATCATTTTTACACATCAAAGTATTTTTTTCGTTATTATAATATTAATCTTCTTAACGTAATAATATAAATAACTTAAATAATGCTATATGAAAAACACGTGAACACCTCAGACAGGTTCTCCTAGAGAAGTTTTCACGAAACACTATAATAATTTACAGTACAAATCATTATTGACGGTCTCCGTGGCCGAGGGGCAGGGCTCTCGACTAGCAATCCGATTCGGGTTCGAATCCCGGCGTCCGCAATTACATTTTATTTGATTGATTTGTCCTATTTCACAATTTATTCAATAAAAATAATATGTAACATATTTGCGGCACGCTCTAGAGTGGAAGATATTCTTAGTATCGCCCTGGTGTAAGACCACCATTCAGAATTGAAACGTTGCTTGAAATGGCATTAGCCGTGTTTGGTGACCAGATCTGAATAGCCAGGTACTTCCCCACTTTCCTTTTCCCCATCTTTTTCTCCTTCCCACTACCTTCAGCCTCACAACATACCCATATGATGCCATAGCTCCAGACGGGACTCGTGCGATATTCACATAAAAATAAAAATAAATTAACTCCATACTATATAACATTATACACAATCTACATATATATATATATGCATATAATGAAATGTTTACATAATAATTATTAAAGATTTAACTGTTACATAAATAGAAGAAAAAATAAGTCAGTCTTTTGGTGCGAACCATCCGTCCGCAGGCGTCTTCCCTGAGGAGAGTGTGTGGTAAAATCATATACCTATGATCGTATTACGAAAGCGGAAGATGGAAAATAATGTCGGATCAATGTAAGTCTGATGAACAGTGGTAATAACACTGAGATGGACGAAAAAAATTACGAGAGTGTAAAGAATATACCTACCTGTGAAAGCGAACCAAGGAATACGTTGAGGATGCCTCATGAAGACATGTCACGATCAAGCCAATCAAAAATGCACCTACTTGATTTGGGTTATGTCAATAATCTTTATAACCTAAAATATATGAAAGTGAATGAAGTAAAATTATACATCAAGACAGTAGTTGTGTTGCGGTCCATCTTCTCCGCCTGCCCCTGCGGGAAATGACCTTATGGTTAGTCAGTTACAAAATGATCAGGAAATGCTAAGTAGGTTGTATAGTTTCATCACATGATTTTACTCGTAACATACAATGAATTTGCAAAATTTTACTAATTCTACTTGCTGGCTGCACCTGCCGATGATTTTAAGACGTTTCTAAGTAGAAATTAATGACCGTAAATCAACGATATTAATAGTGACAACACATTGGTTAGCAAAATCATCATCTTAAATGTAATTTTTCCTCGATCGAATATTAAAAATTACAAACCGCAACGTAAAATATTAAGTTTATGGCACAGAATAAATATAAATAAATTTATATGAGCACATACAAAATACTTTACAGTCGTCACACTGTAAATAGAGGTGTGTAATATTCCATGACAACACGCGAGATAACCATCAACTTGCAAACGAGAAGACAATCAATGCATTCCTATGCAAAGAAATGCACTATAAGTAATTATATCATATTCAGTTATCCGGTATTTACTAGAAATTCAAGATTCCATGGAATTATTACGTGATTTCATCGAGCGTGATGGAACAACTGTTTGAATATATTTTTACGTTGCACGCGCGCGAGAAAACCATTTTGTCAAGCTAGTTTGTCAACCATTGCAATAAATAGCTTAGAAGTTTAATAACCCCAACATTTTAACATACCGTCTGCGCGGGTTACTTTGTCCCAAAACACGGATATTTTTCACTAATCATCTACACTCTACACTTTTCTTCTGTTATTGATATATCAGCACAATGATTTTGGTATCAACTCGGAGAAATGTTTAACAAGTTACGATGCGCAAGTTGAAACAAATGTGTTCAAGTTTCATATCTATATTATTTTTAATTTTGGGTCAATGTTGATCTTAAGAGATGTTACTTTGGCTCGCCGATTTTCTACGTAAAAAATCGCATTGCTAACTATTGTGAACTAATGTAACTCCAATAAGTGGTTATTTTTATTATAATTTTTTTATTGAAAGAATAGACAATACATATAATCAACAAACAAGTCCTGCTAAGCCAAATGAATTGGCTTGTCAACAGGTGCTTATATTGTAGTTACATATACATTTTTAAAATTTACGATTTATATCTACCCACAGATTCAACATTTTTTCATACATATCTATCAATATCAATATAAATGTTTTTTTTTCCGATAGCCAATTTTTCACCATATATTTAACCTTATTCATAGAATTACATTGCTTTATAGTGTCAGGTAATAAATTAAATATCTTCGTTATGATGTATTAAAACGTTCTCTGTTCGAACTTATGTTAAATTTCGGAACTATTAACCCGTCGTTGCGCGTGAATCTAGTGTTGTATTTATGTTCTAATTTATTTTTGTGCTTCGGGGTAAATATATGCTGAATTATAATTTTGTGCCGTAGTATTGCCATAACAGGTAAAATTTTGGCACTCTGAAACAGCAACGGTGTATTACGTCTCTGTTTGAAAATATTAGGGACGACTAATAATTTTACAATTGCGTTTTGTACAACTTGGACATGTTTCAGATTGGTTATAGTAGTATTTCCCCATATTGTTAATCCATATTTTATAATAGATTCTGCCAGTGACATATAAATTATTGAAAAGTAAATGTAAGAAGATTGTTTTACGCGATACAGACAGGGAATGTAAGTACTTAGTTTTCCCTGAGAGTTGTGTTAAATAATATCTACAGCATTTTCTAGGTTACGTTGTGTTAAAGGTAGGAAGAAATGCATCGTAACTGTTCATTGTTCTTGCAAGCGTCATGTTTCAAGAGAATTCTGAATACCCGATGATGTAACCATTAGACACGTTCAATATTCAAAAGACTTCTAAGGAAATATCCAAAACAATTGAATTAGCTTCCAAAGAAATTCTTCACTTCTAAAATAACAGCAACAGCAGAAACGACAAGAATATTCGATACAATCAGAACTGCATCTAATTTTTATAGCATTCCAAGAAATTCTAAATCACTTTCGACGCTTTCTTCTAATTTACTTATCTGCGTTGTAAAACCCAAGTCATTACATCTACATTTCCCAACACACTTCTGCAATTCTTATTTTTCAATAATTTAATACGCTATTATGTGTAAATCGAATCTGTGTAGCGAATTAATAATAAACACTTTTAAAATCAATCTAAATCAATAAATATTACATAAAATTAATGTTATTTATTATTCGTAATGAACGCATTCATGGGTTTATTCCACAATTTGCAACTTATTTTGCAGCAAAATAAAAATACTCACAAAGTAAAAGAAGGTATATTCCTACTTAATGTTGTTGGGTTATTTGCAGAGATGCAACAATTATGATTCCGATGAATTGTAACCACAAGTTAAAGGTATCTTTAAGGTCATCGTTAATGCTGATTATCTGCACGATTTTAGTTATACCTATTTACTCATGAAGAGGAATTTTATTTTCTACACACGACCAGAGAAAAATTTTTTATGTAGGAAAATATGAATTTTGAAGTTAATAAATAATTTAGTTAATAAATCGCAACTGAGGTGGCTTGGGCACGTACTAAGAATATCTGATGACCGAATTTCGAGGAAAATACTGAGTGCGATTACAGAGGGTAGACGTCCAGTGGGCCGCCCCAGACACATTTGGGTGAGGCAACTCTAGAAACTGTGTGAGGACAAGATGGGACTGCCATGGACGGAGGCCGAACAATCAGCACAAGACAGGGACTGCACCTTGTCGAAGCAGTGAGTCCCCGACCCGAATAGAATAAGGGGAAGAAGATGATGATGATGATAAATAATTACGACTAATCTTCGAAACGTCAGACAAGTGACGCATGGAAACGTTTTATCAGCAATGATAATATTGTAAATAAAGAAGCATATTATTTTATCGTACTTTTCCAACAATAAAATGCCCTTTCCATTGATTTAAAACTAATAATTTTTATTATTAGTTTTCCTTCTGCGCAACACTGTATACGTGTGAACTCTGGGCAAACTACAAGAAGAGTAGTATAGAAAGACTTCGGGTTCAGTATAACAACGCCTTCCGCATAATGTTTGGTCTCCCCAGATATTGCAGCGCTTCCCGGATGTTCACGGAGGGGCGAATTCCTGGCTTTGCAGCCCTTATTAGATTCAGGGTGGCAGGAATTAGGGAAAAGATAACTAGCTCTGGAAACATCCTCGTCATGGAAGCCCGCCTCAGTCCATCATCCAGTATTGATGCACACTGGAGAAAAATACTGGCTCCTTACGTGCTCACAGAATCCTGAAAGCTTAATATTATTATTTCTTTTGTTTTCCTTTTACTACTATTAGCTTATTATCTTTTTTTTGTTTCGTGTACATTCATATCCACCTTCTCTTTCTTTTTTTCCTTTCAAATACTTTGTACATGTATGTTTATATTATACCCTTATGGAATGTGTGGGATTGTACTCTCCTCCCGACATACTGCAATAAACACTTATTTATTTATTTTTATTTATTTATTTATTATCAAAAAAAATTATTTTATATGACTGATAAGATTACTGCATGAATAATCGTGATCAATCGTAACAAGTTCATGCACTCAGGGCCGGATTAACCATGTCGGGGCCCCTAGGCAATGCACGTCACGGGGCCCCTTTACCAATGGCGGACTAACGGGGGGGGGGGTTGAAGGGGCCTCCAAACGCCTCCTTGTTCCCTTGATCAAATCCTTAACAAGGCTTTAAGGGGGGGGTGGGGTACAAACTAACGAAGGTACAGTGTTTCAAGCGACCGGCCCCTCATGCTCGATTCAATTATATTTCGAGTATAAAAAAATTTAAATCCGTTTTCTCGCAAACAACATTTCTGAAGTTTGTGAACATCTCAAAATCTTGACTTGGCCGATGCTTTTGAAATTTTGTACACTATTTCTTCACATAAATCAACAGGTAGCCAGAGGGAATTATTTTAAACATACATATAATTAGAAATAAAACAAAACAAATGCCAATATAAACTATGTACCTACACACAGCACCTTCAATCACTTCCGATACTAAGTAATGTTGCAACAAATAGAAGGAAAGAAAAGTAAAATACAACTATGTTTAAATATTTGTTTTAATTATAGACTTTTTATTTATTATTTGTGCATGATGTGAACATTAGTTATTTATTGTGTTATAACCTAATTGAAGCAAGTCATTTTTTCTCGGGACGCGGGGCCCCTAGCCGATGCGGGGCCCCTAGGCAGTTGCCTACTCTGCCTTAGGGATAATCCGGTACTGCATGCACTGCTTGAATTATCGTTATCGATTCGAGAATGAATAATCTAGTGATTCAATAGCATAATATATAAGCGAATAAGTTTCATTGCCAATTATTTTTTGATTAGCGTGACAACCGTTTCACCTTTTATGAATAGGCACTCACATGCTGCACATAAAACAGCCATCGTGTTGTTGAGAAATAGAACTAACTCACTTTTTGAAATATTTTCTGAGTTAGTACTTGAAATGAGGACTCCAAATCATAATCTAGCTCTTCCAGAAAAAACCAATCAGAGAAATCGTAATGGAAATGGTGAAAAAATTGGAAAAGTAAATGAAATCAAATACCTGGGTGTAATACTCGACTCAAAACTGACTTTCACAGCAAACTTTGAATATGTGCTAAAAAAGGTATCAAAAAAGGTAAATTTTCTTAGAAGACTAAGACGTAAATTAAATAGAAACACTACGGAGCTCATTTATAAAACTATCGTTGCTCCACATTTGGACTACTGCTCTACAATGTTATATTTGGCCAATGAAGGAAGTTTGAACAAACTAGAAGTTTTACAAAACAAAGCTATGAGATGTATACTGGGAAAAGGCAAATACGCAAGGATTAATCAAATGACAGAGGAGCTAAATTGGATTCCAATAAAAAAGAGACTACTCTTTAACGTGTTAATTTTTGTGCATAAAATTATGAAAAACCAAATGCCAAAATACTTTAAGGATGAAATTGTTTTTAATAGAGACATTCATAATTAAGAAACAAGAAATATAAACAGAGTTCGATTGCCACAAATGAAGAAATCAAAATCACAGAACAGCCTAATGTACAGAGGACTAAAGATGTATGATGAAATGCCTGAAAGTATGAAGAATGAAGAAAGGATGAACGTATTTAAAAAGAAATGTTATGCTTACTGTAAAAATATTTAAATTTATCAAATGAAATGTTACATTGTGCTTATTAGTTTATATGCATGTAGTATAAACTAACTCAATAATTAATAAAAAAAAATAAAAAAATAAAAAATACTGACTAGACCAAAGATAGTCAGCTTTTCTCTAACTCGTTCTTCTTTTTGGCAGAGCTAGATTATGATTTGGAGCCCTTATTTCAAGTTCTAACTCAAAAATTGCAAAGTGAGTTAGTTCACTCTAATTTAACACGATCCATTTGTCTAAGCTTATTATAATTCATACGGAGCTCTATAAATCGAATGATAATTGAAAAATTATTCAGCAAGTCTGCGCAATACTGGGTGTCATTGCTTTCATTTCGTCGGATGGATATCAATTTATTCACGACCGTTAATCTAGTATTGCCTCGTGCCATACGAGTACTTGTCAGGGAATGCTCGGTGCACTGTTTGTTGGTATTGTGGTATGGGTGGTGTGTGGTGTCACATTGCATGGTGCCAGTGGGCAGTTAAATGGCACAACCTGAAAGGTACAACTGTGTCGTGGGTTTTAAAGGGTGCTGCATGTTTTATTTTTTGAAAAATCTTAACATTATAAAACACCAGCTGACCCGACAAACGTTGTTCGGCCATATAAATTATTTCTAGAGAGTATTTTGGTTGTTAAATAAAATATAACGAACGCATTGTGAGTGTGTGGGGTTGGGATCTAAGACAGAAAGAGGAATGGAGCGCTGTAGACGATGACCACCGATAAAAACAAAAAGCATCAACTGAAGTAGGAAAATAAAATAAAGAAAATCAATATAATAATTTCGAAGAGCAATTGAGTGCACGATATTTTTTGTCAGTCCTTCTTTAGCCAACACAAATAAGCTCGATGGTTTGCCCACGCGAGAACATGATGCCGAATGAAATACCAAAATGACGCGACGCTTCTTGTGAATGTCTTGCGCGTGAAACTAATTTACTATGTATCTAAAAGGAACCTATATATATTTACTAAGAAACCCTGAAACTTTCTAGACTATATTATAACATCACTATAGTGGCAAGGTTCTGAACATATTAAGTTATAACCCCCAGAACTTTACGAAATTTCTTGTAATAACTTTTTTTTTAACATTAACTCCACACAGGAGGCCCTGAGGAAAATAACTTCCCTCAGGGCCTATGTCATCTTTGAAGATACTGTGTGGAGGGTCTTTTTGAGGAAAGGAAGGAGTGAACACGGGTCTTGAAGAGACCCATGTTGTAGGAGGTAGGAAACACAGAGGTCGGCAAATCGTTCCACAGCCGAGCCGTTGAACTCAAGAACGAGTCATAGAAACGACCCGTTCTCATGTGACTAATGTCAACCGTGTACAAATGTTGGGTGTGTGTTTGGCGTGTTTCCCGACTATGCACCGGTGCCGAGGGGATCAATGACGCTAGTTCCTCGGAGCATCTTCCATTGTAATACCGGTAGAACAAGGACAGCATTCCCATCTGACGCCAATGCTCTATAGATTGCAATCCGTCTGTTAAGATGGGAGAATCTATCAAATGGACCGCCCGTTTCTGCACAGAGTCAAGGGTTTTTTTTTAGGTATTTTGGAGCTCCAAACCAGAGGTGGCTGCCAAATAAAAACTGCATCTTAATTGTATCTTGCTTTTTACAAAATATAATTGTTGTTATTTTACACACTACAGGCCTTATAATAAACCTGTTTTAAATTTTATACAACTGATAAACAACCATTAATGTAGGGTAAATGTTCAATTATTGTTTTGTATACCGTTATAGTACGGTTGGAAATTATTCTTTGTTATTTCTTTGTATTTTTTATGTTAAGCCTCTATCTGGTGTGTACATTAATAAAATAAAATGTAACTAGGTAACTGAGTAAATTTAACAAAATTAACTAATGTAAGTAAGTGGGTACTAGGATATATTATAGTCAGTGCTCGTTGCTTTCCATCATTTGTTTCCATCATTCGCAACGCCTCTGAATCCTGAATTGAATTACCCAACTGAATGGATTTCCTATAACGCGATATAATAGCTATTTCAGGCCTTTGTGCCAACCAGTGAGAGCTCTGTTCCCCGCAAAGAATAGATCGGAAGATAATAATGACGTAGGAGTTAAAACTACTCTGCAAATCGTGTGAAGGGTTTTCGATCCAATTGCAGTGCAAAGTCATTTTGCAGCCGGCACAAATAAAATGCATGTCTATTAAATAATTTGTTGAGTCGATAGTTAGGCAAAGCAAATACGGTATAACTTCGTAATAATGAAAACTTTTATAAAGAGAACACGGCTGTAAAGCGCAAAAACGATAAACATGATTAAAAATTCAAGTATTACCATGTTATCGCTCGTGAAACGTATTTGGTACAAAATAAATGAACAGTGGAACACTGCAAATAAAAATAATAATTCATTGATAATAGTGAATAAACATGTATGCAAAAGACGACTGATTTGGTTGGATTACGGCCCAGTTAATAACCTAATCAGGGTTATGTAAATATGTGTGATTGTACACATGTGTGCAGAAGGCAATACGTACGTACTCACTTATAAAAAAGCCGACAGTTAGAAGGCAGATACTTGCAAAAAATAATTGTAACTTTTATTAAAAGGTTAATCAATAGATATACTTATCCAGTAAATTTTATCTATATCACAATACATACAGGGTTTAACAGGACGTACTTGCCTTACTTTATCCGTACTTGCCTTACTTTATCCAGACTTGGTTTCCAGTCACATTTACGATGTTTTTTTCTACTTCATTTTTGGAGGCGGGTATGGATGCCGCCGCCCCGCGAACCATTTATTGGAAAACCAACACCTCTGCCTTAGGTCACACCAAGTGGTTCGCTACGTTCGGTGACTTATAAGGGTTGCCCGGGTTCATGGGATGAGGATAGTCTGCCCACCAGCTGCATGGCAGGCCGGATCGGGGGAGAAATTTTTATTTTTTTATCTTTTATTGTTTTTTTTATTGAAAGAATAGATAATACGTAATATAATCAACAAACAAGTCCTGCTAAGCCAATTGAATTGGCTTGTCAACAGGTGCTTATATTTTAGTATCATATACTATGGTTATAAATATGGTCATAAATAATGGTTAAGGGAGTTCCTTTGACTTCTCCATCCGTACTCTCTCGGAACATCGCCTTGCACTACAGTGGAAGGGATGAACTCATACGTCCGTCACTCCTGGGTACACTGTCCCACAGATTCCTACCCACCCCTAATACCCTTTTCAATCCCAGAACTTCCTCTCCTTCCTTTTCCAAAAAGGCCCTCCATACACCCGTGTGGAGCTATTGTAAAAAAAATTTAAAGCATTAAAAAAAATCAGTAGATATTGGACATGTAGGGTCGGGTGAGGGGTTGGGCGGTTACTCGGCTGAATGACCAATGATGACACGATTTTTGCTTGATTTTGAAGAAAAATAAACATGAATTTTGATATACATTATGATCTACAGTCATCGGAGATCAAAATGTAATTCGCATTTTTTACTCCAAATAATGTCAGGAATCACTGGTTAAAGTAAGTCAAGTACGTCCTGCAACACCTGTAATACAAAAGGGTTCATAATTTCTATTGCGAAATCTACAGCTAAATAAATGGTAATCATTTCACTAAGCACACCTAATTAGTAATGGTAACTTTAAAAACTCATTAATTGGCATTTAAAAACTATCAATTTGACCAAACTATTCTAATTGGTGAAGTATTTTAAAAAAAAAATACCTAGAAAGTTTTAATAATGTCAAACAAAAGTCTGCCGGAAACAGCGGAAATATCAGACTCGTTTTAGTATTTTATTGATTCAGCAGTAGAAATTATCATAAAGCCCTCTGTTTCGATGCTGCACCTGTTTCAAAATAAATTATTCGTTTGGTTACCTGACAACAAACAAAACAATGTTATTGTTCGCCACACAACTTTCAAATTAGTCATGCCTTGAAATTATTCCCAGATATCTGGATCTCGATTTTTTGTTGTAACTTACAGATGGCACGCAATCAAATTTCACCCTAATTAATATTAATAGTAAAGGGGTAATTCTAAATATGGGGGTTCTTTTTTAGAACCACAACTGCATATTATTATAGGCCTGGAAATGACACGCAAGCGCAGAATTGATGAACAAGTAATGCCAATCTAATGATTTTATCTTTAAAAAAATATATATACTTGTTCAACGGTTTTACTAAGGGATGGTTTTATCTAAAATCCATAAAATTTTTCGCATTTTTTAAGGTTTTTTGGTGTCATTTAAAAGCATTCTCATTACTGTAATCTCGTAATATACATTCAAAAGTAATAATTACGTAATACCAATTAAAAACAAGTTATACGAGTATTTTCCACAAGTCAACAATAATATCAATACAGCGATGGAAGTGGGTGTACGCACAGTTATGAGTTCCTTTCTCGGACGCCATGAAATCAATCAAAGATTCACAAACAGCATTCGTTATTAGATATTATTATTCGGTATATATTTTATCACCGGATGGCAAAACCACTGCGCCAATCACGGAGATGTGAAAAATAATTATCAGTGGGTATTCAAGCGACGCTCGACGCCACGGACGCGGACGTATTATTTACATAATTTACTGAATTAAACTAAATCACGGGTTCGTGATTTAGTTTAATTCAGTTTTAATTTTCTGGCTACGATTTAGCTTGCAAATGCTTGCTATTTTGGTCTACGTTTTTTCACCAACAAAGCCCATTAATTAAATTACCAAATGAATCATGTGAGGAAATTCGCCAGTCAGTGTTGGTTCACATGTAAATGTGAACCAACACTGACTGGCGAATAGTTGCAGCGCGTGCCGGTTCCAAAATATCCCAATCGTCTTTCTGCGAAACAAGGTGAGACCAGGCGCATTGCAATGATTTCTATAAAGAATTACGTCTTACTGCCAATGAAGTGTTTGGGGGATATGGAGGACGTGTTTCCTCACATGATTCATTTGGTAATTTAATTAGTGGGCTTTGTTGGTGAAAAAACGTAGACCAAAATAGCAAGCATTTGCAAGCTAAATCGTAGCCAGAAAATTAAAACTGAATTAAACTAAATCACGAACCCGAAAATGTAATTCAGCAAATGGAACTGTCGAAATGTTCTGATAGTCCCAAAGACTGCAATGTGGAAAGAAGCCAGATGATAGGACACTAAATATTATGAGCAGGTAGGTAGGTGCCCCAGTGGAATCGTCCCAGAGACAGACCAAATTGAAGGAGGACTGACTGCGAGGAAGAACATCGGAGTAAGATAGAAAAAACCTGAGGACCGGAGAAGAATGGCTCGGGATCGGAGCTATTGGGTAATATTTGTGGACGGAGCCAAACCCCATTCCTGGATGTAACGATGTGATTATGATGGTGAACACTTTGTTGGTAAAGTCAAGTGTAAAAGACGTAAATACAAACTAAACAATATTATGTTTCTGTCAGGATGCCTAAAATGGTGCCTACGGTGTGATATCAGATGCATTAACCCCAAGGCCGGGGTACAGTACAGACCTCATCGCTGAGACTTTTAAGTGCCACGTCAGTGCCATCGAGCAACGACAGTTTTCAAATTGCGGCGATTGTTATTGATACTCGTTGGTGCTGCAGATTTGTGTGTTGTTTTACCGCAGGCATATTAAATAAACTTATTAGACTATTTTAAACAGGAATTTTTCTTTGCGATAGCACTGACTTTGTAATTTGGCGTCTCGCCCAAGCCTATACTCTAATCGGCCTTGCCCAAAAATGTATCATAGACTTGTATTTTTTGAGAAAGATCTCAGCTCTTACAAGAAGTGAAATATAATAATGCATATATATAAACGAAAACAATTAAACAATTAAATGGTATGAAAACGAAAAAAATGGTATGGTAAAACTGGTCTTAAGCCTGATTTAAGACCATTTTAACCATAGAAACGCCGTGGTAATAAGTCGAATTTTACAGTTTTCGGATCTTACGCGCAGCGTAATATTTGCACCACATATATGTAAGGGGGATGAATTTAAGTCCAGGAATCTTTGAGTCCCTGTTTTGATGAATGAACCAGGCAGTTTACAGAAAAAAAACATCTAGAAACTAATTTTAAAGCTTTAGGGCAACTCGAAGAAATTACGAGGGCGATAAATATATATATGTACTTCCTAAATTTACTAGTCTTGGATATCTGATGTCATATACATCAAGCCGTTGGCAATATTTATTGATTATAAACTAGGTACGAGATGAATACAAATGGAGTGAGATGGACGTCTGGATAACTTAACGATATGTAAATAAAAACTTGCAGCGCGTTGATCGAAATCTTTCAAATGTAAGTATTTATACTTACATCATCACCCCGAGGCTGATTCACGATGAAACTGTTCCTAACATAATAATATAACATAATATTGTGACTGACCTACAAATGAAACATTAAAACGAAGAGAATGCTATTCATCTTAGTGGTGAGATCTTCAATAATAAATTATAATTGGTGAGAAAAAACTGAAAACTTTTTCATTTCGGATGTTTGCTATTTTGCGCCTTGTCGTTTGATTGTACATACCTTACAAAATTTTGAGTGTAACTTATTGATTGAAAAACACGCACTCTAATAAAAACACAGACATATAAAAATGTTGGTACATCGTAATTTATTTTGCTAAAAATCAAACAATATACAAATATCAAACAATATTAAATTTTTTTTTTCATTTTTTTTTCATAATTTTTATTGCGCAATTTTTGTGAAAAATCGAATCAAGGGCGCGGTACAAATGTATACATAATATATTTCCATAACGCTCTATCTTATTACTAACTACAACTACAGAGAGGAAAAACGGTTTTAATAATAATGATAATAATATTTGGCTAATTTATAGAGCGCGGTTTTCGTGAAAAATCACCGAATTGCCGACAGATTGCATCCACCGGTTCGTCATAGTATAACATGTCAAAAAGTCAAAAGTCATAAAAAAAAAAAGTCAAAAGTGAAAAAAAAATATATATATAAAAAAATTGGTTAAATATGTTAGCTTAGGGTTACGAGCTATTAAAAAACTTAGCTTTTAATGACTTCGTGTTGACTTTATTGTGAGTTGGCATGGAACCGTATAACATATGTATATAGTCATAATCTGAAATGTAATGCAACTTTACAATATTTATTTATCTGTATATTATATAATACTAGCAGACCCGCCCACACGTTGCTGTGACTTACCCAATCTTTATAACCAATGCCATCTGTTAATTTGCATACATATCAAATTCACACGGCCAGCTGCCTGAATTGAATCTTTGAATTTATCGACGTTTCTCTACTGTAATATCTATGTATTATACATATAAACCTTCCTCTTGAATCACTCTATCTATTGGTGAAAACCGCATGAAAATCTGTTGCGTAGTTTAAAAGATCTAAGCGCACATACAGCGGGAGCGACTTCATTTGATACTATGTAATGAACTATGTAATGATTTACACATTTTTTTATCTACTCACAATTTGTACACCAATAGCTAAATGTATATTCTATAGGCCCAAGTCTGTTGACACTTGACACATTTCTCAAGATGTTTTTTAATACATAAGTTTAACAATTCAAATAAATAAAAGATTTAAACAAACACAAAATATGCCAAGAAAGTGATGAAACAAAATCGAAATCATTATTTAAATTGATTTTTTATTGAAATTTCACTTCCTTCTGTAATAAAAATAATAATCATTGAGAGTTGTTAATAAATAATACTCTTTAGACATCTAGGCTCCCTGATAACAAACGACAATAATACCACAGAGGAGATCCAGAAGCGCATAGTGAACGCAAATCGCTGTTATTTCCGCCTACAAAACCAATTAAAGTCCAGACTGCTGTCCAGAAACACGAAGATATTAGTGTACAAAACACTTATCAGACCAGTACTTACGTACGCAGCTGAGACTTGGGTACTAACTAAGAGGAATGAGCGAGCACTGGACGTTTTTGAAAGGAAAATTTTGAGGCCCATCTTCGGACCGGTTCTAGAAAATGGATTTTGGCACAGGCGTTATAATAATGAGCTCTGTACTTTGTTTATGAA
This sequence comes from Limnephilus marmoratus, assembly GCA_917880885.1. Lineage (NCBI taxonomy): Eukaryota > Metazoa > Arthropoda > Insecta > Trichoptera > Limnephilidae > Limnephilus > Limnephilus marmoratus. The sequence continues at coordinate 26,345,099 of OU862917.1, read as the reverse complement.
GCTAAACGTCGCAAAATTTATAAAACTGGGAAGACTTCGGTGGCTGGGTCATGTGGAGAGAATGACCGAGCATCAAGCACCAAGGTCCCTGCTGAACTCAAGACCAATAGGGCGAAGGATCCTGAGAAGACCAAGATTAAGATGGAGCGTCAACCTATCTTGGAGCTTCTAAACTGGAGAGAGCTGGCACAAAACCGAGATGAGTGGAGGAAGACTCTTGAGGAAGCCAAGACCCACCAGGGGTTGTAGAGCCAATAGTGATGATGATGATGAGATAAATCGATACGTGTATGTTTTATTTCTAAAACAATAAACTGTTAAGAGTTAGTATTGATGTTTAAAACTAACTTCTAACTTCAACTCAACTTATTGCAATACTAATAGCTACCTGTATACGTTTAAGTGAACCTATGTACGATTCGTGTAAAATGAACTAACCTTAATTGTTAGGAGGCTGGTGAGGATATTATGCTTCAAACTATCTACAATCTACACAATTATCAGCGAAATTCGAAATAAACTATTCTATCAGCAATTTCAGCAACTGTCACTTTCGTGGCAACTAATAGTTATATCAATGCACTTAAACGCGTCAAAAACAATTATTACAAATCACATCGTGAATTGATTTCTTTCATTTGAAATAAAATCATCACGACTGATCAAATTGCATGTTGAAATATTCATGCAACCAAAAGAAAGTCAAGTCCATGGAATCATTTGTGGCCTTTTATGGTAACTTTCCTTTACAGGGGCCTTCCTAGAAGCAGGCGAGAGTGACGCTGTCAGGATCGTTATTGCGATTGAAAAAATTGCAACAGGTACTTCGGTCATCAAGTTGCTATGATATCTGAATTTAAATGTGCACTTACTTTAAAAGCTGTTTGTTTTGAATGCGCGCTTTTGGTTTTTTGACTGCCAATATGTTATATAGTTGTTATAAAGTATAATGATGTACGAGCTTAGATTATAAGAGGTTTGGGATCACCAATATCATTTAACTTAAAATCAATCCAACAAAAACAGTGCTGCCTACTAAGTTTGAGAATACTAGGGATTCAATAACTTTTGAAGTGAAAACTTCTTTATCACCGTTGTGATTTGAAACTCGATGAAACGAAAAATAGCGACACTAAAAAGAGACAAACATATACATCTACAGGATTTAGCCTGGGAGAGAATGAGATAGTATAATCGGTCTCCTCTTTGTGCGGTGCTTCGTAGCCTATTGGTCTCTTCTTTTAGCGGTGTTTCGCAGTCTCCCCATTCTTGTCTACTTTAGTTTTCTGAAGGTTTCACTTCTACCGCGTGTGTGATTTTATTTTTGTAAAAATAATGCACAACAGTCTTAACTGATCCCTACTCTTCGGAATCAGTAGAATAATGAGTGATCAATCCCAATCGGCGTATGTTGTTGGGCTGAAGGGAGTTCTTTCAGCCCAACAACACGCAGGGAAGGGAAAGAGATGGGAAAGAGTAAAAAGTAAAAAGGTTTTAAAGTACTTGGCTATTTAGATTTTTTTTCTGACCACCAAATCTGAGCGTTATCTTTTCTGATGACCAAATATGGCTAAAGCCAAAAAGCCAGCTGTTTCGATTCAGAGTGGTGGTAATTTAGATATCTACCTCACTACAACTTTTCACATAAACCACTGTTCCGTAAGGGAAGTACTCCTGTTAGGGTAGAATTTTTATACGATTTTTAGCCTAAATATTTGACTTGAACATAAGTAACAATACTTTGAAGTAAATTTAGCCACTAATGTGGAAAGCAGTTTCTAAGAGAATAGTGATAACTTTTTTGTTAATTATTAAACATTTTTTTATGGTTTTGCACAGCGCCCATGAGGTGATGTGTCACAAAAACATCTAAGTATTATTATGCTAGGTTTACAAAAACATAATGATTCACATTAAAAGAATTTAAAAACCCATTATTACCAAATCACACAGAACAGTGTTTCTAAAAGTGGGGTGTACTCCCCGCCAGGGGCAATTTGAATGTTTTAATTTATAATTCCGTTTTAGTTTAAAAAAACATCGCATTGATCGAAAACCAAATTATACCGTAATCCCGATGTTCCGAAATAAAAAAAAAACATTGCATCACTCGCGCAAACATAAACACGACGCGTTTTAAGGTTTTTTAGGTTTACTAGAAGAAAATTCTAAGATATCTCCTACTGTGGGAGTATGGCTCTATCCTACTGACTGTATGTTCGGAATGAATTATCTACAGACACCGACGACAGCATATACTGTTTCAGTCTGCAGGACTAACTAGCCAATGGTCATGCCGATGAAGAGAGCTATCTTGTTGAATAGAATCATTTCGGATGTTGATATATTTGTTGTTATATTTAACATCATCATTACTTCATAACGAAGCAGAATTTAAGATGGCAAACTTTGTTACTGCTAGTATAAAAGCTGCTTTTATATATTTATCCCCTTACTGATGGGCATGTTTTGGGTTTTTCAAGGCTGACAAACAGCCATTTACGAATCATTAATCGTTGTTTGTCAAATTAATAAATTGTTTGAATTAATTGGTGTATTTGTGGACTTGAAATATTATATACTAATCGTAATATTATATGAAACTTTCACTTTAAGGATATTTGTTGTCTCTGATGAACAGACAAAAAATCGTTGATGCTAAAAATACACTTAGGAAATAAATACACTACACTTTTATATTAAATACCTTGAATATACAATATACATTTGAAAATCGACGAAGAATAAGTGACTTACGATTATTTTTTTTAAATTGTAAATTTGGAGCTCGCCTGCGGCGCACTCCTGAGACTAGTTAATACAAGATTACCTACTCGACACACTAGGCATAAGGACCTATTTCACAAACAGAACAACAAATTATGTAGCAAACTCGCCAATACCTCGCCTACATAGTTTAGCAAACGAATATGTAAACAAAATCGAGATTTTTAACAAATGCATAGTTTAAAATATACCTGAATGAATCTTTCCTGTCAAATATTATTTCTGAAAATGTCTAGATTTATATGTTTTTAAATTTGATCGTTTATTATTACTAACACTCGTAAAAAATTAACTAATAACATAGTAATAAATAAATAAAAATAAAATTTCCTTTTAAGGGGGGAGGGGGGGGGGGGCGGGCAAGGAAATGGAAGCGTTGAAGTGGGGCATGGCACAAATAAGGTTGAGAAACACTGATGTAGAATGTAAACATGTAGGTATTGTTGACCCATTGTGATGGTATGCGAAAAATATGAAAATAGTCATCGCTCTGATGAGACCATTTAATGCCTACATTATACAGGAATGCTGTAGCCAAAGAACTCTCAGAGCAAACCCGTATTCAACCGCAAGTCAAAATAAATAGGCAAACTTCTTTACAACAGCACCACCGAGTAAAAAACACCATAATTACTTACCGCACCATTTACTACTGGTGTTTAAAATATTGCCTTTTTTACAGAGTGTCTGACTACTTGTTAATATAATGGAATCAGTGAAAACGTGCCTTTATGATTGTTCGATCATAACGCTATTTTTATTTCGTATATAATAATGTATTATAGTTGGTATGTATTATATAAAACCACCAATACATGCAATGATTTGTTGGTACGTCCAAGTTGAGTGTTTGGAGGTTGATTTTTAATAGATTTACATGGAGTAGGAATCACATTGTGCGTAAAATCTGTAATCGTTGCATTGAAAGATATATTTCAACATCAAATTAATTTAGAAAAATAACATAATTGTTTTTACAGTTACCTTACTTAATTTAACTTTTCAGGTTGTCGAAAATCGAAACATTTGAAATTTGATAGAATATTAACAACACTTAGGGGGCGTTCAAGTATTACGTAACGCAATTTTTGAAGTTTTTGACCCCTCCCCCCCCATGTAACGCGCCGTAACGTTGTTCCGTACCCACCCCCCTAAACGTTACGTAACGCCCAAGTTACAATTTTTACCTGAAAGTCACAATTAAGTTGCGCAAAGTACTGGAAAGTCGCTTAAATACCCTCTTTCTGGTTTTAATCGCGTTTGCGGTAATAAATAAAACAAGAGATTTCGAGAACGAAAAGGATTGCCAACTTGGAAGATTTGAATTCCCTAGTTTTTTTTTATCTAAATAAAGAAAAACATGTTACGTAACGCGTTGTTCGAACCCCCCTCTCCCCCCCCCCCCTCGTAACGCACAGTAACGTTTCACAAGACCCCCCCCCCCTCCCCCCCAAGTGCGTTACGTAATACTTGAACGGCCCCTTATTTATTGCTGATTATTGGTTGTGCAATGATGAAAATTAGAATTGTTCTACAGTAGAATAAATTGTAGCATGTAAAAAGGTACAGATAATTTATTGAATTACTGGAAGAATAATTTTTACCTACTCTCTGTTCTGACATATCGAAGACATATTGAAGGATTTTAAAGGGATAACAACATTTAAAAAATATGTTTTTCATGCAATATAATTAACACCATGCATCGCATTATATACCAAAGTTCAGAGTTATTTACTTAATTTTCTTCTTTGTAGGTTTTATCTTCTTTATACATTTGTAAAAAACACCTGTTTTGCTCCATCCGTAAAGCACGTAATTACGTTATGAAACGATAATTGTAATAAGGAAAAACCTATGTTAGTATATACTTAACTATATATAGGATTTTATTCGAGAAACAAAGTAAGGAGGCATACATTAATTACGTGAGTAGTTTTTCTTCCAATCTAGACCCCCCCCCCCCCTTGGTGAGATAAATTTGGGCCACTTCGTATATTCTTTTCGTGAGATTTTGCTGTACTCCCCCCCCTTTTGAGTACACGTAATTAATGTATGCCACCCAATGTCCATTAATCACGTGAGGCTCGAAAAGGAAGGGGGGGGGGGGTTCGGAAAAAATCACGTAATATTACGAGGGGGGGGGGGTAAAATGAGATATCACGTATATTTATTTTTCATGATGATAGATTTAAAACTTCAAAATACTTCGTACAAAAAAAAATACACGTGATTTTGGGGGGGGGGGTTAGTCTAAAACCTCACCACATATCACCAGGGGGGAGGGGTTAAAAAATTGCTAAAAAAACATCACGTGATTAATGGACGACCCCTAAGTAGATACTCTGATTTTCAAAAAATGTTGCAATGATACCATGTGTATTTTGCAATTTGGGAGGCGGGTATAGCTACCGCCATCCCGGGAACCATTTATTGGATAACCAACTCCTGCCGTAGGTCCCTCAAGAGATCCGCTGCGTTTGGTGGCTTAGCAGGGGTGCTCGAGTTCATAGGGTGAGGTTTGTCTAGGCCTTGGCGGCGGATGCTTTTGCCAACGTACTACGTGGCGGGCCGGATCGGAAGAGACTGGTTTAGGGAGAACTTTTGATCTCTCCAGACGGAATCTCTACCCACCGCAGCAGTAAGAGGGATGGATTTATAAGTTCGTCACTCCCGAATACATTGACCCCATATTAACTTCCTTCCCAGAAATTCCTCTTCTTCCTTTCTCTAAAAATCCTCCACACCGCATCCCCAAAGATGACATAGGCCCTGAGGGATGTATTGTACTCAGGACCTTCAGTATATATAAACCATCGCAGGCATGCTCACGTCAAATCCCCAAAGTTTCATCGCAATCGGATGAACGATTAGCAATGCATAATTTCATGACGCCAGAACTCACTATTGTATACAGAAACCATCGCTGGCATGCACACATCAAATCCCCAAAGTGTGGAGATATTTTAAAAAATACCTTTCGGTCAATCCTCGACTCTGTCTTTTGATGGAGAATTCTCCATCGTCTTTTATGTATACTGCCCTAACCCTATTTCAGTCATAATTTGCTGCTATACGATTAGGTATATTTCTAACACTATTGGTATCAAATAAATTCTCGACAATAAGAGGAATAGGCTATAAAATTGGATTTTGCTGGAACTTATGAAGTTCATAAGTACCATGGAAGTCGGTGAAATGGTATTATTATTTGATAAACCGACCCAGAGATGAAATTGCTTTGATTTATTGGAGATACCGGTCCGCGGCGAATGGGACGATGTTGAAATTCATTCGGAACGTGTTATTAGGATGTTGACTCCGAATAAATCGTACGGACTACACGGAACATGCTTTTCCCATTTAAAGTGGTCAGATCTTGATTGCCCTGAACAAGTTAGGGGATCGAAATTACGAGATAAATAATAATTATATTGATAAAACTGATAACAGGAAAAGAACGCCCCCTATTTCAGATACCGCTAGGAGGTGTGCAGATCAGATGTTACCGATTTACGGGTCGCGGACCGACTCACGTATTCCACGGATTACCTATTAAACCTTTAACACCAACTGAAATAATCTTTCCAAGGAACCAGAGGTCGACAAAAGTGTAAAAATAAAAGTCGACTACTAAACGGATTTTCAATAGATAGAGTGATTCATACATTTGATTTCCAAAACTCTGGGTAAAGCCCGGTCATCACCGGGGACTTCAGCTATTTTATAATAAGTCGCAAGGATAAATGTGCAATGAATGACGATATTATAAATTTACGAACTTAGTGCATTTTAATTTATTGAATAGATAAAAAAATAATATTAGAACAAATATATTTAGCCGAGACACTATCTGGGTTACACACAAGTTTTTTCTTCGAACAATTGTTTTTTTAAAAAGGTTGCTGCCAATATTATGGGAAAAAATTAGTCGAAAATTACCTAAAAATAAAATAATAAGACCAGAGATAGTACTATCTTCTTATTCGATGAAATAAAAAATTGTTTACAATCGAACTGGATCATGAATTCCCTTAATCTTGTCATGTTTACTTCGCTATTACTCCTCTTGAATTATCGTGAATTCCCTTAATCTTGTCATGTTTACTTGGCAATTACTCCCCTTGAATAATCATGAATCCCCTTCATCTTGTCATGTTTACTTGGCTATCACTCCCCTTGAATGATCATGAATCCTCTTAATCTCTTTACATTTACTTGGCCCTTCGTCTTGTCATTTTACTTGGCCCTTGAATGATCATGAATCCCCTTCATCTTCTCATGTTTACTTGGCTATTAGGCACCTTGAATGATCACGAATCCCCTTCATCTTCTCGTGTTTACTTGGCTATTAGTCCCCTTGAATGATCACGAACCCCCTTCATCTTGTCGTGTTTACTTGGCTATTACTCCCCTTGAATGACCATTAATCCCCTTCATCTTGTCATGTTTACTTGGCTATTACTCCTCTTGGATGATTATGAATCCTCTTCATCTTGCCATGTTTACTTGGATATTACTCCCTTTGAATGATCATGAATCCCCTTCATCTTGTCATGTTTACTTGGCTATTACTCCCCTTGAATGACCATGAATCCACTTAATCTCTTTACATTTACTTGACCCTTCGGCTTGTCATGTTTATTTGGCTATTACTTCCCTTGAATGATCATGAATCCCCTTCATCTTCTCATGTTTACTTGGCTATTAGTCCCCTCGAATGATCACGAATCCCCTTCATCTTGTCGTGTTTACTTGGCTATTACTCCCCTTGAATGACCATGAATCCCCTTCATCTTGTCATGTTTACTTGGCTATTACTCCTCTTAGATGATCATGAATCCTCTTCATCTTGTCATGTTTACTTGGCTATTACTCCCCTTGAATGATCATGAATCCCCTTCATCTTATCATGTTTACTTGGCTATTACTTCCTTGAATGATCATGCATCCCCTTCATCTTCTCACGTTTTCTTGGAGAAAGTGTTGTTAGAGAATTGTTAGAGAACTGGCGTTACAAGTTACAATCACCCAAATAAATGCTTACGGCGATAGCTATCTTGTTCTTTTTTTGGTTCGAATAAAATAAAATGAGAATGTGAGGAAATGAGAATTAAATATTCTCACGCCAAACATTAATATATTGTTTAACTTTAGGTTTTGGCCTTTTTTCTAGTTTCGAACGGCCTTGCAGTGTCCATCATCAGGAAAGATGTCGAAGTGACACGTAACACGACTCAACATAACAAAATTGGTATTCGAATGGATGAATTCGAAATCAACGTGACTAGTAAAATCATACCAAATATGCAATGAGGAAAAAAATAATATTACTACTTGAATATTGATTCTTTAAAAAAATTCTCACTCCTTCAAGTGCAAGCCTTTTTTTAAATCTCGGTGACGACGGTAACATGACGGTAATGTACGAGGCAGTCATGAAAAAAAAGATTTTTATCAAAAGATAAGTGTACTTAATTCATATTATCGATAACATTTTTTAACAATACATCTTAATACCATTTCTGGATTTAGTTTTTAATTATAAGTAAGCTATTATATTTACGACCCAGATTAAAATGCCGTCGAATATTATTAAAAAAACAACATTTTGCTGCGAAATTGTCTGGTTTTACAGATAAAAACATATTGAATAACCTTGTGCCATGACATATTGTTTTAAAACCTTTTATGTAATGACCAGAAAATCAGATTTACTAACGGAAGCGCCAAAACAGGTTTTACAAACTAAATCAATTTACAATAGGAGTTTTCCGATGACAACAATAGAAATTTTATAACGTTTCGTAATCTGAAAATGACATTTTATAGTTGCCTCAACAAATCAACATCATGTTATGAAATGAATTGTTCGTCATTGTAATTTTTGGGTTATACCGAGAAAATTGTGTTAAATTTTGTAGTTTTTTATTTGTTTGAATGAATCTAAATAAACTACCGTGTACCCACCACAACATTCAAAATGCTTTCAAATTCATAACGTATAAACAATACCAAATACACCGCAAATGTAATGTTAACTTTGATTATTAGATACAAACCAAAAATATTAGATGAATTTTAAAACAAAACAATTATATAAATCATTGAAGAAGATAGTACTAACAAATCTAAACGAAAAACGAAACAAAAAAGACACAGTAAATAAAAAGGTAATGGTCGCAAATGGGGATCGAACTGAGGACCTTCATCTTACCGGGACAACACTCTACCACTGAGATACGAATTTTTATTGATCTTTTTCCATATAATCCTCAATTAATTCCCATTTTTGTTTGATTGCAAAGTTCTACCCGAATAATATATTTATAATCTTAACAGTCTCGAATATTACTAAATTTATTGACTTTTCTAAAGTTATTGATAGGAATTATATCATCCAAAAAAAAATAATTTACTAAATGTTCGCGCATGCTTAAAAATGGTTTTCGTATTTATTAAAGGCTCTACTCACCAAGCGATTTGCATTACTACTTGCAGGACAGCAAGCTGAGGTTGTATCGTGAGTAGGCAAAACCATCAGCGATTTTTTATAATTCCATTTGTCAGGCCGTCGGAATAATTAATAATAATAATTCGGTTGGCGGTTCGACATACTTTCCTGCAAGCAGTTCCGCAAATCGGATGTTGGTTCTAACAAACATGTTTTTTGACGATCACGGAGTTTGAAATCTTCCAATATTTGGAGTATGTGGATGAGAGGAAAGAGGAATAGAATTGAGAAGAAAAATTAGCTCATTTCATTACGGTGTAATATTATTAATAGTGGCATTTCACCAGAACGACAGCGAAATAATATGTTATTCTAAAAATCAGGGTGTAAAGTAATATACAACGTGTCCCAAAATTCAACGATAATCGGGCACCAGTGGGTGAGCCTGCTCATGACTCCTCGAGAAAAAAATAATAAAAAAATGTTTCTCAATTTTTTTTTAATGTACAAAAAAAATTGAAACCCTTTGAAAATTGACACCTCTTAAGATATTTTTAACTACCATGACCACAATTTGTATCGGCAACCTAAATAGCACGGCTACCCACAGTACCCACCACAAGCCTTAAAAATCCATGAGTGCCTCTAGTTTTTACACAAAAATCAATGAAAATTATTGTTTTTCTAAAAATTATGAAAGATTTTTATTTTCAGTCCACTTTCACTCATCGTGGTGTAAAAAAAAAGTATGGACACTACTATGGCAAGTTTTTTTTTAAGTTTACGCATCTAATCAAGATTCCAAAATAGTATAATACTCTAGGAAAACTAGGCACAAAAAATATGCGTACTATTTTAAACAAGAACCAAATTTCATAAATTATTGTTGTTGACAGTGATCACTTTTATTGTGTGCACAAAATAGTTTTTTGTTGTTGAAAAATGTTGAGAAATATTTGTCAAAAAAAAGTTTGAGAATTTTTTTTTCTATTTTTTTTTCGAGGAGTCATGAGCAGGCCCACCCACTGGTGCCCGTTTATCGTTGAATTTTGGGACACGTTGTAGATAATGACCGATTCTTAATGAATTCATGCATTGTATTGTATAATTATTATTGTTAGTTACGTACAAACACTCATGAACTTGAAATAAAAATTACAGATGAATCTAGTAATATTTGTGTACCAACATTCTTGTAATACTTGAAACGGTGTCAACATTATTAATAAAAACTACACGGAAAACAAATACGAGTACCCTAGTGATCAAGTTGCTCCAGTCGAGCGGAGATGAGTGAAGATGTTATGTAAATACTTATTTCTGCAACCATTTACACCATAGGTTCTCAACAGGGGGCATTAGAAAACCCAGAAAAAAATAGGGGGCGTTAAGATGGCACACTGAGAGTGTGGGCAAATTAAAAGAATATGGTCTAAAAGAGACAAAAAGTTAGCACGTACTAATAAAACAAAGTAAACATTAATATCAGTTGATTTTTATTATTGTAAGTATTGTAATCATTTTTATCACGTCTGCGAAAATTCACATATTTCGGTATTTCGGGAAGTGGAAAATTGAACTGAAAGATTCCATTACATTCAGATCTACTTTAAATTCGATGATATATATTTTTTTTATATTATAATATTTTCATCTTGCGTGTTATTAAGATTTGACACTACATATATCATGAATACAAGAAGGTAGGAGTTAGCAACCCGGTACTTAAAATACAAAATAATTGCTTTTTAACTTGCTAAACAAAAAGGTATAAGAAATAATTTTATATATTTTTAATAGAATTATTGTTTCCGTGGCAGTTGAGTCCGCCAGTGGCGGTCCGTGAGTTTTCAGTAATCTAGAGCAGCGTTTCCCAAAAGGTGTTCCGCGGAACCCTGGGGTTCCGTAGAAGCATCACAAGGGTTCCGCGTTCCGTCCGGATTGTTGCAAGGATCATTGCAAGGAAAAACACAAATACTTTTACAGTAAACGACAAAATCTCTTCTCTTAGAAAGAAACTTGTCTTCTGGATAGAATGTGTTGAACAGAAACAGTACCAATTTTTTTCTCTTTTAAACGAGTTTCTGGAAAAAAAAGAGTTGCAAGTAACCTCAGATATTGCAAAATGCATTTACGAACATTTGATGGCCCTTAACAAATCTCTGGAAGAGTATTTTCCTGAAAAAAACCTGCAGACATTGACTGGGTAAAGAATCCATTCTTAGTTCACAGGAAACGTACAGCAACAGAGTACGAGACTTTGATAGATATCAAATGTTTTTCTTCCTTACAACAAAAGTTTAATTCAGAAAAAACTAATGTGGATGAGTTTTGGATTGGACTTAAAAACGAATATCCAGAAGTCGTCGAGAAGGCTATCACAGTTTTGTTACCGTTTGTGACCACTTACCGGTGTGAACTGGTTTTTCGGCTTACGCTTACACAAAAAAACAAATACAGAAACAGACTGGATGCAGCTCCAGATCTTCGTATTCAGCTGTCTGACACAAAGCCTGATTTCAATGCTATTTTAACAAAATAATTAAAAAGATATAACTCTTCACATTAATGTAAGTTTTACACAAAACTTTAGATCTTTCTTTTCAAAGTAAACATGAAAGTATTCAAACTACGAGTTTATCTTTTTCTTATAAAAATAGGGTTCCGCCTAGAAAAGTATGATCGATAAGGGTTCCGGGGCGAAAAAAAATTGGGAAACGCTGATCTAGAGTGCTAAGATTGAAAAATACGACGTTATCGATGATGTTGTAGCTGAAAATGATTTTTTTCTATATTTTTGTGACGATTTTCAGGATTCTTTCAGTTTGGGGATGCGCCGCATCCACATTTCAGTATGTCTTCATACAAAAAGTTGAAATTTTGGAAAAAAAATAAAATTAGTTTTCAGCTACAACAACATTAATAAAGTCGTATGTTTCAATCTTACCTCTCTAGCTCACTGACCGCCCTGGAGTCCATCCACCTCCCCCCCCCCATAAATAAAAGAAATTGGGGGCTCTTGAAAAAAATATTCTCAAAGTGGGCGGTGGGCTAAATAAGGTTGAGAACCAATGATTTACACAGATATTTAAAGAAGACCTGTTTGAAACATTTGTTAGCGTCATTACGCAAATTGCAAAAAACCACAATTTACGATGGAGCCAAAGTCAAAGTGATGTACCCCGGTTGGTTCAGATACACGAAAAACGGAGGCGTCTACTAATATCTACAGGAATTCCAAAAACTGAAAAAATCGAACTAATATCTATGAGAATCAAAGTGTTGACGAATATCTACAGCACTGGCAGAGGTTGGATTTGCAATTATGTATAGCATATTGGAATAACGTAATATTGCGTATGCAGTTTAAAAAACTTAATTTACGTAAGTATGTATGTAAAAATCCCTAATATCGGACTATTGGACACATTAAGCTGATTAGTCCAACCTACGCTATGTAGATATTAGTTCAACCTACGCTCTGTAGATATTAGTCAACACTCTGAAATTCGTAGATATTAGTTCAACATATGAGCTGTAGATATTCGTCTGACATTCAGGCTGTAGATATTAGTATCTGGAGTCCGAAAAACCCGATAAGGTTTCGCGATAAAGAATCTCAAAAAATTATTTGAACTGATAATAATTATTATCGTAGTGTTTAAATTAATTAAAATAATTCAAAACTAATCATCCTACCACTGGAGCGCCTTTTGCTACAATATGGCACTATTTAAAATACCTCGGATTGCTTTGCTGCCGATTTTGGCAAATTTTCCCTTATTTGTAAGTAATTAAGGGAAGTTTACGATTTTATAATTTTTTTTTTATTATTCCTACAAATATGTGGTAATCGTCTAAATATAGGTGAATTCAATGGCTATGTAGAACTATAATCAGTTTGTATGTCTCCATAATAAAATTCGGAGGTTTGATTTCTTTTAATGTGGGCGGAAAATATTCAAAATGATTACCAAAATATCTCGAGCAATCGGAGAAAAAGTTTTAAATTGCGCTGTTGCTCCAGTGGTTTTTGTTTGTTATATGACGGCCGGCCTAGTCCAGCGGAAAAGCTCTTGACTAGCAATCCGAAGGTCACGGGATCGAATCCCGGCGTGGCAAAAAAAAAATTTTTTGATTAATTTGTGTTATGTCACAATTTATTCATTTAAAATAATATAAAGTATATTTGCGGCACGTTCCAGAGTGGAAGTTACTCTTAGTATCGCCCTGGTGTAAGACCACCATTCAGAATTGAAACGTTACTTGAAATGGCATTAGCCGTGTTTGGTGACCAGATCTGAATAGCCAGATACTTCCCCAACTTCCTCTTCCCTATTTCCTTCCCCTCCCACTACCTTCAGCCTCACAACATACCCCAATTGGGGATGCCATAGTCTCACTGAGAACAGCTGAGACTCTTGTGAGGTATCACTATAAAAAAAAAAAATTAAGTTTAAAACACCAACGTGCTTCGTGAGCAATGCTTACTTCTTCAGGTTTTACTGAAATGTGCTTAAAACTAAGTGTTGATTATTTTAAATTAATATGGTGTCACAAAATAAGTGTTTTGTGTTTGAAGAAATACAAAAATAATTCTCCCCATCTTTCCAATGTGAATTAGAATGCAAAAAACAATGCATTTAACATTGGTATCTACATTTAATCGAATTATAATTCCATTTATATTATTAAGTGTTCTAACAAAACAATCATGATGGGAATTTGAGGAATTTCTGGGAGCTTTTAATCTTGTCAAAATGCTTTAAAGCATACTTCGTTGTGATTAAGAATTATAATGGTGTGATATTTAAAATAAACATCTAACCAAACAAACGACTTTTCAAGGTTTCGTGAATTTTAGTGAAATATTTGAGCCGCGGCGCGGTAAATACTTAATTTTCCATTTGTATTGAACCTACAAAGCGCTTTCATCCAGCTAAGAAAAAAATGCGCCAAAGGCCCAAGTTTTCGATATTTTGAGTTGTCGATCCCCTTAAAACCCTGAGCCCTGTGCAGTTGTCCAAATCCCAACATTCGCTACGCACTGTATTTTAAATAAATTGAATTAATTAAATATTACGGATGACCTTAGAGGTAAAACAAGCGAGCTGTAAAACCATTTTCCTAATGGACTTTTTTAGGACTGACCTTCCATTGGTGTGTAAAAACTGCAACGGTGAACTATTTGGGAATACGAAATACGATAAAATCCGTATATATGTGCTATAAAACTGAAAGGTAAAATATACCAGACCATTGTAAGACCCGCAATAATGTATGGCTCCGAATGCTGGACTATGTACAACTCCTACTCTAGGCAACTTGAAACAGCAGAAATTTATTTATTTATTTATTTAAAATTTACGGCACAAAGTGCCATTTACAAACATGTATTATTATTATATTTAAACAGTCATAGTACAGTGAAGAAAGATTGTTTTTTTTATAAATTTCTTATAATAAGAGAAAAAATTTCTAACAAGTAATGAAAACTTCAAAAGGAACAGTGAAATAAAAAGAATAACTTGTTATGAAGTAACCTCGTTACAATACGTAAGGCTGAAATGCTTGATAAGTAGAGCCTTGTATTTTAATAAGGAAATATGAAAAATATCAGCAACATTGGCATAAAAATTACCAATGGTGAGTATTCTATTTATAACAGAATTATATCCAGCGACAGATGTATAATTGTCACAATAATACATACTAGGGAACCTTGATCTAATGGTAGGTACATGAAAGTGAATCAACTTTAATATATCAGGGCTATCCAACTGATGATTTACAATTTTGTATAAAAATATGAGATCAAAAATTTTTCTTCTGTCACTTAACTTCGACAATTTCAATGAGTGTAATAAAAAGTCATAATTTATTGATTCTAAAGGGATTCCAAGTCGAAAATTAATACACCTCAAAAACTTGCGTTGAACTTTTTCAATGATATTAATGTGATTATTAAAGACAGGTGACCAAATTGTAGAGTTATATTCTAGAATGCTTCTAACGAGAGATGTGAACAGAATTTTTAATGTGTGAATATTTTTTAAATCTTTGGAAATCCTTAAAATAAATCCTAACATTTTCATAGCCCTGTTGGCTATAGAAGTTACATGAGATACAAAGCAAAGTTTCTGGTCAAAAATGATGCCTAGGTCAAGTATTTCGACTACAGAGATTAAGTCTACATTACAGAGTGCATAATTATATATTATTGGGCGTTTAATTTTGTAGAACCTCATAACTTGGCATTTGTTAATATTTAGCTGAAGTTTATTACCTGAACACCATTTGAAAAAACTATTGAGATTCTCTTGCAAGATTATACAATCGTGCACATCATTAATGACTTTAAACAGTTTCATATCGTCGGCAAAGAGTAAAACTTCGATATCATGGAAAATGCTAGTAACGTCATTGATGAATAGTATAAATAATAAAGGTCCCAGGTGAGAACCTTGCGGCACACCGCTGGTAGCAATACATTCGTAGGATAAACAGTCATTGATCTTTACAAAGAGTAACCTATCAGATAAGTAGCTGATCAACCAAGCCAAAAAATTACCACTTATCCCTAATTTTTTTAGTTTATTTATTAATATTTTGTGGCAGACCTTATCGAAAGCCTTGGAAAAATCAGTATAGATGGAGTCTACCTGTAGCCTGTTAGTCAATGCTGTGTTTATATAGTTTTCATATACTGTAAGGTTTGTGACAGTAGATCTAGAAGAGACAAACCCATGTTGGCAATTGGTAATTACATGTTTAATATTAGAGGATATTTTACATAGAATGATTTTTTCAAAGAGCTTAGGAATGCTAGACAGAATACAAATAGGTCTGTAATTGCAAACATCGTTTTTTGAACCCTTCTTGAACACGGGGGTGAGATAGCAGGATTTCCAGCTATTGGGGAATTGGCCTGTTTTGAGAGATTTGTTAAAGATTTTGTACAATGGATAAGAAAGAGAATTTATACAATTTTTTAAGAATATGGATGGGACATTATCAGGACCAGAACTTGTTTTTGGTTCCAAGAGTTTAATCGCGGCAATAATATCATTACGTTCAATTACTAGTTCAGATAATTGCAAGTTAATATCTGTAACAAATTCGGGAATACTATCAACAGGGACATCATCCTCATATACACTTTTGAAAAAGTCTGCAAATAGATTAACAATATCATCAGTTTTGGTACAAGTCTTGCCACCATAGTTCATAATGTTAGGGATAGAAGAATAATTGCTTTGTAATGACTTAGAATAATTAAAGAAAGATTTAACATTACATTTTATAGAGTTTTCAACTTCTTTTATATAGTTTTTGTAACATTTATCTGAAGTTACAGCACATTGCTTACGCAACTTATGAAATTCAGTATAATCATAAAATGACCTCGTTGTTTTGAATTTGTGGTGTGCAATTTTCTTTTTAAAGACTAAGTTTATAAGATTATTGTTGAACCATTTAGGAAAAGTTGATATATTACATGACGTAACAGGTACATGGCTTATTATACTTTGTTTTAAAATACAGTAAAATTGTTTGATATTGTCATTTAATTCACCATCATTTAGAAATGCCCAATCAACCTTAAGGAGGAAGTCACAAATTTCAGTATAATTGGCTTTATGAAAGTTGTGAGACATTTGTTTAATTTTAGGATTTTCACCTATAGTGTTGTTTATGGTTATATCTAATGATGGGTGGTAATTGTCCAAAGGAAGAAGAGTATCTAAGGATTTAGTTACGGTTACCGATTTGACATTAGAAAAAACTAGATCCAGAGTTCTGTCATTACTGTTTTTGTTTTCATTTAATTGATTTAAATTTAAAAAATTGGACATTTCAAGTATTTCACTTTCAATGTTAGATAAGTTAGAGCGATTAGTTCCGGATAATTCTGAGGATATAGGATCCCAATTAATGTTAGGTAGATTGTAGTCACCTGCGATGATTATTTTTGTTTCGGGGTATTTAGATATCAATAGTTGAATCTCATCGATATGGTTTTTATAGATAATTAGATCCGATGAAGGAGGAATATAAACACAACCCAATATGATTTTATTTGTTTTGTTAGTGTTAATCATAATAAAAACATGTTCCACATTTTTATAGGTAGTGTTAAGCTGCTTTGAGACTAATTTCTTAGAAATTGCTAGCAAGACACCACCACCTCTTGATTTAGAACTAGTATTCTTGTTTCTATCAAGTCTGTAGACATTGTGAGTTGGTAGTCCCAGTTCAGCTGTGTTGATGTCGGAAACAAGCCAAGTTTCTGTAATGATGATGACTTCGTGAGAAAGAATTGATGCAGTTTTGGAAAATTGTTGAAGTTTTGTTCGTATCCCTCGTACATTTTGATAATAAATTTTTAGTGGTGTTAATATCCTTAGTTTTTTGGCAATGTACTTATTATTTTTGGACAAGAGTTAATGTATTTAATTGTTAAATTCGTTTCTCCACCTTATAGGCGATCATCTAATTCCTTCCTCAGGTCGGACAATTGTTTCCGCTGTAATATTGTCTGATCACCTATGATTTTTATATCATTAGAAATAACATGTCTATTCTTGAGGATTAACTTAGCTTGTGACTCTTCTCCAAACTCCATTTTAATGGGCCGAATTTTGTCACTGCGCTTGGCCCCTAGTCTGTACAGTTTTATTTTGTTGGCGTCCAAAGAGGTGACCTTATTTAAAATGCTTGTAACACGGTTTGTGTCTTCGACAATACATTGCGCTTGAGTTGTTGACTGGCTCTCAGGAACATTAAAAAGAATTATATTTTTTGATCTAGTTTTCCTATCTTCGATTTCGTCGAGGGCCTCGCATAAATTGGGGGTATTAGCAAGTTGAGTGTTGGACTGGAGTGGTTGGTTTTGTATAATTTGTTTGTAGGCGCCTAATTCGCCTTCCATGATTCCCAACTTTATACCCATTTGACCAATGGTTCCTAGCAGCTCAGATAGTTTAGGCAATAATTTTGCCATTTGTTCTTTATTAAATCTGTTGGTAGGGTCCATAATAGCCGTATTTAAAGAACTCACCAAGTTATTGGCATTGGCCATGTACTGCTGGGCGTTGTCGTTGGAGCACTTGCTGAATGTAATTCTTTTTATTTTTTTATAAATTAGTAGATTATTTTTATTGTTTGTAGTTAGTTGAATAGCCCTGCACTGGACTGTACACACTTGATGTCACTGGTAAGATGTTATTGACACAATATATTTTGACAGTTTCTCTGAGAATCTTAGTGTTTCAAGTTATTAGAGATAAACAACACCTTATTATAGTTTATAATTAATACAGACGCAGTTTTAAATCAAATCTACAATTGTAAAGTAGCATATAATGAGAATAAATGCAGTTTTAGTGATATTTAATCGCGCAATATAAAAATACGTGCACTATGAACTGTTGCCAGTGTTAAAATGAATGAAATGCGAATGCTTAGATGGTCGGCAGGAGTATCATTAAAATATAAGATCAAAAGTTCACGCATTCGTGGTAGCCTGGGTGTCACAGACATAAATAGCAAGCTGGAAGAACGACAGTTGAGATGGTATGGACATATAAGACGGAGACCATCAGACCACACTGTGAGGCAGGCAATGTCTATGGAGCTTCATCGACAGTCATCTAAAAGAAGACCGAAGAACTCCTGGACGACTCAATGTTCCAAAATTCTTCGGAGAAACGGCCTGGATGAAGGCGATACCCAGAACAGAAGATATTACAACCTGAGAACGAGAAGAGCCGACCCCAACAGCCTACCTAGGCAATGAGTTGGGACAGCGCAAAGGAATAAGAAGTGTGAAACCTTTAATATTTTACTAAATTCCGACATTATTTACCATTTAATGTTTTAAATGCTAGCACGAAACAGTCGTTATATTTATATCGATGTTATCAATGCATTTTATTTTGCTCGCTCGATATCGCGATATAACTAAAATTAAGTGTTTTTTTATCTGATATATACATTGCTTATAATGGCTACAACTCGACTCAACCTTCTTTCATTTGTCCTTTCCCTCGGCCAATCCATTAGCCTCACAAATATACAGTAGTTGGAACTATAATACATATTGACATTTGGAACAGAAACCCTCCACACAGCATCCCAGATGACATAGGCCCTGAGGGAAATTATTTTCCTCAGGGCCTCCTGTGTGGAGTTAATGTAAAAAAAAAAAAAAAAAAGTTCACTCGTTTTCGCGGGTCGTGTTTGACTTCTTATTTTATGTATTATGAAAATTATCGCGCCTTTATTATGTTAGCATTCGTCCATTAATCGTGTTAAGAGGGCATTACCAGAGAAAACCAGAAATATGTCATTTTCAAATCAGATTTTAGACGTATTGACTCTTTTCCACAAAAAATTATAAATGCATTTCGAAAGATTGTTCTTTTAGCTTAGCATTCGCATGTAATAAATTTTGAGAATTTTTTTTATTTTTTAGTAAAATAAGGGTATTCCATAGGTCGTTGGCAGATTTGTTAAATTTTCAAAAAAGATTTTGATTATACCACACCCATTTCAAATAATATAATCATCCAATAAAATAAATCAATACATTATCTAACAAACGCATGTTTTAGAATTTCGATTTTAGTTTCAATAAAATCATTAAAAATATGTACGTACATGTGTTTCTTGACGAAAATTAGTCCATTTGTGTATTTATTTGCGCACTTACAAACTAATATATTTCAGATTTTTTTAACATTCTTATTAAATTTAGACATTATTGAAAAATGATAAATACTTATAATCAAAAAATAACTACAAAAAGTACATTATTTTTATAGTTTTATCATCACGCTTTTCAGCATTTTTGGATGAAGGTATAAATTAAAGCTAATTTGAATTGAAATAAATTCGATATTGAGTTTAAATTTAAAAAAGCTGGTACCGAGTATAATTAATCTTTCTCATTGTAACCGCCCTGCACGATCGTAAGAACAACTTTCGACGAAATGTGGATTTTCGTCAGCTGGCTGGTTAAACGCTCTTAAGAGGAACGGCTGCGCTGGATATGAAGTAAAAATGTCCAACCAAATAGATAGAAAAAATCTAAATGTTTAGCAAATGTCTAGTAAGTATCTACGGATGCGAGTCATTTTTATTTAATTGTGTTTTAAATTATAAAATATACGCCATTGAATAATTTCACGATTTTATAGGAGACTTTAAAAAATTATTTGTGAGGTGACAATTATTAAAAATATAATCTTACCAAAACCACTTAATAAAATAAAATATTAAAAACATCGCAAAAAAATGCGTTTTTGGATCGAAATTTTAATTTAAAAACCACAAATTTTGTTCAAAGCAAACCGCTCGTTTGTTATTTAATTTTATTTAATTAATAATCTACATTAAAATGCTGTTTTTAAGGCCGTTTTTTAATTTATTTTATATTTCAGCATATTAACATTTTGCCCTACACTCTGGTAAGGCTAAATTATTATTATTTATTTTATATTATTAAATTTTTTTGTTATTAGTTTATTAGACACATCTGCCCTGATGATGGACACTGCAACGCTGTCCGAACCGTTGGCTAAAGAAGGAGGTAGCGCAACACGGCATAATACCCCAAAAACTAATAACAAAAATATTTTTGGCCGTGAAAATCGAAAATTTTATTAATTGTCTAACTTACAAATAATCGCTACAGATGCCACTAAAATAATGAAATTTTATAATATAAACACAAATAAATAAAATAGCTCACATCCATGGGTAGCCATACATTTTAATTTTTTTTAATTATTCACTTATTTTGGCCTAAAATAAAAAAAAATTAAGTTTTATATGAAAAAGGTGGCGCGGCCGTTCCTCTTAATATTTTAACATTATTATCAAACGGAATTACTACTTACAACATACAAAAAGGAATTATACATAATACAGAGTCTCCCCTTTCCCTCCCATGTCCCCTTCCCCTCATGCGTTCCCCGACCACCTTCCCCGGCTTCCCTCTCACCTCCCATGCTCCAACGTCTCGCGAACCCCCTTCCCGCGTTCCGCTTCCCTCTCCCGCGTTCCATATATATTCAGTCCCGGTACATTCAGATTTTCAAAGAGCTCGCGTGCCACCTATTGCAATTTTGTTATACAAATTTTAATTTTTCATATATTACAAACATTTTTTGTATATTATAAATACAATCAATCAAATTAGGTACCTGTATCAGGTACCTATTTAAAATTCTTATAATTCTTGATTAGATTCAAAGTATTCGATTTTGGTTAGTATCATAGGTGAATACGTCAACTAAATTCATTAATTTAAAGAGTTTATTTGAAAAAATAATTTTGATTGAACAAGAAAGTTAGACACAGTTATAACCAAGAGCATTTCTTTATTATGTTTTAATCGTTTATTATTAAAAGTTTTATTAACTGGGAAGGTAAGTAGCGTAGAATGTCCTCACCACACAGATTCACCAATGGTGCAAAGGAAATTTTGTGCTATCATTTTAGCCTGGGATTTTTATCTATCATGGATATATATTTTTTAAATAAAATCCCAATAGCTTCAACAAACATCTTGTTAATCTGCTCCTCAAAAAAGAATAATAACATGTAACTCGAACATAATAACTACGTAACAAGAATAAGTCTAATAACCCACTTTGCCCCACATAAGCCATACGCCATACGTGTACTAAACGGAAAACATACAAGCGACAACATTGAAATAACGTCGGCTTCGCGGCTTTGCATACCAGCGCGCTTACCCGTGCTACCGCCTTTCGAGGCTCGATACTGCTCTTTGATACAACCTACCATCCGCTTGAAACTAGCTGCCAGTAGGTATAAGGTGGCTTAACGTGGAGAATGATGGCCACGCGGCATACTGACCTAGAGCTGAATGATTTATACTGGACGAGCTCGCCACTTTGCATAAATTGCACCGGTAAAACAGCCCGAAAAGGTGGCCAACAGGCTCTAATTGAAACTCGACTGCATATTTTTGATACTCCGATTTTAAGCGAATTGCAAGGACAATTACTTATATCATTTTATGATGTGACAAAATTAACAGCGTCTTTCAATGATATTATATCTTTGCATTTTGCGAATATAAATAACAAACCAAGAAAGTCGATTTTTGAGACCTTAATTCTAACAAATAATAATAATAACGTAATTCTAACAAAAACTGACAACTCAATTCAGTAATAATACTTGAATTAAGAAAAATAATAGGGACGACGGGACTTAGTTTAATAGTGCTTGAAATCGTGTATCAAACGGCTACACTAAAACTAAACGCAGAAAACATTAAAAGGATAAGGACCGGCTTTCCGCATTTCTACTAATTTATTACAAGTTTTCCTTGAATATTTTAAATTTTAAAGCTCCTATAGAAAAAATACAGGTATGTTATTCTTAAAGATAATATCTATACATTTTTCACGCCGAAATGGCAATTATATGAAATTCCCTCGATGGAAAAAAATCGCAAAGTATGCTCCGAAAATTATTATAAACACTTTTTTTCGGTTATTTTACAAGTTATTTGTATGAAAAAATTTACAGTGTTTCATTAAGTGCTATTTTAGAAAATCCCCACGAGATTTTTGCTCTATTTTCGTTTAAATATTATCGTTTTTAATATTAGCGCACTCTCTCTAATATTCGTATCTACATATCTCTCCATCTTCTACTTTTTGAGCGGATACATCACGCCTTGAGCGTTAAATTAATAGAGCGTTGATTAATTGATTAAGCATTAAAGGGATGAATGCTTGAAATACGGTGTCACTTCTATAACGTAACCACAATCGGCAAACACACCTGCTCCAATGATGAACACTGTAACGCTGTCCGAAACTTTGGCTAAAGAAGGAGGAAGCGCAATACGGCATTGTTTATTACACATAATACGTGTATATAATGATGGATTTTGTAATGTTTGCATATTAATTAATTCACATTGTATTTTTTATTTCTCTTAAAAAAAAATTATAAAATTTTGTTCCTCCAACTTTTACCATTGCCAATAACCCGGCTATTATTAATTTATAATTTGATTGGATGATTATTATGTTTACTGCAGAAGCTGGGTTGTACTTGGTCATTGACCTTGAGTATATCTCCACACTTCGATCGAGGAGGTCATGTGTATGTAAAAAAAATTACAACTTTGGCACAATTCAACAACACATCGCACAATAGCGGAAGACGTGCCGTAACCATTCAGCGATCTAGAATCTAACCAAACACGTTCAACAAATAATACTGGTACAAACTCGAACCAGCACAGTATCATATTTTTGTTTTTTGACCAGAATTAATGCCTATACGCATAAAATTAGAAAAAAAAATTACGATACCTCTACACGAGAGAGCCCGGATTTTAGGTGTTAAGGGACGTACTTGACTTATTTTTTAACCAGTGATTCCTGACATTATTTGGAGTAAAAAAAGCAAATGAAATTTTGGTCTCCGGTGACTTTTTCGATTACTTTTTTTTCCATATTTATTTTCTTCCGCATGACGTCACTGGTCACTCAGCCGAGTAACCGACCAACCTCTAACCCCGCCTCCAGCTTTGCCGACATTTGCCGCCGACATTTGCCGTTCGTGCACCGGTGTGTTTGAGATTTTACACGCGATTTTGACCCTTATGTATAAAGAAAGTGTATGAAGAACACGGTCAGAATCGCTTGCTCTATTATCGCCCTTTACCATAGAGAAAACCGCAATGCGCCTGGTCACTCCAAATAATTTATATTAATAATTTACCGGAGCGCGGGAATGTGCGCAGTTCTTGCGCATGCGCGGGAAAAATTCCTTCATCTACGATTTTGACCCTTCTATGTACAAAATTTGTGAAGGACAGTGTCAAGAATCGCTGAACACGAAATGTCATTGGGTGTCATGGATGCCGCGTCGTAATTGGTGGTGCTTTTTGCTGGCCTACCCTGGCAAACAACAGGATTAACACCTACCATTTTTTAAGTTTTTGTAGAAAACATTAAAAAAGAATGTCACCGGAGACCAAAATTTTATTTACATTTTTTACTCCACATAATGTCAGGAATCACGGGTTAAAGTAAGTCAAGTACGTCCCTTAACACCCTGTATACTGTTTACTACAGTATTTATCTTTGGAATGCCGAGTATCTCCAGCCTTAGTTCTAGGTGGAATGTCGGATTAATGCTGTCTGCTTATAAGATTCCGATTGGTTTCTCATCAATACAAGACACCCTGGCTGAAATATGATTGTATGTTCCAGATAATTTTGTTTGATGCCGCCAACACAAGCTTCCGATTCCTCCCAGGCGAAGAACTAACTTACCAATGCTGATGTCGTTGGGAAAACTTACTTACTTAACTTATAATGAAGTGCCTCGCAGGAAATGTCTATTTTCCGCATGATGTTCAACAACTAAACTCTCATTTTGGTCCTACTATAATGTGTAATAGAATCACTTTTATTGTTATTACAAAAAATCATAATCCACATTTGATATTGCAAGTAAGATAATCAATAAATCTTTGCCTAGCTAAATCACTAACTTCGAAGTCATATTTTGGCCACGAACCAGAACTGGCATGTAGACCAGATTAGTTTTAAAAAAATTAAAAAAGTGTAATTTTAAAGAAATCATTTACCTCTCGCATACGCTACATTATAACAACGCCTCAAAAGCTAATCTCCACAAAGCACAAGAATCTATCTCGAATCGGGTTTAGAAATTTTAATGAACTGCTTCATGGTTGTGCGGGATAGGAAGAGATCGGTCTATAGATGGACCGCTTCTATTGGATTGATTCCGTGAAAGATAATAGTGCCTACTATCATTTCGTGTGATTACCGGTGGAGAAGGTGATTGTTTTGTAGCTCAAATCCCATGGAAACGGGATTCTTTTTTTACGTTGACTACTACTGATTGATTTTGACTACTACTTTTGATTTTGACCTTCATTCATTTATAAGTTACTTTACATTGGTGATGTATCTGTGTCACTAACAGGAACTCCTTCTGTGTTGAGAGCAAACGAAGTTTATGACATAAGTAGTTATAGCTACAATAAAAATAACAATACAATTGTTGACGCAACTATGATACCTATCTATATACCTTGTTCCATTTCTCTACCCATCCTTTTTTACCACAATTACCTGTCCCTACTGACAATATTACCTACCGTACAACAATAAAATCAATATGTCCGTCAGTCTGTTAAAAGAAACTGTGCAACGAACACCATTATTCTCTCAGTTTTATATAACATCGACCAGTTTATGGAAGCTTGTGCAGTGAGTGATTTAGTGCTCCCTCAGACCCATAATATTGAGCAGAACATCAACCATAAGTCAGTTTCCTTCCCCATTCATCTGTTTACCATTCCCCATAGTTGTGTCAAAGTATTCACAAGCATAACATTTTATTTAATATATTGATACAGTCCACTCCACGTATCGCATTTGCGATACCAACAATATTACACGTATAAGGTGTAATGTGTTATGTTCGACATTATAGTGTACAGGAAAATGTAAGCGATATCTTTCCTTACAATAGTTCCTGTCTAGAAATTTAGCTAACGTTATTACGACCATATTATGAATAATCAAGTAACAGAGAGCTATTTAACGAAATAATTGATATCCTTCAATGTGATAATGCCGCAGACATAAGATCATTTTGGATTCAGACCATGTCGTAAACAACTCGTGAAAACTAAAAGCATTTGCATTTCAGAAACATAGTTTAGAAAATTTCCAAAAACTCGAGTAAATTATTACAAACTATTCCTAATTTACTATTATGTAAATTATTATAAACTAAACCGCAGTACCTACCTATCCGTTGCCGAAGCCAGAAGTATAATCAAATAGAAGTATTCTGACAAAAAATTGTCGTCTAAGAAAGTGCTGTAACGATGTCGACTTCTTCCAATACTGCAGATTATGTCTTTGAATTTTTGAATCGGGAGCCATTAATGGACATCAAAACACGACGGAAAGTTTTCTTTGTATCGATGTACTGAATACATACAATACCTGCCATTTCGCTCAACCTTGGGCAGCTCAAGGGAACAAAGGCGGAAAATACACACACGTGTGTCAATTTTGGTAAAGAATCACTGCCGTGAATGAACTGGTCCGACTTTACCATTATAAGCATTAGATTAAGTGGCCAATAGCAAGACCCGAGAAATTTCCTGAAAGTGTGTGTCTAAAGCGAAACTAGTTGCATAGAATATACAATAAAGAATAGAACTACAAAACCTTAGAAGGGATCGGCAGAATTTAAAAAGAAGAACATTTCGTAATTTTATACAAGTTTACGTGATATTCACAATGGGCAGAAATTTCATAAATATTGAAAGGCCCCCAATTGAGGCGATGAATTAACAAACACTAAATGCTTCAATTTGACTTCCGTGCATGGAGGTTTTTCAATTGATAAATGTTTATGCAAATACAAAATGTATTTCACAAGAGTCTCTGTATATAAAAATCAATTTAAGTTTGCTTGCGTGTATGTATGTATGTATGTTGTTTATGTATTGCTATATAAAGCACAGGAAATGTTTGAAATTTTAAAAATACCTTCCCACCCTCACGAAGGTTTCTGGATTATTACAACCACATGGCAATATATCCAAAAAGTTTTTTAATCATTTCAAAAACTCTTAGGAAACTGTCAAAAATGTCACAATTTGAGAAAGACATTTCACAAACCATCGATTGTTCAATCAAAATTCAATTTTCGAATAAACTCCTTAAATTGATGAATTTACTTACTCACCTATGATACTAACCAAAATCGAATATTAAATAGGTTCCTACTGGTATGTTAGCTAGCAAATTTGATTGATTGTTCTTATAATGTACAAAAATGAATGTTTGTAATATATGAAACGCGAGATGCTCGAAAACTGAATGTACTGGGAGGGGAAAGCGGGAACGGGGTTAGAGGGACGGGGGAGCGACAGAGTGGAGAGGGAAGGCGGGGTAGGTGGAGGGGAACGCATGAGGGGAAGGGGACATTATTGGGGAAAGGCGGCGGAAGGAGAACGGGACGAATGGGAAAGGACACGCAGGGAGAAACAATTTCTTTAATAAGTGGCATTGTAACATATGCCGGGAACTCGCTAGTCCAATATAGTGTTAAGTCGGTGATTTTGTACTAAAGTAGTGTTTTAATTGACAGTTCTTATAGCAAGGCTTAGCGCTAAAAAAATGTGCATTACTAAACAATTTTGTTCGCAAAGTAATTGTGCCACTTTAAATTTATAGATGCATTTTTTGTCAAGAAATATAAATAATATTTAAATGTGTTTAGCAGTTGTATTAAAATAATTGATATACCTACGGTATTGCGACAGCGTGTTAAATAAATATGAATTGAATTTCCATAATGTCTGTGTACATAACACAAAAAACCTGCATCCGACATGATCAAATAAATGTACCGTATATCCGGTATCCGTTTATAGCAAAAAGTCACTCATTGCAAAAATTCATTAACATTTTCAGTAATTTACAGAAATAGTTGTTTTCGTTCAATGGAGTTAAAGAGGACGATATTTCGGAATGAATTAGAGTGAAAGATATTTGATTACGAATAATGTTCAAGAATTGTTTAAAACTTATTAATTTAAATAACTGAAAATAATTATCGTGATGTATTATTGTGTATTGCACCGCCTCTTTCTTTTACTGCAATGCTACATTGTAATAAATATTATGGCTTTAAAAAAATATGTTCATACAGACCAATGAACGCTGATTCTGAATATACAAGTTTTATTTCATAATATTAAACGTAGAGTTCTTAAAAAATTATTAAACAGTGCATTTTTAAACACCTCGTCAAAACACACTGTAAAGTTGGCATTTCTGAATGGTTAGTGCTGACGTCACGCGTCACCAGTCATTGTATTGAAACTTTTGATTATGTAGGTATGACGAAAGCCATCAGTATTAACAACATTATTTCATGTTATTCGTTATTTCATACTGTTTATAGAGATTTAGTTGTTGTGTTTATTGAAACAATATTTAAGCCTAAATAGTTCAGTATCAAAAATAGAGGTATCAGTATTATTTAAAATATTGAAAAACTTTGTATATCATAATGCTACGTAGGCCAAAATTTGGCCGTGGAGTAGAAACAAAATGGCCGCAATCGATCAGCAGTTATCGTTTGCCTACACTTTTGTGGGTGATTCTTCGTTTTTGATAATATTGATTTTAAAAGCTAAAAAAATAATAATTTCATACAATTTTTATACCACTCTCCCGTAATAATATTCAACAATATAATAAATATAACATAATGAATAAATAATTCCACCTAAATAATATTTTAACTTATCAAATAGTATCATCTTTCTTCCGTATAATTATCATTCAAAATGACAACACCTGTTGAAAGTAAATAAAACTATCGATGGGTGATGACGTCACACAATCCACCATAGATACGGTGATTTTCAGGGGGTCTTGAAAAATTAAAATTTTGACAATTATTTTAACTATAAAAATAAAAATAAATATGCAGTTATTTAAGTTTGAAGGTCTTTATTCATTAAAAAAATAATAAAAAATTGGACTAGAGTTCTCTATTCTATTGCACAGCTGCCCTGATGATGGACACTGTAATACTGTCCGAAACATTGGCTAAAGAAGGAGGTTGCACAACACATCATAATAAATAAATTAAACAATATATCTTTGTTAGAACCACTTGTATATTTTATTAACTCCGACCGGTTTCGGAACGACCGTTCCTTCCTCAGGGCAAACATATAATGACTTGACAATTACAAAACAGTGCGTGAGTACAATGTATTATTATTAAGTAGGGGTGGGGGCTTGGCTAGGTATCAATGAAGAGTGGATGGAGGAAACAGAACGGACATTGAATGGGAACATATCCAAGATTGGGCTACCTATAAGATATTTTTTTTCTTTATTGATAATGAAATGATTATTTTAAATGATTTTTTTTATTTCCAGGGCTTCTAAGTTATCAAAGCGTTTTCCTTTATGCTTAATATGAAGAATATTTATCCCCGTATTTTTTTCAAAATTATGGTTTTTTTCAATGATATGGTTAGCGAGATCGGAAAAATTATTATTATTAAGATAGGTACCTTAAATGTTCTTTGATTCTAATTTCAAAATTAAGAGTTGAATCTTGTGAAAATCTTAATAACGGTAATAGTTTTGACCGTGAAAATCTCAACTTGGCAAAATTTAAAAATCTCCTATTACCTCCACGCCAAGCGGAAAATGTTGCTTATGTCGTGATCAAGGACTTAGCAAGCCAAGAAACTGACCACACAACGCCTGGGTGGGACCTACACGCAATGCCAGCTCAGCCACTGACCGGTAAAAATTAAAAGTAAATATTTGCTTAATTACAAATGTAGGTATTTTATAAGAGTCGCCAAATCGTCGCCTAATTTTCGCTGTCAAAAGAAAACGACATTGGAATACAGTAGATAGATACTGATTTTCTCATTGAATTCGACAGCACATTTCAATGCAATAGCAGTATAAAGCATTACAGATAATCGATATGTAATAAATAATAATAAAACATAATTATAATTTTTATTTGGGCCGCAGGGGTCTAAATATGGCCGCTAATAATTAGTTTCGAACTATTTATGGCAGGAGACAATTTTATAGATGGCGAACAGTATTCATATTTTTATGTCTATCGATTTAGTCTAGCTTTCCTTGGCCTGCGAAACCATAAATAGTAATGAAAAATTAAAGAACACACATACTATGTCAATAATGTAATACATATTATTAAACTACATTATAAAATATGGCGTTAGGTCATTAATCTATGAATAATAATGAAGAACTGTTAAGTGAAGAGCTATCAGCTTTCAATCACGAATGCACCATATATTTTTACATGTCTAATTACACGTTATAATTATTATCCATTTTTTCAGAAACTATTCTAATAATACCTAATATTAAGAGGAATATAAACGCTAGAAATATTTCGAACATCATGCCTGCAAAATTTTAAAATCGAGCGTCTTATTTGCATGAGGCAAGTAAGCGAAAAGGTGGTTTTGATTTATTTTGTGCATAATTTTATAAGAACGAAAAAAGTTAGAACATGGAAAACCTCAAAAATAGTTCTAGACATAAAGGAGTATTTTTTAAAATTTGTTTCTTGTATTACTTCATAGTTAAGTCATGAAAAAACATTTTTTTGGTGGTTTACGCTTATATTGTTAGTTACGTAAATAAGAATTTTATTGTAATTCCAATGCATAGAAAAGCTAGTAAAAGCTTCGATTTCTCATTAGCATATTTTTTGATGTTCATACTGTAAGCCGATTCGTCGTAAAGATTAATCAAAATGGTATCTGAATAGGATTTCACGTGTAACTTCATCTTAAATGATTTTGTCACGATATCTTCGCTGGGACATCCCGTGCTGGCGATCTAATAATTTTAAAATATTTATTATTATAAGGAGAAAGCACAGGCACTTTTCTACGTGTCTCAACTGCTTCCAACCGCCTGGGGCCAGTGAGGCTATGGCATCCCCAATTGGGGTATATTGTGAGGTTGAAGGTAGTGGGGAGGGGAAGGAGATAGGGAAGAGGAAAGTAGGGAAGTGGCTGGCTATTGACATGCCATGTCACCAAACCATTATGGCTACTCGTTTCAATTCTGAATGGTGATCTTACACCAGGGCGATACTGAGAGTTCCACTATGAGGCGTGTCTCAAATATACTACCTAAATATTATTATTTTTTTAAATTAATAGAATACTTAGTTTTTACCACTTTTATTGTTTATAAAATCCAACATGTTTCATGTGCTACGCTCACTTCTTCAGGGTTTACTTAAAAACAAAATATAAAAAACTAGCTGCCCGGCCACGCGTTGCTGTGGCTAATAAAACACAACGTAATATACTGGATGGTTATCCAACCTTTATAACCACCGCCGTCTTTGAGTTTATCGCGAAGAGACAAACAGATGCCGCGGAGGACTTTAATTTATAATACGTAGAGATGGTGTGAAAAATTATAATAATGTGCATGAAATGCTTGGGGTAACTAACGTATTTAAGTTAACAAGAATTAATACTGTATCCGTCTAAATAACTTTTCAATTACCGCAATGCACGTGACCATTTTTTTAGAAGATAGAATGGGTATAGTAAGCTATCCGTAAAAGATAGATGTATGCCGTCGCGGACTTTTTTGTAGATCTATAAAAGAGGAATATCCCACCATGAATTGTTTTGTTACATCCCAAAAGGATTAGGCAGCGTTTTCGATGAAAGTTACCAGGCGCTCTGACTTTTTCCGACACTTCTAACAATTATCGTTATGTTTCAACCAATTTATACAAATCGTTGACAAATTACATACATAAACCTTCCTCACGAAACACTCTATCTATTGGTGAAAACCGCATAAAAATCCGTTCAGTAGTTTTCGAGTTTATCGCGAACAGACAGACAGACGACGCGGGGGACTTTAATTTATAATATGTATGTATGTATGTATAGAGATAGAGATGTAGAGATAGAGATAGAGATAGACATAGACAATGGTGTCAATGGAAAGGTGAGAATGGGTAGACGGAAGAGGGACAATAGGGTACAATTTACAAAGGGAACAGGTTTAATATTGGGTCATTTAAAAACAATTTTTTATTATTAATAATATTCAAATTCGCATTCATACTCTTTCTGATTTCCAATATTTCTAATTTATCCAACTGAATGCCATTAAAATTACAATGTAATAATTCTATTCCACTATTGAAGTTAAAAGTGTAACAGTTTCCAACAAATGTTATTTTTATTGAATAAATTGTGAAAACACAAATCAATCAAATATGACTACCACAACACGGGCATTAGCCAAGTATGGTAGCCATAAAAAAAATCTGTAACCGACAAAATTTTAAGAAATAAAAAAAAATAAATAAAAAAATAAAATAAAATCAATCAATACTTGCGCACGCCGGGATTTGAACCCGCGACCTCCGGATCATTAGTCGTGAGCTTTGCTCCTCAACCAAGGAAGGTGTCAACAGACAACAGACAAGACAATATAAAACAATAACGGGATTTTTCGCCATCACCCTAACTATTTCTCAGTGATTAACACTGGCGGAAGACAAATAAACGTTTAGAAATAATTTTCAGAAAAATATAAGGGGAAAAACAAAAATAGTTTTATTCAGAGAAATGAGAAAATAATACAATTAGTTGGTTTTATGTAAAGTTGATTTTTTGTACAGGAAAATAGCTTTCAATTTTCTACTTAAAGTACTGCATTGCATGTATCAAAAAATATGTCGGAATCCTTTCATTTACATATTAAAAATGAAATATTTTAATAATATGGAACCGCTTAAAGAATCATGAAATATATTATTATGACGTAATGTTTTTAGTGCAGTTGTATATTTCTGTTTTATTTCTGCATTTAGTGTTAATATGTTTTCTATTTCATGTTTTTATCCCAGACATTAGAAAGAGTTTGTAATTTAAAGAATAATTAGGAAATCAAATTGATGCACGACATGTCACAACGCCTGCCATGCAATATTTTGTTTGTACTTAGCGTTCCGTAATACTCTGCCAATCAAAAAATCATCCGTCTAATCTTGGCCTAGTTGCTCAATATTTGAAAAGGCAATCAAGTAAGCTGTCAATAAGAATAATAATTGGATAATTTGTAGAGCGCTGTTTTTGTGAAAAATCACCTGCAGGTTGTTCACATATTCGCTGATTATTTTAGCCAGATAAAACACATTACTTAGGTTATTGCACGTCTAATACAATTACGTCCATAGATCAACAACGTCATCAGCTATCGGAAGATTTAAGAAAACAAATTGCATTAAAATACTAGACACACTAAAACTTGAAAAAAAAATAATACATTAACTAAGAAAGATAAAAGAGTAGGGAATTGGGAATATCAACAAAATAAATCTCGTCCTTCAGAAAGTCGCAAGATTCATTGGTCTTATAATTTGATACCGACTGGAATCTTATATTAGGTCCTTACATATGAAATTGGCATTTTGCCGTACTGGAAAATTTGATCTCAAATATCTTCTCTTTGGTTAGGAATTCCAAATTCAAATTTATACATGTATTTGTGTTTCGAAAATTATAATTCATTTGTTTTTTCCTTAATTGTTTTTTTTTTTCTTTGCGTCACTTTGTAGTTTACAAAATGGAAGACTTGAGTACGAGTTCCACCGTGGCACCAGAATAACTAAAATAACATCATCCTACCTCGTCCATCTCTCGCATTATGTAACCTGGAATGTCAATCAAACGCAGCCTCACTAACTATTTTAACCTCAATTTCACGGTGGAATCAGACCTCTTTTAGGCTGTCCCTCGAGAAGTGGACAAGTTTCCGTGTTATTGTAGTGTAGTCCATAGTGAGTATCGGGTAGCGTTGTAAAAACAGTAGTGAGTCGGGCCAAAACGAACCACCGTTAAAATTCCGGTCTTGTAAGGCGAAATCGGTCACAGGCACTCAATGAATCATTGCCTGACATGTCCAAAGCATTCTGTGCATCAGGAACATCAAGGAACTGTTTAATTTAACGAGATATTGTATGTAACACCATGAAAGTCAATAAAGATATGTCGACTTAACAAGACACTTTAAGTATGTAATAACAAGAAAGTTAATAAAGAAGTGATTAAATAGCATGAAAGTCAATAAAGATCCTTAGATTCAGTTGTACATAATAGAAGATAATAGCTAATATCTTGACAATATGAAAATTCCTTAAAAAAGCAGTGAAAATAATTGGCATGAAAGTCAATAAATATCCTTCGTTTCTCTTGTACATAATAGTATTACATACACTTACCTAATATCTTGGCAATATCAAAATGCTTTCAAAAAGCAGTGATAATAAATAGCATTAAAGTCAAATCCGGTTCACTTATACATAATAGTATTACATATGCGTACTCAATACCAAAATTCTTTCAAATGAACACAATATATCAAGAATTTAAAAATTTTTTAACGAGACACTATGCAGTTGCGAGAAAATCACGAAAACGTGAGAGATTAAATAAATTCAAGAGGGGTAGATACGAAAATCAAAAATAGAATAGGTCTTTTTTTCAAGCTTGAATTACGAAATTTCAAATTATCATGGTTTTAGTCCAATCGGCTATAGATCTAAGATAAATACACATAATTACAGGATATACATATACACCTACAACGTACATTCATTAAAACAACCATTTGACCAAAAGGTCAACATTTTTAATATCACCACTGAAAATAATAACGTAATAATAATGAACCATTTCCTCTGCATATTATACCTTATAGGTCACAGGTACAATCAAAGATATTCAAATACAAAAGAGATATGCTACGATGTTCGCGCAACTGTCGGCGGACTACGACCTAATCAGGGTGGTTTGCATACGAAAAGAATTTGTTCATTTCGTTGATTTTTTGAAGGTGTGCATATTAGTATTGGTTAACAATATAGTTTGAATACGAAATTTAGTTTAACGTTCATTTGGTTTATTCGTTCATTTAGTTTATTTGTTAATTGCTAAACAATATCGGCGACACCCGGAAACGCAGTCCCACCTAGTAAAAACTGCAGATATCACATCTATTAAATTTCAATATCTTTGGGTACAATCAACAGAACAAGTACCTTCCCACAAAAACATTAGACTTGTGCATGAGCGATTCAAATACGTTGCCATTGAATTGTAAAATAACTTATGCACTCGTGTGTATAAACGTCACATTCATAAAGTATAAATATATAATTAAAGTAATATAGTAAATTATGTTATGAAACATTCATCAATATTTTGTATAATGAACATTTTTTCTGTCTCATGGAAACATAGTTGTACCTACTAGCAACTAAAAACGTGAGAATAACTACAAGTAGAAAAAATACCACACAAAACAATCCGTTATTCTGAAACCAGATCGGAAACCACACGCTTTTCAACTTTTAACAGTTGAATATTTTGTTTTCAATTCAACACTCAAATAAACAAACTCATAAACAGATACAAAAAATTCACTAAAGGGGAGAGCTCATAATTTAGTATATAGTTACGCACGCCGTGTCGCTCGCTATTCGCGAAAACTTCTTTTTTTAAATTTTACTCATGAAGTTCAGAAAATGTTATTTTATCGTTTTCTAAGTAAGTTAGGTATCTTCGTATTATTATTAAGAAATATATGAACACTAAAACATTATTTTTTCAAATTTTTTATAGGTCAACACTAGTAGTAGGTTATCAAACTATTGTTGATCTTTTAAACTCACACCACTTTTTTATTTAGCACAAACAAACTAACTTCCACGATTTTCGCGTCGAAATTTTCACTCACTTTAGTTGTACGAGTTCGATCAAATCCCAACTTGGGGTCAAATGTACGATGTTGTGTTATTTTATAATTGAATTAATTATTTATTATTCATTGCCATGGCAACGCTGACAGGTAGCGCGTGCGCTCTGCCCGGCTTACATACGTGACTGAAGGAAAGAGCAAACCGACAAACCGACTCGATACATTCTAGTTGACAGTATCGAGAGAACAACTATGTACGGACTATTACTCATACAGTGATAAGTGTAATAGTATTACACAGGTAGTGTGTATGTTTTTGTATGTGAATTGTGCGCTGGTGAGTGTAATCTTTTACCTGCCTCGGTGAGATGAAATACTGAGGCGGGCTCGTCAGGCATTTTGCTATTCTTTTACAGTAGCTAATCTTTCTCTAAAAAAACTCGGTTTCTTGTCTTGTAGAATATTTATTTTTTGTAACGTTATATACCTACCTATGTATATTACAAAATATTCAATAGCTAATTGACTGATTCTTGTATTCAGTTTTTAAACCCACAATATTAAACCTTTTGAGATTTTGATAAATATATACTTTTTATTTATAAAATACTTTGTAGTAGTTCATAATAGTGAGAAGTACGTATTTCAGTTTCCGAAAAAGAAAAAAAATGCATTTTGATAGTTATTTCGTTAAGAGGGAATTCGGGCGGCGTTTTTACCATACAAACGTATTCCCCGTTTATCTCTCTGGATTTTGACCCTAGAGCAATTTTTTTTTAACATAATATAGATATCGACTACTAGCGTGTCGGTACGTTTTGCTTTTTTTGATAATTATTGATAATGCCTGGTTTAAACGCCGTCAAAAGACGTTCAGTAAACAAACTAAACAAAGTATTTTTAAAAAAGCAAAACGTACCGACTTTAATATTTTCTTCTAATACAGTTAGTGAAAAAAAAATTAAAATCGGTCCAGTTTTGGAGAAGAAAAATGGGGAATACAAAACATCGATGTTGACGATTTTATTTAGGTATTTTCGGCCCGATATGCAGTTGTCCCTTTCGCTCAGTTCCCCTGAGGGGAGCGCGGAGTGGAACAGAAGACATTCATTACAAAACCTATCGACGATATTTTTAAATGACCGGCATATTAAAAAATTATATACCTAATCGATTATAATATTAAAAAATTAATATTAAATCTCATTGGCGGCCATTGTTATTGACGCCAAAGATTTAAGTTTTGTTTTTTTCTTGTCTTATTTAAAACAAAACATTAAACTATGTATAAAATATGTTCTTAGGCTCTTAGTTAGGGTTTAATTGAAAAATAAATTTTAAAAAAAACTAGTCTGAAAAACTATTTTAACATTATTTTGTCAAAATATGACGTGAAGAAAAGGCGTAAAATTTTTTTTTAAATAAAATAGCTACTAAAATGCATAATATTTCATTTTTGGAAACGGAAATACAAACTTCTTATTATTATAAATAAAAAGTGAAGACCAAAAAATATTTACATAATTATTATGTACTGTAAATAGGTAGGTATAGTACGTTCACAAAATTAACATTCTACAACACAAGATATGTGCACATTTATGGGTTCTTTCCATTCTTTACTTTAATCTAAGGCTATCAACTAATCTGGACAACAACATTAATTAATCCTTAAACCGACTTGATAATATCAAAGCAATGAAAACTTAAATCTGTGATCTCTGAATTAACAAAGTTCTCTCGAACCTGCATTTTGAGGTCAACGCAATTACTTTCAACTTTCAGCGTTAATTCTATTATGAGCTACGTAGCTTTGAAAGGTCTGAATGCTAAACAAATATGATAAAACGCCTTTTTGTTTGCTCAATTGTTCAATAAGATAAAGAGATCACGGAAAAATGTGTCGAAACTATAAATAAGCAGCATAAATGGATATCACGTAATGTGTTTTTTGTAACATTTCTTTATTTTCTATACAGCATGTAACCGAAAATAAGGGGACAGCAAAAGGTTCGTGGAAAATTCTTTTAAAAAAGGTAACTCATCGAGGGGGTAGAACGGCGATTGGCTTTTTTCTTGGCGTAGCTTGCTGTCCATGTTCCACCTGGGTGATTTGAATTAGCTGCAACACAAGTAAAATTGTTTTACTTCAAGCTACGTCACGTGTTCGAAATTTTGAAAGTGGCCCGACGAGTTTTTTTTTCAAAATGGCCCGCATAGGATAACCTTGAACGCATTTTCTACGAACCTTGGTGACATCAGAAATCTCAGTAGCAGGACAATATATTATTTTTCGTAGAAAATATTTTATTTTTCGAACAAAACGTAAAAAAAACATGGCTGATAAGTATGCCGTTCCGAATCGTATTGGGGCAAACTTACCTCACCCGGTAGGTACCTACCAGCCTATTATAATGTTAAAGCCACGTGCATACACCGAGCTGGTTTCTCACCGAGAGGCCTAGGCCAGCCGCTAGCTATGGTCCTGCCACCGAGAACTCCATTACAATCTCTCTTTCTATTACATGCGTCGCTTACAAGAAAGAGGGAGAAGTTGCAAACAATCAACAGCAGCCCGCCTTTACACTCGGTCCATCGGTACCTACTCTATTAGCCATAAAAACCGCTAACAGTAAAGCGGGCTTTTGCGCGCGAAAATTGGATTCCAAATTCGAATCCAATAGGATTGTAAAACGTAATAGCAGGCTGGAATGAAAGACGTACGCCGGGTTTTCCCGCGTAACTACTTTAGATGTTTACGATGTTTACTTTTTTTTAAATAAAGAACAACATATTTCCAGGAATTTATTTATTTGGAGGTTATGTTGTGGTTTGATTTATCTATTAAATTGTTTGGTGGTGTTATCCGATTGGTGGTTGCTTGGATAAAATGGTAACAACCAGTTTTTAAAACTTTTGAATTGACAAAAAGGAAAAAATAATTATTTAAGTACTTACCTACCTAAATTTTATTATGTCGTACGCTATTTTCCAGTACAGAAATGATTTCGCAGTCAAAAGGACAGGATAATAGTGAAAAAAGTGTTTAAAACGATATTTTTCTTAGAAGTCCCGATTGTCCTGAAAACACCCTCCATACAGCATCCCCAAAGGGCCCAGGGCAAAGGGAATTATTTTCCTCGGGGCCTTCTAGGTGGCGCTAATGTAAAAAAATAATAATAAGAAACTAAAATCACAAAACCGTTTTAACTTCGGTCCAACTTCGGTTTTCTATACTAAATTAATCGTAATCTGCTGTCCGGGATCGAGCGTGTAGCAACTTTTATATGTTTTCTAAACATTGTTAGGTTCCAGATATTATTTAAATACATTTAAAACTGCATAAAAATATCACCACACTTCATAACACACTCGCAATACACAAGAGCAAACACACACAATCAATTACAAGTACCATATATCAAATCAAATTTTGGAAAAAAACATGAATCTTACTTGGCACCATATATATTCAATAAGTTTGTAGCCCAAACAAAGACCTACGTCGCATCTAATAATTTGAACTGAGTTTTCAAAAGATTTTAAAACTGGTTGAATGTCAAGGAAAGAAGAGAGATAAGTAATATTCTTAATATTTAATATTATATATTTTCTACTCTGTTTTTAAATTCTGATTTTCCTCTTTTTTTATTATTATTATTTTTACTATAATATATATGTTTCTTTTTTTTCTTTTTTTTACCACTTATTTGTTTTTATGTAATTAGAAATTGTTAGTTACCAGCCTCAGAACAGACTTTAGTCTAGTGAGGAGGGTAAGGAAAAAAAAATCATGTTGTTCATAACTAATAATAAATAAACGCCCGGGTTGCCGGCACTGAATAATAATAATAACAATAATTATAATAATCTAAAAAGCTCAATTTAGTTTCCACGCCGCGCAAAACATATTGTCATGTATTTCACATTCAATACCAAAGTATTTTTAACTGAATAATTTTATATCGAAAAAAATGTCACAAGCCACTTTGGAATTTTTTTAATGGATATTTAATCACCGCCTCCTTAAATATAACTGTGGAATAAATAATTGCAGTGGGAGTTAAACGCTTTATATTTCGATTAAGGATTAGAAACGGGAAAAGAAGATGACTACATCATGAAAG
This sequence comes from Limnephilus marmoratus, assembly GCA_917880885.1. Lineage (NCBI taxonomy): Eukaryota > Metazoa > Arthropoda > Insecta > Trichoptera > Limnephilidae > Limnephilus > Limnephilus marmoratus. Next base: position 26,305,353 of record OU862917.1, on the reverse strand, counting down.
ATTACGACACCTGTGTAGAAAGACATCAACGCGCGGTTAGATTCAAAAACTCATCCGCCCAGCCAAAAACTGGCAAATAATTTAAAAACAAAGAAATTATTCATTGATATATTTTATAACAAACTAACTAACCAACACGTCGTTTCCCCGCAGGGGTAGGCAGAGAGGACGGACCGCCAAACAACTCGGTTTTGGCACACACTCCTTGCCTCGTTCACATTTATTATTCTGAATTTTGACATGGCCCGACTCAAATATCTGATTTACTTGATCGTGCTATGTGTCGCGCCATTTCTCGGGCGTCTCCGACTTCTTCTATCATTCAGATTTGGTCATATGTTCTTCTTACACTCCTTTCCTCGTTCATTCGCTCTGCATGCCCAAACCATCGGAACGTTCCTTTCTTAATCTTACTCATTACGCTTACATCAGCCTTGCATTCTTTGCGGATCTCTACGTTTCTCACACGATCGTACATGGTTTTATCACACATACGCCTCAGGGATCTCATTTCTATAGCATTCAGTTCCATGCCTCACTGCCATACATCAGGGTAGGTACCAGTTTTATAATTACTAACATTTTAGTCATTTTCAATATGTTTCTATTGACAGTTTTTTAATTGGCAAATGCAAATTCTCTTGGCAAATTTGAAAGAAAAATAATCAAGATGGAAAAAATCGAATAAAAGTGATATCGAAATAAAAGATTGTGGATGAAGCAAGGCTTAAATGCAGGTAGAGTTATGTAGTGGTAAATCTTCTTTGCCCGAGAGAAAATTGCCTGCCTATAAAAAAGAAAGGTCAGTACAAATTAAGCTTAGTTTTTCATGTATATCAGTAATTATTTCATGTTTAATTTCTTCCATACGTAATTCCATCCGTGTGTAATTCTGACAATGTTATAATATATTGGTATGTGAAATTCACGCCTGAGTAACTTGGTCCTAATATGTTTTTAAAGTTTATCCCAAAGCACGCAGGATGGTTAGATGGTTACCTGACTGACATTGAATCTTGGTCACTTAATATATTCACAGCGGTTAACGCAGTTTTTAATAAGCCATAAAAGCGAATAACCTTCGAACCGAGGATTACACATATTAATATCTAAAGGTAAGGAGAATTATTATTAAATACACGTCAAATAAAATATGCTATAATCCTTCATAAATCATTTGAGTCGCTTACCGACACTAAATGATGACGATTAGAATAGCTAAAAAGGTCGTCTATGTATAAAAATATTATACTAGTATATAATATCTGTGACCATTTAATAAATCCAAAAGGAATTGGTACCTAAAATAAACAATTCCTCGGATCCACTGGGATCCAGTGACAGCTAGTCACCGGGACAAAGTAACCGCGACAGGCAATGACGTCATAAATAATATATAGCCACGTAGTACTATTATTCACAACTACGGTTACAATAATAATCATATTATCATCGATCCATCCATAACCGGAGGGATATACGAAATTACGAATCCAGTCGCAGTTACTTACGCCTGCCAGAGGAAGCTAATCAGCTGTTAGCGTAAGTGACGTCAACTTTTGACATTTCTTTAATTCGGTTCTGTTCCAAACGTAGATTTGATACAAACTCCAGGTACAAAAATGATTTTGCGTAAATCGCGGCGTCAGAGTTACAATCTTAGCCATACTCTTTAAATGTAAATGATTGTGAAATTTAAAAATAATAATTATTCGAATATTTAAAATTTACAACCACGACTAAATAAATTCATCTGGTCGTAGGAACAATTGGTTTTGCTAGATTCGTACATATTTGTTAATGATGCGGTTCAAAGGTCAAAGTTTTGAAGAACAAAAAAAGCAAGGGTTTATATTCTTATAAGATTCGTGTTAGAAAATCATCCCAGTAAAATGAAGGTAAAAAGTAACACCTTATCTAAAACCCTTTCTCTACAGAATATCCCGGCATACTATACCCCAAAAAAACAATTTCGAAACCTTATTAAAAGAGATAACGTATTATAAGTTTTTGTTTGCTCAGGTTAGAGTTTTAGATTTTTTAAATAGGTAGATATAGTCGCTTACGTTATAACACCGCGTATCTCGTTCCCCTCCGAAAATCGCAAATATTCACTTATAATGTCTCAAACGAAATGTCAGTTTTACGAAAACTTTGTGTTATTACCGCTTCACAATTTAAGCTCTATAAATGAAACATTTCTGAATGTAGCCGAATAGTAAAAACTGTTTTAGAAAGGTTACAAAATAAGCTTTTAAATTGTTATATTATAAATAAAAATTAACATTGGTAAATATTTAAATTTAGAATGCAAGCATTAAAAAATTGTAAAAATGACCCACGCGATGTTTTTATGTGAAAACGGTACTAAAATCAAAGATTATGTAAAAAAAAACAATAGTTATTCTATTGTATAAATGTATAATAAACACTTTTGTCACCTCACTTTTTTATCATTTCATATAAAAATATTTAATAAAAATTAACAATGCCGAGCGGCCCGTAGGCAATTTGGCGGGTAAAAATATGTATCAACCAAGCGACTGACAATATTCTTGTTATGTATTTATTTCTATGGACAACTCGATAGGGATGTACAGCTTGATCCACTATCGACCTTTTACTTTTTGTTTTAGAGATGTCACTAAAACAATAACGAAGTTAGAACGATTTCGTATAAACACGCTTATTGTACTTGACTGCTATCGTATTTTTAACGCATATATCTGCTTACGTTGCTGACAGGTATTAACACAAGTTTTCAGAGGGAACACAAATCGTTTGGTTTATTAAATAAAAATAGCACATCTTTGAAAAAATTCTCCATAATGCAAGTACCAGTTTATGGAAAAGTTTTTTTTATTAAAAAAATGTGGATAGGTATTTTAAATGACATTCGCGGTGTAACATACCAAAAAAAGACTGATAAATAATGAGATACGTGCTGTTCTTATGTGAGAAGTGTATACTCAACTCAACTTTCTTCAAATAATAAAACAAAAATAATTATAAGAGCATTAAAAAATTATAATTATTACTGATTCAAACCATGGCGCATGCGTAGTTTTAAAAGAAATGTCTAAATTAATTTAGATACGCAGCGTTATAGCGAGCGACGATATACTTTTCATATTATTTCACAAAATTAACAGAAAAGTTTAAAAGAGCATTTCTATCTTTTTTCGTATTATAGGGGGCTACTCTTATAAAGTTACTAAATAAGTAAATTCGGGTCTTTACACTAAATAAATATACAGAATGATGGAAAGATATTAGTATTATTATACTCAAGTCAATATCCGAACCGATTACTTACAGGTGTGGATCAATCCTCTACAAAATGGTTTGCGTCTTTGTTAGAGATTCACAGGTAAAAAGGTGCGGATATCGAGCTATTACTGAATAACACCAGTTCTACGCCATCTGTGAAATAATTCACGAACTTACATTATAGATCGTAAGAATCCAGTTACTTTTTTTATGGATGTTTTAAACTCGTTTAAATATTTTTTTTAAATTCTAAAATTAACTTGTTTAGCAAATTAATTTGTATCAAATTATGAAGGTTACCTCGCATGCCTAGATTTTTTAATATAAGGAAGGATTGAATATTAAATTGCCTTCACGAGAGCAAGCGAGAAATAACTTGCAGACTATAAAGTTCACAAATCTTGAAATCACTTATGGTTCGATAACATACAAGGGTCCATGATCATGATCAAGACAAAACAGTACATTATTTGCCTAGAAGCACTATAAATTCATATAATATGATAAATAAAAAGATGTACAATAAGTCCGAACACCTACAACATCCATAATTATGTTCTTTATCTGACTCACAGATAAAGGTTCACTATTTGCCTTGAAGAAGAATAATAAGTAAGAACTAAAGTAATAAGGTCACAACCAGAACTTTCCAATGGTTCACAGATAAGGATTCACTATTCGCTTTGACGTACTATAACTTCATAAACAACTAAAATGAAGAAGTACAAACACAGTATTTATATCTGGAACTTGCATCTCTTTTATTTTGAAGTACAAAAACTTAGGTATACTTAAGTACTCGTAAGTCCGTAACTTCCCTAACATAGTAATGCATGTATATATACGTGTGTTTTTAGACGATAAAGAAAAATAGGTGAAGTGAGTCCACAATCCTGGAATTGATCTAATCTATATGTCAGGGTTCACAAGTTGCCTTAAATATAATAGCTTCACATCGATAAAGAAGTAGACATTACGTAATAAGTCAACAAACCTGGAACTTCCATATGCACTTTAATTGATTCACAGATCAGTGTGTTATAGGTGGTCGATGTTTAATGTATAATACCGATACATTAATAGATATGAAATAAGTCCACAAACCTGAAACTTCCGTATGCTCTCCAGTTGATCCTTGGTGGGCTGCTGCGGGACAGGTCTTGCGGGCGGCAGCGGGGCCGGTGCGCGGTTCACGAGACGGCCGTCGCGCTCGATGCGAAGGTGGTCTCGCGGGGGCGGCACCGGCTTCGGGGCGCCCGCCCCCGGTGACCCCGGACCGCCGTTGGACGCGGGCGCGCCCTGGAATTAACGTAGCATGAGATATTTTGAATGGAGGCTAGAGGGGTAGGTACCTTCAACGGGTAGACAATACATTCGTTCCTCAACAGAACGAGGTTTGTGGCGGAGCTCTCAGCGGCAGTACAGTGAAAGCTACGCCAGCTTGAAAAGTTATTCATGCCCTGGAATTAGCACGTGAGGGTGAATGGGAGGTTTACTATGTAGATAGACCACGGAAAAATAAAATAAACAAATTGTGGCAGGAAACCTGACACAAATAAAATTATTAATAATTAATAGATTATTAAACTCGCGATATCATGCACCGATCAAACTGGAACTGGATATGAATAGGACACGCTGTAAGCTTCTTAACAATATTATTTTACGAGCATCGTATACACTTGTTGTCCCTTTTCCGCTAATGATAATAAGATAATAAGTACTGCCTCGCCGCCCCGGGAACCTTTATTGGATAACCTACTGCAATAGGTCACCCCAAGTGGTTCGCTACGTTTGGTGATTTAACAGGGGTACCCGGGTTCATGGGGTGCGATTTGTCTAGGTATTGGAGGCGGATGACCAGGACACACTGAACCTCAGAATCCTACCCACCAATGAAACCCTTTTCCTTCCCAGAACTCTCCTCTCCTTCCTTTCCCCAAAAAAACCCTCCACACAGCATCCCCAAAGATGACATAGGCCCTGAGGGAAATTATTTTCCTCAGGGCCTCCTGTGTGGAGCTCATAAAAAAATCGAGACAAAGGGCTGTTCCTCGCGTTTCAATGATAAGTTTTTTCATTGTTTCCAACTCTTGCTGCGTTACCTATATCTTCTTTATTTCGACTTTTGTATTTTTAGCATTAGGCGAAAGCACTGATTAAGAATTAAAACAATTCTCGATTCTACCATAAATCGTATATTTACGTTACCTTCAAATGAAAACACTTATGTCAACTGCATTATTACTTATTTATTACAAATTGATCCAAATCGTTCATCTTTGAAGATTCTGAAGAATGTCTTTTTATTTGAACATCAACAATCAGCAGTCCTAAACTTGCTATATTTTAACGAAACTTGGCTTTTCAACTTCAATCACAATTTGTCGATATTAAGTGCCTATTGATAAATTTATTCCATAATAAAAATCATATGAAAATATATTATTTCAATTGTAAACAGAAATAGGTTTATATTATCAAACCCATTTTATATACACATAAGCAAATAGAAAACATGTTACTTTACACATAAACACATCTAAAAATACTTTGCATAAACATAATAATACTGTTGTTATATAATTAATTAATAATATAATTGAGGGATAAAAAGCAGGGATTTTTCTGAAAGAAGAATGAAATTAAGATCATAGTATAATTAATATGGGACTACAATAAACATTTTAAATAAACATGTGAAATATAATACGACTGTTCTTATAAATAAAAAATGAGTAATTTTCGATAGTGAAGAGTTTATATATACTGATTAATTATTACGTAATTTATCAAGGTGCGCTTTGAGATGATATTTCACAAAAAAATAAGCCTTGAAGTAATTTCAGGTGAAAGATTGGAAATGCTAAGCAATTTTATTAAATTACAAAAAAAAATTGATTGTAAGGGTGTTTACAGAATTGTATTGCGATTTTAATTCTTTAAAATACTCGTACGTACTTCTACAGTGTTACCATAATGACATTAAATGTTAATCTAGGTAGAAATAACTATCAGAAGGTGTATACTGGTCTTTAGTAAATATTAATATAGCTTTGGAAGATGATTAGGTACATTATAATAACATTTCCCCACGATGTTAATAAAGTTGGGAGTAATTAATAAATAAATGTATTTATTTTATACTAAACCAAGCAACTTTAATTTTGAGATCAAAATCTCATCCCAAAGATTCTCATTTTAAAATATTTATTTCGGTTTATATAACTGTGTTAAATAAAATACTTAACATAATACACACAAAATACATATTCTCGAGGGTGAAGAGATACAATTGAAATACGAAAACAATTCCAATAGCGTGAATTTTGACGAGTCCTGTTTAAATGTAACAATAATAAGACTGAGTATACTAAACACTCCCTTTTACCTAGGTTACATGATGTTACTAATAGATATGCAGATATTGCAGATCTATTTAACTGCACGGAAGGTAGGTACAAGAGAGCTATGCTATCAAACCTTTTCAGTCAATATTAATTCTATTTGTACTATAGATTTTTGTACGTAATTGTCTCTCTGGTGTCATTTCTAATTAAAATGCCACAATCATCTGTTAAACAATTTTTTTTATTTTTTATTATTTCTATATTATTATTTTTCATTTTGTGACATGTATCTTCAGTTCTTATGGTATATGTATACCGTTGAAATTAAATAAATAAATAGTACCTAGGTACATGTTTTAATTTTTTAAATTTGTTAGTCACTGTCAAAATCGCGGTATCGGTATTGATATTCTTATCTCATATCCCACTATAATTATGGTAAACCAAATATTATTAAACATTTTCACAGCCAATACTGCCTACTTTGTTGATTGACTTTGGGGTATGGAACAGCTTTGAATTGCGAACAACCACGCATCATCCTAGCCTTACGGTGCTTGATATAGATAATGTCCAAAACGTTGACTCATTAATGAGGAGTAAGCTTAACATGGCTCAATACCCCAAAAGTCAAATAACATTATGCCATTGGCCACGATTAAATAAACATAGGAACCATTAGTTTTTTTATCATTTAAATAACTTAGAAGAATACTTATGCCAATAAACCATCACCAATGTTAAGTTAGTATCATTAGTAGTCAGTATGACTTCAATAAGGAAGAGATTACCAAAGAAGTGCCAACGTACCCGCGTGCTGTTAGTAAGTCGCGTGCTGCTTTAACCCCTGTATTGTGCGTTAGGTTACCTGAGGCGCTAGAATGGGCTTCTTTTCCGAGCCGGGATACTTGGGCGTGGACTTGACGATTTGCACAAATCCATCCGGCACGTCCACTGCCATCTCCCGGTGGCCATAGCGGCAGCCAGCATCCACCTGCAGGCTGGCCGGGGTCCTCTGGGAGGAGCTAGACAGGGGAGAATAGGCGGGGAGGGGCGAATCCTCGCCCTTGGGATAACCGGGGACAATGGGGATCATGACAGACTCGTTCAGAGCCGAGAAAGCTACGCTTTCACCAAAGAGAATCTTTGAAAAGGGGTTGTTCTTATCGTCGCTGATGTACAACTTGACCATGTTGTCTTCGTTGACATCGTAAGCTACGCTACTCTTGCCGATGGATATAGGCGAGTCTTCACTCAAAACGGATTTGTCTTTAGCGGAGCTGGAGACAGATCTGATGCTCTGGGTAGCGTTGGAAGTTCCTTGACTTCCGCTTCCTCTGGAGCTTTTCTTACTGCCGAAACTAGAACTGGATCCGGACCCGCTGGTGGGCCCGGAATTAGAGAAGTTCAAGTCGTCTTTAACTTTGATCATGTCTCCGTCTGTTATCAAGACTTCTACGTCCATTTTAGAGTCCTTGTCTTCGTGTGGTTTGGGTTCGAAGTTCTTGCCGATTTTGTGTGGCTTGAGATCACCCAGCTCCAGTTCGTCGTCCAGGGCTGTCTGGCGGATGAGGGTGAGCTTAGCGGGGGTGGGTTTAGCGGAAGGTTTAGTGGGTTTGTGCGGGGTGGGCGGCCCACCTACCTGCGGGGGGCGCGGGGGCGGGTAGCGGGGCGGAGTCTTGTTGCGAGCTATGAACGACTCGGGCACATCTACTGCCATCTCTCTGTGGGGCCCTGCAACAACGTCAAACAAACTACATTTTACACACCATACTCGAATTGAAACAGTATCGATCAATAAAACCGAACAATAAGCACCTAGTTTAAATAGATGAAAAGGTTTATAAACATAAAAGAGAAACAAACATCTTTTTGATAATATTTATAGAACATTAACATTTTGTTTGTCAAACTCAGGGTTTGCATAAGATATGATTGTTATTGTGCATTCATAACGTAGGTATGGAATTTTTCGCACAAACGGCGCTCTACAAATTATCCAATTATTATTAATTTTGCACATTTGCATAAGTATTTTGCAATCATATAATATAATCCATAAATAGGTTTCTGTCGATGTAATTGAAATACATGTTTATTTTGTTGGACCTCTCGTTAAATAATGGCTGAAAAGACAATATGTCGTTTTATTGTGGGTTTCACACTTTCAAATGGTGAATAAGGAAAAAGGGCTGATGCTCAAAGACAAAACTCTGCCGGGTTACGAATAAACTGAAATATTTGAAATCTTCTAATACCATCACAGAAAGCGGAAAATGTTGCTTGTGTCGTGATGGATAACTTACACTCAGAGAAATTGAACTCACGACGCCTGTGCGGAAACCTGACGCGATGCCAATTCAGCCACTGATCGATTGCATTGTTGAGCATTAATAATGAAAACGTATAACTTTCATAGTTGTATATACAGAGTGTCCATTGCCGTCATGTAGACTCCCCTCCCGAAGTTTGTGCACTTTACCCCCAGACCGCCAGTAGACATTTCATATAGTTATCGAAGTAATCTCACTGTCCAACCAATATTATTATTGAAACGTGTAAAACTGACCAACGGAACACATACCAGTAAATACAATTTTTACATTACACATCAGTAAACGCGGACGTGCAGTTGATTGGCCATATTTCCTGTCCAGCTATCGAATTAGACACGGTTGAACTAATGTGGAACAAAACACGAAACCTAGCAAAATACTCGTACATCGTACGGACCTAGATATCCATCATATTAAATGCAAAACAATGAAATGTTAATTCAGTTTATACCTACTTGGAAACTTATACAACTGAAATATTTATGTAAACAACGGTCAAGTATACGAATTTTAAATGTTTACAAAGTAAATAGTAAAGATAAGATAATACCGACAGTTACAGATTACAGCGATAAATAAATTTGAAAGAAATTGTTCATCTTGTTTTGCTTTAATTTTAAGAATTCACATAATGTTACCTGAAGAATTATAAGATATTAGAAGTTTTAGATTAAGATCCGGACATGTACTAATGGGAAGAATATTGTGTTTGATAGGCCTCTCTGATTCTCCAATGTGCTCGATATGTGAACAAATTGAAGATGTCGAGCACACATTATCGAAGTGCATTAAATATGAACGACAGAGAGTGACGATACTAATGACCTCGAACTCATCGGAAGTTCAGAATTTAATAGCCTCAACCGAGTTTCACGCCATATCGAGAATAATGAAATATATTCAATCATGTAAACTGGAAAATATTTGAAAGTGAATTTTTATACAAAATGAATATAAAAGGACTAAGTACCTTTTAAAGATCATTAGTGATTATAATGATAATATTATAATTTAAAAACAGATGAGGCAAAAAATGACAACACTGTGTGAGTCAGAAGCCTCAATAATAATTTTTAAAAAAATTAAAAAAAGAATTATTAAGAAGACTCTCTACGGAAAATTTAATAAAATGACGTGAAAATCAGAGTTTGGTAATAAAATGCTGCTAAAATTAAACAGTTCAATTAAACAACCTTATCTTTCCGGCTGAACCAAATTTGGCTGAATGAAATTTTGACTGTACCAAATACGATCCATTAGGTTTCACAGCCAATAAAGTCGGTATTTTTGTCAATGTCATTAACACGTTCATTTAACGACTCCATAAAGAAATAATCGATAATGTTTCGTTCGTTTTGCTAAAATCGTGCATATTTAAAATTCAATCGATGAATGCAAATGAGCGTTCGCCGGTCAGTGGCTGAGTGGGCATCGCGTTTGGGTCCCACCCGGGCGTCGCGTGTACGATTCCTCAGCTGGCTAAGTCCTCCATTACGACACAAGCAACATTTTCCGCTTAGTGTGGTGGTAGTAAGTAGTAGGAGGTTTTCAAACATTGTTGGGTTATTCGTAATCCGGGAATGTTTGTCTTTCTTTAAAAAAAAAAATATGTATTCACGCACAAGGTGCGGCAAAAGTCATCATCCTATCTGAAGATGCCATAATTTTTGCAAATGGCGACAAATGTCGTTCTGTTTTGGCATTTGTGAAGTAAACAGATACAAAATATACGTCAACAAGACAAGGAGCGCTATTCTCCTCAAGAACACAGAAAAATTGTTTTTTTGATTGACACCGGCCAGTGCAAATCACCAAAATTCTCTGCTCTGGCCGGGAAGATCGCCCGATTTAACGCTTCCAGGCTTCTTTTTGTGGGGTTTTTTGAAGCCACAACTCTTGTCAACAAACATCAGAACTTGAAGCCCTCAAAAAGAATATCCGTCAAGTATGTGAGAACCCATCGCCGGAAGTTCTGGAAAGAGTGATGGAAAATGTCATAAATCGGACCCGTTTGGTCACAATTCTGGCGGCGGCCACTTGGCCGACATCATTTTCTCGACTTAATGGAAAAATAATTAAAACATCAAGAAAACGATACGAAAGCAAAACCAAAATTTTTCGTCCATAAAAAAAATTACAGCCAAAGAACATCGAGTGACAACTTTTGCGCGACTTTGTAGGCATGCTTCTTCTACGTAGATATTCTCATGTCCAAATTTTGACATGCCTCAAATGTATCCAATTTTGATTGCGTCCAGGTCAATGTTATATCGTATTCAATGGCACACATTAAATTTACTCCTCATTTTTAAACTTCAATTTTCTGTATTAATATAATTGAAGTGTCTCGTTCTCATCGATATACTAAAAATCAGACATCATCTCAGTCTCAACTCTACGTTCTTGGAAAACTGATATGATGAAAAGCATTACAAAAACACATTAACATATTTTACGTAAACTTTGATTGGAGTTAGACTAGAGAAGTCGGCAAGGATAATACGATTAGAACCGACATCGGATCATAGAGATTAAAACTACGATGGGTGGATCCGTCTATTGTCTTCGTGAACCATTATGGCCTACAATAGACCTCAGTGACTACACCTCCCGCTGTTAGCTCCGAGGTCACATCCCAAACATCAAATCATTATTAAGTTGTTTTTTTTTATATAAGCGGCAGAGTCCGAGTAGTGGAATTATAATATAATTTGATTACATTGGCAGCGACAATAAATAATGTTTTTGCAGTGCAAATTTAGGCGAAGAAAAAACTACCTATGCAATCCCATATCATAATTAACTTTTAAATATGTTACGTACATACATCGTTACTGTGCAAAAATCTAACAGTCATCAAAAAACACTAAAAACACGGTGTGGCATTTTTTCAAACCAAAATAATTTTAGTTAACATATTTAGTACAATTTGAATACCATCCCCCAAATACGGGTTTGTGTAAAAAAATCAATTTTTATTAGAACAACTTTCTTTTTATAACTTTTGAAAGTTATTCCCATCAATGTCAATGTCAATTTCCAATCAATCATAGAACATATTTTGTCCCGTTGTGGGTTCCTGAGGGTTCCTTGAGGTTCGGGGTTTGCGACCAGTATCTTTTTTATTAAACGACTTCAAAAAGGAAGAGGTTCTCAATTCGACTGTATTTTTTTTTAACGACTTCGAAAAGGAGGAGGTTCTCAATTCGACTGTATTTTTTTTTATTTTTTTTTATGTTTGTTACCTCAGAACTTTCGACTGGGTGAACCGATATTGATGATTCTTTTTTTATTTGAAAGCTGGTGCTTCCCGTGTAGTCCCATTTTAATTTGGTCTAGTTCTGATAATGGCATCCACGAGAAAATCATATAAGTCTTAAATTTGCATCAAGTATGTGCGCGACAAATGGGCGAATAACTCAATATCACGCCAACCGATTTCGATGATTCTTTTTTATTGGAAAGGATGTACTTCAAGGGTAATTTGATGAGAGTTTGGTTAGGTTCTGATTATGGTATCCATGACAAAGTAACGGAACTCTCCAATTCTGAAGAACAAATTTACGATACTCGGCCGAATCTTAATCGAATTAGTTAGTGTACTTCAGATTCACTAAAAATCAAAAAATAAACAAAAATTTTAACAAAACAAAAAAACGACTTCAAAAAATGCACTAAAAAGTAAAAAAATAATTTCGTATTCTTCTACAACTTTATAATCAACTTATTTTTGGAGTCGGTGTCAACCAAGGTACCCGCGGCCCGGCGTGTTCACTTGACAGCTCCTCTCCCGCCGACACCGACTCCAAAAATAACAATCGTACGTACATATTGATGAGTAGAAAAGTTAAGTTGATTATAAAGTTGTAGAAGAATACGAAATTATTTTTTTACTTTTTAGTGCATTTTTTGAAGTCGTTTTTTTGTTTTGTTAAAAATTTTGTTTATTCTGTGTCTTTTCCCATTTCATATTTTAATGTAATCTTCTTCTTCAATGATATTTTTTATTAAAAATGTAGATAACTTTGTTTTCGTTCCCAAGCACGACTGGAGATCGCCAACAAACAAACATTCAGTAACGCAAACAATAATAAAAAAAAATACTAAATGTAGGGGAGAGTGGAGGAATTTCGAATGGCGGGTAACGCTGAACGATTGGCGAATTCTCAAAGCAAATTAATATCCAGAGAAAATCATTCCGTCCTCAAAGTGATGTAGTGTAGAAGACTTATAAATCATTTTACGGGGAACGTATGCGCGGCCCATTTCTGCCCGTTTCATACAAACCTTAAATTTGGATTTGAGATCAAAATACCCAGCCAAACTGAAAAATTATTTTTGTAATCAAAAGGTATATTAAATATCTAGTCAGGATGTGAGCTACTTTATTTATTTTTGCGTTAAATTTTAAGATATAGACCATTAAAGATTTGAGTGTTTCATGATTTTGGAGGCAACTTAGGCAATTATTTATGAGTAAAACAAAAACATTAAAAAAATAATTTTACCAACAATGAAAAATAAAATTAAAAATTCTTAAAAATGCATTTTTTGTGTAGAAATTTTAATAAATTTTAATATTTAAATCTAAGATTTGTTTGAAACGAGCAGAAATGGGCCGCGCATACGTTCCCCTTAAGAGGAATATAAACGCTAGAAATATTTCGAATCTCATGCCTGCAAAATTTTAAAATCGTGCGTCTTTTTGCACGAGGCAAGTAAGCGAAAAAGTGGTTTTTATTTATTTTGTACATAATTTTATAAGAACAAAAAAAAGTTAGAACATAGAAAACCTCAAAAATAGTCTTAGCCATAAAGGGGTATTTAAAAAAAAAAATGTTTCTTGTATTACTTCATAGTTAAGTAATGAAAAAACTTCTTTTTTTTTGGTGGTTTACGCTTATATTTTTTGTTACGTAAATAATAATTTTATTGTAATTCCAATACATAGAAAAGCTTCGATTTATCCGTAACATATTTTTTAATGTTCATACTGTAAGCCGATTCGTCGTAAAGATTAATCTAAATAGTATCTAAATAGGATTTCACGTAAATATTCATCTTAAGTGCATATTTTTAAGGTAGTATATCATTATTCAGGCTTACCCCAAATCCCATTCGGACTTACCCAACGCCGCAGGGTAACTAAGAATTTCTACATATTTGTGTTTTTTTAAATTTCTTACTAAACTATATGAATTTTTGCAAATCCTTGTATATTATTTAGTTGCCTACTAGTTCATATTTATTTTTAATTTTATAAATTGTTTCTTTCATTAAAAAGTTCTTGCTTAGGTGTTGGAAGACTCCCCAGTATTTGTGATATTGTTTTAAAAGTATAGTATCAGGAGGGCGTAAACCTACCAGGGTCTCCGCTGAGCGAGAGCATCATTAGCATGTCTAGGTCCTGCGGAGGCGCCGTAGCTGACAGGGGGTAGTCCCCCTCGGGCAGGCGCGCCTTGAGGGGCTCCTCGCCGCCGACCACCACGATGCTGGAGCCCGAGCGGCGCCGGGGCCTGAAATTATACAAAAATATACACTTAGAATATATTGAATTAACAAATTAAACAAAAAAGGATAATATCTCGTACGAAATATCTGACAAAAAACTGGGACAAAATGGGACGTCAAGTTAGGTGAAAACCTTCTTCTTATTATTTACCTCATTAATTTGGGATACAGTACCGCAGCACCGGGAACCATTTATTGGATGACTAACACTTCTGCCATAGGTCACCCCAAGTGGCAAGCTACGTTTGGTGATTTATACATCAGTCCTGGACCCACTGATCCCCAGATCCCCTACCCACCCCTCATACATTTTTACTTCCCAGAATTTCCTCTCAGAATCCCCAAAGTTGACATATGCCCTGAAGGAAATTATTTTCCTGGGGGTCTCCGGTGAGTAAATGTAAATGTAAACCAGATTGCTAAAGGAGATTGATGCAAAACTAACTCCTACACCAAAGTCAAAAGCCGGTTTATTTTATTTTATTTTTTATTTAGGAGAAAACACAGATACCGATAATAATTAACGATACTATACCAGAGAATTTGCCTGCACCCGAACTATTTCCTTACTTTCTTTTTTTTTATTTAATTCAAATAAGTCGTTATTAAGTTTTGTCAGTATTTTTGTTTTTGTTACAGCTGTTTCGGCTTACAAGGTCATTTTCAAACTGTGGTAAGCACATTGAGACGACTTATTTATACGATTCTAAATTTTAAAAATTTAAAGGCGTCTAAATTGATTTATTACTAAATTTCATGTGAAAATAATTGAGACTCTGTTATGTGTATTAATAACTCTATATATTAATAACACTCTGTTATGTGGGAAAGTTAATTTAAATTAAATTTTGTGAAAATTTACTATTTATCATGGATTGAAAAGTTAAGTTGAGTTCTATTCTTTGGCGTAAAAATTCTTATTTAAATATTACAATAATTTGTTATGTCATTACATTATGTTTATTTTTTAATATATTTTTTTTTTATATGTAAAAATTTAATAAAAAAACACCTGCAGTGTATTTTCTTCCAAGAATGTGCCTTTTTGTCGCGATTCAAACAAATATAGTCATCGGACTGTACTTGTGATTTCAAAATATTAAATTACATCAACGCTTTATTTCTAAATGAAGATTTATGATTAGGTAATATCCAACATCCGACCATTGAAGGTCGATGGAGGGCGCTAGAAAATAATCATGAATTATTCTGAAATCCCACTGCCGAGTGCACCGATGCGTGAAGCTCGGGTTTACTAGAGGTCAGAGGAAGCGTGTTGTGCAAGGATGGATGGGTATAAAATATGATGGGTTAGACCACCTTCAAGATGAAATTTGATTTGATATTTTTGATAACACTTCAGTTAAACTGTTGCATACCATAAAATGATTGCACCTAGAACCACCAAACTAGCATACAAACTAAAATAATTACGAAATCCGACATTCAATAGAATATCGCATAAATTCTAAAATATACTTAACCTAACATAAATACATTTTAAAATCAATTTCTATGCTTTAATTTATAATTAGTGTATATAGATGCAGGATGCAGGGAGTATCAGAACGTACCCGACAAACTCCAGCGATTTGATCAAATTTGAAGTAAAACATGTAGACATCTCCGAATTATGCGTCCCGGAAAATACCGGTCCGAGACAATTAACCCTTATAGATCAGCCACTTCATCTGCTAAAGGCAGACTAATAGAACCTAAACGAAAGCCAAATACTATGTTTAGAGATCGTGCTTTCGGAGTATCTGGGCCTAAGGCTTGGAATAGACTCCCTCCGGAATTAAGATGAATAACAAGCCCAACAGAGTTTAGGTCCAAACTAAAAACCTACCTTTTTGGGCTCTCATACCCTTAATTTAAATATACCTATCTGAGAGTATCATACTTGTATTGCGTATGGTATGTCTTAATCACACTTTTCTTACTGAATTAAAATTACTCGAGTCTTTACACATCAATCTGTCTCTTGACGAATCACATTTAGGAAGATCAAATCCTTATAGGTACTACTGCACCACCCACCATTAAATGTTGCTTTTACTTTCCAAAATACACTCATCGAAGAATATATTACATATTATTAGTAAAATATTTTTCATGATTTAATAACATGTGTTCACAATTATGTCCTCGGCGTGCGAACTCTATCTAAATTTCTTTATATGGACACATACAGTGTTAATTTCAAGCGACCTCCCTGGTAAGTATGGTCCTGTTTTCATTATTTTTAGGCAGCATCGCGTTCATTGGTCAAAATATTGTAGGTACATATATTTTCGTATCGGTGAATAAATATTGTACATACTTTTCGTAACAACGAACCTGTGTATGCGATTTTTAGCCGTAAGTTGTTTTTAATTGTTTGTCTAGCTTGTAGTTTTTTCAGATTTTAGAAACATATTATAAGTTTGTACAGCGCCCTTGAAGTGATTTTTCACAAAAACGGCGCTATATAAATCATCCAAGTATTAGGTACTTTTATTATTAGGTATATCATTTTGATGTCCGATAACATTTTTTTAAGCAAAAATGAACATAACTTATAACTTAAAAATTGTACTGTAAGTAGGGGTAGGCAAAGATGGTGAAGCACCATACAACTCCATATCTGCTGAGTCCTTATTTCTTTCACAATACGAATGTCTTGTCTCATAAGCTCTCTTCTGTGAAACTCTCGAAATGAGTCGACTCAAGTATTTGATTCACTTTCTGGGTCTTCCACGAACATTGTTATAACACTCCGTTCTCGTTTCTTCTTCTGTTATAATATGAAATATGTACCTACACCATGATATGTCAAAGGTGGATGCAGCTTCGTTGGGTTATTGCATTATTTTATTTTTGTACCAGGAGGATCGGCTCTTGGATGTATAAAACATCATAATATATAATTATGATGCTGATTATCATCATTAGAATCAAAATTCTTTCAAGGATCCAACAATCATCCTGCAGAGTTGAGAAAGTGACGTTAATGTGGTTCGGAGTACTTGCCAGAATTGCAGAGAAGATATTTATCTTTATTTTGACGTCTTGGACATGTCATGGAAATAGTTCTAAAGCACTTTAAAGAACAAATATTTTGGATAACAAAGAACAATGGAACGAGAGAAAATGACATACGGAGATAAAATTAAAACGTTAATCGCTACCTTATGACAAGCGTTGGAATGCCTGTGTCTTAACTACAAAGCACACATCTGTTTGTTTATCTAAAACAGTTAAAACTCTCGAACAGTGAGCTCTGGAACCATGAATCATGCACAACTCATTCTATCTGAAAATTAGAGGTCAACAAAGCTAACTTCAGCTTGCTACGTCATTTACAATATGAGCAGTAGAGCTTTCAAAGATTCATTTGACTGTCATCGTTATATAAGGTTCTCTTTTTCAACAGTTCAGTAAGATAAAAAGATTGCGTTAAAGAATATTTAAACGCAAGCAAAGCCGGGCTTTAAGTACTAGAACACTGTGAAAAAGATCACTTCACAGTTTTTATTACATATGTACGTTGTAAAATAATGGTTTTCACCATTTGCACGAACGTGAGATACAAATCAACCGATAACTTCGAGGAAACGTGCGTAATAACGATGCACACAATTTAACAAGATTGAATTTATCACTTATGCAAAATACTATGAGAAATTGATAAACCATAATGATACCTCCTGCAACAAGCGCAATATCATAATTATATATTTCATTCGTGCTAACAGTGATTCAATCATTGTAGTAAAGCAATACCAGAGTTTCTAATAGACACGAAGACACAGATACTTCATCATCCACACGAGATAAAGAAATCAATGATTTTCCAATCAAATAACAAACCCTTGTCCATCATCAAATATGCATTAGAAGTACCAAATCAAGATTAAACAGCGGTAAATCTGATTCTCGAGATTCGTATTATTTATCAACGTCAGAAAACATTTTTATTTTTGTATTTAAATACAGGGTGTCCCAAAAGAAAGTTTATATTTAGTGGATCGATTTAAAAAAAGAGGAAGGGTTCTATTGAAAAAATGTTTGTTAAATACTAAAATACACAATTTGGGAATTTATTTCTTAAAAATAAATTGTCCAAATGTAAACCCTCGCGTTCACGGCATTAATTTAACCGAAGAGTAAAATTTCTCATGACGGCTCGGCAGGTAGGCTTCGTGATGGCTGCCATTTCGTGGCGGATATTTTCTTTTAATTGCATCAGGGAAGTCGGATTTTTGGCGTACACTTTAGATTTGAGATAACCCCACAGGAAAAAGTCCATAGGGATTAAGTCAGGACCACGAGGAGGCCAATTTATGTCACCTCTCCTGGAGATCAATTTGCCAGGGAAAATTTCACGAACTCATGGCAGAGACGTATTGGACGTATGTAATGTTGCTCCGTCTTGCTGGAACCATGTTCATTAGTTATAGCCAGTAAGTTTGTAAGGGTGCAGCATTACGTATTTGTGCAAAATGCTGTGTAACGATGATCTATGCACATTTAAAGCACTTGCGCGCTTCCGAATCGAAAAGTGTGAGTCGTCACGAAAAGACTGATTCACACTCTCTACGTTTTCTACAGTTCTCGATGACCTTGGTCGCCCGGATTTTGGTTTTGCCAGCGTTGTACCGATCTCTTCAAACTTTTTGACCCATTTTCGAATGTGAGGAATGCTTGACGCAACATTGAATTGAAGAAAATCTCAAATATTGCAGAATCTTCTACGCGCTACAGTCGCCGAATCACCATTTTTGTAAAACTCACGCACGCACAACGCGCGGTCGCTCCCGAGAAATGCTTCATAGCAACTAAATTCCCAAGAGCCAGACTACTGACATACCCTCCGCGCCCCTCGGAAAAGTTGCGTTCACACAAAAAGCAAAACAAGTATAAACTTTCCTTTGGGACACCCTGTACATCAACGGAATCAATCATAATGAAAAATCGTTTGCGTAATTTTATTTAATCTTCAATCAATAAGAGATGTTTAGCTGCCTTACCTGCCTCTCCTTCCACGTACATTCCGCTACCTTTATATAGCAATAAACGCCTTTAGAGAATGTCGTGTAGTGTGTTGGTTGTATTTTCTACCGTGAAAGTACAGGAAACCATTGCAACGTTGCATACCTACGATTCATTCAGATTTCTAGTTTCTTAAGTGAAGTCTAAGACTCGCGTGCATTATCATTTGCATTCACAACTTTACATAATATCATGAGGCTCCATCTGAACACTGTTACTGTTCCAGTAATAACCCCGTACTATCTGAACTACACGGCACCTTGAATAGCCGTAAATTTGATGCCTGTTGAAATAAAACATAGATTAAAAGAGATGTAGTTTGGAAAATACACGCAAAGCCCTATCCCTTTTAAAGGCGGTACACAAATAATTTTTATATACACCTAATATTTTTTGTTTGCTCAAAACTCACATTTTAATCATTTCCGGCGAATTTGTAACTATAATTTTTTTTATTTCCATGCCGCACAAGGGATGCGAGTTATTTATATTTCAGATTAATAAAAACAGTACCATACCATTAACATATTTTACGTACAACGATTTTAAAATCTTATAACCCGTTTTTCAACTATAAAGTTAGCGGTAAGTACCAGATTTTATTTTTCTAGACGATGAATTAATAACTTCGGGAGGACAATATTGAGGCACATTTTAAATATTTGTAACACGTTCTTCGGAATTAATTAAAATGGACGCGGCAGAAAGGTCCAATCCCCAGGCCTGCTGGGGTGGATTCGACCGTACGTTCGTATATTTGTTTACACGCTTTCTTCACTTACATCGTTAAGATTCCCACATTATTTTTCTTCTCCTTCTTTTCTTGGATACGGCAAATTCGACAGTAGTTCCGTCCAATATACGGGTTGCGAGTCGCAATTTGTATACACGGCTTCTTTACTTACGTCGTTAAGATTCTGAATATATTTTAGGGTATATTGTCGTCTTAACTAACTAACCACCACATCGTTTTCTCTGGTAAATGCCACAATCTTCTGTATAAGACATCCTTGTTAGTTCAGTCTGCGGAGAGTAGGAGGTAGGTATGATATAAATGTGTCAATTGATTAATTTTTTGATTGTTGCAAAAGTATTAACCTTTTGAAACGATTATCAAGGAGGTCTTCTAGGGTTGAACAAACAACCAGATGACAACGGTAGAGAGTGGTATTAATAATATAAATAGGAGCAACAGAAGTAGTAGGTCCATACTTAACATTATTACGTTCGTATTTTGAAAGCGTCCTGGGTATTTGTAGGCACCCGACAAGAGATAAGAAGTTCTATCACGTTAGGCAATTAAATGACTTTTCTTACTCTGAAGCATCTAACAATTATTATTGTTACGAGCAAGGGAAACATTTTCCCAACTAATATTGCACAACGAAGAGTTTTAAGTAGAATAAAACCATTTTTATAATCCAATGAATTCATAAGATAAGAGGAATGAGTAGCGAGTAAATAACACTCATTTGGATTGATTCAGGTCAAGTTCTGGCACATTATAATAAATGTTAACGGATAAGACGCCAAGAAGTTGACTCTAAACCCATAACCATAACAGGTATTGTGATTGGGTTTAAATCCACTCGCAAGAGAGAGCCAACATGTGGAGTATTATTATCTTAATAGAGATTTAAAATGTACACACCTGATGGATTTGATAGTGTTTTATTTCTTTTGATAACCATCGCGTGTCATTAATTTTAGAAATCCACCCTATCTTCCTATAATTGTATGAAGGCCTACGTCCAGACCCTACAGTAGAAGGTATAAATTTGATTATTTAGGTTATTGGTTGTAATGCCCACTTGTATGCATAAATTAGTAAAGAAATTATAAAAATCATAATTTTAAATATACTTTCAAATAAAATACTCCACAAGGTATCCGGAACTCGTAGTATAAGCGAATTTCTGGTGAATTTAGAACACATGGAGTACCCAAATAACTTATTTTTTAATTTGAGCATTTCGATTTTTTTTTTAACTTTCCATTTTTTCGGTTCCGTGACTTTTCAACCCGCGACAAAATATCCCCGACAAAATATCCTACGGACAAAACATCCCTCTATAAAACATCTACTAAAAACCTAACCTAACCTAACAAAAAATGGGTTAAAAATAATATAGATATCCTATTAAGACAAAAAATTATTGTTCGAAAATAGTAAGCTGGGACAAAAATAATACAGACATCCTGTAAAGACCATAAATTATTGTTATAAATAGTAAAATGGGACAAAAATAATACAGATACCCTGCAAAGTTAAGTTAGGTTAGATTTTAGTAGATGTTTTGTTGGGGGGTGTTTTGTCCGTAGAAAATTATGTCGGGGATATTTTGTGTCCGGATGAAAACGCGCTTTACCCATTCTGTCCGGTTTGAATTTTTTTGCATTGACGCTGATTACGGATAGACATAATTTACAACTATAATAGATAACATATATGATATTGCGTACCTCCCAGTGTCTAATTTTTTTCAAATTTGAACGAAAAAATTCCAAATCCAAACTCGATTTATTCGTAAACTATAACTCAAATCAGACAAAAATTATTACATCACAAAATCGCTCCAAATGTGATGAAGATTCACCAATTTCCCGCTTGTACTACGAATTTCCGGACGTCGCGGTCGTATATAGTTTGGGAACAACTCTTGGATGCAGGGCACGGTTGTGCTAAAACGGGTTAGGGTGTTCGTTTATGAGTATTAAAAGTTACACGGTTTCATTAAATTTAATAATATTTGACAACAAAGTTACAGCTTTCCAAATAATTTTAGACGGGGTGTTAAGGGACGTACTTCACTTACCAGTGATTTCTAAAATTATTTGGTGTAAAAAATGAAAGTAAAAGGTCTCTGGTATTTTTTTTGTCTTTTTCTTCTTCAAAATCAATCAAAAAGAATCATTCTTCCACATGTCGTCTCTGGTCACTCAGCCGAGTAACCGACCAACCTCTCACACCGCCTATAACTGTGTTATTTTTTTCATATTTTTGGATGAAAAAAATAAATCAAAAATAACTCCAAATAATGCCAGGAATCAAAAAGTTAAAGTAAGTCAAAGTATTAAATATCTTGGGATTGAAATTGATGAAAAACTACAGTGGAATTCACACATTGATCTTACCTCAAAAAAGCTAACAAAACTCATTTACTTCTTCAAAAAATTAAGAAACATCTTGTCGATGAGGGATCTAAAGAGGGTATATTATGCTTTATGCCACTCTCGATTGGAATATGGAGTAATAGGATGGGGCTCAGCAGCAACTAATCATTTAAAACAACTTAAGATAACTCAGAATTGCATCATAAAGACCATTCTAAAGGTCCCAATAAGGACGTCAACAACAGAAATTTTTAAACAGTTTGATTTTCCAAGCATACAGAAAATCTATGCCAAAAACATTCTAGTACATCACCAAAAAAATGATTCAGAGGAAGACACCTCACATGCTCATAAAACCAGAGCCAAACAAACAGACATACTTAATATACCAAAGTGTAACTCTTCATTTGGTCAAAGAAGTTCTGAATTTTTAGCAGTAAAGTTATATAACAAACTCCCACTTAGTATCAAACAAATTAAAACAAAAAATAGCTACATTAAGGACAATTAATGTTGGCTGAAGGAACTATCGGAAAATGAACTTACTACTATACTTAAAACATCGTCATAGAAGTTTCTGGAAAACCTTATCCAAACATTGAAGTTAAACCATAGAAGTCGCTGAAAAACTTATCCAAAGCTTAGTCCCCCTCAGCACAGGATCTCCTAGTGAGGAAGACTACGAATATATTTTCTATTTTATATATACATCTAACTAACATGTTTCACATAAAATGTAAAAAATATTATATAGTTACTAAATAAATAAAAAATAAAAAAGTCAAGTGCGTCCCTTAACACCCTGTATAATTCAGAGTTGACATCTGTTTTAAAAGAGATGAAAACCATTTATTCAGTCTCATTAAATCGGCGGTTACATTAGTTTGAGCCGCAACGACGCGACGTAAACTATTAATTACTCCCTAAATGGTGATATTTTTTTCACAATTTCCAGGGTTTAATGGTAAACGCAGCCACGTTTATCACCCTCCATGGGGTAATTTATCAAAGTGAGGGGTAAAGCGCGCTTCACACGACAATTATTTCCATACCGATCCACATACTCAAACCACATCGGGATCGGGTCCCATATGGAAAAACGTCACTTTACAGGCTTATTATTTTTGTACCTAAGGTTTCATACAGATATGCTGATAAAATGGTCTTTAAAGATCTGGCATCTGTTTTTTCCTGAATGAATCCCTGCTTTTTTTTTTTACGTGAGCTCCACACAGGAGGCCCTGAGGAAAACAATTTCCCTCAGGGCCTATGTCATCTTTGGGGATGCTGTGTGGTGGGTTTTTTTAAGGAAAGGAAGGAGAGGAGAGTTCTGGGAAGGAAAAGGGTTTAAGGGGTGGGTAGGAATCTGGGGTTCAGTGTGTCTTGGTCATCCGCCTCCAAGACCTAGACAAACCTCACCCCATGAACCCGGGCACCCCTGCTAAATCACCAAACGTAGCGAACTACTTGGGGTGACCTATGGCAGAGGTGTTGGTTATCCAATAAAGGTTCCCGGGGCGGCGGTACCCATTCCCGCCTCCCAAATTGGAGGCTTAAACTGCTTACATTCCATACCCTTAACCCTCCACACAACGCTGCCCAACTGTCTTTACATTGCACTTACAGGGGCGCTCTTGAGGTGCCATATAAAAAAAAAAACAAGAAAAAAAAGAATAATAATTTGGGACCGTACTTAATCGTCAAACAAATGGCAACACCCTAAACTAAATCAGTAATCACAGGTCGTAATGACAGCATCTTTCACCAAATATCAACTAATAATTTGAAATGGAAGGAACAAATTTGTCAAGTTGTAAAAAAAATTAGAAAATTGATTTATATATTTTTAAGAATCAGAAATTTTTTATCTGTAAAAAACTTATATCTAATATATTACGCTTTGGTTCAATCAACTTTACAATATGCTATCATTAGCTGGGGATCCGCATACAAAACTAATCTTTCCCCAATTGAAGTTGTGCAGAGGCTAATAATTAAAATCATATTAAAAAAACCTTCTGACTACCCAACGGATCAATTATTTAAGGAATTCCAAGTACCATCTTTCAAAGATCTATACAATAGAAATGCATTGATTCAAATTATAAAAGAAAAAGAAAAATATCAATTTATAACTGAAAACCGTACTAGACATAAATATATTTTTTCATGCCCAAAATTAAACACTTCCTTTGCACAAAATTATTATACTTATCAAGGAAGACTTATTTTCAACCGATTACCGGATGAAATTAGAAAAATTAATGATAAAATCCAATTAATAAACACTGTAAAAAAATATTTTAAAGATAAACTCAAAAAAAAAAAAAAACAGTTTCCGACTAATCTAATCTACTTATAACTAAGTTTCCAAGTGATACTCCATTCTTCAAATAAGTTAAATTTTGTATTGTTTTTAGCAACTAATTACAATAATTCTGGACACATTATCCAAACAGTAAAATTGTTTTGATAGTAGATAAATACTTATAATCACATATCACCGAACTTACAACTTATTGTTTTTTACATTCACATTGTAATTTAAGAACTTAAATATAGCATTAAAAAATGTACACTACTCTTCCAGACACAAGCTAACGCTTCCATGGAAGAGTGGTATTAACATATTTGAATATGAACATGTAAGCAAATTAATACATCATCTAAATGTACATTATATTTTATATGCTAAAAAAAAAAAAAATAAAAAAAAAAAAAAATTAAAAAAAACACGCGAAATACACAATACCGAACAGTAACATACGTTCACAAGCAGTCTAGTCTACCATAGTCCTTTAACACTATTTTAGAACATGTAGCGAAATAAGCACGCACCATCTCCTAATAATACGGGAACGGAAAATAAAGACAGATTTCTTCTTTTTTTGCAGATGATGTAGTACTGATAGCAGATAATCATTGTGACTTACAGAATAGCCTGGAAAGGTGGAGAAAGATCCTGGAGGATAATGGCCTAAAAATTAGCAGGAAAAAGACTGAATATTTTGAAGACACAAATGCTGTAACTCCTTCGAATAATTTGAAGACACAAATGCTGTAACTCCTTCGATGCAAACTGGATGGAGTAACATTAGCCAATCTGGGCTCACTAATCCACAGAGACGGAGGATGTGCAGCGGATGTCATCCATAGAATAGGTGTGGGATGAATTAAATTCAGATCCGTAACAGGAATATTGTGTGAGTCCAAAATGCCTATAAAACTTAAAGGAAAGATATACCAGACTATTGTAAGACCCGCAATAATGTATGGCTCCGAATGCTGGACTATGTACAACTCCTACTCTAGGCAACTAGAAACAGCAGAAATGCGAATGCTTAGATGGTCGGCAGGAGTATCACTAAAAGATAAGATCAAAAGTTCACGCATTCGTGGTAGTCTGGGTGTCACAGACATAAGTAGTAAGCTGGAGGGACGACAGTTGAGATGGTATGGGCACATAAGACGGAGACATCAGACCACACAGTGAGGCAGGTAATGTCTATGGAGCTTCATCGACAGTTATCCAGAGGAAGACCGAAGAACTCCTGGATGACTCAATGCTCCAAAATTCTTCAGAGAAACGGCCTGGATGAAGGCGATACTCAGAACAGAAGAAATTACAACCTGAGAACGAGAAGAACCGACCCCAACAGCCTACCTAGGCAATGAGTTGGGACAGCGCAAGGAAGAAGGTAAATAAAGACAGATTTCAAATAATATCCGCCAAAAAACTCGACGAAAATCGGTATCAAAATAGAGCTTGGTATATTTTTCATAGCGAAACCACATGGAACACAATCTGTCTGAAAAAAACGAGTCGTCTAAATTCCCCATTTGTATTGATAAAGACGGGTCTCATCGCAAGAGCAGAGAAGGGGTGTGAAATGGAGGGCTTTGGGTTGAAAGATGAGTGCGAATTCGGGTGAGATATTCACGGAAATGAAGACGTCTGAAGCTCTAACGCTGTGAGATTCAATTAGTCTGGATCTATCGAATGCAGGAAATAAAACGGTGAAAAACGATCATTTAACGTCCAAGTAATGGCTGGTAGGAATGATTGGAATTTCCGTGAGAAGTTCACAAGATTAATGACCGATACATCGAAGGTACCGCCATAGAAATGGGTGTACTCACAGCCGTTAGCACGTTTACTTGAAGCTGATTGCGAACGGAGATTAAAAAGCGGGGCATAATAATTGTAAAATGAAAATATTGTTGACAAGGAGCAACTTTACAAGATCAAGGGAGGATGATACGTTTAATAAATATTATTTTATAAACAGTCTAAACGTGAGAGTGAGTCGGTTTTACGATACTAAAATAAAGCGTCCTCGAAAGAATTAGAAGCATCGTTAGGCACCATTTTTTTAAATGTATTTATTCAATCCAGGAAAACGGCTACAGCCTAATATTTTTGGTTCCCTGCGCGTTCTTCTGCAAGAAACATGACGGACAAGAGCGGAAAACCCGTTCACTGACGATCGTTGCATTTTTTGTTCAATTCAATGATTTTATTTGTTTAAAAAACAATATGCAGTTGCGATTCTAATGCGTTTTTAGTTAATATTGATTAGTGTAAGAAAAGAAAAACAAATATCGTGTGCGGTACGCATGCGGTAGAAGGAAACTTAACCAAAAATAATCTCACCCAATATGAGCCCCTAAAAAGTTTGGTCATAAACAAGCGGTCAATGAGCGCAGACCTAGCGTCATTTCCGTTTCATATCTCAACCAATATAATCAAAGCGGTCAATGAGCGCAGTTTGATGCTTCGCAGGTGCTGTGATGCGTCATTTCCGTTTCATCCGAATTCCAAATCACAACGAGACTAAAGAAGTTTCACTTCAAAAATCTATAAACATATAAAAAGCTGTTTTATACTTTTATACTCTGCTTCTTTGATGTTAAATATGTCAATATCTATCCGAAATGATTCTATTTATAGACAAGATAGCTCTCCCCACCGGGATGACCAAATGACCATTGGTAAGTTAATCCTGCAGAGCAGGAGATAAAACAGTCTGTACTGTCGGTTACGGAGATAACTATTGGGAAAAAAGAAATTAAGGCTCTCCAAGATAGTCAAGTTTTGGAAGCATCCACGAATCAATCTGAAGAAATATGAAACAATGTGCACATCCCTTCTGATCCTTCTGATGGTTATTTCCGAGCATACGCAAGAGAAAGTCAATGGGATGGAGTCACGGGTAGCGGCCATACTCCCTCAGGTTTACGATACCTTACGATTTTGTACCCTCCAGCCAGGAGCCCTCCTGTCCCGGTGACCGGTACACCGAGGGGCACTGATTTGTTAGGACTTGGAACACGTGCTCTGAGGATGGATCAAAATTTGCTTTGATAAATACCTACATTTAAAAATGCTCAAACTGGTGATGATAAAACTATTAAAATTATGTACTTTTTGTCATTATTTTTTTTTATCATAAGTAGGTATTTATAATTTTTCAATAATGTCTAAGCAAAATAAAAATGTAATTTTTTTTTAATATATTAGTTTATAAGACCGTAAATAAATAGATAAACTGAAGCATTTTCGTCACAAAACGGATCTTTTTTTTATGATTTTATTTGAACTAAAATTAAAATTCTGAAAATTAGCTTTCACAAATAATTTATTGATTTATTTTACTGTTTGATTATATGATTTGAAATGTACTCGTATGTTGTATAATAGAAAATTTTCTTTGAAAATTTAAGAAATCTGCCAACGACCTACAGTAAAACCTTTTTGTACTAAAAATAAACATATTTTCTCATAATTCAAAACATAGATTTACTAGATAAAAGAACAGTTTTTCGAAATCAATTTATAATTTTTTTGTGGAAAAAAATTTCATTAAAAAATGACAAATTTTCGGTTTTGTCTGATTATTCCCTCTTAACGAATCGGAAGTAAGATAATTCCTTTTTTCGGTTCGGACGGAAGCGGGTTTCTTCTTCTATAAATCTGCGTGATTCAGCATCCGATGTCGTCATCCAATTTAGATATAAACGCTTTTGAATGAACAATGCTATCGACCACTGATAGTGGACTTGTGGGTAGGTTTTAATGTAATTCAGGGTAAAATTTCGAGTGGAATCAGTTAAATCTGCAGTCCATCAAAAATAGCCTGAAGGCTTGTAGTTGGTGAACTGTCTAATAAAACAACCGACGAATAGAAAATAGTCAAACTGGCCGAAATGTTTCGGGTTCAATACCTAAGGCAAACCAGTTCTCACAGCTGAGACAACAATTTCTAAAAAAGGCAATTAAAAATGAATTATAGCAAACACTATTAGCTATTTGAACGTTGGTTAAATTTTAAAAGCGAAAGCAAGTAAACCTTTTTGAAAGTTAGTAATATGAGAAGCTTTATGTCAACAGAAATCAAGAGTTAATTTTGTAAAATTTAAAAAATGTAACCACGAGCTATGAAGGTTTCTACTGATTCACACGTTATTACTAGAATTTCTAAAAATAATATTTTAAAAATACTGTAATAAGGAAAATTATTTATAGCATACAACTATTAGTAATTTTCAGTAATATTGCATACATAGATGATGTTGAAATAAAAACCAGGATAATGAAAATAAAAACGGGTTCTACGGGTGTAGGGATTAAACCTCAAATATTTAATATATAGTTTTACTTGTAAGTTGTTGGGTTGAAGATATTGAAGAATTGTGTTGAAGATAGTCTAAAGATTGAAGTAAGTCTAACGTCATGGTATTTGAAAGAGAGAGTATGAAAATGTGCAACATAGTTGTGAATGATGAGTATTTGGAGCAGGTGGATGAGTTTGTGTACTTGGGAAGTGTGTTTACGAGAGATGGGAGGACTGACAGAGATATCTAAAGAAGGGTAAATGCAGGTAAGGGAACGTACCCATACTACGTGACCCCTTCGGGGGGGGGGTCTTCAAAATGTCACGCTTGGTACAAATGAGGGGCAGTTTGCTTAGGATTTTCGTCACCGGGGGGGGGGGAGGTTAAAAATTGCAAAAAAATTGGTCACGTAGTATGGGTACGTTCCCTAACTCTATTAATGGAGGAGTTAACGCCGTTGGCGCCAACAAAAAACTGTCCAAAGATGCGAAGTTAGCCGTCCATAATGGAGTGCCGGTACCTACCCTGATGTATGGCAGTGAGGCATGGAACTGGCAGAGGAAGGATGAAAGTAGACTGAATGCTGTAGAGATGAGATCCCTGAGGCGTATGTGTGGTAAAACCATGTACGATCGTGTGAGAAATATGGAGATCCGCGAAGAATGCAAGGCTGATGTAAGCGTAATGAGTAAGATTAAAAAAGGGACGCTAAGATGGTTTGGGCATGTAGAGAGAATGAACGAGGATAGGAGTGTAAGGAGAATATATGACGCAAATGTGAATGGTAGAAGAAGTCGGGGACGCCCGAGGAGGACATGGCACGACCAAGTGAATCAGATACTTGAGTCGGGCCATGTGAAAAGTCGAAATAATAGAAGAGCATGTATGAGACGATGTATGAATGTGAACGAGGCAAGGAGTGTGTGCCAAGATCGAGTTATTTGGCGGTCCGTCCTCTCTGCCTACCCCTGCGGGGAAACGGCGTGATGGTTAGTTAGTTTAGTTAGTTAGTTAGTGTTGAAGACAGGGAGAAAATACCAGTTTCGTGTAAAGTTATGAAAGGTGGACATGCTAATTATTATTGTAAGAAAAACTACTTGGTACTTCAAATTATAAAAACGGAAAACAACTTGTGTTCGTTTGATAAAAGAAACCTAACAACCTTCTTATTATTGTATCATGTAAAATTGTAAATTGTATTACTAGGATGTAGGGATGTCGAAAGTAAAAAAAATATCGATATACCGATGTATCGATATTTATTAAAATATCAATATCGACGTCGATATATCGAGGAAAAAATATCGATATATCGGTCAAATTTTGAAGAGATTTTGCGTTTTTTAAATAATAGTGTATTCAGCTCAATATTATCAATAGTAATTTTTGTATACAATGTGTTTTTTTAATGTACAAAAATCTCAATAAAAATGAAGGTATTTTTATCACTATTCATTTTTATTACGGAATAATTACAAAAATATCAAAAACTAAAAAGCTGTCTTCTAACTTATATGTAAACTGAGACGCATACAAAGTTTGTATGCGTCTCAATAACATTCTATTGGCGTATTAATCTGTCAAAAAGGACTTCTTGTTTGGAACAAGGTATAGTCCATAATCATAGACAATTGGGAACCAGCACATAGGAGTGGCTTAGAAAAAAATGTCGAAAAATAGCTTACATTTCTATTTATGTACCTACATACATGAGATAGTATTGGTGATCACAAATACTAATGCAAAGACAATAGATTTATAAGCTATTAATAGTTAAAATTTCAACAGCCAGATGTGATGTGACCCAATACAGTTACTTTTTTTCCGTTCGTTCCTATACGGTTTTGGTTTCTAGTGACTTTAAATACATAAATTTAAAAAAATATATCGTTTTTGATACAATTTTCGATATTGGATATTTTGTATCGATATATCGGATCAAAACATATCGGCTAAAAATATCGATATATTGAATTAAAAATATCGATATATCGGTACACCACGCATAATTACCAAATTAAAACTGATATCGACTTCCGAACCGGCTAGTAATAGATCACACAGCGTCATAAAAAGTTTGTATTTCTATATCAAGCAATCTGTTGATCAATAAAGATTCTACAAAATAATTTTTAGTCAATTTATTTACCCACACTTCAATAAATATAATTTTAGTATTCTCATTATTTTAATTGTGAGCGAACGACCCAAAGACCCGCCGCCTTACGCGCATGCGTGATCGGCGTCCACAGTCAGTTTCTATGCCCCGACACCCCGAGGGGACAGGCAGTGAAAGTGAGCCACCCAGCGTGAGAAAGCAACCGGCATCGCGGGCCACCGCCACTCGATTCACTCGATTGGGCGGGACGCGAGACCATTGGCGATTTTTGGCGGTCAAAATTGTCTTCACAACCATCTAAAGACCAATTTGTATGTGGGCTAGTAGGTAATCAATCAATACATTACTCGGAATTATTGTACACTCTGTTAAGTGAGCACTTGTATCGGATGGGAGTCAGTTATGGCCTAGGGAAATGTATGAGATGGTAGAGGAAAAGAAACGAGAAAAGGCAGATTGAGAAGTGTTTGGCTATTCAGTGGAGTTAATCAAGTATAGCTAAAGCGTTGTAAAGAAACATTTCTATGTTGCAGGAAACATTGCTATGTATGCAGGAAAAAGAAACCCCTGAGTCATCAGTTGGATCTTTAGTCAAATCTGAACAATGCAGTAATTAGGGAAACTTTAAAGGGCTATAATTTATAACCATAATAATTTCCGACATTTTTCTCGGAAATCAACAAGGGACATAGGTATTAAAAATAAAAGCAATAAGTTTTTCATTATAAACATCTATGTAGAAATAATACAAATATAATGTCTGGTCTAACCACAGTTTGATAATTCCTTCAGAAGGCGAAACAGCTGTCTCTAACTACAAAGCAGAACCCATTTATTAACAAACTGTTTTTATAAATCATTACATAGTATAAAATGAAGCCGCTCAAAATGTATGTGCGCATAGATCTTTTAAACTACGCAACGGATTTTCATGCACTTTTCACCAATAGATAGTGATTCAAGATTAAGGTTTATATGTATAATACATGTTTATTATAGTAGAGAAAAGTCGAGAAATTCAAATATTCAATTCAGGCAGCGGGCAGCGGGCAGCGGGCAGCGGGCAGCTGGCAAGCGGGTGGTGTGGATTTTATAAAGGTTGGATAATGGCGTTGTGTTTCGTTAGCCACAGAAACGTGTGGCCGGGTCGCGTATTTACAAAACCTATACCGATTCAGTCGCGGTAACGACAATTTACATTTTAAATATACCTCTATATTGGTTATTTTTTATCACATGGCAAAAACAAAAATTGTTCTAAAATCTAGATAAAATAATCTTTCCAATGTGTAAATTAGAAATTAATAATTTTATTTCTAAATATTTCAATTTTGACATTGAAAATTTAAAGCGACTGAAACGCGGTAGGGATTGTAAATACGCGGCCGGGTCTGCTAGTACCAAGTATAAAATAAATTCGCTTACGCCGTATATGCGCCTAGATCTTTTAAACTACGAAACGGATTTTCATGCGGTTTTCACCAATAGATAGAGTGATTCATGGGGAAGGTTTTTAGGTATATAATTTGTGTAAATTGGTTGAAATACATAATATATCTGGACAAGCGGCAGCGGGCAGCGGGCAGCGGACAGCGTGGTGTGGATTTGATTTAACAGATGGCGTTGGTTATAAAGGTTTCGATAGCCACAGCAACGCGTGGCCGGGTCTATTGAATATACAAAATAAATAAAAAAATTAAATGGAGTTCTACAATTTTAACTTCCACAATAAATAAATTTTGGTTTCGCAAGTGAGACATATGAAAGGTCTCTCCCACATTCCACACCAGGACATATTGTTTCCCAATTTAAAAAATATACATTTCTAAACAGTTATCAGTTACAACTTAATTGTAATCTTGCTTATATAGTTTAAGTACCACTCGAACACGAAAATCACATTAATAAGCCATCATCTTATCGCAAATCTTGTCCAAAATTTATCCGACTCAATTAAACATCGAAAAAGATAATTTCTCGTGCAATATACGTACTCATATACCGGAAAATATAAAAAAAATAACACTGACCGACTGATAAATAATTATTACTCTTCTCGGAAACTTTCCCGTCGAAGAGTAGAGAAAGGTGGCTTCGTATTACGGAAGAACCACAAGTAGAAGTAAAAAGGCCTTACGATGAAATATTAACTACCAAGGATTTTCCTCAATGACGTTATATAAAATAAATAGACTTGCCATAGTCTCACAAACTCAAGATATAATGTGGCAATTAATCAACACTCTTCTGTTTTCAGCGATTTTCAATAATTTCTTAATTCAAAAGTTATTCATGTATGATAAAGATAGATGCTTAAAAGAATATGTGCATATGGACGAAACAAAAGATAGAACGCGGGCGGCATTTTCGTATTCAAAATTCAAAAGTTCCGTCGAATACTGTCTCAAGGCCGACTAAAGTAGGAGGCCTGGGCACCAGTCGAATTTTGAGGTGTCAATTTTTTAAGCTATAATGAACAACGATAGTTTGCAAATGGCTTTGATTGTTATTGTATTTGTTGTTTCTACTGATTTGTATGTTGTTTTACCGCAAGCAAGTAAAATAATTATTAGATTATTATTATAAAAAGTAAATTTTACTTAGTGACGGCATCGACTTAGTAATTTGGCTGTTGCGCATCCAGACCTGTACTTTAGAAGGCCTTGAGTTCTCTAATGACGCATAAAATTTTTGGGCGGAAAGCAATTGTGTTATTTATATAATCGATAATAATAAGTAATTTGCATGTATTTACGAATGAAATCTTATTCCTTCGCTTTTACTACTGTTTACCGTGTAATGGAAACATTTTCTCATCACCCAGGAGGGAATTTTGGCGCTTTTTAATGCAATTTACTTACTGGTAGGACACGACCTTACTCGACGCGTGGCAATTTAGTACTAAAGTACTAGAAATCGAGTACTCTACAATTGTCTTGTTGTTGGCTTCCCACTTTGAGATTTCTACCACGCGTCTAATATAGTATGTAACGTCATTGGTTTTCCTTGATCATTATTCTGCAGTAGGGAAATCAGTTTCAGAATTATTGAAACAATTATTAATTTATGAAGTACTTATACACGGGGTTGTAAAAAACCTCTTGTCTTTTTTTTGAAAACTGATTTGACCAGTGGGGTTCAGGTGGTTTTTTTTTCGAATTTTAAAGACTTTTTTCAGGTTTAATGAGATGCAATGCTAATTAATGCAAAATCATGCAAAAACTTGTTTCGGTTTAAAAATTTGATCACTTCAATTGAACATGATTATAAGTTTTTTTGAGGTTTGTTTTTTGGATCGAGAAAAATCATGCCAACCATTCTTTTTTTTTTTTTTTTTTAATTCCTTTATTTTTCCCATATTTTACAATTTCTATTTACATATTTTGAAAAAAACATAACAATAATGTGGGAACCCACTAAGGCACAGCCTGTGCGTGGGTAATATAGATAAAATAAGTATTATTTAGTACCTAGAAAAAAACAAACAGTCTATATAAAGCAAAAATAAAAATTGTTTAAACAGTTTGTACAAAAAGTGTATACAATAGTGTACGGTTAAATAAGTGTAAAGTGTAATAAATGATATACATTGTAATAATAGGTGTAAAGTTTGTGAGAAAAGTGATATAAAACTAAATAAATAGAGATTTTAGAAACATGAAGTGAAATAAAACTAAATAAATAGAGTTTTTACATCTGTATGGTTTAGCCATAATTTTAACTCTTTTATGTAATGCGGAAGTTTAGTTGCAACTTGAATATGTTTTGGTAAACTATTGAAGGTACGAGGTCCAATAAAGCTGCTGTGAGTTTGCATTTGTTTTGTGTGTGTTTGGGGGGTATAGAATACATTATTATTTCTAATATTGATTCTGTTTTCATTTTTTTCGAATTTGTTTACGTTTTTAAAGATATATTTCATAGTTTGCAGTATAAATAGTTTACGGAGACTGAATAGTTTAGATTCTTTGTATAAAGCATCTGTCGAAAATGTTTTAATTCTATTATACATAACTTTGATAATATAATTTTGAGTTGTTTGTAAAGGTTTTATATAAGCATCAAGCGCCCCACCCCATCCTATTATTCCATACATGAGTGAAGATTGCACCAGAGAAAAATAAATCATTTTCAATTTGTCAATATTCAATACTTCTTTAAGTCTGTAGAATATGTACGAAAGATATATCAATTTAGAAATGGTATTATTAATTTGTGATTGCCAATTTAAATTTGTATCAATACATATACCCAAATATTTGATCTTTTCAGCTTTTCCAATTTCAGAGCAAGATGAACATATTACTTGATTACAGTTATCATTATGAATTCTAATTTTAAGGTTATTGGGGGGTTTGTTTTTACTGTTTTTATAAAAAGGTAGGTAAAATGTTTTATTGTAGTTTAGGAAGAGTCTATTACTATTTAGCCATGATGATACATGTGCAATACATTTTGATGCATTTAAAAAAGTTTCCAGCCAGGATTTTCCGTTTACAATTATTACTGTATCATCAGCGTAAGATACAATATTACCAGGGATTACAACATTACATAAATCATTTATATATATATTACAAATAGGATTGGGCTAAGCACAGTACCCTTATATACAATATATGTCTACTTGCACACAGGCAGCGCTAACGTAATTTCCCATTTCTTACAATTATTATTTAAACTGTCATAAAAGTGTGTGCAAAATAATTTTATTACATCCTTTTTTATAGAAACTAAGCGAAAATATAAAGCAATTAAAAAAATTAAGCAAAACATTGTTTTTAATTGATATTATTAAATTATGTAGGCGCAAACTTTGTAAAGGTGTTCCACAGGGATCCATTTTAGGAACGACCCTCTTTTGCATTATATTATTTCTCAGACTTGTGTAACATTTGTATTTCATGATGTTAAAAGGAGCAAATAAAAAAACATTTCCAAAATTAAAATTTCGCAAAAGATAAGTAGGTATATTATTATATCCTTAAAAATGTAAGTTTCACCAGTTTGTTTTCAAACTGAAAATCCCACGAAAAGCAACGGTTTAGGTAGGTAGTACATTATGATCCACAGTGATAGTTAGATCATTAAGTTGTGCGGAGTAGGAACTAGGTGCCTAAACTTTTTGGAAAGAATTCTTTCTTTTTGGAGCTGAACCATCCACAGTTATAGCATTATCTAAGGCCGTGAATTTTAATAAATGGATAGATTAATGAATGAATCGCCAGTGGAGGATGAACTTTCCAGACTACCAGTATGTAGTATATATTATTAACGATCGAGTCGACCATCAAATAGAATTGCTAATTGGTCATTAATACTGATGGAATCGTTGTTTGGTAGAAATTAGATATAGGTAGATACATAGACAGTAAAATCAAAACTATGGATAAATAGTTTGGTGGTCGTAACACTGTGATAAGTAAAGAAAACAATATTATTATTATACCTAATAATTATACAATAATAACCGATCTCCCCAAAACAGGACGCAAGATACATTTTTTTCTTTTTTTACCTTGAAAAATGTTATGACATATGGTTATTTGAAGGATTTTTTATCTTATATATTCGATATAAGCGAAGTGAGAAGCCTTAAAATTCCGACTCACCACACCAAATCATTCATAAGCAATGATGGTGGGTGGAAGTCCACATGATGCGTGAACGTCAATGAAGCAACAATGTATGCCAGGAGAGTGGTGCATGGAATTAACCATGTAATCTAAAAATCTTAAATAAATGCAAGGTTACATAGTTTACTGCATTTTAAAGGAAGTAAGTAAGGTGTAATAATATAATATATGGGTAAACCAAAGATATTAAAATACTTGCCATATACAATATAGATCAAAGTACGATCTGTGTTTTTTACTCCAAATAAGCCCTGGAAGCCGGGTAACCAGATCTCCACCCTGTGTGTAAACACGCCATTACCTATTAGCACAATCACACAGTACACAATCCTAACAATTTTTGTTTGCTCAAAACTCACATTTTAATAATTTCCGGCGAATTCGTAACTATAACAATTTTTTTTATTTCCATGTCGCACAAGGAATGCGATTTATTTATATTTTAGATTAATAAAAACAGTACCTTACCATTAATATATTTTACGTACAACGATTTTAAAACTTTATAACCCGTATTTCAACGATAAAGTTAGCGGTAAGCACCAGATTTTATTTTTCTAGACGATGAATTAATAACTTCGTGAGGACAACATGGAGACATATTTTAAATATTTGTACCACGTTCTTCAGAATTAATTAAAATGAACCCGGCAGAAAGGTCGAATCTCCAGGCTTGCTATGGTGAATTCGACCGTACGTTCGTACAATACGCCATGCGCGGCGTATATTTGTTTACACGCATTCTTCACTTACGTCGTTAAAGCCTCGATGACACATGACTAGTTTACAAGCTACTATCTGGGAAATTCACCATCTGCTAGTAAACTCGCCCAGTGTCATCGTGTTACTTGCTAACTAGCAGCAA
The DNA here is from genome assembly GCA_917880885.1 of Limnephilus marmoratus. Lineage (NCBI taxonomy): Eukaryota > Metazoa > Arthropoda > Insecta > Trichoptera > Limnephilidae > Limnephilus > Limnephilus marmoratus. The sequence continues at coordinate 26,267,503 of OU862917.1, read as the reverse complement.
CTAGCAGATTATTGACAATCTACGAAAAAAAGTTGAAAGGTCGTCAACTTTACTCGCCTACACGCTTGCTCCGCTTGCTCGTGATTGGTTTATTTACTTTTCCAACATGGCTTCCAATAAACAGCTGATTTCGACTGTCAAAACATCTGAAGAATTAGTTCACGCAGGCTTCGTTATTCTTTTTACTGGCGCTAGCAGCGGCCTCAGTTTCCTACGCTTCTGAGCGAGTGGACAGTTTTCTGTCGTCATGACAATCTCACTCGCCGATTTACCCGGTTTTAAAACTTAGTATATAGTAGCTTGTAACTCGCCGTGTGTCATCGAGGCTTAAGATTCCCGCATTATTCGTCTTCTTTTCTTTGATAGGGCAAATTCGACAGTAGGTCCGTCCAATATACGGGTCGCGAGTTGCAATTTGTATCCACGGCTTCTTTACTTACGTCGTTAGGAGTCTGAATATATTTTAGGGTATATTGTCGACTTGACTCTTCCAGGTACGTAGGTACTTAAGAACTTTATTTATGATATAATATAACTAAAACTTTTATTCTAATGCAAACAGTACATAGAAGTATAATTGTGGTTAGGACATGAACTGTTATTTACATAAAAGCAGCCATATAAAACTTAAATGGGGTTGTTTCACTGAACCAACTCCTAATCATACGTTATTATATAGTCTGGATAATTTAGTACCTACTTCGTCTTATGTGAAACCGTTTACTTAGGAACGTGGAGATATTCCACACTCCAAAACCAAAACATTCCGTCATAGCAGACAGGTGAGACAGGCAGACAGGTAGTTTACCCATCATTTCTACCTGATCCCGTAAATAACTTAAAATGAACCTATACAATAATTCCTCCGTGCATTCGTTTCACAACGGGAACCCGAAATGAATGCATTAGACGTTGGGTTTTAGATTAGGGCTTATTTTTCCTGGACAGCCCTTTGGGTCCTAAGATTATTCAATCCCTCGAAAAAAGGTACAATACCTAAATATTGCCACCAACTAAAAACGCTCGTCAAAAATCCTTAGTGATCCTTGTAAATGATAGATGGGATCCTTCAGTTCAAATCAAATTCCGCATTGAGCAAGCTCGTGCAACCTTTATCCGCATTGGATGTCTATGATCCGCATGAAAAAAATGTTCTGCAGTCATGATCTCAACCTTGGATTATGAATGCGAATGTGTTTTCGATATTATTTTACGGAATGGAAGCATGGACGCTTAGTGAAGTACTAATTAGGCGACTTGAGGCATTCGAGATGTGGATCTACAGAAGAATACTTAAAATAAGCTGGTTGGACAGGGTTACAAACGAAGATGTTATGGTTCGGATGAATAAAGAAAAGGAAGAAATTAAAACTATAAAAATTCGAAAACTTCAATATCTTGGACATGTCATGAGACATCCAGAGAAGTATGAGATCGTGCGTCTCGTAATGCAGGGAAAGATTGCCGGAAGACGGGGCCCTGGAAGAAGGAGAACCTCATGGCTGAAAAACCTGAGACAGTGGTTTGGCCAGTCTACCGTGGAGCTGTTCCGGGCCGCAGTAAACAAAGTCCGCATAGCCAACATGATAGCCAACGTCCGTTGAACGGACAGGGCACAAGAAGAAGAAAAATCCTTTGATGATGAATGAATACTCAACATCTTTTGTTGTAAATGTTTTTTTTTACATTATCAAACAAGAGTCCCCGAGAAAAAAAACTTCAAGGTCTGTGTCATCTACGGGGATGCTGTGTGGAGGGAATTTTTAGGTAAAGGGAGGAGAGGAAGTTCTAGGAAGTAAAAAGGTATGAAGGGTGGGTGATAATCTGGTGGTCTTATGTTCACGAGTGACGAGCATATGAATTCATCCCTCCCATTGCGGTACAAGGCGATGGATCCGGAGAGTCGGGCTGAAGAGATCAAAAGGTCTCCCTCAACCAGTCTTTTCCCGATCCGGCCAGCCACGCAGAAGGTAGGGAACGGCATAGTACGCCGAGACCTAAACAAAAATGTAAATCCGTAGTTCCATAATAAATGCTTCCTCGCACAGATCAAATTCAAAACTTTCCACAATTTTCGCATGATAAATCAATACAACTTGGTAAAAAAATTGTGAGATTATTGCAATACGAACTCGGCAATAGAAGAAGTGATATGTACTTTTTACGAGCTCCTCCAACGTCTCCATCTACCCTTGTGATTTTGCATGACTGTATTCCAGTTAAATATAATTCTTAGCCAGGTTTCGAGACTGTTACTCATCGTAATGGAATTTTACAATGAAAGCAAGAAGGTATAATATATGTACAGGTAGATGCAGGTAAGTGTTTCGGATTCCGCGAAGATTAAATCTGTGCACCTATATTTGAGAGTCGAGCGAATTTTAGTGGTAAAATTATCAATAAGCCGTCTATAAACTTATAACACATCTTATATCATATAGACAATCATATTAATTGTTTAAATGTAGAAATGCATACCCAAATTGTAGTAACTAGGGGAGCCAGTTCGTGGGTACTTAGGGAACCTACCCATACTACGTGACCAACTTTTTGCAATTTTTAACCCCCCCCCCCCCCCCCCCCCGGTGACCAAAATCCTAAGCAACCCGCCGCTCATTTGTATGGAGCGTGACATTTTGAAGACCCCCCCCCCCCCCCTAAACGTGTCACGTAGTATGGGTACGTTCCCTTACCTAAATTCACTTATAGAACACGTAAAATATATCGTGCACTAGTGCGTAAATGCATTACTACTGCTGTACAAAAAGCCAGAAAACTTTGACAGTTCGCGACAATGTAAATAACAAGATAAATATGTAGGTAATGGAATGTAAATCGACGGTCCCGAAGAACAATGCCGGATCTTCTAAAAATTGAAAATCGTTTCGTTAGTTTATTTATTGGATTATTTCGTTGATTTAAAAGTCTTTATTTTCGGATTTTTTAATGAAATGAAAGGAAATGCGAAATATCAAAACAACACTATATTTCCCGTTGTCAAAAAAATCAAAATGCAGAAACTAGGCACTGCAAAACCACAAAATCGCACATACGACATTGTTCTTCTAGCAGGTCGAAATAATTATTAATTATTAATTTCGTTTAATTCTTTATTCATTTATTTATTTTTTGTTTTCAATTATGTCAAATTTAATAATATTAAGTTCTTCAAGAAGATAAATGTGTAGGGTGTAGGTAATGGAATGTAAATCGACGGTCCCGAAGAACAATGCCGGATCTTCTAAAAATTGAAAATCGTTTCGTTAGTTTATTTATTGGATTATTTCGTTGATTTAAAAGTCTTTATTTTCGGATTTTTTAATGAAATGAAAGGAAATGCGAAATATCATTTATATATCAACTATAAATATCAACTATATTTCCTGTTGTCGAAAAAATCAAAATGCAGAAACTACTACAAAACCACAAAATCGCACATACGACATTGTTCTTCTAGCAGGTCGAAATAATTATTAATTATTAATTTCGTTTAATTCTTTAATCATTTATTTTTTTTTATTTCAATTATGTCAAATTGAATAATATTAAGTTCTGCAAGTATTTTAGTTTTTTAGTTTCGGCTTACAAGGCCACTTGCAAACGTTTAGACAGTTAAGACAGTTTGAAAATGGCTTTGTAAAATAATAAATTTGATTTAAATAAAAAAATTAATAAGTAGGTAATTATTGATAATTTCGTATTCAAACCTAAGTAGAATTTTTTACCCTTTTTGAGGTCATTTTATATTTAAAAAAAAATTCTAGTCCTAAAATTAAACAATACATATTTAAAATAAGCATTAACCAGTATTGGTATTACAGCGCCCTTGAGGTGATTTTTTACAAAAACATCGCTATACAAGTCATCCAAATATTATTATTAACTCATATTTTTCCACTAATCTTCTAATATCAATTATTAGTGAAGGAGAAGTCTAGGGTGCTAGAGGAAGACATGGTACTATCAAGGGAACCAAAATATTTGAGTCGGGCCATATCAAGAGTCAGAACAGTAGAATGAGACGATATACGAATGTGAATGAGGCAAGAAATGTGTGCCAAGACCGAGTTGTTAGGCAGCCCAACCAATCTGCCTACCTCCACGGAGAAACGGTTTGATAGGTAGTTGGAAGAAGGATGAAATAGCAACAGCAAAATCATACAATATGGATCGTTTTTTTTTATATTTAATATTAATTCTGCTTGCATCGTCGCGTCGTATTTGAGCAAACAAAAATTATTAGGGTTGGTACCGCCTCGGTTCTCCCAATTTCTACCGATTTCTTACAAATCTCCCTTAGGGGTCGTCCATTAATCACGTGATGTTTTTTTAGAAATTTTTTAACCCCCCCCCCCCCCTGGTGATATGTGGTGAGGTTTTAGACTAACCACCACCCCCCCCCCCCAAATCGCGTGTATTTTTTAATGCAAAGAATTTTAAAATTTTCAGAATATTATCACGAAAAAATAATACAATATAACCCCCCCCCCCCCACGTGATTAATGGACGACCCCTTAAACATTTGAAGTTTTTAAGCTCTTAAAAAAATATATGTTATTTTTTGAAGATAATATCTAGACATTTATCGCGCAGAAACGCAAATTATAGAAAATTCCCTCGATAGAAAAAAAATCACAAAGTATGCTCCAAAAATTATTATTAACACATTTGTTTCAGTTATTTTACAAGTTATACTAAAAACTAAAGACAATTATCGCGAAATTTTTGCTATTTTTTTAATAAACCGTGATTAATTAAATATTTTAACAACACGCGCTTACGTTTTTTAATTCTAAAGATAATATTTACAGGCCACCTCTATCTAACGTGCGTGTAACCTATGTGCCTTTCAAATATTCGTCATTCAAAGGGGTGTTAAAATTGCATGATTCGAGTTGTCATGGAACCGTTTTCTGTATCTGTTTGTACATAATTAGATGAATCTAGAAAGTAATATGATTTTCGACCAAACGGCGCTATACAAATTATTAAATTATTATTATAGATTAGGTACAGAATGAGATTAGGTAAGTAAAATATGCTTTAGAGAATTCGGTAACAAAATACTATTTGATCACTTAATCTGATAACGTGTTATCAGTTACCTATTAGTAACTAGTCACCACCTGATTACGCCAGAATTTGAGCACTCTAATAATTTTTTTATGGCTTATATTGAACAACGAAGCCAGTAAATAGTATGGCGCACCGAATGTTAAATGCATGTTTTAAAGGTTGATAGCTCATAATATGGAAGACTTTATGGGTTGATAATACTTTGTGGGTTGTTAGGTATCTACAATACATAGGTACTTTAAAAAAAAATAACAGAAAAGGCTGTGCAAATTCAATTACATCAGAATCGTTCGAGTGTTTTTTTCTTCAGATAACAGATTTTTTGCTATGTGATTTTTTTATTATTTATCATGGTCTCAATAAGACGGTTATTCACCAAATTTTACAGCTATTATAGTACGCGCCAAAGAGTGGGGAGGCTACGAAGGACTCCAGATACTAATATCTACAGCCTGTATGTCGGACGAATATCTACAGCTCATATGTTGAACTAATATCTACGAACTTCAGAGTGTTGACTAATATCTACAGAGCTAAGGTCGGACGAATATCTACGACGGTCCCAGTGTTGACTAATATCTACAGAGCGTAGGTTGATCTAATATCTACAGAGCGTAGGTTGGACTAATCAGCTAAATGTGTCCAATAGTCCGATATTAGGGATTTTTACATACATACTTACATAAATTAAGTTTTTTAAACTGCATACGCAATATTACGTTATTCCAATATGCTATACATAATTGCAAATCCAACCTCTGCCAGTGCTGTAGATATTCGTCAACATGTTGGTTCTTATAGATATTAGTCAGCAGTTTGAGCTGTAGATATTCGTCAACACTTTGGTTCTCATAGATATTAGTCAACAGTTTGAGCTGTAGATATTCGTCTGTAGATATTAGTTCGATTTTTTCAGTTTTTGGAATTCCTGTAGATATTAGTAGACGCCTCCAAAAAATCTTGTTTATTCCACGAATTGCTTCCGATGCATGCCTTCAGCTAACAAGCCAAGTGATTGAAAATGCAATTTTTTTTCTATGTGTGGGATACTTACCACGTATTTATTTCATAATATTGATGGCGGTCAACATACGTACATATTTTATATTTAACCATTTCTCCCTTTGATTCATAAAAATAGATTTTTTTATAATTCAATGCACACATAAAAACAACAAAGAACGAACGAGTTTCTTGTGGTTCTCATAGATATTAGTTGGATTTTTCAGTTTTTGGAATTCCTGTAGATATTAGTAGACGCCTCCCAGTCACTTTACTGAATTTACGATGACCAAGACCATGCGTTTTTGGACCTTAAACTCGCCTATTGCGACTATTTCTGTGTCAACGTCAGAACGGCATTAAAGTTAGGCGCTTACTATAAACATGTAGAGGAAAAAATTGCAGGAGAAGAGAAATGCTATAATATGGATTCACAAATAAGTAAGTGGATTTTGGCGCAGACGCTACAACAATGAGCTCTATACTTTGTTTAAGGAGCTAAACGTCGCAAAATTTATAAAATAGGGAAGACTTCGGTGGCTGGGTCATGTGGAGAGAATGACCGAGCATCAAGCACCAAAGTCCCTGCTGAACTCAAAACCAATAGGGCGAAGGAGCCTGGGAAGGCCAAGACTAAGATGGAGCGACAACGTCCTCAAAGACATATCTATCTTGGCGCTTCCAAACTGGAGAGAGCTGGCACAAAACCGAGATGAGTGGAGGAAGACTCTTGAGGAGGCCAAGACCCACCAGGGGTTGTAGAGCCAATAGTGATGATAGTGACAAATAAGTACAAAAACGGCGCTATGCAAGTCATCCAAATATTATTATTTTTAAGTAATTTTGTGTGTGATTCATAATTAGGAAAACATAACAAAGTAGAGAAATATTATTATTTTCGTGGTGAAAGCTTTAAAAATTCTTTGATTTTGAATTCTTCAAAAATGTCAAAAGTTAGTCGATAACTTTACCGTCAAAGTGGCGTTAAAAATGTCAACAGTCAACGCAGCATCGTTTAAGAGGGCATTACCAGAGAAAACCAGAAATATGTCATTTTCAAATTCATTTTCAAATCAGATTTTAGACGTATTGACTCTTTTCCACAAAAAATTATAAATAGATTTCGAAAGATTGTTCTTTTATCTAGCATTCTCATGTAATAAATTTTGAGATTTTTTTTTTAATTTTTAGTATAATCAGGTTATACCATAGGTCGTTGGCAGATTTGTTAAATTTTCAAAAAAGATTTTGTATTATACCACACCCATTTCAAATAATATAATCATGCAGTAAAATAAATCAATACATTATCTAGCAAACGCATGTTTTAGAATTTTAATTTTAGTTTCAATAAAATCATTAAAAAATATGTACGTACATGTGTTTCTTGACGAAAATTGGTCCATTTGTGTATTTATTTGCGCACTTACAAACTAATATATTTCAGATTTTTTAACATTCTTATTAAATTTAGACATTATAGAATTTAGAATATAATCAAAAAATAATTACAAAAATTACTTATTTTAATAGTTTTATCATCACGCCTTTCAGCATTTTTGGATGAAGGTATAAATGGAAGCTAATTTGGATTGAAATGAATTCGATATTGAGTTATAATTTAAAAAAGCTGGTACGGAGAATAATTAATCTTTCTCATTGTAACCGCCCTGCACGATAGTAAGAACAACTATCAACGAAAAGTGGATTTTCGTCCGCTGGCTGGTTAAACCGCTTCTCTGTTGATTGGCGCGTTCTAGAAGTTCTCGCTTTTCGAGCATAAATAATAGATGTGTGTTCTTCCATGATTATAGTAATATGATGTGCTGTAAGGCGGAAGGTTTGATGGTGGATCTTACTTACATTACAGAAACAAACATAAAAGTTTTCAAAACTACCTACAGCTAATGTTACAAAAACAAAACAAGCAAACAGAAAGCAGGGCGTTTCCAGTAAACCCGGCGTAACCCGAGCGTTTTGTATGAACATGCCAGACCCGATAATAGACAGAGACAACTTTCAAGTGGTTGGTGGCAGAGGTGGGCACGGGGGCGCCACAGCCCAAGGGCAGTGAGAACGGCGCACAAGGGCGGCAGAAACAAGGAGCGCCGCTTGAATTTGTTTCTCAGCACTGGCGGATTGATAGAACTTGAAGTGGTAATTAATGCCATCAGAATTATTTTTTTATTTTTTTAACATGAACCATAACTGCTTCAGTCGTTATTACCAAATGAAAATACATTCTGAAATATATGAAAATGCATATATGCAAACCAAAGTGAATGCGAGAGTCTTACGAAAGTGAATATAAATGAGATCTCTAAACTGAATGTATTAAAAAAGCATTTATGACCGAATTACGAATGAAGAGATTAAAAAATAATTCAATATCAATGCAAGCATTATGAATCCAATATTAATTTGTGGTTGGTAATCCTTTCACATAAAAGCCTACACGAACCTCACACAACATACACAGAACGCGAAAGTTTTTCCAACTGTCTTTCTTTCATGGATACGTGTGGGTGATTCTAACATCGGGGGGGTGATTCTAAATGATAGTGCAAGTAAAAAAGATGATTAAGTCAGGTACGCCATACATATGTCTGGTAATATTATATTATCGTGAAAACAAGCTTACTGGTCCGAGTGGTCAAGGTAGTTTTCGGGTCAAAAAGTTAAAATAGTTTTATGTAAAAAAAATAATATTCTTGAAATACATTTTTGTAAGGGAAAAAAAACGGAAAATCAAAAAAAGTTTTTTCGTTATTTGTTTGTGGGGTGTTATGCCGTGTTGCGCTACCTCCTTCTTTAGCCAACATTTCGGGCAGCGTTGCAGTGTCCATCATCAGGGCAGATCCGGCAGATCCAGTAGATGTGTGACAGATGCTGTCCGAAACGTTGGCTAAAGACGGAGGAAGCGCAACACGGCGTAACACCCCAAAAACAAATAACGAAAATACTTTTGGCCGTGAAAATCTTAAAACGTATCTCAAAAAAAGTTATTAATTTTTTTTACTAAACTACCATCATGTAAAATCACCTCCCGTAATTTGTGCACTTTACCCCCGGACATTATCTAAATTAAAGGCAGAAACATACTTGCGTGTCGTGGCGTATCGTGACGCGCCAGAAGCACATGGTTTCATACGTTTATTATGGTTAGAGACATATTTGTAGGTAGTGGCGTGTCGACAAGCCACGACAATGATCGGTTAATTTGTAGTCACGACACGCCACGACACGCCACGACACGCAAGTATGTTTCTGCCTTTAGACTTCAATCAAAATCTAAGTGCCTTAAGCGTCTACAATTTCCCAGAGTTATTTAGGGTTGCAGCCAGCAGGAAATCCTGATGATATTCAACCTTCGGTAGAACAGGGCACCGGCAAATGAAATAATATTAAACTAATACGGCGGCACTGGTTAGGTAGATAGTACCTAGAATGTGGATATCGGAACCTTTCCGTGCCGGCAAGTGCATGTTTACACAAGATAGTGCGATAAAAACTAAAGCACACCCAAAAAGGTCCACCAAGTGAAATTCCACAACATAGGGAGAGTGCCGCTAACACAACTTGAACCAACCAAACCAAGGCAGACTCGTTCAAGCATTTTATTTTTATCGGGACGGTGGGGATACGAACTGGGTATGGGTTTAAGTGGCCAATGAAACTTATTGTGGTTATTTGTGTAGAACAGAAATAAAATAAAAACTGATTGGGAAGACATTTTCTGATCACCACAGAAACAATTATTATTAATTTTTAAAAGAAAGACAAACATTCCCGGGTTACGAATAATCCAACAATGTTAAATCTCCTACTACCACGGCTACCACCACAGAAAGCCGAAAATGTTGCTTGTGTTGTGATGGAGGACTTAGCCAGCCGAGGAATCGAACACGCGACGCTCGGGTGGGACCCAAGCGCTATGCCCACTCAACTACTGACCGGTTATATTTGTCAAATTTGACAAATGTTATGATTTGAGATTTTCACGCATATTTTTAGGTATGTAAAGCAACACAGCGGAGAATAAACCCAAAAATAAATCGCGATAAAATCTCTTGTAGGTAAATACATTTAATATCAATCGATCGACTAGATATTTTATCCAGTGGAATAAATAAATATTAAGTACACGTAGGTTCATATGACAAAAGGTGTGCCAATGATGGGTAGATTATGTATAAAGGCTGAAAACTAAGGTAAGAATTTTGAAATTCTTCATCTTAAGTCGGTTCCTCATTGCTGAGGATCGTGACCCCTACTCCAATTTCCATGGTGGACAAGTTTCCTCCATTCCTCGCGGTTCTGCCAGGGGGCAGTGGTTACCGACGTGCCGGACGTTAGTGATACTTGGTCATTTCAGCGTATTTTCCGCTGCTTCTTCTGCCAGTGACCATGAGTTTCTCCAAGTTGGAGTCCTCAGTTTGGCGAGCAACGTGTCCAAAATGTCTTCAAATGCCTCATTTCGTTGAAACCCTATTGTGGATGCTCTATAGCTCTTCCAGAATGGATATATTTATGCATCTATCTGTCCACGAAAGCCTGAACATTTTTTTCTAGCACCACTTTTCGAGGAGTCTATCCGCTTTCTTTCGCTGGCTCTAAGTGTCCATAACGGAGGCGTCTACTAATATCTACAGGAATTCTAAAAACTGAACAAATCGGACTAATATCTATGAGAACCTAAGTGAGGATGAATATCTACAGCTCACACTGCTGACTAATATCTATGACAACCAAAGTGTGGACGAATATCTACAGCACTAGCAGAGGTTAATTAGCAATCATGTATAGCATATTCGAATAACGTAATATTGCGTATGCAGTTTAAAAAACTTAATTTATGTATGTATGTATGTAAAAATCCCCAATATCGGACTACTGGACACATTTAGCTGATTATTAAGGATTAGGATTTGGGTTTTTGTTTTAACAGCTTTCTTTATTTCGAGTTCTTCTAAATTATTTAGTATGTTACCATGACCATTTCTATGTCAGTTAGGTTAGGTTAGGTTGTGGTGCCGTGTATTTTGAAATAAATAAATATCTTTGTATTATGACCTCCATGTTTGTTCAATAAATTATTGTCTTCGTAAACAGCAGAATACGTAATATTATCCAAAAACGTCATGTACGTACCTTAAACGTAATTAGTAATTACGTAATTGAAGTAATTTATGCTTTTCCGTACAACCTCTTGCTCAGCTGCCCTCTCTAGATATTAGTCCAACCTACGCTCCATAGATATTACTCACCACTGGGACCGTCATAGACATTCGTCCGACCTTAGCTCTGTAGATATTAGTCCTCACTCTGAAGTTCATAGATATTAGTCCCACATATGAGCTGTAGATATTCGTCCGACATACATGCTGTAGATATTAGTATCTGGAGTCTCCATAACATGGACACTTACCACACCGTAAAAAATATGGAGAAAATTAAAGCCCGGACAAGTCTAGTCAGATTTCATGCGTGTGTTATATAAGAAAGGACATTAGCGGTTATGTGCAGAGTAGAAAAGTTGATAATAAAAATTACAATAATTTCTAATGCAATGAGGGACGTTTTACGCCGTCACATAAATATAAGTAAGAGCGCTAGGTTGGTTCATATTTTGTTAACATTTTTCTCAAGCATTAAAAACTGACTGCTTCGTTGTTGCATTGTATGTAGGACTATTCATTACGATTACCCACGGACATATGAATATATCTGGACCTGCCCTAAGTGATAAAACGTATTATTCCTCCCTCCTCATGGAGCCAGCTGGAGCTCCTCCTTGGAGCCAGCTCGCTCCATGGGGAGGGGAGAGAACCTCGCTTGAATCTAAAATATGTGACGACATCATTCTTGTCCTTGCCAGCGCGGAACTAACATCCATACATTTTACGAAATAACACGCCAAAAACGGTAGCATGTGCTATACATTATACCCACATATTATGTGGATATAGCGAATGTGGGCGGTTCTCCAGTGTGCTCGTCGCTGGTTACAGGGGTAAGTAAATTATGAAACATTTGTAAAAGTGTCTTAACTAAACACGGCAACAAAATATTGCTATGCGAATCTTTTCGGGGCGCGCATTTGGCCTTCGAAAATATGTTATTAACGAGGCAAGCAATTCGCGCTCCCATGTAAAAAGGTCTATTCATTCAAACGCAGATTTTGCTTTTAAGAACTAAATGGTGATATTATAATGCGAGATGCCTATATACTGTCAGATTGATTTTTTAACGAATCACAGTCATCTTTCTCCTCTTCCCCTCCCATAGTTTGGTTTTACCCCTCATCTGTATCTTCTGGTCTATTGAATTTGGATGTCTATGCGATTACCTAATTATTCGCTCGTTACTGAATTTAAAAGGAATGCGTTTTGAAGTGGGTTGAAAGCCTCAGAGATGTTCAAGGTAAGGCATTAGTTAAAATAAATATATTTATTAAAAGTCGACAGGTAGATGCGTCACTAGTTGACCTCCAAAGCGTGGGAACTTTTTTAATGACTTGACTTCACTGGCACCTGGGACTGGGACCCCTTCTCACTAAACCATGCACTAAACTTCTTATAATAATAATAATAATATTTGGCTGATTTATAAAGCGCCGTTTTCGTGAAAAATCACCTCAAGGGCGCTGTACATATAAGCATATAATCAAATAAAATTAATACGATAGGCTTACAACTAAGATTCAAAATTATAATTAGGGACTTACATCTAAGATTTAAATGTTGCTAGTGACTTACGACTATGACTTATAACTACTGACATAAAACTAGTGACATACATGTATATTTACAACAGTGAATTAAAATTAGAGATTTACAATTAAAATAGGTATTTACATATAACAATAAATATTTTCAGTTTTGCCAGATATCTAATATTAAACAAAACTCTACAGGTGTAGGTACAGACAGCTAACAAAGAAGTATGTTATTGCTGCAAGTCGAAGCAGTTTGAGGATTTTATATATATATACATATCAATATTTTATTCTACACATTTTACAAATTATTTTATACCCTTTTTCAATATTAATATTAATATTGTTAGCGCCAGAAGAAGAATGAAGTTCGTAGATAATATCACAATTTTATAACACAGTTGTGAAAATGATTTTAATGGATTTAAGGAAGGCATAAATATCTTAAATGTTTGAATGAAATTAACCGTCGATCTCAATCGCAATAAGATAATTCAGCACTCAACAACGGATTGGATAGCAATGTTTGAATGGAATAGCGAATTTATGGAAATGAGTGTTTGAATAGGTGAGTTTTGAGTTTGGATCTAAATTCCGTTGGGCTGGTTATACATCTTATTTCCATAGGAAGTTTATTCCAAGCCTCAGGGCCGGATACTCCGAATGCACGATCACCAAATTTAGTGTTCGGATTTCGCTTAGGTTCTTTCAACCTTCCAATTGCAGATGATGTCGCTGATCTAAGAGTTGACTGCCTTAGACCAATATTTTCCGGAATGCACAGTTCAGAGAACACAGTTACACAGTTACACCGGAATACACAGTTCTTCTCTATTGTCAACTCAATTTGTTCATTATTTTCATAAATTATAATTATGCCTCGGAAGAATGCATCTACTTCTTGTGAAACAAATATTCTGATATTTTTTCCTGTCCAATTCTTGTTATACATTCTAAAAATAGACGGTGTTACAAGAACGTGTTAATTTTCAGTTCAATGAATTTTCACACAAGAAACTCGTTTGTTCTTTGTTGTTTTTATGTGTGCATTGAATTAAAAAAAAATCTATTTTTATGAATCAAAGGGAGAAATAGTTAAATATAAAATATGTACGTATGTTGACCGCCATCAATATTATTTATTTTTTATTTATTTATTGAACATAAACAGTCTTAATAACATAATATACATAAGAGAATATCAAAAAACAGACCAATTATTAATGTTCACAGATAGGTATTTAGAAACATAAAAGTAACAGAATGTAAACTAGAATATTTAAGAAAAGAAAAAAAAACAGGACAAAGCATCAATTAAAAAAATATATTTATAATACAGGCGTAGATTCAACACGTGATAAACCTAAATATAAAAACACAACTATAAAATAAATGCGTTTATAACTGTAAAGAAAATAGGGTATTTGGATTGGGGCGGGTAAGGGGAGGACAGGGATAAGGGAAAGTTGCCACGCAGGTAATTTAAAAATATTAGGTACAATTAAATTAATCATCATGAATATGTGTTATGTATTATTCGCACGTAGAATCTTACACAATGAAATTCTGTAGCGAAAGTAACTAGCAGTGAATATGTCAGCAAGTGTTTCTAAACGTGGAAATTTAATGTTATAATAGTTACATGCCCTTTGCATAAATTAATTTTGGTTGGAATTGGTGCTGCATATATATCAATGTAGAAAAGGGTATTATGTCTGCTATATCGAGTCGGCGCGTGGAAATTTATTTTATTTAGCAACTCCGGGCAGTCAACTTTCGAGTTAATAATTTTGTTCAGGAGCATCTGATCAGCGACAAGCCTCCTGTTGAGCAGTTTCGTGATTCGAAAATGGTTCTCGATTTCATCGTAAGAATTGTATACATTGAATGATTTAAAATTGAGGAATTTGAGAAATCGCTCCTGAACTCTTTCTAACCTGTTAACATAAACAATACAGCGCGGGTTCCAAACCTGTAAACAGTATTCCAGGTGAGGACGAACATGTGAATTGTAGAGAATCAGATAAGTTTTAGTGTTTTTGAAAAATTTGCATTTTTGACTCTTTGTTGCTTTGGTGACAATGGTGTCAACGTGTTTGTTATGAAATAAGTACGTGGTAAGTATCCCACACATAGAAAAAACATAGTTTTGCATTTTCAATCACTTGGCTTGTTAGCTGAAAGCGGGGTCCAGAGCTCGTCATTTGTCACAACAAGTCAATGAATTTATCAAGTTTGTCAATAAATATTCTCAACTTTTGTTGTTTCGAGTTTAGTTGTGCTTTCCATGTTCGACGGAAAACATTTCCCAAACACTCCATCCCGGGTGAAGCGGGAAGGCAGGCGGGGGGGGGGGGGATTCATTTTTTGACAGATGCCGCGCAATGCGGTCGTGTGGGGAGAATTAACGGAACGGCCGCCTTTTGTGGTTATGTGCAATGAGCGGGCATATTCACGAGTTTAAAATATTATTATACTACGTATAATATTATAATAAATATATTTGATAATAAAATTATAACATAATATCAAATATTTATAATTATTCTGTTTTTGACGTAAATATTTACGCACTCTAAATTCGTAACTTTAGGTCGTGCCATAATCTATATTAGTCAGAAATCTTTCCTGATTATTCAAGTTGGCATGGTGAACACAATTTGACAAGTAGTACCTACATAACATAATAATAAAGTACATAATAACAATGTATGGCTGTTTATGAAATTTGCGTTTTTGTGTAAAATCATTTCAAGGGCACTGTACATTACTGTACAAAGACATGTTACGCATCCACGTTCCCGCGCGGCGCGGAGAATATTTCAGGCGTTTCTCGATACCGAATAATTATGTTAATATTTGTTACTATATTATCAAATATATTTATTATAATATTATACGTAAGTATAATAATATTTTAAACTCGTGATTATTTAAGCTCGCTCATTATACATTACACATAACCTCAAAAAGTCGTTCGGTTTGTTCTTCCATAAATACGACCAAACCGCGCGGCTCCTGTCAATTAAATGAATTATACCCCCCCGCCGGCTCCCGCCTACCTTCCCGCTTCACCCGGGATGTAGTGTTTTGGAAATGTTTTCCGTCGAACACGGGAAGCACAACTAAACTCGAAACATTGACAAACTTGATAAAATCATTGACTTGTTGTGGGACTGTCAATGATTTTATCAAGACAAATTGAGACAAATGACGAGCTTTGGACCCGACTGAAGGCAGGCATTGGAAGCGATCATGGAATAAACAAGATTTTTTTACGTGATAACTTCACAGAGATGAGTCCCAACTTCCCAGAGCAAGTAGGACAGTGACATCCCCAATTTGGGTTACTTCGCGAGACTACAATTGGAGACGCGAAGTTGAGATTTGACCATGGTAGCAAAATGATTCGGTGTGCCCTTGAGGTGCCTTTGAGGTGTGCCCTTGAGGTGCCACAAAAACGGCGCTATACAAATCATCCAAATATTATTATTATTATACACTTATCTGCTTCGGAATAATGTACCTACTTGTATTACTGATATTCCCAATTATTTAGACAATTTAGACAATATATATACACGATTGTAATAATAATAATATTTGGATGATTTATATAGCGCCGTTTTTGTGAAAAATCACCTCAAGGGCGCTGTACAAACTTAAAATACATTTCTAAAATCTAAAAAACTACAAGCTAGGCAAACAATTATAAACAACTTATGGCTAAAAATTGCATACACCGGTTCATTGATCACCGATACGAAAATATATGTACAATATTTTGACCAATGAACGCGATGCTGCCTAAAATTTAATGAAAACGGTACCTATGTACGTATAATAAATGACACATACATTTTTATTTTTATATGTGTTATTTACGACTTTCCTGTGTGATACACATTGTTAAAATCGGGCTTTTAGTAAGCCTGAAGCACATACACAATTATATATGTACATACGTAATTATTATTTGGAATTTTTCCACATGGTGGGGTAGGTACTTATTAAAAAAGGGTCGATTCTTTAATCCGAAACAAATAATAAATACAGCCTTTATGGGGATAGAATGACATTAAAATATCTCACTGCGCAGCCTCCACTAAACCATTCTCCATAATCGTATATCATTGCCTGATCTCGGATTAGGACCGACTCTGGTAAGTATTTTTATACGCCGGCCCTTAATCCGGCACTAATAGCAGGAAGGTACTTAATAAGTTTGACTGCCACTGTATTGGGCAGTAAAAACTAAATTCCTATGGAAACTAACCAAGAGATGGATTGAATTAAATAATGTAAAAAGCAGACAGAACGGAGCTTGAAATTACTCCTTTGCTCGTACTGAGATCTTAGTTATATTGCAGTTTTTAGAAGCTGTACTTTCATGGGATAGTAATCGACTCAAAAAGTCCAAAGTTGTAATTAGGTTTTCAAAACTGTTTTTTTTCGAATCATTTAATATATACTTGCAAATACACAACCTACTATTAATATTTTGTTGGACGTAATGAGTCATTACGTCTTATAGAGAAATCGGTTAATATCCATTAAACTAACCGTCAATTCATTGATATTAAACCCCAGAGTGTCACGTTTTATTGATTTGTTAGAGTACCCCGAAAAAGTACTGAATCGGAAAAACCGGATCTCCTGTGACAAAATGTTTTCGAAAAAACCAAAATCATTGAGTCGGGACCACAATGTTCGTTTTTCTTATCCACCGGCCATGCAAAACTAAAACATTGGCCCCATCCCAATGCTTTCATTTTTCGGATATTTTGAAAACAATTCGCACCTTTAGCTTATTTTTTAAAAGGTTGTAAGGACTTAAAGATATATTTTGAATTCTCTTTCACTCCTCCATAATTTTGACAACTTTGTTTTCATACGTATGTCTAACCATTTATTTTCGTCTACTACATTTTGCCAGTTCTCCGCTGCGCAAAAGATTACAAAATAAAGCGAGAGTCTTTTTACTGAAGAATTATAATACATCGCACGTTCTAAGTCTAGAACAACAGAAGAAAAAACGTTAATAATTTATTCTTAGATCCAAATCGCAAATAATAAAGGCATCTTAGATTCTGGGTAGCTTCTAGATTCTTGAAGACGCAACAAAACTTAACCTTGAGACCGAATAAGGTTCTGCTCGTTTTTGTTGTTCATTCATATTACATTCATTCACATTACTAGTATTATTTTTATGGTGTACCTAATCCAAAATTTGAGAAATTTTGAGATGAAATGGTTGATATGAAATATTGAACAAAACATAATTTATTACGCTGTTTAATTTATGACAAAAATTTCAAACCGGTTTGGCGGGTTGGCCTTTTTTAAACCCCCGCAGGAACAGATCCCGATAGTATAGTTCCAATTTCTGCACTGATTCCACGAGGCAGTAAAACACGTCCATCAAAACACTGTGTACTTTTGTTAGTTTTGTTATATTGTTCGTGCCCGCTGTTCGTCTGTTCCCGAGCTCGAGGAATGCCATAAACCTTAACGACTCTCCTGCGCCGTGAGCTCTGAGCAATGCTGGTTGCTGGTCTCCTGTTACAGTATTACCAGATAAATGATGGAAGCCCGGTTGAGTTTGAGAAACTGGGAGTTCAGAAACAAGCCACACTTTAAATAAATTTATTTTTAAATAATTAGGATTAAAATTAATTATTTTTTGGTGATGGATATTAAGGGTCGACCGAGATCTCGGTCTCGGCATTCTCGGCTACAAATTCTACCGAGAACACTGTCTCGGTTCTCGGCGAAAAATAGCCGAGATTCTCGGCCATAACCGAGACCGTTGTAAGTAGGTACGATATAGGATAAGGGATTCCAATCTAACGCGCGCGTCCACATTCGTCACTTAGTGTCAGAGAGCTGTCGATTGTCATTGGTCGGCTAGGGTTTGTTAGGGTGTGTTATTTCGATTTAATGTATTTACTAAGTAGGTATAATGTTTTATTGTTGCTGTACTATGAAGAAATAGCGCATTTTCATTTTTTTTCTCAATTTATTTATTCTCGGTCTCGGTCGAGATTTTAACAAAAATTATTTAAATAATGTCCTCCAGTAAAAATGTGCAAATAAAGTGGATTTTTTTAATTCCGAATTAATTCAGTGTCATCTTATCCACCCCCACCTTCTCCACCTCCTTCCCCTCCCCACTATCTTCAACCTCACAACATATCCCAATTGGTGTACCGTGTCTCACTGGCTCCAGGGGGGTATTCACATTAAAAAAATGAAAGTGAAAACCGTCGTAACCTATTTAACCTAGTTTTTTTTATCACTTTTGTAGTGATAAAGTCGGTTTTGGCCAAATTACGCCAGTTAAAAAAGAAGAGGAATACTGTTAGGTTAGGTAAGATTAGTTTACAGATAAGGAACTAAGAAGGAACTAACGAACGAATGAATTATTTTAAATCAATAGAATTTTTTGTATCCACATAGTTATATTATATGTATGTATCCACAACTGCGTCAAGAGCTGAAACTATCCTTTCCTACCAACCTAACCCAAGAGCATTTGCATCGCCCCTCTGGCCGAACCCCACATACGCTTTATTTGTTGATATTGGGTTAGGTTAAATCAGCCGAATCAGCCGAAACAGCCAAACACCGGATGCAGCACTGGTAGGCAGTACTAGAATAAGCTCCCTACTATTTGCGGACGACATCGCGAGATTAACGACTTCAGAGGAGGGACTACAAGAGTGGATTAACCGTTTCAACGAAGAGGGAATGAAGATGCACGGCGGCGGGAATGAAGATGAGTACCTCAAAAACAGAGGTGATGGTTATAGGAAGGGACCAAACTCTGTGCAACATACTCGCTAATGGAACCCAGCTGAGACAGGTGAACAGGTTCAAATACCTTGGGGTCGAATTCTCCAGCGATGGTCGGCAAGCCGGAGAAATTGATAGAAGAATAAGTGCGGCAAGCAGTGTATTACGTCCTCTCTACAGCTCAGTGATAAGGAAAGCCGAGCTGAGCATCAAAGCAAAGATGGCAGTGTTTAAAACGGTATACCGCCCGACGCTCACTTACGGCCACCAGACATGGATGCTAAATCCAAGCTGCCGAAATGAGGTACTTGAGAGGAGTGGCAGGGGTTACGAAATGGGATCATATAAGAAACTCCACGATCCGAGATGATTTAAACATTGAACCACTGCTACTCTTCGTAGAAAAATCGCAACTGACGTGGCTTGGGCATGTACTAAGAATGTCTGATGACCGAATTCCGAGGAAGATACTGAGTGCGATTCCAGAGGGTAGACGTCCAGTGGGCCGCCCCAGACACAGTTGGGCGAGGCAACTCCAGAAACTGTGTGAGGAGAGGATGGGGCTACCATGGACAGAGGCCGAACAATCAGCACAAGACAGGGACATATGGAGGAGCCTTGTCGATGCAATGGGTCCCCGACCCGAATAGGATAAGGGGAAGAAGATGTTGATGATGATGGGTTAGGTTAGATTACGTGAAAGAGCATGTACAATGTGTACATTGAAAATGCACAATGTGATCGTGTCGACACAGCTACACTAAAATTGAAGTTTTATAGATTGTATTTTGCACAATTTTCGATTTTATTTTGCGTTGGTATAAAAATGAAATTTACTAACACTCAGCCTACAGTCTACACATCCACCAATAATTTTCTGGTAGTGTTGTGCCTGTACAATGCAATGAAAGGGGAATAATGACCTACCGAATTGTCTTGCCCATCTATCAAATTCTGGCTTGTGGCAGAGACCATTAGAGTCGGTAGAATGGACATGGACGTACAAGGTACCAAACGATATGTGTATTATTATCACGTATGATATCAAGTGCCCGTTTTATTGTTGGTAGATGGATGTACAAGTATAATAAACGCGAAATTTTTATGATCATTTAAAATGGGTGTTTTAAATTTTAACGAGCCAGACGTTACGCCAATCGTTAAAATGATGGCGATTAGGTTGGGTTACCAAAATTGTTAGTAATTTATTGACGTTGTGACATTTCATGGTACCGATTTAGGTTATGAGTATTGCTGTTACGTTTCTTGGTGATATTTTTTTAGATTGTTGTTATTAGAAAGGGAAGTGATACGAGATAACAACATATCTTTGGGAGATGCATCAAAATCATACAGGTACACATATTTATTATTATCATCAAATATAGTGTTATATGTATCTGCAAGATTTTATAATATGTATATATTCTCATAATCAAAGATAATCACTTCGGCGATGTGTCTCGTGTCCATATGTAACTCGTCTTAAATGAACGCCAGAACTGGTATTTGCTTTGATTTTCAAAATTTGAATTGATTATATGATTGTGGGAACTATTCAGACAAGCGATAAAGGTAGCAACATTGATTAATATTTCGATATTTTAATTGTGTGTTTCTTTTGTTTAAATATCTGACACATGACGAATTTTTCAAATTTTGTAACGGTGTTCGATCGAAAGGTTTTTTTTTTCTAATCTAAAAATAAATCTCTGATCATCTTTTGTACGGCAAAGATCCTGAAGCAAAATTTTAAAATACTTTGAGCTTCATAAATTCTTCAATTATAATATTCCGTAATTTTTCACGTGTCTGTGCTAGTATATCATGACATACAAAACAACACATAAAACAGACAATTCCACTAACTAATTATGTTAGTTATGTATAGGTAGGTGAAGATACATCTTATGACATACTTATGTTCGTCAGTACCTACCTAAAAATAATAATTCATCATAAACTTATGTATACATATGCACATATTATTTTACTTTACATCCAATACTTTAAGATGAATATATACGTGAAATCCTATTTAGATACTATTTTGATTAATCTTTACGACGAATCGGCTTACAGTATGAACATCAAAAATATGCTACGTATAAATCGAAGCTTTTACTAGCTTTTCTGTATATTGGAATTACAATAAAATTATTATTTACGTAACAAAAAATATAAGCGTAAACCACCAAAAAAAATGTTTTTTCATGACTTAACTATGAAGTAATACAAGAAACAATTTTTATAAAATACCCCTTTATGGCTCAGACTATTTTTGAGGTTTTCTATGTTCTAACTTTTTCGTTCTTATAAAATTATGCACAAAATAAATAAAAACCCCTTTTTCGCTTACTAGCCTCGTGGAAAAAGAGGCTCGATTTTAAAATTTTGCAGGCATGAGATTCGAAATATTTCTAGCGTTTATATTCCTCTTAATAGTGTAAAACTGTTGAAAATTAATTGAAATTATATTTTTATATGTTTTTAACAACAACATCTAAAATTTAAAATTAAGTAGTTATGACTTATAACAAGTTATAACTACGACTAATATTTTGAGTGATTGAATTTTAACAATATTAATAGTCATTGGCACCGAATCTGCGGTAGAACTTATTGAAAATTGAAAGTACCTATCTACGTAAGGGATTATTTTTAAATAAAAATTCATAAAAAATTACGCATAGGTACGTACTTAGTACTTAACCCCTTTTCTCGTATAGTAGGGTAGGTACTTAAGGACCTACTTCCGACTTGTAAAATACCTAAAAGTCGGGATGTCGGGAACGAGCGAACCAACCGGTAGGTACCTCTTACTTTGCATAATGTATGGAATTTACGAGTGTTCGTTCATAAGGCGATTACGAAAAGAGCAGGTCGGATTACAAAGCCATTTTTTCCTGGCGGCAGGCGCTACAGTGAGTTTGTTAGTCCCCAAGGAATTATTAATCTGTTGAAAAATCAGTCCACCGTTGAAAAGAGTTGCCAATTTCCGACTGTTCGGCTTAATATTCGTGGACTCGTCCATGTTTTGAAAGACCAGAAACCAATTTTCGACTTATTAAATTATATTCGTTGACTCTTAATTGGTTGCAAAGACTAATAGTCGACTTCTAAAAAACTATTCAATTTTAAAATTAATATGTCGTTACGTACACGGCTATGAGTTATGTATATGTAGATACATATATAAATATCCGCATTTAGATAGAATAAAAAGATTCGGCGTCGAGATTTTTTGACATGAGAATTGACGCTCGGGCATTTCCACGAGCACTTACGTCTTTTCCTACAAGCATTCTGTCAGTTTGACGTTAACATTTTAATATACCAATGCGAGTCTTAACAGAAGATGAAGAATTTAAACGCCAAGATTATCTAAAATAATACCAAAAAATGTATAACGTACCCATACTACGTGACCAACTTTTTGCAATTTTTAACCCCCCCCCCCCCCCGGTGACCAAAATTCTAAGCAACCCGCCGCTCATTTGTAAAGAGCGTGACATTTTGAAGACCCCCCCCCCCTAAACGTGCCACGTAGTATGGGTACGTTCCCTATCAAATAAAATCGGGAGGCGATAACTCGAGTTAAAAATGCTAATTCTCTGAATGACGTCGAAGTGCCATGTCACAACCCAAATTCAACAAACATTTAGGTGTACATGTTATACCATCATATACATATATACCATCATTAACCTTATATTATTTAATTTAATCGAACCGTATATTTCTTAATCTTATTCTAATGCTTATAACAGTCATGATTTCTTTTCAAAACTCCTCATTGGTCATAATCGTAACAAATATTACACGATCTCAAATGTTTTTTGTTTATAAATCAATTCTTGTCATCGATATAATAACTATAGATCAGCCCTCCCATCACCAATTCAAATCCCAAAGTGACACCACCTACGAAAAATTTCATAATATAACTACCCATCGAATTCCGTTGCATCTCTTGGGTGACGTAGTTATTTTGCTAGGAAGAAATTAAACATTTTTTTATCAAATGTTTCATTTCTCGATATGCTGCCTCGAATTCATATGTTATGTACATATTTTTTTAGATATCCATAACTGATTTAATAAAGTCCGCGATAGCTCATACCTAAAATATTTCTAACTGCCTGAAATATGTGTTTTAAAAATTATCTTCACAAAGCTAGTAATTCCGTTGCCGCGAACTTGCTGGAAAACAAATTAGCTCCACGCAGTTCAACTAAAGGTACAAACCAATGCTTCTTGCGATCTTTTGACTGTGAGATAATTGACTTTCTTTTTGATAAATGTTTCGTGAACCAATATTTTTGGTTCCGGTGTCATTTTTAAAACCAACACGCCTTGTCTAGATATACTTGGTCGAAGATCTAGTGCATCCAGCCGGAGGCGTCTACTAATATCTACAGCAGGGTTTCCCAACCAGTGGTCCGCAAGAGGATAGGGATGGTCCGCCGGTCAATAAGCGAGCAAGCGAAAAAAAAATCGGGACAATATTCCGTTTATCACTATTGTACCTTGTGGTCAGTGGCCATTATGATATTCCGTTTCACCTCCACCGTTGTGGTAAATATTCTGCTAGAATCCGTCCTTCCCTATCCCATTACGTCCCTCCTGTTGTGCTATCCGTCCCTGGTGGCACCCATGCTAGCCTACGCCATCGCAGTGGCTTAAGCTAGCATGGCACCTGGGACGGATAGGGCGGACAACGTGGTGTCACCCCCCCCCCCCCTTTAAAAAGCTGACAAACACAAATTTCGACTCCATAAAAATTGCCTGGGGGGGGGGGGGTGGCTAGAGTTGGGAACCACTGATCTACAGGAATTCCAAAAACTGAAAAAATCAAACTAATATCTATGAGAATCAAAGTGTTGACGAATATCTACAGCTCAAACTGTTGATTAATATCTATGAGAACCAAAGTGTTGACGAATATCTTCAGCACTGGCAGAGGTTGGATTTGCAATTATGTATAGCATATTGGAATAACGTAATATTGCGCATGCAGTTTAAAAAACTTAATTTATGTTAAGTATGTATGTAAAAATCCCTAATATCGGACTATTGGACACATTTAGCAGAATAGTCCAACCTACGCTCTGTAGATATTAGTCAACACTCTGAAGTTCGAAGATATTAGTTCAACGTATGAGCTGTAGATATTCGTCCGACATACAGGCTGTAGATATTAGTATCTGGAGTCCATCCAGCATAGGTTCGCCATTCCTTTGCCAGTTCATTGCCCTTACTACGAGCAGCTACATTTTTTTAAAGATAAAAAGACTCGAACATCCATCTAGACTTAAGTTGCGAAAATCTGAAAAGAAAGTTCAATAATCAATAAATCCTTACCAATACTGTTTCAGAAGTCTCATCTTTTTGCCTTTGAGGGCTTTCGGATCTGTTAATCACCCTTCAGGCCTTCCACAAGTCCGTGGTCTGAGGCCGGTCTTCAGTCGCGGAGATCCCTTTGTCTCCCATAAGCCAAGCTCCGGTAGGTACTTCAGTTGAAAAGCACTTGTTGATTCGTCCACATTGTAGGCTCCTTCAGGGCTTCCACTATCGTGCAATCTCTCACTAGCACCGGCTCATTGGAGCATCCATCGAGATGATGTTCACGGTTCACTATTATAAAGCACTTGTGTCACGGAGTAGGCACTCGTTATACTTTGCACCCGATGCTGTTTTATTTAAAACTTGATGTATTGATTTTATTAATTGCACTGACAGAGCTGAAATAATTTCGCTTTGTTAAAAACATGTGACGATGGATCAATGATAAAATCAACCGTGTAAAATAGTGTACAAAATAATGAGTAATCACATCAAATTGTATCGTTTAACTTGAGCTTTTCAAACCGAGAATATTTTTTATTATTTTTTGGCTTTTGTCCATTGTTGGTTTTAATAGTACAAATTGTTGTTAATTTTCAGATACATTAGAGTAATTTCTCAAATATGACATCCATTTTATGTTCAATGGATGTCATATTTGAGAAATTACATTTTTAATTTTTTTAAATGTGAATACCGCACAAGTGTCCCAATTGCTCCCAATGCAATGAAACACTGAATGAAACATTTGTTGTAAAAGTGGTGACATTAATTTACATGTTCTGTAATGATAGCCGACGAAAATTCTAATCTGTTATACACCAAATAACAAATATTATAAGACATTTTTTTAATTTTCACTGTAATTGTCAAATAATAACTTCCTCAATATTAATTTTAAAAAAATACAAGTGTGCCGTTCACACGCGGTGGAAGTGATACTTTCAGAAATCTAAAATAGACAAGAGTGGGGAGGCTACGAAGGACTCCAGATACTAATATCTACAGCCTGTATGTCGGACGAATATCTACAGCTCATATGTTGAACTAATATCTACGAACTTCAGAGTGTTGACTAATATCTACAGAGCTAAGGTCGGACGAATATCTATGACAGTCCCAGTGTTGACTAATATCTACAGAGCGTAGGTTGAACTAATATCTACAGAGCGTAGGTTGGACTAAGCAGCTAAATGTGTCCAATAGTCCGATATTAGGGATTTTTACATACATACTTAAATAAATTATGTTTTTTAAACTGCATACGTAATATTACATTATTCCAATATGCTATACATAATTGCAAATCCAACCTCTGCCAGTGCTGTAGGTATTCGTCAACACTTTGATTCTCATAGATATTAGTTCGATTTTTTCAGTTTTTGGAATTCCTGTAAATATTAGTAGACGCCTCCCTACGAAGCACCTCACAAAAGACACCGATTATTCTATCAAATAATGTAGATGTATGTGTTTGTCTCTTTTTAGTGTCGCTTTGTCGTCTCATCGAGTTTCAAATCACGACGGTGCTAAAAAAACTCAATATGTAATCGGCGGCGATTCGGCGTTTCAATGCACTGTCATCCGATTTGCGTACGCCGCAGAATGCACGTAGCGTAATGAGACACTTACCCACATCCTAACCTATTGTTTTTATTATGAGAAAGCATTAAAAAAACACGCATGACGTTAAAAGCTACTCGTGTACCAGGTTGTTGTACTACTTTCGCAAAATAGCTTTAAGTTCAGTAACACGTAAAATTATGCTAACCAACAGAAAGTGAAAAATAATTCCCACGTGAAAAGTTTTATATTCAAGAATGGTAGAGCTAGAATTAATTCGCCATTTCGCCGTAGTAATCTGAGACGTCCAGTTTGTATGCAGATTTAGTTTGATGCCGGCGAGCCTCGAATAGAGTTGAGTAAATTCCTGTGGGGTTGACCGACTTGATTGTACGGTTTCTGGTTAATAGCTAATAACAACTTACAATGTGCTACAAGACTTGTACACGGAGGCAGAGCTGCAATTAACCCTTCGATCAACGTTCAGATTATTTATTAATGTTATTAAACAAAAGTTATGTTTATTAAATAATCAACCACCATTTTTTTAATAACCAACACTCCTGCCATGGGTCACGCCAAGTCTATGTTTGGTTAAGGCGTTCACAACCCTAACAATTTTTGTTTGCTCAAAACTCACATTTTAATCATTTCCGTCGAATTCGTAAATATAACAACTTTTTTATTTCCATGTCGCACAAGGAATGCGAGTTATTTATATTTTAGATTAATAAAAACAGTACCTTACCATTAATATATTTTACGTACAACGATTTTAAAACTTTATAACACGTTTTTCAACAATAAAGTTAGCGGTAAGCACCAGATTTTATTTTTCTAGACGATGAATTAATAACTTCGTGAGGACAACATGGAGACATATTTTAAATATTTGTAACACGTTCTTCAGAATAAATTAAAATGAACGCGGCAGAAAGGTCGAATCTCCAGGCCTGCTATGGTGAATTCGACTGTACGTTCGTACAATAGGCCGTGCCGCGGCGTATATTTGTTTAGACGCTTTCTTCACTTACGTCGTTAAGATTCCCACATTATTCGTCTTCTTCTTCTTTTCCTTGATAGGGCAAATTCGACAGTAGGTCCGTCCAATACAAGGGTCGCGAGTTGCAATTTGTATCCACGGCTTCTTTACTTAAGTCGTTAAGATTCTGAATATATTTTAGGGTATATTGTCGTCTTAATTACCAGGAATTCTATGTCTAGGTCTTGGCGGCAAATGCATTTGATGGCTAGATGGGGAGAGGCTGGTTGAGGAACCTAGATCTCTCCAGCCGGACTCCCACGATCCATCGCCTTGCACTGCACTGGTTTCATATGTTCGTCACTCTTGAATAATTTGACCCCCAGATTAGTAGCCGCCCCTCATACCCTTTTACTTCCCAGTACTTCCTCTCATTCCTTTCCCTAAAAAGACCTCCTCACACAGCTTCCCCAAAAGATGAGACTCCAGATACTATTATCTACAGCCTGTATGTCGGACGAATATCTACAGCTCATATGTTGGACAAATATCTATGAACTTCAGAGTGAGGACTAATACCTACAGAGCTAAGGTCGGACGAATATCTATGACGGTCCCAGTGGTGACTAATATCTATGGAGCGTAGGTGGGACTAATATCGAGGGCAGCTGAGCAAGAGGTTGTACAGAAAACCTAACCTAACCCAACCTAACCTACGCAATATTGCGTTATTCCAATATGCTGTACATAATTGCAAATCCAACCTCTGCCAGTGCTGTAGATATTCGTCCTCACTTTGGTTCTCATAGATATTAGTCCGATTTGTTCAGTTTTTGGAATTCCTGTAGATATTAGTAGACGCCTCTAAAGATGACATTGGCCCTGAGAGAATCATTTTTCCTCAGAGCCTCGTATGTGGATCTAACAAAAAAAACATATTTTTGCAAAGTTTGAAGAAGAAAAAACTTATGTTTATTATATCATCAAATATTAACTATTCGCAAGTCGGGTTTGAAATTAGTGAAAATAATGTTGAGTGAGTTACGTCGATTTGTTTGGCATCGATAATACAAAATTTACAGATTTTTTTCGCAATCTGCAAAGTAACGAACATCGTCTTTTTTGCTTTGAAAATTTTATCAAAAAAGGTTCTTCAACAAATTACTGTGAATAAAACACAAACTGCTAAGAATCTGGCGTGTTCATTTTTCGTTGTCCTGATGATGGCATTAGTGCGTAACATAAGGATTTAAATTTTCTTTTAGATAAAATTTAATAAACATTATAATAATCCGCTGAGACAATACCCCTAAAGGAAGAAGACTCACTGGTTACTGACTACTTGGCCTAATGCTCAATCCGGCTCTGCACGGAGAGGTCTATAACCGGACTACAAGCCGTAGTTTCTAAACTGTGGAGATCGCCTTTATCTGGGGCTAGCCAATAACAATCATGTCCATATTTAACACGGGGAAGAAGGCTTTTGTACATCGCGGTAAAACAGGTAACCTTACGGCGAACAGTAGTCAATACGACTGCATTTCAAACTTGCTTGACAATACATTGTCAGTCCAATGCTAAAGTTGCTGCGAACCCGCATTTTTACCACTTTTGAGTATGCTCCATTTTAATTTTTAATTTAAAACTGAGTATACCTGTCATTTATTTTTTGTCACACTTTATTATGTACAACGTAGAGATTTGTTTAATCTGGTTTAGTAATAATATAATTCGATTTTGGATGTGAATCCAAAGCTTCAAACCTCAATATCTCCGAATATTGTCTTATAAATATGTCTATGAAGACACTTCTCGTTTTGTCGAAATTTACCCGTTTCTCGTAAATTAACCCGAATTAAATTCTCACATTTTTTTTTGCTTTAATTACAAAGCAAAAAAAAAAAGAATTTAGCAACGAAAGCAGTGGAACAGTGAATTCTGGCGTCATAAAATTCGCACATATTTTTGTCAACAATTTCAAGTTTAACGCATTTATCTTTAAAACCATCGCGCATGAACGATAGTGGGTACTGGCAATAAGTGAGAGTAATTATCTATCTATATTAATTTATATAAGGAAGAATGTCTGTGGCGGGCGTCGTGGTTTTGATTTTTTATGCAAATCTTCAGTTTTATTCTGATATTATAGATATTTTGCAGACTTGCCTACAAATCAGGAGGAAGGTTGAGATTTTAAAAAAATACTCACATCCCCTTTAAAAAAGAATTTTGATACCTTTTGATGAAATTTTACACACTTAACGTTCACAATAAGAAAATTACTCTCTAGATTTAAAACAATATTCTATGGCAACGGGCAACGCCGCGGACTTCGGTATGAACGATGAAGAAACTTTTGATCTTCAAACTTGATGGTATAGTAAAAATTATTAATAAAATGTTGGTTGTACCTAGCTGAAATTTTAATATTGCTTTCAAAAAACTTTCAGGATTTATCAAAATCGGCACGATATCTACCTCTAATACATGCGAGAGTTCGTAACAAAATAGAAAATTCTTCCTTGTCGCTATAAAAAGTCTGATATTTTTCCACGAAGTTGAAGAAACAATTTTAAATATGTGGATAATTCCTCGTCTAGGCATGGAGTGCAGAACAAAGGGGGAGTGAAACAACAGTGTTCTTACGCTGTTTACGCCTTCGTCGCAATATGCAGCGGAAGTCGCTGAAGAATTTACATCTGACCAAATCATTACGTAGTTATCTGCTGCATGTTCTGCTCTCCTGGTACGGTACGATGAATATAACCGTTTTCAGATGACTTTTTAACACATTTTATTTATTAGTTTACCTAAATAATTCTGCAAGATCTTGCTACCCGAATTCGCCTGAGTTTCAAAATCATTTTTCCAAAAATCCGAAAAAATAAATTAGAAAAAATAATTATGTTATAATTTATTTATTTCGGATGTTGGCGTCATGATTGGTGCGATAGCTCTATTTATTGCTCATGGTGGAAATTGCGAAGCTGGTCAAAAAATAGTTTTGATGACTTGGACAATTCGGAAAATGTATTCCAATTAATTGAAAAACGACATGGCGTTTTGTCAATTAAAAAAAGTTAAATAAAATATTTGTATTTAAAGTGGCATATCTCCTGATCGTTACGACCGTAATTGGATTAGATTTCATCCAGGAAATGCGTTGGACATTTCATGTCGCCAGAGCTCATAATTCGCGATATTCAGCTGCTTCATTCATACAGATTATCTACTTTACAACATAGGTAATTAACTACTTCTTTGTCTTGGTTCATAGTCCTTGATTTCATTCGCATTCATACATCTTCTCATACACACTCGTCTATTTTCTATCTTTCTCCTTCTTCTAACAAATTATAACGATGCGTTGGCTCTGCTTTATGTAGTACGAATGACATTAAATACAACGGTATGCAGATCTAAACTAGTTTGTGGGTTAATTATTACTACAGAGAATTGAGATTAAGACAACATGGCACATGGGAAGTCCAAAGACACAGCAACGGGAAAAACAGAACTCCGCTAGGAAACTGGCTTTTATTGGCGAAAGTCTTTAAGCACCCAGCTAATCTTCAGAAAACTTATCAAAGTTATCATCCTCTTAATATTTGATAGCGGGGATTATTGTAATCCGTTCTTAATTGAAAGATTGCTGAATATTTTTAAGAGAGATATTGCTTTTCAGAATTGTTGCCATTTAATGAAAGTTTATCCCGGTTTATACTTTCTACTCCAATCAACTACTGATCTACCACATTATCTATAAATACAGAAACCTCAACAGATTGAACAGTAAATAACACTTTCTTAGTACAAGTAAAATAAATATGTTAAAGTCGTACCCCAAACGTACCCATTTGTTTTGGCAGAAATCTTCATTGAATCCATATAAATTTGGCCATTACCTTTTTACCATTATAAAATTACTAGCTGGGTTACCCGGCTTCGCTCAGGACAACATTCGAGAGTGTTCTGGAAAGTTTCACATTGATGTTCCCGATTCCCTATTCCCGAACATTTCACAATTTTCCAGAATGTTCCTGGATGTTCTGGAATTTTATAGAATGCTCTCAAATACTCTGACTGGGGTGTCCGGCTTGGCTCTAGGAGTTGATGTGAGATTGAATTGACGGATCTTGCTTTATATACCCTATATGGGTAGCCCCATACAAAAAGGAGTTCAAATGTTCCAGAATAATGTTCCAGATCATTCCACAACATTAAGGAGTGTTCTGGAATATTCCACAATGATCGGGGATGTTCCGGTATGTTTCTGAACGTTCCATCCTATTCCCGAACATTCCACAACATTCCAGAATGTTCCGGGATGTTCTAGAATGTGGTGGAATGCTCAAGAATACTCTGGAATGTTTTGAGCTCTTCTAGAAATTTTAAGGGGGCGAAACTTCCAGCCCTAATATCTTTAAAAGCACGCCCTTTAGGTAAAAACGGGAACTTTCTTCATAGATGGGGAGAGCTACCACACAATACAACTCCCGTTATCGTACCGGGACTCGTCTTTGAGTTTTATCGGCATGCACATCGTACACTTTTTTAATAATGTACATTGAAAATTAAGATTATCCAAACTTCTAGAACTTTCCAGAGACTTCCAGGCTCACCGACACTCTCCGCCACTCATTTCTGAAAGCTTCTAGAACTTTCTCCTTCCATAACATCCTAGAGCACACAGGGAACTTTCCAGATTTATTTAGAACCTTCTAGACTCATCGACACACTCCATTGCTCCTTCCAGAACTTTCTAGAGCTTAATCAAGCCTTCTAGAACTTTTCGGAACCTTCTAGACTCACTGACATACTCCGCCACTCCTTCCAGAATATTCTACAGCTTTATCGAACCTTTTAGAACTTTTCGGAAACATCTAAACTCACCGACATACTTTCTTTCTAGAGTTTAATCAAGCCTTCTAGAACTTTTCGGAACCTTCTAGACTCATCGACATACATCCGCCACTCCTTCCAGAATTTTTACGGCTTTATCGAACCTTCTAGACCTTCTCGGAACCTTCTAGACTCACCGACGTACTCCGCCACTCCTTCCAGAATTTTCTACAGCTTTATCGAACCTTCTTAAACTTTTCGGAACCTTCTAGACTCACCGACGTACTCCGCCACTCCTTCCAGAATTTTCTACAGCTTTATCGAACCTTCTTAAACTTTCCGGAACCTTCTAGACTCACCTACGTATTCCGCCACTCCATTCAGAACTTTACACTACTTTATTGATCCTTCTAGAAGTTTCCGGAAACTTCGAAACTCACGGTTGAACTCCGCCACTCCTTCCAGAACTTTTTACAGCTTTATCGAATCTTATCGAACTTTTCAAAACCTTCTGGACTCACGGTTGAACTCCGCCACTCCTTCCAGAACTTTCTACAGCTTTATCGAATCTTATAGAACTTTTCGGAACCTTCTAGACTCACGATTGAACTCCGCCACTCCTTCCAAAACTTTATACAGCTTTATCGAACCTTATAGAATTTTCCGGAATCTTCTAGACTCGCCGATATACTCCGCAACTCCTTCCAGAATTTTCTACAGCTTTATCGAACCTTAGAGAACTTTCCGGAACCTTCTAGACTCGCTGAAATACTCCTCCATTCCTCCAGAACTTTCTATAGCTTTATCGAACCTTCTAGAAGTTTCCGAAACCTTTTAGAACCTTCACCGATATACTCCGCAACTCCTTCCAGAATTTTCTACAGGTTTATCGCACCTTAGAGAACTTTCCGGAACCTTCTAGACTCGCTGAAATACTCCTCCATTCCTTCAGAACTTTCTACAGCTTTATCGAACCTTCTAGAAGTTTCCGAAACCTTTTAGAACCTTCACCGACATACTCCGCCAGTCTTCCAGAACTTTATACAGCCCTATCGAACCTTCTAGAGCTTCCTACAGCTTTATGGAACGTTCTAGAATTTTCCGGGACCTTCTAGACACACCGACACACTCCTTCACTCCTTTCAGAAATTTCTACAGCTTTATCGAACCTTAGAGAACTTTTCGGAACCTTCTAGACTCACGATTGAACTCCGCCACTCCTTCCAAAACTTTATACAGCTTTATCGAACCTTATAGAATTTTCCGGAATCTTCTAGACTCGCCGATATACTCCGCAACTCCTTCCAGAATTTTCTACAGCTTTATCGAACCTTACAGAACTTTCCGGAACCTTCTAGACTCGCTGAAATACTCCTCCATTCCTCCAGAACTTTCTACAGCTTTATCGAACCTTCTAGAAGTTTCCGAAACCTTTTAGAACCTTCACCGATATACTCCGCAACTCCTTCCAGAATTTTCTACAGCTTTATCGAACCTTAGAGAACTTTCCGGAACCTTCTAGACTCGCTGACATACTCTTCCACATCTTCCGGAATATTCCAGAGTTTTATCGAATTTTCTAGAAGTTTCCGGAATCTTCTAGACTCTTCTTGAAAATTCTAAAGTCTTCTTAGAACTTTCAGCCCTTATATCTTCAAAAGCAAGCCCTTTAGGTAAAAACGAATACCCTTATTCCCTAGGGGGGATAGAGATCTACCATACCATATAACTCTCTTGATCGTACCGGTACTCGTTTCTGAGTTTTTGCGTTCCGCACGTTTTTTTGGACTTTCTTTTATAATATATATTGATTATAGGCAAGTACTTCTTTTAACAATCTAAACAATTTTAGTAAAAATTTGAATCTTTACATTTAGATACAGAATGATAGTTAACATAAACCTTACATATATTCATAGAAATCAATTTCCTTTTATAACGCATTGTTTCAGAATATGTGTAATATAGATGATAAACAACCGTTTACCAAACATTAATGGTTATTTATCAGTTATGTAAAAATTAAAACAGTTTATTAGTAAGGTCCTTGGTGATTTAGCATACTTGAAGTTACGGTTTGGAGTCATTTTACCACCTCAAAATGCAAATGGCACAGGCAGGAGCTGTGGATGAATAAATAGATCTCTCGATCAAAAAAATTTGCTACTACGTTTGTTTACCTGATTGAAACAATTCACAGAGAATGCAGAATACATAAACTCTATAAAAGAAAAAAAAAACAGAGTGTGCAATTCACACGCGGTAAAACCTTCAGAAAACTAAAGTAGACAAGAGCGGGAAGGCTACGAAGAAAGAGGCGACCGATTATAATATCTCATTTTCTCGCGGGCCAAATCCTATAGATGTATGTGTTAGTCTCTTTTTAGTGTCGCTATTTTTCGTTTCATAGAATTTCAAATCACAACGGTGCTGAAGAAGTTTTCACTTAAAAAAAACAACAACAAGAACAGTTTCTGTTCTAGAAGGCGGTTTTAAAGCAGCTTCAGCCTTCTGCGAAAAGCATTTTCTTCGTAATCATGTTTACCAACTTTTCAAAAATCTAAGGCGTACATTTTGTAAAATTAAAGCTATTATTAAGAGCGTTTAACCAGCCAGCGGACGAAAATCCACATTTCGTCTAAAGTTGTTCTTACGATCGTGCAGGGCGGTTACAATGAGAAAGATTAATTATTCTCCGTACCAGCTTTTTAAAATTATAACTCAATATCGAATTTATTTCAATTCAAATTAGCTTTAATTTATACCTTCATCCAAAAATGCTGAAAGGCGTGATGATAAAACTATTAAAATAATGTACTTTTTGTAATTATTTTTTCATTATAAGTATTTATCATTTTTCAATAATGTCAAAATTTAATAAGAATGTTAAAAAAATCTGATATATATTAGTTTGTAAGTGCGCAAATAAATACACAAATGGATCAATTTTCGTCAAGAAACCCATGTAAGTACATATTTTTTAATGATTTTATTGAAACTAAAATTAAAATTCTAAAACATACGTTTGCTAGATAATATATTGATTTATTTTACTGCATGATTATATTATTTGAAATGGGTGTGGTATAATACAAAATCTTTTTTGAAAATTTAACAAATCTGCCAACGACCTATGGAATAACCTTTTTATACAAAAAATTTAAAAAATTTCGCAAAATTTATTACATGCGAATGCTAGATAAAAGAACACTCTTTCGAAATCCATTTATAATTTTTTTGTGGAAAAGAGTCAATACGTCTAAAATCTGTTTTGAAAATGACATATTTTTGGTTTTCTCTGGTAATGCCCTCTTGAAAGTTAAGATATGATAGAAATGGAATGACTAACGCTCATCTTATTACATCTTGTCACGCGATTTTCAAATAATCAGCCGTCAATTCACCAACTGCTGAATGCAAACTAATTTCATCTTTGAATCGCGTAGAGGAAAATATGCATTCTCGCATTGCAGAAAGTAATTCACATTCACAGGCAAAGAAAAGAAAGCGCCGAGGGCAAATTTCCGTTCCCTCCGATTCGCTAACAAAAGAATCTGAGAAGAGTTCACTTGACTTCACATGCGGGTTGATAGCGAATATAATGCCGTGACAAAGTGCAAGTCACCCAACTTAGAAAAGTGTTATGTATGCAGGTGTGATAATTATTATTGTATTATTTTTATTCCTGATTTACGACTGAAACGAGGATAGATTCTCTTACGGCCGCTTCTCCGATGAAATCATTATGGCGTGAATTTGATTTTTACACAAAACTACAATTTTATTCAGAGGTTGATGAAATTTTGTACACTTGACTTTCAAAACAAGAATTGACTTTCAAAACAGAAGAATGTATCAAATAATAAAAAAGAAATATTGTTTTAGCGATGCATAATTACTGCATGCTGATTCCAGCACTTGAATTTTAAGAGCGTTTAACCAGCCAGCGGACGAAAATCCACATTTCGTCGAAAGTTGTTCTTACGATCGTGCAGGGCGGTTACAATGAGAAAGATTAATTATTCTCCGTACCAGCTTTTTTAAATTATAACTCTATATCGAATTTATTTCAATTCAAATTAGCTTTAATTTATACCTTCATCCAAAAATGCTGAAAGGCGTGATGATAAAACTATTCAAATTATGTACTTTTTGTAGATATTTTTTGATTATAAGTATTTATCATTTTTCAATAATGTCTAAATTTAATAAGAATGTTAAAAAAATCTGAAACATATTAGTTTGTAAGTGCGCAAATAAATACACAAACGGACCAATTTTCGCCAAGAAACACATGTACGTACATATTTTTTAATGATTTTATTGAAACTAAAATTAAAATTCTAAAACATACGTTTGCTAGATAATGTATTGATTTATTTTACTGCATGATTTTATTATTTGAAATGGGTGTGGTATAATACAAAAACTTTTATGAAAATTTAACAAATCTGCCAACGACCTATGGAATAACCTTATTATACTAAAAATTAAAAAAAAATTCTCAAAATTTATTACATACGAATGCTAGATAAAAGAACAATCTTTCGAAATCCATTTATATTTTTTTGTGGAAAAGAGTCAAAAACGTCTAAAAACTTTTTTGAAAATGACGTATTTCCGGTTTTCTCTGGTAATGCCCTCTTAAGTAATACGTATTACATTCCATCAAATAACGATTGATTGTTTTTCGGGTTAGCCCCACAGACGGCGCAATCAAAACCAATGTTTAACACAAAAAAACACCTCAGGTCTCCATACACAGCAGTAGTTCAGAATATTTTCACATTGCAATAAAATCCAAATAAATGGAATATTTGTGAACATATCCGAAAACTAAAAACTGTTTTCGAAAGGTGATAACATTGATTTATCAGAAATAACCATGTATATTTTTAAATGCCAACTTTAAAAGGTATTAAACGTGGCTAAACTGGCTAAAATGGCTAACTAAAATTACTGGTAACGAAAAAAATAAAAACCTGCGCGTATTTTATTAGACAAATATATTATAAACGTTTTCATCGCCTCACTTTTTTGTCGTTGCATGTAAAAATAATTAATAAAAAATTCCCAAAGTTTCATTTTTTTACAAATTGCGGCGGAAAACTTTGGATTCTCAAAGGTGTACAGTTTAATTATTTTGTGGATATTTTTTAGATTTGACTAAACAGCGTGATTTTTTCTCTTTCTAACACCGTTTAGATCATATTTCTAACTGGTTGGGCGTTTACACAATCATAGCGACACTTACCTACATACATCTACATATTATAACATAGACTCTGTGCTTGTAGCTTGATTGTCACATGTATCCCATCCCTAGCATGTTCCTTCCCAATCCAATCCCATCCCTACATTGCTATGAACCGTTACCATAACAAATCAGTGTGTCGTCAATCGAACCTCGCGTAAGCATACCATTTTACGCTTCCCGCATTTTATACCCGCATATGAAAGTAAATACCGCTAATACAAGTGTATGAAACAAAGGCCACACATGAGAGAAGAGAAGTAGATACCACAAGATTCCTCAGTAAGTCCTTCCTTCCTTTATGTGCATTCATTTTTATTTGTGCAGTGGTCTAACATTCACACAAAAACACATACGCAAGGTCCTTCGACATTCATTCGCACCTAAATCTCACACATAAACACTTCTCGCAAAATCATTCACTAACCATTATAATAAGGGAGACACAACGATGTCAACATTAAAACATTAAAATTAAACATCAGTAAATATTCCACTAAACTAAAATAGTTATAAAGGTTTTCTTGTCAAAAACATGTCAATTTATTGGCATTGGCAGATTATTACGATGTTATTATTCGTAGGCTGCTGCAACCACATATCGTGTTCGGTTTCAAAACATATATTTTAGCTGCCTTAGCGTTAGGTACCCATGTAAAATAACGTCATAATAACAGCATAACGTACTTTACATCTTTCTTGTTTCAATCGTTTCCACCGTTAAATATACCGCAAAAGCGGAAAACGCTATCTTCACGATCCACTACTAACTCTAACTGCTAGTAAAATAGTAACTAATTGCAAAAGAACAACATAATTGTTAAATGCGTAATTTAATTCGGTTACGCCTGAAATTAAAATGAGAATTTTCTGACGATTGTTTAGTTTCTAAATAAAAAAGAAGATGGTACCATAAAAACTATTAAAATAGATACGTTAAGACGAACCAGTAGCGTATCGATAAATAACGGCTCCGGGGCAACTAAGCTTAAACTTCAATTTGAGAGGTGGGTATGGGTACCGCCGCCCTGGGAACCTATTATTGGATAACCAACGCCTCTGCCATAGGTAACCCCAAGTGGCTCCCTACGTTTGGTGACTTAGCAAAGGTGCAATGGGGTGAGGTTTGTCCAGGTCTTGGATGCGGATGCATCTCTCATCTGCTACTTAGCAGTCCGGATCAAGAGACAGGTTGAGTGAGGCCTTTTGACCTTTTCAACAGGACTCTCTCGACCCATTACCTTGCACCGCAGTTGGAGGGATGGATTCATACGACCGTCACTCCTGGACACACTGACCCCCAGATCTTACCCACCCATCATACCTTTTTCCTTTCCAGAACTTCCTATCCTTTCCTTCCTTAAAAAGACCCTCCCCACGACATCGCCTAAGATGACATAGGCCCTCAGGGGAATTTTTTTTTCGTTGCCGTCAACCAATCATAAAAAATATACGTGAAAATCATAATACCGAACAGTAAAAGGCGTTTGGTAATAATAAATACATCTTAGCTGTAATTTATTAATTAGTAATAAGTCTAGTTTAAGGTTAAATAAAAATAAGTTAAGGGAACGTACCCATCATACTACGTGACCTGTTCGGTGGGGGGGGGGGTCGTCAAAATACTACGCTCAGTACAAATGAGCGGCAGCGGCCTTAGGTTTTTGGTCACCGGGGGGGGGGGGGGGGGGTTAAAAATTGGATTAAATAAATTAAGTTGAACAGCGCCCTTGCGATGATTTTCCCACGAATTAAATTATTCGAGAGTTAATATTATATTATATTCTTTTTATCAATATCTTTAATATAAAACGAAATAAATATGCATATTTCCACATAATTAAGTTACATACATACGTAAAACAATGATAAACCACACTCCGCAATCTTCATCTGTACGTAAATCGGCACCAAAATCTAACAATTCTTTTTTTTTATTCTTGAATCTGACCCATGAGGAAACCAGCGGAAAAAAGCAACGTGTAAAAGACCTATAAACTGAGGCATCGAGAAAAGTAGCTATTTAGTAACTACACCAAAAATGCACCAATTCCTGAGCGCTAGTTTTTTTCGTCATTTGTAGGCCCATGCATTTTGTGCACGAGTTTTCATAACGCCTCTTCCTCCTTGCGCTGTCCCAACTCATTGCCTAGGTAGGCTGTTAGGGTCGGCTCTTCTCGTTCTCAGGTTGTAATTTCTCCTGTTCTGGGTATCGCCTTCATCCAGGCCGTTTTTCTGAAGAATTTTGGCGCATTGAGTCATCCAGGAGTTCTTCGGTCTTCCTCTGGATGACTGTCGATGAAGCTCCATAGACATTGCCTGCTTCACTGTGTTTCACGAGTGTGTGCCTCACGAGTTTTCATAACGCCACTGCTTCCAAATAGTGATTACTCTCCAAGGATCCTATCCTACCTCGTTTCATCGTAATTACTATGTTGGGATTGAACATGATATCACATTAATTACGTGAATCAACCCTAATTATCATCAAGGTTGTAGATCGCTCTAGCACGAAACTACGATTATACAACCGAAAATGGACGTAATGCACCACAGGATGCACATAACATATCCATAGGTTAGTTATAGCTTTATCTAGTTTTCAACTAACGACATTCGTTGTAATTTATAATAAGTAGCTACGTAACTTCACATCGCAGCATCTCGTCAATGGATGATCGTTTCGCTCCTCGGATATTACAGTAATTTATAATTACTTATATATTCACTCTGGCGATATGCTAAGTGTAATGTCTAGTTGTTGAGATAACATCTCTTAATCACCAGGAAGAAATTACAGTAGGTAATCTTTCTTTAAACTAATACCTCATACTAGATCACCGAGGCTTGGTATTTTAATAAGCCCTACCGTTACCGGCTCTGTCAGTGCTTGTTTACCTTAAGTTCAATATATTTTAATGTTGGAAATTATAATACATTATATAACTATTTACACCCCATTAATATTAATACGGATGACACGATTGGGTACCATTCAACACTCGAGTGGCTTTTCTGAGTAGCGACCGGTGTAACTCACATAACGATGGTGATTGATGTTTTATCGGAATTTTAAAGTAATGGTTTTGGACTGATTAATATTTGTAAATAACACCTTACAATCATTCAAGAATTTCAATGTAAAATTATTAGTATAAACCCTAGTTACACAATATTAGCGGCCATATTTTCACAAGCCTGAAATCAATTAAATATTATCAGTCTTGTTAAGGGCCCGCAACCCGGATTTTATTTATTACATATTTCCCTTAAACACGGTAAGTTTTAAGCTCTTAAAAAATATATGTTATTCTTGAAGATAATATCTAGACTTTGCCCGCGCCGAAACGCAAATTATATAAAATTCCCTCGATAGAAAAAAATCGCAAAGTATGCTCCAAAAATTATTATAAACACGTTTGTTTCAGTTATTTTACAAGTTACATGTATGAAAAAATTCACAGTGTTTCTTTAAATGCTGTTTAAGATAATGTCCGCGAGATTTATGCTCTATTTTAAACGAGTCGTGTTTTATTAAACATTTTCGCAATTTTCGCATCTTCTTCTTTTCGGGTCCGGTTGCAGAGCCTTAAAAAGCTGTGAAACTGTAAACTGTCGATTATTCTATGTTCGATATTTAAAAATGAAATATTTATTGAAGTGAAAACTTCTTTAGCACCATTTGAAACTCGATGAAACGAAAAAGCGACACTAAAAAGATACAAAACACCTATGTTCATCTATAGAATTTAGCCTGCAAGAGAATGAGATAATATAAACGGTCTCCTCTTCGTGCGGTGCTTCGTTGTCTTTCCACTCTTGTCTACTTTGGTTTTTTGAAGGTTTTACTTCTACCGCGTGT
This sequence comes from Limnephilus marmoratus, assembly GCA_917880885.1. Lineage (NCBI taxonomy): Eukaryota > Metazoa > Arthropoda > Insecta > Trichoptera > Limnephilidae > Limnephilus > Limnephilus marmoratus. Next base: position 26,226,063 of record OU862917.1, on the reverse strand, counting down.
GAATTGCACACTCTGATTTTTTAAGTGAAAACTTCTTTTGCACTGTTGTGATTGAAACGCAATGAAACGAAAAAGCGACAAACACATACATCTATAGGATTTAGACTGCGAGAGAGTGAAATAGAACAATCGGTCTCCTCTTTGCGAGGTGGTTGGTAGCCTCTCCACTCTTGTCTACCGCGTCAACCGCACACAATTTTATTAGTAAGTACGTACTAAGTAAGGTTTTACACTTACACTATAACATCACCTACTGATAATGTAAACAAACAAACTATCGAATTCCAAATTCTACACGAGATCCCGTGAAATAATATTGAGAAGACAGAATCTACGGGTTTCAAATATCTTTGGAATCTACTATAAATGACAAAATGCTTTTTTAGTCACAACCTTTTTCAAACGACACTTCAAATGCTGATTTATCTCATCTTCGTGAATAAGGCAAATGAATTCATAAATGAAAGGAGGAAAAACTTAAGTGGTCGCAGTGTTATTGGAGGAATCGGTTCTTTTCGAGACTTCAAACACTTATTTATTGGATGCGCCAGTCATCATTATTTCAACAAAAACTCCAAAAGCTTGCGAGGCCCTCGAGGGACGTTTTTTAGAAAGCTTTTAAATTTCGGAACCGACGCGAGGGTCGTTATTTGAAACAAAGAATTTGGGCAGCTAAGCAGGATGTTATAATTTTATGAAATTCATATTCTCTCTCCACTTACTTGTGAGTGTTTTTTTATAGCATCTTTGTATATCAGCAATTCAAGAGCCCTTTACAAGCCTACAAAAATAACTCAAATTACATATATCTACTTTGAATATCTTAGCTACTCTTAGAGAATAAAATGATGAGTTATGAAATAAAAAGAAGCAAATATTATGTATTTATATATTTGAAGATGTCTCAGACTGTCTGGTGCATCGACGAAAATGGTGTTTTTATAGATAATACTCTTATTAAAAATAAAAACTTATTTGAAAAAGAAAATTAATCTAAGAACTTAATGACATACGAGTAGATACAATCTACGTTTAATAACACTTGTGAAGGAATAATATTATATATAATATAATAAATCAAGGTTAATAATTCAATTAATTAATCAATCCAAGGTTATAATCAAATTGATAATATAACCTTGAAAATATTACAAATTCAAGGTTATTATCAATTTGACAAGAGTCCCAGGTAAGTAAGGTCCTATATAGCATCGCGTTCATTGGTCAAATCATTGTCCTACCTACATACAGTTTCGTATCGGTGATCGATGAACCGATGGATGCAATTTTTAGCCATAAGTTATTAAAATGGTTTGTCTAGTTTGTAATTAGAAGTAAGATTGTAGAAATATATTATAAGTTTGTACAGCTCCCTTGAGCTGATTTTTCAAAAAAACGGCGCCATACAGGTCATATAAATATTTGTGAGAGAGGTTTTTGGGGTGGTTCACCTGTTTCCGTAAACGCAAGAGCGAGACAGGTGATCCCACTATAAAAGGAGATGCAGGCATCTCCTCGCCCTCTTTTCCTACCGCCAGCACTTTAGATAGGACGTATTTATAGCCAACAATATCAATAAATGTTCATCTCGCCAATCGCGTGTAATTACTAAAAACCAAAGCCTACACTCGAGTCTGTATATAACAATATTATTATTATTAAAGTAGGTACCCATAACAAACCGTCAACCGTTTCTCTGCAGAGGATATACATACATATAGCACCAGACAACTTGATCCTGGGCCACACCATTTGCTGGTTCTTCTGTCATTTCTGACCAATGCGACTCATTACATGACGTATTTCCTTGAAGAAGAAGATAACACCGATAATCTAAACGAAAATATGAAAGAGGACGACATAGGAAAATAAAAAGATTAGGCTTGCAACTGGACTCCAATTGGTCTACTGAGAACTATTATTTAAACTTAATTTTTGTCAAATCATATTTCAAATTTTAGAATTAACAACATAAACTTCGACTATATTTTTTCTATAGTATTGACAGCTACCTATTTTATTGGAAACAAGTAAGAAGGATGTACTGGTTTATAACCTAGATAGTGTCTCTGATAAATATATCCGATTTTATTTATATGGAGTACCTGTTGACGTTTTCATAACTCTCTTTTTATAACCTTCATAAGAGAGTTGTTCTAATATAAATTGAATTGTATTTCCATTTAAAACATAAATATGAATAGAAAACGTTAAATAAAAATGCTAGTTAAATTTCTTTTCTCGTTCGATAAAATTATAATGATATTATTTTTAATTTCCAGTAGGGTAATCATACCAAATATGCTTCAAATGTAATGCCCACTTCTCACTTCAAAGTGGCAGAACACGTATTTATAAACAATAATTAATTTGCATTTCGTAAGATAGATAAATGTTAACGATATTTCTAATCTTCTCTTTTACACGTTGCATCAAATAAATAATGTAAATTAACAATAATTATTATCATAACTTCCCACGTACGTAAATCGTACAATCTCTTCCAAATCGTGTGGGGGGTAATAGGAAATAGTTTTGTATTAAAAGTTGCAGGTTACAACACAGTCATTGAATATGATGTCCACATTTGTCACTTCGAATCCGTACAACATCGCTTCTTACGAGGAATTGCTTTGAGGTTAGGACTTGAAAGAGGCGAGTACTGTAAGATGAAATTGAACAGACTTTAAACATTTCTTCTTTAGAAAAACGTAGAAGGACTGTGATCTAATTTGCATATTCAAAATTATCAACAGTATTACTGACACACCTGCTTTGTTACAACTCATCCAGTTCAACATCCCTTCTCGTAGACTCCGAAATAATGAATTGCTGTTGCTCTATCAACATTCTACTAAAATTATGGATATCATTCTCCTTTATCCAGAATGTCGAGACTCGTAAACGCAAGTCAAAGCATTGCATTTTTTGGTGTAAGCCTAAATGACTTTCGGCAGTCGATATGTCGCAATATGTAATTTTTAAAGCCATTTAAATCCAACTTCTAGTTTTGACTTGTAGTTATGTCCAATATTATGTACTTTTATATTATATATTGTCAATGTTCTTCATTTATATGTACCCTCCTTTCACTGCCATCTCTGGTTCTTATCCGTGTTAATGTTATATTGTTAATGGACTATTTGTTTGTAAATAAATAAATAAATTTCCGCTTAAAATTCAAAGAAACTCGACACCAGTTCTTCGTCTTTCTTCTAAGAGTTCTTCCTTGTAATCGTATCTCCTATACAACGATCCCTCTATCTATTAGATACCTGTAGTATTTAGAATCCGGTATTCTATTCATGTCTCCTGACTTTTAACTTTCAACAGCCGTTTTGAATTACATTTGTATGGTCTGAGGGGTAGAATACAATAAATAATAAGGGTGAGTCGTCTGCCGGTAAGCTTACTTCCGGTTCTCTAAGGGAAAGATATAATAAAATAATAATTTATGCAGCAGGTAAACGCACAGGTGCCTCACTAGCAAATGCGGGTTGTATAGTGTATAAATAACCTGTTTGGTAGGAATAGAAAACACTTAGGAATTTTGTTATTTTATGGCGAGTGTTTATTTATGTAACTTAACCAATTGAAGATATTTTCGCATGTATAGTAGCGTGTGTCAATTATTTAAACTTTTGAATTCAGAAACGCCCGGGGTCTCAAAAGTTGCGTCTTGCAAAGAAAATGAGAACTGCATTTAAATTTTTTTTTTAAATGTTTATTAGCCCGCTAAAATGCATTGAAAATCAGAAAACAAACCTAAACATTTTTTTTTTTAATTTTTAATAAAAAAATTTTTTCAGTAATCTAACCTTTTAACGTTTATTATTAAAAAATGCGTATAACTGACAAAAATGAAAAAAAACTTCAACTTTATGAATACAAGTAAGTCAACAAGAATTCTGATTTTATCCAGAAAAAGTGTTATTTTCCCCTTTTATTTTTTTAAGCAACACATCACATATGTTAAAAAAAAATTTTTTTTGGTTCTTTGTACTGCAGTTATGTAATGAAAAATAAGTTTGGTACAAAATATAAAATATGAACCCTTTGTTTTATTTTTTTTCCAAATCACGAAATCTATTTTTTTCGAAACTTCCGGCCATTTTAGCGGGCTAATAGTGAACAATAATTTCATTTTTGTTTACGTTTTCGAATAGCTACAGATCATACGAAACTTTTGAGACCCCGGGCGTTTAAATATAAGGCCATTTGTTTTCTCTCTATGGAGAGCGACACACGCTAATGTATAGTACTCGCCAAACTTTAAAACCGGTCTGAACATGGTACGGTCCATTCTCGTGGAGTTACTGACTTTACAATGAACGTAAGCTGAAGAGAAAGATGCGTAAAAACATACGTGCGACAGAGACAGGCGTGGGCGGGGGCATCCCACTTTTCTGTCATTAAACTCGCATATTGCAACGATTTCTGATTAACGTCAGGCCGGTTTTAAAGTTTAGCCTGTACCATACTCGTAGTAGGTAGGTACCTAACTATCCAGCTTTACCCGAATTTCGACAGAAAATATTAACTTTAATGTACTACAGCTCATGATTTATACGACGTTACCAGCTGAAAACAGTTGATTTACCTATATTTGTGCAAATTTAATGACACCTTTTTATATTTGACAGCGTTTCTGGTTTATGGCTAAGATTAATTATTCATTTAAGCGCAAAAGTAGATACATTGTGTATGAGAATATCTCTACATTGAGGAATGAAAATAACAATAAATGCTACGGAATTAATAAGATGTCAATGATTTACTTAGGGATAACGAATAGCGATTGTTAAGGTATCACGATAATCTCAATCTTTATCAAGTGTAAACCCCTTTATCTAAACACTATAAACTAAACAATGCAATGTACAATTTATTACATTTTAATTAATATTGTGACGGTGAATATGAAAAAAAAATATTTAAAGTGAAACAATAACTTTGTAAACACCACTTTTATTTTTTATACTTTATGCCGACCGGGTTTCGCTACAACCGTAGCTTCATCAGGGCAGTATAATACTCTACTAAGAGTATTATACTGCCCTGATACCGGATCTGCCCTGATGATGGACACTGCAACGATGTCCGAAACGTTGACTAAAGAAGGAGGTAGCGCAACACGGCATAACACCCCAAAAACAAATAACGAAAATTTTAAAGGGTAGATTTAAAAAAAATTAAAATGCGTATCTTACGAATGTCATTTGTTGAATATACGAGCATATCTACATTTATGAATACTGCACGAGTGTCCCAATTGCCGGAGCCAGGGGGGCTAGGTCATCCCCAATCGGGGTAATGGAAAGGGGAAGGAGATAAGGAAGAGGAAAGTAATTGATTATCCAGATCTAGTCACTAAATGCGTCTTAATCACATTTCAAACAAGGTTTCGATTCAAGCTGGTCTTTCACAAGGGCGTTGCGTAACTAAAATTATCTACCACTCTAAATATTTTTACTCATCGAGAATCAAATCAAAACTCAGGTACACCTCATACATAATTCGTATGTCTAGTAATGTTACATTGTCGTATAAACAAGCTTATGATTCTGAGTGGTTAAAATAAAATTTTGATTATTTTGAACACTGATAAATCTCAAGAAGTTATTCAGGTAAACTAAGATGCTTAGATATTTTATAATTACGTAGGCACTAATGTATTAGAAATATAACTCAAAAGCCAAGATAAAGAACTTTCCTTTGACAGACATGAACATTACAAGGTCTATGAACTAAACAGGTACCTGGTAAATTAAATCCATTGGGTTATTTTGAATAGGTACCATCCTGATTTCCTTTACCTCTATGGTGGGTACTAAATAGGTACTTGTCTTTAATATGTCCAATAATATTCCGATTATGAACACTTTCACATATGGCAATACTTTACGTGAGCTGCACATGACCAATATAGATCGAGTTTCTAATAGATTTGCGTTTTCCGGTCTACTTGACAAGAAATAGCGACGTTTTCCACGGCACATGAAAAAACGAACGAAGAAAATGCATCTCATTTTGTTTGACACACTAAAAACACTCGAACGGTGAGCTTTGACATCATGAAATTTTCACAGCTGCTTCTGCGTGGAATTTAAAAGTAAATACAGACATTTTCAGCTCAATATGTCATATCCAACGCGAGGTATGGAAAGTAAAGGTAATATCAAATAAACTTTATTTTTTGGATAATGTATTGGATAACCAACACCTCTGCCATAGAGGTCACCCCAAGCGGTTCGCTACGTTTGGTGACTTAGCAGGGATGTTCGGGTTCATGGGATAAGGTTTGTCCAGGTCTTGGCGGCGGATGCGTGGCGGACTGGATCGAGAGAGACTGGTTGAGGGAGGCCTTTTGACCTTTTCAGCCGAACTCTTTCAAACAATATCAGTCACTCTCGGACACAATGACCCACAGATTCGTACCCACCTTTCATACATTTTTTCTTCCCAGAACCGTCTATCTTTCCCTTACTTAAAAAGACCCAACACAGCATCCCTTAAGATGACATAGGCCCTGAGGGAAATTATTTTCCTCATAGCCTCCTGAGTGAAGCTAATGTAAAAAAAAAGTAAAAAAAGGCACGACGCACATTTTGCCTACCCCATACTTTACAATGAGAAAATTTTGTGTTAAAACACGAGCGAAACCGGTTAGTAATGAAATGCATCAAAAAACATATTTTGGCTGGAGTGGTGAATGAATCTAAAAATTTACTTGGTTCGTTAGAATATTTTTTGAGGTTATTTGGATTCTGAAAATGCAGTGTTTCTTTTGTCATGTTCTGTAACCGTAAAAACGCAAGGCAGGTGGTTTATGTAGTTTTGAGGAACGTGCTTACCTGAAAATTTTATAATACCAACATAATAAGCAATTTCCTCTTGTTAAAAACACGTAGGACTAAAGCATCCCATAAAACCTTCTCAGAGGTTATTTATTTATTGCAGTCAATAAAAAGGATAAAAAAAACGTCCTGAGAATTTATTCTAATAGTGCAGGTTGTTTTATGAAATGAGACAGGAAGTGACGTAGGAAGGTAGATTTTTCGACTCCAGAAACTAATATCTACAGCCTGTATGTCGGACGAATATCTACAGCTCATATGTTGAACTAATATCTACGAACTTCAGAGTGTTGACTAATATCTACAGAGCTAAGGTCGGACGAGTATCTATGACGGTCCCAGTGTTGACTAATATCTACAGAGCGTAGGTTGAACTAATATCTTCAGAGCGTAGGTTGGACTAATCAGCTAAATGTGTCCAATAGTCCGATATTAGAGATTTTTACATACAAACTTACATAAATTAAGTTTTTTAAACTGTATACGCAATATTACGTTATTCCAATACGCTATACATAATTGCAAATCCAACCTCTGCCAGTGCTGTAGATATTCGTCAACACTTTGGTTATCATAGATATTAGTTCGATTTTTTCAGTTTTTGGAATTCCTGTAGATATTAGTAGACGCCTCCGATTTTTCTACCTTCTTTACCTTCTAATTTGTATGTCTTGGTGTTAAGGTTGTCATAAATAATGGTGATGTATTAAATTTTAGGACATCTGCAAGACTTTTTTAGTACCCAACTAGTTTTAACTCGTAGTCTGTAAATTTGTTTGTACGTTCCGGTTCTATTTCAAGATGGTGGCCGTTTTAATGGCTTTGTAAAGATTGTTTCTTCGAAATTTAGTAATCTTCGTGTTTATTTGAACTTTCTCATTCGCATTTTTTCAATATTATCCTGCCTGAAGAAAGTTTGAAAAAAAGAATTGTTATTGTGATAGTGACGTTTCTTTCGACAAATTGCACAATAACCTTCCGTTTTTGAAATAAAAAAAATGTTACTTAAAATATTTGGTTTATTAATTATGTATTTAAGTAGGTACCTACTTACAAATCGTATGATTTCTGAGGAATTTTTGGTTTTGATTAATTAAATAAGAGAATAATTAATTAAATAAATTAAATTAATTAATTAAATAAACATGCTTTTCATGCGAAACGAGGTCTACTGTTCACAGAACTACTAGAAGGTAAGTACAGAAAGAAGTGTATGGAAGAAGTAGTCTTGGATGACCCAGGAAAACATTACTCATTATCGAGTTGAATATTATCAAGAGTCATTATGACAGAAGAGTATGCGTGAGACAGTGTATGAATGTTGATAAACGAGAAAGGAGTGGCAAAAGAACATAATATTGTGAATGTAGTCGGGGACGTCGAGTGAAGATATAACACGATGAAGTGAATAAAATTTTTGGATCGGGCATATCAAAAAGTCGTAAAAACAGAAAGTTAAGAATGTGGTTGAAGCAAGGAGTGTGTGCTTGGAAAGAGTTGTTTAAAATATCTGCATTACCTGGGTGAAGTACTTACGACCAACCGAAATCATTTTCAAACTGCAATTTTCAAAAACAGTTTTTCTTTTAATTTACAATATCTATTGAATAATAGTTAAACTTTTATTTTCAGCAATAACTATTAGCCATTCTTATTCCAAAATGCATTGAACCCAAGGTTGTCTTCAATTTTCAAAATAAATTCGGCAATACATATTCTAAACAGATAGCGATAGAAATACCTACATAAATACGTGCACTTTCTCAGAAATGGACAGGTAGCCAGTTGAAGGCACAATGTGATCGGAATACTATAATCTTTCACACAATCTAGAAGGAACCCCTTGCATACGAGTTTTAAAGTCATAGTTCATAATATATCAAAGTACTTTATTTAAAGAATTTAAAAAAAAAATTGTCAGATATGAATGTTCACCTGTATAAATAATGTACGTTAATTATTTACTATTTTTAAAGCATTCCATAACATAACAACGTGTACCAAACAAACCATATTTTTGGGAACTAAATTAATAGGTAGGCTTCTAGAACAAGATATTTGTGTACTTATACGAAAAAAATATCCTGTGAAGGCAAAAATCAGTTAAAAAAAATTGAATCGTAATAATTTTTCAAAAAAACATTATTTTGTTATTTATATTAACCTAGTTAAGTTATTTAACATTGATCCATCGGAATTATCGACCAAAACTATTCAATATTCAATTGCCAACAGTAAATTTCAAATATAACCAATAAATCAATCAACAATAAATAATAATAATAATAAATTCATTGAAAAAAGTAGAAAAAACACTTTTCACACAAATAAGACACCTGCAAACAACACTAACAAAAGGGAAATTTTATCTTCCCACACTCTTGATAAAAATTTACGCACCGTGATTTAAAAATATATTGTTAAAATTCACTGTTTCACTTGTATATGTCGAGTTTAGTTTTTTTAAATACACGTAAAAACACACACAGTTTTGCAGCGAAACAAACGGCAAACGTTCCACGTTCGAAAGTTTACAAACAAATGATTCGAACGAGCATAGATAAAAAAATGAACTCGTTTTCACTGAAACTTTTAAACAACTAACTGTCACATGGAACGAAAAAACGCCGCGGTTTGTCGTGACGATCCGCGCTCGAAATTCGAAAATAATGCCCAAGAGCAACGGCGACACCCACGCGCGTACAGGTAGGATTGTAAATTCAAATACTGAAAAAATCTACGGCCAGGTATAAGTGCCGTCCCCAAAAATCAACATACAACAGAGGAACACACAAAATCAAACCCCGAGTAAAAAAGCTCTCACAAATTGCTGGACAAACAAAAATCGTCGACAGTTTTTTTGTAAAGTGCATGCCAGCTTCTTTAAATGTTTGGATTAGTCCAACCACGAAAGTAGCCTTGCACTTGAGACACGAGTGTGACGGAGACAAATATTAGTCTTCTCCTTCTATCTCTCAGGTATGTGAATCGCATGCGTATTGGTGAGATCTCACCGTGGTGCAGATTAAACAAGGAGCTCCGACTATGGTAAGGAAATCAACGGCGCGGAGAAAAAAGATCTTATCATTATGAAGTGAAAAAAGCTTTAATAAGCGTATTGAAATGTTTTTTTTATTAAAAATTGTTTTGCTGTTGAGATTAGTTGACTGTATTTCAATATCCACCCTTGTACAAGATATCAAGTGAAAATGGTGGTAAAGTGAGAATTTGTATACAAAATTATGATTTGTTCAGAGTTACAGGTAATTTTGAAGGGAATATGCGTAACTTTTTATGCAGTGGTTGCATTTTAGTAGCTTTGTGTTGGTAAATGTAGCGTGCGTTCGGAGACATTCAACCGAGAAGTACCATGAAAGGAAAGATGAGCGAGAGTTTGGATGCGACTTGAATTTTTAAAGGTTTTGTTTGCAATAATTTACACCCTAGGCACGCCCTTGAAGTATAAAACATAATTAAATAATATTCTTACGATGTTTTTAATGATTTTCCTTACTGTTGTATTGTCGGTTTGCAACTATTTTTCACCGCAAGAAGCACTTTTTCACAGATTGAAAAATACATTTTTTTCTGAGCGCAGACCTGTGGAAAATCACGTGATAGCATAAGTGTAGGTTTTGTGAAGCTGAAAGTATTTATACAAAAAAGACGCCTTTCAAAATAAGAAATTTAGGTACCTGTCCGATGTTAGTAAACTTGAAAAATTACCTAATTCATCTAATTACCTAATTCATTCATTAATTAATTCATCTAAGCATTTAAACAAAAGACATATGCATTTCGAATAAAGAATTGAAAATCCATAAGAAAATGTTGGTTTCTAGGTACTTTATGGCTGATATGATATAAAGTTAAAAGTAGTTTTTTTATTTTTTTATTATAGCGACTATATAGAAAATTTTTTACATACAAAATGTAATGTGAAATTAAGTATAACATATTGTATTTCTTAGTCCTCCTCACTAGGGGGTCCTGTGCCGAGGCGGACTAAAGTTATTTAAATATAGTTCATTTGTCTTCTATGTCGTTTTTAGCGTCTTCGCTAGGGTTTTCTCATTGACCTCTTTAAGCCATATTTTTATTCTTGATTTGTATTCAATTGGATTTTTTATTAGTTTTATGTCTTGGAGAAGGATGTTATGGAGTTTTGTTGCAAAGTATGTGTAGTTTCTTTGTTCAAATGTGGTTTAATAACTTGGAATATTTTTTATATCATTTTTATTCGATCTAGTGTTATGCATACACGGTCTAGTAGAGGATTCATTATTTTTGAAGAGCTTCAATAATATATTTTTGGCATATATTTGTTGTACATTAGTGATAAAAGTAGTTGCAATTTTGAGTTAAAATTAAAAGTTTACTGGACTTGAATAAGGTAAACGCATTAGGCAGGAATATTTCACATACTTACAAACTTAAAAATATAAACTGCTATAAGTCACCCCACTCGAATTTAGAAGGATTTGCGCATGGGTAGCCCTTGAAAGAGGGTATGGGTAAGGTGTAACGACTGTAACGTCTTGTTCTTTTTACAGCAGACACATAAATGCTGAAGAAGAGAGGATTGAAGAATGTAAAACTGATAGAACTAATTACACGAGAAACTGCGAGGCAAGATAAAATTAGAATTAAGTTTTGTCTACCAATATTTGACGAATAAAATAATAAATACGTATATCTATAACAACAAATTCATATTGTAGGCAAGTGTACAAAAGCATTCCGCCGACAACTCTTTCGTAACCTCTTCACATAAATACATAAACAATGGATGTCATAGATGATGTTTGAGAGGCGGGTACGGGTACCGCCGCCCCGGGAATCATTTATTGAATAACCAACACCCCTGCCACAGATCACCCCAAGCGTTTCGCTACGTTTGATGACTGGGATGCCCGGGTTCGTGGAGTGAGGTTTGTCCGGGTATTGGCATGGCAGGCCGAATCGGGAGAGAATGATTGAGTGAGTCCCTTTGACTTTCCCAGCCGTATTCTCTCGGAACATCGCCTTGCACTGCAGGGGGAGGGATGGATTCATACGTCCGTCACTCCTGGATACACTGGCCCCTAGATTCCTGCCCATCCTCAATACCCTTTTCCTTCCCAGAACTTCCTCTCATTCCTTTCCTAAGAAGATTCTCCACACAACATCCTCAAATTACATAGGCCCGAGGGGATTTATTTTCCTCAGGGCCTCCTGTGTTGAACTAATGTAAAAAAAAAACTTTAAAAAAAATAAATTATGTGAATATGTCTTTCGCGTAATAATTTTTCGATTGTCAAAATTCAAAATATTGTTTTTTTTTTTTAATTTTAAGTCCATTCACATTACCTACGATAAAAAATACGTCATTTTACATGTCATGTGATGCTATAGCATTTATTAAGTAACATTATGACAAGTATTTTGTAAAAAAAAACTGCATAGTTTATTATAATTACTTCATATTATTCATACTATTAAATTTTAATATGTACCTATATCAAATCATCAGCACGAGAGATGCCAGTGAGGCTATAATTATCTCTATTTGTTACAAAAATGGAAGAAAATAAAACATTTAATATGATGTTTATATTAATTTGATGCAACAATACCCAGTTAGGCATCGTATTAATTTTTGGAGATCGCTGGCAACGGTTAAAATGCACTTTTTTTTTTAAAAACCTTTTCAATTTTACGTAATCGAAATTTAGAATGAAATATTTTTCACTTCCCCCAATGCAAATAGTTGTCTTTTAATGTAATGAAGGCGATCAAAAGATTTTTTTTTTAAAAAGTGCGTATTAACCATTGCCAGCGATCTCAAAAATTTACCGGCATCGTAATGTGGATTTGATTTGATCTCAATAACAATTTTAAAATATTTATTTCATCAAAATGGATGTTTGGCGGTCTCCATGTACTTTCAGGGACATTAAAAGATATTGTGCACGTTGAACTGTGGAAGAACGTCAGACGGTGTGCAGGCAAGACGAAGTTAGCTCTTGCAGAATCAACATTATAATAACGATCTAATCTGTTTTCCGTAAAAAAATATTATCAAATTGTGCACCAATTCTAAAGCCTGAAAATATCTAAAGGCCTGCTATGCAGCAGACGATCGCTCCATAAGGTTAGTGTCTTTTGTTGTACATTTAGACCAGTGCCGATTGCCATTCTGTCGATATATTTTTGTCCGCAGTAGATTCATTAATCAAATAATTTTTAAGGGTATAACGCTTATCAAGATCGGGGTTATTTACACGCCCTACATATTATGATTCAATGCCGTGCATATTTTAACGTTGTACCTAATTTAATCGAAGTATTTTGCCCTTCAGAGGCATTATCAAAGTGTAACATGGCCACGTACAACAGTAGACCCATTAAAATACAGATACCATTATTTTTAATAGCAAAATAAAGATAAGTGAAGGTGTTAAGTACAATTTGGTCTAGTTGTAATCCAGTTGCACATCGATAACAACCTAATTATCGTTGTCCTCAATTGAGTTTTTCTTTTAAGTGTTTATACAACTGTTATTTTCCTGACAATAAACGTTACAAATTAAAAGTATTAATAACGTAATAAGCATTAGGTCATTGACTGCCAATGGTTTATCTATTCCAAGTTATTAGAATTTGAAAATAAAAAACTTTTGTACTTTCTTCCACTAACTTATATTTCACCAAGACCGGTTTCATCCTATTACGGACATTTTCAGACTGGTAGTTAAAATTCTTATGCTACGGTATTTATACACGCTTAGGCAGGGGTACACAACATTGTCTCTATATAATGAATGTTTCTATTTTGTTAATTTTAAGGTATTATAAGTTATTTTGTTAATTTTAGGTACACACAGGTAATTATAAAGTTTATTATTAAAATTGTGAATGATGTTACATATTAAATAGATATTTTTACTTCAAATGAATATACATGAATTTATATAATTTAAAAGGTTTGTGATTACTGATATTTTATTTTGGTAATATTGGGTTATTCCCTCCTTGTTGCTTAGGGCTTAATTGACAAATATTGATGTACTATGGTAATAAATACTAATAATAAATACCATAGTACATCAATATATGGAGGTCTTGGCGGCGGATGCATCTGCCCACCTACTGCGTGACGGGCCGGATCGAGATAGACTGGTTGAGGGAGGCCTTTTGACCTTTCCAGCCGGACTCTCGCAACCCAGCGCCTTGCACCGCAATTGGAGGGATGGATTCATACATCTGTAACTCTTTGATACACTGAGCGCCAGATTCACCCCTCATATTCACCCCTCAATGCATTTGTTGTGGGCGATATCAATATCGATATTTCTGATGAATTTGAAAACAATAGAAATAAAGAAAAAACTGATTATATCAACACATTAACGGAACTAAACTTTAAACCATGTGTAAAAAAATATACGAGAGAATGTCTTGGACAAAGGTCATCATGCATTGATCATATCTGGTGTAATACTAATGAAACTGAAAAAATAAAATCAATTATTTGGAAAAATAATATTACTGATCATCACACATGCATTGTAGCCTTTAAAACTGACAAAATAGATGTGAAAAATTACTCCCACAATAATTTTCCAAAAACTATTATTAATTACGAAAAATTACAACAAAACCTTAACACTGAAAATTGGGAAACTGTTTTATCCTCTAATAACACCGATTTATGTTCACTTAATTTTGAATCAATCTTAAATAAGCATATAAAATCCTCCTCTTCCATTATAAAATACTCTCCAAATACTAAATTTAAAAAATTAAAACCGTGGATCACCCAAGGAATCATATTCTCAATTAGACATAAAGAAAAAATTTATAAGGAACATAAAAAATTTCCAGAAAACTATAAACTATACGAATATTTTAAAAAATTCAGAAATAAACTGTGTTACATTATCCGGAAAACCAAAGAAGATTTCTATAAAGAAAAAATCAATATTGCTGGCAACAATAATAAAAAGGTATGGCTAACTATCAATGAAATTATCAATAAAAAACCTAAAAAATCTAACATAAACAAAATTACAGATTTGTTTATTTGTTTATTTGTTTATTTGTTTATTAGGAACATACACAGTACATAAGTTTACAAGTTATAAGGAATGTTAAATAAAGTAATTACATGCTTTAGTACCTATTACGTAAGTCCGTATAATATCTGGGATAATACGCCTGGGATTTGAACAGTTCTTAAAACTTAACTGATGAATGAAAGAGAAGAATAATATAAAGGAAAATTGTATACAAAGATAAAAGAGATTTTTTTTTTTTTTAGAACAAGAATTACATGCTAACAAATTGTAATTAGTTTAGTGAAAAGATGAGTATTTTTATAGCAATAAAAAATACATGCTCATGAGTAGTAATTAAAGTTTAATGAAAATATAAGTGTAAATAAGAAGTTTTAAAATTAATTATATCACGCCAACAAATTTAGTAAATTAGTTTTGTATGTTTGCAGGGAGTTGTGGAAAATGTCTAAGTGTAATAATTTTTCATAGTGTGTATAAGATGTGATTGCGCGAGAGATTGGTGAGTTTTGTGCTGCATTAGTATTATTGTATCCTATGTGAAAAAGTGAAGTGTGCCTGGTACGCCTCATTGGAACATTTAAACCAATGACAGATAGCAATTCGGGACTATCTATTTTATTATTAAGCAGGTTATGTAGAAATATCAGATCTGACAGTGTGCGTCTTTTTTGTAAAGATAACATATTATTTGAAGTTTTGTTGTATTTCTTGAGTAAATATTTCGAAAATTTATTCTGTATACTCTCTATTAAGTCTATGTATACCTTATATTGAGGATTCCATATGGTGGAAGCATACTCCAGTGGACTTCTGACCAATGAACAGAATAATATTTCCAGAGTCTTAGCACTTTTAAAAACTTTACATACTCTTAATAGAAAACCTAGCATCTTATAAGATTTTGATATAATGTATTCGATGTGCTTATCAAATATTAGTTTGCTATCCAAGTGAACACCTAGATCTTTACATGTAGACAAATATTTTAGAGGTTTGTTATTCAAGTTGTAAGGATAGGTTATTTTATTTTTATTTCTAGTAAACGTAATCGAGTGACACTTGGATATATTTAAGGACAATAAGTTTGATTCACAGTATGTGCACAAATGATCAAGATCTCTTTGTAATTCGATGCAATCGGATAACGACTGAATAGGTTTAAAAATTTTCATGTCGTCCGCATACAATATAAAGTAACTATTTGGGAAGCATACAAGAATGTCATTTATATAAATATTGAATAGGAGTGGTCCGAGATGCGACCCCTGGGGCACACCTGAGACGATTTCTATTAAGCAAGATGCGAAACCATTGACAACCGTAATTTGGTGTCGATTTGAAAAAATTGTAAAAAAACAGATGTTCAAATTTATAAAAGAAAATAATATATTAAATTCACATCAATATGGTTTTAGAGAAAATTTGAGCACTCAAGATGCTATCGTAGACCTAACATCTGAAATATATAAATCTTTAGATAACAAAAAAAAATGTATTGGAATATTTGTCGACTTACGAAAAGCTTTTGACAGTATATCACATTCGAATCTTATCTCTAAACTAAAGAAAATTGGTATAACCAATAATGCCCTAACATGGATCGAAAATTACCTATTTCATAGAGAACAATTTGTCAAATTAAATGGTTTTCTTAGCGATTCTCAAATCAGTAAATTTGGAATCCCGCAGGGAACAGTATTGGGACCAATTCTCTTTATCATTTATGTTAATGATATTTTTAAACTCACCATTAAATCCAAAATAATATCTTACGCTGATGACACAGCAATTTTAGCTGAGGGATCAACGTGGAATGAAACTCAGAGAACGGCGGAATCAGATATAAATTTAATTAAAAAATGGTTTGATCAAAATTTACTATCTCTGAATACAGATAAAACTTTTGTAATTCCTTTCACTCTGACTAAAAAGGCTACCCCTGAAAATCTAAATATATGTATACACTCATATAATTGTAATTCAAATTCATATATATGTAAACCTGATTGCTCTGTACTCACTATTAAAACCAATGTTAAATACCTTGGGGTAACTATAGACAGTAACATAAAGTGGAAGATGCAAATCAGCACAACAGTTGAGAGACTAAGAAAATTAGTGTACATTTTCATTAGAATTCGAAACATTTTAAATATTAGTATGTTAAGAACTATTTACTTTTCCTTAATCCAATCAGTGCTACAGTATGGAATTGTTGGTTGGGGCGGTGCATTCAAAACTTCTCTTTTACCATTGGAAATCATTCAAAAATTAATTATAAAAATAATTTTAAAAAAGCCATATGATTACCCCACTATCAAATTATTTCAAGATTTTAAAGTACCTTCACTTCATGTTATTTATAAAAAAATTACAATTCTACAAATACACAAAGATTGCTTCAATAATGAGAGCTTCACTCCTTTTTCAAGCAGCATGAGAACAAATATCCTGGGCTCTATGACTGTCCCGCGTTGTAACACCACCACAGCTCAACAATACTATAAATATATTGGAGTTAAATGGTTTAACCAATTACCAGTTAATTTAAGATTGGAAACAAATTATAAAAAATTCAAAAAATCAATTAAAGCTCTTTATATATAACTTATCACAATCACTACATCTTATAATATTTTATTTATAAACACAATTGTAACATCTGATATCCTTTTTCTTTCTTTAATTTTTACCTTTCTTTTTTATATCCTCTTCTTTCTGCTTATGTTTTATATATTATATAAAACTATAGATGCATATTATTATATATACGATTTTTTTTTCTTTGTATACTGTTAATTATCCATCAATTGATCTATATGTATATAAAAAAAAATTATATATTATTTAAACTTACATAAAAATTAATATCTACATTCGTTGTCTCCGCCTTTTTAACACGAGCTTTGCTCTAAAAAAAGGTGTAAGACGTATTAAATAATGTATATTTTTTTTTTCAAAAAACTTTATTTATACACAAAAACATGAAATTTTTGTAAAATTTATTAAATAAAAAAAAAAAAAAAAAAAAAATACCTTTTTCCTTCCTACGACTTCTTCTCCTTCCTTTACCTTAAAAGACCCTACACACAGCATCCCCAAAGTTGACATAAGCCTTGAGGGAAATTATTTTCCTCAGGGCCTCCTGTGTGAAGCTAATGTAAAAAGAGTCACCAAATTCTCATAAAAGTGAGTATTAAGTCACCAGTTTTAAGTCAGAATATGTCTTAGTCATAAGTCACCAGCTATAAGTCTTAGATGTAAGTCACTAGTTATAATTGTAAATCTTAGCTGTAAGCCAGTAATATAAGTAGCTATAAGTCTTAGACGTAAGTCACTAGTTGTAATTGTAAATCTTAGTTATAAGCCAGTAATATTAATTATTTTATATATTTATTTGTACAGCGCCCTTGAGGTGATTTTCCACGAAAACGGCGCTATATAAATTAGCCAATTATTATTATTATTACAAAATTTGAAATTCAATCGAAGATTTAAGATATAAATATAATCGTAAAAAGAAAAGAAAACGTATCTCTGTTACCCCAAAATAAGAGCAAGTTTTTTACAATAATTATTAATTTTCTTGTTTTACTCTATTTGATGTTCGCAAAATACCTTAAAATGAATATTTAAAAAAATGCTCACCTACCTCGTAGATAACCGTGCTAACTTTAAGATAGTTAGCGAATATAAATTAGAAATTAAAAATTGAAAACCATTTTAACATCTTTCTATTGAAAATCAATCAGATATTAAACCAACATGGCCTCTGGAGATGGGAGACGGTCAAATAATATCCTTCAAAAACGACTTTTGCATAATTTCTAATTGATATATTTTCATTTTTCTTCTGTTTTTGTTTTACGTATTGTTACTTTGTTTTACTTACTATTACGGAATGTATTGAATTGCACTACTACCCCTGCATATCTTCTGGAATAAATTATTATTATTATTAAAACAAAGGATAATTCAACTAATGTTATTTAATGTATATGTTACTGTAAAAGCCCGAACTACGGTAAATCCTAAGATTTTCCGGTAAATCCTAAGATTTACCAACTCTTAATGGTAAAAGTCCGAACTGTTCTTTAATCATCGTTCGCCAACCTAACCTAACCCAACCTAACCTTATTTAACCTAACCTAACCTAACCTAACATGAACTAAATTCTAATGGTAAAAGCCCGAAAAAATAGTTTATAATATTTAAATAAGAAACGATTTTTTCGAGCTTTTACCATTAGAATTTAGTACATGTTAGGTTAGGTTAGGTTAAGTTAGGTTAGGTTAGGTTAGGTTGGTGAACGATGATTATAGAATGGTTCGGACTTTTACCATTAAGAGTTGGTAAATCTTAGGATTTACCGGAAAATCTTAGGATTTACCAATATTCGGGCTTTTACGGTAACATATATATTTCTCAAATTTGTACTTACAGGAATAACCAATTCATCAAATAGAATAAAGGCAATAAATTAATGTATCTACGTATTTATTTAAAATGCTGAGATGCAAAGATTCCGGTTTATCGAATGTTCACAAAAATGGTGAAGTGAAAACTTTAAAATGGCTTTTCATTTGTTTTTCATGAAGGTAAAAGTATTTATTGCACAAATCCTTAATCAAAACTGCAAGAGATTTCCGAACGTATATTTTGCGCGGGTTCATAAAATCCCTCAAAGAAAGAGATAATTGCGCTCTGAGTCAGTGCTTACCAGTCTCCAATGGAACTGGGTCCGCAGAGTCCATTGTGTGGAGCTGAAAGAAACCTTTGAACAGACGTTATTGCAACTGCCATTGTATGCAATGCCCGAGGTCGATATTCTATCAAAAGATGACAAAGACGTTTTGAACATCAATTATTTTGTGTATATAATACTTACACTTCAGACGTCATTTACATAATGTTAAAAAGTATTTATTTTTCAATATTTCTTGACAGCATTTTTATTAGGTTTCATCATTCGTAGGCATATTCGTAATGCAAATGTCGAGGATTTACCACTCTTACGCCTCAAAGAGCACATTTATTCTACATCCATTCTATCTATGCCTATTCAACATCCTTCAACAGACAACAGATGTCGTTAGTATATAGATGGTTTTGGATTCTCTCCTTAAAAGAGTGGCGACTATTGTCGTTCGTGTCTAATGCGCAAACCCGCAAACGATTACGGAAATAACCGATGATACACGATAAACAGCTTGGTTCCATCAGTGTCGAGTTTTATGACTTGATAATTACTTAGAGCATCCAATAGGATGGACATTTGGTCCAGTTAAATTAAATTAATTGTAAACATTACAATAAAATAAATAAAGTAACGTGCATTCTCGACCAACCTTGATCGTTATTTGAGTTTTCCCAACGCATTTTAATTAACTAGGATTGAAGAACATTGCGGTATGCAATTCTCAGATTTGAAATTTTTATTTTAAAAATAATGGACTATTGTTTTTCACTCTACGGCTTTCTTGACGTAATTAATGTAAGCATTTTACTGTAATAAATAAAACTTTGAAACTAACAGAAGCCACATTTACATCTTCAATCCAAATTTTACAACGAGTGGATCGAAGAAAAGTTTGGGAATTTTCTAAATAGATATGGGATGTGATAAAAGAAGTATATGGCCCGCCCCGGGTTCCACCCGATAGGGGGGTGCCACCCGACCGAGTGTCACCCCCAAGAGCACGATTCTCTAGCCAAAGGTGCGTGGCGTTCTATCTTCTCTAGAATATCCCTAGGAAAGGCATTCCCTATCGGGGAATATAGGGGACAAAGTTAACTAGAGTTTCACAAAATACATAATGTATGAATTTGGGTGAAGCAAGGATATTGTGTCGAGACAGAGGTGGATGGCGTTCTATCTTCTCTACATATTCCTAAGAAAGGCATTCTTATTTGGGAAATGTAGGGGAATTGAGTGTGGATGTTATGATACACAAAACACCCACAAAACATTCACATTGACAAAACGTATGTACCTATCTATTATCATTTCAGATCTCATCTCTCGGATAAAATATACCACTAGAGGTGATTCTGAAAGTATAATCTACTGTTGCAGAGTAGGGCGAGGCAGGCAGATAACCCGTTACTGCTTAATACATAAGTGTAATTAAAAAATCGTTTTTAATTAGCAATGGATATCAGAGGGGCGAGCAAGCGTCACAAATTACAGGCTTATCAGGAATCTAACACCTTTTTTTACCTCACAGTGAAATAATTGCATTTCTCTTGATTAGTGCTAAATATTATACCTGTACAATAATATAATTACATAAATCGATTATGAAGCTTTACAAAAGGTTTTCATTTTCTCGTTGATTTTTTGCGTACATCTGCCGAACGTCAAACACATTCATAGTTTGCGTTAGAGTCCGTAATTAGAGATAGCTTGAGAATTATTTCTTTAATGATGAAAGACTAAAATTTCCGAAGAAATAATCTAAAAATATATTCTAAAAATCCTACTGCCATTATTTTAAGTGTAAAATGTTGCTTTCGCAATAATGGCGGGCTTAAAAAAGGGATTGAACCAAAACCATGAGGAACACTGCATCAAGTCGGCCTCTTATATACTAAGTAACGAACAACCTTGATTCTAACCTACATATTTATTAATTTAAATCATTTTAAATGTTTTTTAGAATAATGACATTATTCCAAATTTAGTAGTAGATAATTGAAATAAATAATAAATGTTTAATTGATCGAGCTTGTTGCATGTACTCAATGGTCTATTTCTATCTACCTATTTCTATCTCTCTATAATAACAACATACTACTGGCGATACCATAGTCCCACTGGCTCCGGACAGTTAACAGCAGTTAAAAGCACATAAAAAGGTCTTTCAGTGACTAGTTCATTATATACAATAATGGGCAGGTACATAATGGTTTGTTAGGCCTTGAGTCCTCTTTGTTCATCTCGGGCGCCACTGAATGACAAGAATTACCCATCTATTGTGCAGCCTCCAAATTATTTGTCCTGCTCATTGCTCATCGCCATTATTACATTTTTGGTTGTATTACGCATTCTTAATTCATATTAAAAAAACATCGGTTGCTTTTGAAAGTTTTCAACTTGATTTCAATAAAATACCATAGAGATATAAGTTACAGGCGCTACGCCATGAATAATTATCCGAGATACGTGTTCAAATCAATAATATATCAATGTAAAATACTAACTTGACAGTGAGTCGCGAAGAGTGCAAACATAATTGAGCAACTTCATCCAGTGGTTGTGACTTTTGATAATGACATCATGAGGTTTTTTAAGCCGCCGCTACCCGAATTTCTACCGATTTCTTACATATCTCCCTTAAACATTTGAAGTTTTTCAAATCTTAACAAAATATATGTTATTTTTGAAGATAATATCTAGATGCGTTCCACGCCGAAACGCAAATTATATAAAATTCCCTCGATAGAAAAAAATCTCAAAGTATGCTCCGAAAATTATTATAAACACGTTTGTTTTAGTTATTTTACAAGTTAGGGAACGTACCCAAACTACGTGACCAACTTTTTGCAATTTTTAACCCCCCCCCCCCCCCCCCCCCCCCCCCGGTGACCAAAATCCTAAGCAACCCGCCGCTCATTTGTATGGAGCGTGACCTTTTGAAGACCCCCCCCCCCCCTAAAAGTGTCACGTAGTATGGGTACGTTCCCTTATAGGTGTGAAATAATTCACAATTTTTCTTTAAATAATACTTAAAATACCTTCCACGAGATTTTTGCTTTATTTTACGAGTCGCGTTTTATTAAACATTTTCGCAATTTTCGCATCGATTTTATCGTTTTAAATATTAGCGCGCTCCTCTTAAGAGGGCATTACCAGAGAAAACCGGAAATACGTCATTTTCAAAAAAGTTTTTAGACGTATTGACTCTTTTCCACAAAAAATTATAAATGGATTTCGATAGATTGTTCTTTTATCTAGCATTCGTATGTAATAAATTTTGAGAAATTTTTTTAATTTTTAGTATAATAAGGTTATTCCATAGGTCGTTGGCAGATTTGTTCAATTTTCAAAAAAGTTTTTGTATTATACCACACCCATTTCAAATAATAAAATCATGCAGTAAAATAAATCAATACATTATCTAGCAAACATATGTTTTAGAATTTTAATTTTAGTTTCAATAAAATCACTAAAAAAAATATGTACGTACATGTGTTTCTTCGCGAAAATTGGTCCGTTTGTGTATTTATTTGCGCACTTACAAACTAATATATTTCAGATTTTTTTAATATTCTTATTATATTTAGACATTATTGAAAAATGATAAATAATTATAATCAAAAAATAATTACAAAAAGTACATTATTTTAATAGTTTTATCATCACGCCTTTCAGCATTTTTGGATGAAGGTATAAATTAAAGCTAATTTGAATTGAAATAAATTCGATATTGAGTTATAATTTAAAAAAGCTGGTACGGAGAATAATTAATCTTTCTCATTGTAACCGCCCTGCACGATCGTAAGAAAAACTTTTGACGAAATGTGGATTTTCGTCCGCTGGCTGGTTAAACGCTCTTAACATTCGTAATTACAAATCTCCCCATCTTCTTCTTTTGAGCGCGGATCGGCACCTTAATAACTATTTTGACAACCTACGCGAAGGAGCTCCACGTAATGATAACACAGAAAAAAAAAATTTCAGCTTCAGAAACTAAATTCATCTTTTGTTTTTTTTTTGGTTATTAAAGAAAGACGGTTTGGGTTACGAATAACCCAACAATGTATGAAAATCTCCTACTACCACCACAGAAAGCCGAAAATGTTGCTTGCGTCGTGATGGAGGACTTAGCCAGCCGAGGAATCGAACACGCGACGCTCGGGTAGGACCCAAGCGCTATGCCCACTCAACCACTGACCGGTCTATTTATTTGAAGTGTGGAAATAGAACCACAATTATAAATCGTACAGTTGCAATAATGGTTTTAGCTATCTTCCTATTAATTCACAACCTCCCTCCTTTCTCCAGCGTATAATGTCCATATTTGAAAACTGGTGCACTTTTTAAAGATCACACTATACAAGTATTCGATTGAGAAGAATTTCTGCAAGAAAGGGGAAATGAATGTGAGGAAACAGACCGTATCGTCTGAAGATACCAGTTATAACCAGTAGCCGTATTCTACCTGTGCAGGTAGAAATATGCATATATAGCTAAGGTATGTCTAAGGTAGTTTCTTAGAAATCATATCAGATTAAACTCAGTCGTCTTTTGGCGTCAGAGAAACCAATTCGAAAACATTTTATTATATCAAGAATAATTTTAATGAACCACGTACATATCTCTTCCCGCAAGTCAATTAAGGTCATCGAATAACAAGACAGACATAAAATACAATTATTGTGATTTTATCCAAGTCAATTTGTATTGTTGTCGGCCATATTTCCCCAGAGTACGTCAGTTGCTACAAGGATGCAGAAGAATTCCACGGAATAAGTAAGACGCTCTATCCTTCATATTAAAATTGCTGATCAAATATGAATAAATTTAAAGTTGTGCTAGGTTTGGTTATTCTAACAAGGTCACTTTTTACTATTACGCCTTTCGAAAGCTTTGTCAAATTCTGGTTAACCTAAACAATTTAGTACTAACAAATTTCATAAGTTATTTTCAGCTTCCAACGTTATTTACTTAGTAGTATGTGGAGCTTTGAAATATCCATCTAATGCTAAAAAAAATCAGAATACAGTTGGTTCCAACTTTCTCAATGAATTGTTCAATAAGAAAAAAGTCATTTACTTTGTACAGCACCTGAAGCACAAACTTCTAATCCACACCGTTCTTCTCAGAACTACATAATTCTAAACAACATTATATATTTTGATTATTCACATATACTTAGTACCTAAATATTTTTTTTGTATTTTGATTTCAATTTTCAAAGGTATGTAGACGCTAGACCTGTCAACCTGTTCAAATGCATAACAAACAAAAATCATTCACCGAAAATATTTTTGTGATGAATGGTGGTGCATGGTCGTTTTCTTAAAAAACCTTAAAAATTGCAAATAAACTTAGATCACCTCTTCAAAATGACTAATCATTTACAAGACGCAATAAACATCACATAACTAATACTAAATAACGTTTTACTAAGTGACTTGTAGTCTGCAGTGGAATCAATAGACTCCAAACCTCCTTCTAAAAATTTTGAATCATCAATCATATAATATGTAATCCTCCTAAACTACGTGCGGCAACCTCTTTCTTTTGTCCTTTCAAAGGTTTAGTAGGATAAAATCTTATGTTAAAACCTTTCTGGCACCCTTACCCAGATATTTTATTGTTTGTTTGGATGGTCAGGTGTAGCCTGGGAAAGATGGTTGCTGTGAAATACGAGAGGCTTGTCTTCTCACACAAAAAAACACACCCAAAACTGAAAACTGCAATAGTTTAAACCATTTTTGCCGAGTTTGAATAGAATTGCTACGAAGGTTATTCAATGTCATTATTCGAAGCATCACAATCAACTACCGACATTTCATCTCATACATCGAATCCCAAAGCCGCTTTGAACGGTACCTACCTGATTGTTAAAATTTTAATCAAATGCGATTTATTAGAAACGACGAACCTAATCAAAAATACTAATTTCCGTAGTCTGTGCGTCCTGCGTAACTCTAGTTCAATTAACTAAAATTTGCTTTGAATTTAAGTGTCATTTAAAATTGAAACCGATTTGTCGAGAATTCAGGCAATCCTGTGATTTTGGATCCCGAGGTTGTCTGAGCGTCCTGCGAAACTCTCGTTCATTGGACTCAAATTTGTCTTGAAACTTGTCATTTTTTAAAATGGAACAGACTACACAAAGAATTCAAACAAGCGATAAAGTACTGACCTACACAATACACATACACAGTGGCGTAGCTTGCATGAGTGGCAACCGGGGCGGATAACGTAACAAAAAATTGACTGTGAGAAATTCGAAACGCAAATTTGGTCTTCATAAAAAATAAAAACAATACTACCTAGTCACTGTGTGAGAAATTGGTCCGTCCTGGGAGGGGGGGGGGGGGGCTAGTGAAATTCAGGGAACAAAATTTCTCCATAATTATAGGCTATTTTCGCCCACAAAAAGACTATAAAAAAACACATTTCTCCCGTTTCGGGGCACTCCACGGGGAGCCATAGAGCCACAAAAATATAAAAACAGACCGTATTCATGTGTAAAATATTTTTGTGACTACATCCTTCGTAATTTTTTTCCACGGTTAGGTGTCACCCCCCTAGAACTCCGAAAGACATGCCACTTGCTTCATTCACATTTCATAACATTGACCCTTGACGTTACGTGCGTTATGACGTTTTAACGTTATAACGTTACCCGTTTATTTATTATTACTGCATATTATATTCAAAGTATTTCATTCACTAGATCGTGCAATGCCTTGCTATGGTGTGGTTTTAATACACGTATCACAGAAATCTCAGTTTTAAAATAAATTAGGTTGTCTGTAATTAACATACATATTCCATTACTTTACTCAACTAATCCTTAGATACATTAGAGACACGCCGTCTCATATTTGTATGCAAATACGAAATGTAATATCTGCATAATTCAATCGTTAGTCACCACTAACAAAAATATGCATACAATGAAAATCATGAAATGGAAATGTCAAACCAGACAGTCAGTGACACACGAGATGTTACAAAATGAGTTCAAATGAAAATTTACCACCAGAATGATCCATTTTTGTTTAAAAAAATTCTAATAATTAAGTAATTAATTTTTATTTTTAACTCTATGAGTAAAACCTCAAATTGTAATATTAGGTCCGTACATATGAAATTGGCCTTTTGTATGGGAGGAACATAAAGTCGATTTTTTTTTAATATAATATATTTATTTAATCAAAGTATGTACCATTGCTATCTACGCACTTTTGCCATCTCATAGGTAGTTCATCGATCCCTTTACTAAAAAAACCATTCAGACGGGAATCAATAAAATCTTTGAAGGCGGTTTGGACTGCCCCATTGGAGTTGAATTTTTTCCCTTGCAAGAAGTTATCCAAATTTAAAAAAAAAAGGTAATCTGTTGGAGCAAGGTCCGGAGAGTACGGTGGATGTCCAATTGAAGCTCCTCTAATTTGGTAGTCGTCTGTTGTGCAGTGTGTGGTCTAGCGTTGTCATGAAGCAGCAGGCCTAGAGCGATTAACCAGCCTCGGTCGTTTAGCAGCTAGCTTTTCCATTATGGTTTGCAGTTGTTGACAATAGACATCTGCCGTAATCGTCTGGCCAGATTTAAGAAAGCTGTAGTGAAAGACACAAAAACACACATCATTAATCCTTCGAGCCGTTTCTGCAGCACTGGTGCCACGTACTCGTAAATAACACGATATTTCAAGTTTTCCATTTTGTAAACTAAGTGATGCAAAAAAAAAAATTAAGGGAAAACAAATGAATTATAATTTTCGAAACACAAATACATGAGTAAATAGTTGTATAAATTTGAATTTGGAATTCCTAACCAAAGAGAAGATATTTGAGATCAAAGTTGCCAGTACGGCAAAACGCCGATTTCATATGTAAGGACCTAATATTTAATTAAATGAAAGCAATATTAGCGAAACTTAATCGAAAATCTGGAAACAGAAAAATCAGAAAAAGATATTGGCAATCATACATAAAGATAGCAGGCAATAAAATATGCATTAAGAAAATGAAGATAATGTCGGTGGTTCTTATTCGAATTATGTAACTGTTAAAAATGACCGAATCGGAAATCGACACCTTGGCGAAATGGATAGCGCAGTGGCTCGGAACGCAGTGTTCGAGTCCCAGAGGTGCCAATATCTTTTTCTGATTTTTCTCTTTCCAGATTTTCGGTCGAGTTTCACTTATATTGTCTTAATTTAATTAAAAATTAAATAATTATTGAAGAAGAAAATAACTCTTAACAAAAATATGAAAGAGAACAAGTCACAGACGAAATAAAAAGCTAACGGTCGCAACTGAACACGAGTACGGCGAGAGGTTCTAGGTTCGAGTCCCAGTTGCGACCGTTATCTTTTTTATTTGTCTCTGCCCAGATCTCTTTCATATTTTTTGTAATAAAAATTGAATTAAATATATTTTTTTTTCACATTAACTCCACACAGGAGGCCCTGAGGAAAATAATTTCCCTCAGGGCCTATGTCATCTGAGATGCTGTGTGGAGGGTCTTTTTGAGGAGAGGAAGGAATGAACATTGGTCTTGAAGAGACCCATGTTGTAGGAAGGAGGAAACACAGATGCCGTCAAATCGTTCCACAGCCGAGCTGTTGAACACAAGAACGAATCGAAGAAGCGGCCTGATCTCATGTGAAAAATGTCAACCGTGTATATATGTTGGGCACGCGTTTGGCGTGTTTCCCGACTGTGCACCGGTGCCGAAGGGATCAATGGCGCTAGTTCCTCGGAGCATCTTCCATTGTAATACCGGTAGAACAAGGATAGCATTCCCACTCGACGCCTGTGCTCTAAAGATTACCATCCGTCTGTTAAGATGGGAGAATCTATCAAACGGACCGCCTGTTTTTGCACAGAGTCGAGGGTATTTTTCAGGTATTTTGGAGCTCCAGACCAGAGGTGGCTGCCAAATCCAACCGTGGGGCGCACTTGCGATTTGTACAGGGTTAGCAGTTGTGTACTATTAAAGTATATGCGGGCCCTGTACAGTACGCCCACCCTTTGAAAACATAATAATAATAATTTGTAGAGCGCCCTTTACGTGAAAAATCACCTCAAGGGCGCTGCTGCATAATTTATTACGAATTCTTAGACTCAATCTAATTTTAATGTTTACTAAAAGATACAGAAAACATCTTCCAATAATCGATACACTTTTTTCTTGGAGAAGGTACAACGTCGCAAGCAGAAGACACTGTATTTAAAATGGAGGCGTCTCCTAATATCTACAGGAATTCCAAAAACTGAAAAAATCGAACTTAATATCTATGAGAACCAAAGTGTTGACGAATGTCTGCAGCTCAAACTGTTGACTAATATCTATGAGAACCAAAGTGTTGACGAATATCTACAGCTCAAAGTGCTGACTAATATCTATGAGAACCAAAGTGTTGACGAATATCTACAGCACTGGCAGAGGTTGATTTGCAATTATGTATAGCATATTGGAATAACGTAATATTGCGTATGCAGTTTAAAAAACTTAATTTATGTAAGTATGTATGTAAAAATCCCTAATATCGGACTATCGGACGGATGGTTATTTCCTTTTGGGGTATTATGCCGTGTTGCGCTACCTCCTCCTTTAGCCAATGTTTCGGACAGCGTTACAGTGTCCATCATCAGGGCACATGTGCCCTGATGATGGACACTGTAACGCTGTCCGAAACGTTGGCTAAAGGAGGAGGTAGCGCAACACGGCATAATACCCCAAAAGGAAATAACCATAAAATTCGTAGATATTAGTTCAACATATGAGCTGTAGATATTCGTCCGACATACGGGCTATAGATATTAGAATCTGGAGTCTTTAAAACACTGGACATTGCATGATTTTACATTTACTACCCTCTTTTATTGATTGATATTACATGTATCAATAGAGTGGCATAACTTGAGTTGATATTTATTTTGAAAGCCTGGAGAATTAGGACTGAAGAATTTTTATGAAGTGGCGATTACAATATCACAATACAATGAAAAAGTGTAGGTATGTTCATATTTATTATACGTGCATAAAAAACAATCATTCTTAACCGTATTGCTTCTATTGTACTACGGAAGGTACCCACAGTTCAAATAAACAAACCACAATTCCGAGAACCCACCCGTATGTGCAATTGAAATTGAAAATGAAAAACAGTCATACGACCTGAATCATCAATTATTTTTTATGGTCCCACGTGGCTGGCGGCGGTTGGTGGTTGCACAATATGCAACATAAAATCATAAATCATGGAGGTTGCACAAATCCAATCGCACGTGGGCCGATGCAGTTTTGTGCAACGCAGTTACGAAAATATCACAATACCATGAGTGCAAGAATGCCGATTCGCTAGAATAATAATTGAGTGGTTGTAATATTTTACCAATCCAGTTAATGCCATGAGAATTCCTTGGAATATACACATAATTGTCGGTTTCAGGAAATATATGTATTTTTTTAACGACCGCTCCATTTGACCGATTCGACATCGCTTTTGGGTACCCAGGCATCGTATGTTCAATTCCTCGGCTGGATAAGTCCTCCATCACGACACAAGCAACATTATCCGCTTACTGTGGTGGTAGTACGAGATTTTCAAATATTGTCAGGATATTCGTAACCCGGAAAAGTTTGTCTTTCTTAATAAAGAGAAAAGATTTATCTATAGATCGTCGTAAATATTACTTAAAAATGATATTTCCGAAGGTGTGTTTCTGTGTCAGTGTGTAACTCCGGTTCAATAAACTTTATGTCTGAAATTTGCTGATTGTGGGAACGATTCAGACAAGCGATAAAGTAGGTAACAAAATTAATTAAGTAATTCTATATTTTAAATGTGCACCCTTTTGTTTAAATTTTTGAAGGACGTCATAATTTTTCAAGTTTGAGGATTTTTTTTTTAATATTTTCAGCTACACAAATCCCACAATTATAATATCCCGTAATTTTTCACGAGTCTGCGCTAGTTATAAACAATAACTATTAACAAAGATTGAAATTATGTTATTAGAGTAAAAGATAGATATAACACAACATTTACAAAATATTTAATCACATATCAAAACCGTTTACCTTATTTAGAAGAATTTTATTCGCGATATCACAATAAAATGGATAATACCTAACACCATCAGGAGACACAAGCAGCCATTGGGAGTGAAAAGCGCCAATAGGTTTATGAAAAAGGTGAAGTGAATGAAAAAAACACCTACATAATATCCTTGTATCTTATTGTGTTCTGCTGTTTTGAAACCAGAGATAATAGAGAACTCCGGTCCAATTTTTAATTTTTTTTAATGAATGACCTTCTAACTTAAATAACTGCATTTTTAGAGTTAGTTTTAATAGTTAAAATAATTGTCAAAGTTTTAATTTTTCCAGACCCCCCGAAAACCATCGTATGTATGGTGAATCGTATGACGTCATCACTCCTGAAAAATTACTATAGAATCGGGCATCAGCTGATCTACTGCCGCCATTTTGAATTCCGTTGTTCGAAGCATTCTTCCAAGAAATAGCATTACTATTTTTTTTGTGCAGTAGTTTTTGAATATTTTCAATAATAGAGATAAACAAATAACTTTATTTATGAAACATTATTTAGGCCTAAATAATGTTTCAATAAACTTCTTCTTCTTCTTCTTCGATGGCGCTACAGCCCATATCGAGCTTTGGCCTCCTGCAACAGTCGCCTCCAACTCCTCCTGTCCTCAGCGGCTGACTTCCAATTTGGTACCTGGAGAAGCTGTGCTGCATCCCTTCTTACTTCGTCTTCCCACCTCAGTCTGGGTCTTCCCACTTTTCTCTTTCCACCTGGGTGTCCAGTCAAAATTCTTTTTGGGACTCGTGTATCCGGCATTCTTTGTACATGCCCAGCCCATCTCAGCCTGAGGAGTCTCATATGTGTTAAGATGTTAGGTGCCTTATATATATCATACAATTCTGTATTGTGCCGGATGCGCCACTGTTCACCCTCTTTCACGGGTCCACATATTCTTCTCAGCACTTTTCTTTCAAACGTATCCAGCATTTCAGCCATCTTTACCGTCAGTGTCAGCGCCTCACATCCATATGCCAATACAGTTCTAACAATGGTCTTATATATGGTTATTTTGGTTTTTCTGTGGACACTACGTGACTTAAACACTGGCAGCAAAGAGAAGTATGTTTTGTTGGCTGCTGTGATTCTCCTTCTGATTTCTGCTGGATCCTCATTATTCTCTGTCAGACTGGAGCCCAGGTAGGCAAATTGGTCTTCCACTTCGTATAAGTAGTTGTCTTTGAATTGTGCACTACTTCTTCCTCTGTGTGAAGGGTTCCTGCTCTGTATCATCATTTTCGTTTTGTTGACATTAACCTGCAGTCCTACTTCCCGTGCCGCTGTTTCTAAAGGATCGAAGACCTCCTTAATGGCTGAAATTGATCTTCCGACAATGTTAATGTCATCCGCATATCCGACAACTTGACTGCTCTTGAAACAAATATTGGAGCCAGTGTCTATTAGCGTTTTTCTTATTACATGTTCGAGCACAATGTTGAAGAGAGTGGGAGCCAGACCATCCCCCTGTTTTAGTCCCTGCGATACTGTGAATTCTTCCGACAGTTCCCCATCTACTTTGACCTGACATCTTGAGTCTGACATTGTGGCTTTGATGAGCCTAACCAATTTAGCTGGAATCTGGAATTGAAGTAGTATGTCATATAGACACTCCCGATCTATGCTATCATATGCTTGCTTGAAATCTATGAATAGTTGGTGTATGTCTATATCAAACTCCCAGCACTTTGCCAAGATCTGCCTGACGGTGAACAGTTGTTTCAATAGACACAACAACTAAATCTCTATAAACAGAATGTAAATAAGCGAATAAATTAATACGATAGCTTGTGTCATATCATACATTCCCGTACAATGACTTTACGGTGACGTCACGATACGTCGAACAGTGACGTCACCTTGACGGCGTGTTTTTACGACCAGATTAAAAATGGACTTTTCAACATTTTTTTTAAAACTCTGCGTTTAATATTATTAACTTATATATTCAGAATCAGCGTTTATTGGTCTATAAAAACATATTTTTTTAAGGCCTGAATATTTTTCACTGGAGTTCCTTATTGCCAAATACACAATGATAACCCTAGTGAACTTTATTAGGAAATTAGATATTTGACAACGCATGTTAGAGAGCGCAACGAACCTGTGGCCTCAGTTATTGCGTGAGGTTTATGGAAACGATTCGATAGGGTTCAAGAAAATTTGACAAATCAGATCAAGTGTAAAATATAATAAAAGATTTTAATCGCACTATGGCGTGATTTTGTAACCCTCTATTACGTTTTATAACTGCTTAAATCTTACATGACGAATAAACTCGCATCGCAACAAACAAAGGACTTTAAAACTTACATTCTTCCATAATAACATGTGATTTAAAAACAAATTGTGGCTGTCAGAATGTCAAAGTGATATTAAACGATGCGCCTTGAAACAGCTTTTAAGCATTTTAAATGATTATTTCCCTCGACTAAAGCCCATTATATAACATTGTAATCTGCCTATGAATATTTACTGAAGAATAAGTACACGATCCTTTCCTCATTTCAAGTACAATGCCGCCTCAGTACAAGATAAAAATCTCACAATTAGAGCTGACATTGGATGTCGGACATTTCCATACAATAGAAGCGAGATGTACTAGATACCCACAATAATGATAGTTATAGCTGCATAGACTTACGTAGGTACGTAGATAATAATAATAATAACATAATATAAGTACACATGAGATTCACAATTTAATCCGTGTTGTGGATGACTTGGAAATAATAAGAAAAATTATGGAAGTCTGTGTCTTTCTTATTGTAAAATGTTGATTGTGCCTACGTGCGTAATACAACATACTGTACATTCACAGCATGATCAAGTGTTAAACAGATAATTTCAACTCTCGAATGTTTTGTACATTAAATTTATTTTATTGGTTTACATAGAGGTAAATTAAAATAAAATAGGGGTGTACCATTGGCATCCCCTGAGGAATCTTCTTGAATTTAGACGGGTTAAGGCTAATAATAATGTCCGTAAGATTTCATAGTTTTTTTAGAATTTAAAAATCAGAGCACATATACTTTATTACCTATAAATATTACGCAGTAGTTTTGACATTCGGAATTATGTCGTGGAAGGGCGAAGTCAAGATTGCGTGATTTTCAGATGCGTGTTTAACTCATGCGCTATACTATGTAACTATACTTATAATATATATCAATACTTGCTATATCATTGTTACAATGTACCTACAACAAATAGTTAACACAATTGTATATTACATTTGTGGCATGGTTTGGGCATGTAGAGCGAATTAACGAGGAAAGGAGTGTAAGGAGAATATATGACGCAAATGTGAATTGTAGAAGAAGTCGGGGACGCCCGAGGAAGACATGGCACGACCAAGTGAATCAGATACTTGAGTCGGGCCATGTGAAAAGTCGGAATAATAGAAGAGCACGTATGAGACAATGTATGAATGTGAACGAGACAAGGAGTGTGTGCCAAGATCGAGTTATTCGGCGGTCCGTCCTCTCTGCCTACCCCTACGGGGAAACGGCTTGATGGTTATTTAGTTAGTTATATTACATTAATTTCAAGTGGAAGCCCACAATAGCTTTTTTTTACATTAGCTCCACACAGCAGGCCCTGAGGAAAATTATTTTCCCTCAGGGCCTATGTCATCTTTGGGGATGCTGTGTGGAGGGTATTTTTATGAAAAGAAGGAGAGGAAGTTCTGGGAAGGAAAATGGTATGAGGGGTGGGTAGGAACCTGGAGGTAAGTGTGACCAGGAGTGACGGACACGGAAAGTGTATCCCGGGGCGGGGGTACTCATACCCGCCTACCAAATTAAATAAACAAAATATTAGGCATCATTATCAAATAATAAGTATTTCACTAACATAAGTAACATCAGGGTATAAATTAAGCGAGTTATATTAAGTATTAAAAAATTAAATAAATAAATCTTGGTTATAAACAAAGTACTTTTTTTATTTCATTAATTATTTGTGTCCATTTTTGTTTTTCCTCGTCGATATAATATTATAAACCTCATGTGCCTACTTTTCATCTTTGTTATCTTTTACGTTCTGTATTACAGAATATAAAAGACCATCAATTTGTAGACTCCAGATACTAATATCTACAGCCCGTATGTTTGACGAATATCTACAGCTCATATGTTGAACTAATATCTACGAACTTCAGAGTGTTGATTAATATCTACAGAGCGTAGGTTGAACTAATATCTACAGAGCGTAGGTTGGATTAATCAGCTAAATGTGTCCAATAGTCCGATATTAGGGATTTTTACATACATACTTACATAAATTAAGTTTTTTAAACTGCATACGCAATATTACGTTATTCCAATATGCTATACATAATTGCAAATCCAACCTCTGACAGTACTGTAGATATTCGTCAACACTTTGGTTCTCATAGATATTAATCAACAGTTTGAGCTGTAGATATTCGTCAACACTTTGATTCCCATAGATATTAGTTCGGTTTTTTCAGTTTTTGGAATTCCTGTAGATATTAGTAGACGCCTCCCAATTTGTACAAACTGTAATTATGATGGGAAATTAACTTTAAGGGAATATAGAAACAAAAAACAAAAAAATGAAAAAATTTAACTTTGTATAAACCACTTATATAATGCGTAAATCCGACCGGTTTCGGAACAGATGTTCCTTCTTCAGGGAAAGCTTATACTAATTTGACAGTTTCGAACAATGTTTTATTATGGTAGAGGTGGGTGAACAATGTTTTATATAAACAACAAATACAATTTTCACGACAAAAAGAACAATCTACACCATATTTTCAAATTTTTCCTCTGATATTTTTTTCATCTGGGAAAAGCGTTACGTCGCAATGGTGTAAAATGTATAACACATCACTAAGAGCTACGAGTACCTATATTGGTAGGTAGTAAGGAAGAATGCTACGTGCACGAAACCAAAAGTTTTGAAATATTCCATCCGTTTAATATTCATTATACAAATGATTCCGTATCCTGGACACACCGGCCAACACATTATAGTCACATGGCAACACTTGGAGAATCATTAATGCCTGACACCACACGGCGAGAATCCCTAATGAAATTATCTACTTTGTACCAAGTAGAGACTGGGTACTGGTGCCATATTCTACCTGGTGTTTAAATCACACGCTGTACCATTGAAAAACTACAGTAAAACCAGCCGGTAAAGCAGTTTGCTATTTAACTGCTATACCGGCTGATTTTACTGTAGTTTTTCAATGGTACAGCGTGTGATTTAAGCACCAGATTTCCCTCAGGAAAATTCCCTTTCCTCTATGTCATCTTTGGGGATGCTGTGTGGAGGTTTTTTTTTTAATGAAAGGAAGGAGAGGAGAGTTCTGGGAAGGAAAATAATTTAAGGGGTGGATAGGAATCTGGGATTCAGTGTGTCCTGGTCATCCGTCTCCAAGACCTAGACAAACCTGACCCTATGAACCCGGGCACCCCTTCTATATCACCAAACGTAGCGAACCACTTGGGGTGACCTATAGCAGAGGTGTTGGTTATCCAATGAAGGTTCCCAGGGCGGCGGTACCCATTCCCGCCTCTCAAATCTGACAGAAAGATGAATGATAAAAAAGTTGTGTAATAATAATTCTTAATTAGGTATTGTAAATTGCAAGAATCTCCCTCAACATCTTGACTCCAGTAAAAATATCAACATAATTTACCTGTATTATTTATAGAGATTTTGCTTGTATAATTTTTCCTGGAGAAGTGGGTAGGTTATGTAGGTATATAATTATATAAGAGATAATTAAAAAGAAGGTAAAAAAAAAAATGTGGCAACTTTTCAGGAAAACCTAAAACTGTTGATTTATGAATTAAAACAATAAGAGATACCCTTTGGAACTACTATATGTACTTGATAAATGTCTGCAAAAAATATTTGGTTTTGATAAGATATAAAAAAGATGTAGTACCCTACAGAAAAGATATAGTATACTTCAATATAATTTGAGCTGTTTTTATTTAAAGTTTAAAGAATGAAGAATTCGTTTCAAATCGAAGATAAAAAATGTGATTTGCTAATAAATCGAAAATGCAAGCCACCCTTTGCTAATAAATCAAAAATGCAAGCCAACCTCTTCTGTCATTGTTTTTCTTCTGTCATTGTTTTGTAAATACTGTATATTTTTTAGTTAATTTTGTTCTTCTGTCATTATTTTGTAAATACTGTATATTCTTTTGTTATTTTCTCAATATTATAAGGAGCACTGTAGGATTATTTTTAAATTTTTATAGTTAAGCGCACTTGAAGTGAAATGTCACAAAACTGCGCTATATAAATATAATGTTATTATTATTATTACCCTAACATAAACATAAATATGTTTACCTAACTACTACCTAGCCACTAGCTAGACTGTAACATAAACATTTTTTCAAACGAATTACATTTTTTAATGACTTATATTTATTAATTTGGTTTTAATTTAATTTTTATTATTTATTTACTTGACAGATATTGACCTGACCTAGTAGGTTTTAGTATATGCATTTAAACAATATTCTAAACGTTAAAAAAGTGAGTATTTTATGAGAATTTGTGGAAATTTGTAAATTAATTGGTAGACGATACCGACATGCACCTGATATACTTTTCTTTACAATTCTAGCAAAGCAATGCTAAAAAGTTTGGTTAAAAAATCAATGTCTAAACGTACACATTAATCTTCAGAACAACACAATGCCCAAATTCATGTAACCGTACGATGTTTCCGTGTGCGTTCATTTTACATAGGTACTAGGATAAACACGCCTAGGATTTCTGGCCTATCCTATA
This sequence comes from Limnephilus marmoratus, assembly GCA_917880885.1. Classification (NCBI taxonomy): domain Eukaryota; kingdom Metazoa; phylum Arthropoda; class Insecta; order Trichoptera; family Limnephilidae; genus Limnephilus; species Limnephilus marmoratus. The sequence continues at coordinate 26,188,553 of OU862917.1, read as the reverse complement.
ACAAGATTTATTGAGCCTTTGGGACTTACGAAAATAATTTCAAAGGCTTCTTCACGAATATTGATCGAACCTGGATAGCCAGGCAAGTAGTTACAGTAATTATACTGTATTTAAATATATAACTACATCCTGGAAAGTAAACGGAAAGGTAAATTGAGAAAGGGGTCAACACAATGGATAGGAGTGGAGTGGTGTAAGTGTATGCCTATAATTATTTAATAGCACAATGAGTTGTTGGCTTCTGTCACATTGAATGAATTTCTACGAAGCTGCATAATAAGTAAAATTTAAAAGATGTAATAATATTTAATATAACATCAAAGCTACAATGATCCCTACAAATTTAAAGCATAATTTATTTATTTATTATAGATATATTCAAAAGAAAGTACAAATTACATTTTAGTAAGCTTTGCCTGTCCAACTAGGAAAGTTTCCCGTTCCAGGACAGACACATTGACAGGTTTAGTTCATATATTATTCCAAGAAATGTACATAATTACAAACAAAAACAAAATAGAAAAAGTAACCTGGTAGCACATATTATATTCAGGTTTACCAAATTAACCTGGTAACGTATAACATATTCGGATTTACAGTGTTCGAGATAAGCAGGTAAGTTAGTAGTATTGAAAAGTATAAACAAGGTACCTGATAACAAGTTGGAGGAATTACAATAAGATTTACAACATATAGAGTTAATACTATTATAAAAAATATTATAAAGAGATGAAGTTATGCCAGGTTAGGGAACGTACCCACACTACGTGACACGTTTGGGGGGGGGGGGGAGGGATCTTCAAAATGTCACGCTTGGTACAAATGAGCGGCTGGTTGCTTAGGTTTTTGGTCACCGGGGGGGGGGGGGGTTAAAAATTGCAAAAAGTTGGTCACGTAGTATGGGCACGTTCCCTTATGTGTTTAGAAGTGTAAACTTATAACACATAGTACACTTATAAGAGAAACTACATTAAAATTTACAAAATTAGATATAATTTATGTATGTAATAAGATATGTATATGTTTTTTTTTAAATTATTTATGCGTTGTAACACAATGTGTAATGTGTGTGTTAAAAACATGATTCGAACAAACATTTTCCTGTGAAATAATCGAGTATTTTGTTGATTAGTCTTTTTATAAGACCAGAAAAAATAAAGCATCAGATCTATAAAAATTGCTTAAAAGTTAAAAATCTCCTACTTACGAACACATTTTCAGTTATGATTTTATTGTACAATGTGGAAAATTAAATTCTTTAGAAAACGATCGTGAAACATTTAAATATTTGGCAAAATAAAATGAAACATGCTTTTTGACAATGTTTTTTTCTTGAATATTGAATAAATCAATACAGGTGGCTGGTGTTAAACGATAATTTAAGCCTTATCGCCATTTACATAAGGAGTGTTATTGTTAGCGGCATGATTCAGAATTTTACACAACGTGGTGCATCGCCATAAGCGTGATAGATTCTAATATTTGACCATTTTAATTTCTTCTTCTAACACAGCAAACTTATTTTGTGGCACCATTATGATTGAAATTAATAAATTACTTGGTTTTTACCACTTTTATTGTTTATAAAACCGACATGTTTCGTCAGCAAAGCTGACTTCTTCAGGGTGAAGTCAGCTTGAAGATCTGGGTGAAGATCTGGATTCAGGGTGAAGCTCTGAAGAAGTCAGCTTTGCTGACGAAACATGTCGGTTTTATAAACAATAAAAGTGGTAAAAACCAAGTAATTTATTAATTTCAATCATTTTAATTTAGTATAAGTATACCACTAGCTTAGCTATAAAATTAAAATAAACACAAAATAATAACTTTTCAGTTCCACTTTATTATTTCTTAATCCAACCGGTTTCGGTTCATCCTGAACCTTCCTCAGGGGTGAATAACAAAAATATATATGTATAGAGGGAATCTATTTTTTTTCGGTTCTTCCTGAACCTTCCTCAGGGGTGAATAACAAAAATATATATGTATAGAGTGAATATATTTTTGAAAAATGAAATAATTTAACTTTGTATAAACCACTTATTTGTATATATTTGATATATTTTTATTTAAAAAAAATATATATTCACTCTATACATATATATTTTTGTTATTCACCCCTGAGGAAGGTTCAGGAAGAACCGAAACCGGTTGGATTAAGAAATAATAAAGTGAAATTGAAACAAAGTTTTGAAACAAGGAAATTAGGCTACAAAAAAAGGACAAAGCGAATACGCAGAACAGTCTACCAAGGGAATGAAGTTGTATAACACACACTATACATACCAGAAACTTTAAGGTCCACACCAATTGGAAAGTTCAAGATGTATTGTAGGAGCTACATAAAACTTGAAAAAATATAGTGAATATGAAATATTTTAATCAATTAGAAATTCGTAAACTTAAATGTACAAATTACCAAAATAAAAATTATTATTATTATTATTACAAATTGTGTTTATTATAATTATGTATTCCCACAAAGTGTTTGCTACGCATGAAGATTTTATAAAATTAAAGTTATGAACTCAATTACCTACTTAGGGAAATTACTTCAAGTTATAATATTGACACTTTTGACACATTGTTTACACTACGGTATCACCTGAGGGGCTGAAGAAAGCAAGTCGAACGTAAGAACTCAAATGTCGAAAATTTTATATTGCTTTATTTAATAGTTCAAATCATTTTAGCCATTCGATAGAATATTGTGGACAAAATAAATGCAGACATCAATGTGTTTTTCTACAAAAGGTTTCAGCAATATTGCACACCGAAATATTATTTAATATCGTCGAATAAAACCGAAATGAAAATTTTCCCAATACAGAACGAAATCGAAAACGATTCAGGCAATAACCGACCGCAATATTGACTAACGCCCTGTGCGGCGTGACGTAAGCTTCCGTTCAAAGTTTGAAAATTCAAAAAATTTAAACGACGCGATGCGTTCGAAATCGAAATCGCGGCAAAGCAGGATACGAATTTAAATTGAACAAAGAAGCGGTACATAAAAAGTCGAAGTGAAAAATAAATGAACAAACGCAGTGATGTATAAATGGTCGGTTGGTTGTATTTTTATTATTATTTCATCGGTAGTGATGTCACGGCCCGTCTGCGTCTGCGCTAATCTGCGACTTCCCTTGAACTGGACTGGGCAAACGATTTGTGGCGGGTAGATTTTCACTTTTATGTAATGTTTGCCGTGTTTTAAGAATTATAATTAAATTATGAATGTTTTTACGATACATGTTTTTAAATATTTTCTTAGCGTTCTTCAAACGTAAGAATTTCAAAAACGTTCAGTTGAAAAATGATCAGCATGCTTTGACAGCTTTGACAGCAAGATCAGCATGCTTTGACACTCATGCTGAGATCGCGGGTTCTAATTTCTAATCCCGGCGCGAATCTCCAAAAACAATTTATTTATCTACTTGCGTTATTTAATAAAAACACATTGATTAATCCCCCAGGCTTTGAATACACTCTGCCACATGGTTTAGGGTCGTCGGGTATTTCCCCCCAATCTCCCATTTACTTTTCTTTGAGGCATCACCGAGGAACCGGCTAAGGGGCGCGGAAGCTGAGTGTGGTTCACGACTAGACCGAACGTCACGCGCTTTCTTGCTGGGACTGCCAATAGATTGGATAGGACTCCCAACCGTTTGCCATGCCCTTATTACTTATCTACTGAGTCTTCCTCCCAAACAGGTGCTTGTAGGATACGCTGGATACAATCACCCAGCGCTTGCCACCTCGTTGACTTTCACCAACCTGTCCCATTGCCTTGTCTATTTTTGTTATACTAACACATATTGTATCTGTATTTCCCGCTAAGCACTTGCATACTGCTTGCTAACAACGTATGCAGGGACATTGGAGGTCTAGTTTCGTTATCAAATGTAGAGTCATTTTTACCAAAAAAAATTAGAGTCCTTGCAAGAGCCTTGAAGGGGTAACCATCTGTTACCTATACCAGGGCGGGTATGTGGTGGGTCCTCCAATGCCACATGGTCAGATTTGTCTTACTAACCTATTTTTTTTGCATTTTGTTTTTCCTGTTAAGCACTTGCATACTGCTTACTAACAACGTATGCAAGGACACTAGAGGTCTAGATTCGTTCAAAATAAATAAATGTAGCTTCGTTTAACAAAAAAAAAATAGAATTTTGCGAGAGCCTTGAAGAAGTAACCATCAGTTACTTATACCAGGGCGGTAAGAGGTAGATAACCTCCACTGCCAGATGGTCAATTTATTTCGACTCTGCAATAAAATCCAAATACATTGATTTATTTATCAACGTACCCGGAAACTAAAAACTTAGGATTAAATTTTATTATTAGAAGTAAAAAAAATACATTTATTTAAATATAATTTTTTTTTAATAAAAATAATAATGGCTCATCTTTGGTTTTTTCTAAATAAAATTACTGATAACGAAAAAACAAACAAGATTAGACAAATAAACTATGGACGTTATGACGTTACAGTCACCTTATTTTTGCCATTCCATGAAAAAATAATTAATAAAAAATTCACAAAGTTTCATAATTTTCTTTCAAATTGCGGTCGGAAACTTTGGATTCATAAAGGTATTATAATAATAATACTTAACGGGTAATTTTTAGATTTTAATATAAAGCGCTATATTTGCTCTTTCTAACACCGTTTATATCATATTTATAACTATGATAGTAAGGAAGACAGCAATTTCTGTGAGACCTGTATGAGTTTTTCAAAAAACCGAAGAATCAGACCTGACGACTCCAGATACTAATATCTACAGCCTGTATGTCGGACGAATATCTACAGCTCTTATGTTGAACTAATATCTACGAACTTCAGAGTGTTGACTAATATCTACAGAGCGTAGGTTGAACTAATATCTACAGAGCGTAGGTTGGATTAATCAGCTAATTAGTGTCCAATAGTCCGATATTAGGGATTTTTACACACATACTTAAATAAATTAAGTTTTTTAAACTGCATACGCATTATTACGTTATTCCAATACACTATACATAATTGCAAATCCAACCTCTGCCAGTGCTGTAGATATTCGTCAACACTTTGGTTCTCATAGATATTCGTCAACAGTTTGAGCTGTAGATATTCGTCAATACTTTCCTTCTCATAGATATTAGTTCAATTTTTCAGTTTTTGGAATTCCTGTAGATATTAGTAGATGCCTCCGACCTGACTAGTTAAAACAAATACTGATTTTAGCATATTTCGGAAGACAGTGAAAACAAGAATCTCAACTGTGTGTTATTTTTAAATATGTAGCTACATCTATTTGAATTTCACTTTAGTTTTCTATATTGAATGAATGCATGAATGGCGTAGAATCACGGATGTGAAAATTAACCCACTTCCCGACATCCGATCGAAATTAAGCTCGGCAGATAGACATGTTGTCGACGTTAATGAATTCTGTCAATCAATTTGGTAGCATCCACACGCACAAGTGGACATAAAATACGAAAAATTAAAGCACTTAATGTACGAAATAAATGTCTGCATCACCAACTCGCAAATTAACCCGGTAACAAAATCAACAAAACCAAAAAAAAAGACATTTGACGATAGAGTTGGTAGAGTTACCCTGAAATGGATTTTTACGGGTTAATTTTCGAACAATTTCCGGGGACGAACCCCCCGTTTTACTGGGGGTTATGAATTATCGCCCAGAATCCCCGGTAGAGCCTGCACCACAGGTCCAGCCTCGGGACTGCAGGTCCTAAATACGGCCCTGATAAGCTCTGCGAAACCTTGGAAGCTAGAGCATCGATCAATTTCCCATTGCACATAATGCACATATATGCATTATTTATTGCAAGCGACTCCTTCCTCGTACCATTATCGCGGCTGAATGGATAATCAGTCTCGGGCATGGCGCCCACACCGCCTCCTCCCCCCGCATGCATTATGCAGATTTATAGCCCGACGGCATTGTTGGGAGGGCATTAAAATAATGGGACTGATCACAGCTCGGGCTGCGGTGTAATGTCGTTTCGCAATGCCCCCATTTGATGTATTACCTATCTTCACGTATTTATTGTGAAAGCTAAACTAATTATGATTGATAAATAATATCGTCGAATAGATAAACCGTGTACTCGTTCATATCTAAATTTCAGGTGTGATTTATCCATGAAAATCTGGAATAATTATTTTTTTATTTTATCGATAAAATTTTGTGAAATCTATACTTATAAACTTATAAGTTACCTACTTAAGAACTCATATTTTAGAGCATTTGAAAAGCAAATGAAAGATATAACCCTTATATGTATGTTACCCTTATATTATATCATTCAAGTGCATTTTTCCATATCTTTAAATTAATGAATTTACTTGAAGTACTCACCTATGAATCATAAGTATTCGATTTTGGTTAGTAGGCTACTAACCAAAACCGAATACTTTGAATCTATTCAAGAATTATGGGTATTTTAAAGGTACTTAGGTACTTAGGTACCTATGTTAGGTACCAAATTTGATTGATTGTTCTTATAATATACAAAAATAAACCATTATAATATAAGAAAAATGAAAATTTGTATAAAAAAATTGCAAAGGTGGCAAGCAAGCTGTTTGAAAACTGAATGTACCGGGACTGAATATATGGAACGCGGAGATGGGAGGGGAAAGCGGAAAGGGGGTTGGCGGCACGGGGGAGCGGTAGAGGTGAGAAAGAATACGGGGAAGGTGGAGGGGGAACATGTGTGGTGAAGGGGACTTGAGGGAGGAGGGGGCGGCGGAAGGGGAGCGAGACGAATGGAAATGGACACGCAGGGAGAAACAATTTATTTATTAAGCGGCATTGCAACGCTTGCCGGGAACTCGGTAGTTAGAGATAAATTAATGTTTCATAAGACCGATCAGTGGTTGAGTGGGCATCGCGTTTGGGTCCCATCCAGGCGTTCCGTGTTCGATTCAAGCAACATTTTCAGCTTACTGTGGTGGTAGTAGGAGATTTTCAAATATTGTCGGGTTATTCGTAACCCGGGAATGTTTGTCTTTCTTTTAAAAAAAAAGAATAACTCCGTAGGTTTAATGGATATGCCGTTGGATTCCTCTATTGAATTCCATACTGAATTTTTAATGATCACAATATATACTTCCTCTCACTACCAGCACCGATATGATCTTCAATACTTTCAACGTTATGGACATTAAACAGCTCTACGCAAAATCCATCTTACTTTATTTACATAAAAACAACAAAATCCTATACAAACCAGCACAAATGATACACAATACCCGAGCCAAAAATAAAGAACTTCTCCAAACTCCCTTTTCTAAAACCACTTTTGGACAAAAACACTTTAAATACATAGCTTGCAAACTACACAATACACTTCCAGCCACGATTAGACAAACTGAATCAATGACCAAATACAAACAAGATATAAAGAAATGGATTATAAGTATTGGACGTCACACTACTGCTAACATCTGTAAAATAGATAACAAATAGACAGAATTACCATCTCACGTATGTCCTTACCCTTATTAAAGAACTTAAAAAAGTAAAATCCTATATGTATAATATAACTCCCTATATAGATTCTTCTCTTCCTTCACCTATATAATGCTCTCTTTATGATATTAACCCTCAATTTTAATCATCTTTCTGTTTGAATTGTATAAATCAGTATGCATTTTACCTTAAATATTCTTATGTATGATACTCATTTATGTACCTCTACGCCTGTCTCAATACAGGTATACCCTAGTGAGACAGGCATCGAATAATTTAATGTAAACATACCTTATATAGATAAATAAATAAATAAATATTATGAACTGGTTCAAATTTTAGTCCAAGCATGCTATTTTAGATTAATCTTTACTTCGAATCGGTTCATATTACAAATACAAAAAAAATACTTTGGATAAATTGAATATTTTCATTGAGTAGATTTAAAGTAAAATTGTTAAATACTTGGGTATTTTATAAAAAATACATGCGTAAACTACTAAAAAAAGTATTTTTCCATTAGAAATGTATGAACGCATATAAGAAACGACAAATATGAAATAAATAAAAACCACTTTTGTGTTTGAAATCGTGAACTCTAGATAGCCTAGAGCCTAGACTCTAGACTCTTTTTGCCAAGCGATTTTTATATGTCTATTACCTATATTTGTGGCGATATAAGGCACATACATACTTTTTTGGCTTGTGGCTTCCTCTTAGGCTTTTGCTGAAGTAGAGTTCAACATCGTATTTTTTATTTTTTTTTTTTTATTTAATATAATATAATGGCATCAATTACATGTTTATATACAAGAAATAAAGTTTTTCTATTAAAATACATTAAATAATACGCATTACACCCTCTTTAAGAGCAGAGCTCGAGTTAAAAAGGCGGATAAACGCAGGTTAACCACAGTTTAGCAAAGGAAAAAGGAAAAAATATTACATTACATTTTGTCTGTCAAGATATATTTTTTTTAAGTTGTCGGTTAAAATTGAAAATATGTATCGTCTGTAATTTTAATTCTGCTTCCTTTGTTTCTATAACCTAACTTGTATGTTTCATTTCAGAAAATTAATTATTTTCATAATACGTCATTATAACTCTGACCATAAACAATGGTAAAACTTTCGGAAGGAACCCATAATGTTTCTAGCAAGTCAATGGGTTCTCAGAAAAATGCTTCAAATGAAGGTGAAACAAAGTGCAGAGTAATTTTATAAATATGCTACGTAAATATTGACCGCTTTCACCAATTAGAACTGAGCGAACGCTAAGTTAATTTAAAAAAATTAACATTAAGTTGACGAGTCGACTAAGAATAGGGTTTCCATACGTCCGGAATTTTCCGGAGAAGTCCGGAAATATAGGTCTTTGTACGGAATGCGGGGGAATTCTAAGCAGTCCGGAATTTGTGGAGATTGATATAAAAAATGAAATAAACCAAATTATTTTTATTACAAATCAAAGTAAAAACCATCACTTTTGATATTTAATGCTCCCAGAAATATTGTTAAACACTTCCGAATCTTTAATAATAGTTTTGTAGAACATTTTGAAAGCCAACTTTTTAAAAATTATACTCTGTTAAGAGAATCGACTTAACAGACTCTACAGAAAGCCTGTTCCTTTCTTTTGACCATTGGGTTCCCATTAAGGAAAAGACCCTTTCAACATAGGCATTTTGTGCCTGCATCGCAAACATATAAGAGCATATCTTTGTTAATTCTGTAACTTTCGAAAGTCCGGAATTTTTATCAAATGTCAGGAATTTTCTCCGGGATTTTGATTTTTTGATTTGGGAACCCTAACTAAGAATGCCTCAAATTCATCTTATGATCTTACCGCTGGTAGTTCCGTTGAAACCTCGTCTGATAAATATCATTGACAGAGGTATGTGATATTTTATCAGTAAATAAAACATTTTTATCGTGCTATATTTTAAAACGCAGCTTTCAATTTGACATACGAGTATAAACAATGGGCGGAGGTAAATCCACGCTAACCCCTTAGCGAAAAATGCAGTATTCGATGTGTTGGTTTCGTCGAAATTATACGTTTGTTACAGCAGCAGTAACGTATGTAAGTAACTCTTATCGATTGGTTTTCAAATTACTTTCAAAATATACGTTTTTTTATGATAACACCTAACAAGAGTACTAACTAACTAACTGTTCCCAACCGTCTAAAGCCAGTGATACTATAGCATCCCCAATTGAGGTATGCTGTGAGGCTGAAAGTAATGAGGGGGGGAAGGAGATGGGGAAGAGGAAGTTGGGGAAGTACATTAGTTTTTTTTTTTTTTTTATTAGTTTTTATATACATATACATGTAATATAATCATGAGTAATTACATTTTCAGGTTACAAACGGATTAAACTCAAATCATTAAATACTAACATGCAACATTGATTATAAACAGTATAAACATATATATGTATATAATATATAACCTTTACGAGAGTGTAACTACTCGTGTGTAAAGGCAAGAGAAAAATATATATATATATTTTTTAAATTAAAAAAATTAAAATTAAAAATTATAACACATACATTATATTTACGTACTTACATAAATCGAATGTGTAAAAAAAATAAAATAATATTAAAAAAAAATAATAATTTAAAATAAATTTTTGAATAAGTATTGTTAATTAAAGGTTAATGCGGTTCTAAGTGGCTAAATTATTTAAGATATTATTGTTTAATTTATTTTTGAATTTATTGTAGTCAGGTTCTAATCTCAGCTCTATTGCTAGTTGATTAAACCACACCACTCCATTGTACGTGTAGTAGTGTTGTGCAAAACTGGTATGCATACATGGCTATCGTTTCAGTTCTGAATTTTCACCGGAGCGTTATTCATCAGTATTTTACTTTCACAGTATCTGTTGAGTCTTTTACAACTTTTCTATTACAAAATTAATATAGGTATTCAAATACCTAAACATAGCTTGGATAGATTTAAATTATGTATTGTAGAAAATAATTTATTCGGGGAAAATGTAGATGGAATTAGTTCCGAAGCGCACCTGGTGACAAAAGATAAAAGCAATCTTAAATCATGATTATTAACAACCGCCATCTATGGAATTGTTGCGAAATCTCACAGTAATATCTTCTACACAGCTTCCGTTAAAAAACGTAAGAAAATGTATTATCTGCCGTCATGGCTGGCTTCTATACCATCTACGGTGTATACGCTTTTGATAATGAGACAGAAGGTGGTTGGTTCGACTCCCGGTTGAAACATTTTTTAGAAAGTTTTTTGGGACCTCTACTCACATTGATAAAAGAGATATTATGTAGGTGCAAATAATTTAAAAAATACTAATACGGGTTACGGGTCCGTCTGTGATTGTAACTCTGTGATTTTGAAATCCGATTCATTTTTAATTTAAGTGTCAATTTCAAGAATTTTGTATCAAGAATTCAGAAAAGCGATAAAGTACATACTTTGTTTTTAAGGGTCTGTGCTGGTATTATTGCTTTCTCCAGGAATGTAATCTACGAGAAATTCCCTACTATTGCCTTTTTTTCTACGAGGAAAATTTCCTTCAGAGATCGGATTTAGAAAAAATTATGACTATGTGAATAACAATCGCGACTCAATAAATCCAGCTTCAGTAAAACACTGATATTTTTATATTTACTATCTGTTCTGTTGCCATCACCATTTCCAGAGGCAAATCATTCATTTCTGATCTGTACCAATTCCCATTGATGGTAGAGGGTGTTTTTCTTACAATGGGCGTGGCAAGACTTGGCGGGAACGGAGCGGAAAATTAGGAGCAAACGTCGCGTGAGGCATATCCGCCATACAGCCTGATTGATCGCAGTCTGGAGCCGTACAATCTTCGCCCACAACCCCTACCACCATTACTTACTACGCTTAGCCGGCTTAAAGCCTTCTTCCACCCTGGCAACCAGCTTAAAGAACTGTGCGGGTTTCTGCGAGACTCTGAACTACTCGGAACTTTTCTAACACGAAACTGATTCGGGTGGAATTTCAATGGAATCGTGATTTCGTTTTCTGTCTTGAATCTATTTTTAAAAGTTATTTAATGGGTACAATACAAAGCACCTACAAGCAGTCGTTGTATAAAAAGCATCGATGTGTTATTAACAAATCGATGACTTTAACTCGTTCGTGACACTTTTTTATGATTATTTGGCGTCGCGACCTTCGACCATTTGGTCAAAGGTCGCGTCCGAAAATTACGCACGCTAGATTGAATAAAAGGCAACGTGATCCAAGAAATATTGTATATCGAATTCACAAACATTCAAATCCAATTAGATTAAAGATGGGTTTTTTTATTGTTTTTTAAAAGTTGTTATTTGAATGTTTTTACAATGCAAAAAGGACAGGTGCTTCCAAAAAAGGTGAAAAATTCAGCAAATTTTGGAGGTTAGTTCTATTCAAGTTCTGTGATTATTTCATTTTTACGAAGCAACTGGCCTATAATAATATAATAATAGAACTTGAATAGAACTTACTCAGAAAGTGAAAATTATCTTCCATAATTTGATGAATTGTTCAAATTTTTTGGAACAACCTGTCCTTTTAGCATTGTGAAAACAATCAAAAAACTTTATGCTACTCAATCGACGTACCATATCGACGAAGGGTTAAATTCCTAAAACTTTATACCTAATGCAAACAATTAAGAATGCTTTCATCTTCATCCAGGACTACCAGGAGTCCAGATGTAAGGTGAAGCATTTTGCACCAATATGTATAACATATGAAAAGGACTCACCTAGTATCAGTTCCTACGAATAGTTCCGCGCAACTCGTCCTCCTGTTCTCCGGCTGATCTCCGAGTAGTTTCTCAGTCCTGCCGTTGGTCAGGGGCGAATGGCACGCATCACCAACACCTCCAACAACACCGACACAGACACTGTTCACCGTTTCACTGTTGTTCACCGCTGTCACTTCCACACCGGCACCTTCCGCCACTAGCGCGCAGTTGCTCACCGCACTAGCCACAGGCCTCACCGGGGCTATATGCACGCTAGGGGTCGTCACTATAATTCTGTTCTCGTTCTTGTTGCTGTCTATGCTGATGGCATCGATATGGTTCACTTTGATCTCGTGGGGTTTGTGCGGGGTTTTGGGAGATCTCTGCGTGGAGATGGCAACGGTGGTCACGGCCTCCGGTTGCTGCGGGTGCCCGTTGGGGATGGGCGCGTACGTGGAGGTGGTGTGGGTGGGAGACGCGAGGGACGCTGGTACGGACTCCCCGTTGTTGCCTATAGAGGTCACGTAGATGGGGGAGTTGGCTATGATGCCTTCCAGTACCCTCTGCTGTCTCTCGGTTACGGCGGATGGGACAGATCCAGAAGCTTGGTTTAGCTGGAAGAATTAAAATAAAAGATTAATTTTAAATGCATTGACACAGTGAAAAACCTTAAAGAAATCGTCGTGAGGTCCATAAAAGTAAAGGCTAGGCTTTAATAGGGCGGAAAAATATAGTAACTTTAACAAAAAAATGCTGTGTCTGACTTCTGTTTCGGGAAACACCATTCTATTTCTTTCTACGAACTTTGAACAACCGGAGACCGCCATGTTTCAATGCATATGCATATTTCAATTTGTGAGGAAACAACACCGACAGCGAAAAACCTTACATGTAAGATAAATGACACCTCTGCCATAGGTCACGCCAAGTGCTTCACTACGCTTGGTGACTCGATAAAGGTGCCTGGATTTATGAGGTGAGATCTGTCCAGATCATATTTTTTTTAAATACGTAACAAGTCAATTTTTAAAGCGTTTTATTTTTTTAATAATAGTTATAAAAAAAAAAAACCATTACAATTCTATATTTTGACACCCACCACATATGCAGTAGTAATTAATTCCGTAAAACAGTTAGTTACCTATACTACTTAATCGTTTTTATTTTTCATGAAAATTAGTTTCATTCGTGCCTCTCTGCAAAATGAACAAATGCGTATAGGTCACGACCTAAAGCTGACTGATGAGTTTGTTGTCCATTTCAAAAATCCTAATTACCCTCAGAAGTCATTAGATCCACTACAAATCACCAAAACACTCTGATGCTATTGTGCAAATCCTCTCATTAACTAGTCATTAAAATACTTTTACTTGTGCCCAAAAGAATGACAATTATTAATCATTTCACAATCCAGTCGAACCACAAACAATATGCACAATGGAGAGCTGTTTGTTCACCCTTTGTCTTTGCTTTGTTCATTCGGTAGGAGTCAGTCTTTTGTAGCGTCCGCATTGTTGACTGTGCGCGGAGTTATTCACCGAACAAACAGATTTTAGCTTACAAATTTTATCGATACTTTATTTAGGTTAGTGGGTATTTTGCCATCTTCATTCGTGATGTGTGAGGTGCACGCGGGCGGTCGAACTAAGGGGCGTTCCCTAGAATTTATTTATTTATTTATTTATTGTGAAAAACAGTTAACATGTATATCCAATTACATTTTACAATTTTTAGTTAATAGTGTAAAACATTAATTATATGTATAGGTACATTATTAATGACAGGTGCTAAAGAATACCTTTATTTCGCTCTTGAAATGATTGTAGTTCGATCGAAAAATGTCAATTTCAGAAGAAAGGTTTAATAGTGAGGTCATTCTCCCCAGAGGCATAACCATTGGTAGGTTGGTCCTGCCTCTAGGAAAAGTAAAAAGTCTGTGTTGCCTTGCTCTGGTGAAGTTATCGGGGACATAAAGTGAAATCCTTTCCAGGACATCAGGATTACAAATGTGCCCGTTTAGCAGCTTGTGTGCTACTAGTACCATTGCAATTTTTCTCTTAACGTCGAGACGATTTAGTCCCAGCATTCCCGCGAGAAAATCAGAGGGATACAACAAAGGGTAGTACCCAAACTCTCGCATGTACAGGTACCGCATGAACTTTTTTTGCACCTTTTCAACATCATTTGCGTATAGGGCATCTTCGGGTCCCCATATTACTGATCCACTTTCGAGAATGCTGCGAACCAGAGAGAAGTAGAGCATTTTTATGACTGCTGTGTTGGAAAAAGATTTTGCGTTGCAGATTACAAAGCCTAGCATTCGCATCGCAGAGTTGCACACCGAATCGATATGAGAACGGAATGTCAGGCGTGTGTCAAAAGTGATTCCTAAATCCCTCATTTGTGAAATATGTTTTAACGAGGTACCAGACATTTTGTAGTTATAATATAGAGTACTCCTAGCCCTTGTATAGCACATAATTGTACACTTTCCGCTGTTAAAATAGAGTTTATTCAGATTACTCCATTCTACGATTCCGTCGATATCGGTTTGTAAACGAATAGAATCTGCTTTCGACATTATATTGGTATAAAGTTTAATATCGTCAGCAAATAACAAAAAATTTACAAATTTTATAAACAGTGATATATCATTTATAAACATAAAAAATAATAGAGGTCCTAAATTAGACCCTTGCGGGACCCCAGAGTATTATTATTAGTATTTTCTTATATCTTATCACCTTTGTTTCATGAATTTGTCTATATTCGCGGGCTGCAACCTGAGTCGGTAGACTTTATCACAAACTGTTAAATTACTTTTTGTGTCCGATATATTCTCATCTACTAATATGCATATAAAAGTTAATTCGAAGTCTAATAGAAAATTTCGTGAAGCCATATATGACGAAATCACGAATAAAGAGATCCGAAAATACTGCAAAGCCTGCATATCGTAATATACAATATAAAGAAAGACTTTTTTGTTTAAATTTCAAAATTACATCTAATTTAATAATGGTATTTTTAAGTTCAATGGGAATTTTAGTTTTTTTTATTATTGCGACAGCTGTTTCGGCTTTCAGGCTGAAAGACAGTTTTAAAATGGTCGTGAAAGCCGAAATAGTTGTCACAATAAAAGAAAAACTGAAACACTTGCAAAACTTAATGATAACATTATTAAATATGATTTACTGGCTAAAAATAAAGCTGCTAAAATGTTAGGTTTTATCATGAGAACCACAAAACTTTTTAATAGTATCAACGTCATTAAGCAACTCTACTTTGCCTACGTACGAAGTCATTTGGAGTTTGCGTCAGTTGTTTGGTCTCCAT
The DNA here is from genome assembly GCA_917880885.1 of Limnephilus marmoratus. NCBI lineage: Eukaryota > Metazoa > Arthropoda > Insecta > Trichoptera > Limnephilidae > Limnephilus > Limnephilus marmoratus. The sequence continues at coordinate 26,172,984 of OU862917.1, read as the reverse complement.
TTTATAAAATCCATACGAACAAAATTGAAGCAATTCAAAACAAATTCCTCAAATATCTTTGTTACAAGCCATATGTAAGATTTAATAATTATGCAGAGGCAGCTTCATACTTAAAAATTGATTCATTGAGTGTACGAAGGCATCATAAGGATGCAATATTCCTGTATAAATTAGTTAACAATAATATTCAATGCCCAGAGTTGCTAAATAAAATTCAATTTAATGTACCTGCGCGTACAACACGCTCTTCTGTCCTGTTCAGGGTTGATCAATGCAAAACAAACTGTAAGCAAAATTCTTGTCTGAACAGACTATGCAATAGTTACAATAGCATATTATCCAAGGTGGACATTTTCAATTCTGAACCTACCAAATATAAAGAGTACATAAAAGAGTATTTCTCTGATGTTTCATGAATATGTTATGTGTCTATGTTTCTATCGTTTATCTTTAATTCTGTCATGATTTGATTTATATGTACAACCTGGCTTCTTATGGTTACCAATGTATTGATATTTTATGTTTTATGTAAATTTTAGTTTTATATACTTAATCTTTTGTTTTATAAAATTTTTGATCTCATACTGCTTTATTATAAATTTATTATAATGAAATAATTTTACTTTGTATAAACCACTTATTTGATGTGCAAATCCGACCGGTTTCGGAACAAACGTTCCTTCGTCAGGGAAAGCTTATACTAATTTGACAGTTTCGAACAATGTTTTATTACAGTAGGGGTGGAGCTGTTGCTAGATAATAATGTAGATTGGGTAGGTAGGTATTAGTGTAGAGTGGGTGGGTAGGGGAACAAATCCATGATTGGGCTATATGACAATATTTTTTGTTTGTTGATAATAGATTCATTATTTTTAAGGGATTTTTTAATTTCCAAGGCTTCTAAGTTATCTAAACGTTTTCCTTTATGATTAATATGAAGAAATAATAAAACATTGTTCGAAACTGTCAAATTAGTATAAGCTTTCCCTGACGAAGGAACGTTTGTTCCGAAACCGGTCGGATTTGCACATCAAATAAGTGGTTTATACAAAGTAAAATTATTTCATTATTCTATAATGGATAACCACAAAGTAATAGCTACATTCAAAAATATTAATTTATTATTTAATTTTTTTTATTATGCTGTTAATCAGAGGTAAAGTCACATGGAGGAAATCCATAATTGGTTTTATTTTGGCTATACAAACATGTACAAACTGGAAAAATGTAAACTGTCGATTTCCCGAAAATAAATAAATAAATAAATAGATAATGTGGTCAGAGAATTCTAAAAGCCAATAATTATTACTATCTTCTAATTTTCTTACATCTTTTATTATATCGTATATCTTATCACCTTTGTTTCATGCATTTGTAATCAAATTTACCTGCTTTTCTTATTTATTTTTTCTCTTTAAATATTTTGTATATTATGTATTATAACCCTTATGGAATGTGTGGGATTGCACTATTCTCCCCACATACACATACATCATCACGATCAAATGTATACTGATGATGTGAACATCGTTCACGAAACATGTAGATTGTGTACAAATAAAAGTGATGTAAACAAAGTTATTTGTCTTTTCATTAAAATAAATAATGCCATCACAAAGTGAAAACCTTTCCGCAGAAGTTTTCTTCGAAAAATTAAAAAAAACAAAACAATTGAAGGAAGACAACCCAAGATTGTCTAAAGAATTTCTTGTTTACATTCATATCCAATGCACAAAGACATTTATTTTCATTAATAAAAATTTTGTATCTTTCACAAGAAGGAATGCACCGAAGCAATTTTTAACATGTAGATACAATAATGTCATCTTGTGTAAGCTTTTCCATATAATAAGGAAGAACTTGAGTATTAGCTGTATATAAATACAGAAGAACCAAGACTTCCGTGAAGTCGCAGCACCTCAAATTGCAGCTATTTTTAATTCATTCTGCTTTTAATTACAGAATTCTTCCACGTTATTTATAGTTTGTACAATATTGTAGAAACAGCAGCGGGTTGTCAAAATGACGAAGCCATTAACAACACGAACACCACGATTTATCAATCAGACTCATTCAGACTGGAGTTAATAAAAAAGCCCCATGAAAAAAGAGTTGAACACATTTCTCCGTTTGGCATTTACAATTTTTACCATTCGCAATACAATTTGAATTGAGAAGTTTTATATGGCATTTGGAGTCAAATTACAGAAATGGAAATGTGAAATTTGATACCTTTAAAATATGATCAGTTATTTTGTAACGCGATACATTTTAACTTTGGTTTAATACAGGTTTTCTTTAATCTTTCGGCAGATATTTATTTTCTGAACCACCGTTTTCTTTAAATAAGGTAACTTAATCAAGCGTGTTCATGATCCGGAGACTGGGGGTCCAGAAGTTAAAAAAAGGAATTAATAAAATACAGAAGTTATAAAAAAATATGCGAAAATAAATTAACATATTTGTGGGTTGTTAAAGCAGCTAGATTAAATTTGAGGAACCCCTAAAAGGAAAATGAAGGCAAGCACTATACGGATAATTTGTAAAGCGCCGTTTGCGTGAATAAATCGTTGTCATACTCGTTATAGTCCCTCGTTGTTCTACTCGTTGTAGTCCCTCGGTGTTCTACTCGTTGTAGTCTCTCGTTGTTCTACTCGTTGTAGTTCCTCGTTGTTCTACTCGTTGTAGTCCCTCGTTGTTCTACTCGTTGTAGTCCCTCGGTGTTCTACTCGTTGTAGTCTCTCGTTGTTCTACTCGTTGTAGTTCCTCGTTGTTCTACTCGTTGTAGTCTCTCGTTGTTCTACTCGTTGTAATTCCTCGTTGTTCTACTCGTTGTAGTCTCTCGTTGTTCTACTCGTTGTAGTCCCTCGGTGTTCTACTCGTTGTAGTCTCTCGTTGTTCTACTCGTTGTAGTCCCTCGGTGTTCTACTCGTTGTAGTCTCTCGTTGTTCTACTTGTTGTAGTATCTCATTGAAGAAGCTTGTCGAAGTGAGTCGTTGTAAACATCTCAAACTCGGGGTAAAACATCTAACCAGTAACCACCAAAGCTGCCTAAACTGTCCCATGAAACTCTATCTTTGCAATCTTGTTTAACTTTGTAAATAATTTATATCCTTAATTATCCCAAGGTGTCGGTTGGGGGTAGGGGGGAGTAGGCATATCGTTCACTTCCAGTGCGAAAAACACGAAAACTCCGCGATTTAGAGCGCCGCAAATTTGCAAACTTTTCACTAACTAATATTAGGAAATCGTTATAAATTTCAGGAAGTTTTTCAGTCGCTGGTTGAAGCTTGTAACTTGCACCATTATGCGCACAGCGCTTATCACATTCGGGATACAAATTCAAAATATATATGTATGTACCTAAAACGCCAACTACCCCCGACTCATATAATATTATCTAGGTAACGAAGCGTCGTGGTATACACCTTATATAATTGCAAGTTCGATTTCGATTGAGCAAAATTATATAAACATAATTGTTCTCTTTGAATTGTTTTTGACAATGTTGATAATTATCTAAAAATCATGCAGACTTTGTATTGTTTATAAAATTAAATACAATTTTGCAGGTTGCATTAAGGAGTATCCCGCAGTGCTTAGTGTGTCTGTGGGTTTGTTTTTTTAATCTATATTTTTATTCCGAGATTGATAAAATTTTGCACACTTGACTATTAAAACAGGAGGAAGTCTCTGTCTACACGCGCTTTCTAAAACTCCCATTTCCTATCCCTTAAAGCAGAATTTTGTGCTTCTTGATGACATTTTGCAAACTTGACGTTTAAAACGAGAGGAAAATATTTACCGTCTGCATTTGATTTCGAAAAACTCTGCGTGTGAACCTAGGCAATGCCGGGGATTACAGCGAGTATAATATTCAGGCTGCTAAGGAAGTTCTTGGCTGACTCTATTCAGTGACTCATTACATTATTTGGAGAAAAACAGAAATTTTTCCAGCATTTCCAGCATCTGCATTTGATTTCGAAAAACTCTGCGTGTGAAGCCTGGGCAATGCCGGGGATTACAGCGAGTATAATATTCAGGCTGTTAAGGAAGTTCTTGGCCGACTCTATCCAGTGACTCATGACATTATTCGGAGAAAAACAGTAATTTTTCCAGTGTCACGTGTCTGGTGACATTTTTGATGATTTTTTTTCAACTAAAAACATTATAAAAAACAGTAGGTATTGGACAGTCAATGGTGGGGTGAGATGTTGATTGGTTACTAGGCTGTATAAACAGTGACGACATGTGGAGGAATAAAAAATATCCAAGTTTTTTACATTAACTCCACACAGGAGGCTCTGAGGAAAATAATTTCCCTCAGGGCCTATGTCATCTGGGATGCTGTGTGGAGGGTCTTTTTAAGGAGAGGAAGGAATGAACATTGGTCTTGAAGAGACCTATGTTTTAGGAAGGAGGAAACACAGAGGCCGGCAAATCATTCCACAGCCGAGCTGTTGAACACAAGAACGAGTCGAAGAAACGACCCGTTCTCATGAGACAAATGTCAACCTTGTACAAATGTTGGGCACGCATTTGGCGTGTTTCCTGTCTATGCACCGGTGCTGAAGGGATCAATGATGCTAGTTCCTCGGAGCATCTTCCATTGTAATACCGGTAGAACAAGGATAGCATTCCCACCCGACGCCTGTGCTCTAAAGATTGCAATCCGTCTGTTAAGATGGGAGAATATATCAAACCGACCGCCCGTTTCTGCACAGAGTCGAGGGTATTTTTCAGGTATTTTGGAGCCCTAGACCATAGGTGGCTGCCAAATTCAACCGTGGGGCGCACTGCTAACCCTGTACAAATCACGTACAGGGTTAGCAGCTGTGTACTATAAAAAAGACAAGTTAAAAGACATCGAAAAAGTCACCGGAGACCAAAATTTCTTTTACATTTTTTGCTTCAATGGATTCACTGGTAGTCAATTTCGTATAGCCTGTACACCGAGGTACATTTAAGTGTGTAGGTCATAATTGCATTCACCAGTACCAAGAACAGTTATTCAAAAACTATTTTTAAAGATAATTCTAAATTTTGCGATTTGATCTTAAAAGTCAAGACCCCGTCCCAAGTAACCTAAGGACATTCGTTCCCACATTATAATCACGTATATAGATTTTTTTTTAAATAACATCAATAAATAAAGTTAAAAAATAAGGCATCAATAATGGTGAACAGATTTTTAAAAATAAGTACGTTTTTTTTCTCCGTTATAAACATTACCAATTTATGATGACTTTGGGGCCACAGTCGAGCAGTGGAATTGTTAAAAAATTAATTTAGAATGCACACGATTAACTGGCGGGTACTTAATGTATGTCTGGTGAATTACACCACACAGGAGGCCCTGTGGAAAATAATTCCCCTCAGGGCCTATTTCATCTTTGGGGTGGAGGATCATTTTAGGAAAGGAATGAGAGGAAGTTCTGGGAAGGGAAAGGGTATGAGGTGGGCAGGAATCTGGGAGTCAGCATGTCCAGGAGTGACGGACGTATGAATCCATTCCTCCCACTTCGGTGCAAGGCGATATTCCGAGAAAGTACGGCTGGAGAAGTCAAAGAGACTCCCACAACCATTCTCTCTTGATCCGTTAAGCCTTGCTGCTGTTGGGCATATTCGTTCGCCGCCAAGACCCGGACAAACTTCACCCCATGAACCCGAGCACCCCTGCTAAGTCACCAAACGTAGCGAACCACCTGGGGTGACCTAAGGCAGAAGTGTTGGTTATCCAATAAATGGTTCCCGGGGCGGCAGTACCCGTACCCGCCTTCCAAATTATAAATTGTATTTGTTCCACCATTTACAGTTATTTTCAGTTCATAATATTATGTGTTTAAAGTTTATATTATGTGTTCATTGACGGCATCCGTGGTGGAGGGGTAAGGCTCTTGAATCGTTATCCGAAGAACGAAGCTTTTTAAATTGTCCCTGAAGACTGGCTCTGTGCCCTCTGGTTGGAAAAAAGCGGTTATCCATCCTATTCCAAAGAAGGGTGACCGCTCCAACCCGGCCAACTACCGCCCCATAGCGATCACATCAGTTCTGTCTAAGGTGATGGAACGTGTGATCAACGACAAACTGCTCACATACCTCGAGAAGAACAAAATTATTAACGACCGTCAATACGGATTCCGGCGGAACCGCTCGTGCGGTGATCTTCTCGCGTATGTGACGCATGTTTGGGGGCGATGCCTGGAACGTTTCGGTGAGACCCAAACGGTTGCACTGGACATCTCCAAGGCCTTTGACCGGGTTTGGCACCGAGGACTTGTCAACAAACTGCATTCTTACGGACTTCCCGCATCCTTGTGTATGTGGATTGCCGACTTCTTGAGGGAGAGGTCGATTCAGGCGGTAGTCGATGGTTTCACTTCTTCCTCACACTCGATAAATGCTGGCGTCCCGCAGGGATCGGTTCTGTCTCCGACTTTGTTTTTGTTGCACATCAACGACCTTTTGTCATGTGCACCAATTCACTGTTACGCGGATGACAGTACAGTTCATGATAGCTTTTTGTTTGACAAGCCCCCAAAGGGCTCACAAACTCCAACAGCTCGTAGGGCTTTGAAGCAAAGAATGGACGGTTACCTCGAGAGTGTTTTCTCTTGGGGTAAAAATAATCTCGTTGAATTTAATGTTTCAAAGACCCAATCTTGTCTGATTACGTCTAAAAGGGATCGAAATGAAAATCTAGTCTCTTTCAACGGAAGCAATCTTCCGAACAGGCCCTCCATTGATATGCTTGGTGTAACCCTAAGTGACCAGCTCAGGTATGGGGGCTCCATCGAAGCCAGAGTAAAGTTAGCCTCCCAAAAACTGGGCGTACTGTACAGGGCCCGCAGATACTTTAATAGTACACAACTGCTAACCTTGTACAAATCACAAGTACGCCCCACGGTTGAATTTGGCAGCCATCTCTGGTCTGGAGCTCCAAAATACCTGAAAAATACCCTCGACTCTGTGCAGAAACGGGCGGTCCGTTTGATAGATTCTCCCATCTTAACAGACGGATTGCAATCTTTAGAGCACAGGCGTCGGGTGGGAATGCTATCCTTGTTCTACCGGTATTACAATGGAAGATGCTCTGAAGAACTAGCATCATTGATCCCTTCGGCACCGGTGCATAGTCGGGAAACACGCCAAACGCGTGCCCAACATTTGTACACGGTTGACATTTGTCACATGAGAACGGGTCGTTTCTTCGACTCGTTCTTGTGTTCAACAGCTCGGCTGTGGAATGATTTGCCGGCCTCTGTGTTTCCTCCTTCCTACAACATGGGTCTCTTCAAGACCAATGTTCATTCCTTCCTCTCCTCAAAAAGACTCTCCACACAGCATCCCAGATGACATAGGCCCTGAGGGAAATTATTTTCCTCAGGGCCTCCTGTGTGGAGTTAATGTAAAAAAAAAAAAAAAAAAACGCGGGATAGAATCCCGGCGTGCGCAAATAAGTTTTATTTGATTAATTTTTGTTACTTCACAATTAATTCATTTAAATTAACGTATAGTATATTTGCGGCAAGTTCCAGAGTGGAATATACTATCAGAATCGCCCTGGTGTAAGAATTGAAACGTTGCTTGAAATGGCCTTAGCTATGAAAACGAATAATAAGCTTTTTTTAAATATTTATTTTTAACTAAAATAAAATCTATTTAGATTTTATTTGAGTTCCATTTGCCAAAATTGGAGTGTCACCCTAAATGTTTTGTACTAGCTTTGTTTCTTGGTGGGTATAGTAATTAAAGATTTATTTATGGTCTATATTGTTACAAATCATTCTTAAATTACCCATCTGGTCACTAATATGATATTTTTATTTCTTACTTTATTATGATATTTTAGTGTTTTAAATGTAGTGTATTTTAGTATTTTGTGTGTAAAATCACTCAAATTTATAAAAGTTAACCTCAACACAGGCCTAGTCCTAGTGAGGTTAATTTTGTTTTGTATGTAAACATAAAAATAAGAATGTATGGTGAGAAGTTAAATAAATAAATAAAATAAATACGTTTGGTGACAAGATTTGAATAGCCAGGTACTTCCCCACCTTCCTCTTCCCCATCTCCTTCCCCTCCCCACTACCTGTAGCCTCAAACATACCCCAATTGGGGATGCCATAGTCTCACTGGCTTCTGAGACTCTTGTTAGGTATTCACAAAAAAAAATTGAAAATTAATTAATTTATTCATTAACGCTCTTTTTAGGGAACTGAACTGCCTCAGTATCAACTTGTTTATTGATAAATTGAAGATTTCCACTGACTCGGCTATAATTATTTCCCTCTATTAGTTTTCTGGGCAAAGAGGAATAAAAATGGTAGTTAGTCCCAGAATGTCTTCACTGAAATAAATCCCGACTTCTAAAATTACATAGTGAAAGCTTTTCAATGCACGTGACTATCAAATGCATCGTTTAAAATTTTATATAGAAATACCAAGTCCGTGAAAATCCTTCTGTCTGACAATTTAAGAGGGCATTCCCAGAGAAAGCCGGAAATACGTCATTTTCAAAAAAGTTTTTAGACGTATTGACTCTTTTCCACAAAAAATTATAAATGGATTTCGAAAGATTGTTCTTTTATCTAGCATAGTTATGTAATAAATTTTTAGAATTTTTTTTAATTTTTAGTATAATAAGGTTATTCCATAGGTCGTTGGCAGATTTGTTAAATTTTCAAAAAAGTTTTTGTATTATACCACACCCATTTCAAATAATGTAATCATGCAGTAAAATAAATCAATACATTATCTAGCAAAGTTATGTATTAGAATTTTAATTTTAGTTTCAATAAAATCATTAAAAAATATGTACGTACATGTGTTTCTTGACGAAAATTGGTCCATTTGTGTATTTATTTGCGCACTTACAAACTAATATATTTCAGATTTTTTTAACATTCTTATTAAATTTAGACATTATTGAAAAATGATAAATACTTATAATCAAAAAATAACTACAAAAAGTACACTATTTTAATAGTTTTATCATCACGCCTTTCAGCATTTTTGGATGAAGGTATAAATTAAAGCTAATTTGGATTGAAATAAATTCGATATTGAGTTATAATTTAAAAAAGCTGGTACGGAGAATAATCAATCTTTCTCATTGTAACCGCCCTGCACGATCGGAAGAACAACTTTCGACGAAATGTGGATTTTCGTCCGCTGGCTGGTTAAACGCTCTTAAGCATTTTAATATTACTCCGCCTCCAAAAATGTAAACAAAAAGAACGAATGCACAGACATTGCCAGATATTGATAGTACCTACTCGTACCAGACTCATTAATAATAATATATTACTAACTCTTTTTTCTTGCGCCATTTTTGTGTAGTGTACACCAGAGGCATTTAATAAAGTTAGGTAACAACTTAAATCTGCAGTTAAAATAATTACATTTCAAACACTTAGCCATTCAATAAGAGAGGCTTTATGAACCAAGCAAAATTTGGTCATTTAATATTATTACTATTACAGATGTCACGGACCGTGAAAAGGTTAGCGTTAGATTGATCGATCAGTCGATACGATACGATACGATTGTACCACCCCAGCCAGGAGTACTCCTGTCCCGGTGAGACCGGTACACCAGGGGGCACTGATTTGTTAGGACTGGAACGCATGCTCTGAGGATGGGAAGGAGGTTGGAGTTTAATCGACCGGTATACATGGCAACCTAATAAGCCAATATTGGAAATAAAGATGGGCAGGAATAAAGGAACGGATTGAGCGTTGTTTTTCCCCCCTTTCTATGTATCTTCCTTCTTCTTGCCTCTTCTCGGCTCTTTTGGATCTTCTTGACTCTTCTTGTCACTTGCATCTTCATGGATCTTCTCTCTTTTTTTCCTTGCTTCTTCTTGCCTTTCTTGGCTCTTCTTGCCGCTTTGGCTTTTGTTGTCTCTTCTTGTTTCTTCTTGTGACTTCTGGGATCTTCTGGTCTCTTCTTGCTTCTTGGATCTTCTTGGCTCTTCTGGTATTCTGTCTCTTCTTACCTCTTCTTGAATCTTCTCGGCTCTTCTTGTCTCTTCTTGCTTCTTCTTGAGTCATCTTGTCTCTCCGGAGATCTTCTCATCTCTTCTTAGATTGATCGATCAGTCGGGAAAAAATTATAAAGACAAGATTCATTTTAGCTCTAAAATAGAGCTCCCAACTCTTTTTTTACGTATTTTTCTAGTTCATACTATTATGCTCTTTGTCGAGTGAAAAAGGATAGTAAGCAATATTAAAACTAAACTAGATAACCATTAAGCGCTTCCCCGTAGGAATAGGCAAGAAGCAAAATAACTCTTTCTTGGCACACACTCTTCGCTTTATTCATACATCGTCCCATACATATATATTTCTATCTGACGCTTAACACGGCCCGACTCAGGGATTTTGTTCACATGATGGTGCCATGTCATCCTCTGGCACCCCCGACTTCTTTGATCGTTCACATTCGCGTCATATTATATTCTCCCTACATTCCTTTTTTCATCCGTTCGCTCCACTTGCCCAAACTATCTAAGCGTCCCTTTCTTAACCTTACTATATTCTTTGCGAATCTCCACATTTCTCTCACGATCATGCACGGTTTTCCCACACAGGGATCTGCCAAACAGGGATTGCCTCAGGGATCTGCTTTCAATCTATTTCCATCCTTCCTTTGCCAGTTCCATACATCACTGCCATACATCAGGTTAGGTATAGCTAATGTGACCAGACGTCCCGTTTTCACCGGGACAGTCCCGTTTTCAGGCAGCGTGTCCCGGTGTCCCCGAACACAGCTGCGAGACGCCAAAATGTCCCGTTTTCGAAAAGAAAGCATTATGCGCTTACACAAACATACTGGTAATCTTGAAATATAATCATAAATTAGCTAACCTAAGCTAACCCTAATACGAAATGAAAAAACCTTTTCAATTGCATTGTACGAGTATGAAAGGTGAGGCTCCTATTAAAACGAATAAGTTTATAAGATAAGCTATTTTATTTAATTTATTAAAGGGGCATCCATTAATTACGTGAGCTAAAAGGGAGAGGGGGGGTCCAGCAGAATCTCACGTCACTTGAAAAGAAAATACGAAGTGGCCCAAATTTATCTCACCAAGGGGGGGGTGTAGATTGGAAGAAAAACTGCTCACGTAGTTAATGTATGCCCCCTAAGGGGCTAGAATTCCAATAATCCATGCACTTGGTAGCTGCAAGACGAGTTGTGATCTTGCCTCCTACCTCCATAGTAAAGTAAATTCACTCGTAAAATCATACATAACATGCTAATTTTAGTCAAAAAACCTTTTCACTATAACATATTGCTTTATTTCGTTTATTAGTAAAAATAAATCTCTTTAAATTTTGAACAAGGGTCTAGAATTCCAATCGTCCACGCTATTAGTAACTGCAAGATGAACATTATTGTAATCTAGCCTCTTTTGTATAGCGCTCTGAGGCCATTTTCGCGAAAACTGCCCTACATAAATTGTCCAAATTTATTATTATTATTAAGTACCTATCTTTTTTTCAGTCTCCCAGTTTGGGGGTTAAAATAAATGGTCACGTTAGGTATAGCACACCTTTGTGGAGTGCTAGCTTAAAACTGACAAATAAAATAAATGAAATAAAATTATTCCAAACCAGATTGTTTGTGGATTGGCACCTTTAATGACGCGTGGAAACGTCGAGAGTCGATTGACGTTTCTGATGACATATTTGCCCGGACGTAATCTCACGTTCTCACGGATATACACGCAGCCTCTCTCTCTCTCTCTCCCTCCCCAGCCAGGAGGTGCCGCTCCAGTGATCTCGGTGTGAACCTACCGGCTTCTTTGCTTCATATTCTTAACACCCATCATCATCGAAGCAAGAAACCATGACAGATATCAGCTCAGTTTTTATGATAAACGTCTATGAAATGAGAGATGAGCATTTCTAAGCTTTTCGTACCACCTTGTGAAGATGCAAGCTCTGGGCCAACTTCAAAAAGAGAATAAAAATACTTTGGGTGCAATATAACTGTGCATTGCGTTTGATGTTCGGAGGTACCAGTCACTGTACTGATGGAGAGATGGGCATTTCTTAGCTTCTAATTCGCTTCTTAGCTTTTTGTACCACCTTGTAAACATGCAAGCTCTGGGCCAACATTTTTTTACATTAACTACACACAGGAGGCCCTGAGGAAAATAATTTCGCTCAGGGCCTATGTCATCTGGGATGCTGTGTGGAGGGTCTTTTTGAGGAGAGGAAGGAATGAACATCGGTCTTAAAGAGACCCATGTTGTAGGAAGGAGGAAACACAGAGGCCGGCAAATCATTCCACAGCCGAGCTGTTGAACACAAGAACGAGTCGAAGAAACGACCTGTTCTCATGTGACAAATGTCAACTGTGTACAAATGTTGGGCACGCGTTTGGCGTGTTTCCCGACTATGCACCGGTGCCGAAGGGATCAATGATGCTAGTTCCTCGGAGCATCTTCCATTTTAATACCGGTCGAACAAGGATAGCATTCCCACCCGACGCCTGTGCTCTAAAGATTGCAATCCGTCTGTAAAGATGGGAGAATCTATCAAACGGATCGCCCGCTTCTGCACAGAGTCGAGGGTATTTTGGAGCTCCAGACCAGAGATGGCTGCCAAATTCAACCGTGGGGCGAACTTGTGATTTGTACAGGGTTATCAGTTGTGTACTATTAAAGTATTTGCGGGCCCTATACAGTACGCCCAGTTTTTGGGAGGCTAACTTTACTCTGGCTTCGATGGAGCCCCCATACCTGAGCTGGTCACTTAGGGTTACACCAAGCATATCAATGGAGGTCTTTAGGGAACTTTAAAAAGAGAACGAAATACTTCGGGTGCAATATAACTGTGCATTGCGTTTGATATTCGGACTTCCCAGGCACTGTAGTAAATGAAAGATGGGCATTTCTTAGCTTCTAGTATGCGATCCTTATCTTTTTGTACCACTTGTGCACATGCGAGCTCTTCAAAAAGAACAACCCACCAAAAGTCAACTTCAAAAAGAAAACGAAATACTTTGGGCGCAATATAGCAGTGCATACTGCATGATGTTTGAACTTCCCAGGCACTGCAGAGAATGAGAGATTGGCATTTCTTAGCTCCTAACTTAGCAGTGCCCCCCCAATTTTCACGGAAAGGAGAATTCCTGGATTTGCAGCTCTAACAAGAACCAGGCTGGCAGTAATGAGGGAAAGGATCAACAACTCCAGAAATGTCCTTCAATTCAAAATTCAATTCAATTCAAAATTCCTTCTAATTCAAGGATCGAGAATCGAAGAACATTTGACAAAAATATTGGCCCTAAAAATCTTCAATCTGATGAACCAACAGTGCCCACTAAACGATTTGTATTTAATAAAAATAAATAACTTTTTATAGACCACTATTTAATCAAAATAATCGACATGTTTCAAAACCAATGGTATCTTCGACAGGATAAACTAATAATGAAAATTAACAATTATCAACGTCCTGTTGGGGTTTTATCTTGTTTCCAATTATGTAATCATATTAGGAATGGCACATAGACATATGAATATTAATAGACCTGCCCTAAGCGATAAAAGCGTATTATTTCCCCCTCCCCATACCGGTTCCATTGGAACCGGCTGGGATCGAGTATGGCTTCGCGTGAATCTAAAAAATGTGACGTCATTATTCTTCTGCGAGCCAGCGTCGAGCACTCATCGGTGCATTTTACGAAATAACACGGCAAAAATAGTGGCTTGTGTTTTGAAAACGTGTAAAAATAGAAGTGAAAAAGAGAATTAACCCAATTGTCGTATTACATTCCATAGGCAAGCATTATTTTAATTTATTATAAAGCTTATTCAGATCACATAATATGGTTGTTTTTGTAACACACACTATCACTCGAGACACATGGCGTGTGCTCGTCGCTAAATACGTCAACAAAATATTGGACTATGAAAATAGGCGAACTTTACTTTGCTGTATTTGGAATTTGTAAATTTGTTCATTTCGCGGCGAGCAATTCGCGCTCCCATGTAAAAAGGTCTATTCATTCAAGAGCAGAGTTTACTTTTAAGAACTAAATGGTGATATTATAACGCGAGATGCCCATATACACTCAGATTGAGTTATTGACGAATCACATATCACCGAATTCATCTTCCCCCTCTGCGCCCCGCTGTAGTTGGTTTCTTCCCCTCACCTTTATGTTCTGGTCTATTAATATTTATATGTTAATTTTCATATGTCTATGGAATGGCAATAATAGGTAAGCAGGTTCATAATTAAATATTTAACTTTATCTCTTTTCGTCTACAAATTATTTAATGAAAACAAGCTACTGTTGCAGTTTTTACCAATTGTGTGATGTCTTTTCAAATTGTCCTTGAAACTGTGAGTTATAAAAGGTAAGTAAATAATTTCTTAAAAATAATCGTGCACAAATAATATACGTGAAAGATTGTGAGATGGAAGTAAATGTGGAAGTCGAAAATTAGTGGAAGGTTTAGTAGTATCTGGCTATTCAGATCTAGTTACTTCAACCGTCACCGTCGCGCCTTACTGCCCTGCCACACAGGACAAAGTCAGTTACTTCACGTCAGACTACGACACGCAATCTCAGCTATTTAAAATAATAATAGTAGTTCTCTTATTTAATTTTCTGTTATTTAATAAATCAAAAATAAATTTTACTTTGAAATCGTAAGATTTGTGTGTACGTAATTAATTTATCTATCCTCTTGTGAACCATAAATATTTTACGTAATTTAAAAATTTTCAAATTAAAAATTATACAATTTGTTCAAAGAAACGTCATCATCTCAATGATAATTCTTTTTTCAAACTTTCTCCAAATCGTTTGGAACCAAAATATTGATTAACCACAATGCGTGCGAACTCTTGCGGGATTTAAAGGTAGTATTCAACACGGCCATGAAATGCCAAATGGTCGAGTTAAAACAGGGCTTAGCTGCACTCAAATTTTATGCAAAATGATAACGGAATCAGTTTTCTACGACACACAAATTTGACTCGTTTTTCATCAAACTTTGTTATTCAGATATCACTATAAAATGCTTTAAAACCTTTACTTGGTGCATGCATAATCATACATTGTCTCATAATCATAACCCGACTAAAATATCTGTTTCAATTAATCGTGCTATGTATGGTCTTCCTCGGATATCTTTAACTTTTTCTTTCACGTATTTCTAAAAATCCTTTATTTTTTGTGTTTCAGAAATCCCCTTGTCGTTCTACATCACAGGTTCTCAATGTGGGCTTTAACGCCCCCTTGTGGGCGTTTGAGATGTTAGACCCAGAGAAAATTGGGGGCGTTGAGATGGCACAGTGAGGGCGTGGGCAGGTAAAAAAATATGGTCTTAAAAGACGAAAACACGTTAATCACGTACTAATAAAGCAAAGTAAACATTACTATTGGTTAATTTTTGTTATTGTGAATTGTAGGTAATCATTTTTATAACATGTGCGAAAATGCATATTTCGGTAGTTCGGGAAGTGGATGAAAATTGAACTGAAAAATTCCATTACTTTCAGATCTACATTAAATTGCATGATACGAAAAGTTTTATTTTTTATTACGTGTATAAAATTATGATCTTACGTGTATTATTATTATTGAGAATTGGCACTAAATCATGAAAACAAGAAGGAAGGAGGTAGCAACCTGGTACTTAAAATACAAAAGAATTGTTTTTTTTAATTGCTAACCAAAAAGGTATAACAAATAATTTAATAATCGAATTATTAATTCCGCGACAGTTGGGCCCCCTCCCCTCCATAAGAAAAAAAAAATGAAGGGGCTCTTGAAAAAAATATATTCTCAAAGTGGGCGGTGGGCAAAATAAGATTGAGAACCTATGTTCTACGTGTTGTTACCTATATGTACCATGACCTTCTTGACACACTCATCGCGGTTTTCTTTGGCATCGCAGTCAGTCTAATCTGGCCCACTACCCAGGACTAAATTTACGATGAAAATCTTCTCCATTCCTTCATCCTGCGGATGAGAAAAAAATTTCCTGGCAAACCCAGGAAATACCTGATGAGAGAAACCAACGTTTCCGCAACTCTGACGAAAAACAGGCAAAAAGACGAAAGAAAGAAGTCGATAACAGCGTTTGAAATGCACAATACGTTAGAATCTAACTGAGGTTGCCTAACGGTTAGACAAGCACAACGTTGAAGTTGAAATAACGAAGCAGAACTGAGAAATTTCAAAGATTAGAAATGCAGATCATGAGCTATTCTGTCATAACATTAGACGAGAAAATACAACGTAAATCAGCAGAAAATAAGGTATCGTGTTGTTTTAGGATAACCCCTTTGGACCGGTGACAGTATGTCATAAACATAGGGTAACCGGTACAGGGTTAAAGTTCGTTGTGACGGTATTAAGATAATTCAAAACCCTTACGGAGCAGAAAATTTGTCGTCAGTCTCACTATCTTGCGAACGATGACTGTCGAGAAATTAGCACAGATTTTTCCATCTGAAATGCTTAGCCATTACGGGCCACGGAGTTTTCAAATTTCATTTTAAAATTACATAAGAATTTTTATAAGATATTAAAATTCTCGCATTCGAAAACCAGGATAACTTTACACATTTAAACTCGGGTCGATTCACAAGATCGTCATTATAACATACATTCCACCAAACTACAACTAAACGACTTTTGGACAGAGTGGTTCGGTATTCTCCTGAAAAGAGTAGATAGTAACTTAGTCAATCAAATCAAGTTATACGCCAGGCCCAATATGGATTATGGACACGGGAAGGAAGAATATGGAGTAAGAATACAATGTTACAATCTAACAAAGGTTAACGCTTATGGATTCCAGATACTAATATCTACAGCCTGTATGTCGGACGAATATCTACAGCTCATATGTTGGACTAATATCTACGAACTTCAGAGTGTTGACTAATATCTACAGAGCCAAAGTCGGACGAATATCTATGACGGTCCCAGTGTTGACTAAAATCTACAGAGCGTAGGTTGAACTAATATCTACAGAGCGTAGGTTGGACCAATATGTACAGAGGGCAGCTGAGCAAGAGGTTGTACGGAAAAGAATAAATTACTTCAGTAATTGCTATTACGTAAAGGCTTAAACGTTTAAAGTACGTACATGAAGTTTTTGCATAATATTACGTATTTTGCTGTTTACGAGGACAATAATTTATTGAACAAACATGGAGGTCATAATACAAAGATATTTATTGATTTCGAAATACACGGCACCACAACCTAACCTAATCTAACTGACATAGAAATGGTCATGGTAACAGACTAAATAATTTAGAAGCACTCGAAATAAAGAAAGCTGTTAAAAAAAAAACTCAAATACTTAATATTCAGCTAAATGTGTCCAATAGTCCGATATTAGGGATTTTTACATACATGCATATATAAATGAAGTTTTTTTAACTGCATACGCAATATTACGTTATTCCAATATGCTATACATAATTGCAAATCCAACCTCTGCCACAGGGCCGCTGACAGCCAATCTGGGCCCCAAGTCTAGTAGACTATACCGGGCCCCCTCCCACCAACTTACCAATGGGGGGGGGGAGAGAAAACAATTAAAAATGTCATGCTAACCTGCTACTGCTGGGAATACTATTTCATTACCTTTTATTATTTTCTAGTATCTTATACCATTATACCAATCATTTGAATTTAGCATAATTATTTAATGGAAATGTTTAAAAAGTTGCCACACAGCCAGCAGCGGGCCGGCCGGCCGGATGTCATTGGCTTTTATAAGTAAAAAATCCGGGGCCCGTGAGCCCGTCCCGGGCCCCCCTTACGCCCGGGCCCCAAGTTTCAGACTTGGCCAACATGCCCTCTCGGCGGCCCTGCTCTGCCAGTGCTGTAGATATTCGTGAACACTTTGGTTCTCATAGATATTAGTCAGCAGTTTGAGCTGTAGATATTCGTACGCACTTTGGTTCTCATAGATATAGATTTTAGTCAGATATTGTTTAATGTAAAGTAAATGAAAGTTATTGGTATAAAAAGAAGGGTGAAGAGTGACTACGTCACTGGGACAGATAACAGCTACGACGAAAGAACCATAAAGAATGTGTTATGCCGTTTCAAGCCATGAGTTTTTGATCATTAGATCAATACAACCGTGAAGTAGAAAGTAGTGGATAACTCAGTTAGTATGATATTATCGGATTGTTCAAATTGAAACCTCGCAGAGGGAACTTTATAAAAAAATATTTCGTGAAAAGGTTGTAAAAGATGATCGATAACCCTTCGGAAAAGAGCAACTTTTGTTGGCAACCATTTCAAAATCCATACAAATTCAAAAAAGCTTCCTAGTGTCGCGTCATCGCATTTGAGTACCTCCACATTTATACCACAGTGGATATTGATGCAGTGACGGAACTGTTGCCCGCAACTAAAGTTGCTAGTGTGCACCTGAACTAAGACAATCAATAGCAACAAAACTTTCCCATATAAAAGGACTCCAGATACTAATATCTACAGCCTGTATGTCGGACGAATATCTACAGCTCATATGTTGAACTAATATCTACGAACTTCAGAGTGTTGACTAATATCTACAGAGCGTAGGTTGAACTAATATCTACAGAGCGTAGGTTGGACTAATCAGCTAAATGTGTCCAATAGTCCGATATTAGGGATTTTTACATACATACATACATAAATTAAGTTTTTTAAACTGCATACGCAATATTATGTTATTCCAATATGCTATACATAATTGCAAATCGAACCTCTGCCAGTCCTGTAGATATTCGTCAACACTTTGGTTCTCATATATATCAATCAGCAGTTTGAGCTGTAGATATTCGTCAACACTTTGGTTCTCATAGATATTAGTTCGATTTTTTCAGTTTTTGGAATTCCTGTAGATATTAGTAGACACCTCCTATAAAAGCCCATACACCACCAGCATCTCCAACGGTTAAATATGTAACTACCTACCTAGAATTAATTTTATTCGATTGGGTTCATTTTAAAGTTTTTGACTGCTGTTCTATCAGGGATAAGAAGTTATACAAATAAGTAAACATAAACCATGTAAGAAATTGAGTTTGAACATGATCGGCGACCATAATAATAATAAGAGAAGGATGAATATTTTAAAAATATTTACAACGAGGGATCAATATGATTTATCGGCCCAGCTAGGAGTTCTACCGAGCCGAACCCTCTGATATGAAAATATCTGGAGTCGGTGAATTATTTTCCCATTTGGTCTCTGGTAGATTGACATGTTGTTCTTGTATTATTTTGTATTTATTATACTTACATAGTGTACTTGCAAAGCGTGTATTGACTAGATGTTCATGTGGAAAAGTGTGTGGAAGGGTTTAGTTTTTCCTGTGGGGAAGATTTAACCCGGACATAAGGTCAGAAAAAATTATATTTGTATAGCGCAGTTTTGTGTCATTTCACTTCAAGTCCATCTAGGTTATTAGCGTCCAGATATTTAAATAGTAAGGGGTTGATATCAGTCTTCAATCAATCATAGTTCGATACCACATCGGGTACCTTTCTCCTAGAAAGAACAATTAAAAATTTTTTTAATAAATATTTGGGAGAATCAATTTGGGAGGCGGGAACCATTTATCGGACAACCAACACCCCTGCCATATGTCACCCCAAATGGTTCGACACGTTTGGTGTCTTAGCAGGGGTGCCCGGGTTCATGAGGTGAGGTTTGTCTAGGTCTTGGCGGCGAATGCGTTTGCCTATCTACTGTACTGCGTGTCGGGCCGTATCAAACTGGTTGAGAGAAACCTTTTGATTTCTCCAGCCGGAATTCTTGACCCATCGCCTTGCACCGCAGTTGGAGGAATGGATCCATAAATCCGTGACTCCTGGACACATCGACCCCCAGATTCCTACCCACCCTGTATAAATTTGTAAATGATGAAGTCTTAGCTAGGACTCACACCTCTCCAAATAGATATAAAATGATTTGAATGTTTGGGTGGGAACTAAAATAATTAGTTGGAAGAATTATCCATAGATGTCAGTAGGTGCAAATTTCCATTCGGCCAGGGAGGTAACGTTATAAAAACCTCGTTTTTAGGTTTTAATATTTTTCTCTTCGCTATAGCTTCCTAACAAGTAAACATAAACTCCTTGGTCTGTCTTGGGTAGTTTGGATTTCCTGATATTCATAATGTAATTGGGAATAGAGCAAATAAAATTACGAGTCCTTTTAAAGTTTCCTGAAGATGCGTTATTATTTACAAGTTCCTTCCTCAAAAATTTTACACACCCCTCATACCTTTTTCCATCCCAGAACTTCCTCTGTTACAAAATCCAAAGCCTGTCGGGATATCCCACACTAGATACCACAGCACATTAAGTAATAAATGGTGTGAACGGGATCAGACACCGCAGGCCGGGCCGAGCCCGTTAGCTGAGCCCGGGGGCCGGAGATTGACATTGCCACACCACTGCAATTGGTAATTAGATTAATTAGGAGGCTTTACAAGCACACTTTATTACAGTTAACGATTAATTACTCATCAACTGCTATCGCTTAATTCGGCATTAAAAGGGGGTTACCCCTAATTTTGATGGGGCTGCCCAATAGAATGAAATCTCTATTAGAAAATAGGCTCATGACTAGTGAACGAAAACAGATTTTAGGTATGCGAATCTGTCCATAGAACGATCTATCGACATTTCTGATAATCACCGTGGCTAAGCGGTTAAGATTTTCGGATCTAGAGGTTGAAGTTTCGAAATCCCTCATGTTTTTAATTTGTAACATAATGTGTTATTTCACAAAAAAAATCAGAGTGTGCAATAAGGTGGTCCAAAATTTTTTTTTTATTATTTTTCATTTGGCCACCCCGTGAATTTGTTACACGTATTCATAGAAATAACATAGTAAAATTTCAGCAAGATACCTCAAGTAGAAAGGGGTGCTCAATCGAGTGTTGTTTTTGAATTTTTTGTGTAAAATGCTTAATTTTTACTTTTTGCTACGGGCCAGTTTCATGTGTTAAACTATTAAATAAATATTAAAATAAACTACTGAAGAGTTTTATAGACAAATATGAACAGTATTTGATACTTATTTAGTAGACTGTGAAGTGAATCAGTGTAGTAAAATGTGTTCATCTACTCAAAAAAAATACGAAATTTCAATTACTTGGGGTTCGAGATATTGAGCCATTAATGAGGCTTAACCAACATCCTACTCTTCGGCAAGTTTAACTCCGTTATCACTACATATTAAATGATTTCAAAAATGTGAAAGATTCCGCGCATGTACTAATTCAAGAACTTATAAAAGTATGGAGTAAATCTAGTATTCCGAGGAGACAACAAAATCACTGCATTGAAAAACTGATTAAGTTTCTTAAGAACTGGCTGCTATTGAAGAAAAATAGAGGAAGAAATTCTGAAGCACAAAGAAAGGGAGAGTATTTGTTTAAAAAAGAACTAGACAAACTTTTTGATATTCCCATTTGAATTTGATAAAAATTGTGGAAGACAGAGCGTTTCTCATCGATCAAAGATGAGAACGTAAGATGATTATGACCTCAATCGACAAGAAACTAGAAAAGGTAAAAAAAAGTTCTCTAAAATGGAAACAGAGATCTGAAGAATTGAATGACTGCATTGAAATGACTGCTAAAAGTAATTCTTCATCTTCGGTGGTGTCGAGACAAGAGTTAGAACTTGAGTGCAGCTTCAGTAGCACTCTAGTAATGCTAGCATATTAGAGGATAAGTCCAAAGATGAGTCTGTAGTGCGTTAAGCTGTCTACAAGTGACATATTTACACAATACGTTACCAGTGCGCTTGATCCTAACAAGATTTAAACTAATCAAGAGAGAAGAAAAACAAATTGTTCGATTTGTTAGTTATCATCTACACCAAAGTTTGAATCGAAGCGTCTTTGGCAGCAGATGCACCAGTAAATGACTTAATACTTTGGAATAGCTTAAAATTGTACGAAGCCATTTATTCCGAAATCAGTATAGCAGCTAGGGGTGTCTTAGAGCGTCACTTATGGTATTTGTCAGATGAACTCGCATTTACCTTGTTTTCTGAGAAGCTATCTAATGCTGAGAAACAGGCCATTGTTCAAAACATAAATTCTGATGGCGGTAATCGTTCAGTATGAGGTGATTCTGCTAAGCTTGCCTCAGAGGTTACATTAGAAGCTATTGCAACACAAAGAACGTTGAAAACGCTCTTAGTTCTTGATATCAACGACTCTTTCTTGCAATTACCTCCTGAGACTTGGAATAACAATGTTGATCACCTTCAAGGCAAAAGCAGAGTCAAAAATTTGCGTATTGTTAATGATACAGCGGAGAGAGGTGTTAAACTATTTGAAGATTACAACACGATACTCACTAAGAATGAGGAAGAAAAACAATCTTTACTTCACATCGTTGAACAAAACAGAAAAATCGCTTCTACCTAAACATTCAAAAAGGAGTTAACAAACATAGTTTTGAAAGATTGCGACTAATATTATGTTAATTATTGCTTTGTTACCAAATTTTGTTCAAATTTAAATACGTTTTATACTTATTTGACTAAAATACTTGTAATATTAATAAACCTTAAATTACGTGTTTTACTTAAAATCCAGAACTTTTGTCAGAAACTTCTAACTCGATGAGCACCCCCTTGTATATAAGATAGGGGGCTGAAATTTTTTACACATTATATTAATGGTAGGTGTAACAAATTAAATGGGTGGCTACATCTATATTTAAAAAAAATAAATTTACTATGTAGGCCTGGACCACCTTAGTGTGCAATTCACACGCGGTAAAAGTGAAACCTTCAGAAAACTAAAGTAGACAAGAGTGGGGAGACTATGGAGCACTTTTTTTTATCAATGTGAAGGATGATTTTTTTCCAAATTTTTGTCGTCCAATTCCAGTGCACTATACAGGATGTCCGGGGGTGAAGTGCATTAACTTCGGGAGGTGATTCTACATGATGATAGGAGTAAAAAAGATTAATGACTTTTTCCGAAATTCCAACATTTTTTTCCCATACATAAAGACGTATCTACTAAAAATCCTTGCTATGAGGTACGATCTTACTTACTGAGAGTCTGCCGGGCACGATTGTGGAAATAGTGCATGTTGTAATTGGCCTGTATCGTAG
Source organism: Limnephilus marmoratus (assembly GCA_917880885.1). Lineage (NCBI taxonomy): Eukaryota > Metazoa > Arthropoda > Insecta > Trichoptera > Limnephilidae > Limnephilus > Limnephilus marmoratus. Next base: position 26,149,845 of record OU862917.1, on the reverse strand, counting down.
TAGTGGAAAATAATAAAGCTGGCGGCACACGCCGGTCTAATTTTATCTTTTTACCACAAAACTACGCCTAAAAGTTGGAATTTAGAAAAAAGTTATTCATCTTTTTTTACTTATATCATGTAGAATCACCTCCCGAAGTTAATGCACTTTACACCCGGACACCCTGTATATTTCTTCAACTTATTAATTTTTGTGTTTTCTTCGTCAGAGTCGCTAGATGTCGCTATCTTTGTGTTTTCTTTTGCCTGTTTATTTTGGAGTGGCTTGAAGATTGGATATTGAATTTACAACATTTTTTGTTGATTTCGTAGGATTTGATGCTTGGTCAGCTAGGTTGATGCTTGGTCAGCTAAGTCTGGGCGCTGAGGTTCGTCAGTCGCTTTATATCACTACACAAAGGAAACTTGCGTGGGACTGTGGATTTATCGTATCATATTGGAACCGAGTACCCATGAATTAAATATATATTTTATTGCTATCTCATTCTCCCGCAGGCTAAATCCTATAGATGTATGTGTTTGTCTATTTTTAGTGTCGCTCGTTTCTATTTCATCGAGTTTAAAATCACAACAGAGCTAAAGAAGTTTTCACTTCAAAAAAATTAAAGCTCGTTTGTGGCACATTCTAGAGTGTAAGACCACCATTCAGTTTCGAAGAATTTCATGAAATGACTTCAGCCGTGTTCAGTGACGAGATCCGGGAAACAACTGTTGCCCAACAATTTTCAACAGGTGTTGTCCAACAATTTTCATTAGGTGTTGTCCAACAATTTTCAACAGCTGTTGTCCAACAATTTTCTTCCCATCTCCTTCCTCTCCCTATTACCTTAGTTTTAACAAAAGTCCAACAATATTCCCACTGGCTCCATGCACTTGAGACTCTAGTGAGGTACTGGGTGGTAAATAAAATTAAAATTAAAAATCACCCTTTTCATAATATATTATTTCGATCCAAGGGTTAATTTAGGTTGGGTTGAGTTAGGCCGAATGAGAGATGAAAAATACTTTTACAAATAGTAAACAAACAAAAATAACTTATTCGGAAGCCACTTTAAAGTGTTGAAAATCTATATTGCATACGTCTACTCAGAATTTTACTAAGTGGGTCACATATACATATTCCTTCATCCGAAAGGGTTTGCCTTTGGACTTAGCCTCAGCATGTTCAGCTTTCGAGCTTTTGTAAACAGATCCAATAATGCACACCTGATTCCCCTATGTTCCACGTCTCCGCATTTTATCCGATAGAATTTTAGTCAGCCAGAAAAGGAATATGTCCAGGAGATGTAGGTAATATCACCACCCTTGTTTTTGAATCTCAACGTCTGAAAATGTTGGAATAAAACATTGTGTTCATTTGTAGGCAGAGGCGGCCCGTGACAAAATTTGCGGGCAGTGCATTTCCCAAAAAAAGATAACATTAACATGGGAAAATAAAGTGATTTAAAGGGATTGACATACCTAGTACAAACGTTCACTTGTAGAGAAAATCTATTCGTCGCTGTTTCATTTGTGAAAATACTTCAATGACACGATTGTTAAAGTCTGGTATAGAAGCTATAAAACCTTTTTCGATGGTCATCATTGACAAAGCATTAAGCCGATCATGGTGTACTCAGAAATGTTTTTACACGTTTTAATGTAGAAAAACACCGTTCGCACTCAACAGTTGTCATTGGAATAGTACAACTTATTTTGAAAAGTTTAACCGTTTCACTAAAATACTCCACTAAGTTACATTTGATAAAATATACGTTAATCGCAATGTTTCAGTAGCACTCATTTTTAAATATTTTTTTTTACAGAATAAAACTTGCGAAAACCGTTAAAATGCTTTAAAAACCGAAACGATACTGAGGTCGATGCGCCGCGCCGGCGACCGATGGCGTTACAACATAACATTGTTAACTAGTCTTAAATTTGTTGAACATAACTATTTCATTCCAAAGGTTCGGGACCACTTTACGCAAGTTTAATGTTATGTCATTTGCTCCGCTAGTGCACCCAGGCACCATATGTCTTCTCTGCTTTCACACGTCAATCGTCCTTATGGGTCTATACCTGCCTTGCTCATTTCACGGGCACTGGCACTCCAGCATCTGGAGATGATCCCAGTAGAAATATAACTTCATGTGACGTCACGCCTGGGCATAACAAAATGTGCACGAATACCTTTCTCTCATGCTCGGGAGTTTAGTCAATTGGTAAAGATTTTGTAACGAATTGGCGGGAATACTTCGGGAGAGGATGTACTAATTTACACTTCTGACGTATATTGGTTTTCGGCAGCGCAGTGCACGAATGCACTAAGCAAGCGGCCGCCTCTGTTTGTAGGTATTCTGGTATAATATTATTCGGGTTCTAGGACAATTCCCCTTGACAACAACCCCCCCCCCCCCCCCCAGTATAAAATCTACAATCCAGTATAAAAATAATTTTAAAACTCTTGACACAAAACCCACCCTCCATGGGGATATCGTCCAATGGGTTATTGTCCTGTTATCTTCTAAATTTATATTGCTTCTTTATACCTAATATGATTAAAGGTATATAATTTTCTGGACATTTTAAATTAAACGGCAATCTGCTTAATTTAAAATGTGCCTAAATAAGCAAATTATTAAAAACTATTTTCATTTTCTTTACGTAGGTTACACGAATAAAATGTTTTATCATAATTTTATACCAAAATTTTATGCAAAGTTGAGTAAACCTAAACCTGTAATTTTTTTTAAATAGTTTGTCATTTTACAGAGAATATCGAAGCTGCTAATTAATTCGTCATTAGGAATAAAGGTTTATCGTACATATGTGCAGACAAAACAAAGTTCAAGCTATAGCAATTGTCACAAAATTGTTGTAAAAACTAATATTGTGGTTTGAATCTAAAAATTCATGCTGGAAACCAGTAAATCTCTTACTTTTTATTAAGTAACTGTAAAAGACAGAGCATCTAATGTTTATCTTTTAAGATTCGGAATATGTTGAATCTAACATCCGCCTGCCAAATGTTAGTAACTTGATCAAAATTCCATTGAGTGACTATTTCACGCATTTATCGGAAATGCTTCGATTAGCCTCGTTCTCTTTAAAAATAGACTACGTGGCAATATGTTCAAAGAATTTTAAAGTAAACCGTTTTAATTAGAAGCAAACAAGGTTGTGTCCGAAATTAACTAGTTTTAAATTCAGAGTGTTCCACAAAAATAAAATGTTATATGTATTAAAAAACAAAAATTATGCATAACTGAAAAGCTATAAAATTGTTAAGTATATTCATTTTGATGAGTAGGTAGGTAGTATTCCAGATTAATAAAAATATAATATATAATTTAATAACCTATGTTGATTATACCACAAATGCTGTCGGAGATTCAATTAATGAAGACAAAATAACGATTTACCTTATCTCTATCGGCATCGGATTCTAAATAGGTCGAACGAAAGAAAGTTAGATCACATATGTCAAATATACAATTTGATTAATTTGACAGACTGCAGTGGTCCTGTGACTCCCATGCACACAGTACACGTCAAAGAGACCATTTACTCGTTCTCCCCAGACATAAACTGCTGTATTTGAGGGTAGTATCAGCTATTCATCACCAAAACTTTAGAATGAAATACCACTGTCTACTCGAATATCGACATCGTTGCAGTCCTTGAAGAAGCTCTGCGGCAAACGGTTGCTGACTGCACAGACAACCGCACAACATAATTGTGCCTGTGATTATATAATTACATTTAAATTTTAATATTACTTGCTTTAATTTGAATTTAGATTTATAAATTTTTTAATAAGAACAGACCTCTTTTAGAATAATAATAAAAATAATATTTAGCTAATTTATATAGCGCCGTTTTTAAGAAAAATCGGTGTCGTAGTTTTGTCGTCGAATTCCAGTGCACCTTTTCCTATACATTAGTCATCTTATTAGTTATTAGTATTTGTGTTTCCTTCTTCGGAGTCGCTAGATGTCGCTTTTTGTGTTTTCTTTGCCTGTTCATTTTGGAGTGTTTGAAGATTGGATATTTATATTACAAAAATATTTTTATTTTTTTTGGATTTCGCAGGATTTGATCGTTTTCCCGCTGAATGTCTGGCCGCTAAGGCTCGTCAGATGCTTTACACCACTAGGCCAAAGGAGACGTTCATGGGACCGTGAATTTATCGTATTATATTATAAATAAATATTTTATTGCTATCTCATTCTCTCGCAGACTAAATCCTTTAGATGTATGTGTTTATCTCTTTTTAGTGTCGTTCGCTTCCGTTTCATCGAGTTTGAAATCCCAACGGTGCTAAAGAAGTTTTCACTTCAATAGATGTTTTCATTAATATTATTTTTACTATTTTTATTTTTTTTTTAAAGAAAGATAAACATTCCCGGGTTACGAATAACCCAACAATGTTTGAAAATCTCCTACTACCACCACAAAAAGCCGAAAATGTTGCTTGTGTTGTGATGGAGGACCTAGCCAGCCGAGGAATCGAATACGCGACGGTCGGGTGGGACCCAAGCGCTATGCCCACTCAATCACTGACCGGTCGCATTATGTACAGCCAACTAGAAAATTAGTTCAGAAAGCTTCCTAGTAATCTAAATGGCATCAAATTACCTTAGTACCCGTGCAACTCCTACACTAGGTACCGAACTAGGTTATTTCCAGTAAATAGCATTTTCTCATTCACAATTTAGCATCAGGCCAAACGGAGCAATTTCCTCCTTTACGACATCTCGTACTACTCCAGTCATTTCGATTTGGAAACTGCTCTTTTGTAAATATATTTGGTCCATTTCCTAGCTGGACAGGGGTGTGCTGGTAAAACCTTCCCACATACTCGTAAATGCATGCTTTACTGTCAAGCAAGATGGCCTCCAATCTTGCTCAAACACGACATATTTTGAAAATATTTTTTATTGTTTACAGTCTGTACAAATCGCAAGCTTGCCCCAATGTTGAATTTGGTAGCCACCTCTGGTCTGGGGATAATACCGAAACACAGAAAAATCCCAGAAGTGTGCAGAAACGGGCGGTCGTTTGATAGATTTCCAACAAACTTAACAAACGGATTGCAATCTTAAGGCAGGCCGCACACATCAGACAAAAATCGGATCAGCCATAAATCGATACGAACACCGGATTGATCATAATACCGGACCACGCCTGTTGTCGGACCTAATTGGACAATGAAAATGATTGGAGTAATGAAAATAGGCCACGCCTTTCCGCGCCGGCCGTCCAATAGTTTTTTGACGGATCAGACAATCGGATGAAAAAATCTGATACTTGCGGCCGGCCTAAGAGCACAGACATCAGATCAGAATGATGTATATACTTGTTCTAACAGTATTTCAATGGAGGATAAACAATACGCCCGGCGTTAAAGTACACGTTAACATTTTTCACATGAGAACGGGTCGTTTCGCCTCATTTGCCAATTTTGCGGAAAGAGTGAACATGGGTCTTGAAAGACCTTCTTTTTATCCTCAAAAAGACCCTACACACAGCATCCCCAAAGATGACATTGGTCCTAAAGGAATTTTTTTTCCTTAAGACCTGTGTGGAATGAATGTTAAAAAATCAGATTAATAATTGTGAAGACGCTCCTCAATTAGACATTGGTAAATAAAAGTTTAACCAATAAAATTGTCTGACAGAGGCATTTTGGCAGCTTTGTAAAACCGGGTTTACCTCGACACATTTATTACATACGAATTTGAAACATTGCGCACCTAAAGCGAAGATGGCGCTAATTGATGGATGGCATTTTTCATTCAAATCTTAAATTTTGATTTGAAGTCAAAATATCTAACCAAACTCATAATTTTGTTTGTTATTCAAAAGATATAGCAACTACATCTAGTACGGAAATCGGAAATGTGCTATTTTATTTATTTATACTTTAAACTAGCACACCCGACCACACGTTGCTGTGGCTAACGAAACACAACGCCATTACCCAACCTTTATTAAATCCACACCACCCGCATGCCAGCTGCCCGCTGCCTGAATTGAATATTTGAATTTCTCGACTTTTCTCTACTACAATAAGCATGTTTTTACAGGGTGGCCTCAAAAAACGTATTTCAAAATTCCCTGATAATTCCAGGTTTTCCAGGCAGTTTCTACATTTTTCCCTGATATGTTTAATTTGGTATAATGGGATATCGTTTGTTAAATAAATAATAAAGGGAATTCCGTCATCTATAGCATTTATCATTTCTTTGCATTACAATAATCTATTAAACACAAAATACACTTGTTACAAATTTATGATATTTCGCATGAAGACAATTTGTGAAGAAATGAAAAGACCAGACAAAAATAGAAAAATAAACAAAAAAACATTAACATTAGAAGAGATACAAAAAAAATATCACATGGAACAAGCAACAATACTAGGGAACAGTTTAGATTTAGAATATTAATAATTAAAATATACCCTTTGGTATGCAGTTAGGACATTAAATAATACAAATTAAGTAATAGAGAAAACTGAACCATAAGTATTCAACTAAAGTTTAGAAAGAGGTTTATTATGTATTTACACGAAGTTATGGTATAAATAGTGATGCAATGTAATTTTATAAATACTAAAAACCTTGATTTAAATGTTAAAATACCTACACACACAAAATAAAAACACACACACCCATCAACTAGATGACATGATTGTGTTGGAAGGGCATTCTCGAAAATAATAATAAAAAATACCCATCTAGTTTGTCTTTATCGGCATATCTTTTGTTACACAAGTCGCAAGTAAAAGTAATAAAACACAACTTTGGGGTTTCACAAATCGCAAAATAACGAATTTAGTTTTATTTTTGGAATTCCCTGATATTATAATTTTTTTTCGAAATTCCCTGACATTTCCCTGATAATTCCAGGTTCAGTAAAATTCCCTGATAATTCCAGGTTTTCCAGGTATTCCAGATCTGTGGCCACCCTGTTTTTTTTACATATAAACCTTCCTCTTGAATCACTCTATCTATTGGTGAAAACCGCATGAATATCCGTTGCGTAGTTTAAAAAATCTATGCGCACATACATTTTGAGCGACTTCATTTTATACTATGTAATAATAATGAAATGATAATGATGATTACAAAAATTATACCATTAACGAATGTAATTCTTCATTCTTTTAGAGAGAACCTTGACAATTATTTTTGAGTTGATGATAATTATTTTAAAAAATAATTTTGCTCTAATTAGTAAATATAAAATAAAAAAGATTAAAAAAGCATTTTGGTTGGAATACAAATTTGTCGTATGTGAGTAAAACTTTCTACCCAAAAAAGCGCTTTTTAAAATGTATAATTTTTGTTTCATTATATTGTCAAAGTAGGCTAGATTATTTTATTAAGTACAATTAACTCCCATAAATTATAATTTAAAACTAAGATAAATAAAATAGTAAATATTTAAGTTTTCTACGTAAACGGTTGCGCAGCCGTTCCTCTTGACCCCGGAAGAGAAATCTTTCGAATTAAAACTCACATCTAGGTACACCCTGTAAAAGGTATTTCAAATAAAATAAGTTTTTCATGGTGAGCAAATGAAAAAGCTTATAATCGTTCTACAAAGTATCGTTTCTTTTCAGCTTGTTTGGAAAGCAAATTATTAAAAATAAAAAGTCTTTACCATAAAAATCGTAATTGATTTAAAAAACAGTCCGACCCTGCTATCTGTGGTCGTTACTTCGGCACTTCACCTCTTATTGCCGAGCAGAATTGAACCAAAACAACGAGAGCACATAGGTATGTGGATATTGTGGTAGGACTTCGGTTCAAATGAAATTAAACAACAGCTGGGGATTTTACTCACAAAAATAGTGTACATTCGTTTGGATCAAAGATATTCAAATACAGAAGAGATATGCTATGGCGTCCGCGCAACTGTCGTCGGACTACGCGCTAATTAGCGTAGTTTTCATACAAAAAGAATTTGTTCATTTCGTTGATTTTTTGAAAATGTGCATTAATATTGGTTAACAATATATTTTGAATAAGGAAAGAATTCGTTAATTTAGTTTAACGTTCGTTTGGTTTATTCGTTAATTATTTGTTCTTTTAGTTTATTTGTTAATTGGTAAACAATATCGGCGAAACCCGGAAGCGCAGACCCACATAGTAAAAACAGCAGATAGCACATCTACTTATATTTCAATATCTTTGGTTTGGATCCTGTAGGTATTCTTGGATCGCAGATTGTTTTTACAGGAAAAACAAAAAATATTGGAAAGATGGAAATGGAATCAGTCGAACAATAACAACATCAGTTGCACACTGGAGTAGGTTCCATTCATCACGACATGTGGATACGCGCCATAAAATATATTTAAATACATTTGGGCATTAGTCTCATTTAAATTAATAATTTATGCTATGGGACCATGGGGGCGCCATCTATGGTGGTTGTATTATATTGAATTTCCCTATGTGACGTTGAAATTCAGTGGATTCAGGCACTTTCTGACCTCTGTGGGGCAGGCAATTACTTTCGACGTGAGTGTTGTTTAAAGCCAATAGATGTCAGTCCTAATCAAAATTAACCCATAATTAAATTATTGTTGTGAGTTTTTGGCACGTACTATTATTTTGCAAATTAATATTCATTGTGTGAACTTTCTTCCTGTGATAAACATCTGTTGAGATTGTACAATACCGCCTTGGCAAAATTCAATATTTGAAAGAAACTAGTGTCGTTTGTCTGGACATCGTGTGGAGAGCTGCATTCTCTGAGTGAGTATTGTTTTGTTTTCACTGAGGATTTTGGAATTGCTGTATAATCTGTTTTGTGTCACATAGGGAAGAGTTCATCTTTCATTAATTTACATAGGGTAGTATTCCCTCGTGTCTGGGGCTATTTACACGCCCCTACAACATGTGAAACAATGAGAGAAAAAAAAAGAATTTCCGAGCAATTTCCTGGAGGGAAAATCTACGCATGAAAAATAAGAGGTAGACAGCTTATATGCAAGTGAGTATTATAATACAAAGAGCGGATAATATGCCAATGAATCGTAAAAACAGTATCCTGATGATTGTATCAATGCCACAGATCACCAAGGCGGATATAATGAAGATTATTAACAACTGCTCTGACTATGGACACTGCAAGGTTGTCTGAATCGTTGGCCTAAGAAGGAAGAGGAAGAACAACACGGCCAAACTTCCAATTTTTAAAAATTAATTTTTCTTGGTTTATTTATTTAAGTTGCGACCCCCAAAGCAGGTTGGTAGGTACGTGCCTTTAGCGTGGAGGTCGACCATTGTATATATAGGTATTGTATGTAAACAACTGAATCTCTTTCATTATTCACACATTTACATTAAGATAATAAATGTACAGGTACCTGCCTAATACCTAACCTATAAGAAAAAAATATTCATGATTCTACTGCTTTTATGTATTACATGAGAAAAGATTTTATTTAAATATCATTCTGAAAGGTGTGCATGGTCCATATCTGAGAAGTTGCCATCAAGCATTATAATTTCTCGGTGCGGAAACGATTAAAAAATAATAAAATCTTGTGCCAAATCCACGGCAGCAACATGTGTTCATTAAAACATAAAAAAAACCCAAATCATCCGAGCATTATCTCCCGCACACTCATCTAACGGGGAAGACGAGTTTCTCGAGACTGCTATTGGCCTACTGGCAATTTCCGTTTATATCTACAGTATTTTTTGTTCCATATCCGGTCACAACAGTCTGGGATTGGTCCCGGGTCAGGGATTCCGCTTGGATATGAGCCAATTCTGCTGCTCAGAGAAACCTCCATAAATAATACAAAACGATATATTAGTGGTTAGATGTTATGGTACAGACGGTGCCTGATTTACGTGGGGGCTTTCAAAATATGATGCTTTTCTCTTACGAGGAAGAAAATACGTGTAGACTATTTTTTTTAATAACTCTTGTGGGTTTTCAGTTTGTTTGGTTTCAGTCTCACATTATATTTTGAAATGATATTTATAAAATGCTGGATCAAAAAAGAAAAATCCTCTATACCTGTGATCTCACAGAACTTACACACAATTTGACTTGAGAAAATAAGTTCGTTGGATCTATAAACTAGGCGAAATGCCTCACGCAATTGCAACATTCCGACTTGAGATCAATGAACGCTGTAGTCAAATGCATCAGGTATAATAAGTAATAAAATTAATGATAATAAATAATTTTCTTATATATTTTTTCCCTATATTTTTTTCTAATATGTGTTTATGTAAAAAATGTTTGTAATTTATTATTTAATGATTTATCTGCTGGTAAATGGTTAAGAATTAGGATACAGGCGAATCCTCTGGTTAATGTTTTATATTCATATATTTTGTTAAGTACTGTCGGTATCTGTGTTTTCCCCTTAAATAAGTAAATAAACATAAATAATAATTAATTAAATCACGTAAGGATCCACGTCATGGGCGTAGCCAGGGGGGGGGGGGGGTTGGGGGTTCAAACCCCCCCCGAAAAGTTGAGATATCAACATCAATAATATTAAAAATAAGGAGATGCGGAGAGCGGCATAACTTATTTTATTGCTAATTATTACACTAATAATGTATTTTGGATTCGCCCTCTCTACCACTCGCCGCTGGCCGTCGTCGATTATCCGATCGCATTCGGTAACCTTTGTACCTATATTTTCGTGCCGTCTAGGGAAATTTGACTAGATCTAGGGGAGAAAAATATTTTTTAGGGAAAAGGGAAATCAGCACTAAATCTACGGAAATTTCGACCTGGTAAAATTTTTATTGCATATGACAATATTATTGGTATTATATACCCATATGTTTTTTGGAATTCTGAGTTTTGATTTTCGAACCCCCCCCCCCGATACTAAAACCTGGCTACGCCCGTGATCCACGTAACCAACGTAAAGAATGGAAAGCATTTCTTAATAGTATTGTTTCTTACTCCTTGAAAAGATCAACAACTCAAAACTGTTATGAAATTAATATCTCCGAGGTAGATTTATTTATTTATTTATTATTTAAACGCCCGTACATAGGGCTTTTATATACATAATACAAGTGTATCGAACATTTACACACATTATATGTATATAGAATAACATACAGTACATAAATACGATGCATATTAGTACAACAAATATTTATCATTTTACAAACATATCAGTTACATAAATAACTAATTATTTTTGCTTTGATGCAAGACGGTGAGGTTTTGAAAATATCGAAAAGGTCTGTGTCTGTATACGTATTGGCAGTTCGGTGAAAACGCACTAGCGGTGAATGATAGGAATAGTTAGTGCTATGATTGTCACTGTGGAAAAGGTGGTGGAGTCGAGTTGATTTAACAGGGACGCGAATATTTATAACACTTAACATTTGAGGGCAGTCTATGAGATTGTTCAGTAATTTAAAAAGTATAAGAATGTCATTAATAGTACGCCGGGTAGAAAGTAGTGGTATGTTTAGATCAGACATTAATGCATTATAGCGGATTTCAATTATAGGCTGTCTCAATTTGAATTGAACGTAATGAAGAAATTTTCTTTGTACCCTCTCCAAACGGTGTAAGTTACATGTATAAATCGGAGACCATACAGGAGATGCATATTCCAGATGCGATACAAGAGAGCAGTAAAGTAGCTTAATTGACTCAATGTTTTGAAAAGTCCTTGTGTTACGTATTACAAAATCTAGAATTTGCGTGGCCTTATTGGAAGATATTGGATGTTCGGAGATATTGGATGTTTGGCGATAACCCCTGGTTCCAAAGCATTTTCCCACGTAAAGAACCACGTAACCAACGTAAAGAATGGAAAGCATTTCTTAATAGTATTGTTTCTTACTCCTTGAAAAGATCAACAACTCAAAACTGTAATGAAATTAATATCTCCGAGGTAGATATTGGATGTTTGGCGATAACCCCTGGTTCCAGAGCATTTTCCCACGTAAAGAACCACGTAACCAACGTAAAGAATGGAAAGCATTGCTTAATAGTAATGTTTCTTACTCCTTGAAAAGATCAACAACTCAAAACTGTAATGAAATTAATATCTCCGAGGTAGATATTGGATGTTTGGCGATAACCCCTGGTTCCAGAGCATTTTCCCACGTAAAGAACCACGTAACCAACGTAAAGAATGGAAAGCATTTCTTAATAGTATTGTTTCTTACTCCTTGAAAAGATCAACAACTCAAAACTGTAATGAAATTAATATCTCCGAGGTAGATATTGGATGTTTGGCGATAACCCCTGGTTCCAAAGCATTTTCCCACGTAAAGAACCACGTAACCAACGTAAAGAATGGAAAGCATTTCTTAATAGTATTGTTTCTTACTCCTTGAAAAGATCAACAACTCAAAACTGTAATGAAATTAATATCTCCGAGGTAGATATTGGATGTTTGGCGATAACCCCTGGTTCCAGAGCATTTTCCCACGTAAAGAACCACGTAACCAACGTAAAGAATGGAAAGCATTGCTTAATAGTAATGTTTCTTACTCCTTGAAAAGATCAACAACTCAAAACTGTAATGAAATTAATATCTCCGAGGTAGATATTGGATGTTTGGCGATAACCCCTGGTTCCAGAGCATTTTCCCACGTATAGAACCACGTAACCAACGTAAAGAATGGAAAGCATTTCTTAATAGTATTGTTTCTTACTCCTTGAAAAGATCAACAACTCAAAACTGTAATGAAATTAATATCTCCGAGGTAGATATTGGATGTTTGGCGATAACCCCTGGTTCCAAAGCATTTTCCCACGTAAAGAACCACGTAACCAACGTAAAGAATGGAAAGCATTTCTTAATAGTATTGTTTCTTACTCCTTGAAAAGATCAACAACTCAAAACTGTAATGAAATTAATATCTCCGAGGTAGATATTGGATGTTTGGCGATAACCCCTGGTTCCAGAGCATTTTCCCACGTAAAGAACCACGTAACCAACGTAAAGAATGGAAAGCATTGCTTAATAGTAATGTTTCTTACTCCTTGAAAAGATCAACAACTCAAAACTGTTATGAAATTAATAACTCGGAGGCAGATATTGGATGTTTGGCGATGACCCCTGTATCCAGAGCATTTCCCAAGTGTCTGAGTCTTCTCCACATGTAGATTACACCATAGATAAATCGGTATTTTTAACAAATTCACATGCTTTATGTACAATTCATACATTTGGTGGTAAGTGCTTTCAATTCTTTCAGATGGTTTGGGCATGTAGAGCGAATGAACGAAGAAAGTGGCGTAAGAAGAATATATGACGGAAATGTGAATGGTAGAAGAAATCGGGGGCGCCGAAATCAGATACTTGAGTCGGGCCAAAAGTCAGAATAATAGAAGAGAATGTATGAATATGAGTGAGGCAAAGAGTGTGTGCCAAGATCGAGTTGTTTGGCGGTCCGTCCTCTCTTTCTACCCCTATGAGGAAACGGCGTGACGGTTAGTTAGTTACTTTCAATTTGCTGCATCTACTTTCTAAGGTGTATCAGTTCTTTTAAGTTTGAGCCTCAGTAAGTTACTATTTTACTTACAAGAGAAAAATTACTAATAGTTGTTGACAATTTAGTGACAAAATCCAAAAATCTAGGTTTCAACGCAAAAATTAGCCAATATTATTCTACAAAATATACCGAATTCATCAAAACCGGCTCTGCATAATGAGCTAATAAATCGTTTTGAATTTAAAACGAGCTTCTTTCTCCCATTTATGAATATCTTCTCATACGAAGGAGCAATATCAGATAATAATCCACTTCTAACTTCTAAAAGCCATTTTTCTCTCCAAAACCCTCAGCGCTGGTAATGGCCTGAAGTACGAGTAAAGGGAACGTTTGGCACTAGTCCAAGAAAGTCAACACAGTCGAATGCATTTCATCTGTTGATCTTTTATGTAACAGGAGTGATATAAGTTTATGCTTTCACTTATTATGACCAAATGTTGTTCCCTTCGGAAATAATATTATAGTAGTTTTAACAGCCATTAAATGTATGTAAATAGTGATAATAACAATAAAAATAATAAACGAATTACTTCCATAGTGCCGATCTCTTGGGGAAATCACCATAGGGGCGCTTTACAACTTAATTTATCTAAATCACTTGTACTTATAACTAATAAATTACAGCTAAGATTTATTACTAATGGCTTACAACTAAGATTTATAACTAGTGACTTACAGCCAACGATTGTTATGTAATATGACTACATTAGATACTATTACGACAACGATTATCCAATCAATTATACGGCTTTAAATACATCTTACGAATTGATACAATTGGCGTCAAAAACATTTTTTTAAATCTAAAATAGCAGAAATACGAAGATAATGCGATTACAATGTTAGAGACAAAAAGCAAGCACTTCTGAATCGCTTCTGCCTGAAAGTGAAAGTTAAAATTAAAACTGTTCCTTACTGGTTATTGTAAAAGTTGATACTATTTTTAAACAGCAAATCTGAAACCATAAATTCTTTCAAGTTAAATTTCGTAAAATGTTTTATTGAGCATAGCTCTCATTAAAAAGGATGTAAGGAAGTGGTAACAGAGTGAAATTCGAATTAGAATTGCGACCTATTGACCACGAAAATGACATTGATGGAAAATCTGACGTAACAATATCATAGGATACTATCAAGTCTACAGTTTACACGTAACATACAATTGAAATTAACATATTCGCCAAATATGGAAACAGAGAATACAACTAGTTGAACAAGCTGATTCGAGCCAATCTGCATCAAGATGCTGCAAGTACTTAGACCAATAACACCGTCTTTAAACAGCTATCAGCTATCACCGTCCGCTTATAGAAAACAATACCGCGGACACCTCTGACCTCTCGTCTCGGGTTTACTGACCGCCTTTGCCCGGAGCGAGGGAGATTGGACACGATGAGAAGTTTATAACCATGGAAACTAGAGTGCTATTTTGCTTGTATATTCACGGTAAATAGTCGTTTTAGGAGTGTAAGTGCAAATTGTCTCAACGTAATTCCTTGTTGTGTTGTTGTGGGAATGCGGAGGAATTCCTAGTTTTGTTTTATAGTTTGTTGCCTAACGTTTTAAATCGATTAACTGAGATTTAACATATGGTTTTATAGCGAAATATGTTTCCCTTAATTATGATCACAGTGTGCTTAAATATTACGTGGCACGTTAGGTCCGAATAACGAAAAACGGCTTAGGTAAAGGTTTCCTACCGAGTTTTAAGTATACCATCGCTGAACCGTGCGCATAATAAGTAAGTCGGTGGTGATTTTTTGATCGATACTCTATCAAAAATTGTTAACAATCAAACTATATATTTTATTGTATACTTAGAAAACTCCATTAGAATATTTTTTTTTACATGAGCTCCACAAGGAGGCCCTTAGGAAAATAATTTCCCACAAGACCTATGACATTTTTGGGGATGCTGTGTGGCGGTTTTTTCTTAAGGAAAGAAAGGAGAGGAGGGTTCTGGGAAGGAAAAGGGTTTAAGGGGTGGGTAGGAACCTGGGGTTCAATGTGTCCTGGTCATCCGCCTGCAAGACCTAGACAAACCTCATCCCATGAACCCGGGCACCCCTGCTAAATCACCAAACATAGCGAACCACATGCAATGCACTCGTGTCACGCCATGCCATTGCAGCAATATACCAAAAATGGACTTTTGATATCTACAATGACACGTAGGTACAGAGAACTTCATACACTTGCAAAACTGAGCCGAAATGGCATACATCAATGAAAAATTTTGGCCGATTCTCAACGATCAGCCACGATACGATACGATACGATACGATTGTACCACCCCAGCCAGGAGTACTCCTGTCCCGGTGAGACCGGTACACCAGGGGGCACTGATTTGTTAAGACTAGGAACACGTGCTCTGAGGATGGGAATGAGGTTGGAGTTCAATCGACCGGTATAGGTACATGGCAACCTAATAAGCCAATATTGGAATTTAGGCTGGGCAGGAATAAAGGAATGGATTGAGCATTACGATATATTTTTTAAATCCTTTCTTTATGGGCTCTTTCTTCTTGCCTATTCTCGGCTCTTCTTGGATCTTCTTGTCTATTTCTGGCTTTTCTTGAATCTTTTCGTCTCTTCTTGACTCTTCTTGTCTCTTATTGATCCCAATTATTGTCCCTTCTTGTCTCTTCTTGGATCTTCTTGTCTCTTTCGGCTCTTCTTGGCTCTTCTAGACCCTTCGTGGCTTTTCTTGTCTCTGCTCTTTGCTTCTTCTTGTCCCTTCTGGGATTTTTCTGTCTCTCCTTGGCCCTTTCTACTTCTTCTCGTCTCTTCTTGCCTCTTCTTGATTCTTCTCATCTCTTCTTTGCCCTCCTTGGATCTTCTTGCTATTTCTCGTATCTTAATGTCTCTTCTTGGCTCTTCATGTTTCTTCAGATCTTCTCGTCTCTTCTCTGCTTTTCTCAGCTCTTCTTGCCCCTTCTTGGATCTTCTTATCTCTTCACGGCTATTCTTGGCTCTTCATAGCGTTTCTTGTCTCTTCTTTTCTTTTCTTGGATCCTCTAGCCTCTTCTTGCATCTTCTTGCCTTTTCTTGCATCTTTTAACTTTTCGCCCCTCCTTGACTCGTTTTGTCTCTTCTTGAGTCTTCCAAGTGCATACCAAACCTTCTTGTTCATTCTTGTTTTATCGTCTCTTCTTGGCTCTTTTTACTTCTTCTTGGATCTTCACACCCCTTCTTGGCTTGGCTTCTATCTTCTCTTCGTGAATCTTCTCGTCTCTTCTTGAATCTTTTTGTCTCTTCTCAACATTTCTTGGCTTTTCTTGCTTCTTCTCGTCTCTTATTGACTCTTCTTGGCTCTTCTTGTCTCTTCTTGGGTCTTCTGGGACCTTATCGTATCTTCTTGACTCTTCTTGCTTCTTCTAGTCACTTCTTGGCTCGTCTTGAATCTTCTGACCGACTCTTCTTGTCTATTCTTGTCTCTTCCAATCTCTTCTTGTCTTCTCTTGGCCTGTCTTGTATCGTCTTGTGTCTTCTCATATCTTGTCTCTCCTTGACTCGATTTGACTCTTCTTTTATTATTCATCCTTCTTGGATCACAATGTCTGGATTTTCTTGCCACTTCTTGCGGAATTTAATCGACCAGTGCGTAAGTGCAGGAACAAAGGAGATGATTGAACGTTGGTTTCTCGTTTCCCACTTCTTTATGCTCCCCACTTCTTCTGCTTCCAACTACTCCCTTCTTTAATTTTGGGCCTCTACTAGTCTCTTCTTGCTTATTATTTTATTGTCGTGGCTCTTATTGATTCTTTCTTGACTTATTAATTATTTTCTTTCCACTTCTTGCATTAACTTGCTTCCACTAGCCAGTTTTTCTACTTCTTGGTTCTTCTGGCTTCATATGGCTTCTTCTAGCTTCTTCTTGGCTCTCCTAGTCTCAGCTTGCATCTTCTTGCAAACATCTTGGTTCTTCTGCCGTCTACTTGCTTCTTGCATCTTCTTGGCTCTTCTGGGATCTCGTAGTCTCTGCTTTCATCTTCTTGCTTTTTTATTTTTATTATTATTATTTTTTTTTTTTTTTTTTTTAATTCTTCTGGCTTTATCTTGCTTCCTCATTTTCCTTCTTGCTTCTCTTGACTTTTCTTGGCTCTCCTAGTCTCTGCTGACATTTCCTTGCTTCATCTCGACATTTTTTCTTATCGTGGCCTTACTCGCTTCTTCTTGCATCTTACAGATTTTTCTTAGTTCTTCATACTTTCCCTTGCCTATTCATGGCTCGTGCTTCGTGGCTCTTCTTGGTTTTTCCTGTCTCTACTTATTTCTTCTAGCCTCTTCTTTCTTTCTTGGATATTCGAATCAGATCCTCAAATAGGTTTTGAAAAGACAGAATTGCTTGAATTGACAAGCTCTCGGGTTGCACTTAATGCTATAAGTTGGGATCTATTTCAATGCAAGAACTCCGGGACCAACCACCACATGTATTCCTCTTTTCTCCTGGATCTGAAGACCGTGCAATATCTAAATAAACTACAATAAAAACCTAACAATGAAAATAAAAAATTAAATAACTTGTTTGTTAATTCCGTGTACAATACAAGGGACACCCTCTGAAATGTGATGACAAAAGACCCATTTGAAATTATCAAAATAATCTCTGCAGGAATAAGAGACCTCATACGGGGACGAAACGTGTCAACAAGCTTTTGATGAACATAAACAATTAAAATAAATATTTTAAAATCAGGCTGACTGGAAAAAAACAACAATTAAGAAAAAAAATTCAAGAACGACTCTCTAAGTCGTTTGTTTATGTTGGTATCCGAGTTCAATGCTCTAAAATATTATGTTATATAAACAATCTACGCCATCGACTAATATTTATAAACAAAAGTAAGGTGGATCTTATCTTCAGTATTGATGTCAGGCATTTGTGTCAAATCCTTTGTGTTCACTCGAATTCACTTGCAAACTTTGTCATTTTTACCACTGTTGCAACTATGCAAAACCAAATTTCGTAATCAAATTATGAAGCTATAACTAAACCGCGTATTTTGACACATTTTCAAAGAGATTGCCCCGAAGGGTTCCAAAATCTATATTTCATACATGTTTGCATCACCCCTAATCTATTGAAGTATAAAACATGATTACATGAAAATCTAACCTATAAAACATATAACACTCAGAACATAAATTAAATAATGAATGTAGGTATATTTTTCACTAAATCGATAAGAAAATGTAGGTATTGTTAAAAGAGTGTCGACACAGAGAGGGGAACAGCCATTATAAGTGAAACTAGAACATATTATATAAGTTGGTCTTCCCATTGAGCTTTAATGAGTATCGTTTTATTCCCCGCTCACAGAACCCATTGTTGTATCCCTCGCTTCACTTATTGCAAAAGTTTTGCTGGACAGGGTAACTTTCGACGTCACTATGTCCTATGTCCATATTTACGTTCCAATGTCCTATTTCTAGTGCTACGTCGCTATATCACATGTGCTATCTATTTGGTTGTACAGCTACGAGAGCAGAAGTGGAGTTGTGGAGTAGCCTGGCCAGCTGTGCGGTTGTTTGCTTTTTCCGTGAACTTTGTACATTAGCGTTCTCAATAGGACAAACTTGGTAACAAAGCGAAGAGTTTTATCTGAACGCGCAGTTTCGATGCGAAAGTTTTTTTGTCAACCTCAAAAGCATGAATATCTTAATTTTTAAACCATCCGAAATACAAGCATGAATTCCGATTTGCTAATATCGAGTAGAATGCATCTTGGTTTAAATCCTGATAAACACCTACAACTTTCATAAGACAAAAAAGTTATATAGGTACATGCCTTAAAACTGTGAACAATCAAATAGTCAAAGTGCATACAATGACCTGTGCTACATTTAGCTCTTCAAAAAACATTTACCAGAAAACATTTTAAGTCTTGATTATACTAAAAATACGTTTTACTAATAATTAACAATTCATTTGTCAACGCGACGAAGCAAATTTAGCTTTATCCTTATAATATAGTCCCTTTTCAGGGTCATTTCAAAACATGCACACATCGCCTACAAGTAGCTAAATCAGTTCAGTTTTATTTTATCTATTTCCGCCAATATTTTGGTGTGATTTTTGGAATCCAGGAACAAAAATGTTTAAGTAGATATTAGTATGTAATTTTTAGAAAATTTTGACAAATCGGCTTGGCATCAGCTAACTTTATCAGCAGAATTCTAGCAATGCATGGAGTAGAAGATGGTGTATTATGTTGTTGAAGTGCTCACCTGTAGGGAGAGCTCAGCCATGTCGACCGGCTTGATCCTCTTGAGGGCCGAGAGCCGCTCCAGCCTCTCGCGGGCCTCGTGCTCCACGGCGATGACGAAGGCATCCTGCACCACGGTCTGCCCGAGGTCCACTGCTGGGAGGGGGCAGAAACGACAACACGTTAGCGCATTTCATTGGATTCATTGATTTATTTCATAAATGATGAATTGATTGATTTATTGATTGATTTAATTGATTGATTGGTGAATTAATTGATTGTTAATTAATTAATTGATTGTTTAACTGATTGGTTGACTGATTGATTGATTGATGGTTGGTTGATTGTTTGTTTGGTAAATTGGTTGATTGTTTTATTGATTGATTGACTGATTGGTTGATTCGTTGTGTATAATTGTTTGGTTGGTTACTAGGTTGGCTGGGTGATTGTTTGATTAGTGGATTGTTTGATTGGTTGATCGATAGATTGATTGATTGATTTTTTGATTGGTGGATTTTTTTAATATTAACTCCACACAGGAGGCTCTGAGAAAAATAATTCCCTCAGGGCCTGTGTCATCTTTGGTGATGCTGTGTGGAGGAATTTTTAGGAAAGAATGAGAGGGAAGGAAGAGTGTATTAGGTATGGGTATGAATCTGGGGATCAATGAATCCGGAAGTGACGGACGTATGAATCCATCCCTACCACTACGGTGCAAGGCGATATTTCGAGGGAGTACGGCTGGAGAAGTCAAAGGGACTCCCTCAACCATTCTATCCCGATCCTGCCTGCCATGCAGCTGGTGGGCAGACGCATCCGCCGCCAAGACCCGAACAAACCTCACCCGATGAACCAGGGCACCCCTGCTAAGTCACCAAACGTAGGGAACCACTCGGGGTGGCCTATGGCAGAGGTGTTGGTTTTCCAATAAATGGTTCCCGGGGCGGCGGTACCCGTACCCACCTCAAATGATGGATTGATTGATTAATTTATTGTTTAGTGAATTAATTGATTGTTTAACTGATTGATTAAATGGTTGGTTGATTGTTTGTTTGATTAATTGGTTGATGGTTTTACTGATTGATCGATTGATTTATTGATTCGTTGATTGAATAATTGTTTGGTTGGTTACTAAGTTGGCTGGGTGATTGGCTGGACAATTTGCACAAATATTATATAGTTTTATATATTGAAGAAAAATAGGTACACTTCAGTCAAGAAAATGTTGAAAGAGTTACATATCTTGTCATTTAAACAAATTATTTACTTCAATACTATATTGTTAATCTACAAAATAATCAATGGCCATACGTCTATTGAATTCCTAAGAAAAATTGATAAACTCCAAAGCAAACATACACATGAGACGAGGAGACGAAATTAACTTAAACTCCCCTTCAGGAAAAAAACACAGAGTCAAAAGTCATTGATGTACGGAGCATTGAAGATATTTTGAGAATCACCAGAAGAAATAAAATTGGAAGAGAGTATAAAGGCATTTAAAATTAAATTGCGAAGATATGTGATTGATTTGGTATAGATGTGTTATTTTAAGTGTATGTATATATAAGGATTGTATTAGGACATAGATAACTATGTACCTATTTAAAATACCGCAATAAACAATAAATAAAATGTGAGTATTTTCGTTATTTGTTTTTGGGGTGCTATGCCGTGTTGCGCTATCTCCTTCTTTAGCCAACATTTCGGACATCGTTGCAGTGTCCATCATCAGGGCAGATCCGGCAGATCACATCTACCGGCAGATCACATTTACCGGATCTGCCCTGATGATGGACAGCAGATCACATCTACCGGATCTGCCGGATCTGACCTGATGATGGACACTGCAACGATGTCCGAAACGTTGGCTAAAGAAGGGGGTAGAGCAACACGGCGTAACACCCCAAAAACAAATAACAAAAATAAATAAAATGTTAGTCTGCTGACATTTTCATTTCTTTACTTACAGTACCTACCTATGTATATTCCAAGAATATGCAACACCAGTATTTGTGTGTTTAATATGTTCATATCCGTAAACAGTATTTTTTATAGTTATTTGATGTAGATTCAAGAATTTTCTACACCTGTACTGGCAAAAAAATCTGTGTAGTAATATTATTATCGTTGAAAATTGTAGAGTTTAATGTTACCTCAGATATACGAGTCTCTTTTTTACTGACCTTTACGCTTTTTAATACCCTTTATGGTTCACATTCCCTAGAAATAAAGAAAGAACAAAAGGACAAACAGAAAAAAATTCCGTATTCGAAATGAGAAAAGGTGCATATTTTCTACAAACCTTGGGTGCATCCTATATTCTTACCAATAGAAGTAATGGGTCTCACACATTGCAATTAGGGATTGCAATCCCGCACCTAATTCAATCCCGCGGGATTGATATGCGGGATTGCTCAATCCCGCGCGGATCCCGCGGGATCCCGCATCTTTGAAATAATGTTATAAGTTTTAAAATCAAATTGAAACTACAGATTTTATAAGTTATAAGATAAAATTGAAACTACAGATTTTTGGGTAAAAATCAACTTTTATTTAACATTTCTTACATTAAGCAACAGAAATTAATTCTTTTGTATTAATTAAGTTTTCTATTATCTAAGTAATTAGTAATCTGTTTTTTTAGATTCATCTTTAAATAATTGGCATAATTTAATAGTTTTGTTTAATTTTACACTTACTCCTAACAGTTTTATATTTTTAATTCAGTCTTATTCATATAATGACTAATAATCAAATCACAACTTTCTCTTAGATGCTACTATTATTACTATAATCTGTACTACTATCCTTTTCCAACATAAACTTCAGATTCCAAATGCAACCTCAATTAAAGTAAAACCAGGGCCTCCACACAAAAAAAAACATTAAACATACCGATAACTCATACCTCATACGGGCAAAGAAACTTTAAGTACTACGCAATCAAACTATATAACTACATGCCCACCACACTGAAGCAACTAATAACTATAAAGACATTCACAAAAAATACATCAAAGACTGGATCAAACAACAAGGTATTCAATTTACTCAAAACATTACAACACATAACCAAACACAAACATTAAAAAAAAAACAAAACAAAATATTGTTTTGAGACAAAAAATAATACCACAATATTATTCCTAACAGTGGCGTGTGGTCCATAGAAAAATAAACCTACCTATTTATCAAAACTATTATTTATCTTAAACATAATCTACATACTAGGCGGGCGGGCTATCTTGTGCTAAACGGTAACATTGCGCTCGTGCTACTCTCGATTTACGCGAAAGTTTTAGCGTCAAATTTTTAACTTGCGGGATCTGCGGATCCGCGCTTTGAAGGTGCGGGATTGCGGGATTAATAAAAGCTGCGGGATCCCGCGGGATTGCGGGATCCCGCTTTGCGGGATTGCAATCCCTAATTGCAATGCGCCTCGTCAGTAATAATTATTACTTCGTGGCAAAGTGCCAAGTCTTTCTTTTGCACTTGCTTCTGAATCTCGTACAGAAGTCACACATAAACATGATCTTTAGTATTTCTACGGTTGTTTTTACCATTTATTTTTACTATTTATACTTAAGGTGAAGAACTACTAAATAATGCAAAATCACGTGATTTTGTTTTGAAAATTAGATGGCTCGGAAATATTTTAGATGTTTTAATTAAATACTGCGAGAAGAACATATTTAGAAGAATTAAAAGATATTGAGAAGAGATATTTGCCTTTCAAGTAATCGAGTCTTTTTGTAAAACCGGAAAAAAATATATTATCAGGTCTATAAAAACTGCTTTAAAGTTCAAAATCTCCTACTTACAAACCCCTTTTCGGTTATCGTTTAATTGTATAAATTGAAAAATAAAACTCTTTAGAAAATGATCGTAAATTTTTTTTATGTTTGCGCCTGAGTGTATTTTTCCCAGTTTTTTCTCAAATATTTATACTTAATACCAGGGATAAAATCCAAAAAATGTCAAAGTGCACGATTACAAATTTATTGTTTGCGCAATATAATTTTTTAATTTCACAATTTATTTACACAAGCATAAAAAACATGTTATTGAAAAACATCACTTTCCTAGAATTTTATTTGTACTACAGTATTGAATGTAATTAATAATAATATATCTTTATTCAATCAAATTGGCAACATTACAACTAAAAAAGTACACATTCAATGTAGATTACATCAGTACAAAAAAAAATAACAAATAGAAAGTAATGTAAGAACGGTTATACAGAAGTAGCATAATTATACAATATTTTTAGTTGTGCATAGCCTGCCTCACTAGGTTGAACCTGTATTGAGGCAGAATTTTTTGTTAAATGTTTCTTGCAATTTTATCTTTGGTTTATTTTTGTAGCTCTTTGTGTCATTTCTTAATCAAATGCCACAATTAATATATAACTCTTTTTTTAATTATTTCTTAAGTACCTACAACAAATATTTTGTGACATGTAATATGTATTTATGGTATATTTATACCGTTAATAAATAAATAAATTCTTATTAAATTCACGCGGTAACGGACAATTTAACAATTATATACCTAAAATAACCGCGCTTTTTTAAGATGGGAATTTTAAGCGTCAGCCTGCAAAAATGCAACGTTGTGCAGTATTTATTCAATGTGCAACTAAAACACCGTTTAATGGTTGGGGAGTGTTTTTTGATTAGAAAAGCTGTTAGAAGATATTATTATCAGTTAACTAATCACCACAGAGAAAGGGATACCACACAAATATCTTGGCGGACACTCCTTGCTTTACTCGAATTCTTACGTAGTCTCAGACATACGTTTCTGTCTTTACATTTTACACGACCAAGAATTGATCTACTGGACCGTGCAAATATCCTCCTGGGGATTCTAAGACTTCTTCTACCACCGTCAAACTGTACATGGGAATGTGATATATTTAACCCTCAGGCCTCGGGCTTGTTTCCTCGGGCTTATTTTGCTAAGGTTATAAATATTTACGCTCCGCAATAAAATCCTAATAAATGGAATATTTCTGAAAGCATCCAAAAACTAAAAACTATTTTTGAAAGGTATTGAAATAAGCTTTCAAATTTTATAAATAGAAATGAACATATAATTTTTTAAATATAAATTTTTTGAATGCAAACATGAATAAGTTTTAAAAATTGCTCACCTTACGTTATTCCTAACTAAAGTTTTTGGTAATGCCAAAAAATAAAAACCCAATATCAAAATTTTACTCTCTCTCTCTCTCTCTCTTCGGTATTAGATGTACTTCAGCAGACTCTAATTTAATGTGATAGGTATGATGTGAAAAGAATATGAAATTTTGTTGAAGTTGTCTCACTTCAAAGTTTTGTATTAAAAAAACTATATATATATATATATTTTTTTTTTGTTGTTTTTATTTATTGAGTTAGTTTATACTACATGAATAAAAACTAATAAGCACAATGTAACATTTCATTTGATAAGTTTAAATATTTTTACATTGCTTTTTAAATACATTCATTCTTTCTTCATTCTTCATACTTTCAGGCATTTCATCATACATCTTTAGTCCTCTGTACATTAGGCAGTTCTGTGATTTTGATTTCTTCATTTGTGGCAATCGAACTCTGTTTATATTTCTTGTTTCGTAATTATGAATGTCTCTATTAAAAACAATTTCATCCTTAAAGTATTTTGGCATTTGGTTTTTCATAATTTTATGCACAAAAATTAACACATTAAATAGTAGTCTCTTTTTTATTGGAATCCAATTTAGCTCCTCTCTCATTTGATTAATCCTTGCGTATTTGCCTTTCCCCAGTATACATCTCATAGCTTTGTTTTGTATAACTTCTAGTTTGTTCAAATTTCCTTCATTGGCCAAATATAGTAGCTCCACATTTTGACTTCAGTAGTCCAAATGTGGAGCACCGATAGTTTATAAATAAGCTCCATAGTGTTTCTATTTAATTTACGTCTTAGTCTTCTAAGAAAATTTACCTTTTTTGATACCTTTTTTAGCACATATTCAAAGTTTGCTGTGAAAGTCAGTTTTGAGTCTATATTATTTATTAGAAAGTCACACTGGTGTGATTGGGGAAACTTAAAAGGAACCGCTTTAAGATTTAATCCAAGAATGTAGATTTCAGTTATAAAATATAAGATTTCTAGAAGGTTGTAATGATACTAAGGATGCGCAGGTGCCTAAATACTTTTGAGTATTAGATGGAGTAACGATTAAAAATGGTATTTATTGAATCTTTTCTCCGCAGTCAGGGTTGCCTCAAGGAATCTCTTCACCTCTTCTTTGGAAAATTAGTAATTACTTGCCTACAAAGAAATTTATTATTTATAAGTACATTAGTACATGTTACATAATTAATACATTTACTTGAGAAGATAGATTTGGTCACCATACTAGGCCGCTGCCTGTTTCATGGTGACCAACGGAGGATAATTATTTTGAAATGAACTCTAGTAAGTGTAAACATATTTAAGTAAAATTTAAAAAAAAAATCAGAAAATTGGTAGAAATGTTTATAATAACTCACAAATTGCCAAAGTTGCCTCGAAAGTAAACACAAATAAATAAGGTAGCTGTTATGTTTGGACATAAATACAAATACATACATACATGCACACATACATACATATATATACTTACATAAACATGTATTTATGAGTACCCACACATACATGAATATTCATATATATATATATATACATACATACACATACGTATAAACACTTACTTATTTATAAAAAATAAAACAAACACTTTGTATTTAACCACGAATTTATTATTTTATATATCAACCGGTTTCGCTATTACCTAGCTTCTTCAGGATATAATAACTTGTTGTTATTATTATATCCTGAAGAAGCTAGGTTATAGCGAAACCGGTTGATATATAAAATAATAAATTCGTGGTTAAATACAAAGTGTTTGTTTTATTTTTTATAATATAATGTCTAATCACAATATAATTGCTTCTTATGAAAAAAAAAAAACTTACTTACTTATTTATTTATTATTTATTTATTTATTTTTTCAGGTTCTCCATAAAACAGTTATACACCAAATTATTACGGAGAAGATTACAAAATATAAGAGAAAAAAAGGCCAAGGGGCAGTTTCACTATGTTGAAACATATGTCAAAAGATAGTTACTGAACTCTCTATAGGTAACATTGAAGATGTCAATGCTCAATGCAGAATCGTTAAGCAGTTGAATTGCTCTATTTAATGGGGCATTCTGAAAGGCCGAAGTTCTAGCTTTCGGAGCATAAAAAAGTGTGTGGGATCTCCCACGAGTATACGCGTTAGGGACATATAGGTTAATCTCCTTCAACATAGGTGGATTCAGTACAGTACCGGAGATCAGCTTAAAAAACTTTCATACACACACACACATACATGTACACACACTTACACACATATATGTACACCTACACTATTTAGAAAGGAAAGGGGAGCCAGTGGGACAAATAGACAAACAGGGGAAGGGAAGCAAAAGAGAAGAGGTAGAGAAGGTTTAAAAAGAACTTGGTTATTCCGAATTAGTGACTAACAAAGGCTGAACATAAGGTTATACTCCGATTCCGATTATCTCAACTGTCTAAATTCATGAAGAATTCGAATTGGTAAATGTTGTAAGATTGAATAGAGCGAAGGTGAGGTAGAATAGGCTAATCACAATTTGTTCAATAGCTGAAACAGACTTAGGACGTTATTTGTTTTTGGGGTGTTATGCCGTGTTTAGCCAACGTTTCGGACAGCGTTGCAGTGTCCATCATCAGGGCCGATCCGGTAGATGTGTTGGACACTGCAACGCTGTACGAAACATTGGCAAAAACAAATAACGAAAATACTTTTGGCCGTGAAAATTTAAAAAACATATCGGACTTCGGACGGGTTCTTTCACAGAATTTGAACAATTCATAAAGTTTCAAAATCAATTATTTAAGTTCTGTAAATATTCTTTTTTAAGTTGTATTGGCCAGTTATTTTACATAACTGAAATAATAACACAGAAAATTCACAAAAGAAAATTAACTGTCTTCAGTATCACATGCCCTTGAATGACCACTTGATGACAATGTTACATTTGAATTTCTGTGAAACAATCCCTCCTCAGAAAGAGAAGAGAAAAGTTAGGACATTCCAACCCGACTATCAAAATCTAGTTGCTAAACACAACATTTCACGGGACATTTGGATTCTGAACGTTAGACTCTCAACAGTGCGATATGCAGGCTATCAAGAAGACTACCACAGTACGTTAAAACATTAGGTATTTATTAAGTAAATTCATTTATTTGTAGTAATTTTCCTTATCTCTGGCAGCAGTGAGCAGTCAGCAGCCCTGGTCCAGTGTCCCGCCTTCCCGAGGTCACAGACAATGACCGTTACCAAACCGGTTTCTCCACATCTCTTGTCGTTAGTTGCTAACTAATGCCAACCACCTCCCGCTCCCGACCGCATAGCACACACCCGCCACGAGTCCCCATCACCATCAGCTGGAACCAACGAGGCTTTCTAAATGAGAAGAATGAACGAAGCTGAAACATTCATACAAATACCACACGTCTAATTGATCTGACTCAATGAGTATTGCGAGACCGTGAAACAGGACGGTTAATAGATTGTTCGGCTTAATATCAGACGAAACTTTTGAATGGTCGATTCTTATTCAATTATCATACGCGAACTTATACGAAAGGTATAGTTAATTCGTTAAAGTTCAGTAAAAGCCTTATATTTAACGCCCTAAAATGATAAAAGCATTACCAATCATTTATTTATTTATTTACGGACAAATAGTTCGTTAACTATATAACAATAACACGAATTAAAAAAAAGAGTAACAATTATTATAAGCAATAATTATCAGCCTGAAACACTCATCCACATTGAAAAATCTTCCGAGAAAAGATACATGACGCCAACGGGACTTGAACCCGTGTCCTCTCGATTGCCGGTCGATTGCTCTGACCACTGAGGCTATGGCGGCTTATCTCGTACCCGCCAAATGATTCAATATATGCTAGTGTTTCATTCAACAATTACTGCTTATTATATTTTTTCCACCTGAAAACAACCAACTTTATTTTTGCGAGAGAAACATTGTAAGTGTTAAATCCCTCGCTAGGTGGCGTCGAGACAAATTATGTCTTCATTTATTGGGGAAATACTTAAACTTGTCAAATATTAATTATTATTTTTAATTGTAAAACTAAAGTTTTTAAGACAAGATTTTTTATGCATGGCACAAAGGGTAACAATTATTATAAGCAATAATTATCAGCCTGAAACACTCATCCACATTGAAAAATCTTCCGAGAAAAGATACATGACGCCAACGGGACTTGAACCCGTGTCCTCTCGATTGCCGGTCGATTGCTCTGACCACTGAGCTATGGCGGCTTATCTCGTACCCGCCGTAAACTTTAGTTTTACAATTAAAAATAATAATTAAAAAAAAGAGATGACAATGAAAGGAGAGCACATATAAATGAAGGGCATTGACAATTTACATATTATTATATAAAAGTACATTTACATAGAAGATACTCGTAACTAGAAGTAGCTTGAAGACTGCCGAAAGTCATTTAGGCTTGCTTACACCAAAAAATTCAATGCTTTGATTTGCGTTGTCCATAATTAGTATTTCGGACTTTACGGGAAGGGATGTTGAACTGGATAAGTTGTAACAAAGCAGGTGTGTCAGTAATACTGTTAATAATTTTGAATGTGCAAATTAGATCAGAGTCCATTATACGTTTTTCTAAAGAAGAAATGTTTAAAGTTTGTTCAACTTCATCATACGAGTACTCACCTCTTTCAAGTCCTAACCTCCAAGCAATTCCTGTAGGAAGCGATGTTGTACGGATTCGATGTGACAAATATGAACAGCATAGAAAGGAGACCAAATGACACTAGCATATTCAAGGTGACGGCGGACCAGCGAACAGTAAAGAGTTTTAAGTGTACTTCTATGATTAAAGTCAGAGGTAATTCTATGAATCGTATCAAAGTTATTTCAGTTTCAAAGGTGAAAAATTCATTTTGACCAATGGGAGTGCAGGAATTCGTCTCCTGATTCATTTTGCGGCCAGTATAAACGACATAATTAATATTTTGTATAGGGCTAGCAGATTCTTCAATAGTGACCAGCTGCTAACCCTAAACAAATCTCAATTACGCCCAACAATTGAATTTAAGAACCATGTCCTCTGGATTGGAGCCCCAAAATTCTTGATAAACCTACTTGATTTTGTGCGAAGGAGGGCGGTCCATCTGATTGACAGTTCATTAACAGACCGATTGTCATCATGGCATGAGTCTTGAGTATATTCTACAGTTATTTTAATGGAGCCTGCTCTAAGGAGCTGGCAGTATTGATTCCCGGTGGATCCGTGCACGTGCGTGAAACTCGACAAACGCGAGTGGAACAACCGTTCACAGTTGATGTTGGCTTCATGAGAATGGGTCATTTCTTCGAATCGTTCTTGTGTAACCGGCATCTGTTTTTCCTGCTTCAAATAATCCGGATTTCTTCAAGACCTGCATTGGTAAATCCCTTCCTACAGCCCCCCTTTTTTTCTTTTTTTTTTACATGAGCTCCACACAGGAGGCCCTGAGGAAAATAATTTCCCTCAGGCCCTATGTCATCTTTGGGGATGCTGTGTGGGGGATTTTTTAAAGGAAAGGAAGGAGAGGAGAGTTCTGGAAAGGAGAGGGGTTTAAGGGGTAGGTAGGACTCTGGGGTTCAGTGTGTCCTGGTCATCCGCCTCCAAGACCTAGACCAACCTCACCCCATGAACCCATGAAGCCCCTACCTTAAACCGCCTCACAACGTTGTCCAACGATAAATTTGATCACTTTGGGAGTAAAAATAGGTATCGCCGCCCCGGGAAGAATTTAATGGCTACCCAACACCTCTGCCATAGGTCACCCCAAGTGGTTTTCTACGTTTAGTGACTTAACAGAGGTCCTGGACTCATGGTGTGAGGTTTGTGATGGTCTTCGCGCGGATGATCTAGGAACACTGAACCCCAGATTGCTACCCACGCTAGGGATGGACATTTAAAATATACATCGATGTTTTTTCGATGTAATGCATCGATGTTAATACGATGTATTGAGAAATACATCGATATTTCCAAAACATTTCCATCGATGTTTATTAAAATTCACAGTCACACAGCAAACACAGCTTTATTTTGTTTACAAATTCCAATTTTTTTTTCAATGCGATGTAAAAATAAAGTTTATTTATTTATATCTATATATTACAGTTTACACCTTATTATTAACATTTTTACATATGTAATATATTTTTGAAAACAATTTTACACATTAATATTACATTTCATTATGTTGGGTGTAAGGTAGGTTTGAGAAGGTGAAACTGTTGGTTGTTAATATTGTATGTTTCGTGAACACCTCACTAGGAGAACCTGAGCTGAGGTGTTTACGTGTTTATGATTAAGTGTGACAAGTACAGGTATTTATGTGTTGTAGTAGAAAGTTAGTTTTTTTATTCTTTTTTTAACATTTTAATGGTATATAGATTATACATAGATTATTTAGAAGGAAAAAAAAATATAAGGTGAATATATATAATATATGTACAAATGAATAGTTGGTAATTTCTTGAAAGACATGTTTATTTATTTTTCACTTTTTATAGTTTGATTATGTTTGGTTAGGGATTAAAATATTTTGAATAAAGTGAATATCTTGATTTTTTATCCAGGCTGTGATATGTTTTTTGTGAACGTTTGCAGATGTATTTGCAGTTAGTAGTTGTTTCAGAGTAATGGGCATATAATTAAAAAGTTTGGTTGCATAATACTGAAAATGTCTTTGTCCGTGTGTGGTGTGTGTTATCAGTATGTTCAGGGTTATATTTGTTAAGGACCTGGTTTTTATTATTATTTTGGGTTGAATTGGAATATGGAGTTTTTTTTTTGGAGGAAGTGTAGCAGAGCAGATTTGGCATAAAGTTGTTTTATTGACATGACTTCTAATTTTTTGAATATTTCGTTTGAATCTGTGTAGAAAGGCACTTGCAGGATTAGTTTAATTATGGCCTTTTGTATCTTTTGAATTGGGTCAATTGCTACATTTGTAGCACTTCCCCAAGTTTACTTGATCTTTTTCCCTTCAATCGGTTTCTTTGCTCAGTCAAAAACTAGCCCTGCCTGTGAAAAGAGTCTTTCTGATGGAACAGATGTGCCAACAATTGTTAAATACAAGCTATTTTGTACAGCTTTGGGAATTGTGAATTATAATCCCTCCATTAATTTGGTTTTATATTTAAGGTTTAATTTTTTAAGTTTGACTTTACCAGCTTCGCAGCAAAGGGAACATATCCCATTCAGCGAAACCGATAAATGGTAGGCGTTTTATATTGACTGAACTGATTATTACGTTCCGATTCACGAAACGTCGTGAAAGTCACTGTTGGTCATACTCATAGACACTTATCTTATTTATTTATTTATTCTTAGTACATTTACGTTACAAAGGTATAATATATTGTCCTCCACACTAGGAGTTCACCTGTGTTGTGGAGGACATTTTTCAGATGTAAATTATAAATTATAAATTGTGAATAGTAAAACAAAAGAGTGTTAATAGCTAATATAAAAAAGAGAAACAATAAAAATCAAAATATAAAATCGACTTCAATTCGACAAAAATTATAAATTAAAAGTTAGAAAGATTGTAGCCAGTTTCTTATGTTTTTTTTTGTATTCAATAATATATAATAAAGCGCCCTTGAGGTGATTTTTCACAAAAACGGCGCTCTACAAATCGTCCAATTTTTAACGCTCCAGATTTAAAAAAAAAAAAGCAGGAAAAACTGAACCCTTTCATACACTTCCCCAAATGATCATCTAGTGAATCCACGCTATGCAATTGCACTATATAAGTATTATAAATACAAAACAATACAAGAACAACATGTCAACCCACTAGAGACCAAATGGGAATATAATTCACCGACTCCAGATATTTTCATATCAGAGGGTTCGGCTCTGTGGCATTTCTAATTGAACCTATAAATCCTACTGATCCCTCAATATAAATATTTAAAAAATCTTTTGTAATCCTACATGTATTTAAAATTACTGATTTTTGCATTTTTATATACAAATTCTTTGACAAATCTAATATGTTTAAATTTTGAATCAGATTCCTAGGTATTATGCCAGTGGCCGAAATAACAAATGGTAATATTTTTATAGTCCGAGAATGCCAAATTCTTTTAATTTCATTTCCTAAATCTGTGTATTTTCTAATTTTTTCAGAAACAGTTTTTTGAATATTACAGGAATTTGGAATAGCTACATCAATGATATAAGTTATTTTTTTAATTTTGTCATGTAAAACTATATCAGGTCTATTATGACTAATTGTTCTATCTGTTAGAATAGTTTTATCATAATATATTTTATAAAATTCATTTTCTATAAATGAATTTGGTTCATATTCATAATATGGTACTATATTACGGCAATCGATCAAGTTATGTTTAATTACCAAACTTTGGTGGATTATTTTTAAAACCTGATTGTGCCTAAATGTATATTCGGAAGGCGCTAATATAGAACATCCCGATATAATATGTTCTATAGTTTCGGGAAAAGCCAAACATTTTCTACATAAATCATCAATTTGATTTATATCTTTGATTATATGCTTTCTATAATTTTTAGTATTAATGACTCTATCTTGAATTGCAAGCATAAATCCTTCTATTTCTGCGCTCAACTCTCCAATACTCAACCATTTGTTTGACGAAAGTTTGTCAACATACGTTTGGTTGAGATAATTGAAGTGTTTTGCGTGAATAATTTTATTTGACCAGGAATCTAATAATTCCTGGTTAGTATTTATAAGAATGTTGGCATTCTCGTCATATAAATTTAAAGGTGTAATATTTCTATCTGCCTTGCAAATTATTTTGTGCATTTCTGAGCTATTAGCTTTCCTATGGAAAAAATTTCTAAGCATTTCTACCTGATTGTGTTTCAAAGATGTTATTTTGACTACACCTCTACCTCCTAAATTTCTAGGTAAATTAATTCGTTCTATAGCTGAATTTGGATGATGGCAATTAAATTTTGTTAACGTAGTTCTAATTAATCGTTCTAAACTATCTAAATCTGTATTGGACCATTTAATTATGCCAAATGAGTACGTTAGTAGAGGTATTGCCCAAGTATTTATTGCTTTTACTAAATTTTTAGCAGATAGATTGCATTTTAAAATTTTTCTGATCCTAGTTTGAAATTTAATCCTAATATCATTTTTAATACTGGTGTGATCTAATCTATTCGATTGCGGGTATCCTAAATATTTATAAACCTCATCCCCTTTCATACTTTGAATTTTGAAATTTCTAAATATACCCTCGTCTCCATCTACAATTTTGCCTTTCTCTATATGGATAGTTTTACATTTATCTAAACCAAAAGTAATTTTAATATCATCTGAAAAAATTTTAACTACTTTAATCATTTTCTCTAAATTTGATTCAGAATTTGAAAATAATTTTATATCATCCATACATAATAGATGTGAAACTATACTACTCTCTCTTGTATTACCCTTAATTTTTATTCCAAACTTGCTTTTAATTAACATTTTAGAAAGGGGATTCAATGCTAAGCAAAACCAAAGAGGGCTCAATGAGTCTCCTTGAAAAATCCCTCTTTTTATTGAAATGCCCGGTACTACTATTTTCTTACCTTTTAAATTAACTAGCAAATCTGTATTCCAAAAGGACATAATATTTTTCAAAAAGCTAATTATAATTGGGTTAACTTTATATATTTTTAATATTTTGATTAGCCACGAGTGCGGGACACTATCAAAAGCTTTTTGATAATCTGTATAACAAGTATGTAAATTACGCTTTTGATTTTGAATTTGTTTTAAAATTACAGAATCAATAACTAACTGTTCTTTACATCCCATATGTTTTCTGCGACAACCTTTTTGTTGTTCAGATAAAATATTTTTTTCATCCAAATGAAAAAAATATTTTATTATTATTATTATTATTAATGTATTTTTTACTGGCACAGCCACAGGCAATAATGCCGAATTCCATTATGGATTGTGCAAGTGCGTATTCGATGCTATATTTATTATGCGTATTTATGCTTACAGTTTGCGTATTCGATGCATCGAATAAAAAACATCGATATATATTCGATGTTGAAGTATTAACAATACATCGGTTGTTTAACATATTTTAACATCGAGTGTTTACAATACATCGCTGTATATCGTCCATCCCTAACCCACGCCTCATACCTTTTTACTACCCAGGACTTCCTCTCATTCCTTTCCTTAAAAGGATCCTCTACACAGCATCCCCAAAAAGGACGTAGGCTCTGAGAGAATTTTTTTTCCCTCAGGGCCTCCTGGCCTGCGAAGCTAATGTATAAAAAACGGAGTTTGCAATTCACAAGCGGTAGAAGTGAAACCTTCAGAAAACTAAAGTAGACAATAGTGGGGAGGCTACGAAGCACCGTACAAAGAGGAGAACGATTATCTCATAAATCCTATAGATGTACGAGTATGTGTTTGCCTCTTTTTGGTGTCGCTATTTTTCATTTCATCGGGTTTCAAATCTCAGCGGTGCTATAGAATTTTCGTTATTTGTTTTTGGGGTGTTATGCCGTGTTGCGCTACCTCCTTCTTTAGCCAACGTTTCGGACATCGTTGCAGTGTCCATTATCAGGGCAGATCCGGCAGATCCGGTAGATGAAATGGTGATGGTAAATCTTAAAACTTATCTGGTGCTGTAGAAGTTTTCATAAATTCCAAGCTTTGAATTTTTTTATAGGTTTTTTGCATTGGCTATTTGTATTCATAAATGTGATAATTTTTTTTTTATGCCATCGATGACTCAATTGTGACACCTGCAACTTCGCATTCAATTCTTTGAATCTCACAAAATTCACTTTCCACACTTCACCACTGCTTTCATTACCATATCCGAAAAAGCAACATCGCATTTCAGACCTCCAAAAAATAACAGATTGTTTTTGTCCAAGGATTCTGGTGACGATTTGTATGGGATATGTGTCACACGTATTACAAAATCCAGTCATTCAAAAGTACACTCAGCATTTGTATCTCCTTCATTGTAATTCTGAAAGGGCGCGACGCATGTCCCCTGATTCGATTAAAGCAACTAATGTATTCTGGGATGGCAAATTGATTGTTACCTGCCTACGTACATACAGGGTGTTAAGGGGCGTATATGACTTAGTTTAGTCGGTGATTCTTAAGATTATTTGGAGTAAAAAATGTAAACGAAATTTCGGTCTAGTCATAGCATCAACTGAGTTCTGAGACAAATCAAGAATCATGAAATTTGTTGGATCATGTAAATCGGAAAATATTTGAAAGTGAATTCTTACACAAAGGACTAAGTACATTTTAAAGAACTTTAGAAGTTATAATGATAATATATTAATGTAAAAACAGATAGGAAAAAAATGACAAAATTATGTGAGTCAGAAGCATCGATAATATACATGACAAAAAAATCAGAACGTGCAATTTACACGTGGTAGAAGTGAAACTTTCAGAAAACTAAAGTATACAAGATTTTTTGTACGAAGCACTTTTTTAACAATGTGAAGGACGATTTTTTTCCATAATTTTGTCGTCGCATTCTTATACATTTGGTCATCTTATTAGTATTTGTGCTTTCTTCTTCAGAGTCGCTTTCTTTAGTGTTTTCTTTGCCTGTTCATTTTGGAGTGGTTTGAAGATTGGATGTTGATTTTACAAAAATATATATGTATATTTTTTTAGATTTCACAGGATTCGAACCTTGGTCCGCTCAATGTCTGGCCGCTAAGATTCGTTAGGCACTTCAAACCACTAGACCAATGGAGGCTTTCGTGGGACCGTGGATTTATCGTATTTTATTGGAACCTAGTACCCGTGAAATAAATAAATGTTTTATTGCTATCTCATTCTCTCGCGGATTAAATCCTATAGAAGTATGTGTTTGTCTCTTTTTAGTGTTACTCGCTTCCGTTTCATCGAGTTTCAAATCACAACGGTGCTAAAGATGTTTTCACATCAAAAATTTAAAAATTTGTTCCCTTGACTTTGACTTTTAAAATGTCTTTTTTACGTACCTACGCCCCTAACACCCTGTATATTATCATATCCACCGATTCACCGATACCCACGCGAACCTTTGTGCCCGTCGACCATAGTTCATACATCGATGTTTCTGCTAATATAAATGTAGAATCATAGAATAAATATCTCTATTCCATGTGTAAAGGCAAGCCGCTGATAACTCCGTTGTTACCAACCTCACGTGAATCAGAAAAGGGTGTTATAACGGAGTAGATATATTATATTTAGTGACCGACCTAAGGTTCGGTTTCGGCAAGTTTCGGCAAAAAAATCTAGTTTCGGCATCAGTTTCGGTTTCGGCAGAAAACCTGCTGAACCTTCGGCCGCACCGAAACATTCAGCTGACTTCGGGCGAGTTCGTGGCTCGTGTGTCATATATTATAGCATGACGGCATATTATAGTTTGTTTTAAAGTAATATAAAAAATAAAATAAAATAAAAATTTTCACATACTTCAATTATTATTTTTTTGTTAATATGTAAGTGTTGATTATTGACAAATTTTTATTCCAAGATGTAGTTCATGTTTTGTTATTTTTTTAATAATTTTTGTTTGTTTTATATCAGTAAAATAAAATAAAAACATGTACATATTTTTTCACACACTACTACTATCGTGTTTTTTTATTTAACACGTGTTAACTGTCTGTATATGTGTAAAAAATAAGTCAAATTTCGGTCAACAATAGAGGGACGAGTGCACTCTTTCAGTGCACTTCTCCTCCACTACATGGAAAGCCTATGATTACAGAACGCAATCATCCATGATCCCCTGGATGGAGTCCCCCTGATAGCCCCCTGGATATGGTAGATGGTAAAATATCGGATCAAATACGGCTGCATGCATACATTTTTCGCTTCTTTTCCGCATTTTTTTTCCTTTTATGTGTTTTATTTTTATTTTTGTTTTATGGACTCATGTATTGTTATTTTCCCTAGTTTATTTTTCTAATTATTTGTCTAATTTATTTTTTTGTTATTTCGAAATGTACAATATATCGATGGACGTATTGCATTTCACTAACTCTGCGTACATTCTGGAATAAAATCTTATTATAATTGAATCTATGATTTATGTGGATATTGCATATAGAACTTGGTACATATATAGAATAAACACAATTAAATAACTTTGTTTCAATTCCACTTTATTATTTCTTAATACAAGCGGTTTCGGTTTGTCCTGAACCTTCCTCAGGGGTGAATAAAAATATACTGAACATAATACAGATAAACATGGTATTTAAAAGAAAATTAGAAGAGGGAGACAGAACATCAACTTAGGTGGGGGCGAGGAGGGAGGTGCCTAAGAGGGAGGGGTGAACGTGGGCGGGGGTAATGGAAATATTTAAAAAATGGGAATGTTAGACAAATCTAATTGTTTATTAAATAAATTGGTTTTATTTATTTTTAATGACTTTTTTATTCCAAGGGCTCTAAGATTATTAAGGCGTAGACCTATCCCATTTCTATGCAATACATCTATCCCGGAATCTTTATTAAATGAGTGATTTTTATCTATTAGGTGGGAGGCGAATTCTGAAAAACCTACACTGTTTAGACATCTCAAGTGTTCGACCACTCTTGTTTGAATGTTTCTAGCCGTTTTACCTATGTAAAAGGCCGAACAGTCGTTACATTTAAGTTTATGAATGCCAGAATGGCTTAAGTTATTTTCTTTATCTTTATAGTTTATTAAAAGTTTACCTAGGTTGTTATTAGTATAAAACGCAGCTTTAATTTCTGTGGGGAATTTAGAAACACATGAAGATGAAAAGTTATTTATGAATAAAATTCTACGCCAACCGTGGTTTGTATTATCTCTAATGTTGTGGGTATTATTATAAAGGAATTTATTAGTAGATATGAGATTAAGTTTTTTTGTAAGGATTTTATCGATTAAGCTATGGGGGTATCCGTTATTTATTGCAAAAGATTTGATTTTAGCGAGTTCTTCAGTAAAATTGACGTTAGATAAAGGAATATTGACAAGTCTGTGAATCATAGAATGAAATGCGGAATGTTTATGTTTACATGTATAGAACTTGCACACAAAAAAAATGATTGTGATTTGAGCGTAGTTTAAATATTAGATTTGACGATTAAAAAATTATGCGTTACGTAAGTCTTTTCTTAACTCTAATCATGGAACGTGTTTACATTATTGATCATTCTACATCAATAGTCGTACAAATACGTAGTATTTTAATTCCGAAAATATACTTAAGCCAATTTCAATTATTTATCCAAAATAAAAACAGTAACTGAGATCTAGGAAGCTATTATTTTTTATTGCATTAATTTTAATTTATTCAAATAATTATTTCCATTTGAATGTATCTTGGTTCAATCAAGATTTTATTTATTTCAATAAATAAACATGAATAATTTAAAAAAAAAAACTTTTATTTATTGAATAATATCATTAGATGGTATAAAATGAAGTCGCTCAAAATGTATGTGAGCATAGATCTTTTAAACTGTTAACGGATTTTCATGCGGTTTTCACCAATAGATAGAGCGATTTAAGATGAAGGTTTACATGTATAATACATGCTTATTATAGTAGAGAAAACCCGAGAAATTCGCAGCGGGCAGCGGGCAACTGGCAAGCGGGTGGTGTGGATTTTATAAAGGTTGGGTAATGGCGTTGCGTTTCGTAAGCCAAAGCAACGTGTGGCCGGGTCTGCTAGTTATTTTATTAAATTTAAAATCTACTAGGTCCTGGACAATGAAATTGATTATTTTTTCAAGAAAGAAGTTTGAAAAATGTTTGATTAATTATTTCACCTAATTAAGATAGAATTGACCTTACTTTGGGATGAGCCCAATACACTTCTATCGATTTATCACTTCATTGCAACAAACTGAACTTATCGAATCTAAGTGAAAATCTCATATTGTAATATTTAATCTTTGAAGATAATATAAGCGACTCTCAATCGAAAATTTGAAACAGAAAAATCATAAAAAGATTTGGTCGGTTCAGAACCCAGTTGATCTACTACTAGATGAGACCGAATCTTTATCTGATTGATGAAATCTTCCCACAAACGTGCGTGAAGGGTTGTTTCAAGATATTTCCGCTTTGTCATCTTAGTCCTTAGTGCAGTGGTTCTTAACCTAGGTTCGGTCGAACCCCAAGGATCCCGAATCATCGCGGGTTCGGCGGAGGTCAAGGCACACCCCCGACTCATGATTCGGTTCGATTTCCAATTAAGAAGAGTTCGGTGAATGCGCCTATGAAACTGGTGGTGGTCAGTACCTCCAACAAAGTTAAGAACCACTGCCTTAATGGATACATATTATGTAGAAAAATTAGTTTAATTAATAATACATAC
The DNA here is from genome assembly GCA_917880885.1 of Limnephilus marmoratus. NCBI lineage: Eukaryota > Metazoa > Arthropoda > Insecta > Trichoptera > Limnephilidae > Limnephilus > Limnephilus marmoratus. Next base: position 26,109,624 of record OU862917.1, on the reverse strand, counting down.
CTTGTTTCTAACCACTGTCGACCAGAGTCGCAATTTCTTCTGATTAATTCACTTAGGTAAACAGGTATGCATTGATTGATTCGCCAAAGTGTGACGTAAAGAAATAATAATGTTCCCTCATTTGAATATAAATCTGGGTCACTAACTTTATAAAGCGTTCTTGACACTGTATTTATTATATTACCTTGGATAGCGTGACGGTGAATAGCTTAAAACATTCATACTTTTTTCTTACAGAAAGAAATACCTGTTATCTGAGTATAATACAAGAGTGACAGAGACCTACTCTTAGTATCACCCTGGTGAAAGACCAACATTCATAATCGAATTTTCTTGAAATGTGTTTGGCCGTATGTAGTGATCGGGTCTAAATAGCAAAATTCTGTCCAACCTTCATCGTCCTATTTCTTTTCCACTCCCCTCAGTCTCACAACATACTCTCTTTAGAGATGCCATAGTCCCGCTGACTCCGAACTCTTTTGTAGTATCAAATAAATAATAAAAAAGGAAATGGCTAGTCCATTACGTTAAGAAATTCTTTGTTGCGCTCTGGTTTCAAACCCCTGCAACCCCGTTTCAAAATATCAAAGGTGGATAACCAGAGAATACCAGAAATATGTCATTTTTAAATCAGATTTTACACGTATTGACTCTTTTCCACAAAAAATTATAAATTAATTTCGAAAGATTGTTCTTTTATCTAGGAAAAGCATGTTTTAAATTTTGAGAAAAAAAGTTTTATTTTTAGTATAATAAAGTAACACTATAGTTCGTTCGCATATTAGTTGAATTTTCAAAAAAGATTTTGTAATAAATAACACCCATTTGAAATCATATAATCGTGCAGTAAAATAAATCAATACATTATCTGGGAAACGCATGTTTCAAAATTTTAATTTTAGTTTAAATAAAATCATTAATAAATGTATACGTACATGAGTTTCTTGGCGAAATTTGGTCCATTTGTGTATTTATTTGCGCACTTACAAACTAAATATATTTCTGATTTTTTTTACATTCTTATTTAACTTTATTGAAAAATGATAAATACTTATAATCAAAAAATAAATAAAAAGTACATCATTTTAATAGTTTTATCATCACGCCTTTCAGCATTTTTGGATGTGTGTATAAATTAAAGCAAATTTGGAATGAAACAAAATCGATATTGAGTTATAATTTTAAAAAGCTAGTACGGAGAATAATTAATCTTTCTCATTGGAACCGCCCTGTGCGATCGTAAGAACAACTTTCGACGAAATGTAAATTTTCGGACGCTGGCTGGTTAAACGCTCTTAAACATCATATTTATTTTAAACTAGGTTCTTACAGATGTTCTCACTTACCTGAGAACAACCTGTTTTAAAATCAGTTATAAAATTCAGATAATGTATAATTCGACCGGTCAGTAGTTGAGTTGGCATCGCATATCGAATATATTTTCAAATATTGTAAGGTTATTCGTAATCCGGGAATATTTATTTCTTTAAAAAAATTGGTGCATAAAATTACCAAAACCTACTAAAAAAATCACAAATAATACAAAGAGAAGCAAGAAACACAAAGAGAGGCACAAGTGATACATAATATAATTAGCCCAACAATAATCGTTACATATTTTTTTGAAATAGCACGACAATTATTCTGGAACCAAATAAATTAATTATCGATGAAAAAATGTCTACTTCAGCACATTATTTTTTATTTATTCCCAAAGTCTTTCTTCGTATTAAGCTCAAGAACCCCATCATCGGTGATCAAGCACAGTTCCGGGAACAGCCTATTTTCCGGTCGCTTTCGCCAATCAAATCTGAGCGGAAAATGTACTCTGTCAGGGAAACTACCCATCATATCTTTCAAGTAGAAAATCCACGCAGAAAAATACGTTCCACTTACATAATACTAGAACTCACTGTTAAAGAGATTTTGCTGCTTCGTAAACACCGCTTTTGTCAGTTTTATAGTTAAGGTTTTGGTGTGAATTCAGGTTATTGCGCGGTTTCACGTAAATTTGACTTTATCGAGAAATCGAACTACGTGTCAGTTCTGTTTACTCAATAAATTTTCAATTATTAAACGTTTAGCACGCTTCCCAGTTGTGGGAGTTCATTTTGAAACATCAGCCGAAAGCCAGTTGTTACAATAACGTTTCACAATGGGACCCTCTCGTTCTGGGAATATGCTTGGAACTTGGAATGAAAATTGATATTATTTATTCGGGTAAATACGCGTTCATCGTCGTCAATCACTGAAATTTTGTAATAATGTATTTATTACTAAAAAAAATTCAAGGTAGAGTAGTTTATTCACAGTCCTCCTCACTAGGGATTGCTGTTCCGAGGCGGACTGAAGGTAGTTTAAATTTTTATTTTCTGTTACTAGATATATTGTAGATAGGTAGGAACCAGTAGCGGTCAATGAGTTTTCAGTGAGCTAGACTTCTAAGATTGAAAAATATGACATTATTGATGTTGTTGTAGCTGAAAATGAATTTTTTAAAATTTCAACTTTTTGTATGAAGATCTTTCAGTTTGTGGATGCGGCGCATCCCTTGACTGGAAGAATCCTGAAGATCTTCATACGTGAAATTATGAAAAAAAAATCATTCGCAGCCACGACAACGTCAATAACTCACTGAAAACTCACGGACCGCCACTGGTAGGTACCTACTTGTATGTCTTGAATTTGAGTTCATTGCACCAGAGTTACGCATAAAATTGGTAAAACAGTTTTTCAAAAAGTTACATCCGACAAATTATTCTATGAAGCAGTAAAAACTGTAAAAAAAATCAAATTTGCATAGTTTTTATTTCTGACTCGATTTTTTAATTTATTATCCCAACTGTAGTCAGAAGGTGCGTATCATGAGCTATAGGTATCATGAGCTATACTGAAAACAGTGAAATGTCTATATTTATCATCCCAACTGTAACCAGAAGGTTTGCATCATGAGCTAAAGATCTGTATTTATCATCACAACTGAAACCAGAATGAATTAATTAATTTTTGGATGATTTCTATTTTCGTGAGAAAATTTTCCTTTTTTGTGAGAAAAACACCCCAAGGGCGCTTTAAAAGATTTGTATCATGAGCTATAGGTCTGAAATATTCATATTTATCATCCCAAATATAACCAGACGGTTTGTATCATGAGCTATAGGTCTGGAATTTCTATATTTATCATCCCAACTGTAATTAGAAGATTTGTATCATGAGCTGTAGGTCTCTATTTATTTTCCCAACTGAAACCAGAAGGTTTGTATCACGAGCAATAGGTCTGAAAATCTACTTTTATCATCCTGTTACCAGAAGGCTTGTATCATGAGATACTTTATATGTTTATATGAATTTATATGTTTATCATCTCAACTGTATTTAGTGGGTTTTATAGGTCTGTATTTTCTAATTTATTATCGCAGCTGTATTTATAAGGTTTATACCTTATATCACAGGGTTGAAATATCTGTGTAATTATTAAAGTAGACGGACAAGAAGCCATGTTGTTTGTTATTCAATGTTTAACTGATTTTGATACCTCGGGCCAAGCCGGGTATTAACATCATAAAATTTTATGAAATAAGAAAATAATTTACTAAATTGATACCTCGTGATATTGAACATATTCTTTTATGAATTTACATTATATTTCGTCAGCCAGGTAATTTTTACTTTAAAAAAAAATTGTATCCTGAAAACATTCATTATCTTACATTTGCAAATTTTGTAAGCAGGCCACAGAATGAATGGCTTACTCGGTAGATAAATTCAGGTTTGCTTTGAGCTCAAACATCTAGTCATCATGGTGGTTAGACGGTTTACTTCTACAAGGCGGGTTCTTCCGTTGGTGTTGGGAAAACCCGTTGCAGTTCCAGCTTACCTCTATGGATCTCAACTTAACACTGCATACATAATGTTCCACAGGGAAAACGGGGTGTTTATCGAGGAATTATGCAGGCATTGGTTGCAATCATGTGCCCTAGACACTGCATTACAGGGTGAACATGAGTGTTCAATCCTTTTGAATAACAATGAATATTCAACTACTGAAGTTTATAATTATTTGGCAAAGACGTTGATTAGGTACTAGGTATTATAAAACCAGAGGTGTATTTACGAAGGAGAAAGTTATTGTAGATTTATCTTTTTCGCAAAAAAAAAACTGAGCGATAACTTTGAAACGGGGTTTGAAACGCGCGAATCAGGAAAGATATATTGCAATAAGACTTACATGGAATATCTTACACCATGTGTTGATCTATCGAGGAAATTTTTGGGTTTTTAATTGTTTATATCACGCCATCAAATAGGAAACATCATTGCTTTATGCATTCTAGCGTAAACGACGTATAATGCAAAGTAAAACGTCTATTGGCAGTACGGAAAGTGGTTTTTATTGTGCGATAATTGAGTAAAAGTAAGTACTCGTCATGTATTTTTAAATTGTCAGTCATGAAATGAGTTAGTATCATTCGCTAAGCCTTCCTCTAAGTAAATCAGAAGATGAGGAAAAGCTCGATCAGTTTTGACTGATGAGGCAATCGTAAAATTCTTAATTTATAAATGTGTGATGATAGCTTAAAGCTTACGCAATTTCAATGTTACCATTTAAATTCTCTACCAAAATATGTAGACTATCACAAGGTTTCGTCAGTTCCACACTTTTAAAACTTAAAGGTTGGTCTCTCCCCTCCCCTCCCCCGCTAGGATCAAATTGTGCACAACAGTTATTTTAACGAGCAACCAATTAATGAATTATGAAACCATTCCTAAAATAAATCTCTTAGTTTGTACGCTTCAGTTGCATTTATTCTGTATATCAAACAGTAAAGGAATGCAAATAGGGACTTGTATAATTTGTATTACGTAAAGCAATTCGTTAGTCTTGCAAGAACGCATCGTTGACTTCGAAAGGAGATTGTCTGGTTTGTCATGACTGCTCGAGAATAAGGTATAAACTTCATAATATTAATTCATCTTCTAATAAGACAAACAATAATTATTGTTAAAGTTGCACAACGAACTCATAAACATTCAAGGTAAGATTTTATTCATTTATCTAAATATACTTTCAGCGTTCTAGGAGTGTAAGCAGTGGCGGCTCGTGACTTTTGGTTGTGCTAGGGTGCTAATATTTAAAAAATGGCATCATGGATGTTGTCGTATGCGAAAAACAATTTTTTTATTTTTTTCAAAAATTGGTGTTTTGTATGAAGATTTTTCAGGAAATCGGTGCGGCGCACCACCAAACTGAAACTAACCTGAAATTTTTCATACAAAAAACTGATTTTCAAAAAAAAAAAAAAAATTTTTTTTCGGCTACAACAACATCAATAATGCCATTTTTTAATATCAACACTCTAGCACACCAAAAAGTCACGAGCCGCCACTGAGTGTAAGGCGTAGGGTCCTTCTTGGAAATTGTAGCGGAGAGAGGGATAAGAAATGTGTATTAAAATGTTATTTATACGGACATTTATAAAAATAATTAGAAAAATTGGAATGGAGTTTTTACTACTGAAAAGCGCGGAGGCAATAATTATTGATTCACATTGATAGAAACAGGGATAACGGTAAGTTAGAGCAAGAAAAAACTTTAAGTAACGCCCAGAAAATGCCCCGTTATACACAGCATTACAAATGAAGAGATTCTGAATTATGAAGTGGTGCCATAGACATCCAAATTTAATAGACGAGAACATACAGATGAGGGGAAAAATCAACTATGGCGGTACGAAGAGGGAAAAGATGACTGTGATTCGTTAAAAAATCAATCTGACAGTATATAGACATCTCGCATTATAATATCATCATTTAGTTCTTAAAAGTAAAATCTGCTTTTCAATGAATAGAACTTTTTACGTGAGAGCGCGAATTGCTCGCCACGTTATACGGCAAGTCCAAATACGGCAAAGTAAAGTTCGCATCTTTTCACATATGAATATTTTGTTGCCGTATTTAGTTAAGACACTTAGACACTTTTACAAATGTTTCATAATTTACTTACCCCTGTAACCAGCGACGAGCACACTGGAGAACCGCCCACATTCGTTATGATCGACATATTTTAGGGTGTAATGTATAGCATAAGCTAGCATTTTTGCCGTGTTATTTTGTAAAATGTACGATGCGAGCTCGACGCTGGTCAGGACGAGAATGATGACGTCACATTTTTTAGATTCAGGCGAGGTTCTCGCAAGCCCAGCCGGTTCCAAGGAACCGGTATGGGGAGGGGGAAATAATACGCTTTTATCACTTAGGGTAGGTCTATATATATTCATATGTCTATGAGTGGTGCGGAATTGCAAAAGTGTTTAATACTATTTTTAGTCTCAAAATTTCGCACTTCGCCCTTTCTCCTATGATCACTCTATAAATTGGGTATCGCCACATAACATTTTTTTTAACAATGTCAAAGTAATCGACATCGATATACTGTTTAGAATTTTTAATCATTGGATGTGCATTAGATAGTCCAAAATCTACCCGAGAAAAACAATGACGTTATATAAAAAATAGACTTGCCATTGTCCCACAAACTCAAAATATAATGTGGCAAGTAAGCAACACTCTTTTGTTTTCAGCGATTTTTAATAATATCTTAATTCAAAAGCTATTTATTTTATTTTTATTTATTTATTTAAGCGCCCATGGGGCTTTTACATAGAATGCAGTACATTTTTTTTAATTACAGTGAAAAGAATGGGTTTACAAAATACAAGTAACATAATATATGTTAAAAACAAAATATAGGTAACATAAAATATAAGTGTTAACAAAATACAGGTAACATAAAATATAAGAAACAAAATATAGTCCATAAAATATAGTAGTTGACATAAAGTAGGTAATGTTTAAAATTGTTGTTCACATTAGTTTATGGGATAGGTAGAAATACATAGTTGGCACATATTGCGTTTGAAGTTTGCTAAGTTCAAATTATTGTCAAATACATCCATATTGTTTATCAAATACATCCATATTTGTTACCAAGACTATGTAAACGTTGTATTGAAGAATGTAAATCATAGTTATTCATGTATGATAAAGATAGAATCTTTGCATACGGACGAAATAAAAGATAGAACGCGGGCGGCATTTTCGTACTCAAATTTCAAAAGTTCCGTCGAATACTGACTGAATCAAGGCCGACTAAAGTAGGGGGCCTGGGCACCAGTCGAATTTTGAGGTGTCAAGTTTTCAAGCTATAATGAACAACGAGAGTTTGCAAATGGCGTTGATTGTTATTGTATTTGTTGTTACTGCCGATTTGTATGTTGTTTTAGAATCATTGGATTATTATAAACAGTAAATTTTACTTAGCGACGGCATTGACTTGTAATTTGGCTGTTGCGCATCCAGACCTGTACTTTAGTAGGCCTTGAACTCTCTAATGACGCATAAAATCTTCGGGCGGAAAACAATTGTATTATTTCTAATAATCGATAACAAAAAGTAATTTTCATGTATTGACGAATGAAATGTTATTCCTTCGCTTGTACTACTGTTTGCCGTGTGATTTAAACATTTTCTCATCACACTGGAGGGCATTTTGGCGCTTTTGAAATACAATTTACTTACTGGTAGGACACAACCTTACTCGACGCGTGGCAGTTTTGTTCTAAAGTACTAGAAATCGAGTACAGTGCAATTGCCTTGCTTTTGACTTTCCACTTTAAGATTTCTACCACGCGTCTACAGTATGTAACGTCATTGGAGAAAAAGCAATGAAAATATATGTTTTAATCCTGTGACGTGAATCGAGCCATGAATTAAACAGGTCCGATTCTATAATTATTTACGATACCATCGGTTTATTATATACAACTATTATTTTCAAATAAAAAACTAAAGACTTCAAAACTTACAGCAGTTGCCATTACAAAATCCGTAATTAAACAACGAAAAGCTCTGATGGAAAGAAAGCCTTTGTTCGTATATTGTATAACATATAAATTAACATGTGTCGATGTTGTTTTTTTTCAAACAAATGAATTACAATTACGTGTCACGTGCAACACTAGTACATCATACTCATTCCTCCCCATTCTTTTTTTAAATTTCTAATTCGTTCAGTGTTATAAGGATGCAAGTATTTTTATAAATGAAAATACGAGTAGTTAAAAATGAAAAAGCGGAAAGTGAAAATCGAGAGAACAATTTCAAATTGTTCGATTATTTAAACAATCTATTCAAGTTGATACTAATGGAAATCGTTTGGAGTTTAAACATTCAGAAATGTACAAACTCAATCGAATTACTGCAATTAGTTCTCGTTCGGATACAATACAACCACAATATTTGTGTTATCTAAAAAATCTTTTCTACAGACAACAAAAGTTTCCATAGTTGTACTTTTGTCGATATCCAAATCGACGTCTACCGTGTCCGAACCGAATGATAGATCATTTAAGGTTTTTTATTTACTTAATTTACATAATTTAATGTCAATTTGTTTCTATATAATTTATTGTATGCAAAATGAGGTACAGGAAAATAAAAGCGATTTGAAAGTAGGTACCACACTACTCAGATCTGGTTGCAATCAATTTGCAAGGTTTAGATTATGAATCTTCTTGAATGTCATGAAAATGTTATTGTGTTTCGTTTCCTATTATTATTGGTATACGTACCTACAATAAATTAAATTCGTCATTTTAGACATTTTATAATATTATGTATTTATAACTAGCTGACCCGGAGAACTTCGTACTGCCTCAGAATCAATAACTGTTGTGTTAACTTATTAGCTGAATTAAATTCAGTTTTTTATTAAGTTCCTTCCCAAAACTTCCTCTCCTTCCTTTCCTAAAAAAACTTTCCATGCAGCATCCCCAACGATGACATAGACCCTGAGGGGAATTAATTTCCTCAGGGCCTCCTGTGTGGAGCTTATATAAAAAGTTAAAAATTACGTAATGAAGCAATTATCGATGCGATTTTATCAGTATCAGAGGTGGCGTTGTGTAGGTACGGATATATATTTTTTTGTGATTTTCTTACTTTTCCACTTGCTTACGGGAATCGCATTTCATTTTCTTTATACAAGTGAGGAAGATTTATTATAAAAACTGGTCAGTGGTTGAGTGGGCATAGCGCTTGGGTCCCACCTGGGCTGGCTAAATCCTCCATCACAACACAAGCAACATTTTTGGCTTTCTGTGGTGGTAGTAGGAGATTTTCAAACATTGTTGGGTTATTCGTAACCCGGGAACCGGGAATATTTGTCTTGCTTTAAAAAAAATAATAATAATTCACATCTGGTTACCAAATACAGCTAAAGCCATTTCAAGCAACAATTCAATTCTGAATATCTTTCACTCTGGAACACAATTTAATCAAATAAAATTAATTTGCGCAAGCTGGGATTCTGTCCCTCGACCTTCGAATTGCGAGTCAAGAGCCTTACCCCCAGATCACGGACGCCGTCAATAAACTGCCATCCCCTACGAGTTAAACAGCTGATATCAACCCAATTGACCAATTTTTTTCAAATTTGATCTAAAAAGTTCCAACTTCTGACTTCTGACTCTATTTTTCATTAGGAAGGGTGCAGACATACGTTCACCGTTTGTCTCATTTTAGACTGTTAACATTTAGTGTGAAAGAAAGAGGGGCAGCATTATATGTTTAAGAACAAAGGCAAAACAATCAGCGCATTGACATTTGACGTTTTTGAATTTTGGAAATCACTCACTATTCAATATTATACTTATCACAATATTGCCGCAGTTCTTTCATACAAAATGTATGAAAAAAATAATTTTCTTCATAATTTTTTTTTCGTGAATTTTTCCAATGTTTCAATAGCTATTCTACTATTCGGGTCGGAGACAAATCCAACAAATCAAATATAAAAATCGGTCCAAACGTTCTTGATTTATAAATGGTGTAGATTAAAGATTAGAATTTGAAGTCAATTTGAAGGTAGTTCTTTCCGGAATTAGTTTCTTCGAAGCCTATAGTATCCAAAATGTAGTTTTTAAATATTTTTATATAGTAATGAAATGTATAATAAAGTAATAAATACATCTCATTTTTAATGAGAATCTTACTTACCGTGTGATATTACGTAAAACAAAAACACTAGTGCAGGAGATAATTTATCAGTACCAGTAGTACAGCGTTGTTGTTGTTATTTGAAAACGACTATGATTAATTTCTGATTATTTTAATAACGTGGAAAATTACATGATAATGAAAATAATTACTATTTACGGCCTATTGTCTAACGATAAAATCTATTCTAGCGTACCTAACATTGAAAGAAATTGCCATAAGAAACAATAATATTTATAAATTGCAATGTATACATTTATTGCCGTAATCAAAGAACTGTATTTATTTTAAATGGATTCTCAACATTCCATTCGGTGAGGTTATATTTATTTAGTGTGTTATTTTTTCAGAAAATTATTTATTTTTAAACCTTTCATAACATATTTCCGTTTTAGGAAAATTCATCCTATTTTAAAACGACTTCAAAAAGGAGGAGGTTCTCAATTCGACTGTATTTTTTTTTTTTTTTTTTTATGTTTGTTATCTCAGAACTTTCGACTGGGTGAACCGATTTTGATGATTCTTTTTTTATTTGAAAGCTGGTGCTTCCCGTGTGGTCCCATTTTAATTTGGTTTAGTTCTGACAATGGCATCCATGAGAAAACCATATAAGTCTTAAATTTGCATAAAGTATGTGCGCGACAAATGGACGAATAACTCAATATCACGCCAAGCGATTTCAATGATTTTTTTTTTATTGGAAAGGATGTACTTCAAGGATAAATTGATGAGAGTTTGGTTAGGTTCTGATTATCGGATCCATGACAAAGTAACGGAACTCTTCAATTATTAGGAGCAAATTAACGAAACTCGGCCGAATCTCTTAATTTGACCCTAATGTCGTTATGGTCCAATTATGTCTGTCTCATATGAGCAGCACATTTAGTAGATCTACCCATATTCAGACAAATTAGTATACATCGGATTCACTAAAAATCAAAAAATAAACAAAAATTTTAAGAAAACAAAAAACGACTTCAAAAAATGCAATAAAAAGTAAAAAAATATTTTCGTATTGTTCTACAACTTCATAATCGACTAACTTTTTCTACTCATCAATATGTAGGTACGATTGTTATTTTTGGAGTCGGAGTCAGCAAAGGTACCCGGCCTGGCGCGGCGTGTTTACTTGACACCTCCCCTCACGCCGCGGCCCTGCTCTCGCCTCGTCAAGTCGCTTGTGCGACACAAGCACATCTCACCTATAACTATGTATGTAGTTACAAACCTACCATGACTGACACCGATTCCAAAAATGACAATCGTACCAACATATTGATGAGTAGAAAAAGTAAGTCGATTATGAAGTTGTAGAAGAATTATAAATTTTTTTTTTCTTTTTAGTGCATTTTTTGAAGTCGTTTTTTGTTTTGTTAAAATTTTTGTTTATGAAATGTGAATACCGCACACGAGTGCAACTGCTCCCGACAGCTGACCACAGCATCGGCAATAGGGGTACATTATAAAGCTAATCGGAATAGGAAAGAGCAGGAGATCGGATAGAGGAAGGTTCAGAAGTATATGGCTATTCGTATCTGGTCACTAAAAACGGCTAAAGCCTAAACCTAACGATCAATATCACAACTGGCGGATCTGGCAGTATGGGGCAAACAGGGCGTATATTTTTGTTAGTGTTTTTCCTCCGGTATAGTTCTGAATCTGAATGCATAGGTACTAGAAATATGTTATCCTTTGAAACGACGCGACATCGTGCTTCCCTGTCACGCTCGGAGAGCCACTGTGGGGTAAGGGCGAGGGTTTCATTTCCTGTCTCGCAAGTGTTTAATGAACCTGTCTGGGCATACCAATATTATGTACACTGCACATTAGCGGCAAGAGGCAGTAGGGCACAGGGCCGCTTTAAAAGGACAAGGTAAGACCCTGTGCTTCTGAGCGATCCATGTAGAAGACTAAGAAATGAAGACTAACAAAATTATAGTTGCTCCATATTTAGATTACTGCTCTACAATGTTATATTTGGCCAATGAAGGACATTTGTAGGACATTTGAACAAGCTAGAAGTTATACAGAATAGAGCTAAGAGAAGTATACTGGGAAAAGGCAAATACGCAAGGGTTAATCAAATGAGAGAGGAGCTAAATTGGATTCCAATAAAAAGAGACTGCTATTTAATGTGTTAATTTTAGTTCATAAAGTTATGAAAAACCAAACGCCAAATATTTTAACGATGAAATTATTTCTAATAGAGACGATAATATACATATTTACGAAACCAGAAATATAAATAGAGATCGATTGCCACATATTAAAATATCAAAATCACAGAACTGCCTAATGTAAGGACTAAAGACGAATGATGAAATACCTGAAAGTATAAAGAATGAATGAATAATGCCTATTGTAAAAATATTTAAATTTATGAAATGAAATGTTACCTTGTGCGTATTAAAATTATTTGTGACGTAATATTTAGAGCATCTTAAGGCATCCGCACTCAAAAAGAAGAAGATGGGGAGATATGTAATTACGAATGTTAGAGGAGCGCGCTAATATTTAAAGCGGTAAAATCGTTGCGAAAATTGTGGAAAAGTTTAATAAAACACGACTCGTTTAAAAAAGAGCAAAATTCTCGTGGAAGGCGTCGTAAGTATCATTTAAAGAAACATTGTGTTTTTTTTTCACAACTATAACTTGTAAAATGACTGAAACAAATATGTTTATAATTACTTTCGGAGCATACTTTGCGATTTTTTTCTATCGAGGGAATTTCATATAATTTGGGTTTCGGCGAGGAACGCGTCTAGATATTATCTTCGAAAATAACACATGTTTTTTTAGAGCTTAAAAACTTCAAATGTTTAAGGGAGATCTGTAAGAAATCAGTAGAAATTCTGGTAGCGGCGGCTTCAGTAGATATTGTATTTCAACTTTTAAATCCAATTTTACAGTCATAACCAGAGAAAGACTTTCCAATGATACAAAAAATATTTTTTTTTATGCTAATGAATTGTAAACATTGCATCTTTAATGTGTAATTGTATATTAATAAACATCGCAACTTTAAGTGGATTATGTCATTATGTCATTTACTATGCACCATGATACAGAACATACGTTCAATTAACATGTATAATAGGAGGGCTAGTGTTTGGAAAAGATGCTACTGATTTAATTAAAAACGGTTTAATTTAAGGCGGTCGGATACTGAATTTGTAATAAAAATCTCAGTTATTTTTTATTTAACTTTTTTCAGTAGTTTTGTCCTGGTTTAACATTGTGCTACCAATGCGGCCCTGAACCATAGAATAATAAGTTAATAGCATATTAACTCTCCAGAAACTTGTGAAGAATGCGCGAAATTGAACGGAGATAACTGCGTAAATAGTTGCTAAAGGAGGTATGAACTTTTATACCTTAACAAAATAAGTTATTAATTAATTTCACTAAGCAATATTTAACACCCTTTCATACGAATTAACTTCATGGAATTTAGAAGCATTTATTTTTCAAGTAGCTGTGATGTAGCCTGTGGGGTGAAGATTGCCCTGATGAAAGCCAACCTCCAATAGGAGAGGGCATCAAAAGAAGAATAAGAAGTTAAAGAACTTTGAATGATATATATTTTAACCTGTTAATTGTCTAAATTTTTAGGTAGATAAATTAATCCCATAAAATTGTTTAAAAAGGCCTTTTGGTTTATTTATTGAGTAAAAATTGTTAACTGTGTTTTCTGTTTTTCATGGTTTTCTGTTTAGCATTTAAAGCCTATAGAAACGATGCAGTGAAAAATCAATGTTGCCTCAAAAGCTTTAAGAGGGCATTACCAGAGAAAACCAGAAATATGTCATTTTCAAATCAGATTTTAGACGTATTGACTATTTTCCACAAAAAATTATAAATGGATTTCGAAAGATTGTTCTTTTATCTAGCATTCGCATGTAATAAATTTTGAGAAATTTTTTTAATTTTTAGTATAATATGGTTATTCCATAGGTCGTTGGCAGATTTGTTAAATTTTCAAAAAAGATTTTGTATTATACCACACCCATTTCAAATAATATAATCATGCAATAAAATAAATCAATACATTATCTAGCAAACGCATGTTTTAGAATTTTAATTTTAGTTTCAATAAAATCATTAAAAAATATGTACGTACATGTGTTTCTTGACAAAAATTGGTCCATTTGTGTATTTATTTGCGCACTTACAAACTAATATATTTCAGATTTTTTTAACATTCTTATTAAATTTAGACATTATTGAAAAATGATAAATACTTATAATCATAAAATAATTACAAAAGGTACATCATTTTAATAGTTTTATCATCACGCCTTTCAGCATTTTTGGATGAAGGTATAAATTAAAGCTAATTTGGATTGAAATAAATTCGATATTGAGTTATAATTTTAAAAAGCTGGTACTGAGAATAATTTATCTTTCTCATTGTAACCGCCCTGCATGATCGTAAGAACAACTTTCGACGAAATGTGGATTTTCGTCCGCTGGCTGGTTAAACGCTCTTAATGAGGTACCTACTTAGAAAAAAGCATTAGCATTAGATCAAAATATGTAGTTCCTTTCTTGTTCTATATAATATGTTTCATATTGAAACTGGCAGAAAAAACTAGTATAGGTTTGCAGTGATGTGGTTTTAAATTACAGTTATACTATGGTACAGGAAAATCATTAAAGAGAACCTTTGAATGTGCTTGTGCACAATAACAGCATCGAAGGACATTAAAAAGTTTTTCGATTTTTTTTGCATTAGCTCCACACAGGAGGCCCTGAGAAAAATAATTTCCTTAATTGCCTATGTCATCTTTGGGGAGGCTTAAGGAGAGGAAGTTCTGGGAAGGAAATAGGTATGAGGGGTGAGAAGGAATCTGGGGTTCAGTGTGTCCAGGTCATCCGCCGCTAGACCTAGACAAATCTCACCCCACGCACCCTTGCTAAGTCACCAAATATAGCGAACTACTTGGGGTGACCTGTGGTAGAGTAATGTTTGTTGGTATTGTGTTGGTTATCCAATAAAGGATTCCCGGGACGGTGGTAGAAGTAAATTGAAGTACTTTAAAACACCCATCCGCAGTCCCTTCTCACCCCTAAAATGCAAAATAAGCAGGGAATGTTTTTTTTAATAAAGCAATTTTTTTTAATACCCAACCGCCTGGAGCCGGTAAGACTATGGAGATATCAATTGGGGATTCCATATCTATGTTGTGAGGCTGAAGGTAGTGGGGAGGGGAAGGAGATGTGTAAAAGGAAGTTTAGCGATGCTTATCAATTAATTTTAAATTTAGACTCGTGATTCAATTCCACAATGATTCTTATGTTATTTTTGATTCATTCTCCAGCTCAAAGATATTGAAATATAAGTAGATGTGCTATCTGCTGTTTTTACTATGTGAGTCTGCGCTTCCGGGTGTCGCCGATATTGTTTACCAATAAACAAATAAACTAAAAGAACAAATAATTAACGAATAAACCAAACGAACGTTAAACTAAATGAACGAATTCTTTCCTTATTCAAAATATATTGTTAACCAATATTAATGCACATTTTCAAAAAATCAACGAAATGAACAAATTCTTTTTGTATGAAAACTACGCTAATTACGGCGTAGTCCGGCGACAGTTGCGCGGACACCATAGCATATCTCTTCTGTATTTGAATATCTTTGCTCCAGCTCCTAACAAAAACAAAAGAATTATTTTTAGAAAAATGAAACAATTCAACTTTGTATAAACCACATATAATGCTTAAATCTGACCGGTTTCGGAACAAACGTTCCTTCTTCAGGGAAAGCTTATACTAATTTGACAGTTTCGAACAATGTTTTATTATGGTACGGGTGGAGCCGTTGCTAGTTAATAAGGAAGATTGGGAGGGTAGGTATTAATGTAAAGTGGGTGGGTAGGGGAACAAATCCATGATTGGGCTATATGACAATATTTTTTGTTTGTTGATAATAGATTAATTATTTTTAAGGGATTTTTTAATTTCCAAGGATTCTAAGTTATCTAAACGTTTTCCTTTATGATTTATATGAAATTATTTTTATTCATCCAGTGCACCACTACACACGCAAGGGTCTCTTTAAAATGATTTACGTGCAGGTGTGTAGGCGTGTTTAGTCAGCGACAGAATTATCTTAATCTCATTAAATTAATGACAACACGTCTCTGTCTATAGATCTACGCATAGCAGGGTGTTCCTTTAACGGCACTGATTACCATTAGAAGAAGATTAGCATCGTTACTATTGGTACATCATGGTGCAATATCAGATCATAAAGTCATAAGATGCAATTGATTTACCGCTGACTCATCTCAATACAGCTCATTGTTTACAGAATGCGCCTTGCACTTTTGTAAAACAATGGTTGTGACACGTACCGCAAAGTCGTAAAATAAAATACATAATAAGTTCTGAGCCAAAGAGAATTAACGGCACAATTCTAATGCAGGTAAAATCATTAGTTTTGTTACCCTCCTACAAGTAATAAAAAGTTATTAACCTTCTGTGAACCTTCTGTGAACCTTCTGTGAACCTTCTGAAATGGTCTGCAATCAATATTTAATAACATTTAACCTCAATATGGAAGGCGGGAATGGGTACCGCCGCCCCGGGAACCTTTATTGGATAACCAAAACCTCTGCCATAGGTCACCCCAAGTGGTTCGCTACGTTTGGTGATTTAGTAGGGGTGCCCGGGTTCATGGGGTGAGGTTTGTCTAGGTCTTGGAGGCGGATTACCAGGACATACTGAACCCCAGATTCCTACCCACCCCTTAAACTCTTTTCCTTCCCAGAACTCTCCTCTCCTTCCTTTCCTTAAAAAAACCCTCCACACAGCATCCTCAAAGATGACATAGGCCCTGAGGGAAATTATTTTCCTCAGGGCCTCCTGTGTGGAGCTCATGTAAAAAAAAACAAAATTCATTAAGCTAAAAACCAATAAAAGATTTGGTCTAATTCTTCAATTCTTGTAGCCGAATCTAAGTATTTAGATCATAAACTTCACCACTCAGGCCTGGGGCATATTTTTTCAGAATGTTTAATATTATAATGTATTAGGGTAGGCTGAAAATTAATGCACAAATGCTTGTACAGCGCGAGCAAAATGACCTTCAGAAGCGCGCCAGGTGGAATATGGAAGTGACACTCCTCCTCCGTAATAACATCGGGCAGCATAAAGGTCCGATACATTAGTATGACATTTTGAATTTCCTACTAGTAAACCCAGAAAACATATTTTTTTTGTTTATTTCACTACAAGTTTTCCTGTATTATAAATGATTTGGTGGTGTTTATGAGTATATTGTACCAGATGGAGGGTACACTTTTGCATAATCTGCACACTCAATTTAACTTGTCTGACTAACCAACTGGA
The DNA here is from genome assembly GCA_917880885.1 of Limnephilus marmoratus. Classification (NCBI taxonomy): domain Eukaryota; kingdom Metazoa; phylum Arthropoda; class Insecta; order Trichoptera; family Limnephilidae; genus Limnephilus; species Limnephilus marmoratus. The sequence continues at coordinate 26,092,208 of OU862917.1, read as the reverse complement.
CGATCGATATATAGGTATTGTTTCATAGTGCTTTCAAACAAACGAAGTGTTGATTTCCATAAGTCTAGTTTAATTTAAGCACAGCGTGTTGCAAGCGTTCCCTAGAGAGAATCATAGAGAGAGGACCATGCCATATATAGATGTAAGTATCTGTGGTCGTCATTTCACAAATCCATTACTCATGGTATCAGATTAATTGTGCTTTACTGTCAAAATTGATTTCGAATTCTTACGTCATTCAATCTAAGATGCTTCGCTTCAACTTGTTACCGATGCAGTTTGCTCGAACTTCCCAATAATACTCGTAAAATGTAAGTTCAAGACTTCCTCACTCAACAACCTAATGACTTGGTATTTCGTCGTTTTGGCTTAAAATTGTAAACGTTGCGTCGTCAGAGCACGACAAAGCAGACATCACGAAACCTATTAACCGCACAATGGGTTGACGAAAGCTTTCACGATAACGTGGCCGTAATCTATGTACGTATTATTCACGGCAAAGGCTGCGATTCCGTCAAGTTCCGTGTGACCTAGGTCGAGTGCATACACCAAGATAGGCAATGCCCAGTTATAGACTTCTAGGTATTTCTTTTTTTAGTCAATCTTAGTTTTTACTACCAACCCACAATACATATATAGTTACTAAACGGCTAAGCCAGCGTATCAGTGCTCTTTTTCCAATTAAGTAATTGAAAAGCTTTCTAGGTCATCATCGGAATGTCATAGCTAGGTGAAAATAACTAATCAATCAGTCAATAACTCAGTCAAATAATCAACCGACTAACAAAGCAAACAATCAACCAACCTCATCACCAATTAAGAAATTATTCAAGTTAAAACAAATCATTTGGTATATTCGTACACCACTTTTATAATCAATTTTATCAACATGTTTCAAAACTAATGGTTAAATTTCTTCGTCAAGTATAATGAAAATTCACTTATTTTTAATTCACTAATTTATTTTAATTTATTAATTTATTTTATTTTATTAATTTATTTTCATTTATTAATTTATTTTTAAAAAACCATTGATTTCGAAACGTATTGATAATTTTGATTAAATATGTGGTGCACGAATATGCCAAATGATTTGTTCTCATTTGATTTAAAATGACGCCACAAAGTGAATTTGCGATTACTGGAGAAAATAATTATGTTCACCTCTGCGTTGACCTAGATATTAGGGGTAGAAAAGGTTAAACAAATTTCATGAAGCCAGAGCTCACCTTTCATTAATTCCAGTTATTGCATCACTTGCATTACTTGAATAAAAAGTAGCACATAATCGAAATTGAGTTAAAAATACATTGAGATGAGCAGGTGAGTTACTATAACAATAAAACAATAGGTATATGCTCAGGTATCGCTGTTTTTGTGAAGGATCACCTCTAGCGTGATTTTTTTTTTTATTGAATTTTTTTTTATTTTTTGGTACAGTACATACAATAGATACATAAATATAATGAAAGTATATAAAAAAAAACTTAATACAATTATTAAATACAAATATACATATTTTTTTAAAATATTCTCCCATAATAAGCAGATGCTTATGTGTACGGGAGGAAGTATTATTTGTTAGGTTATTTTGATTTTATTGTTTTGAAATTTAGTTTATATAAAGAATAAGAGAAACTTATGTGTATATATGTATACATATTTTTAAATTTTTATTTATTATTTATTTTTTTTTTAGTTAAGGTTTTTAGTATATTTTTTTAATTGTGTTTTGAAATTTTTGAAACTGTCCTTAAGGGATCTTATATTTTCTGGTAATTTATTAAAGAAATTTGTTCACAAGTATTTGTAGTTTTATTGAACCAAAGTTTTTTTACAAATGGGAATTGGTAACATGTATTTTTGCCTGAGATTTACGTGTTTTTGAAAGGTATGGTTTTGTTTAGGATATCCTCTTTGTAAACTTGTAAGGTTGAATGATACAGGAAGAGAGTATTTAATTTTCTGGCTTTAAATTCTTTGAATATGAGTTCAGATGGATATAGAAATGATTTTTTTAATATTATTTTAATTATTAGTTTTTGCGCAATGTAGAGAGGTTGTGTGTGAGTTTTATAGGTGCCACCCCATCCTATTATACCATATTGGATTATGGATTGACAGAATGCGAAGTACGTCATTCTCAGTAGTTCTTTACTTAGAATATGACTCAAACAGCTAAAAATATATGTCAATTTTCGTACTCTCTTTTTAAGAATGGTTATAATATGCGGTATGCATTTTAGACATTGGTCAATAGTGATTCCTAGATATTTGGTTGAAGTTTTCATTTCAATATTAGTACACAATAAGTTACAGTGGTGTTGTTGAGTGTGTGGTGCAGAATGGATCCTTATGTTTATTTCATACGGCGTGTTTGGTTTTTTTGTGAAAAATGGTATGTAAGGTGTTTTTTTAGAGTTTAGGTTATTGTCAAACCATGATTTTAATTCATTTATGTCTATGTTAGCCTTTTTATTCAGTTCTAACCATGTGTTTCCTTTTAGAAGAAGCACTGTGTCGTCTGCATATGAGATAATTTCCCCGTATTTAGCAACTTCAAATATATCATTTACATATAATATGAACAAAAGTGGTCCTAGAACTGTGCCTTGTGGTATTGAGAAGTTACTACTTTCGGAATCACTTATATTGATGTGTATTATAGTGATGATATTATATTGCCAATAATCCTTCACAAAAGCGACCAAATTCTTTTAAAATTCTTACGAAGATTCTATGGAAGTTATTTATATCTTCGATCGAAGCAATAAATCGAAAAATTTCTTCTCCTCTACCCTAAGATACCACACACATTTTTTTATCGATTTATATTATTTTTAATGAATCTTAATTTAGTCGACGCTACGACTACGAGGCAGCGGGAAATGTTAGAAAGTTACATGTAACGGCATTTAAAGGAAACAAGAGTGTTTGTGTCGTGTTTTGATCGAATGTCATCGTATATTCCGGGTATAACAGCACGTACCCGAAAGATTTTAACCAGCGATTCATGAGCATATTTGGAGTAAAAAATGTAGATGTCATTTTGCTGTCCAATATATTTTTCAATCACACATCGCTAATGATCCTACTCTTCGGGTACGTGCTGTTACACCCTGCATGTGTAGTATGATTTGAGTATATTTTGGATTGATAGTTCGCAGGTTTACTACGAACATAAAACAAGTTTTTATGTTCCGTGTAATTTATGATATGCTCATACTGGAAAACAGAGTCATAATGCTACAAATTGTGACATTCTTAAATACTAATTACAATTATAAAAACGTACCTTACCTATCTACATTCTTCCAAACTCGGGTATTTTCCGTATCAACTCATTGTAAACACACATTAATCAAGTCATTAATTTATTAATTGCGACAACAGGTTTCGACAAAATTACCACGATATTACAGAAGTAATTTAACCAAAAATATTGCCAATAAAACCGGCAGACCCTTTTCTGTCGGGGTTTTTGGAATTTATTAATTCACGGTCAATTAAAATTTGTGATTTTCACACGTTTTGGCCATTGGGTTGCAATTTTTGACATCATTGGCGCCAAATGAGGAATAATGATTTGGATGATTATCATTTTGGCAAGCTTTTTTTGTTGTAGCAGTAATCGGGCCGCGCCATCGATTGATACATAAAATTTGATTTTAATGCTTTTTAATTTTTATTTCAATTGGTTTTACTAAATAATTGATCTTGCAATTTTTGTATTTATCTATACAACTAACCATGTATCTAACCATCAAGCCGCACTCTCCTTGTGTTTGGTTTTGAAATGAGAATATGCATTATTCCTACCGGAATGTCATTTATTCACCATTTATTACCTCTCCCTAACCAAAACACCTTGCTGGAAAAGTATTTGAAATTTGGAACAATGGCAAGAAAAATAGCAAATTAGAGCACAATAGATTGCATCACATTTTAAAAAAAAAAATTCGGTTTAGGCAAATATTCTGTTTTTTTTATCGTATTTTTGAAAACCTTGGGATATTTTGAAAATTTCAATCCGAAAAATCAGACCATTTTTTATAAACCGGAAAGACAGGACATAATTTTATGGGTGCGAAAAACGATAATTACTAAATATTTTTTCCTTGATCCATCTTATTGATCATAAATCATTATAATGTACAATGTCTATATTACTAAATCCAATGTAATATACTTGTACTTGTAAATTATAATAATAATAAGAATATTATAAAATTTGATTTTGATAAAATCAGCACCATAACCATTATACCTCTAAAACACGTACAGACAACATAAAATGTACGGGGTTCTCTTCATAACATCTGTCAAAAAGTCAAACCAAATGATAAGTTCGCAGAGAACAAACAATAAATCTAGTGAACGTTAAATGTCAAATTCAAAAATTGGCCTGAAATCAAAGTGTTGCCATATAAAAAAAATAAATCATTGTGGAATTTTACAAAATTAATAGGAACATTTTCGGAGACGGGACATTTTCATGTAGTGACGTCACGAGTCCGAATAATGGAATTATTTATTTAAAAATAAATTAAAAAAACTGTACATTTCTAAAAAATTTACTAACATTTTCGCAATCTTAGTAAAAAAATCTATCCACACGATTTTTTCCAAGTCGTTATGAAATTCATTCAAGTGGCCTATTGTTTTTGAAAAAACAGAAAAATTGGGACTACCTTGGAAGCTAGTTATTGGTGTTTCCATGTGCATAATCTCGTTTTTTAACTAAAAATATGGTATTTGGCCATCTCGAAAGTAAACAATATTCGTTTCATTATGGCCATAATTACCTCGAGGTATCGCGGTGGAACTACATAGTGATTGTGTTGTGTGCTCTTTCGGAGAGGTACAGTGGTAAGTGATTGGTTATCCATTTTCCTCGCATTCCTAGTTTTTTCTTACACATATTTTCACAAAATTCCAGTGCACACCATTTCATCTCGTTTCATTTTTAATATTTACAGTCCGTTTCCAAGTGCATCTGAAACTGTAATTCGTAAGCAGCTTCGGATGCAACACCCTGCTTCATCCTAATTCATACTCAGCTCAAAATTGTAACATATTTTACTGGGGCGTCCGTATGTCTTGCGCTTACCCCATTAATCGATTCAAACTTCTGACAAATTTCTGTCCAGAGAAAACCAGAAATATGTCATTTTTAAATCAGATTTTAGACGTATTGACTCTTTTCCACAAAAAATTATAAATGGATTTCGATTGTAGATAGATAGATTTCGATAAATAGATTGTTATTTTATCTAGCATTAGTATGTTTTAAATTTTGAGAAAAAATGTTTATTTTTAGTATAATAAGATTATACCATACTATAGGTCGATGGCAGATTTGTTACGTTTTCAAAAAAGTTTTTGTATTATACAACACCCATTTCAAATCATATAATCCTGCAGTAAAATAAATCAATACTTTACCTGGGTATTGCATGTTTTAGAATTTTAATTTTAGTTTAAATAAAATCATCAAAAAATATATACGTACATGTGTTTCTTGACGAAAATGGGTCCGTTTGTGTGTTTATTTGCGCACTTACAAACTAATATATTTCAGATTTTTTTTACATTCTTATTTAACTTAGACATTATTGAAAAATGATACTTAAATACTTATAATTTATAATCAAAAAATAATTACAAAAAGTACATTATTTTAAGTTTTATCATCTCGCCTTTCAGTATTTTTGGATGTAGGTATACATTAAAGCAAATTTGGAATGAAATAAAATCGATATTGAGTTATAATTTTAAAAAGCTGGTACGGAGAATAATTAATCTTTCTCATTTCAACCGCCCTGCACGATCGTAAGAACAACTTTCAACAATGTGGATTTTCGGCCAATGGCTGGTTTAAACGCTCTTAATCTTGTAAGTTATCCTTACTCAGGCCCTGCATTATTTTCGAATCTCCTTTTACGTGAATGGTTTAAAACAATTGCCTCGGGAGGATATGTACGATTATGTAAATGATAATTTTTAGAGAATTCACTCTAAATTAGACCGTGTCCCTCCGTCTTATTATATCAATGTTGGTAATAATGCCAACCTACTGGTAATAAAATTTCATTGAAAAACACCGTGCAAAATAACTTCCACATAACATAAAACATATCCTCATTCCCAGTAGTGCCGGTAGTAAAGTCTGCTATGTAAACAAATAATATTCATTAGAAATATAAATAAAGCAAAATATTGCATGCGTCAGATGTTAATATATTCCTTACTCATACAAATAATGAAAGCCATAGTTGTCAGATTGAACCTACTTAATTAATACGATTCGTACTAACAATGATCATTATTGTCGGAAATGGACAGTAATTGGGCACCCGAAGGTCGTACGAGCGGAATTTTTTTATTATCAAATTAGTGGACGTTTTAAGTATCCATAAATATATTGATGTGGAGACAAAAGGGAATGATAACATTTGGTTTTTTTGCAAAATCACGCTTTTATTTTATTACGTTATTTGTGATGAAATTTCAGAGGCGCGCTGCGACTTTTTTTTTATAGATTTCAGTGATTTTTAAGAACATGTTTTTCGAATTGAATGAACACAAAAGCCTTCAAAATAAACAGGTGCCATTTAAAAAAGTGGTTGTTTTTAAATTTGTTGAAAACTGAGCCTATCCGAAAATTAAATTTTTGATATGCTTTCACGCTAACTATATATTATTTCTGCCGGATCTGCCCTGATGATGGACACTGCAACGATGTCCGAAACGTTGGCTAAAGAAGGAGGTAGCGCAACACGGCATAACACCCCAAAAACAAATAACGAAAATATATTTTTTTTTATTAGTATCTATAGCAAAATTTGTACATAATGTATTTATAAATTATATTATATTAAGGTATTATAAAGTTTTTTTTTCACAGTCCTCCTCACTAGGGTTTCCTGTTCTGAGGCGGCCTGAAGTTTTTCAATATTTGTATTTAGTATCCAGTTGTCTTTACATGGTCTTCAGTATGTTTGGTAGTTCATTTTCACTTTGTTCTCTCGAGCATATTTTTACTTTTGTTTTAAATTTATTTATTTCTGTTATTTTTTTTGTTTGAGTTGGTAGAGCGTTGTATAGTTTTGTCGCATTGAATTTCATATTTCTTTGTCCAAAAGATGTTTTCAAACTGGCTGTAGCTAGAATATTTTGGTTTATTGCCCTGGTTGTGTATCTATGTTGGACAGTGGAGTATTCTGATATGTTTTTTTTAATTTTAAATAAAATATTTTTTGCATAAAGTTTTTGTATGTTGTAGACTTGAATGCTTTGAAACAATTCTTCTGTCAGAGTTCTAACCGGTTATTATAGTATCGTTTAAATTAATGACACCTAGAGCCAGCGAAAAATGTGTCCATTCTAGATGAGCAAGGCATCCACAATAGACTTTCAACTATCTGCCTACAAGGTATTTTAAGTTACTTTGGACACGTTGCTCGACAAACTGAGAACTCCAACTTGGAGAATGTCATGGTCACATGGCAAAGTGGAAAGCAGAAGATGCAAAGGAATCACCGATGCCCTGGGGTGACCAGAATCACTGGCGCCCGGCGAGGAGGAGTAAAGGAGCCGTGTCCACCATTGAAATTGAAGTATGGGTCACAATCATCAGCAATGAGGAACCATCTTAAGAGGAAGAAATGAATAAATCAATAATAATTAATAAATAACTAATTATAGAATCTTATAATAATGTTGTAATGTATGCACAACCTAACCTGCCTAGTAGAATAATAACCTCTGCTCGGGAATAATGAATAATAAATAAAATTATTTTTTACAACATAACATAATCGTAAATTAGGTCGATTGTAATAATTGTCAATTATAATGGTTAAATTATGTAAAATCCACCGTGGGAGTAACTTTATGTAAGAAGAGCATACCTGAATAGATCATTAATATAAATAAAATCTCATTTATAAGTTCTTAAGTGTGTGCTTTTTTACCTGGGAATATTTACATTTCTTAAAAATAATAAATCACAGGGTACCGGATCTCTCACCTAGCATCAATCCGTATACTGTGATAAAAAGTGACAAAAAGGAACATTCCAAATAATTAATTTCATTCCAAATAAGTAATTGTTGAATGAAACACTAGTATATATTGAATCATTTGGCGGGTATAAGAAAAGCCGCCATAGCTCAATTGGGAGAGCAGCTGACCGGCAATCAGAAGGACACGGGTTCAAGTCCCGTTGGCGTCATGTATCTTTTCTCGGAAGATTTTTCAATGTGGATGAGTGTTTCAGGCTGATAATTATTGCTTATAATAATTGTTACTCCTTGTACTATGCATAAAAATCTTGTCTTAAACGTTAGTTTAACAATTAAAAAATAATAATTAATTATTTATTTATTTATTTACGAACAAACAGTTCATTAACAATATAACAATAACACGAATAAGAAATAGAGATGACAGTGAAAGGAGAGTACATATAAATAAAGAGCATTGACAATATATAATATAAAAGTACATATAGAACGTAACTACTAAGTCAAAGCATGAAGATGGATTTAAAAGTCTTTAAAAATTACACATTGCATATCGACTGCCGAAAGTCATTTAGGCTTACACCAAAAAATTCGATGCTTTCACTAATTATGAAAATATCACACAACTTTTGTTCTTAAAATCGAACAATAGGTAATGGCACGTCACTGCTCGGAAAGTTCTACCATATTATATATAGAAAGATAGGTTACAGCTGAGTTTTCGGCGGTAGAACGGTTATGTGTGTGTTAACATAAAATATTTTTTACGACAAGGTAAACGTTACTTTTTCAGCCCAGTATCACTGTTTTTATGAAAAAGATAAGTCACATTGAGTTATTAAGCTCCGTTACCAGGAGAACAGAAAGCCCATTAGATGTATTGAACTCACCGACATGTATTGTTATTTTATTAGTTATTGATTAGCGATAAGCCCAGCTCCTCGTGAAAATACATTTCAATGTTTGTTTCAAATCGTTTTGATTAAAAATATGTTCACGCAAAAATTAGAGTTCGACGAAATCTATCATTACTATAAAGCAGAATCTTTGTATGAAGCACTAAAAACACACAAACGGTGAGTTCTGAAGTCATGAAATTCGCACAGGTTTATCAATTTGGAATCCAATGGTATACAGCTATCTATAATAGCAGCCCCTATTATGGGTGAGAGCCGCCAAGATAAGTATATATGGAAAATTTTGAGGGAGGCTTATAAAGGACACCAGAAAGCTGATGATTAATCAGAAGAAGAGCTTTGTGTGACAGAATATGTAAGCACAGAACCGTGAAAAGTCACTTGAATTCTCAGCAAATGAGTTTCAATTTTGAAAATGACTGTTAGAAATATTATATTAGGTCCTTACATATGAAATTGGCGTTTTGCCGTACTGGCAAGTTTGATCTCAAATATCTTCTTTTTGGTTAGGAATTCCAAATTCAAATTTATACAGCTATTTAGTCATGTATTTGTGTTTCGAAAATTATAATTCATTTGTTTTTACCTTAATTGTTTTTTTTCTTTGCGTCACTTAGTTTATAAAATAGAAAACTTAGGGCTAACTTGGCGTTATTTACGAGTACGACTTCCACCGTGGCACCAGTGCTGCAGAATCGGCTCGAAGGATTAATGATGTGTATGACGACGGTGCCGCAAAGAAAACACAGTGCGTTTTTGGTTCCAACGTTTTCGTTCTGGAAATTTCTACCTGCAGAACAAGCCCCGTGGACGGCCGGAGACCAAAGTTGATAATGAGGAATTGAAGGCTATTGTAGAAGCGGATCCATCGCAAACCACGTGCGAGTTAGCTGCAGGCTGCGGTGTTAGTTATAAAACTGTTTTAATCCACTTGAAGCAAATTGTGAAGGTGAAAAAGCTTGAAAGGTGGGTACCTCACGAATTGAGTGAAGCAAATCAACAAACGCGCGTTAGAACGCTAGACTACACACTCCACAACAGACGGCTACCAAATTAGAGGAGCTTCAATTGGAATGTTTAAGACATCCACCGTACTTTCCGGACCTTGCCCCAACAGATTACCATTTTTTTCGAAATTTGGATAACTTCTTGCAAGGGAAAAAATTCATCTCCGATGGGGCAGTCCAAACCGCCTTCAAAGATTTTATTGATTCCCATCCGAATGGTTTTTTTAGTAAATGGATCGATAAACTATCTATGAGATGGCAAAAGTGCATAGATAGCAATGGTACATACTTTGATTAAATAATAAATACATATATTATATTAAAAAAAAATCGACTTTATGTTCCTCCCATACAAAACGCCAATTTCATATGTATGGACCTAATATTACAGGTAGGAACTTTATCGCTTTTCAGAATTCTTCACACAATACGTTCCAAATTTGAGCAACGGGGTATTTCCACAAACGAGGGATTCTATTGAAAATGTACGGAATATTTAAAGATCATTTTTCTGATTTTAATCATCTTACTAAAAATGTTTGTTTTTTATGTTTTCATTCAATATTATTAAATCAAAACGGCCCATGGTTGGCAAATCGGATTGTGACGTCACAAGCGTCGTTCAGCTGGTCGGCCAGCATAAATAAACCCTGTCAGTGAGCGTTCACGGCGTCACACGATAGCCCCGCCCCAAAATATCATTTCAGCGGTAATTCAACTGACTCGCCGTAGAAAATTTTAACATAAAAATAAAATAAAAATGCTGAAAACATCGTAATTTTTTGCTTAATTTTTTTAAGTAATAAAAAACGTGGAAAAACCCCATTTTGAGTTCGAACCAGAGTTACGCAGGACGCACAAAGAAAAGAAATGAATATTTTTGATGGTGGGTGAGATGATTTGATAAACCAGCGTAAATATTTAAACATCGATCTTTTTCTCGAAGTTCAAACGTCAAAAAAATCACATTTCGCTAATTTACCCCACATATCTCATTATTGGTTTATTGTCATAATACAATTCACCGATAAGGTTTCAATCGTAATGACGACTGCGGTACATCGTATTGGTTGGAATGTCTTCACAGAATCGGCCGGTTGCTAGGAACGAGACTCCCAATGTTCACGATATTTATTATTATTATTTAGCCGTGGAGGCTTGCCGATGGTAGGTTCGTTACGACCTCTCCCTCTTGCTGGTAAAAGGAGGGTGTGATGGAGGGAGAGGTTGCGGCGAGGCTCTCTTCGGCAGGACGAGTCGGAGGAGCGCAGAGTGGACGGCCTTGAGAATTGGTCGCCACTTCAACGGACGATCTACGCATGACATGCAAATAGATGAAAATAACAACATCTTCCATTTTTGAAAATTTGTCTTACCGACATTTTATTCGACATAAAAATTACACAAAAATTCGACACATTATTTATTAATATAATGTCGTTGAATCTATTAACCAAAATTTCATATTTTTAACTTTAACTTATTTCACATCACGGTTGGGTTAGGGTGTTCAACTACATCAGATTTGGTGACCATTAAATAGATGATCAGCGCCATTTTGAATTTTTGCTGCACGGTCTCTTCAAAAACTGATTCTCGGTCCGTTTTAGCTTTTGATCTAATTGTCGACATCCGTCGGCGTCAAGTATACAGTCATGTTGTTATGCCTGTTAGCCGACGATAGACTTATTATATAAAAAAATTAATGTTTCTTTGTTTGTCCCTTATGCGTTCCTAAACCATTCACCCGTTTACGATGAAACTTTGGGGATTTGATGTGCACATGCCGGGGTTGTTATATAATAGAGATCCCGGGCACCTCTGCTAAGTCCCCAAACGTATCGAACCACTTGGGGTGACCTATAGCACAGGTGTTAATCATACATAATAATAATAGTAATTTGTACATTTAAGTTTACAAATTTCTAATTAATTATATTATTTCATATTCACTATATTTTTTCAAGTTTTATGTAGCTCCTACAATACATCTTGAACTTTCCAATTGGCGTGGACTTTAAAGTTTCTGGTAGTGTGTTATATAACTTCATTCCCTTGTACAGTAAACTGTTCTGCGTATTCGCTTTGTCCTTTTTTTATAGCCTAATTTCCTTGCACGTCCTTGTGTTACATCTGTGAACGTCCTTGTTGTATACAATTTTATTTGAGAAGTATTTTGGTAACATGTTGTTCATTATTTTGTGGATAAATACCATCGTGTTCAAGGTCAGCATCTGTTTCACGGTTAATCAATTTAGTTCCTTTAACATTTTAATTATTTTTGAAAATCTATTTCATCGAAGTATTATTATTCTCATTGTCCTGTTTTGGAGAATTTGTAACTTATTTTGTTCTCTTTCGTTAGGTACATAGGAAAAGTATACTCGAGCAGTAGTTGAAGTGTGGGGCAATAATTGAATTGTAAATGGTGATTGCAGTTTTTCTAGAAATTTTTGTTCCAATAAATGGTTCCCGGGGCGGCGGTACCCATACCTGCCTCCCAAATTGGAAGTATTTTATCAGAAAATAAAAGAGACGTACCGACACGCGGTCCATATCTAATTTAAATTAAAACACATTTGCACTAGTGTCAAAATCCAGAGAGGAAATTGGGGAACACGTTTGTATAGATAAAACGCCGCCCTGTTTCCTAATAACACATCGATTTTCCACACAGAAAAAAGAGCTGTGCAAGTTTTATGAAACTAGATCTCGCCGTTCTAGTGTTTTTTCAGATGAAATTTTGTATTTTATAAATTAAGATTATATTTGCGTGAATTTTTAATGTTCAATTCTACTTTCGTACCTTATGTAACCTAATCTAATCTACATTTCAAAAGAATATCCTAAGACGGCATATCTAGAACCCGATCGATTTCTTCGCAAAAAGCGTGCAGTAACGCAGACCATAAATCTATATTTTTCGACACCGCTTTTACAATTGACAATAAATTTCAATTCCAAGAGCAATTTATATTTTTCAAATTTATGTTAGAAAACTTACTTTATTTTTTATTTATTTATTTTATTTTAAATGCATATTGACAGTTACACATAACCAATAATAAACATACATTTTATTTTATTAAGTAATAATAGCGTTTTTTAATTGATGAACATTTAGTTGAAAAAAAATATCTATATCAGGGGACAGGAAATTTAGTAACAGAATCATTTTTCCGAGCGGCATTACTAATGGTAAGTTAGTTCTGCATCTCAGAACAACAAAAGTTCTGTGTCTGCGCGCTCTTGTGAAGTTGTCGGGGACATAAAACTCAAATTTTGGTATTATATCGGGAATACAGATGTTACCGTTTAATAGTTTATATGCTGTTGTCAGCAAAGCAGTTTTCCTTCTTTGGGCGAGGCTATTAATACCCAGAATGCCGGACAAAAAGGCTGATGGATATAACCAGGGATAATATCCGAGGTCTCCTTAATATCTCAGAAACTTCTTTTGCACTTTCTCAAGCATCAGATTGTAAATCACAACTAGATCGCACATTTCCTAACTTAACTTTGATAACCTCCATGCCGTAGTTGTTTTCACAGTTGTTGGAAAGTTGGAGTCGATTCCTGCTGCAGCTCAAAAATATTACATTAAAAATTCTGATAATTTATGTTCACTGAATATTTGCGCACATATTAATTCGGCCAACTCTTCGAGGTTGCCGGGAAATGTGTTTCCATTTTTATTTATGTATCCAACGTTCTGCGTATCCAGCACGGACGACCGATAAAGGTTTTATTGATAATGCCGGTAACTTGTCATCATTCCCAGATATGACTGCAGATAGCCAGAGAGCAAACAACAATTCACGACTACTAAGTGTTCTTCATTTATTCAACTGTTGTTTGCACGTTAGTGATCTGCAGTCGCGCTCGGGAATGATGACTGGTTACCGACATTATCGATAAAACCATTATCGAACGACGGTCCTATATGTATATTTATTGTTCATATAAATAAAATTTTACACAGTGTATACATTTTTAGTCTTATTTCGTCCTGGCCCTGTGTCATGGCGGGTGTACACCCTGGTAAGATTATATGCAAATAACGTGTATAGGATAAGTGCGATACAGAGAAAAATAATCAATAAGTTATGGATTGTAAATAATTAAACTAATCATCTGTATTATTAAAATGTTGGTCTGTGTTTGCCCTATGGACTCAAAAAATACTCGGCCGATTTCGCTGAAAATTTCAAACATTGTTTTTCTGTCGAAGTGTTTACAAAGTGGTTTGAATGGTAGAAGGAGTCAGGACCCTCATCGGAATTCAAAAATCTACGAAAGGCCCGTGCAACGCCGGGGGCTTTAGCTAGTTTCATAATATAATATTTGCTAAAATTAAATGTTTCATTATAAGGTATTAATTATGGTAAAAAGAAGAAATTAAATATTTTCGGAATTTTTGAAACCTGGAAATGATTCTTCGTCTTTCGATTATTTCGATTAATAGGTAAAAATATGAGACACAACACAAAGATTTTACAAAAAAATTGTCGGTAGTGTGTTAATTGTCGGCATTGCTGTTCACATATGGCTCTACAGATGAAGAAAGAAACATTGATAAATAAACTAATATCGTGGGTTGAAAATCGACGTTTTGGGAAAAGAACCTAGAACCCGATAGAATATTTGGAAATTTAGACGTGATGGTTTCCTGAAATTTATTGCGTTTTATCTCTCCCGTACAGAGTGGCCCTACTCAAAATTCACTAGGGAAATTCGATCTCGGTATTGCCATTTTCAAAGGGGTTGCCACAATACGGCATAGATAAATTTTCCATTTCACGGCGGCATAAAACCGCACGAAATGGATTGTATAGGCTCATTATCACGCAATAAGACATCGAGAGAGAAAGAAAAAGTAAAAAAGAATTTAGACTGAGAGAAACACTTGAAAATACTGTAAGAATTTATCAGTAAAGTAATTTCCACACATATTCGACAAATTCATTGTAGTATCAAAATTATTGGATTTTTTTACTACTTTCGATTGTCAGGAGGGCTATTACTAGCATTCAGTCAAATGAAATCTTTTTTAAATGTTTTTTGTTTTAGTTTTCCAGTTTTTAAAATTTTGTGTCCTTACTAAGCCCGTTCAAAAACAGCTTTTTTCACGTTATTTGTTAAAGTAACAATGAGAATATCTCGATTATGCCTATCTTTAATGAGGTAAATGTATTTCTTAACAAGTTAAAAATATTTTTTTATTTTTTTTGAATGTAGCTATTACTTTGTGGTTATCCATTATAGAAAAATGAAATAATTTAACTTTGTATAAACCACTTATTTGATGCGCAAATCCGACCGGTTTCGGAACAAACGTTCCTTCGTCAGGGAAAGCTTATACTAATTTGACAGTTTCGAACAATGTTTTATTATGGTAGGGGTGGAGCTGTTGCTAGATAATAATGTAGATTGGGTAGGTAGGTATTAGTGTAGAGTGGGTGGGTAGGGGAACAAATCCATGATTGGGCTATATGACAATATTTTTTGTTTGTTAATAATAGATTCATTATTTTTAAGGGATTTTTTAATTTCCAAGGCTTCTAAGTTATCTAAACGTTTTCCTTTATTATTAATATGAAGAATATTTATCCCTGTATTTTTTTCAAAACTATGGTTATTTTCAATGATATGGTTAGCAAACTCAGAAAAATTATTATTATTAAGACATCTTAAATGTTCTTTGATTCTGATTTCAAAATTACGAGTGGTTTTTCCAATATAAAATGAGGGACAATCATTGCATTTGAGTTTATATATTCCGGAATTAGTCAATTTATGGTCTTTATCTTTAGTATTTCTCAAAAAATTACCGATATTATTTCTTGTATAAAACGCTGGTTTAATATTAGAAGGAAGATTTTTGCAACATTGAACTGAAAAATTATTAATATACAAAATTTTACGCCATTCTTTATCATTAATATTATTAGAATTGTATAGATATTTATTTTTTGAAATTTTGATAAGTTTTTTATTTAGGATGTTATCAATTAATTTTGGTTCATATCCGTTATTTATAGCAATTTGTTTTATTATTGAAAGTTCAGAAAGGAAATTATTATTAGACATTGGGACATTTACTAAGCGGTGTATCATGGAATGGAAGGTGGAGTGTTTTTGTGAGACAGGGTGGTTGGAGGTCCTATGAATTACTATGTCAGTGTATGTTGGCTTGCGATATATTCTAAAATCGATTTTATTATTTATAATAGATAAAGTTAAATCCAAAAAGTTTAATTTTTCATTGCCTATTTCTATCGTAAATTTTATTTGGTTATGAAAGGAATTTAAAAGGTTAAGAAAGTTGTTGAGTTGACGTTCAGATCCTGTCCAAATGACGAAGATATCATCCACATATCTCTTCCATAGTAAAACATTGTTTAAAAGAGGTGATTTTGAATTAAAAACAGTTGTTTCCAAATCATTCATAAATATATCAGCAATAAGAGGACTGGTGGGGGCTCCCATTGGAAGGCCTTCTTTTTGTTGGTATATGACATTATTGTATTGAAAATAATTTTGATTTAAAACTAAGTTAAATAAACGAGTTAGGTCACTAGACAGATCTCTAGGTAATTTAGAATCTTTCAATAATTTTGAAATAATTGCTTTACTTTCAGTAATAGGCACATTAGGAAATAGATTAATGACATCAAAAGACACAAGTTTAGCATTAATGGGAAGTACAAAATTTTTCAATAAGTCAATCAGTTCATAAGAGTTCTTAATTACATATTTTGGTGTAAACACATTACTTTTATGAACTAAATCAGTTATTAATGACGATAGTTTAAAACTTGGTGAATTACATGATGAAACAACAGGTCTTATGGGTGTATTTGTTTTATGGATTTTGAGAAACCCATATAATTTTGGTGATTTGGGATTTTTTGATAATATGTTATCATCTTTAAATATGTCCGATTTACAAGATTTTAAAGCATTTGATACACTATCGTTAAATTTATATGTTGGATCTTTTGGTAAAATAACAAAATTATCACTATTTATAAAGTCCATCACTTTGTTGTGATAATCGGATTTGTCGATAATGATTACAGTATTTCCCTTGTCTGCCTTTGTTAATATCAGATCTTCATCTTCAAGTTTCTTCTTTAAGTTTTTAAGGTGTAAGATTTCCGGATTCATGTTTATGGAAAGTTTATTTATTTCTTTTTTAATAGTCTCCGCACTCTTGTATTGAAATGTTTTAGGACAGTATGAGAGGGCTGTTTCAATGTCTATATCTAATATATCGCAAGCCAACATACACTGACATAGTAATTCATAGGACCTCCAACCACCCTGTCTCACAAAAACACTCCACCTTCCATTCCATGATACACCGCTTAGTAAATGTCCCAATGTCTAATAATAATTTCCTTTCTGAACTTTCAATAATAAAACAAATTGCTATAAATAACGGATATGAACCAAAATTAATTGATAACATCCTAAATAAAAAACTTATCAAAATTTCAAAAAATAAATATCTATACAATTCTAATAATATTAATGATAAAGAATGGCGTAAAATTTTGTATATTAATAATTTTTCAGTTCAATGTTGCAAAAATCTTCCTTCTAATATTAAACCAGCGTTTTATACAAGAAATAATATCGGTAATTTTTTGAGAAATACTAAAGATAAAGACCATAAATTGACTAATTCCGGAATATATAAACTCAAATGCAATGATTGTCCCTCATTTTATATTGGAAAAACCACTCGTAATTTTGAAATCAGAATCAAAGAACATTTAAGATGTCTTAATAATAATAATTTTTCTGAGTTTGCTAACCATATCATTGAAAATAACCATAGTTTTGAAAAAAATACAGGGATAAATATTCTTCATATTAATAATAAAGGAAAACGTTTAGATAACTTAGAAGCCTTGGAAATTAAAAAATCCCTTAAAAATAATGAATCTATTATTAACAAACAAAAAATATTGTCATATAGCCCAATCATGGATTTGTTCCCCTACCCACCCACTCTACACTAATACCTACCTACCCAATCTACATTATTATCTAGCAACAGCTCCACCCCTACCATAATAAAACATTGTTCGAAACTGTCAAATTAGTATAAGCTTTCCCTGACGAAGGAACGTTTGTTCCGAAACCGGTCGGATTTGCGCATCAAATAAGTGGTTTATACAAAGTTAAATTATTTCATTTTTCTAAGTTAAAAATATTCCATATAAAAAACTGTGCACATTTCACGACGCCGGAGCTCATCGTTCGAGATTATTGTCGTATTTATAAGATATAATACGCGTAAACACTCATCTAGCGATTGCGTGAACAAAATACGGCAGGGAATATTAGTTATTATTGAATATTTCATTCTTAGTTGGATGAAACCTGAAAAACAATGATGTTTGTCAGTGACGCCATTGTCTCGAGCGAGGCTTACCTTGAATGGAAGATTTCCTCCGCATACTTGCATAAATTACTACAAAAAACACCGGAAGAATTTTTTGTAAGGTACTTATAACTTATAATGAAAATTTTGTTTATCTCGATGGTTAAAAATCAATTTCAAAAGCAGTTTATAAGCGTCTACTAAACAATTTCACTATTATTTTCGATTCCATAATATTTGAAAAGAACGATAAAATATTTTGAGAGATGTGTTTTAATTTTAACACTATTTTTTTTAATTTTTATCAACCGAAAATTTTAAAATTATGGATTAAACAATATAACATTTGAGCAAATGCTGACTGGGCCCCCTGTCGTTCCCTATTTATCCTACGGACCGGTGGGGCACGAGCCCCAGCCTGAGGGTGCCCCGGAAGGCTTGGAACTGATGAAATGGGGGGTTCAGGGAGCATAAAGCACTGCACGACTGTACTTTACGTATGAAAAAATTGGGCGAGTTTGGTGCCAGAAACAGACGTAACGCATATTCTCTGTCAGGGCCGGACTTCCGCCTGGACCTGAAAGGCCCCCAGGGACCGAATATTAGATAGGAAATAATTAGAATTGAAATTGAAACACTTTTGCACTTTCGTCCACTTATTTATTTGCACCAGGACCGGTTTCATCCTGCTACGGACATTTTCAGACTGGTAGTTGAAATTCTTATGCTACGGTAATTATACAAACTTGGGCAGAGGTACACAACACTGTCTCTATATAATGAATGTTTCTATTTTGATAATTTAAGGAATTATAAGTTATTTTGTTAATTTAAGGTCCATATAGGTAATTTCTAATACAATGGAATTCCACCACGAATTAACAGTCCAAAAACTAGACTCATTAGATAGGAAATAAGTTCCTTAAGGAATAATATTTTTTTAAAAGAAAGAAACATTCCTGGGTTGGCAGGCAGGCAGGCTGGATTACGAATAACCCGATAATATTTGAAAATCTCCTACTTCCACCACAGAAAGAGAAAATGATGCTTTTGTCGTAATGGAGGGCTTAGCCAGCTAAGGAATCGAACATGCGACGCCTGGATAGGACCCAAACGTGTTGCCAACTCAGCCACTGACCGTACTGTTTATAATATAATAAATCAGCTTTGAGGATGCTGTGTAAACGGTTTGTGCATATTGAAAACCCAGGAGTTGTAAATTAATATATCAAATTTTCAATAGGGCCCCAAACTCGGAGGGGGCCCCGGCTAGGTGCCAATTCGATACACATTGAGGACACAAGACTTTAATAAAAAAATAATTAACATTTTTATTTCAGCGGAAAATGTTGCTTGTGCAATACATTGAGGACACAAGACTTTAATAAAAAAAGAATTAACATTTTTATTTAAGCGGAAAATATTGCTTGTGCAATGATGGAGGACTTAACTAGTCTCTACGCTAATAGCCGGTTAAGCGGATATGTTTGAAAGGCTTCTGTTAAACTATACTAAAAGATTTTCGTTTAAGAAAACACTGAAAGATTTCCATCTAAATATTGTAGGGATACTGATGTTCCGAAAAACAAAATACGTTATTGGTTGTCCCACCAACCTAGAAAAAAAATCGCCTAATGCAATTTTACTGTTTCTTTATGAATGTAATAATTCATATTCTACTTCCTTCTCCTATAATAAATAGGTAAAGTAAACTACCCCAAATGGGGATAACACGTTAAAAAAATATCCTTTCGATTAATTTTGCTAACTGCCTTTCGAGTCTTAAATCCGCCCCTGTTTGCCAGTTTAATTGATATTTTAAAGTTCTATAAGCTCGCACTGAAAACTATTTTGCAAGCTGAACCATAGAGTTCTTCAAAATTCCAGGCAGATAAATTTGTAGTAATTTTCATGAAGCCAGAACTAAACACTTCGAGAGTTTTCACTGTTTTTGAAAACTCATTTTCAGCTTAGTAAACTCTAAAGTAATATTATTATTAATAACGAAGTACACGTTTTTTTTTCAATTAAATCTATATACCAGCTCTCGCATTCCGGAGATAAAACATATTGACAATTTGGTTCGAAAACGCCAACGAGAAGTTAGTGTGCTCAGCAAAATTAAATAGCGTAACGCAAATTTAGATAATGACAATATTCGCATAGGTCGATTGTGGATGTTTTATTTAGGTCGATATTTCCATCTGCAGCGAGCCGACAGTTGGCTGATTATAAATAACAAACACATAGATTCCGTTGGCAAAAAAAATTACACCAATCACATTAGTGGGTGGCGATGGATCGCATTTCAGAAACTGGTTTTGGTATAATCAATGTGAAAAAAATGTGGCGATTTTAGAATTCCACGATTTGGTTGTTTTTGTAAGAATCGTTTTAGAATCAAACAAGTTTAGAAATAACATGATTTTTTACGGAATACTTTGGAATTATGAGAATAAAATGTTATTTTAGGATTTCTTGTCCTGTCGATGATTATGGATACAAGAAAAAGATTTGAATCGAGGTAATTTTAGAATCTCTCATTCTGACCGATTGTTTCTTTCTTACCATAAGAATCGATTTAGAATCGAACAAGCTTAGAAATAACACGTTTTTTTACAAAAAAATGGTAGAGTTTTGACAAATTAAATCCGCTTATTTTAGAATTTTACGTTCGGGACGGTTGTTTTTTGCTGTTAGAATCGAACAAGCTTAGAAATAATATTTTTTGAGCATTTTGCAATGACTGACTTAATATGACTAATGGAAAAGGGGGAGTAATGTAACCAAAATTAATTTAAGCTTTTAAGAGGTTTTAATAAAAAATAACACCAGAGGATATCCTTATGGCTAAACAGGTTAGGGACATGGAAACTAGGGAATTCAAAAGGTCGGGAGTTAGAATTTTAAAATAATGTTATTTCGCAGCACCAGTAGTGGCTAAGACCTTTTAAATGAATGGAAAATATATGATTAAAGGAATCACATCATTTAAAGTTTCTGCATTTTTTTATCATGCTTTCGCGTATTATTTGAGAAATAAATTTAACTTGTCTTTTTAAATTGCATGTCAGAAAACTAAAAGCAATCGTGTTGCTTAATTTATTACTCGTTGAATATTGAACACATTTTCCAGATAGCAATCGGAAAATTCTCCATTGTAAGCAAAATAAAAGTTGAGGCAAACATCCTCCACAATCGAATCAATATTGGATACAAGGCCTGAGATAAATAACTCTGGGCATATATTTACTTATTTGTTCATTCAGCGATATTATGATAAGTGAGCTCGCTATAAGAGGCATCACATGTTTCATTAGCAATCAAAGTGAGCTCCACTGCTTGCAAATCTGCAAGCGATTATATCCACAGACCCTGGCCAAAATGTCATTCTGTGTCTTATTAAATGCACTTTAACGTATTCTGCTTAGCAATTTAGAAAACTCTTACCTATAGGAAGGAGATTCGTTTCCCTGTTGCGAAGAATTGAATCCAATTTGAAAGATTAAACGTCAATACAATGGCACAGAACCATGACACCAACTTCACTAAAAACCACAATCACTCACTTTTTTCATTTGACACTCGGATCTCACTTACTTGACTCACTTCCCGAGCACTTCAAGTAATCATGTCGATGCACCACTGTTACCCAAAACTAAATGCAACACTTTAATGGACATTTTGTAACGTTAACTGCGGTAATATTTATTTATAAATACGTTTTTCCGAGGTACTTCCACACGGTACGGCCGATGATTCCGTGTTAAATTTACAACAGAGGGACTTGCAATCCGGTGCCAGCGTCCATTTCCAAACAAAAGGCGGGAACCAGCAACATACATGCGTCCCTCTCGTACAAACGATGAATGCGAGACATAACCTCAAAATGTACGCTAGGTACTCTCCGGCAGGAACAGGTATGTTTGCCTTTTACCTGCTACGTGGGTTCGGCGGAAACAGCCGAGCGGTGGCGAAGACACCCGAGCGCCTGCTATACTAAACAACTTCTACTTGCCTATACAGGTATATCTGCTACATAGAATCACGCTAGCTTCGTACCGTGGCCTGTGGCATGCTTCAACTGGATTCATATTGGAAAATGATCATTTAACTTCATACAGCTTATAACGGCTACAGACAATGACAAACTTAGATGGGAAAGAGACTGTTTATAAAAAGAGAAATTGACAGGTTGTACTCAACAATGCACCAAAGTGACACCAATTGCGAAAACGGAAATATAAATAATAATACGAGAGTTCTATGACTTCACAATAAAAACTGGTATTCTTCATTGTAAATTCAACTGGCACAAAGTATTTTTTTAAGATGAGACTTGCCTGTGGATATTTAGAAAAAAATAAACGTAGATGTTACAAATAACAATACAGTAAAGAAAACCTTTCGATATTATTAAAAAAATGGTTTTCATTAAAAAATGGCGCACAAAGTGTACGTAAAAATTTTCCAATTTCAGGAATTATTTTTTTTTATTAATTCATCACACAAGAGTCCCAACTGTCCGAAGCCCCGTGGGAATCCCGCCAGAATTTGAACTCACGATCTCTGGATCCGAAGCCGGGGTTGGTCGGCTACAGTTAGTAGCTGAATAGAACGAATACGTGGTTTTGCCACCAAGGCATTGTTGTAGATTCAATTCTTCTGCTGGGTAAGTCCTCCATCATTGCGCGAGCAACATTCGCCGTTTATAAATAATTGGGATAATAGATTTTTTTTTTAAATTGTCAGGTTAATCGTACCCCGTGAACATTTGTCTTTTTTTTAAATATATCTATGTTTGATATGATTTTAGATTTTCACGGCCAAAAGTATTTTTGTTATTTATTTTTGGGGTGTTATGCCGTGTTGCGCTACCTCCTCCTTTAGCCAACGTTTCTGCCCTGATGATGGACACTGTGACGCAGTCCGAAACGTTGGCTAAAGGAGGAGGTAGCGCAACACGGCATAACACCCCAAAAATATCTATGTTTGTATAAAATTATTAAAATATCAAAACTCCCAGATATTTCCGACTTGAATTTTATTTTTTAAAATGTTAATTGTATTATACACAGACCTGATTTACCAAGCCAAATTATCTTCCATATACCAACAAGAACTACTTGAACTAAATAACGATATCGGAACTGAGTCATTTAGATTTTTTTTATTTTTTTTTATTTAATATAGATATATAGTATAGTGGTTTTATATAAATTACATATCGGTACACAAATTATTTAAAATTGCAATCTCACCAAAGAAGAAGCTAGTTCTTGTGCTTGATGAGCGAGTTACACTAATTATAACTGAAATACAATAACATTATGCAATAGGTAAGTATTTAATAGGATCAATTGAGACTTCTGGTTCGTCTATATGTGTAGGTGTACATACATAGGATACGGTTACATACTAAACTAAAATATTATGCACTTAGGAGAAATTCGAAAAATCTAAATAAAATAGAGATGAATATAGATTGACATACTCGCTTGTATCTAGATTGCATGCATTTGGCAATTCTTTTTCATAAGTAGTAGATGTGTTCAACCGCACGAAATATAGTTATAAGAAGACTTTAATAAAATACCTCAATAATTAATAATATAATCAATGTTAGCATATATATTAGTATTCTTCTGCGTGAGTTCTGTATAATTTAAATAGCATATTTTACTTCATGATTACGGTTCTACAAAATTATTATGTACATATATCACATGTTTGTAAAAGCCTGTGTAGGCGTACGATAATATAAATAAAAAAATTTATTAATGTTGGAGTGAGTTCACGAGCTATTTGTAAGGATGAAAAGAAAAGGTTTTCCTCACTGGTACATTGATATCCTAGCGCTTCAATTTTAATTTACCTATCCTACCTAGGGTTACCAGATGAAAAAATCAAAAGTCCGGAGAAAAGGCCTGATTTCCGTGGAAAAGTCCTGAGATTTTATGCAGTTTGAAATTTTTCTCTCAAACGTATTATTATCGTTTTAAGTATTTTGTTGTTAAGTTTTCAAGCCTTTAATTAGTTGATGCTGAAAAAGGGCGAACTTTGATCAGATTGCTTTATTAATTCACTAGCTGGGTTACCCGGCTTCGCTCAGGACAACATTCGAGAGTGTTCTGGAAAGTTTCACATTGATGTTCCCGATTCCCTATTCCCGAACATTTCACAATTTTCCAGAATGTTCCTGGATGTTCTGGAATTTTATAGAATGCTCTCAAATACTCTGACTGGGGTGTCCGGCTTGGCTCTAGGAGTTGATGTGAGATTGAATTGACGGATCTTGCTTTATATACCCTATATGGGTAGCCCCATACAAAAAGGAGTTCAAATGTTCCAGAATAATGTTCCAGATCATTCCACAACATTAAGGAGTGTTCTGGAATATTCCACAATGATCGGGGATGTTCCGGTATGTTTCTGAACGTTCCATCCTATTCCCGAACATTCCACAACATTCCAGAATGTTCCGGGATGTTCTAGAATGTGGTGGAATGCTCAAGAATACTCTGGAATGTTTTGAGCTCTTCTAGAAATTTTAAGGGGGCGAAACTTCCAGCCCTAATATCTTTAAAAGCACGCCCTTTAGGTAAAAACGGGAACTTTCTTCATAGATGGGGAGAGCTACCACACAATACAACTCCCGTTATCGTACCGGGACTCGTCTTTGAGTTTTATCGGCATGCACATCGTACACTTTTTTAATAATGTACATTGAAAATTAAGATTATCCAAACTTCTAGAACTTTCCAGAGACTTCCAGGCTCACCGACACTCTCCGCCACTCATTTCTGAAAGCTTCTAGAACTTTCTCCTTCCATAACATCCTAGAGCACACAGGGAACTTTCCAGATTTATTTAGAACCTTCTAGACTCATCGACACACTCCATTGCTCCTTCCAGAACTTTCTAGAGCTTAATCAAGCCTTCTAGAACTTTTCGGAACCTTCTAGACTCACTGACATACTCCGCCACTCCTTCCAGAATATTCTACAGCTTTATCGAACCTTTTAGAACTTTTCGGAAACATCTAAACTCACCGACATACTTTCTTTCTAGAGTTTAATCAAGCCTTCTAGAACTTTTCGGAACCTTCTAGACTCATCGACATACATCCGCCACTCCTTCCAGAATTTTTACGGCTTTATCGAACCTTCTAGACCTTCTCGGAACCTTCTAGACTCACCGACGTACTCCGCCACTCCTTCCAGAATTTTCTACAGCTTTATCGAACCTTCTTAAACTTTTCGGAACCTTCTAGACTCACCGACGTACTCCGCCACTCCTTCCAGAATTTTCTACAGCTTTATCGAACCTTCTTAAACTTTCCGGAACCTTCTAGACTCACCTACGTATTCCGCCACTCCATTCAGAACTTTACACTACTTTATTGATCCTTCTAGAAGTTTCCGGAAACTTCGAAACTCACGGTTGAACTCCGCCACTCCTTCCAGAACTTTTTACAGCTTTATCGAATCTTATCGAACTTTTCAAAACCTTCTGGACTCACGGTTGAACTCCGCCACTCCTTCCAGAACTTTCTACAGCTTTATCGAATCTTATAGAACTTTTCGGAACCTTCTAGACTCACGATTGAACTCCGCCACTCCTTCCAAAACTTTATACAGCTTTATCGAACCTTATAGAATTTTCCGGAATCTTCTAGACTCGCCGATATACTCCGCAACTCCTTCCAGAATTTTCTACAGCTTTATCGAACCTTAGAGAACTTTCCGGAACCTTCTAGACTCGCTGAAATACTCCTCCATTCCTCCAGAACTTTCTATAGCTTTATCGAACCTTCTAGAAGTTTCCGAAACCTTTTAGAACCTTCACCGATATACTCCGCAACTCCTTCCAGAATTTTCTACAGGTTTATCGCACCTTAGAGAACTTTCCGGAACCTTCTAGACTCGCTGAAATACTCCTCCATTCCTTCAGAACTTTCTACAGCTTTATCGAACCTTCTAGAAGTTTCCGAAACCTTTTAGAACCTTCACCGACATACTCCGCCAGTCTTCCAGAACTTTATACAGCCCTATCGAACCTTCTAGAGCTTCCTACAGCTTTATGGAACGTTCTAGAATTTTCCGGGACCTTCTAGACACACCGACACACTCCTTCACTCCTTTCAGAAATTTCTACAGCTTTATCGAACCTTAGAGAACTTTTCGGAACCTTCTAGACTCACGATTGAACTCCGCCACTCCTTCCAAAACTTTATACAGCTTTATCGAACCTTATAGAATTTTCCGGAATCTTCTAGACTCGCCGATATACTCCGCAACTCCTTCCAGAATTTTCTACAGCTTTATCGAACCTTACAGAACTTTCCGGAACCTTCTAGACTCGCTGAAATACTCCTCCATTCCTCCAGAACTTTCTACAGCTTTATCGAACCTTCTAGAAGTTTCCGAAACCTTTTAGAACCTTCACCGATATACTCCGCAACTCCTTCCAGAATTTTCTACAGCTTTATCGAACCTTAGAGAACTTTCCGGAACCTTCTAGACTCGCTGACATACTCTTCCACATCTTCCGGAATATTCCAGAGTTTTATCGAATTTTCTAGAAGTTTCCGGAATCTTCTAGACTCTTCTTGAAAATTCTAAAGTCTTCTTAGAACTTTCAGCCCTTATATCTTCAAAAGCAAGCCCTTTAGGTAAAAACGAATACCCTTATTCCCTAGGGGGGATAGAGATCTACCATACCATATAACTCTCTTGATCGTACCGGTACTCGTTTCTGAGTTTTTGCGTTCCGCACGTTTTTTTGGACTTTCTTTTATAATATATATTGATTATCTGAATGGAAAAGGAGTAAACATTGATGATGTGAAATTATTCGATGAAATTGCATCTCTGAATAGTTTTTTGACAAAATAGGAAGAAGCATTTTTTGACGTAATGCTTCATGCGTTGTGGACAAACATTTTCAAGACAATAGGTATTTCACGATTACCAGAGATACTGCGTATTTGTCAATATATATTTGCAATTACAGCCCAGAATGCAAACCTAGAAAGAGTTTTTTTCTATCATGGGGGTTCAATGGTCGAAAGAAAGAAACCGACTAAAGGTGTCTTCAGTTGGAGCTATACTTTTAGTTCAATATAATTTGAAGAGTTTAACATGTGAGGCATTTTATAAATCAATAATTAAAGAAAAAACCTTACTTAAAAAGGTATCTTCACATAAGTTCGATAAAACTGATTAAGTACTTACTTGGATTATTACCAGAGGAAGATTATTTTTAGTTTGTTTAACTTTTAATTAAAGAGATCTTTAAAATGTATGCTGTGTTTTTTTGAAAATCCTGAGATATCATGAGATTTGCAAAATCCGGCCGCAATCCTGAGAAAAGTCGAAAAATCCTGAAATTTCAGGACAAATCCTGAGATATGGTAACCGAAAGACTTATTGACAGGTTGGTTCCACAGCAGGGAGAAAAAGCAATCTATGCTGACGTTGCCTTGTATACATTGTATATCATCTGAAAAATTGTGGCTTTGATCTATGAAACACGAAACCTATGCAACCCGCAGCAGCCGGAAGAAATGGGTGGCAGCAACCCTCCCTTTAGAGCTGCATAGAGCGAAAAAGAGGTTTATCGAGGTCGATGTAAATAGCACGGCTTTCAAGTCTTTATGAATATTATATGAAAAACACGACATTTTTGGTAGCTTTGTGACGACGGTTTTACAGAAAATTCAAAATATAGCATGGTTTTATATTTGAAAACTGTCATGCGACACAATACCCTAAAAAAAAGTCGGAATCTTAACGACGTAAGTGAA
Organism: Limnephilus marmoratus; assembly: GCA_917880885.1. Classification (NCBI taxonomy): domain Eukaryota; kingdom Metazoa; phylum Arthropoda; class Insecta; order Trichoptera; family Limnephilidae; genus Limnephilus; species Limnephilus marmoratus. The sequence goes on along the minus strand of OU862917.1, from coordinate 26,064,054 downwards.
GGAGGCGTGTACAAAAATTTGCGACGCATGCCTCGGTGTATTGAACGGCTGGCTCTATGATCGAATTTACCTTAACAAATACTCCAAAATAAAGTAAGGGTCAAAACGACGTAAGTGAAGAACACGGGTACAGAAAACTACACGGCGTATTGGATAGACCTACGGTCGAATTCGTCCTAGCAGATCTAGAAAATTGATATTTATGCGTGGTTTATTTTAATCCATGCTGATAAACGTATTACAAAAACCTCGGATGTTTCTAAAGGAATACCTCGAGGAGTTACTAATTCATCATCCAGAAAAATAAAATCCGGTGCTTACCCCAAATTTTATACTTGAAAACGTTTTACGTAAAATACATTAATGGTAAAGTACAGTTTTTATTAATCTTAAATACAAATAACTTACATCCGTGGGTATATCGGTCTGAAAAAAATAGATATTAAAGTTACGAATTCGTTGAAATTAAATAAAATGTTAGCCTCGAACAAAACTCCGTTATTAGAATATTGTGCCGCTTATCGAGATAAAAAAATAGATGAACATCATATTTACGTAGTTACACAATCTTGTGTAATAGATACCTACTCTTATATCGGCCCTGTGAAAGATTAGGTTCAGAATTGAGACCAGATCTGAAGAGCGGTTCTATATCTTTTGTGGAACCGTTATGAGACAACAGACGTGATTTGCTGTCAGATTTGTGTGATTTTTATGGCTGTTATTTGCTTTTTCTACGTACAACGTACATTAAATGAATAAATGAATAAATAATCATGCACACTTGCAGGAATTCGTGTTTAAAATTATCTAAACTAAAATATGTGACAGTATATATGTAAAAATCACACAAATGTGACAGGAGATCACTTCCGTTATCTCATAACGATCCCACAAAAGATTTAGAGTCGCTCGTCTGATAATTACCAATCTTTCTCTTAACATCTTCTTCCCTTCCTCACAACCTTTAGTCTCTCAAAACACACCCAAATTGAGGATTACATAGTACCGACAGTTAGAACTCTTGCGTGGAAATTGTATGAAAACTTTTTATCGTTGCTTTTCCTTTGTACAGGTAACCGTGAATCGATAAGTAATCAAATTTAACGTATGCTCTCCTTATCTCGCGTTCACTTCGGTCTTATTGCGTTCTTTCCCAATCCGATATAAATGGTTATAATAATACTAGCTGAAGTCCCCGGCGTTGTCACACGGAGTTTTTCGAAATTAGGGGTATACAATAATTTTCCCCTTATTTTGAGCGTCAAATTTGCCAAATTTCATCAAGAAAGGGGTTGGAAAGGGGGATGGGGTGGTTTTTCAAAACATATGTAGACAGAGATGTTTTTATTTTCTTCTAACTAATATTATAAAAAATTTACAATGTAATGAAGGCACATGAAAATGAACTTAAGGTTTATTATATTTCCGGCTATATAAGCGTTTTTCACAATGACATAATTACCTCCTATCCATATGAGGATAGGAGGTAATTATGTCATTCGCAAATTGTGACGCACTTTTTCATAAATAAAATTAATATGTTTGCAAGTGACGAAACAATAAGCTAGAAAAATATTAAGATACATAATTTCCTTGCCAAGCAAATAATATTAATAAAACATATAATAAAATAAACGCCCGAGGAAGACATGGCACGATCAAGTGAATCAGATACTTGAGACGGGCCATGTCAAAAGTCAGAATAATAGAAGAGTATGTATGAGACGATGTATGAATGTGAGTGAGGCAAAGAGTGTGTGCCAAGACCGAGTTGTTTGGCGGTCCGTCCTCTCTGCCTACCCCTGCGGGGAAACGGCGTGATGGTTAGTTAGTTAGTTAGTTAGTATAATTATAAGTGTACTATGTATTAAAAGTCCAAACTCCTAAACACATAACCTAACATAATTTCATTTCTTTATGTTGTAAATCTTTTGTAATTCCTCCATCTTGTTCTTGTAATTCCTCCAAATTGTAAATCTGAATGTATTATACATATGTTACCAGGTTAATTCGGTAAATCCGATTATAATATGTGCTACCAGATTACCTTTTCTACTTTGTCACAAAAAAATGTATGTGTACTTATATTTATATATTTTATATACATTTTCTTTATTACACACCTTAGCTTCAGAGAAAAATGATATTTTCTGTTTTTTTTTTTGGTTTTGTTTTTGTTATGGAATTATGTACATATCAGGTATAATATGAACTAAACATGTCAATTTGTCTGTCCTGGAACGGGAAACTTTCCTAGTTGGACAGGCAAAGCTTCCTAATTGTTATTTGTACTTTCTTTTGTATCTATAATCAATATATATTATAAAAGAAAGTCCAAAAAAACGTGCGGAACGCAAAAACTCAGAAACGAGTACCGGTACGATCAAGAGAGTTATATGGTATGGTAGATCTCTATCCCCCCTAGGGAATAAGGGTATTCGTTTTTACCTAAAGGGCTTGCTTTTGAAGATATAAGGGCTGAAAGTTCTAAGAAGACTTTAGAATTTTCAAGAAGAGTCTAGAAGATTCCGGAAACTTCTAGAAAATTCGATAAAACTCTGGAATATTCCGGAAGATGTGGAAGAGTATGTCAGCGAGTCTAGAAGGTTCCGGAAAGTTCTCTAAGGTTCGATAAAGCTGTAGAAAATTCTGGAAGGAGTTGCGGAGTATATCGGTGAAGGTTCTAAAAGGTTTCGGAAACTTCTAGAAGGTTCGATAAAGCTGTAGAAAGTTCTGGAGGAATGGAGGAGTATTTCAGCGAGTCTAGAAGGTTCCGGAAAGTTCTGTAAGGTTCGATAAAGCTGTAGAAAATTCTGGAAGGAGTTGCGGAGTATATCGGCGAGTCTAGAAGATTCCGGAAAATTCTATAAGGTTCGATAAAGCTGTATAAAGTTTTGGAAGGAGTGGCGGAGTTCAATCGTGAGTCTAGAAGGTTCCGAAAAGTTCTCTAAGGTTCGATAAAGCTGTAGAAATTTCTGAAAGGAGTGAAGGAGTGTGTCGGTGTGTCTAGAAGGTCCCGGAAAATTCTAGAACGTTCCATAAAGCTGTAGGAAGCTCTAGAAGGTTCGATAGGGCTGTATAAAGTTCTGGAAGACTGGCGGAGTATGTCGGTGAAGGTTCTAAAAGGTTTCGGAAACTTCTAGAAGGTTCGATAAAGCTGTAGAAAGTTCTGAAGGAATGGAGGAGTATTTCAGCGAGTCTAGAAGGTTCCGGAAAGTTCTCTAAGGTGCGATAAACCTGTAGAAAATTCTGGAAGGAGTTGCGGAGTATATCGGTGAAGGTTCTAAAAGGTTTCGGAAACTTCTAGAAGGTTCGATAAAGCTATAGAAAGTTCTGGAGGAATGGAGGAGTATTTCAGCGAGTCTAGAAGGTTCCGGAAAGTTCTCTAAGGTTCGATAAAGCTGTAGAAAATTCTGGAAGGAGTTGCGGAGTATATCGGCGAGTCTAGAAGATTCCGGAAAATTCTATAAGGTTCGATAAAGCTGTATAAAGTTTTGGAAGGAGTGGCGGAGTTCAATCGTGAGTCTAGAAGGTTCCGAAAAGTTCTATAAGATTCGATAAAGCTGTAGAAAGTTCTGGAAGGAGTGGCGGAGTTCAACCGTGAGTCCAGAAGGTTTTGAAAAGTTCGATAAGATTCGATAAAGCTGTAAAAAGTTCTGGAAGGAGTGGCGGAGTTCAACCGTGAGTTTCGAAGTTTCCGGAAACTTCTAGAAGGATCAATAAAGTAGTGTAAAGTTCTGAATGGAGTGGCGGAATACGTAGGTGAGTCTAGAAGGTTCCGGAAAGTTTAAGAAGGTTCGATAAAGCTGTAGAAAATTCTGGAAGGAGTGGCGGAGTACGTCGGTGAGTCTAGAAGGTTCCGAAAAGTTTAAGAAGGTTCGATAAAGCTGTAGAAAATTCTGGAAGGAGTGGCGGAGTACGTCGGTGAGTCTAGAAGGTTCCGAGAAGGTCTAGAAGGTTCGATAAAGCCGTAAAAATTCTGGAAGGAGTGGCGGATGTATGTCGATGAGTCTAGAAGGTTCCGAAAAGTTCTAGAAGGCTTGATTAAACTCTAGAAAGAAAGTATGTCGGTGAGTTTAGATGTTTCCGAAAAGTTCTAAAAGGTTCGATAAAGCTGTAGAATATTCTGGAAGGAGTGGCGGAGTATGTCAGTGAGTCTAGAAGGTTCCGAAAAGTTCTAGAAGGCTTGATTAAGCTCTAGAAAGTTCTGGAAGGAGCAATGGAGTGTGTCGATGAGTCTAGAAGGTTCTAAATAAATCTGGAAAGTTCCCTGTGTGCTCTAGGATGTTATGGAAGGAGAAAGTTCTAGAAGCTTTCAGAAATGAGTGGCGGAGAGTGTCGGTGAGCCTGGAAGTCTCTGGAAAGTTCTAGAAGTTTGGATAATCTTAATTTTCAATGTACATTATTAAAAAAGTGTACGATGTGCATGCCGATAAAACTCAAAGACGAGTCCCGGTACGATAACGGGAGTTGTATTGTGTGGTAGCTCTCCCCATCTATGAAGAAAGTTCCCGTTTTTACCTAAAGGGCGTGCTTTTAAAGATATTAGGGCTGGAAGTTTCGCCCCCTTAAAATTTCTAGAAGAGCTCAAAACATTCCAGAGTATTCTTGAGCATTCCACCACATTCTAGAACATCCCGGAACATTCTGGAATGTTGTGGAATGTTCGGGAATAGGATGGAACGTTCAGAAACATACCGGAACATCCCCGATCATTGTGGAATATTCCAGAACACTCCTTAATGTTGTGGAATGATCTGGAACATTATTCTGGAACATTTGAACTCCTTTTTGTATGGGGCTACCCATATAGGGTATATAAAGCAAGATCCGTCAATTCAATCTCACATCAACTCCTAGAGCCAAGCCGGACACCCCAGTCAGAGTATTTGAGAGCATTCTATAAAATTCCAGAACATCCAGGAACATTCTGGAAAATTGTGAAATGTTCGGGAATAGGGAATCGGGAACATCAATGTGAAACTTTCCAGAACACTCTCGAATGTTGTCCTGAGCGAAGCCGGGTAACCCAGCTAGTAAATAAATAAATAAATACCATAAAATCGAAGCAAGTGCGATGAGCTTCTATGAATTCTAGGATTTCTTGGCACTCTAGGGGTTAAATAATAAATAGGAAGAGGACTTAATGCAATAAAAAGCCTAAAAAGCCCCGTATTCATGGTAAACATTAGTTTAGCAACATTTGATCAACATTGTTGATGAGCGGAGAGAATGTTGCTAGAAACTTTGTTGAAATAAATACAGGTTGTCCACACACCAGTCTGCGTTAAAATGTTGCCCGAGGAAGTAGTTAGTAATTTACATTTTTCTATTGCGCCGCTGCCTGCAGTTTACTTTGCCGACAACTTTTTTTTCTCTCTAGTAAACTGAGTACGCAGTACATGTATTCTAGTTTCCACGTCTTTTTTGGGTACATTTAGGGCTTGAGAAATTTCTTCGAATGCATCGTTCTTTTTGTTTCTATCTTTTTTTTTTATTTACATTGAATACCGCACAAGAATCTCAACTGCTCCCGTCTGGAGCCAGTGAGACTATGGCATCCCCAATTGGGGTATGTTGTGAGGTTGAAGGTAGTGGGGAGGGGAAGGAGATGGGGAATAGGAAGGTTGGGAAGTACCTGGCTATTCAGATCTGGTCACTAAACACGGCTAAAGCTATTTTCAAGCAACGTTTCAATTCTGAATGGTGGTCTTACACCAGGGCGATACTGATAGTATCTTCCACTCTGGAACATGCCGCAAATATACTATATATTATTTTAAATGAATTAATTGTGAAATAACACAAATTAATCAAATAAAATTTATTTGCGCATGCCGGGTTCGAACCCGCGACCTCCGGATTGTGAGTCAAGAGTCTCACCCACTGGACTACGGAGGCCGTCATCTTTGTATTCTTTTATAGAAGAATCCCGTAATAATGGTTTAGATTGAAACAATTCTGTTAATTGCATTATTTTATCATTACTCCACACTACTGCCATGTTTATAAACTGTTGCAAACACGTTCACACACGTCAACATTTGTTGCTAAACTGATGTTTACGCTCGTCGGGCGAGAGCTTGTCAACATGCCGTTATCAACTCCGCAACACGCAGTGTTGCCAGCAACATGTTGACAGCATCCCCGCAACACGTTGATTCAACTTTGTTGCTAAACTAATGTTTACCATGAATACGGGGCTTGTTTTAATATAATAATTTCCGGTAATAAAATAATGATGTATAGACATCATTCAAATAGTGCACCCAACTGCACATTAGTCATCGAACAAACATGCATTAACTTATTTATGTGCAAGACTAATCAAATATTGTTCAGCTTAACAATGCACGTTTCCTTGTTACGGAGTTAATTACATCGTTACCCATTATTTAATTATTATCTGTCGTCATTAGATTTTTTTCAATTGTGATATGATGATGTCGCAAGCTGTTTACAGCGGAAGTTGATGAACATGCAGATGTAAGAATAGAGACACTTTTCACATAACATTGGTGTTTTGATAATTAAATCTTGTTTTGAAAGTCGAAATTTGCTAAATTTGAGCAATCTCGGAATAAAACCAATTGAATACAACTGTAGATTAGGGATGTTATGGAGCTCCGTAACCGTAACCGAATTTATCGGATATCCGAAATAAAAAAATATCCGTAACCGTAACCGAAACCGATATAAAAATTTCGGATAGTTTCGGATAAAGGCGGAGTCTAAATGACAGATTACTACAGGTTTTTGGTTGTTTTGCCCGGCCGAGCCGTCACTTGTCACACCCGTGTCTCTTATTTTGTGATTTGCATTGTTTATGATTTATTTTGTGATTGTGGGTGTACGAACGTTAAAACTTATTATTTACGAGAACCTACTTACATAGTTTCAAAGTGTTGTGTAAATAAATTGTTATAGTTTTGGGAAAAAGGCAAAATGCGTCCTCCATCTAGTTTAGTTTTGACATAACAACAACCACATTTAACAACCTGTGACCGCGCATGTCTCCACCCCTCCCCCCGTCTGCTGCTTGAATGCGCGTTAACCCATTAGATTCCCGTGTTTAAATAAATTAACTAAATTATTTAATTATTATTTTTCACCCACCTGCAATCAAAAGTTTTAACAATTTATTCATTTAAATAATTATTGTAATGGTTCTCCAATAAACGCACTGCATTTTATCAATTTTTGAAAATATGCTCAATGAAATCACCGATTTTTGTATGATGTTTGCGAAATATCATGTTCTCGTTTATCAAATTCTTTTTTCTAATTTATATTTTTATTCACATGCGTCATGTGGGAATGCTATCCTTGTTCTACCGGTATTTTGATGGAAGATGCTCCGAGGAACTATTGTCATTGATCCCTTCGGCACATATGTACACGGTTGACATTTGTCACATGAGAAAGGATCACTTCTTCGACTCGTTCTTACGTTCAACAGCTCCGATGTAGAACGATTTGCCGGCCTCTGTGTTTCCTCCTTCCTACAACATGGGTCTATTCAAGACCAATGTTCATTCCTTCCTCTCCTCAAAAAGACCCTTCATACAGCATCTCAGATGACATAGGCCTTGAGGGAAATTATTTTCCTCCTATGTGGAGTTAACTTAAAAAAAATCGTTAAATACCTGAGACAACAAGCTTTAAAATTTACTCAGTCGGTTATGATGATCTTTGCAAGTTGTAAGTTTTTTTATTTTTTATAACCAGGTACATACCAATTTCGATAATAAAGAGAACGTACGATGCTGATGAACGTGCAATGCGAAAGAAGACTATTATGCACATGTCAGACCACGCTACACAGATTATATGTTGTAATGTCACCCAAAATCATCCTCTCCTGCCAGAAGGGCAGGAGGGAGTCAGATCGATTAGAGAGTTGCCGCGGAATATAATTTCTTTGTGTGAGATCTGTCACCTTGTCAGCTGACAGCAGCGTGACCACGGCACCTCCCTAATTGATCTGAGTCGCATCGTTTTCAAATATCGTCTGGCTAGCAGATCACGGCATATCATCATCGCCCTGCCCACGCTTATAATTTACAATACATCCATCTGTCTGGTGTGAGGTGTGATAGATCTGTATGGGATTGAAGTGAGAGCGATATGGTGATTTAGGCCACGCCCAATATATGAGCTTATAGCGGAGTCTGACACTACCATAAAAGGCGTGTATGCATGATATTTTTAAGACTCTCTTCAATTTTAAACCGTCAAAACATTTGCACTTTAATATTATAATAATTAACTGAGTCAACATTTTGTTGTACATTTAAATTAACAAAACACCGATATTATATCAGTATATATATATAAGTATCTCTATCTTATTTTTATTCTAACATCTGCATGCTTACGACATCACCATATCACAATTAAAATAAAATCTAATGACGACAGATAATAATTAAATAATAGGGAACGACGTAATTAACTCCGTGACAAGGAAATGTGCATTGTTTAGCTGTACAATATTTGATTAGTCTTGCATATGAATAAGTTAATGCATATTTGCTCGATGACTAACGCGCAGTTGGGTGCACTATTTGCGAGCTCATTGCAAGTTGTCTACACCATTATTTTATTACCGGAAATTATTTTATTACTTATGAATTTTATGGCATTTAGTCCTCTTCTTGTTTATTACCTAACACTAACCCCTGGTGTTCCAAGAAATCCAATGAGGATTTCCTAGTAACTCATCGCTAATACAATTTCAATATTTTGAACCTTAAAAATGCTCCTAGCATACTAAAATAAGCATACTAGCATACTAATATTTTATTCGCTTGGCAAGGAACTAATGTCTCTTAATATTTTTTTTATTTATTTATTTATAATTTCTCACCATACATGTGTTCTTATTTTTTTTTACAAAAATATTAACCTCACTAGGCTAGCAGCCTGTATTGAGGTTAAATTCATAAATTTGAGTGGTGCATTTACACACAAATCACTAAAATACAAAAAAATCACTAAAATACAAAACACTACATCCAAAACACTAAAATATTATATGCGGAAAGTAAGAAATAACAATATTATATTGGTGACCAGATGGGTAATTTGTAACAATATAGACCATAAAACAAATCCTTAATAAATTACTATACCCACCAAGAAACAAAGGTAGTTCAAAACAACTAGGGTGACACTCCGATTTTTACAAATGGGACTCAAATAAAATCTGGTTATTTAAAAAATATATATGTTTATATATATCTTTTTATTTAAAAAACAAATATTATTAAAAAAAATATCTTATTATTTTAAAATATGTTTTTTTTTTTTTTTTATTATTTAAAAAAAGGCCAAGGATGAAAAAATAGTATGCCAATCCTCTGACAACACAAAAATCTTAACATTTTTTTTAAATTTAGCTAATGAATTGGAAGACTTTATGTAATCTGGCAGAATATTAAACAGAAGTGGAGCCTGATATAAAAAGTTTCTTTGGCCAAAAGATGTTTTAGTACTTATTGCGACAAAGTTCATTCTTGAGCCAATTCTAGTGGTATGGATTTGTTGGGTTCTTTCTGCAGAATAAATATTGATAAAAAATTTACAAATTATTTTAGAGATGTACAGCTGTTTTATACTCATAACGTCAGATTCCTTGTAAAGAAGTTTCGATGGATAACGATATAAGTAAGTAAGATATTTGTCTTTTTAGTTTGATTGTCATATTGTATTGTAAACGGCGCTTTCTCTCAACACAAGATTTCTTAGCGAGACATGCATAGTACATCACCATGTAATAATAAATACAGTTAAAAATTAAAAAATATACAATTAGCAACTTTTTTGCCAGTTAAATTGATATTTCACCGAGCTCACCGTACGCGGTTTCAGAAAATTTATATGCCTTTTTAATTTTATTTTCATTCAAATTACATTTAGACAATTAAACCTTACACACAGTATACTATGTAGTATTCGAATATTAATTATTATTAGTACATTAAATATTGAATACACTATTTCAAATAGTGAAAAGTGATCTTTGTATTCATGACAATTCACAAACAAATCAATTAAATACGTCACCTTTGTAGATAACCATTGGGTAATCTATACCTAATTACTTTGAAAGGATGACGAAAGAAATAAATGATGGGCTTCATGAATCATATTATCATGAAATATTGGTATTATAAAAAATCCTGAACAAAGGTTTTAAACCGCAGCGCGCAGATTGGGGTCAATAAATTATTATTTTATATATAAAACTTTTTTTATCAGGCCACTATTGTATGATAATATATGTATAGATATTGCCTCCTTGAGTTTATGGTTTCGATAAGCAAACTTTAAATTATGGTAGGCAGGTAGTCGTAGTAGAAAGATTGTAAATTTTGATGGGTTATCTTATCACTGTTAATATTCAGTTTTTGTGTGTAACAACTATTAAATTTTAATCTTGTCTTTTTAGGAGGCATACATTAATTACGTGATTACATTTTCTTCCAATCGAGACCCTTCCCCCCCCCCCCCCCCCCCTTATGAGATAAATTTGAGCCACTTCGTATATTCTTTTCAGTAACGTAAGATTTTGCTGGACCCCCCTCCCCCTTTTGAGCTCACGTAATTAATGTATGCTTCCTTAGGGTAAAATGTGGCGGTAGGTACCAGAGAATGAAAGAAGTTGAACAAAAATGAAAAATGTGTGCGTAAATCATAAAATCGAGTGGGTGTGGCATTTTCGAATACATTTTAATAATCATATATTCTACACACACGCAAACATTGACTAACTACGGTCATTAATAATCAGCTTACCTAGTCGCATGTCGCTTCTCCTCTTGACCCTCAACTTGATCATGCACGACTGGATGCACTGCAATCAGAACACAACCATTAATATCTAGTGAAACCATTACATCACAGTAAACCATTAAAACTTTGAAAATAAACCAAGTGACCCATTGAAACATTTCAGAATCAAAATAGTCTTTGGTACGGTTGTTAAAACTTTCGTCACAATAATTTGTTGACAATCAGCATCATTTTGACAGTTCCATGCCAACTCAGAATCAAATCAACCCAACCCCTCTTTGAAAAGACATTAAAAGCTATGAAAAAAAATGAAAATAGACCATAACCCTAACCTAAATATATATCCATTTTTTAATCATTTTTAGTAATTTTTCGTGGGAGGTTCTGAGGTTCATTCTGAGTTGTTCGGTCAACACACATTTTGACACATGAATCGGCGAACCTATCAAATTACTATTTTTGATTAAGCTTTACTACGAATCAGTTTATATTTTGAATAACAAAAAATGTGTTCCGGATAAATTGAATCTATTCCTATCATTTCGCTTGAGTAGAATTAATTAAATTTAAAACATTTTTATTTTAAAATAAAAATAAAATTATAAATCACTTTATAAAAAATAAATAAGCATAATAAAAAATATGGCTAAGTTGTGACAGTTTCCCTTGATTAACTTTTTTCTTTCTTATAAAACAATTCACAAAATAAACAAAAAAAAACACGCTTGCGCTTAAATCGACCGCTTCTAGAGCAAGCAATTTCTAAGCAATTTTTATGCCAGTTTTGTATATTATACCTGTATTTGAGGACTGAGTAAGAATAGACATATTTTTGGCTTGTTTTTTGACTATTATGCTTGCCAATTTGGCCGAAAGCTGAAACGGCTCGAGAATAGGTGTTTAACGGACAAAGTACAAATGTCAAAAAATAAAATTGGCGCTAATCGACGATTTGGTGATAATAAAATTTTTCATTCTGAATCCAAAACAATACCTTATTTCAGCACCTTATTTCATTTCAAGAAATGAAGTTAATGAATTTTTTTTCAACATAAATTCTGTAGCACAGTAAACTTGACAATTTATCGCCGTAATAGATGGTAAATTATTATAGGAGAAATACGGGCAATACCATAGTAGGGCAAGACGGACAAGGCAGGAATAACGAATCATTGCAATATCAAGCCCCCTTTTTATATTTAAAATGTTGATGAAAATTAAAAATTGTGACAGGGAAAAACATAGTTTCTTTCGATGCATCAGTCATTGGGCTCATTTCTCCAATCCAGGTTGCTCGGAAACATTGTGCGTACATTGGCCGACTTTGTTATCCTCGAGTCTCTTCGAAGGTACACAGATTTATGTTTCTCTATAGATTTCAGAAGACTTAATCCACGGGCTGCCACATTTATCATTCTTTTGTATTATGTTAATGTAAGTATGTACTTGCATACTGCTTTCCATTCCCGTATGCATGGACATTGGAGGGTCTAGAGTCGTTCAAATAAATGTAGCTTCGTTCAATAAGATAGAGTCTTGACGTGTGCGCTGAAGAAGGAAACCATAAGTTTCCTTATAACGCCATTGGGAAAGTGGTGGGGTCCCCTCCAATGTTTGGCAAGAAAAAAAAACCCGTGACGCCTGTTCGGCGTATTGACGAGTATCATGTCGCGATGAATGTGATGATTAGACATCATTATTAATTTTGACCGACAACTATTTCCTTATCCTTTTTAGAAAAAAAATTAATTTTAGTCATGTAAATAAATAGGTAACAAGGAATATCTTTTAATTATATTATTTTTAACTGGTCAGTGGTTGAGTGGGCATAGCGCTTGGGTCCCACCCGAGCGTCGCGTGTTCGATTCCTCGGCTGGTTAAATCCTCCATCACAACACAAGCAACATTTTCGGCTTTCTGTGGTGGTAGTAGGAGATTTTCAAACATTGTTGGGTTATTCGTAACCCGGGAATGTTTGTCTTTCTTTTTAAAAAATTTAATTTAATTTAAAGACTTTTTTGTTAGATCGACTATTTTTCGTAATCCAAATTAAAATGGGTGTCATTCTTGCCCGTCCATCCCCCAAAATACCGACGAATTTACTGTCAAAATGCATAAATCACCTGGTATTTAACATTTTCATAACGACGTGAGTAGTATATCTAGACATTTCCTCTCATTAAAAGGCTTGGATACAATACAGCACACCTGGTAGTCTGGCAGTCAACTGTCATACTAAGGTATTTACCACACCTACCAAGTATTTTATAGTCTTAAGTCTCTTAAATCAATCAATCAGTAATATAAACAATTATTATGAAAAGTGTTATTACTCAAATAAATATTATTAATAATTAATTATTTTTCATAGCCTTCTCCTAAATTTATTTTCACATCATTAATTTATTAATCTATATAAATCTATCTTCTTCTATCTATCTATATCTATCTATCTATCTTCTTCTATCTTCTATCTATCTTCTTCTATCTTCTGTCTTCTTCTTCTATCTTCTATATAAATAAAAATGAATCGCCGAAATGTAGGTACGCGCATAACTTCCTAACGACTGCACCAAATTGGATAATTCTTTGTTTTTTGTGTTCGTTATAGTCTGGACGAGGTTTGTATAAAACTACTGGTGAGCTTTGGCATCATGAAATCTGTATAAAAAAATTGCAATAGGTGGCACGAGAGTTGTTTGAAAACTGAATGCACCGGGACTGAATGTATGGAATGCTGGAGGGGGGAGGGGGATCCAGGGAGGGGGGAAGGGAACCTGGGAGGGGGGAGGAAAACTCGGTAGGGGGGTTTGCGGGACGGGGGAAGGGTGGGAGAGGAGTCTCGAGAGGGATGGTGTATGTGGCGGAGTGGGAACGCGAGAAGGGAAGGGGACGCGGGAGAGGAGGGGAACGTGACGAATGGGAAAGGACGCGCAGGGAGAAACAATTTGTTTATTAAATGGCATAGCAACGCATGCCGGGTACCAGCTAGTTTGGAATAATTATTGTTATTGAGGCGCCTAGGTTGCTCCTTGATTTTGTTGGAATTTCTAGAACTATACCTATAATTTTATTATATAATTTTCTATAACTATTTAATATAATTATTATTTTATAACAACTCTATTTATGTTCTACAATTATTTTTACATTCACGAATAAATAATTACCTTCTCCCACCACACAAGCGCCCTTTAGGTGATTTTTCACAAAAACGGCGCTCTACAAATTGTCCAATTATTTATTACCATTATTATAATGTTAAAATTATGTCAAAGTAGGTTTCAAATAAACCCTGATGAAGGAAGCATTGCTTACGAAACTTATTAGTTTAAAATCCTAAATGTGGTTAAAACTAAGGACTTTATTAATTTTAAATTTATTATCATTTCATTGTTGAAATCACCATTATTAAAGTCACTACAACTAAAATGACCGAAAAAACTATGAAATTTTGCATACATATTGTATCTTAAAATTTTTCATAACAAAACAAAAAAGTGTCGTAGATTTTCATAAAAATGAAAATCAAAAAACAACGTGCTTATTTACATTGTCTGTGCGACGCCAAGATACATACAACTGGTATAACAAAACAGCTAACAATATTGTAAATAACTGGGCGCCAGTACTTATGCGAAGAAGGTAGTTAAACGACATCTGCCTATAAGTTTGGGGTCGTTCATTAATCACATGATATTTTTTAGCAACTTTTTAACACCCTCCCCCCCCCCCCTCTGGTGATATGTGGTGAGGTTTTAGGCTACCCCCATACCCAAAATCACGTTTTTTTTAAGTACAAAAAATATTGAAATTTTCAGAATATTATCGTGCGTTCAGTGAAAAATAAATACACGTGGTATCTCATTATATCCCCCCCCCCTCCTTGTGATATTTTGTGATTTTTTTCCGACCCCCCCCCCCCCCCCCCTCCTCTTTCGAACCTCACGTGATTAATGGACGACCCCTTTAGTATTCTTTTTACTAAGGTGTCACTAAATGGCCATGACATACTTTTAAGTATACTAGTGGTCGCCCAATAGTCGAAATTCGACCATAATTAATTTAAATTATATAGTGTGTGTAAGGTTTTTTATTGATTTTTTATGCATAATTTAAAAAATATATTAGCATTCTGCACTCCTTCTCTATATAAACTATAAGTGTGCGAAATTTCATACTCCTCCGTCCGCGCAATTTTCGTGAAAAGGGGTACAAAGTTTTCGCTTTACGTATTCATATACCGATAAGCTCTAATTTCTACCTGCAATCAGGTAATTATTTATAATAATATGTTATTTAAATATAAATAATTTATATGTATCACAATGTTTTAAAAATGTATTAAAATGGACATTTTGTATGTTTTAAAATTAAAATAAACAATAATGTTTTAAAAATAAATATAGAATTGAAAAAAAAGTTTTGGTTACTTTTTAAAATGAATTTGGCGTTTTCCTTTCAAGGGTGTTCTTAGCCATTGTACCAAAGATATTCAATTACAAAACATTGTACCAATATGCGATGCAAAGCTTTAAAGTATCAACCACTTCTCGTACTGATATAATAAACACATACGTAAGAAGTGTCGAGCCTCGGACGGTACAAAACTTTCACTCATAGGTGATATTTTGAACCTTTTTTAATTGGCTTTTATTTTATATGAATCACAACGACATTAAGCATTATGCCTCAGTTTAAATTTTTGTGCGTGAAAGTGTAGTGAATTTACCAGAAATTAAAGAATGCTAGCGCCTAAAGAAAGTTTGACAGTGTATCATAGCATAGCTCGTGAAAGAGCGTATTTTCTATATTTACACAATGCCCACTCGAACTTTGCAGCGCCCCCTAAATGAAAAAATACTAAAATGTAAAAACGCCCCGCTTAAGATCTAGGATCAATGGATGTTCCCTAAGAGTATGGATATTATCATAGTTCCATGGATGTTCCTCTGCGCGGGTCCAAGTGCGTCGAATATAACCTTGACTTTGCAAAGCATTCGATAAAGTCTCTCAAAAAATCTTACTAAACAAACTGAAAGTATATGGGATAAAAGGAAATCTACTAAAATGGTTTGAGACCTATTTAACATCTAGAAAACTATATGTTAAACTATCTAATCACATATCTCACGAAATTGAAGCTTTAAGTGGGGTGCCTCAAGGTTCTCATCTAGGTCCGATTCTTTTTTTGCTATTTATCAATGACATAACTTCAATATTTGAAGGTATCCATTTCCTTTTATTTGCTGATGACTTGAAAATTTACACTATTATAAGAAATTTAATGGACTGTCTTATATTGCAAAATAACTTGGATCGATTACATAATTGGTGTAACATAAATGATTTATTTTTAAACATTAACAAATGTCAATGTTTTTCTCGAAATAAAAATCAAATACTTTTTCAATATCATATTAACAATGTAAATCTTTCTACAGTAACATTAATAAAAGATTTGGGTGTCGTTTTTGATAACAAGATGACATTCGTCCCCCACATTGATGCAATCACGAATAAAGCACTTAAATGTCTCGGTTTTGTGTTAAGATCGTCCAAAGATCTAATGTATACAAATACACTGAAAATGCTATACGTAACACTAGTCCGAAGCATTCTTGAGTATAATTCCTCTCTCTGGTCGCCTTTATATAATGTACATTCACACAAAATTGAAAGAGTACAACATAGATTTCTAAGGCACGTAAATTATAAACTGCACATTCCAATACAAAATTTAAATTATAATTATTTGATGCAATTGCTTAAACTACCTGAATTATCACAGCGAAGAAAAATCTGTGATGTTTTATTATTATTTAAAATCATCAACGGGTATTTGGATAGCCCTGAACTAGTGAATATGATAAATTATCAAGTCCCCAACAATCATAATACTAGACTCCATGCTCCTTTTAACATAGTTGCTTCTCGCACTAATTTTATGTATAACTCTTGTCTTCGGAGATTGCATCGTGTGGGGAATGAAACTTGTTCTGTGGACATATTTTTTTATAAAAACATCGCTTCTTTTAAAAAACGTATATGTATGCATATGCAAGAATCCTCAAATGTTCCTGATTGTTAACAGTAACAAATTTAATACCCACTACTCTGTAACTACTTTCATAGTATATACCTACTTATTTATTTATATATGTAATTGCTGTGTACCTTTTATTTTTTTATCTTATTTTTTTCATAATAATAACAAACTTACATAAAATTTTTTTAAATGTTTCAAATTGTTAACAGCAAAAAATTTAATACACACTGCTATGTAACTACTTTCATGGTACCTAATTCCTTCTTTGTATATGTAATTGCTGTGTAGATACCTTTTATTTTTCACAATAATAACTTTTAATAACAAACTTACGTACTTTTATAATAGCAAATAAAAAAAAAATAATAATAATTATAAGAAATTTACTGATTTTTATATTAACCGCAAAAAAAAAATGTTTTACACCTCTGCCGACCGGTTTGCTTCGAGTATGTTTGTAATAATGTTTTGGGTAATATTGTGACAATAATTTCTGAAACTACTCTAGCCTAAGACCAATACGAATATACTGGTTTTACTCCTTGTGTTGTGCCAACATATGTCTGTCATGCTGTTTATTATTTTATATACTATATACTTGTTATGCTCAGCGCCGGATCTGCCATACGTTCAAAAACGTGCAAAAAACCTGGCACCAACTCCGAAAGGGCGCCGTGAGAAAATAAATATTGTATTAAAATTTAGTTATAATATTCCCTGAATCGTTTAAAAATTACCCATAGTACGAAATAATTATTACGCTCTAGCCACACTTTCCAAAGAAACAGAATGCGCACGCACCAGGTTATTATGAACGGCTTACGAATTTATAGTCAGTTACAGAATATTTTTACAAATTCCATATATTTAGTTTAAACGTAAGATCTATTTTTCCACAAATCTTTTAGCGTCTTTTACGACGAATGGGTACGATCCAAATTCAATAACCAATCACAGCGCGGTATTTTTCTTCTAGTGTATCAAACAAACCGACTTGCGCCTTTCAAAGTACGCTCCTATTGTTTTATTTTGTACGATTTAAGTCTCTAGGAGAAGGTAGTTAAAGACCATTTTCTTATGAAATCTTCAGTAAATTACATTAACAAAAGCATCTTTGTTCAAGCATCAAGTTGCAACTTGTTGACAGTTTCGTCATTGGTTTGACATATTATTTTTTGAAGTTCGTTAATAATTAATGTCTATTAGATTTGTTGGATTTGTTATTTTACGGTGTCAGTGTAAACGTGTTTGTATGGTGTTTGTTCGCTCAATTTGGTGTTTGTTCGCTCAACACAGGGGAAATGCAAGGTACAAATTTGAGGTTATATTCTTATTAGTATCCTGTACAATTGAAAGATTTTAATTTTCCTATTACGAACAAGCGTAAATTTAATACTAAGTATTAATACAAGAAACTGCCTAATGGAGAAGAATTACATAGATCGCGGCTAATTTATTCGAAAACTTCAGATAGTGTTTTTTGTTTTGGTTGCAAATTATTTTCTGTATCTATGAATGGCGCGTTAACTAGTTCAGGATTATGTGATTGGAATCATTTAACACAAAATTTAAATTCACATGAAAAATCACTTCAGCATTTGGATAGATTTATGTTCATATTTTTATGTTTACCCAATAGATTCAGAGAGTATAGGACTCCTGGCGATTCTCTCTTTAAAAAAAACGAGTGTGAGAGCTACCGCCAGGTCACTTGGAAAAGTTACACTCTTTATATGTGTTGATTTTATTTGATAAATTAGTGTAAAAAAAAAATTAAATAAAAAAATTGGGGTGAACGAATTTTTAATCAAAATAAAAATATAGGGGGGGGGAGGGGGGCGCCATCGGTACCTACTGCACAGGGCGCCAGATTTCGTAGATCCGGCCCTGGTTATGCTTCTACATACTTGTTATAATGCTCCTGTACAATTTACCTTACATGTAAAAGCCATCAAGGCGTAAACAAATAAACAAATAGACTTTGCATTGGAAAGTACGGATGCAAATTACTAGTAGTTATTAGTTTAATTGGGAAGTATGTTTACGAGAGATGGGAAGGCTGATAGAGATATTGAAAGAAGGGTGAATGCAGGTAACTCTATTAATGGAGGACTGAACGCCGTTGGCACCAACAAAAAACTATCCAAAGACGCGAAACTAGCCGTCCATAATGGAGTACTGGTACTTACCCTGATGTATGGCAGTGAGGCATGGAACTGGCAGAGGAAGGATGAAAGTATACTGAACACTGTAGAAATGAGATCCCTGAGGCGTATGTGTGGTAAAACCATGTATGATCGTGTGAGAAATGTGGAAATCGGCAAAGAATGCAAGGCTGATGTAAGCGTAATGAGTAAGATCAAGAAAGGAACGCTCCGATGGTTTGGGCATGTGGAGCGAATGAACGAGGAAAGGAGTGTAAGGAGAATATATGACGCAAATGTGAATGGAAGAAGAAGTCGGGGACGCCCGAGGAAGACATGGCACGACCAAGTGAATCAGATACTTGAGTCGGGCCATGTGAAGAGTCGGAATAATAGAAGAGAATGTATAAGACGATGTATGAATGTGAACGAGGCAAGGAGTGTGTGCCAAGATCGAGTTGTTTGGCGGTCCGCCCTCTCTGCCTACCCCTGCGGGGAAACTGCGTGATGGTTAGTTAGTTAGTTATTACGTTATTAGTTTAATATCATCGAAAAATCGCGGTGTACCGTATATATATATATATATGTAACTTACACACAGGCAGCCCCTTAGTGGGTTTCCATTAATTAATTTGGTTTTACATTTTGATGCAGTAAAATATTTTTATACGTAGGTGCATAAAAATAAATTAAAAAATATGTGTACATAACTACGTAACAAAAGGGCGAAATAAGAGTTTAATGTCAGTTTAAACAAATTATAGCAGCAATATTGAAGTTTAAAATCAGCAAGAATAATATGAATAAGCAGGACAGTTCAGACTTGTCGCTGATAGCTCCGTTGTAACATCACTTTTTTTTCTTATAAATGACAGTTTAAATGTAAAAGTAGCAGTATTTATGTATAATCACATAATCGATTAAGATGGTGAGTGGGGGAAATAAGAGTTTAATGTCAGTTTAAACAAATTATAGCAGCAATATTGAAGTTTAAAATCAGCAAGAATAATATGAATAAGCAGGACAGTTCAGACTTGTCGCTGATAGCTCCGTTGTAACATCACTTTTTTTTCTTATAAATGACAGTTTAAATGTAAAAGTAGCAGTATTTATGTATAATCACATAATCGATGAAGATGGTGAGTGGGGGAAATAAGAGTTTAATGTCAGTTTAAACAAATTATAGCAGCAATATTGAAGTTTAAAATCAGCAAGAATAATATGAATAAGCAGGACAGTTCAGACTTGTCGCTGATAGCTCCGTTGTAACATCACTTTTTTTCTTATAAATGACAGTTTAAATGTAAAAGTAGCAGTATTTATGTATAATCACATAATCGATGAAGATGGTGAGAGGTTACAACGAAGAATGATGAAGAAGGTTACCTCGTGAATGTGCCGGAGGACATCGGCTCTGGACATGTCCTCCAGCTTACACTCGTTAACATCCAGGATCTCATCCGCCACCTCCAGGTTGTCCTTCTCCGCCGGGGACCCTGGAAAACAAACATACTCATTAGAATCAGTAGCGTAGCGACAGCTCCGATCCGATGGCCTGGGTAACAGCCCTAGTTTCAGGACTTTCTAATATTATCATGAAAAATAAACAACATATGATTAAATGTAATGGCTCTTCTTTTTTTTTTTGTTATTTATACGAACGACACAAGGGTCTCTCATAGCACAAAGAGCAAATTTTGAAAATTATACTTAAGAGTCCCCGTCAGAACCCTACAGATTATGTTTTTAAAACCCTGAATTTAATGACACTGTAACAATTGTATACAAAAGATATTCTAATTTTCGCATTCCGAACCAGGATAACTTTACACAGACAAATTCGGGCCGAGTCACAAATCCACATACGACATACATTCGACCAACTTACTAAAACGACTTTTGGACAAAGAAACACGCATAATTTCTCTATAATATTATTTAATACACTCCCTCTTGCAATAAAAAGCATTAAAAAAATAACCGATTTCAAAAAAGCATGGATTATGGACATGGGAAGGAAGAATATAGATACAATTTTGCAATCTAACAAAGATTAATGCTTGTATTGTGCTTTCTTCTAGATATAACTTTATAATTTTCCTCTTGTAATATTTTATCATGAGTACTTATAATTCAAATACATAAACATGAACAATGTGACCTTAGAATGGAGTAATCCAGTAAGGAGCATCCCATTCACACATTCTTTGTTAAAAAAATTGTAAAAAAAATAAACAAATAAATAAATAACTAACACAGTTAGTGGCTATTAACTTCATCACAATCGTGGTATGTTGTTCAAAGGATTGAGGAGGGGAAGGAGATGCGGTGAGGAAGAGTAAATTTGGGAAGTATTTTGCTATTCATATCTATATATATTTTTTTATATGAATACCGCACAAGAGTCCCAACTGCTCCCGTCTGAAGCCAGTGAGACTATGGCATCCCCAATTGGGGTATGTTGTGAGGCTGAAGGTAGTGGGGAGGGGAAGGAGATAGGGAAGAGGAAGGTGGGGCAGTACCTGGCTATTCAGATCTGGTCACCAAACACGGTTAATGCCATTTCAAGCAACGTTTCAATTCTGAATGGTGGTTTTACACCAGGGCGATACTGAGAGTATCTTCCACTCTGGAACGTGCCGCAAATATACAATATATTATTTTAAATTAATAAATTGTGAAATAACACAAATTAATCAAATAAAATTTATTTGCCACGCCGGGATTCGATCCCGCGACCTTCGGTGTGCGAGTCAAGTCAAGAGCCTTACCGCTGGACTACGCCAGCCGTCTATGACTAATTAATATAGATATTGCCATTGCAAGCAACATTTCGTATTTGAATACTGGTCTTTTTCACCAGGGCGATACTGAGATTATCGACCACTCTAGCACTCTAGCGGATCAATAATTTTGTGCGAAAAGGTGAACGAGTTTACGAAGAATATAGTAATAAAAAAAATAATAGTCTACGTCTGAAAGACGAACATTTTTTTTATCGCAAATTTTTACTAACGAAACTACAAATTTTTATGTAGTCCACCTAATACAGGGATCCGTCGTGAGAAAGGCCAAGAAAAATAAAGACTACGAAATATGAATTGTAATTATTCAGGTGTCATTAAAAAAAGTATAGATTATAAACAAAAATGAGATAAAATCCAGATCTCACCTAATCTGTGATAAATAGCATTATTTTCAATAAAACTAAACATAAAGCGCAATATTGTCTGTGCGACGCCTAGATATATACAACTGTTTTAACACAACAACTAACAACATTGTAAATAACTGGGCGACTGCGAAATATGAATTGTAATTATTCAGGTGTCATTAGAAAAAGTCTAGATTATAAACAAAAATGAGATAAAATCCAGATCTCACCTAATCTGTGATAAATAGAATTATTTTCAATAAAACTAATCATAAAGCACAATATTGTCTGTGCGACGCCTAGATATATACAACTGTTTTAACACGACAGCTAACAACATTGTAAATAACTGGGCGACTACGAAATATGAATTGTAATTATTCAGGTGTCATTAGAAAAAGTCTAGATTATAAACAAAAATGAGATAAAATCCAGATCTCAACTAATCTGTGATAAATAGCATTATTTTCAATAAAACTAATCATAAAGCACAATATTGTCTGTGCGACGCCTAGATATATACAACTGTTTTAACACAACAGCTAACAACATTGTAAATAACTGGGCGACTACGAAATATGAATTGTAATTATTCAGGTGTCATTAGAAAAAGTCTAGATTATAAACAAAAATGAGATAAAATCCAGATTTCACCTAATCTGTGATAAATAGCATTATTTTCAATAAAACTAATCATAAAGCACAATATTGTCTGTGCGACGCCTAGATATATACAACTGTTTTAACATAAGAGCTAACAACATTGTAAATAACTGGGCGACTGTGAAATATGAATTGTATTGTTTTTTTTTTACACATTCGATTTATGTAAGTACGTAAATATAATGTATGTGTTATAATTTTTAATTTTAATTTTTTAATTTAAAAAAAAAATATATATATATTTTTTTTTTCTCTTCCCTTTACACACGAGTAGTTACACTCTCGTAAAGGTTATATATTATATACATATATATGTTTATACTGTTTATAATCAATGTTGCATGTTAGTATTTAATGATTTGAGTTTAATCCGTTTCTAACCTGAAAATGTAATTACTCATGATTATGTATATGTATATAAAACTAATAAAAAAAATAAATAAAAAATACTGTAATTATTCAGGTGTCATTAGAAAAAGTCTAGATTATAAACAAAAATGAGATAAAATCCAGATCTCACCTAATCTGTGATAAATAGCATTATTTTCAATAAAACTAATCATAAATCACAACATTGTCTGTGCGACGCCTAGATATATACAACTGTTTTAACACAACAGCTAACAACATTATTTTCAATAAAACTAATCATAAAGCACAATATTGTCTGTGCGACGCCTAGATATATACAACTGTTTTAACACAACAGCTAACAACATTGTAAATAACTGGGCGACTACGAAATATGAATTGTAATTATTCAGGTGTCATTAGAAAAAGTCTAGATTATAAACAAAAATGAGATAAAATCCAGATTTCACCTAATCTGTGATAAATAGCATTATTTTCAATAAAACTAATCATAAAGCACAATATTGTCTGTGCGACGCCTAGATATATACAACTGTTTTAACACAACAGCTAACAACATTGTAAATAACTGGGCGACTACGAAATATGAATTGTAATTTTTCAGGTGTCATTAGAAAAAGTCTAGATTATAAACAAAAATGAGATAAAATCGAGATCTCACCTAATCTGCGATAAATAGCATTATTTTCAATAAAACTAATAATAAAGCACAATATTGTCTGTGCGACGCCTAGATATATACAACTGTTTTAACATAACAACTAACAGCATTGTAAATAACTGGGCGCCAATGCTTATCAGAAGAAGGCAGTCTGGCGGCAACTATACTTATAGTTTTTCTCGTTGAATGGCAGGAGACAATATTTGTCCTAGGTCACATAATATGCTTCATAAATCGCTGTAACTCCCTTACTGTCAGAGTGAGAAATATGTTCTAAGCAGTGTTAGAAAGGCAAAATACCAAGCTTTATAGTCAAATCTAAAAAATAACCACCAGAAAAGTAAAATGTACACCTTTATGAAACCAAAGCTTTGAATCGCAATTAGAAAAAAAAACTTACTAAGTAATTACTTTTATATGAACTAGCTGGTTCCCGGCATGCGTTGCAGTGCCATATTCAAAGAAATAAATTGTTCCTCTCTGCATGTCCAGGGGGTCCCCGTTCCCCTCACGCATCCCCTCCCCCTCCCGCGTTCCCTTTCCAACTTCCCCGCCCACCCTCTCCCTAGTTTTCAAACAGCTCGCTTGCCACCTCTTATAATTTTTTTATTCAAATTTTCATTTTTCGTATATTAAAAAATTCAATTTCATCAAATCTGCAAACTGTCAAACGTACGAAGTTAAAATAGTCGTTAAGTTTTCTGAAATTATTCTATTTTCTGCGAAATTTTCTTAATTTTTCTTTACGTAAGAACCTTCTACAAAGCGTTAGAAAACTTAAAAACAAAAGATGAATGAAATAGGTAAAAAAGTCGTTCTGAAGTTATGGCGTGACCAAGGAAACAGGGATTCATTTTCATTTATGTGAACAGACAAAAAAGTTCTGTGATTATTTCAGTTTTATGAAGCAACTGGCCTAATCGTATAATAACAGAACTTGAATTGAACTCACACAGAACGTGAAAATTTATTTCAAATATTTGATTAACGTGAAAATTGACTTTAAATGTTCAAATTTTTGAAAATAACCCATTTAAATCTGCATCAACATTTTTTTCACCGTGTAAGAAAGACATGATCTTTATTGGTCGAAAACTCCTCATAATTGAAACGAAAGTTTGATGTTCTTGCGTATTGAGATTTTTAAACAGGTGTATTTGTGGTTTGTGTAGTTTTCGACGCAGATTCCGAAAATGGCAATAACTCGATTTTGGATTATTTCGAGTTGTGCTATTCTTTATCTAGGTGTGCGATATTATTAATTTGACACGAAGGATCAACAAACTTTAATATTATTGAACTATAAAACGAGACGAACTGACGACTTTACGGTACTTTGCATTTTTTATTTTATATGACGATTTACAACTACTGTTAATAAAAAAAGCCAGTCCTTTTTATGTTCGTACTGTGATTCGGTTTTTGATGATCTCAGCCAAAGGGGTGTCATTGAAAATTTTCATTAAATTATTTTTAAAAAGCCTACCTACGGCATCACTCTTTTGCTAAATCTGCCTTTACGTGAGCCAGAAATTACGTTCAGGAATTTATGGACGCGAAGTGAAATGTGCGGAATAAGCTTTTCCGTTTTAAAAAATATGATATGTTGTGGATTTGTATTTACAGATATACTCATATGTACAACATAAAAGTATATGTTACGAACATTAATTCTCTTCATTTTATACAATTTATTACATATTCTTTGAGCCGGAGATTACGGGTTCGATTGGCGTAGGAGCCCAAAAATTTATTTTTGACATTATTTTTTGAAGTGAAACTTTTTAGCCCCGATGTGATTTGAAATTCGGATGACACGGAAATGACACTTTACTGCACCTGCGAAGTATCAAACTGCGCTCATTGGTCGCTTTGATTATGATGTCACTTTTCAAGGCTCCTATTGGTTGAGATATGCAATTGAAATATGAAATTATACCTTTAATATGATTCATACATGCGTACATATCGATAGTTTCCGATTGTAAAGCATTGGCAATAGGTTCCAATATGCCTGAGTACTTGGCTATCAGTTGAACACATATAATGAAAACTGATTTAATAACAGCGCAATGTAACTGATAGGCATGTTTTCTTGATGCTTCATTAATCATGATCAACTAAAAAGGTAATAATAAAAATTAAATTGATTCTCACAAACAATAGGCTACCGACGTAATATTACTTTAAGGTTTGTGAGCATTCCTGCATCTTCTGGGGAGGGGGGGGGGGGGGGGCAGCTGCCCCATGTGTTTGTAAATGTAAATGAGTAATTTATTAGTGAAAATCTAGTTTTAAGATACGTAGTTGTAAGTCATAATACGAGTAAGCGGCAGTGTAAATTAGAGGTGGGTAAGTTCTGCATTTTTCCGGAAGCCTCCGAGACTTGCTTCCTTTTAAAAGTACACGAGTTCTAGGAGCAGGTCCCGGGTCCGAGTTCTTAGGTGCGGACTGGGCACTGGGTATTGTTGCGGCGCACCGAAACGGGACGCACGGGTTCAAAGAACTCGGAACCAGGACCTACTCGTAGAACCCACACGAGAACTCAGAACCCCGGAGTCGGACAAGACCCGTACGAGAACAAGGACCCTTCACCCGTGCAATGTAGGTACATTCAATGTATCTACACTGCACGGTCTTTTATTGAGAATTTAAATAAGTAAATTAATAAGCTGTAATGCTTTACTATAAACTATTATTTTATAATGCACGTCACCCGTTGATTAACGATACCAGATAAGACGCTCTAATTAAAAACTACTCCGTGCCTAGCCGAAGGGGTCACGCACGTGTGTGTCGATCAACGAACAGCGATCGAATGAACGCCCAGCGCCCAGCTCGTGACGTGACTCAAGGGGAAGTGTCATAGTTGGCCGGCCGCGGGTAGCGGGGAGTGTCGGGAACTCACCGAGACCCGCGACTCATGAGTGGAATGGTGAGTGACGCCGGACCGTGGATCGCGGAGCAAGCCGGCGCGGCGGCCACGGGGTGAGTCAGGAATGTAGTAGTTCGCGGCGTTCGCGCGAGTCCGGGAGTGGGCGAAATGAATGGATTGTGTCGCGATTCACGTAGCTTGGAACAAGGCGCTTGGGTTTAAAGGAACCCGGGACTTGTATTCGAGTGCGGTTTTCGCGCTTCGGCGTTGAGTTGCTCGGACCGCCGGATTACCGCCGGATTTATTTGGATGCGGAGAGTACTGGGACTGGGCCGGGTTCTCTGGGAGTAGTCGATTTGAAAAAGGAGTGGGAGTAGGAACCGCTTCCCGCAAAGGAGCGGATCACATGAGCCCATTCCAGCTGAACTGACACATCGCTAGTGTAAATACCCACTCGGTCTTAAAAATAAGTATAGTTTTAAGTCACTAGTTATTAACCTTAGTTATAGGCCACTTGTAATATATAGGTTATATGTATAATTGAATTTGTAAAGCGCTTTGAGGTGATTTTCTCACGAAAATGGCGCTATAGAAATCATCCAAACAATATTATTATTATTAAACGCAGTTCTTCTTCTGAAATGTACAAAGCATGGTCAGACTTTTGGATCGCAAAAACGCCCACATAGTATTTCTTGTGATTTTCTTTATTTTGTGAGGATAACTTTGTAGCCAGAAGGGGAAACTTTAGATACATAAACGTGTTTGAAATTTTACACAACTGATGTACAACCATTAATTTAGGGTAATATATCAGTTGTGTAAAATTAAAAATACGTTTATTAGTAAAGGGGCACGTTTTTTTAGTCATTCGGCTGTCTAAATATTTTCAAGAAGATTTCTTCATACTTAAAACTTTTTGTTTTCATAAAATAAAGCGATACGAATATTTCAAAACGCCTGAAAAAATAAACTGATAAGAGTGGTTAGTGGGTGTGTCTGTGTGTCTAAAGTTAGCTCAGTTTTTCCTTACTTCTGATTAAATTAATCAAGCATTTTCTAAAATCGAATTTCCTTCTTCACTATACGTATAGTCAATTACTTTGGCGTGTCTGAGTGTTAAAAGTATTTATGTAAATTGGCGACATCAGTTTATTCTCAATAAACAAAAATTTTAACAAAACAAAAAAACGACTTCAAAAAATGCACTAAAAAGTAAAAAAATAATTTCGTATTCTTCTACAACTTTATAATCAACTTACCTTTTCTACTCATCAATATGTAGGTACGATTGTCATTTTTGGAGTCGGTGTCAACCAAGGTACCCGCGGCCCGGCGTGTTCACTTGACAGCTCGTCTCCCGCCGACACCGACTCCAAAAATAACAATCGTACCTACATATTGATGAGTAGAAAAGGTAAGTTGATTATAAAGTTGTAGAAGAGTACGAAATTATTTTTTTACTTTTTAGTGCATTTTTTGAAGTCGTTTTTTTTGTTTTGTTAAATTTTTTGTTTATTTTTTGATTTTTAGTGAATCTGAAGTACACTAACAAATTCGATTAAGATTCGGCCGAGTATCGTAAATTTGTTGTTCAGAATTGGAGAGTTCCGTTACTTTGTCATGGATCCCATAATCAGAACCTAACCAAACACTCATCAAACTACCCTTGAAGTACATCCTTTCCAATAATAAACAAAAATTTTAACAAAACAAAAAACGACTTCAAAAAATGCACTAAAAATTAAAAAAATAATTTCGTATTCTTCTACAACTTAATATAAATAATCAACTTACTTTTTCTACTCATCAATATGTAGGTACGATTGTTATTTTTGGAGTCGGTGTCAGCCAAGGTAGGTTTGTAACTACATACATAGTTATAGGTGAGATGTGCCTGTGTCACACGCGCGACTTGACGAGGTGAGAGGCGAGAACGGGCCGCAGCGGGAGGGGAGCTGTCAAGTGAACACGCCAGGCCGGGTACCTTGGCAGACACCGACTCCAAAAATAACAATCGTACCTACATATTGATGAGTAGAAAAAGTAAGTTGATTATTTATATTAAGTTGTAGAAGAATACGAAATTATTTTTTTAATTTTTAGTGCATTTTTTGAAGTCGTTTTTTGTTTTGTTAAAATTTTTGTTTATTTTTGATTTTTAGTGAATCTGAAGTACACTAACTAATTCGATTAAGATTCGGTCGAGTATCGTTAATTTGCTCTTAAGAATTGGAGAGTTCCGTTACTTTGTCATGGATCCCATAATCAGAACCTAACCAAACTCTCGTCAAACTACTCTTGAAGTACATCCTTTCCAATAAAAAAAATAATCATCAAAATCGGTTGGCGTGATATTAAGTTATTCGTCCATTTGTCGCGCACATATTAGTGCAAATTAAAGACTTAAAAGGTTTTCTCATGGATGCCATTGTCAGAACTGGACTAAATTCCACACGGGAAGCACCAGCTTTCAAATAAAAGAAGAATTGTCAATATCGGTTCACCCAGTCGAAAGTTCTGAGGTAAAAAACATAAAAAAAAAAAAATAAATAAATAAATAAATACAGTCGAATTGAGAACCTCCTCCTTTTTGAAGTCGTTTAAAAAAAGAATCATCGAAATCGGTTGGCGTGATATTGAGTTATTCGTCCATTTGTCGCGCACATACTTGATGCAAATTTAAGACTTATATGATTTTCTCATGGATGCCATTGTCAGAACTGGACCAAATTAAAATGGGACCACACGGGAAGCACCAGCTTTCAAATAAAAAAAGAATCATCAATATCGGTTCACCCAGTCGAAAGTTCTGAGGTAACAAACATAAAAAAAAAAATAAAAAATAAAATACAGTCGAATTGAGAACCTCCTCCTTTTCGAAGTCGTTTAAAATACAGTCGAATTGAGAACCTCCTCCTTTATGAAGTCGTTTAAAAATAGGAATCAATCATACTTCTAATAATGATCTGTTCAGTATTCAAAACATAGAATACGCACTTCTGATAATATTTTTTTTATGAGAAAATTGAAAATATGTACACACCTCGTGGGCTGGTCTGGTGATATACTGAAAGTACATGCGTACTTGATTTACAAACAATTATGTATATATCCACAACGATCATTATTTTGTTTACTTTCGTAATATTTTCGCACTGAAATGTGATTGTTAACCAATTAAAGTTAATTTGTAAGTGGAAAATAAAAATTAAAACTATTCTGCGTAACCAATTAACGGTTAACAATTAAGAGCGTTTAACCAGCCAGCGGACGAAAATCCACATTTCGTCGAAAGTTGTTCTTACGATCGTGCAGGGCGGTTACAATAAGAAAGATTAATTATTCTCCGTACCAGCTTTTTAAAATTATAACTCAATACCGAATTTATTTCAATCCAAATTAGCTTTAATTTATACCTTCATCCAAAACGCTGAAAGGCGTGATGATAAAACTATTAAAATAATGTATTTTTTGTAATTATTTTTTGATTATAAGTATTTATCATTTTTCAATAATGTCTAAATTTAATAAGAATTTTAAAAAAATCTGAAATATATTAGTTTGTAAGTGCGTAAATAAATACACAAATGGACCAAGAAACACATGTACGTACATATTTTTTAATGATTTTATTGAAACTAAATTAAAATTCTAAAACATGTGTTTGCTAGATAATGTATTGATTTATTTTACTGCATGATTATATTATTTGAAATGGGTGTGGTATAATACAAAATCTTTTTTGAAAATTTAACAAATCTGCCAACGACCTATGGAATAACCTTATTATACTAAAAATTAAAAAATTTCCTCAAAATTTATTACATGCGAATGCTAGATAAAAGAACAATCTTTCGAAATCCATTTATAATTTTTTGTGGAAAAGAGTCAATACGTCTAAAATCTGATTTGAAAATGACATATTTCTGGTTTTCTCTGGTAATGCCCTCTTAACAATAATTAATAGCATTTAATAATTTTTAGATGCCGTCAGCATAATTCGTTTCACGATTTAATTAATTGCATTGTTGTCAGGTAAAAGTAAATGGTCGATTGAAAATTGTGTAGCAAAAGAAATCTTTTGATAATTTTCAAGGGAATTAAAATTTTCTTGTATTTGGTGGCTTTGCTTGTATTCTGAAAAGCATTTAAAGAAGATTTGCAGCGGCTGAAAGTGTTTTTTAAATATTCGAACTCTTGTGTGGTGACATATTTTCATACAAAATGTAATGGCGGGCAGATGTACAACATGGCGGGTACGTCGGCCCACGTTCTGCGTGGCGGGACGGATTGGGAAATGCTGGTTGTGGGAGACCCTTTACAACCGGTTACCGTTGTCCGGGCCGCTCGGTAGTACAGGGGCCCGACCCTCAGGCTCACGATTGAGGGTGGCCTGCCCCATCAACGAGTGCAAAAACTCTGCCGCTGCTGTTGTGCCGGTTCGTGACCGGGGGGACCCAGCAGTAGCGTTTGGGGCGCATTGGGCGACCTCTCCAGCCAGACTCTCCCAGCCCATCGCCTTGCACCGCAGTGGGTGGGTTGGATTCATACGTCCGTCACTCCTGGACTCTCTGATCCCCAGCTTCCTACCCATCCCTCATACCTTTTCCTTCCGGACCTGCCTTTCTCTTCATATCCAAAAAAAAAAAACAAAAATAAAATCAAGAATACAACAAATAACAATAAAATCATTATTACAACATCGCTTACTTTAAAAAGCAAATTAACAATAGACTAACCTAACAAGTAATTGAAAATACTTATATTTGATCTTGAACTTGAATGTGAATGGCTGTTTCTTACTCTATTTGTACTTAACTTTTTTTGTTTTTCTGTTTTTTACATAGTATATCGATCTTTTTTTACATTTGTCATCTCTATATTTTATCATCACAATTTTTGTTATCTCTTTTTATACCTCTGTTTATATTTTGCTATTTCTAATTTCTGTTAACTTCTATTAAACTGTGCATTCTGTGAACATTTTTAAGTGGACTATTAACATCTACGCTTTTTACAATGCTAATCTAATGTCTTTTTTACTCTGTAAATGTTCCAAAACAATAAATAAACAACGGCGAGAAGCAGGAGTCCCCGGTGCAGGCCAAAACTGTTGGTGAATTTCACCAACATTCGCGGCCTGCACAAAAACTTAAACTTCGTCCACCACCACCTTCTCTCCCAACGTCCTAACCTTCTTTTCCTTTCTGAGACGCAGATAGCCGAGCCTACAGACGCCTCCTATCTGGATTGTCCGGGCTACACTCTCGCAGGCAATCTCAGACCCAATGGAGGTGTCTGTCTCTTCAGCCGAGCTGACGCCAACTGTGTGCGACTGTTGAATCTGGAGAACTCCAGATTCGACGTAATGTGGGTGCGTGTCAATCTTGCCAGAACGGTAAGATTTTACGCGTGTTTATACCACTCACCGAACCTTAGCGTTTCAGATACCGCCGGACTCTTCAAACATCTAAGTAATACTGTTGATGACCTCTTGCCCCGCTTCCCTACGGCAGAGTTCGTGGTCCTGGGGGACTTCAATGTTCATAACGAACCTTGGTTAAAGTTCTCAGGACCAACGGACTCTGCTGGACGAGAGGCGGAATCCTTTGCCCTCTGCCACGGACTGGAGCAAATGGTTCAGGAGCCTACAAGGGTTCCTGATGTCTAGACTCACCGCTCTAATCTGTTAGATTTGTTTTTAACCACCGTGCCACACGGTTACAAGATTGAAGTCACAGCGCCTTTAGGATCGTCCGACCACTGCCTGGTGACGACGTCAATCCCCGTAACCTTCAGACCGCCTAACGAGCGGCTCAAGAGAAAAAAAATATATATCGGCGGTTTGGTCTGCGGGCACATTTTAATGCTTTCCCGTGGTCAGCTGTCTGTTTTCGGACCTCGGATCCCTCAAGATGTGCCCAGGAAATTGGTGAAGTCATCACATCCGCGATGGATGGCTTCATCCAATCCACTGTTAAAGAAACTGGTGTGGGCTCAAGGCCGTGGTTCAGTTTTACAATGCTCTGAAGCAGTGCGACGAAAAAATGCGGCTTACCGAGCCTACAACACATCTCGAACGTCCGAAAACAGAATAGTATATAACAAAATGACAAAGGAAAGCGTGAGGATTTTTTTTTTTCACAAGTTTTTATTCCAGTAAAAAAGAAAATAACATTTTCACTTACTTAACTAGAATATTGAATTATGTACTTTTTACATTGTATTACATAGTTTTTACATTACATGGTTTTTACATTTCATAACCTTAGATTACATTAGATTGCAATACTAACATTTACATGATATTATATTACCATACGATATTATTCACTATCACTACTTTGTTTTTTGTGAATAAACATGAAAAAAAAAAAAATTTAATTTGCACACACTTTTTTCGTTTTTGATATCATCTGGAAGGCAATTATATAAATTTCCCCCCTCGTACCTAATTGATTGCTTACCGTAGTTAGTATGAATGGTGTTTAAACGTATGTTATCGTGTTGTCGTGTAAAATGTTTGTGTACTTGGGACGTTTTAATGAATTCTGTGTTTGTATGTATGAGTTTATTATTTATTTTGTATATAAGGACACATATATTGTACTCGTATAGTTTTCTTAATGTTAACAGTTTTGTTTCCAAATATAATTTTTTGTGGATGTTTTGGATTCGTAGTGAAATAGTTTTTTGATTATCTTATTTTGAATTACCTGTAATTCATTGATGTATGTTTCATACGCATTTCCCCAGATTTCAATCAGGTAATTTAGGTGTGAGTGTACGAGACTATAGTATAAACTTTTTTTTAATCTAATTGGTAATAGATATGATAACCGGCTAAAAACGCTAATTAAGGGTGTGATTTTATCTTTTACATTTTGAATGTGTTGTTTAAAAGTTAAATGCTTATCGATGCACAGCCCAAGATATTTTTCCTGTTTCAGGATTTGCAAATCGTTATTTTCAATTTTTAATGGTATATGTGGAGGAATTATTTTACGGTTTGAACTTAAAATCATGTATCCTGTTTTTTTTTATATTCATTGTTAGGATATTTGATTGGAGCCAACCGCAAATTCTTTCTAGGTCACTTTGTGCATTTTCTAGGAGTATGTTTAGATCTTTACCCCAGTAGAATATTGCAGTATCATCTGCATATAAGAAAATTTCACCGTTTAATTCTAATTGCGAAATATCATAAACAGGTCAAAATTCGAGCACAATCGCGAAAGCTGGCTGCCTGCCCGTACGGCAGCAGAGCGTTCTGGTCGCTAGCGGGCTCAATAGGTCGCAATTTCTGCAAACCTAGTCTGCCACCTCTTACCAGACCTGACGGCTCTGTAGCAAATACCGCCGCCGAAAAGGCTAACTTATTAGGCAAAATATTCGTGGAAAATTCGGCCCTCGATGATCAAGGTGCTACCCCGCCGTCGGTTCCTCATTGCGGTTTTCATATGAAAAAGCTGAGGATCCGGCATCGGGATGTACTCCAAGTCTTACAAGGACTTGATATTAATAAAGCTAGTGGGCCTGACGGAATACCTGCCCTGGTATTACAGAGGTGCGCTGCAGAAATAGCTCCAGTTTTGACGAAGCTTTTCAAAATGTCCCTGAAGTCTGGCTCTGTGCCCTCTAGTTGGAAAAAAGCGATCATTCACCCTATTCCAAAGGGTGACCGCTCCAACCCAGCCAACTACCGCCCCATAGCGATCACATCAGTTGATGGAACGTGTGATCATAAGGTGATGGAACGTGTGATCAACGACAAACTGCTCACATACCTCGAGAAGAACAAAATTATTAACGACCGTCAATACGGATTCCGGCGGAACCGCTCGTGCGGTGATCTTCTCGCGTATGTGACGCATGTTTGGGGGCGGTGCCTGGAAAGTTTCGGTGAGACCCAAACGGTTGCACTGGATATTTCCAAGGCCTTTGACCGGTTTGGCACCGAGGGCTTGTCAACAAACTGTCTTCTTACGGACTTCCCGCATCCTTGTGTACGTGGATTGCCGGCTTTTTGAGGGAGAGGTCGATTCAGGCGGTTGCTGACGGTTTCACCTCTTCCTCGCATTCGATAAATGCTGACGTCTCACAGGGATCGGTTCTGTCACCGACTTTGTTTCTGTTGCACATCAATGACCTCTTGTCATGTGCACCGATTCATTGTTACGCGGATGACAGTACAGTCCATGATGGCTTTTTGTTTGACAAGCCCCCAAAGGGCACACAAACTCCAATAGCTCGGAGGGCTTTGAAACAAAGAATGGACGGTTACCTCGAGAGTGTTTTCTCTTGGGGTAAGAATAACCTCGTCGAATTTAATGTTTCAAAGACCCAATCATGTTTGATAACGTCTAAAAGGGATCGAAATGAAAATCTAGTCTTCTTCAACGGAAGCAATTTTCCGAATAGGACCTTCATCGATATGCTTAGTGTAACTCTAAGGGACCAGCTCAGGTACGGGGGCTCCATTGAAACCAGAGTTAAGTTAGCCTCTCAGAAACTGGGCGTACTGTACAGGGCCCGCAGATGCTTTAATAGTATACAACTGCTAACCCTGTAAAAATCGCAAGTGCGCCCCACTGTTGAATTTGGCAGCCACTTCTGGTCTGGAGCTCCAAAATACCTAAAAAAAAACCCTTGACTATGTGCAGAAACGGGCGGTCCGTTTGATAGATTCTCCCATCTTAACAGACGGACTGCAATCTTTAGAGCACAGGCGTCAGGTGGGAATGCTGTCCTTGTTCTACCGGTATTACAATGGAAGATGCTCCAAGGAACTAGCGTCATTGATCCCCTCGGCACCGGTGCATAGTCGGGAAACACGCCAAACACGCGCCCAACATTGAGAACGGGTCGTTTCTATGACTCGTTCTTGACTTCAACGGCTTGGCTGTGGAACGATTTGCCGACCTCTGTGTTTCCTCCCTCATACAACATAGGTCTCTTCAAGACCCGTGTTCACTCCTTCCTTTCCTCGAAAAGACCCTCCACGCAGCATCTTTAAAGATGACTTAGGCCCTGAGGGAAGTTATTTTCGTCTGGGCCTCCTGTGTGGAGTTAACGTAAAAAAAAAATTGAAAAAGATACGGGTAATCGTAACGGGGAAATATCTTTATTTTTAAATAATCACATTTTAACAATGTAGAAAAGGATTTATTGAATTAAAAAATCAAGGCAATGCGATGCAAGTAAAGTCAAGGCAAGTCAAGTCAAGGCGTGGTATGGTAATTCAATTAAAGGCAAGACAAGGCAAGGGTAGACATGGCGAATCATAGCAGGCCAATTTATGTCAGGTCAAGTCAAGTCGAGGCAAGGCAAGACAAGTCAAGTTAGATCAAGGCCAGGCGAGGCGAGACAAGTCAAGGCAAGGCAAGGTAAGTCAAGGTAATTAAATACAAGGCAAGGTAAAGCAAGGCAAGTCAAGTCAAGGCAAGGCATGGCAGGGCAAGTCAAGTGAAGTCAATTAAGAACAGGAGAGAAGAGCAGGAGTACCTATGGAAATGTTCAAGCGGGAAGTGGAAGGCTTACACTGAAATCCTTTGAGCCCCTGAATTAGATATTCAGGATGCAAATAACCCCCACACAACATGGTTTGTGAGAAGCTGGTTAGATGGCAATACTGTGGAGATACATTCACATTAGCGTTGGGAGATATAGCCCATAAAGGGAGTTTCTGTTCATTCGATGCATACATTTTCAGCATTTTCATTGAAAATACAGCAAAAAATTAAGGTAAAAATGAAAAAAAAAATCGTGTGAGAGGGTAATATGTCGGAAATTGATTACTCGAATCACTTTTGACTTTGAAATGAAATGAAACGAACCATCCCACCTAAATTAAAAACCAAAAACCCTTCTACGTAACATTGTGATTTAAAGCTGAAAATGCATTGTGCTACGAATTCCTCGATAAAAAAATTCTCAAATTTAATGACATTAGAGCTTACCCTACGAGATTTTTTTGCCGGTTTACAAAAAGATTTCCGCATTACATTTAAGCTTTTACTAATAATAATAATAATAATAGCCTTTAGTCAGACAGTAAATTACATTACATTATTTATAACATTTACAACACTTATCATGCATCGACTCCCGTCTGTATGTCACTAGTTGACAAAGGCCTCCTCCAACTGTCGCCATTTCTTTCTATCATTAGCCACTCTTGTCCATGTACCACCTGCTATGGCTTTGATGTCATCAACCCACCGTCTAAATGGTCTACCCTGTTTTCTCTTCTTGTCTCTTGTGAACCAATTCGTCACTAATTTAGACCATTTTTCACTTCCCCTGATTGTATGGCCTGACCACTTCCACTTTAGCTTTATTATTGTTTTTGTGACATCTTTTGTTCTTGCTTGTTTCTTAATACATAGTTTTGATTTTTATTCTATCATTTACTAACATCAATATATTTTTATTATTAGATTAACATTATTCGAAGTCTCACATATCAATCTATCTCTCACCGAGGCACGAATCTCATTTAGGAAGATAAATATTCTAATTAAATCCTTGTTCTACTGTACCATCCACCATAAAATTTTGCTTTTGCTTTCCCAAACACGTTCATTAAAATATATACCAGGATTAAATAATGGCTTCAAGTGTTTCCCAATTATGTCCTCTGCGTGCAAACTGTATCTAAATTTCTCTAAAAAAACCGTGTAATCTCAAGCGACCTTCAAGGTATGTATGGTCCTGTATATTTTCTGCCAGTAGGTACAGAGTATAAATAAATAAATAAAAATATATATACATACATAAATGCATAAATACATATATAAATTTTTACGCAGCATCGCGTTCATTGATTAAATTCACTGTACATATAGTTTTGAATCAGTGATCGATGAAACGGTGGATGCAATATTTTAGCCATAAGTTGTTTTAATAATTTATCTGCAATCTAGTCTGTAGTTAGAAGTAAGATTGTAGAAATATATTATAAGTTTGTACAGTGTCCTTCAGGTGATTTTTCAAAAAACGGCGTTTTACAAATCATCCAAATTTTATTATTATTCACCCAAAAATTTGCTCCTCGTATGAAAAACCCAAGAAATGCGATATAGGCGTGTATCGTGATCCAAAAATCTGGCCAATCGATCAAATCAATATTTCCAATACAAAACTGTTTTTCATCATCTTGATAACGATGATTATCAAATGGGATTCACTTGGCATGACATTTGATGATTATCAAATGGGATAACCAGGGCCGGATTAACCATGTCGGGGCCCCTAAGCAATCCACGTCTCGGGGCCCCCTTACCAATGGCGGACTAGGAGGAGGGGGGGGGGGGGGGGTTGAAGGGACCTCCAAATGCCTCCTTGTTCCCTTGATCAAATACTTAATAAGGCTTTAAGGCGGGGGGGGGAAGGTTTTAAAACTTTAAAATTTTTTTTCTAAATGTACATCATGTCGAGAGTATTGTGTCAAATTTCAAGTAAACCGGAGCAAACAAAACTAACGAAGATACAGTGTTTCAAGCGACCGGCCCTCATGCTCGATTCAAGTATATTTCGAGTATAATAATTTTAAAATCGGTATTCTCGCAAACATTTCTGAAGTTCGTGAACATCATAACTCAAAATCTTGACTTGACTTGACCGATGCTTTTGAAATTTTGTACACTATTTCTACACATAGATCAACAGGTTGGAGTGTTTTTTACCATTTTATAATAACAAATTCACCTAAATTTTTTAGCGAAAATCGCGTTTTTTCAGTTTAAAATGCTGCCAAAAAAAAATCGAAAAAAACTCCCTCTGACTACCTAGGAAAACATATTACCTTTTAAACGCGTTTCGATTTTTTGTTTCAAATGATCCGGTGACGAGTTATGGAGTTCACCGCTTAACAACTTTTTTTCGGGGCGCCTCCGGAGATTCGCTCTCACGGACTTATTTATTGATATTTTTAATTGAAATTTTTTCAAAGATACTTCAGATGTTATACTACAAACTGTGTATGATATAAATAAAACCAACATTATTCATATCCCAAAAAAATCATGACAATATGCCTTTATTTCGCCTTTAAAACCCTTAGCTTATTATTTCGCCTTTAAAAAACTTGCTTCAAGCAAGTAATTTTTCTCGGGACGCGGGGCCCCTAGGCAGTTGCCTACTCTGCCTTAGGGATAATCCGGTACTGGGGATAACGACGTATCCGATTTCAGTGTAAGAGAGGCAGAGCACGTGCTAAATGGGCTAGCACCAAAGGTCGGCACTGAACCAAGGGTGACATTCGATTTCATTAAAATCTACATGAAAGGCATTTTAACTATTAATAAATAAAGAAAAATTAAAATTTTGAGGAACCTATCGTAAATCGTACGGACCAAATTTTGTTAGTTTTTGAAACTTTTTGTGATGAAACACGTGCTAAATGGGCTAGCACCAAAGGTCGGCACTGAACCAAGGGTGACATTCGATTTCATTAAAATCTACATGAAAGGCATTTTAACTATTAATAAATAAAGAAAAATTAAAATTTTGACGAACCTATCGTAAATCGTACGGACCAAATTTTGTTAGTTTTTGAAACTTTTTGTGATGAAACACGTGCTAAATGGGCTAGCACCAAAGGTCGGCACTGAACCAAGGGTGACATTCGATTTCATTAAAATCTACATGAAAGGCATTTTAACTATTAATAAATAAAGAAAAATTAAAATTTTGACGAACCTATCGTAAATCGTACGGACCAAATTTTGTTAGTTTTTGAAACTTTTTGTGATGAAAACCACATACATAGTGGGCATACGTTAATTACGTGAGGGGGGGGGGTCCAGCAAAATCTCACGTTAGGGAACGTACCATACTACGTGACCAACCGCCGCTCATTTGTACCAAGCGTGACAAGAAAAGAATTAACGAAGTGGCCCAAATTTAACTCACAGAAGGGGGGGGGGAGGTCTAGATTGGGAGAAAAACTGGTCACGTAATTAATGTAGGTAAGCCTCGTAGGTATCAGATAATAAAATAATAAAGTTCGTGTTAAATGGATATAGATTAAGCTAATTTTATTGAATACAATCATTCAATTAACATTTTTTTTACAAAATGGCGCTATAAAATTTTTGTTTTTTTTTTTAATACAGAGAAATTATTACTTACGTATAAAATAATGATGGTGTTATTTAACATTTTTTTGTATTTTCAATATTCGAAATACGAATCTGAAAAATATTATTGTTTTTTTTAATTGCTATAGAATTAACCTAAGAATTATATAATGCCCATCTTCATTTTTAAATTATTCTACACGTCATTTATTTATTCGTTTATCTCCTTATCATTATTATACATGAAATGGACAAAGTTCTGCCGAAGTTGGACGAAGTTCAGTAGACCTCGTGCCCAGCAAATATATATGTTTTTAAAGTTTTCTTATTTATTAAATCAAAATCAAAATTTCCTCTGAAATTAAACAGAAGATTTGTTAGTAGGTATGTAAATATATTTTTAATTTCAAGTAGGGAATTATGTATATAATTTGTCCAAAGAAACGTATCAATCGCAATGATAATTCTCTTTCCAAACATTCATCAAGCAAGCAGGTAGGTGCAGTCCTGGATTTGTCAATAGGCCTTATAGGCCGCGGCCTAGGGGCGGCAGAGTTCAGGGGGCGGCGCTCGCTCGTTTTGGTAAGCCGTTAAATTTTTGTACGATTATAAATAACAACGATAGAGTTTTCTATCTATTAACCTTTAGACGCCCAGTGGTCCCGTACGGGACCGCATATTTGTGTCATTCAATGCCCAACGTTCTAATACGGGACCGGTGATTGTGGTGCGAATATTTCACAAAAAAGCCTTTGGCAGTGGGCTACTTTTATTGCACGAGCGTTTAAGGGGAGAAATAGGTGAAGGACCTCGTATTTTTAGTGATTTTCATGTTTTTTTAAATACATAAGAAATATATATATTTTACTTATACCTTGTGGTCATTTTACTCTTATTCAAGAGTATATTCTGAAATTTTCAAATAATTTCCTCAAAAAATAACGCAGATATTAACTGCCGTGCATTGTAAGTCGCCATCCGGCAGGACAATTTGTGTAACTCCTGGAGGTCACAATTTTCATCCGAAATCAATTTTTCAAATAAGAATAGTTTTTTATAAGTTTTTCTTCTATTTGAACCTCACTTCTTACAAAAAAATCGAAAATTATTATTTCTAATATATTCAAATGTGAAAATTTACTTACGATTTTTTAACATTCTTTTAAACGTTTTTTGCTATTAAAAAAAATGTTAAAATAAAGATATTGTTTAGGATTGAGGTTCAAATAGAGCGCATTTATATAAAGAAACTATGTGCTGAGTTTGATGAAGATTGATAAAAAACTGTAGGAGCTAGAGGTTACATAAATTCGAAAAAAGTAGTTTCGAGAAAAATCCGTTTGAAAATAAGACTGGCAGTAAAATAGTGATAGTCCGGCCGAGGGACACTCACTCAAACGCATGTAACTTTTAAATGGCGTGGAATTTTTGTTTTAAATTTTTAGAAAATATTTTTGAAATAGTTCTTCCATCGATTTATGAAAAAAAGGATTTTTTGAAGCCTCTACGCCTATTTTCCCCTTAAAAGAACCTTGAGACGCCCAGTGATCCCGTACGGCACCGCGGATTGCGTCGTGCTATTATGGTGCGAATATTTCACAAAAAATGCTTGGGCAGTGGGCTACCTTTATTTGCTTACTAATCGTATTTTGGAAAGACAAAATAAAGTGAGTGCTTAAATTCAGAGCTCGTATGTTGATGTACTGACGGTATCTGTTTTTTATGGATTTTAATATTTATTTTTTAAATTGTGCGTCACCTAATAAAAGCCTACAAGTGAGTGATCATGGTAGGGGGCAACTTCTAAGAAGGAGGAAGGGGCGGCGCAAATAAAGTGGCCTATACGGATGAAAAGTGTAAATACGGCCCTGGGTAGGTGTAATAATATTGAAAAAAATGCGAAGAAAAAAGGTCAAATTGAGATGTCGGTTTTACAATTGAAAAAAGAACTTTACTGAAACATTAAAACAGCCACCATCTTGAAGCGGAACATGCAAACAAATTTACAGAGACGACATGCAATTAGTTGTAATTAATTATTATTATTAATTTTAACTATTCACATACGACCCAACCCATGCAAAATAAATGAAAATAATAGAATCCTGTCAAATTTAACTCCATGAAGAGATTAGACAGAATTTACTTCTTTACTAAAAATAAATATAAATCGACAGTTTATATTTATTTCAGTTTGTACATAGTATTAAATAGCCAAAATAAAACCAATTATGGATTTCCTCCTTGTGACTTTACTTCTACTGAGACAGCATAATAAGAATAAGTAAGTTAATTTTATAAAAAAGGAATATTAATCCAAAATTATATAAAACAAAAAAATATATATACATATATACTCAAAACAATTTTTTTAATATAAAAATGAAAAATTACAAAACAAAAAATCTATCAATATATTGGTAGCCATGGAGAGATGTTGTACATATAAATCAAATCATAACAGAAATATAAACATATAAGATAGCTTTCTTTAAAAGATTTACCTACCCTTCCAATCACCTCTGTTTTAATTTCGATTCAAATTAATATGTATTTTACCAAGGCTCTGCAACCGGGCCCGAAAAGAAGAAGATGGAGAGATACGAAATTACGAATGTTAGAGGAGAACGATAACATTTACAGCGACAAAATCGATGCGAAAATTGCGAAAATGTTTAATAAAACTCGACTCGTCTAAAATAGAGCAAAAAATCTCGCGGGCATTATCTTAAAC
The DNA here is from genome assembly GCA_917880885.1 of Limnephilus marmoratus. Classification (NCBI taxonomy): domain Eukaryota; kingdom Metazoa; phylum Arthropoda; class Insecta; order Trichoptera; family Limnephilidae; genus Limnephilus; species Limnephilus marmoratus. The sequence goes on along the minus strand of OU862917.1, from coordinate 26,021,517 downwards.
AGCATTTAAAGAAACACTGTGAATTTTTTCATACGTATAACTTATAAAATAACTGAAACAAACGTGTTAATAATAATTTTTGGAGCATACTTTGCGATTTTTTTCTATGGAGGGAATTTTATATAATTTGCGTTTCAACGCGGGCAAAGTCTAGATATTATCTTCAAGAATAACATATATATTTTTAAGAGCTTTAAAACTTGCCGTGTTTAAGCGAAATACGTAATAAATCGGTACAAATCCGGGTTGCGGGCCCTTAAATATTCTTGTAAGTACGATATTCATTTATATACTTGTACGCCTGTCTCGATACAGGTATATCCTAGTGAGACAGGCATAAAAACCAATATAAATACATATTTTATAAATAAATAAATAAAATGATTCCAAATTGGTTTCTTCGGAATTGAATATTTTAATCTGTTATGGAATGCCTGCTTTATTACGAGTAAAAGTAACATTATCTTGAGCACATTCTCTATTTTACGTTTAAATTACGATTCATTTTTCCAAATATGTTTATTTATATTATTCCTACACAAAAAAATAATAATCGCAAATGTGAATGTACACAACGTAGAATGTGAAATGTGCACACATAGTAATTATTATTGCAAGAAAAAGCCATTACCGACTAGGGAGGTACTTCACCATCATCTTAATAGTTTATTTTTTTATTTTATTTTTTATTTATTTACAAAAAGATACATAAATCATAATATTTTTTTTACAATAATTAATTACATAATACATGTATTTGAAGTACCCCCATAAATAAGCAGGGCTTGTGTGTATGGGGGGTGTTATTATATTGGTTCAATTTATTATTTTTTATTCAGTTCAAATTTTCAGTATAAGTTTTAAGCTGAGTTTTAAATTTTTTTATGTTACTGATCATGTTTCTGATTTTTTCAGGTAATGAATTAAAAAATTTAACTCCGAGATATTTATCATTTAACTGTCCTATTGTTTTTTTACATTTTGGAATAGGAAGTATTGATGTTTGTCTAAGATTTCTGTTATTTTTGAAGGGTGCAACTTTATTTTGAATATTATCTTTATAAATTTGTAATGTTGCGTGATAAAAGTATAACGCACTTAATTTTCAGACCTTAAATTGTTTGAATAACAGTTCTGATGAATATGAGTAGGGTTCTTTTAAATTGTTTTTATTATTAGTTTTTGTGATATGTAAATTGTTTGTGTTTGATTTGTATATGTACCGCCCCATCCTATAATGCCGTATTGTATAATTGATTGACAGAAAGCGAAGTATGTGGTTCTAAAGTTCTAAGTAATTTTTCGTTTAAAATATCTCTTATCCAGAGGATAACGTAATAAATACTCGCAATAGGTAGATAACTCAGCTAATTTTCCGATATATTATAGTCACTATTCATAAATTTAAGTACCGAATAGTAAACTCGGACTAAACCAATCAGTGGTTGAGTGGGCATCGCGTTTGGGTCCCACCCGGGCTGCGTGTGTTAGATTCCTCGGCTGGCTAAGTCCTCCATCACGACACAAGCAACATTTTCCGCTTAGGAGATTTTCAAACATTGTTGGAATATTCGTAACCCGGGAATATTTGTCTTTCTTATTCGTAACCCGGGAATGTTTGTCTTTCTTTAAAAAAAAAACAACTTTATAAATACTTAAATAAATCGAAAATTTCGCCATCCTACGGATAATCTATCAATAGTAGGTATGGTATTAAAAAAAAACTCATATTGGTAAGTACGTACTAACTGTTAAACCAAAATAATATATAGTGTCTACTGGGTAATTTCCGTTGTTCAAAAAATACTCGTATATCTAACGGTAATCTTTTTGGTTAATTTTCTTTCGAATACATTCGTTAAAAATGAAAGGAATTCTTCTCATGCACTTAATATTTTCTTTTCTTAACATAACGGGGGTGCTTACGGCAAATTAAAAATTTAGTTTTAAAGAGCTTTCTAAGCAAGAAGAAGGCTATAAATAAATTAAATTGAAAACGGGACTAAAGACACAGACGGTGGCGCCAAATTTTCCATCCCTACGACAGGTCCAGTGTCGAGATGAAAAAATAATATGCTCTACAAAGCAGCGTGGGAATTTACGTTCTGAGATGAGCGGCGGCTTTATTAATGTTTATTTATTATTTATATGTCATCAATTTGAAGTTCTTACATAAATTTCATGCATTTACAAGGTTCGGGGATTTAATTAAACGGTTAGTAAGGTTGTGTTTGAGGACCTAGCCATAATTTAGGTTATTGAGAAGATTATGAATGAACGGATGAATGTAGGCCTTACCATAGAGTTTAATTTTGTTTTCCTTCGTCTGCACCACGATGATGACATATCCTTTCAGCTCCACAACCTTTCCAGTTGATTTGCATTGAACGGTATTCATGTTTTGCGTGGAATTGATCATCTCACTTAACACAACCACATATATATAACAGCGGGTAGATAGTAACTAGTAACGTCCAACGATCGAGTAAAACTATCGAACTAGGTAGTGGGAGACGTTCCTGAGGAAGTAGAGCCAGGAGACAGTGACGTGCCAACGCTCCTTGAGGTCTCCGAACCAGCGGTGTCTCCAACACCATTTGAGCGCAGCGTGACGGCCGTCGCTGGACTGCGTCATTCTAGGTCCGTCAGTCACATGTCACAGTGTGACGGCAGCCCGCCAGCCAGCCAGGCAGGGCTCGCAGCGGCACTCTCACCCTGAACACCCCGCCACCACTCCACCGCACCACCCCACTAGCGCACATCTGCCTTCCGCCTGGACTTGGACACCCGCTTGTCTTCCAAATACAGGCTCAAGTCTTTCCGACATTTTTCTGGCCCGGTTATAAGGAAACGGCGATGCATTGTAAAACAAACGATAAGAAACAGTTACGCAAATATACCGAAAAATACCCCGCACGTAGGTACACCTAGAACCCGCGATGTTTCCGCGTATAATATTCACTTAACGCACTTTTGAACGATTTCCACACGGCCGCACTACTTCCGAGCTTTTGTATCGCGCGAGATCGTGTTTGGAAAACTGCGAACGCGAAAATGAATGTGATTTGCAAATGAAAATTGGTCCAGCGTCTATGTCGGTACGGTGGAGAGCAGGTCTGATCTCGCGACCCGTGCGGCGCGCGTGTGTGTGTGTGTATGGAGCAGAGAGACCAAACCCTCCGCTCCCGATCAATAATGCTCAGCATCCCTCTCGGATGTACCTGTCATAACGATAAACTACAACTCAACTACTTCTCTCCAATATTTTTTTCAGTACATATGTATTAAAAACTATGCGTGAATAAAAGACGAATTAAAAAAAAATGCTAATTAAAAAATAAAAACCAAAATATACCCTTCCGGCATAGGTTCCACCGAGATTTGAACTCGGATCGCTGGATTCAAAGTCCAGAGTGCTAACCATTACACCATGGAACCAAGGTACCACTTACGAGGAAAATGATGTTTTTAAGCATGTACCAAAAAATATCTAAAGATCATTTGAATGGTACAGTTCCCATTTACAAAAATATATATTTTATAAAATAATATGGAAGATAGTCTTCGAAAACAAAAAATAAGAACGCATTGAAAAATAATTAAGCTTCACTTTTTTGCCGCTAGATGGATTTTATTCATTGTAAATGCTGCGCCCTTTCGCGAATACTTGGAACTAATCTTCAACACGAGATTTGAACAAACAAGTTTGAGGCTATAAAATATACGTGTGTTCGCTGCCACAGTCGTAAGACCGAAAGCCGTGTTAGTGAATTCGCATATTTGAATATTGTTTTTCTAAATATTCCACCTGTTTTTCATCTGATTTTTTTATCATATTTATTCTGTATTTATCTTTAAAACTTCTCAAGTAAGAAAACGATATTTCTCATAAATCTTGTGTTGTGTGAAACATTTTTTGTTTTACTAAACTAGCAACACCCTTATGATCAATGTGAGAATTAAAGATGGCGGAATAATATACTGCTCATAACCAAATGAGCAAAAATGCCTTATTTTGTCATGTTTTAAGTAACGGTAGTGTCGTGTTAGCGGGTAGTGATTGCTCATTGCATACTAACAGGTTCGTTTTACCAGTGTTCATAGTGCCAGTGCCCCGGGAACTGCGGAATTGCGCATATCATAATCGGTGTTCGCGTGAAAGTGGTTTTGTGTATTGTTTTTAAGTTGACACCCGTCGAGATGTCCGCGCCCGGGTCACCCTAGAGGCGAGGCAGTGGGGCACGCGGATGCCTCCGCTGCTGAGGCACTCTGTGAGGTCCATGGAACCGTCCCGCAATGGAGATGTGGGCAGCTCGGCGTCGCACTCCCTCCAGGCGCAGGGCGCGCTTAAAGCCCCGCTCTCCCTGTGGACGGCGGTCTACGACTACCCGGCCCAGGGCGAGGATGAGCTCTCCCTGCGGCGCGGCCAGGTGGTGGAGGTGCTGTCCATGGACGCCAAGATCTCCGGGGACGACGGCTGGTGGACCGGCAAGATAGGCGACAAGGTGGGCATCTTTCCCGCCAACTTCGTGGCGCTGGAAGACCCGCTGGACAACGTCAGCTCGCTCATCGGGGACATCGATCCCCTGCGGATAGACTGGACAGAGCTGCAACTGCAGGAGGTCATCGGGGTGGGCGGCTTCGGCAAGGTGTACAGGGGCTCATGGAACGGGCTGGAGGTGGCCGTGAAGGCCGCCAGGCAGGAGGCCAACGAGGACACGGACCTAACGAAGGAGAGCGTGCTCCAGGAGGCCAAGTTATTCTGGTTACTGAAGCACGAGAACATAGTGTCGTTGAAAGGCGTGTGCTTGCAAGAGCCGAACCTGTGCTTGGTGATGGAGTATGCCAAAGGAGGCTCCCTGAACAGGGTGCTGTCGGGAAGAAAGGTACGGCCCTACGTGCTAGTGGACTGGGCCATCCAGATCGCACGGGGTATGCAATATCTGCACTGCGACGCCCCCATCAGCCTCATCCATCGGGATCTCAAGAGTTCTAACGGTAAATACTAAACACCTTTCATCATACCAATTTATTTATCTCTTTGCTTATCGTGATAACGACAAATAATCATAACACCGTTCTGATATCTGCTAGGAATCCATCTGTCATTCTTATTTATAATGTACTCGTATCGTATCTTCGTTCAATTTTCAAATAATTTTTATTACCACAAAAAAATACGGTGAAAAAAATAGTAGGTACCTGCCTACCAGGAACTAGGTAATAAGTGGGTTTACATAAGTCAATTTTTCGTAATGCTTTTCACGCGAAGCATAGGTACCTACCTAGGTATATGATTCCATTTCAATACATTATTTTTTGTTATTTTATAATATAAATCTATTAGTGACCGACCGAAGGTTCGGTTTCGGCAAGTTTCGACAAAAAAAATCAAGTTTCGGCATCAGTTTCGATTTCGGCAGACAATCTGCCGAACCTTCGGCCGCACCGAAACTCTGCGTCATTATCGCGCGACGTTCGGCTGACTTCGGTGAGTTCGTGGCTCGGGTGTTACCCGCCATCATCATCTGAGTTCGCATACCTATCCGGTTAAAATACTGCATCAGCCGGACTCAATTAATGAGGTCCTTTCTTTATTATGGAAGTGTTGATTATTGACAAATTTTCGTTCCAAGGAGTACCTAGTTATCATATTAAATGTTATTTTTTGTATGTTTTACTAATATTTATAAAATAAATAGTTATTTTTTCACACTCCAATTATTGTTTTTTTTTATTTTATTTCATTTAACACGTATAATAAGAATGTTGTGATTGTAAACGCAATTAAAATTAAAATACTCAATTAAGGAGGTTCTTCTTTTATATAATGTAAGTGTTGTTTATTGACAAATTTTTGTTCCAAGAACTAGGTACCTAGTTAACATGTTTTGTTAATTTTTATATATTTTTATATTTATATATAAAATATAAAAAATAAAAAAAAATTAACACACTTCGATATTATTGTTATTTTTATTTGATTTAACACCTTAAGATGATAGACTTCGTTTTTCGGCCCATACAAAAAGGACACCCGGGAAAAAACACTTTTCTACATCGAAAATTGCACGAAATGAATATAATTTTTTTGAATTGCCTTTTAGAAGGTTAAAGGTATGTCGGTATGTTTTTAAATTTTCGATGCGTTTCGTATTAACATAAACATTCACTGTCAAACTTGCATAACTTATCGAAAAATATTATTTAAGAAACAAGTGCTGCTAACTCAATTTCCATTAAGAATTTCAAAATTATAAAAACATACCGACGTAGCTTCTTCTTTCCAGAATATAATTGTTTTTTTAAATTACAATTTCGTGAAAGTTTCGGTGTAGAAAAATGTTTTCTCCCTAAACCCTTCTCCGAGCGATTTCTGTAGGTAAATCAGACAGTTTACAGCAGTTGTCCCGTTCGCACGTTTTACGGGTCGAGGCAAGGAGTGCATGGTTGGGGGGAGCGTCATCGTTTTCGGTAATAGTGATGTTAAGACTACATAGTTTACGCAACAATAGTGATGGGGTTGATATTTTTTTTAATTTATGATTCCTATTTAGTTTCATAATAATTTATTTTAGAGGTTACGGTCTAACACATTTATTACAATACGTAATATAATAATTTTTCATATAACTATTTTATAATATTACTCTAACTAATTCCTGTGAACACATAACGTTACTTGCAAACTAAATAAATAAAAACTAAAGAAATATTTTTGGACTTTCGTGAAATCGAAACAATCTTCCTTAAATAAATTCAATAACATGTTCCGCGGAAACTTTTCTTTAAGTGATGGGCAACAAATTTGCATTCTTTTTAATGATTATTTTCAATCTGTTTTTCTCAAACTAAAAACATTCCCACAAATAATGTAGATATAGTCAATAATAATAAAATGAGTTAAATAAATTTGAATTCGATTAATATTAATACATACATCTATTTAAATATCTGAAAATTTTCAACATGAAAAAGGTATTAGTTGTGATAAATTACATTCAGCTTTGTCCTGATGAAGAGAATATCGTTCTTAAAACATGTTGACTTTTTAAATAAAGATTACCGTGGTTAAAATAAAGTGTTTTTAATTATTTCATTAATAAATTGGTGCCACAAAGTGAATTTGCAAAATTTGAAGAAACAATTATTATCACTCAACAACACTGTTCTTTACACTGCAGATTTCACGGGCAGATCTGTTGAGTTGAAGGGGCAGTTCACCGATTTTGTTCTTAATTCTACGGACAAAAATAAACAAGTTGACTCTAACTATACTGATTTTTCTAAGGCTTTCGGCGAGGCGAATCATGACACACTCTTAAAAAAACTTTAAAAAATTAATGTAAGTGGACATCTACTCAGATGGTTCTCATCTTACATTAAACATAGAAGCCAAGCTATTGCCCTTAAAGTTTACATGTCACAGATAATAACCATTCTCTCGGGGTAATTCAAGGTTCCCACTTAGGACCCCTGCTCTTTATTTTTATTTTAATGACATCAAACATGTCATCAGTCATTCCGATTTCATTATTTACGCTGACGATATGAAAATATACAAATGCAAGATATCGATATTTTCCACTGTACCATTGAAACATTTATAATCTAATTAACCTCGCAATGTACTAAATCAAAACTATTTTTATTGTTTATCTATTATTAATATTAGTTTTTACTTTCACTATGTAATACTATAACTTCTAATATCTCTACTTGCATAAGAGTCTGAAACCACAACAATTTTTTTTATATCTTTTAATATTTTTTAATCTGCCCTTGATGCCTGTCTGTATTCCATATTTTGTAATATCTTTGAGATCTGAAAGTTTTTGTTGTGTACTGTCATTTTATATCACAAAATAACAATACATCGCGTTAAGAGGGGTATGTTTTCATTGCTGTCAGACGATTAGCGCAAATAAGGGGGTCGCAATCGTAATTATTCTGATAGTTCCAATTTTTATATTTGTTTTATAAACTAATCGCCTGTTGTAAAATTCTAGTTTTCGACCTTGGAGCACCTGTGCTCGCGCTGCCGTTTTGAAAAAACCAACAGAATGTAAACCAAGTAAAACACTGTTTCCTCTGTTTCAATTTTTGACCTGATTTTGGTGGATTAGAACCTCGGTACATAATAGAGATGAAAAAAACATGACACATGTACCTAAATCTTTTATGATATTTTATGCTCTACAAAATTGGTTTTCATATTTTTTCTTAAAAATGCACTGGAAAAGAGATGATCACAAAAACACAAACCTAGTCGCGCAATATGCTTGTTTGTGCAAAGTCGTACGATTGTTTACGGCTTTAGAAGTAGAAGAAATTAGTCAATAAAAGTCATTGTTACAAATAGCTACTTTGGGCAAAATTTGCACTGGTAACGAGATATTTTAGAAAAACACGATTTTGGCGTGATTTCGGCTGGTTTTTTCAAAATGGCGGCATGAGCACGGGTGCGCAAGGTCCAAGGATTTTACGTCAGGGGACCAGTTTATAAAACATATTGAAAAATTGGAACTACCGGAATAATTTCTTAAAAATAAATTATTAAGATTATGTATAAAAAAAAAAATCGTTTCCCTCCAATTGTTTAAGGAAACTGATATTTTGGACCTTAGACAGACCTATGGTCTTCAATGTCTTAAATTTATTTACATGCGTCCAAATAACTTTCTAAAAAATTCAAATAGTACCAGCCAAAGACGTGGCACATGTGAGTATGCAGTACTCCACTACAAAACTAGGTTGTCCCAAAGGTATATTAGTTTTATAGCTCCAAAAATGTATGATTTACTATGTACAACCTTTAAAGAGAACATTTGTCAAAATCTTCAATCTTATAAAAAATATAGGTACCGAAATTAATTGGCTAAAAAACACTGAAACAGATATGTTTTTCTTATGTTTAAATAAAGCCGTTAAGTATATCTATCATTAGTCAGCTTTTATAGAAGACATAAAATATTATTTGCTATGTTTTTTTGTTTGATTTTTATGTTTTTAAATAACACTTGTAACATCTATTCTTACAAAACTTACAAATACGATAATAACAGTGCAGACTGTTATTATGTTGTAGTTTTTAATTGCATTTATTCAGTTACTTTTTTTAAATCCCTAATTTATGTATACTTAAAATATTCACTATAACCATAGAAATAAAAGTAAAAAATCAATATTATACCCACGCACAGGCATTGCCTTTGTGGATTTTTTTGTTCGTATATTTAGTATATTAAGCTTTTTTATATACTTTTCATAATTTTATGTATCTATTATAAGTATTGTATCAAAAATTTTCAATAATTTTTTTTTTTAAATTTACCATCGCGGATCGCTAATTCCTACAAAGACCAATGGCGGTGTTACCTGCCATCCAAATTGGCAAATCATCACCAATAACCATTTTCGATACCACAATGTATAACATATAATTTTGAATTACAATAAACAATACATTATTATATTATATTATATATTATAATAAAATTTATTATATTATATATTATAATATAATAAAGTTTATTATATAATAAACAATACATTATTAGATATATTATAAGAGTATTATAATAAACTATACTTTATTATATTATATTACAATAAACAATACATTATTATATTATATTAAAAAAAAACAATACATTGTTATATTAATATTATATCAAACAATACATGCATTTTCACTAACCTAGTTATTGCCAAACGTTCACTAATTGATTATAGGAGCCCATACCCTCTCAATATATTGAGTGAGGAATCACTAAGTCGCTAAATACTACGAAGAACAAATAATTATTATGCGGGTTGCTTAGGTAGGTACCTAGGTAGGTACGGCTGTACGCATTTCCGAGTTCCGAATACAAGATGCTAGACTCTAGCGGCTAGCGGCTAGCGGCTAGACCCACAATGTATTATAGCTGTGTGTCACTACTGTCACTAAGTGTGTGCGCTTATTGTTTTGAATTTCGTCAGTATGTGTGAGCTTCATCCGAGCGGGACAAAGCAGATATAATGAAATACCTAAACGTTCTGCGTTCGTTGCGAAATCTAGCCTCTTAACTGTCTGTATAAGTGTAAAAAATAACCCAAAGAGATTAGAACAATAGATTTTTAACATTATTAAAAAAGTTTCGGTTTCGGCCGAAACTAGTACTGTAGTAGTGGAGTACTAGTACTACAGATACCGAAGATTCGGTATCGATTGAAATTCCTGTTTCGGTCGGACACTATAAATCTTACCAATTAGAATGAATTATTTCATGTTATTTTTACGGCTTTATACATTATTTATTATTATCATTTATTTATTTTAGATATTTTTAACTTATTCTTTTTTTTTTTACCTAGTCATTAAAATGCTTTTCTGTGAATGTTTTAATTTTTTAGGTCATGAATTATTTTTCTGAATTTTCGTAAACAAATTTTATTTGCTGCGATAATGATTATTGATTTATATGACACTATCTACAAACATACTTTTGTTTTAACAATGCACGCTTAGATACGTTTTAAGATTTTCACGGGCAAAAGTATTCGCGTTATTTGTTTTTGGGCTGTTGTGCCGTGTTGCGCTATCTCCTTCTATAGCCAATATAGCTTATTGGCTATAGAAGGAGGTAGGTAAAAACAAATAACGAGAATGCATGCTTAGTTTAATTATTGTTTAGAACAGTTTACCTATTACTTATTTTATCTAACTGATTGTTATTAATTATTATGTTTATCTTGCGTGCGAACGTCTGAAATAACTCCAAAGAATTCCTTTGTACAGATTGTGACGATGATGTGTTTTTTTATCTAAAGTATTCAAGACGCTTATTCACGGCTAAATTGAGAAGTAAGTATTCATGACTAAATTGATGAGAAAAATATTTTAATTAAATAATAATTAGGTACCTAGGAACACATGTGGAAAAATAGGGTGGCGAAAAATATTGGGAGACGAAGCTAAACCATTGACCGAGAAGCTTTACGTTTTTTCCCTAAATATTGGTTAATATTGAGTTATTAAATCATGGAAAGGGAAGTATTAATCGGGAGTCGATGTTACTGGCCAGTTCTAGCGGTACGATTTCAACTCCAATATTGGAAATGTTGACGGAAGATTGATTCATTGACAATTCATTACCTACGCCCCTCATTAATTCATTAGTCCCCCGGTCAATAAACGAACCAGCGCGCGGGTGGTCCCTGGTCGAGAAGTCTGAATTAAAAAAAATCGGGACAATATTCTGTTTATCATTATTGTACCTTGTCGTCAGTGGCCATTATGGTATTCCGTTTCGCCCCACCCAACCTACCCCGTTCTACTAGCATGTGCCACACATGCTAGCCTATGCCACTGACCATAAGGGAACGTACCCATACTACGTGACACGTTTAGGGGGGGGGGGGGTCTTCAAAATGTCACGCTCCATACAAATGAGCGGCGGGTTGCTTAGGTTTTTGGTCACCGGGGGGGGGGGGGGGGGTTAAAAATTGCAAAAAGTTGGTCACGTAGTATGGGTACGTTCCCTAAGCAGTGGCTTAGGCTAGCATGAGTGGCACCTGGGACGAATATTATTATAATATCTTACAATGTCGGCCTCACTGAGTAGGTAGCTCACCTGTGCTGAGGCCAGTGGCGGCTCGTGACTTTTGGGTGTGCTAGAGTGCTGATATTAAAAAAAATGGCATTATTGATGTTGTAGCCGAAAAAAATTTTTTTTATTTTTTTTGAAAATCAGTATTTTGTATGAAAAATTTCAGGAAGTTTCAGTTTGGTGGTGCGCCGCACCGATTTCCTGAAAAATCTTCATACAAAACACCGATTTTTGAAAAAAAAAAATATTTTTCGCATACGACAAAATCCATTTTTTAATATTAGCACCCTAGCACAACCAACCTACGGAGGCCTGCCACTGGCTGAGGCCTCCATATGTTGGATGATAGGGCGGACAACGTGGTGTCACCCCCCCCCCCCCCCCCCCCCCTCCCCCATTAAAGTTGACAAAACACAAATTTCGACTTCATAAAAACTTGTTCCGTCCTGGAGGGGGGGTGGGGGGTGGAGAATTGCGGTCTTGGGGGTGAAACTCGGTCGGGTAACCGCCCCCTCTCGCTGCACCACTGCTTGTGGTCCCTGTCGAAAAAAATAAACGTACAAGTGGTCCCGGGTCAGAAAAAGGTTGGGAACCACTGATTTAAAGCAATGCATCAATTATAATGGGAGATGTTTAATTGCCATATCTGAATAACCAAGTTCTTCTTTTCCCTACCCCATAACATATGTATAATGTTATCCTTCCCGAAATGAGTTTTATTAAACTCATTGGGAGTAATGTATTATAAATTTTATGTAATAATTTTGTAATATATTAACACTAATAAATAAAAAAAATTATGTATATCACATAATTCACCAATTTTGGTGGATCCGTAGTTCATTCAGTCCGAGTAGTTGGATTTCTCGGAAAACTATGACTGTATTATTTTTGAACAGCCTATACTATAGCTTATTTCATTTTTATACTTATTTCAGTCTCATAATTTTCTCATTTCATAACATACCCCTTTCCCTTTTAAAAAGTATATGAAGTGCGCAATGTGCCATTTCAGTGACAGTCGGTGTTGGTATTGCCATTTAAATAATGCGAACCCCGCTAATGGGGTTGTGTGAACCACCTCTCGCCGCATATTAATTGCTTCCGACTGACGGTAAAGTATAAATGCCGCGCTGAAAGGGGGTGGCGCACGTTATTGCCTTTCACCATTACCAGGGTTGTCCTTATCGATTCTCGATCAATACCTAATGAATGTCTACAAATATGTAAGGCTTGCTCGGTATAAAACTTTGGCGCATTTTTTGTTTACATTTTTTGGACAAAAATCCTCTCCACCCCCCCTACGAAGATAATTTTTAAATACAGTAAAGAGTATTTTTTATTGTAAACTCCAACCTTTTTTCTAATTTTAGAACTTCTTTACCTTCGCCACCTTTCTTTTCTCATTTCAATTCACTCCTTACTCCCTCCCTTAAGTTTCACAATATACCCCAATTTGCGATGCTACAGTCCCACTGGCTCTGAGCAGTTGGGGATCTTGTGCGATGTTTATTCAAAAAATAATACCAACACACTGGAGAGGAATCCTGGCTGGGTTGCTACACTCAGTTCCATGCCAACTCCGAATCAACCTCTGCGAAAAGTCATTAAAAACTATGAATTAGAAAATTAAAAATTGCCGCCTATAACCTAACCCAAGGTAACTAACGTATTTAACCAATTTTTTTCATAACTTTTAATGATTTTTCAAAGCTGTTGAGTTGATTTCCGAGTTGTCCGGTCACCGCTACATTCGTATCGTAGCCTTTTTTAATACTAGAAAATACCTCACAATATTCGACTCCAGATACTAATATCTACAGCCTGTATGTCGGACGAATATCAACAGCTCATATGTTGAACTAATATCTGCGAACTTCAGAGTGTTGACTAATATCTACAGAGCTAAGGTCGGATGAATATCTATGACGGTCCCTGTGTTGACTAATATCTACAGAGCGTAGGTTGGACTAATCAGCTAAATGTGTCCAATAGTCCGATATTAGGAATTTTTACATACATACTTACATAAATTTAGTTTTTTAAACTGCATACGCAATGTTACGTTATTCCAAAATGCTATACATAATTGCAAATCCAACCTCTGCCAGTGCTGTAGATATTCGTCAACACTTTGGTTCTCATAGATATTAGTTCGATTTTTTCAGTTTTTGGAATTTCTGTAAATATTAGTAGACGCCTCCACAATATTCCACGTTTCCTATCCCATTAGATGTTATCTTTACTATCTACGAGCGTTTATCAACTCATATTCCGTTTTTAACGTGACACCTCACAAGTCACAAGATCTCTTCGGTTTATAGTCTATGTACGACCAGCGATTTATATTATGATAAATTCTTCGTAATAAGATATACCTATATAACTGTAATTTTTCACATACCGTTCTGTATGCATTTCCACAACGAATCCATAATGAATGACCCTTGGGAGTACGATATTTAAATTGATAATGTGGTATCGTGATTTATTTTTGGGGTATTATTTTGATTTACTATGCGCTAACTCCTTCTTTTACCCAACGTTTCGAACAGCATTACAGTGTAATGTGTAAAGGTAATTAGGGGGCACACATAATTTACGTGAGCAGTTTTTCTTCCAATCTAGACCCCCCCCCTTGGTGAGATAAATTTGGGCCACTTCGTATTTTCTTTTCAAGTATCGTGGGATTTTGCTGGACCCCCCCCCCCCCCGCTTTTGAGCTCACGTAATGTACGCCCCCTTATATATCTGCCCTGATGATGGACATTAATGGTGTTCGAAACGTTGGCTAAAGAAGGAGGTAGGGCAACACGGCATAATACCCCAAAAATAGTGCGTTACTAATCAAATCGCTTAGCTGATCGGAGGCTCCGGTGGATCGATTGTGAAATTGGAAACAACGGCAGATAGTCAATTGAAATAAATATTGATTTTATAACATCCATATTATAATATTAGGTCCTTACGTATGAAATTGACGTTTTGCCGTACTGGCAACTTTGATCTCAAATATCTTCTCTTTGGTTAGGAATTCCAAATTCAAATTTATACATTTATACTCATGTATTTGTGTTTCGAAAATTATAATTCATTTGTTTTTTCCTTAATTGTTCTTTTTTCTTTGCTTCACTTAGTTTACAAAATGGAAAACTTGAAATATCGCGTTATTTACGAGTACGAGTTCCACCGTGGCACCAGTGCTGCAGAAACGGCTCGAAGGATTAATGATGTGTATGGCGACGGTGCCGCAAAGGAAAACACAGTTGTGTTTTCTTTTTTTTTGTGTCGTTCACTACAGCTTTCTTAAATCTGGCCAGACGATTACGGCAGATGTCTATTGTCAGCAACTGCAAACCATGATGGAAAAGCTAGCTGCTAAACAACCGAGGCTGGTTAATCGCTCTAGGCCACTGCTGCTTCATGACAACCCTAGACCACACACTGCACAACAGACGGCTACCAAATTAGAGGAGCTTCAATTGGACATCCACCGTACTCTCCGTACCTTGGCCCAACAGATTACCATTTTTTTCGAAATTTGGATAACTTCTTGCAAGGGAAAAAATTCAACTCCGATGGGGCAGTCCAAACCGCCTTCAAAGATTTTATTGATTCCCGTCCGAATGGTTTTTTAAGTAAATGGTACGATGAACTACCTATGAGGTGGCAAAAGTGCATAGATAGCAATGGTACATACTTTGATTAAATAAATATATTATAATAAAAAAAACGACTTTATGTTCCTCCCATACAAAACGCCAATTTCATATGCAAGGACCTAATATTAACCTTGTTCCTGTTCGTTCTCACTCTCCCCGTCAACATGTCTGCTAAATGTTAGAAATATCCGAATCGCACTAAATTCTCTAATAATGATAATTATCTCGGGGAAAGGAAATTCCTTGTCGAAAAGCAGATGTCACCGAGAATAGGAATGTTTCCAAACTGCCTGCATTCCTTTCTGCACTCTCCCCTCCGCAACTCACACCCCTTCTGCTGCCCGGGAAATTTTAATATCACTAACGTTGCAAATTTATTGGAGTTTCGCGTGCCGGCGCGACGGTGTATTTTAAGTTTCTTCTAACATCATCTAGCCAGGTACCCACTAAACGTATATACATTATAGTTCTAGTTATTAACGGGGTACTTTTATTCATTGTAGTTATGGGTAGAAACTTTCCGACTGAGCTTACAATTTTTGTACATAATTTTCTAGTTTTCGTGCCTGTAATTTTGATTTGGAAAAAACGTCGAATAACCATTATTTATTTGGTACTTATTAGCATATAGAGCATTGGTTCTCAACCTTATTTTGCCCACTTTGAGAATTTTTTTTCTAGAGCCCCTCCTCTAGAAGGGGGGGGGGGGGCTCAACTGTCGCGGAATCAACAATTCGATTAAAAATATATTAAATTATTTCTTATAATACCTTTTCGTTTAGCAAGTATTTTTTTTATGTATTTTAAATACTTGCTACCTCCTTCCTTCATGTATTCATGATATAGTTTCAATTCTTAATAATAAATAATAATAATACACATAATATAAAAAAATTCATATCATTCAATTCAATGTATATCTGAATGTAATGAAATCTTTCAGTTCAATCTTCATCCATTTCCCGAACTACCGAAATATGTCAATTTTCGCACACATGATAAAAATGATTCAATACATACAACAACAAAAATTAAACAATATCAATATCGTGTTTTTTATCTGCGCGTGCACTCACTGTGCCATCTTAACGCCCCCTAATTTTCTCTGGGTCTTCTACCGCCCCCCTGACGCCCACAAGGGGTCGCTATTGCCCACGTTGAGAACCTATGGTATAGAGAAGGGATGGCGAACCTTTACATATCAATGTGCCATTTTTCTAAAGAAATGTTTAATGAGGTCATAGACGTGCCATCAAATAATTTTGACTTTGTGATAATTGGGAAAATAATAATAATTAATTCTTACCATCAATTAAAAACTCTTTATTTAGTACAAAAAATAGGAACGTTTAGCATTATACGTGTAATTTAAATTAAAGTAAAATTAGTGTGACTTCTGTTGTTGCAGGTTAGATGACAAATAGCATATGTAAATGTTGTAAGATATTACTTAAGCAGAATGCATGCTGAACTGGCGTCATCTGTCAAACTCTCTCTAACCGACTCTTTAATGCTATTCATCTCTGAAAATAATGACTCGCAGGCATAGGTTGATGAAAATATTGTTAAAATAGCATGAGCCAGCTCCTTCAAACAATTAAATGTGTCTGGTAACGCATTCCATGTTTCCAAAATTTTGTTATTAGCATTTTCACCTATATTATTACCTGTCAATTTTTCTGTTTCAATTAATTCTAACTCTCTTCTTGTTTCAACAAATTTTTGAATTCATATTGAATTAAACTGGAAATCAATCAGCTGCATTTCAAATTCATCAATTTCCAACCAATCGAATGGGGAAAAATTCAGTTTATCAAATGACGTCACATCACTTCACACTTTTTTCGTAGTGCATAATAAATTTTGTGATCACTGATCGCTGACGTGCCCAAAATATTATGTCGCATGCCATTGGTTCGCCATCCCTGGTATAGAGGGAGCATTCCCTTGTAACTTCCACGGAATTGATAGGAAGAAATTGTACGCCACACAAATTATTCCAATTTAGGTAAACATCGCCTCATACTCGTACATACTCGGTTGTTATTATAACTTTTGGTACAACCCCACTCAAGTATTTTATTCACTTGGTGTTGCCATTATTTGCCATATCTTCCTAAGCCATCCCCGATATCTTCTTTCGTCCTTTTGCGCGTCATATTGTCATCTGTCTTATGTTTACCTATCATAATATTATTCATTCATTACGCTTAATTGGCCTGAATTATTTTTTTATTCTTAGCATTATTCGTAAAACGAGGTTTTGACAATACAACGCTCAGGGATGTCATCAGTCTACTTTCGTCCTTCTTCTTATGGTAGACTCCGCTACTCTATAATCCAGCACTATCGCGGAATAATTAAATGGTAGATCTGCGCCAAATCTATTTCATTGTGTATACATACAACAATATTAAGTGTATAAAACTATTATATTTTGCATATGTTAGAAGACAACTTGAATACAATTCTCCCGTCTGGAACCCATATTACAATATACATGTACAAGCTGTTGAAAGAATACAAAACAAATTCTTACGTTTTCTCAATTTTAAAATGGGTATTCCAGCAATTATGTTGAACTACAACACTATTTTGAATGATATAAATATGCTGAAATTGTCAGACAGAAGAACTTTCACTGACTTGGTATTTCTGTATAAAATTCTAAATGATTTAGTTGACAGTCCGATATTGCTCGAATTGATAAGCTTCCGGATTCCAATACGTAATACTAGAAGTCAGGATTTATTTCAGTGCAGTAATTCTGGAACTAACTACCATATATATTCCTCTTTGCCCAGAATACTAATGGAGGGAAACAATTATACCAAGTCAGTGGACGTCTTCAATTTATCTTTAAACAAATATAAAATATTGTTACGAAGGCAGTTCAGTTATGTTCAATAACTAACTAACTAACCATCACGCCGTTTCCCCGCAGGGGTAGGCAGAGAGGACGGATCGCCAAACAACTCGGTCTTGGCACACACTTTTTGCCTCACTCACATTCATACATCGTCTCATACATTCTCTTCTATTATTCTGACTTTTGACATGGCCCGACTCAAGTATTTGATTCACTTGATCGTGCCATGTCTTCCTCGGGCGTCCCCGACTTCTTCTACCATTCACATTCGCATCGTATATTCTTCTTACACTACTTTCTTCGTTCATTCGCTCTACATGCCCAAACCATCTGAGGGTCCCTTTCTTAATCTTACTCATTATGCTTACATCAGCCTTACATTCTTTGCGGATATCCACATTTCTCACACGATCATACATTGTTTTACCGCACATACGTCTCAGGGATCTCATTTCAACAGCATTCAGTTTACTTTCATCCTTCCTCTGCCAGTTCCATGCCTCACTGCCATACATTAGGGTAGGTACCACGACTCCATTGTGGACTGCTAGCTTCGCTTTTTTTGACAGATTTTTATTAGCGCCAACGGCATTCAGTCCGCCATTAATGGAGTTACCGGCATTCACCCTTCTTTCAATATCTCTTTCAGCCTTCCCATCTCTCGTAAACATACTACCCAGATACACAAACTCATCCACCTGCTCCAAGTATTCATCATTCACAACTATGTTGCATACTGTTTTCGTACTCTCTCTTTCAAACACCATGACTTTAGACTTACTTCGTAAAACGAGGTTTTGACAATACAACGCTCAGGGATGTCATTCAGTCTACTTCCGTCCTTCTTCTTATGATAGACTCCGCTACTCTATAATCCAGCACTATCGCGGATTAATTAAATGGTAGATCTGCGCCAAATCTATTTCATTGTGTATATATCATGTCCAGAAAACATTTTCCTGTCGCTTAAAATGACTCCTTTGTTCCACGTACGGCATCCGTACCAGCACTTGGCTGAATTCGAAAACATGCTGAAGCTTTTACCCCGGGAAACGCCGGGTGGCTTTTCTAACAGTATTAGATTTCAGAGCTGACCAAACGTTGCAAATTAGTTTTGCCGGTATAGGATATACATAATTACAACTGATATTTAATTTTACATAAACAGTTGCTTATAGGTTCGTTAGTTGCTCTAAATCAGGGATCCGCAATCAGTTGATGGCGAACTACACGAACGCTTTGAACGTGGCTTAAAATACAAAAAACCATTTAATTATTTAACAACACGGTGGTGACTAGTACTAGGCGTTAACGATAATTCTATCCAACGCCAACGTCGTTATCGTTGGCAATTTTCAACTGTTGAAAATAGCTGTTGAAAATAACGTCGACGTTGACACAACTATAATAAGATATCGACACGATACTAACAAAAAAACAAACAAAAAATGTATCAAAATCGTATTAAGGAATTCCTTTTAACGGGTGGTTCCCCGGATCATTGATGTATTATTAATTATTATTATCTCTATGCCCCACGCCCCACACACGTAATAATAATCCTATAATAACGTTGAAAGTTGAAACTGTTGGAAGACGTTGGTTTCGGTGTTGAAAATATTACCCTATTGAAATATTATAACGTTGAAGATATATTTTGCTTGTCACTGATAAATTCGCTTGTTGCTTGGCGCTACGGATCGGCCGTATTGGACGGGAAAATAAAAAAAAACGTGCAGTATGTACGTACATTACCAAAAGACCATGCCTAATTGGGTATATTATCGTTCACGAAGTGTGATCTCTTGACCCTTTTGATTTTATCATTCCAACACCGTTTAAAACAAGGTACGACCGGCGTTGATAATTATCAATAGGTTATTTTTTGCTTGTCGTTGATAAATTTGATTGTTCCCTGGTGCTGCGTATCGGCCGTATTGGATGGAAAAATAAAAAAAAAACGTGCAGTAGGTACGTACATTACCAAAAGACCATTTAAAATATAGAGTAATGTTATTCACAAAGTACAAACTCTTAACCCTTTTTATTTATTAGGCAGTTGAATCGTTGACTGCGTTGAATAATGTTCGCATGTAGGTATTATTTTTCAACTGTTGGCGCTAATTATTTTCAACAGCGTTGGACGTTGAAACAATATAACTATTGTTTCCAACGGCTAGTTATATTTTAATACAGTACTAGTGGTGACTGCAACCTTTCAGCACCAAGCGCCACTCCTGAGTGAGCGTTGGGCCCGAGCTCGCTCACGACCACGCCCTTCATAATAATAGATTTATGTACTTGTTTCTTACTTGTGTAAATATATAAATATGTATAACTGTATGGGACTTGTGGGATTGCACTATCCTCCCCACATCCCCATTATTATTAACTAGCAGACCCGGCCACACGTTTCTGTGGCTAACGAAACTCAATGCCATTACCCAGCCTTTATAAAATCCACACCACCCGCTTGCCAGCTGCCCGCTGCCCGCTGCCTGAATTGAATATAATTGAATATCAGCTTTTCTCTACTATAATGAGCATGTATTATACATATAAATCTTCCTCTTGAATCACTCTATCTATTGGTGAAAACCGCATGAAAATCCGTTGCGTAGTTTAAAAGATCTATGCGCGCATACATTTTGAGCGACTTTATTTTATACTATGTAATGATTAATTAATACTAGCCTAAGGCCTTGTCGTTGCCCGGGCTTTACACACAGTTTTTCGAAATTAGATGTAGTTTTTATCTTGTTTACATGGTCAAGTGTGTTTCATTTCAAAATTCCGACACTCTCATAGACATCAGAATGAATAGACCAGAAGATACAGATCAGGGGTAAAACCAAACTATGGGGGGCGAAGAGAGAAAAGATACTGTGATTCGTTAAAAAATCAATCTGACAGTATATAGGCATCTCGCATTATAATATCACCATTTAGTTCTTAAAATCAAAATCTGCTTTGAATGAATAGACCTTTTTACATGGGAGCGCGAATTGCTTGCCACGTTAATAACATATTTGCTAAGGCCAAATGCTTGCCCCAAAAACATTCGCCCCAATTCACATAGCAATATTTTGTTGCCGTGTTTAGTTTAGACACTTTTACAAATGTTTCATAATTTACTTACCCCTGTAATCAGCGACGAGGACACTGGAGAACCGCCCACATTCGCTATGTATTTATAATATGTACCTATAATGTATAGCGCAAGCTGCCGTTTTTGGCGTGTTATTTTGTAAAACGTATGGACGTTAGTTCCGCGCTGGTCACTACAAGAATGATGACGTCACATATTTTAGATTCAAGCATGGCTCTCTCCCCTCCCCATGGAGCGAGCGGAGCTATAGCCGGTTCCATGGGGAGGGGGAAATAATACGTTTTTATCACTTAGGGCAGGTCCAGATATATTCATATGTCCGTGGTCACTCTGAACTGTATATTTGTATAAAAATCAACGCCCGCCACAGACGCTCATAAATAAATTTATTAAAGATGCCTTGGGTAATTGTTATTTAGGTATTTTTGTTATTATCGCCCTATTCCATTTCCCTGTGTGTAGGTTATGTATATACAGTACGACTTATTTGGAAAAATTCCGATGGAAATAACACGCTTATTCGGATCAATGCACATGTGTATTTACATATATGGGTAGGCATTTTCGAATACGAGTTTCAAGAATCATGAATAATGTATAATATCGAACAAGATTCACTACTAAATCACGAGAATTCTTCACAATTTGTCGCCGACTATGTTCCCACGGTTTGGAATAATTTTCACGCGAAATGCGTTGGATTTATCCCACTTAATTTTAACACAAGTACGGCGTCTTCCTGTATTTCCGAATTAGTTTTGGAACCTGAGTCCCTGGGTGAGTGATACGAGTTCAATTCCGCTGAACTGCGTTTATCGGAACTGCAGATTGCAGGGCGAAGGTTGCCTTGATAGTAGCCGAGATGGTACTTTTTTAGTGTATTATTTTGCTTTGTGAAATTAAAACATGTTTTTTCTCACATGATTCCCTAAACTAACTTTTCATAACTCCTAATGTTAATAAAGTTGCAACCTGAAAATAGTGGCATTTTCCTTAAAAAATTCTGACAAAGAAGTGCAAATATACACAAGGTGTTAAGTAACGTATTTGACTTATTTACCTGTGATTCCTGACGGAGTATAAAAGAGATTTTGGAGTAAAAAATGTAAATGAAATGTTGGTCTCCGGTAACATTATAAATTTTTTTTCGACTTATAAAACATAAATATCAGTAGGTATTGGACAATTAGGATCAGGGTGAGGGTTTGTTTGGTTCGGCTGAGTGGCCAGTGATGACATTTGGAAGAAATTTTTTTGTTTGGTTTTGAAGAAAAAAAAAAATCAAAATATTCACCGGAGATCAAAATTTCGCATACCCTTTTACTCCAAATAATGTTAGGTTACAGAATCACTGGTTAAAGAAGTCAATTGCATCCCTTAACTTCCTTTATATATTTTTTTAAATTTTAGTTGCTTTTATTTGTTTTTCAAATTTGTTATTAACCCCTGTTCTTAAGTAGTGGGGGTCAATTTTTACCCCACGGCTACGAGTCTCACCCCCGCGACAGATGGTCTCGCTGCAAATTCAGCTGTGGGGTGCTTACTGCTTATTCCAGGTGCATCGCGTAAGGGTCAAATTATATATTTGATTTATGCGTCTGTTGGGATATTATACTCCCGCTAATGGACAAGCGCATTGCATGCTTGGATGTATCTATGTAATACACGGTCACCCAATGGAAATAGCACCACCTTTTTTATTTTTATTAATTCTAGACTTTCAATTTGTGATGTCCTATCTATGCCTGTCTCAGAAAATCCTGTGTTGAAAGCAAGCGCTTTAAAACACGAGCAGTTTATGATAAAAATACAAATAACAACACAATATGACATTTAAAGTTTTCTTTGGTGACCGTTTTGCCCACATTGAGGCCCGCCTTATTAAATAATGCCGGAAAATAAGTGTATTTAATCAATATTTAAAATATACATATTGAAGATAGTAAAAAGGCCGGCTTATTGCCAATTTATTCCATCCGACCAACAATTTTATAGATTTATTTTTCGAATATGCAACCGTAACAAAAAGTTTCGTTATCGCAAACAGAGTTGAGTTGATCAAAGTACTCGTATTGTATACTGGTGCATTGCTTGCATATAGCATGTTTCAAATTTATTTCTCGACTCCGGAAAAGAAACTTTCAGCGAAATATAAATAAAGTTTAATTTTATAAAGCAACAATTTGCAGTTGTTTCAGTTTTTTCGAGGTAATTAATTAATGATTTAAAAAAATGCAAACTAAGAACTTTAAAAAAAAAATTAAAGTGCTGTTCTCAGAAGCGGTACTTTTTTACGCAGGAGACCCTGAGGAATATGATTTCATTCAGGGCCTATGTCATCTTTGGGGATGTTATGTGTAGGGTCTTTTAAGGGAATAAAGGAGAGAAGGTTCTGGGAAGGAAAAAGGGATGCGGGGTGGGCAGAAATCTGGGAATCAGTGTGTTCAGGATTGACGGACGTTTGAATCCATCCCTCTCACTTCGGTGCAAGGCGATGGGTCGAGAGTCCGGGTGTGGAGGTCAAGGGGTCTCCTCAACCGGACTGTTCCAATCCCGCAGATGCGTCCGCCGCCAAGACCTGGACCCGGGCACCCGGGCTGGTATTGGTTATCCAATTATTATTTCCCGGAGCGCGATTCCTGTACCTACCCGCCTCCCAAAATACTGATTGAAACATTTCAAACATTACATTTTTTGCTATCATACGTTATCTATTAAAAATGTTTTCCTTCCTGCCATAAAAATAAAGTATCATGTGGAATGGCACGCTGCAGAGATAATTTAGATAAGTCTTTATGACAATTACGAAATGGTATCTGTGTTGTGATGTCATTTATGTGTCTACCTACAGTATTACAGGTATCACTATCTAGGACCTAGAATCTACGTAGTCCAATAAATTATAGTTGTTTAAATTCACGTTATTTTTATATTGTATAACATTTTCTTCCACACATTATATTACTAGCTAGTTCCCGGCATGCGTTGCTATGCCATTTAATAAAGAAATTGTTTCTCCCTGTGTGTCCTTTCCCATTCGTCCCGTTCCCCTTCTGCGTCCTCTTCCTCTCCCGCGTCCAATTCCCCTCTCGCGTTTCCACTCCGCCTCCTCCACCTTCCCTCTCCCCACTCTACTCCCCCCTTCCCCCGTCCCGTGAACCCCCCTCCCGAGTTCCCCCTCCCCCTCCCAGGTTCCCCTCCCACCTCCTGGGGTCCCCTCCCACCTCCCACGAACCCCCTACCCGAGTTCCCCTCCACCCTCCCGCATTCCATACATTCAGTGCCGGTACATTCAGTTTTCAAACAGCTCGCCTGCCACATATTGCAATTTTTTTATACAAATTTCATAATGCTAGAGCTCACTAGTAGTTTTATGCAAACCTTGTCCTGACAATAACGAACACAAAAAAATCCAATTTGGTGCTGTCGTTCGGAAGTTATGCGCGTACATACATTTCGGCGATTCATTTTTAAACCCGATTGTAAAGCTTTTAAAACAACTTGGATAACCAACACCTCTGCCATAGGTCATCCCAAGTGGTTCGCTACGTTTGGTGACTTAGCGTGCCCGGGTTCATGGGTCAAGTTTGTCAAGACCCTCCAGAACGAATATCAGCTTCCAGAACAGATATCGTCTAGGGAGGCGGATTACATACTGGCATTATTTGTACCTGTATTAAATGTCAATGAATGCCCGGGTTGCGATTAATGAATTTTGGATTTCAGACGTAATATATTTTTTTATTGGATTGTCTAAAGGTCTAAGGACTAGCTAGCATTGTACGATTTACGTGAATATCTACTAATAATCTAAACTATACATACTCGTATATATAAAAATTTAGGTTACGTATGTTTGCGTTTGCAAATCTCAGAAAGTAATTGAAGGATTGACTCATTTTTTTTACAGAGAACATTGCATTTTAGCAGAAGAGTGTTTCTATATATAATGGTACACTCCGGCGTTATGAAATTTGTTTTAAAAAAAATTACTAAAGGTGGCGCACGAATGGTTTGAAAA
Organism: Limnephilus marmoratus; assembly: GCA_917880885.1. Classification (NCBI taxonomy): domain Eukaryota; kingdom Metazoa; phylum Arthropoda; class Insecta; order Trichoptera; family Limnephilidae; genus Limnephilus; species Limnephilus marmoratus. The sequence goes on along the minus strand of OU862917.1, from coordinate 25,996,262 downwards.
TGTGTGTATTTCATATATTTTAGCGGCAGAGAGGGAAGGCAGGAGGGGGAAGATAACGAAGGAGGTGGGGTTCGCGGGAAGGGTGACAAGAGAGGGGGAATGTAGTAGGGAAAGGGGACGCATGAGAATGGACATAAAGGGAGAAATAATTTATTTCTAGGAATGGCACTGCATCGCATGCCGGGAACCAGCTAGTGTGGTATATTTATTTCTTTTCAGTAGAACTGGCATTCCCATTTGGGTTAAGTTAGCTGAAAACGCTGAGGAAGTTTGGGTGTATCTGGCTATTCAGATCTTGTCATTAAACATAACTAGAACCACTTCAAGCAACGTTTCGACTCTGAATTGTGGTTTATCGCGAGAGCGATTCTCAAGAGTATCTTCCACTCTGGATGAGTTTACAAAAGGTCTGGGTGTCCTCTGATCTGTGTACATCAATTTTACCATAAATACTTAATTATTGGATTTATTTTTAATGTCATAATATATTATCAAACATTAGAATAAATACGAACTTAACAATTTAACTGTTGGCAGCAGCTACCCAGTGATGTTTTTAAGAAAATGTTACCACCGTGTTCATTGATGAAATACATTCAAAATTCCTACATTGTATGCTCAGTTGAAGGGTAAACAATACATATAACATTTTTTCCTCCTGCATGAAACCTTATATTTAGCTTTGCCGTGCATGTTTGGCGTTTGCGTGATGAGTGAAATAATTTACCGGGACCTATATCAGGGAGAGTCGAATATTAAAAATTCACATAGGTAAAATACCAGTCAAAAATGCATTTTGTCGTGGTATTCATAATTAAATTACGATTAATTATTACCTTGTCTTTTTTTCGGCCAGTTTTAGGATTATTATTGGAGGCATGTTAGTATCATATGTTGTTATCTCTTATAAAATACACATTCAACCGGAAGAAGAGGTTGCAACGCGGATCTCAGCGGCTAGATCTGATCATAGGTAGATATGTAAACTAACGACCGTTGTTCCCAATCCTATTGATCAACTGTTGAGTCGAATTTTGGTTCAACTCTTCTCAACCCAACCCCTTATATGTATCAAGTGGAGCACCTTATCCTATTGATAGCGGACCAGAGTATACGAGGCACTGAGAACCCAAACTGCCTCTCAGTGGGAACTATACGAGATGGGCATTTCCCACGTTGGCCGATCGTCTTCTCGGGTAAAAGGTAATCCTCTCCTTCCATCCTGAAGGACTTTCGGGACTTCAAACGGCAAGTTGGATGTAAGACGACATCATCGTGCAAAGGTATTGCGTTTTTTTGCATCCCCTGCTTGTATTCTCTCAGTCTATTCCTTCTGATTTATGCATTCTGGCTAAGGTCGCTGAGAACGCAAAATTTTGTTTGATTCGTTAATCGACATGCTAATCAATAATGATCATCATTATTTTTGTGCTAAGTCAGTCAACAAGTTTAGTGGTGTACAATGAGAACAACGTCAATGTGTTTGTAGAAATGCCTCCTCAATTTTTATCTAATCTTACGTGATATGGCATCATTGCTAAAAATACACGACAAATCAACCTTAGTAATTCGTAGTATTTTTGCTCTAACGTTTCTTAGGATTGGACTTTTGAACTATAGACGTTAAAGATAATATGCCTGGAAATTTCATATTTCTAAATGTGCTCGATTCGGTAGAATTTATATTATAAACATTTTAATCTTTAAAATGTATTATTATCTAAAAGTTGTGATGATGAATGTGTTTTACCAAGATATTGTGATCTTCATTTTTAATGTAAGACCGCACACGTCGACGAGTCTCGGCTGCCCGGAGCCGGTGAAACTATGGCACAGACATACAAAATATCATTTTAATACAACATGACGTATATAAATGATAAAAAGTAATTTTTTTTTTTTTTTTTTTTTTTTTTTTTTTTTTTTTTTTTTTTTTTTTTTTTTTTTTTTTTTTTTCATATATTTTTTATTAGTAACAGATATTTGGTTTTTTTTTGGCTACCACACTAGGCTACGCCCGTGTTGTGGTAGTCGTACATTTAATATTTTAACATTTCAAAAAATATTAAGAAATACTTAAAACTAAAGAGAAAAAAAAAGACCATATTTTAAAGAAAAGTAAAAATGAAAATTCAAATTCAAATTTTGAAATACAAAAATTAATAATGAAAATGAAATGTTAAGAACTCAAGTGTTCTGTATAAATTAAAACATATAATTATATAAATCAAAATTAAAAACATATATAAATTTAGTGAAAAACTAAGAGAAAAAAATAACAACATTTTAAAGTAAAATAGAAATACAAATGGAAATTAAAATTTTGAAATGCAAAAATTAATAATTAAAATGTAGTGTTAGAACTCATGAATTCTTTAAAGTGCGTTCGTCCCCTTTCAAAAATCCAATGTTGTACACGTGTTATAAAAAGAGAATTAGAATTACTTGACTTTATGTCAGTACTCAGAGCATTATATATTTTAGGATATATATATTTAATTATATATATATATTTAATTATATGCAGAAAGATACCAAACCTATTTTTTCTTTCAAAGTTTATAACCTGAAGTCCTCAAAATATTATTACTTTGTCGGCACATTTAAATAGTATTTTTTTTATTTTTTCCTTTAGTTATACATAAATAGACTGATATATCAAATGTGTTTATGTTTATATAATTTTAAAATGACATGCAATATTCGCTCATGGCTAAAAAGCTCCACTACATTACTCGCGAAGTTGATCGAATACGATAGCGTAGACACGAACTTCACTTCGCTTCGTGCAACTTCGCTTCACCTCGCCTGACTTCCGATAATTGTCGGTGTTTGCGCCCGAGTCAAAGGACTCAAAGTGCTTTGAAGTTCGAAGCGAGTAGTGTAGAGACGCACTTCGAACTTTGGCTAACTTCGTCGAGGACTTCGTCGAAGGGTCGAAGCGAGTAGTGTAGTGGACGTTTAAGGCAGGGGTCGACAGGCCACAGCTCTTCGGACATCTCCAATATCACCTCCACTCGACCAGCCTTTTTTTAAGGCAGTTCACCCTAAAAAGAGTGCTATGTGCTCAACCAGCCTTACAAGATGGAACCGCCGAACTTACTTCAACTCGAACAACATCAGTGTTGCCAACTCACCTCTTTTAGAGCTAGATGTTTTCACATGTTCTAGGTCTTTATTTTATACAGAACTTTATTTATTCGCGTGTGCGTGTGTCTTATTTTTTAAATATGTTCATAGTTACTTATACCTCAATGCAATCCTTACATGTTCACCTAAAACCCCTTTACATCATAGACATCCAAATGGATAGACAAGCAATTACAGATGAGGGGTAAAACCAAACTATGAAGAGCGAAGAGGGGAAAGATGACTGTCATTCGTTGAACAATCAATCTGACAGTATATAGGCATCTCGCATTACAATATCACCATTTAGTTCTTAAAAGCAAAATCTGCTTTGAATGAATAGACCTTTTTACATGGGAGCGCGAATTGCTTGCCACGTTCAAAACATATTTGCTAAGGCCAAATGCTCGCCCCAAAAAGACTCGCGCCAATACACATATCAATATTTTGTTACCGTGTTTAGTTAAAACACTTTTACAAATGTTTCATAATTTACTTACCCCTGTAACCAGCGACGAGCACATTGGAGTACCGCCCACATTAGCTATGTACACATTGATACGTAGATATATTGTATAGCACAAGCTGCCGTTATTTCGTTAAATGTATGGATGTCAGCTTCTCGCTGTTCACGGCAAGAATGATGACGTCACACATTTTAGATTCAAGCGAGGCTATATCCCCTCCCCATGGAGCGAGCCGGTTCCAAGGAGGAGCTACAGCCGGCGCCATGTGGAGGGGGAAATAATACGTTTTTATCACTTAGGGCAGGTCCAGATATATTCATATGTCCGTGCTTTACATCATAAAAACAACACCAATATCCGTATTATCATACTTGCAACGTGGTGTTTAAAGAATGTAATCCTTTAAAGATAATTCCTTTTTTTCTGTTTTATTTGTTTATGTAATTCTTGCTATCTGAAATATTTACTATCGGTAAACAAGATTACTTGTAATGAATTCTAGATATCTTCCGATTGCGTAATACAGTTCTTCAATTTATTTATTACACCTTAGCCTTTTTTTATCACGTAGACTTTGAACCGGCATAGAAAAATATGATAGTATATGCTTTGTATATTTTTACTATTTTTTACCCGGCTTGACCCGAGATACCTATATCTACATCGCCTATCTAGCGACCTTCAGTTAGTTATTGTTGAGATAATGTGTTAATCAAGTGCCCGTGTATGTTTGTTTAATATAATCTGCGTTTTATCGGTGGAATGCGAGATAATTCCTATCAATTAATTCGCCTTTGTGTTCATAGATATGCCCTATAAATACCTTCGGGAGATCCGTAATATGTCTGTACAGAAAAAGGTGATTCTAATCTCTAACGGTATTTATTTCGTATGACATTTTTACATCAGTGAAAATGAACTTAAATTCGGGTCCCTATAATCCAAGGAAAAAATACGTAAATATGAAATGGGGAAAGCGAAATGAGAGATTATTACCGATGGAATGTATTTTAAAAAAATTTTGTCACATCTATGCCGGCCGGCGTAGATGTGACAAAGGCTCTTGACTAGCATTCGGAAGGTCGCGGGATCGAATCCCGGCGTGGCAAATAAATTTTATTTGATTAATTTGTGTTATTTCACGATTTATTCATTTAAAAAATATATATAGTATATTTGCGGCACATTCCAGAGTGGAAGATACTCTCAGTATCGCCCTGGTGTAAGACCACCATTCAGAATTGAAACGTTCCTTGAAATGGCATTAGCCGTGTTTGGTGACCAGAATAGCCAGGTACTTCCCCACCTTCCTCTTCTCTATCTCCTTCCCCTCCCCACTACCTTCAGCCTCACAACATACCCCAATTGGGGATGCCATAGTCTCACTGGCTCCAGACGGGAGCAGCTGAGACTCTTGTGAGGTATCACTATAAAAAAAATAAAAATAATGCAATTAAAAATATATATATTTGCTCTTCTAATAAGACACCCCTTTGCAAATCATACGTAACAATATATTATTTTTCTACTAAAACCCTGACGAAAGATTCCGATCATAGTATTAAAAAATTTAAATCTTCCATTTCTTGGTAATATGTTCGACTCGTACAAAAGACCAATGAGCGTGGTTATTTATTCATTATAATATGGTACCGTTGTCTTATTTAAGCGCTTAATTGCAAATATCGATTTTCGACCCTAAATCGATTTTCCTGCTAAATGGAGTTAAATGTGCAGTTCTGTTTTTTTTGTGTCGGCTATATGGAGAATTAATTTTTCTTGCAAAAGTTATATACATACATTCACGTTGTAGTATTTATTGCATCTTAAAAATTAGGGTTATTTGCAAAATAACCTAAAACGTTAGAGTAGGTATTTAAATGAAATCAGCTCAGATGATCACATGATCCAAAATCCAACACGGCTGCCAGAACTTTTTTCTAACTTTTTGGGTTTTTAGCTCCACAAAAGAAGCGAGGCCCCGAGGAAAATTATTCCCCTCGGGTCCTTTTTCATCTTTGGGGATGCTGTAGGGGTCTTTTTAGGAAAGGAAGGAGAAGAAGTTCTGGGAAGGAAAAAGGTATGAGGGGTGGGTAGGAATCTGGGGGTCAGTGGGTCCAGGAGTGGGTATGAATCCATCTCTCCCACTGCAGTATATGGCGATGTTCTAACAGTCTCGCTGGAGAGGTCAACAGATCTCCCTCCACCAGTCTCTCTCGATCTAACCTGCCACTCAGTTGGTGGCAGGTTAGATCGCTGTCCGCCGCCAAGATCTGGACAAATCTTCATTTTCTTTGTTTACTCAAAAACATTAAAAGTCGTTTTAGGGGGTTTTGCGATTAAGGCAAACACATATCTACGCACGCTACGATTGCATTGGAATTATTACCTTATTCCTGCTAAATATTTCAACGTGTCCCATATAATATAGGCTGCCATGTTAAATATTTTGACACCTACCTACTTGAAACGAGTTTTTCCCAAAAAATCGTTCGTAATGGGTTCAACTATTTTCATTATTTGGCGTGTGGAAGACTCCAGATACTAATATCTACAGCCTGTACGTTTGACGAATATCTACAGCTCATATGTTGAACTCATATCTACGAACTTCAAAGTGTTGACTAATATCTACAGAGCGTAGGTTGAACTAATATCTACAGAGCGTAGGTTGGACTAATCAGCTAAATGTGTCCAATAGTTCGATATTAGGGATTTTTACATACATACTTACATAAATTAAGTTTTTTAAACTGCATACGCAATATTACGTTATTCCAATATGCTATACATAATTGCAAATCCAACCTCTGACAGTACTGTAGATATTCGTCAACACTTTGGTTCTCATAGATATTAATCAACAGTTTGAGCTGTAGATATTCGTCAACACTTTGATTCCCATAGATATTAGTTCGATTTTTTCAGTTTTTGGAATTCCTGTAGATATTAGTAGACGCCTCCGTGTGGAAGCCACAAAACTTCATTCTAAGCGTTCTTTTGAATCCGCAAACAATTAGTGTTAGGTAGGGAGATTTCTGTCTAAAAACTACAAACATATTGTACTTTTCTCTGGTTTTATCCGGTTTTTTCTCTTTATTGATTCTAAAACTTGGCATTCAACTTTTCGGTATTTAATCATTGTGCTAACGTTATTTCTTACACATATCTTGACTGATAATCGTGCCAGTGTTTTTGCACCGCAAAATGTATTTTAATTATATTACGTGTGGTCTACCATGTCTTATATAATAATATGGATTTTCTATAACCATCTCGTGACACTGTACCAATATTGATTATTGATCAAGCGAATATCAATAATTCATACACAACCAGTTTCCGTACAGAATAGGTACACTAAAACATTTGTGTATTCATTATAATCGGTAATCGCTCTATTTTCCGAAGAACTTTGCTCTAGGGATAACAGACCCCGTTTTATTTATTTTATTTATTTATTAGAGATAATATATTACAAAATTATTACATAAAATTTATAATACATTACTCCCAATGAGTTTAATAAAACTCATTTCGGTAAGGACAACATTATACATCTAAAGGAAAATTATTTTTACATAAGAACACGGAAATCAATGAACAATACATAGATTTTTAAATGGACTAGACACACTTGATACAGGTAATTGAAGAATTTATAAAAGTTACAAAGGAAGACAGATAACTTCGTCACTGGTTAATAAAGTTGCTTAGAAAATATCCTTTTAGAGCCTTTGCCAATATTTTTTTGTTTGATTCTGGTAGTTTTAGGACATTAGGTAATGCGTTGTATTGCGTATGTGCGATGTATTGTAATGAGTTAATTCCAAATTTAGTTGTGTGTGTAGATGACGATAGGTGTATTTGATTTTGTGATCGTGTTTTGTGCTGGTGTATATCGGAATTAAAGGCTGGTTTGGTGTTGGTGTGTGACGACTGTTGAATTATTTGTAGGATGGCAGTGGTGATGCTATATTTTGGCAGAATGGTAAAGGGAAGAATTTGTGTCAGTGAGTATATGTCTTTGACATGCGTATCCCATGGTAGATGGTATATATTTCTTATGGCTCTATTTTTGATTACTTGTATTTCAGATATTTGTTTCTTAGTAATGGTGCCCCTAACATTGCTAACATTGTTAGCATTTAGGCTGAGTATTCAACTAATTTGATAACATTGTTGACATTGTTTATTCAATAAAATCAGTCACGTTTGCAAATAAGTTATTGTTGTTAAAAATATTATCAATAGATTTTATTTATGTTTGCTAAAGAAATAAACTTCAACAGCCGTATGCGAAACCTACACATTCAATATTTTTTATGGTCCGTCAATATTTATCAAATATCGCGATATTTATTGAACGTGTAGGTTAGCCTATTATTGATGGATCACAGATTTCTAGATTCTTAAATTACGTGTCGCAAACCCACGGATCGTGATAAATATTGAGGCGTAGGCTACTCGTTCAATATTTATCATGTTAAATGAATAAAAACTTTATTATATTATTATCACAACACATATTATCACGATCCGGAATTCGGAATTCGAATCAATCGATATTTGAATCTAGAAAACCTGTCATCCATGTTGTGATCCGTCAGTACGCTAGCTTACACGTCACTAAAATATCACTATTTTTGATAAATATTGACGAATCACAATAAATATTGAACGAGTATGTCGATGGATAACTATCGACAAATAATATTGAACGGGTAACCTACGCTTTACTAATAAACGTGTTTTATTTTTTAAACAACTGATGTACAACCATTTATGTATGGTAAACGGTTGTGCATCTGTCATCGTGCATGACCGGTGAAAAGAGCATTTTAATATTGAAATGGATAGCGATAGCACCTGTTTCGCAAAACGAGCAAAAAGATACCGCCTACCCGAGCGGAATAGCGGTATTGAAAAGGTTAAAGTTTTGCGCTAGCCGCGAAAGCTCATACAAATATACACCCGTTGGAATCCCGCTTGATCCACTGCGGCAAAGAATATCGCTTATATCTTATATGTGAATAGGCCACCGTATATTATTATCGTTTGCATAAATGGTTTACATTCGCTTAGAATTTTCTTTTATCTTGCCGAGACACAAGTCAATCGTTTTACAGCGTACATAATATTACTCCTGTTGGCTCTCCGTCGCCTCGATGAAGCCATTATTTATTAAATGTCAGTTATTTGCCCCTGCCAGTAGTTATTTCATGAAACTTCATTACCTACGTATTTAATGGATATTCCTTACGATTTGAATGGGTTTACATTCTAAATATTAATCTTTATTGGTGGCAGTTAAATTCAAATGTCAACATGTTTGGTCGAATGCGGGCAGCTTGCTTTATGGCTAAATATTTTCTTATTTGGTTTTTATTTAATTATTATGATGAGATTGATACTTCAAGTGACTGATAATTAAAACCTTACAGCTATGAACATTTTCATTACTTTTTATTAACTTTACAGTAACTTTTCTAACTGAATGACAATATTAGCATAAGTAAAATTAGTCATGGTGCAACTCCCATTTGAGCATTTCTGTCAAATTCCATGCAAAATCAGAATGGCAACCATTGTATCACTCTAAAAAACTCTCGTTAAATAAGGAGCAAAATAGGGTTTTCTTAGGCTGGAGATGATTATGTCTGCCTCAAGTAGTCTCTCCCGTTCTGAACCGCCACCCAGGAGGTGAGGGAACGCTTTCGCCACCAACACCTAGACAAGCCTCACTCCAAGAACCCGGGCATTCCTGCTAAATCACAAAAATCGATTCCTGTACAAGTTCCTTGATATTCGGAATGTGCAGCCAAACAAACATTAGAATACCTTATTCAATAAATGTGCAAATCAGTGTGTAGGTTTTAGTTCAAATTTAAATGTCACGTCGTCGTCCTTGTTTTGATAATCAAAAGTCTATTATCAAAATTAATGGTGAAATATCTATAAAACACACCGTAAAATAAACGCAATACCCACGTTATGTTCAGATCAATCAAAAGATACTAAATATTTTTATTAATTGCCATTGAAACAGAACACATTGGATTGGATCTAATTTGAAAATAATAACACTAAGGAGCAAAATGAGGGGAATGGGACAACGTGAGAGGGACTCAAGAATCGACTCGATTGATAAGGATTGTATCGATAACTATCGGTATGTTCTTTTCGTTCCCTAGCATTATTGCAAACCGCTAACGTATAATAACAGTTCACAATGACTAAGGGTTCTTAATATATTCGACGCCAACTATTGTTTGTACGTCAGCGATCTGCAGTTGTCCTAAGGAACGATTAGAAGTTACTGAAAGTTATCGATATAATCCTTATCAATCGACCGTGCTAGGGGGCCCAGGCAGTGGTTAGTGAAAACAGTTTTTCGATAGTAGCTCACAAGTACAACAAAAGTATTTGCGTGCATAAATATTGAATAAATCGTCGGCCCTACTACTCTCAGAGGGTCCTGCCCGGCGAAAAAACCTCCACTCCTGCCGGTGTCCTTAAATTCGTTATGCCTAGAGATAACAAAAATAAAATATTTGTAAAATGCCTCATGCGTTGCCAACAAAAAATATTTTATACTAATAAAAATAGATTTGCAGGTGTTTTTTACATTAGCTCCACACGTGTGGCCCTGAGGAAAATAATTCCCCCCAGGGCCTATGTCGTATTTGGGGATGCTGTACGGAGAGTCTTTTTAGGAAAGGAAGGAGAGGAAGTTCTGGGAAGGAAAGGGGTGTGACGAGTGGGTACGAATCTAGTATGTCCAGAAGTGACGGACATATGAATTCATCCCTCCCACTACGTTGCAAGGCGATGTTCGGAGATAGTACGGCTGGAGAAGTCAAAGGGACTCCCTCAACCATTCTCTTCCCATCCACCCTCACCCCGTAAATCCGGGCACTCCTGCCAAGTCACCAAACGTAGCGAACTACCCATACCCGCCTCCCAAATTGTACCAAATTTAAGTTAAGTACTAATAACAATAACTCTTTGGAGGTATCCGGGAAGTGATGAAGGTTGCATGAATTAGGTGAGATTTTTTCAAGAATCAATAGAATTTCCCCTTTGAATTTTATGGATATCATAAGCGATTCTGTTCAGCAACATACCTCACCCCACCGGCAGAATCATTGGCAGGCTGATCCTACAGGCAGTAAGATAAAAAAATATAATTTTATGCCTTCGATAATCATCGGAGTGAGGTGATTTTGTGATAGCCTTCATTCTAAAAAAATAAAATAACATTCTAATAGTCGTCTTCATCGCAGACAGGTACATTTGTATCGCAAAGACCAATCTTAATTATTCCATTTCAACGCTCAGAGTGAATTTTACGATGAAGGAAATTAAACTGTATTATATCCGTAGTTCAATTAATTAATACTGTATCTAATCTAGATTCGTTTTAATATTTATTATAACACCATCGCAGCGCATAATATAGTTATTATGTAATATTATTATCACACCTGCTAAATTCTAACGTTTTAAGCCTTACTCTACCCTCTTATTGGCTTTTAGGATTAACAGGGTGGCCATAGACCTGGAATACCTGGAAAACCTGGAATTATCAGGGAATTTTACCGAACCTGGAATTATCAGGGAAATGTCAGGGAATTTCAAAAAAAATTTATAATATCAGGGAATTCCAAAAATAAAACTATATTTGTTATTTTGCAATTTGTGAAACTCCAAAGTTGTGTTTTATTACTTTTACTTGCGACTTGTGTTACAAAAGATATGCCGACAAAGACAAACTTGCAACACAATCATGTTATCTAGTTGATGTGTGTGTGTGTTTTTATTTTGTGTGTGTAGGTATTTTAACATTTAAATCAAGGTTTTTAATATTTATAAAATTACATTGCATCACTATTTATACCATAGCTTCGTGTAAATACATAATAAACCTTTTTCTAAACTTTAGTTGAATGCTTATGGTTCAGTTTTCTCTGAACCATAAGCATTTTCTTATGGTTCAGATATGGTTTCTTCTTTTCTTTTCTTCTACCCAAAGGGTATATTGTTTTAATTATTAATATTCTAAATCTAAACTGTTCCCTAGTATTGTTGCTTGTTTCATGTGATATTTGTTTTGTATCTCTTCTAATGTTAATGTTTTTTTTGTTTATTTTTCTATTTTTGTCTGGTCTTTTCATTTCTTCACAAATTGTCTTCAGGCGAAATATCATAAATTTGTAACAAGTGTATTTTTTGTTTAATAGATTATTGTAATGCAAAGAAATAATTTATGCTATAGATGACGGAATTCCCTTTATTATTTATTTAACAAACGATATCCCCATAGGAAACGTACCCATACTACGTGACCAACTTTTTGCACTTTTAACCCCCCCCCCCCCCGGTGACCAAAAACCTAAGCCCCCCGCCGCTCATTTGTACCAAGCGTGGTATTTTGAAGACCCCTCCCTGAACAGGTCACGTAGTATGGGTACGTTCCCTTATATCAAATTTAACATATCATGGAAAAATGTAGAAACTGCCCTGGTAAACCTGGAATTATCAGGGAATTTTGAAATCCGTTTTTTGTGGCCACCCTGATTAAACTTAATTTATATTAATTGCTTTCCAGGGTTGATTGTTTTTGCCTGGTATTATTAGACCTATCGATTGTCTATTGTAAGAAAATTACATTTTCGATATTTTTGTTCGACATTTCTCAGTGCACGTCAGTCATTATTTCATGGAGCTCGCGAGGAAAACCATAATATAATTCACATTTCCGACTACCTAAATGAACTTTAAAATTTTAATTTGTGTTTTTTTTTTCATTACAGTGCCAATGGATCTAATATTTTACTCGTGTACAATGAGAAATCACATCAGGGCTACAATTCAATGAATCAAATAACACGTAGAGAACAAAGTTTAAGATATCGTATAACGGGCAGATTTACGCAACTGACCACTAACAAACAAGATAAATGACATTTTAATGATGTGCCGTGGACAATGCAATGTGCTATCATTCAGAAAATGATTTTTTTTTAAATAATGATTTTAAAAAACCATCCAATGAACGATGTAGGTACTCGTATGTAAGTGGCTCGTAAGGCCAAAAAGAATTAAACTCTCAAGCCTCGGGCACATTCTATCAGAAGGTTAGAATATTTTCGCTTACTGTTTTTGAAAGATTATGAAATACTCTATCAAATTTTATTATTAGAAATAAAAATAATTTTTGAAATATAATTTTTTTTAACGCAAACCTAAAAAAGTTTTTTAAATGTCTTTTAAAAATGTTTTTTAAATGTCAGAAGGTTAGAATATTTTCGCTGTGCAATAAAATCCAAATAAACGCAATATTTCTGAACGTATCCGAAAACTAAAAACTGTTTTTGAAAGATTATGAAATACTCTATCAAATTTTATTATTAGAAATAAACCTAATTTTTTAAATATATTTTTTTTAATGCAAACCTAAAAAAGTTTTTAAAATGTCTCACCTTACGTTTTATCTAACTATAATTACCAAATAATTACTGATAATGATAAAAAAACAATACACACATATTTTATTAGACAAATGTATGAGGCGGGAATGGGTACCGCCGCCCCGGGAACCTTTATTGGATAACCAACACCTCTGCCATAGGTCACCCCAAGTGGTTCGCTACGTTTGGTGATTTAGCAGGAGTGCCCGGGTTCATGGGGTAAGGTTTGTCTAGGTCTTGGAGGCGGGTGACCAGGACATACTGAACTCCAGATTCCTACCCACCCCTTAAACCCGTTTCCTTCCCAGAACTCTCCTCTCCTTCCTTTTCTTAAAAAACCTCTACACAGCACCCCCAAAGATGACATAGGCCCTGAGGGAAATTATTTTCCTCAGGGCCTCCTGTGTGGAGCTCATGTAAAAAAAAAAAAAAAATCGTAACCCCACTTTTTTTCATTTCATGTAAAAATAATTATTAAAAAATTCATTCAATCTTTTTTTCTTTTTTTTTTTTAATTAAGGTAAGAAACTTTGGTTTCATGTAGGTGTACATTTTAATTCTTTTGTCGTTAACTAAGATTTGAATATAAAGCTTGTTGTTTTCTCTTTCTAAAACATATTTCTCACCATGATTCTAAGGGAACACCGATTTTTTATGAGACCTGTATTAGCTGTTCCCAGCTGATTATTCAGGATTTTATGAAAGATGAGACTGAGAAAGACATGGATTCAAAGATTGAGCAACAGTTACGACAATATTCGATACAAGACCCCAAAATAATAAAAATCATTACAACAAAATGCTTTTGGTTTTTCTCTTTCAATTCCTAGTTAAGCATATATTTCTGCAGTATGTATTATTTATTTTTTCGATAACGTTTCACTCCAAGATAATCCTCGTTATCCCTCGACCCGCAGACGAGATTCCCCGTTCTGGTTTGATATCGTTCGTCTCGTGTAAGGCCGCATACCTAGTTTAAGTGCCGATAAAGGCAGCACCTACCTATGCCTTATCAATCGCCTCAGTGGACAACTGGAGATAAGTGGAATTTACCTACTATAATGTATTTTATGTTACGTACGTAAAACCCACTCATTATATTTGCGAAGGTTCGTAAAACAGGTTTAATGTCGACGTTTGTATCTGCAAATTCAAGTCATTCAAAATAATAGTAAACTTTTGTTATCATCCAGCTCATCGATTTCACAACCTTATTTTGCTCACTGCCCATTTTGTGAATATTTTTTCCCCGAATTCCCACATTTTTTTTTACTTAGATACCAATAGTCACGGAATAAATAATTCGCTTAAATAATAATAAAAATTCGGAATAAATAAATTAAATAAATAATTCGACTAATATAAAGGGCTATCCATAAATTACGTCACACGAATTTCACGAATTTTCCACCCCGTCCCTGTCACACATCGTCACATTTGCGAGAGCCTCTCCCCCTAGCGTGACGTCACATATTTTGCAATAAAAAAGTTTTGTGTTATAATCATTTAGATTTAGGGGTCATCAGAGCTGATGACCCCCCCCCCCCCCCGTACCTCTTGTCACACTTCTCTACTCCCCTCCCCCCTTCCTTAAGGTGTGACGTAATATTTGGATGGCCCCTAACAAATAATTTAAGTATATTAAGTTACGAGTACTTTCTTGTTTAGTAAGTTAAAAATAAAATCTTTTGTATTTTAAGTACCGGATTGCTATCTCCTTCCTTCTCGTATTCATGATATAGTGGCAATCCTTAATAATAATAATACACGTAAGATGATAATATTATGTATAATAAAAAATGAAACAATTTCATATCATCCAATTTTATGTAGATTTGAATGTAATGGAATCTTTCAGTTTAATTTTCGTCTACTTCTGTATATGTGAATATAATTTTCGCACACGTGATTGAAATGATTACAATACAAGCAATAACAAAAATTAACCAATATTAAAGTTTACTTATTAGTACGTATTTGCGTCTTTTTTGTCTTTTTTTACCATTTTTTTTACCTGCCCACGCCCTCACTGTGCCATCTCAACGCCCCCTAATTTTCTCTGGGTCTTTTACTGTCCCCTGAAAGTCTCAAACGCCCACGTTGAGAACCTATGGTCTAACCTGTTAATGAAAACTTAACTTAATTTCATGTTTTATGAATAACTAGTAGTTTGCCACTGCCCTTCTTTCGACAATGTTTTTTGATAATTTTTTTCGTTTTGATCAAAATGTGTTACAAACAATATTGCGAAATAATTAAGTAATTTCTCGGCTGAAAAAGTTGTGCACATTTCGTGATGTTAGAGCTCTTCCTTTGTTGTTTCATACTTCTGCTTTTGGTTGAAATATTTATTGACATTTTATTAATAATTATGTAGTTATGTTAAGACGACAATATACCCTAAAATATATTCAGAATCTTAACGACGTAAGTAAAGAAGCCGTGTATACAAATTGCGACTCGCGACCCGTGCACTGGACGGACCTACTGTCGAATTTGCCGTATCAAAGAAAAGAAGAAGAAGATAAATAATGTGGAAATCTTAACATCTTAAGTGAAGAAAGCGTGTAAACAAATATACGCCGCGGCACGTCGTATTGTACGAACGTATGGTCGAATTCACCCTAGCAGGCCTGGTGGAGATTCGACCTTTCTGCCGCGTTCAT
This sequence comes from Limnephilus marmoratus, assembly GCA_917880885.1. Taxonomy (NCBI): domain Eukaryota; kingdom Metazoa; phylum Arthropoda; class Insecta; order Trichoptera; family Limnephilidae; genus Limnephilus; species Limnephilus marmoratus. The sequence continues at coordinate 25,980,527 of OU862917.1, read as the reverse complement.
TTTAATTAATTCTGAACAACGTATTATAAATATTTAAAATGTGTGTCTCCATGTTGTCCTCCCGAAGTTATTAATTCATGGTCTAGAAAAATAAAATCTGGTGCTTACCGCTAACTTTATAGTTGAAAAACGGGTTATAAAGTTTTGAAATCGTTGTACGTAAAATATATTAATGCTAAGGGAACATACCCATACTACGTGACCAGTTTTTTGCAATTTTTAACCACCCCCCCCCCCCCCCCCGGTGACTAAAATCCTAAGCAAACTGCCGCTCATTTGTACCAAGCGTGACATTTTGAAGACCCCCCCCCCCGAAGAGGTCACGTAGTATGGGTACGTTCCCTAAGGTACTGTTTTTATTAATCTAATATATAAATAAGTCGTCTTGTGTGGCATGGAAATAAAAAAAGTTATTATAGTTACGGATTTGCCGGAAGTAATTAAAATGTGAGTTTTGAGCAAACAATTTTTAGGGTTGTGTACCGCCTTAAGAAAGTGAAATATGTACCTATATTTCTTTTGCTTGATGAATAACCAATCTATTCATTCTCAAATAATCTACTTTACGCTACAATACACATTTCGATTTTTCACGGCCCAGCTATCATGTTTATAACATAACATGTAATATAAGTGCTTTGTGATATGTCAACAATAAAAATAGTGCTAAACATGAGGATGGAATTGGACCCCGATAGTATTAAATGTACAGGGTTTTCCAATAAGCGGTGTTATTTTGATATTCAAAGAAAAATGCCATTTTTTAATATAAATGATCGGATGTTTATTTCATTATAAAGAGGAAGGTATGCCGTTAATAGTGGAAAATAACATCAGGCAAATGACCACCACGACCACGCTTACAGGACCATATCCTTTTCATGAAATTTTCCAAAACCAAATCGCAAAGTGGCTGCCCTATGTCCTCGTTAGCCTCACGAATTCCATCTTTGAGGTCTTGAATCGACGCTGGGCTGTTGGCGTAGACCTTCTCTTTCACGTGGCCCCAAAGGAAGAAGTCGCAAGGTGTTAAATCACAAGATCTCGGTGGCCAATTGTGATCACCTCTTCGAGAGATAACACGGTCCGGAAATTTTCCCGTAAAAGATCAATGGTTTCGTTGCTTGTGTGGCACGTAGCGCCATCTTGTTGAAAATAAACGTTGTCCAGATTAATACCATCCAATTCCGGCCATAAAAAATCATCAAATCTCTCGATGGCGCAATCCATTCACCGTAACTGTTGCTCCAGCCTCAATTTAATAATTTAATTTAATAATTTCAATGCGTTGTTGAAGCGTGTATCGTTCCATTTTTATTAATGGCGTAGTTTCTACTTGTCAAATGTCAAAAAATCACAGCTTCAAAAGTGACATCTACCGAAATAGCGGGCTATTCAAAATAACACCTCTTATTGGAAAACCCTGTACAAGCATTACCTGCTCGGCATATAAAACCCATTCCCACACCTTTGTTAAATTCTGTAATCCATGTCGCTCAAAGCGACGATAAAACTTATCTTTCTGGTGTCGTTATATTCTCTTCCAGCGTGTATTATAGTTTTCACCAGGTATTTATGATTGCGGAGTATATGTCAAGATCAAACAATATTTATTTATTAGTACTTAACCAAGTGTCATTATTATTAGTTATTTATTCACGAGTGTGGGAACGTCAGTTTCAACCTACCGATCTCATATAGTATAATGTTTATTTATGTAAATTGTACACACGTATTAACTTTTCAGTATTCTTATGTGGGTATATAAGCAAAAGAGGAAAATAAAAATTAATTAACCTTAATAAAATTGCGTTACAAGCTAAGGAAAATGTATATAAATGGAAGTTTTTAAAATGTTGTTTTTTTACTTTTAACTCCAACTTGAGGAAAATAATTTCCGCCAGGGCCTATGTGAAGGGTCAGTGGTTGAGTGGGCAGTGGGCATAGCGCTTGGGTCCCACCTGGGCGTCGCGTGTTAGATTCCTCGACTGGCTAAGTCCTCCATCACAACACAAGCAACATTTTCGGCTTTCTGTGGTGGTAGTAGGAGATTTTCAAACATTGTTCGGTTATTCGTAACCCGGGAATGTTTGTCTTTGTTTTAAAAAAAAATATTTAAAAAAATGTCATCTGAGATGCTGTGTGGAGGATCTTTTTAATTGAGGAACGAATGAACTTTGGTCTTGAAGAGACCCATGTTGCAGGAAGGAGGAAACATTGAGGCTGGCAAATCGTTCCACAGCCGAGCTGTTGAACTTAAAAATGAGTTGTATAGGTGAACCGTTCTCACGTGACACATGTCAGCCGTGTACGTATGTTGGGCACGTGTTCGACGTGGTTCCCGACTATGCACCGGTGCTGAGGGGATCAATGACGCCAGTTCCTCGGAGCATCTTCCATTGAAATACCGGTAGAACAAGGATATTATTCCCACCCGACGCCTGTGCTCTAAAGATTGCAATCCGTTTATTAAGATGGGAGAATCTATCAATCGCATGTTACGCGAAACCAGTCTGTCGTAATAAATTAAGTAAATTTCGTGTTTGTAAACAAAGATATTGTTTTATTTATTTTTTAAATTTAAAACCAGAATCTCGCAATCATAACCCTTCATCTATCCGGAAGCAACGCATTTAACCACTGTGCTAACAAATCCCAATTACTTTGCCATTTTTTAACCGCCCATATTTCTTGTAAAATATTTTTTCGTATTTGACGTCCATCTTTATGTATACAAGCGAACATTCTATCCGGACACTAGGCAAACATGGAAGGTTCATTTTAAATTTCTTTGACGTCATAATATCTTTGTTTATTCTATTTATAAATATAATATTACATTATAAGAACTGGGCGATCGAAGCGTTTTAATTTATCTTATAAACGACAACTTTTTCTCCTATTTACGTCACTAATAATTACGGTGATTTTTCATAACAACCTTCTAGAAAACCACCATGGCTTAGTAGGTATTACAATACCGCATGATAATCTCTTTGTTTTGGGTTTTCTAGGCTGTCTTAGCAAAGGTTAGGTACCGCCTAACAAAAATAATGGCATTTTACTTTAGATAATAGGTAAAACTACGCTGTCGGTCCATAATGTAACATTATATCGGTATTAGAAGAACCTCATTTTGGTTATATCTGGGTTTTTTAGTGCCAAACCACCTGGGGCCAGTAAGTGGAGAGGAGAAGGAGATGGTTTGTAAGAAAATGGGGAAGTGCGATCAAGTCACCAAATACGACCAAAGCCATTTCAAGCAACGTATCAATTCTGAATGGTGGTTTCAGGGCGATACTGAGAGTATCTTCCACACTGGAACGTGCCGCAAATATACCCTATATTATTTTAAATGATTAAATTATGAAAACACAAATCAATCAAATAAAATTTACTTGCCCACGCCGGGATTTGAACCCGCGACTTCTGGATCGCTAGTCGAGAGCCTCACCCCTCGACCACAGAGGCCATCAGATTTACTTCGATATGTATGTATATGAGTTTATGACCATTCGACCTTGAGCGTCCTGGGTATCTAGCATGGTCGATCGATATAGGTTTTATCGAAAATGTCGGTAACTTGTCATCGCTCTCGAGCACGATTGCAGGCCGCTAACGAACAAATAACAATTCACGTTAAATAAATTAGGAACCCTTAGTCGTAGTGAACTGTTGTTTTTTCGTTAGCGGTCTGCAGTCGTGTTCGGGAGCGATGTCAAGTTACCGACATTTTCGATAAAACCTATATCGATCGACCATGCTAGGACCCCTGGTCTACGCATTGTATTGGGAGGTTGACGTTACTTTTTTCGTCATAGATCTATGATGTGTACTTTTTTTATACATACTATTTTCAGGACACACCTTATACCTCTATTCATTGCTTATAACGCTCTCAGTTTGATTAACAACTAGCCTTCTTGCCCGGTTGCGTATTTACAATCCCTACCGCGTTTCGGTCGCTTTAAATTTTCAATATCAAAATTTAAATATTTAGAAATAAAATTATTAATTTCTAATATACACATTGGAAAGATTATTTTATCTAGATTTTAGAACAATTTTTGTTTTTGCAAAGTGATAAAAAATAACCAATATAGAGGTATATTTAAAATGTAAATTGTCGTTACCGCCACTGAATCGGTATAGGTTTTGTAAATACGCTGCCCGGTTTCACCCGCGCTATTTTAAATTACGTTAAACTGCCAACTGCAGTATTTTTGATTTTGTTATTACCATTGTGCAAAAAAACTACCTCATTGACTGTCTGTCCTAAAACTCTGTTGAAATTTTTTTTACAAACCACTCCATTATCTTTGATTTTGAATCTCTTTCTCTACCCATTTCTCTACATTCCGTTTCTTCTTTATTGTGTGAATTTGGCACTTGAGGAGTCCCAATTGCTAGGAGCCATAGGTACCAATGTATTCGGTAACTATGTTGTGAAGTTCATGGGAGAAGGAAGGGTGTGGTTCTAAACATAAGTAGAGAAATTTTAAATATTTTTGACAATACAAGTCTTAGTTTTTTTGTTATTTTCTAGCCTTGTTAAGCGCTATTGAGGTGATATTTCACATATATGGCGCCATATCAATCATAAGTACATATTATGATTATTGAAGACGGTTTTTTTTATATTTAACGCCCAGGGGGCTTTTACATGATTGGTAGCACAATTAATTCATGACAGATAAATGTTGAAACAAATAAAGAAATAACAAAAAAAAATCAGGTAAAAAATACGTACAAGTCATAAAAATATAGAAATACAGCATTAGAAATACGTTTAGGAATGGTGTTGAAATAAATATTTTACAAGTTCCACAAAACTTGCCAAGTTGATATTAAATATGTCAACATCACCTAAGTACTTATTTCCCATACTGTGAAATCGTTGTTTCGGAGAGTGGGCAATGTAGTTCCGCTGCAGTAGAATAGTGCATTTATGATGGTGAGGAGGACGGTTGGGAAGTCCTCTACCACATTCATCCTCACATCATTCCTAAAACTGGAGAGGTTCAGTGACTCCTAGCAATGAGAATAGGGGTCAGTTTTGTTTATTGAATTAAAATGTTATCACAGTCAGTACTCATTGCAATATTACTGTTGTGTTCCGCAGGTCTGGTCTAAGGTTGTTTAGTTGCATCACGACGCGGCAGAGCCTTTCCTCAACCGACCTTGTAACGGCAGAGTAACATTAAATAAATAGCTTGCTTATTTTTAGATCGGCGGTCATTATTGGTCCGCAAGGCGTGAGAAGCTACTGATAACGTTATAGTAATATATTTATAGTTGTTATTATTGTGCGCATTGACGTGGGAGGCTTGGACGCAGTAGCGTGTTGTGTGCCTGGACAATCTGGGCAGCCGCCCCGGTGACCGGTTCCCAATACCTATAAAACAGTATTTTTATAGAATTTTAACAGCTGCTTCGCTATGCAAACATTAAGAGCGTTTAACCAGCCAGCGGACGAAAATCCACATTTCGTCGAAAGTCGTTCTTCCGATCATGCAGGGCGGTTACAATGAGAAAGATCGATTATTCTCCGTACCAGCTTTTTAAAATTATAACTCAATATCGAATTTATTTCAATCCAAATTAGCTTTAATTTATACCTTCATCCAAAAATGCTGAAAGGCGTGATGATAAAACTATTAAAATAGTGTACTTTTTGTAATTATTTTTTGATTATAAGTATTTATCATTTTTCAGTAATGTCTAAATTTAATAAGACTGTTAAAAAAATCTGAAATATATTAGTTTGTAAGTGCGCAAATAAATACACAAATGGACCAATTTTCGTCAAGAAACACATGTACGTACATATTTTTTAATGATTTTATTGAAACTAAAATTAAAATTCTAATACATAACTTTGCTAGATAATGTATTGATTTATTTTACTGCATGATTACATTATTTGAAATGGGTGTGGTATAATACAAAAACTTTTTTGAAAATTTAACAAATCTGCCAACGACCTATGGAATAACCTTATTATACTAAAAATTAAAAAAAAATCTAAAAATTTATTACATGCAAATGCTAGATAAAAGAACAATCTTTCGAAATCCATTTATAATTTTTTGTGGAAAAGAGTCAATACGTCTAAAAACTTTTTTGAAAATGACGTATTTCCGGCTTTCTCTGGTAATGCCCTCTTAACAACACTGACTCTTAACTCAACTTTTATTGATGTTCGCTGGGGAAGACAACAAAAAATTTCAATTGTTTTCGGGCAGTTAGAATGGTATTTTTCTCCACACAGGAAGCCCTGACGAAAATAATTTCCCTCAGGGCCTATGTCATCTTAGGGGATTGCTCTGTGGAGGGTCTTTTTTAGGGAAGGAAGGATAGGAAGTTCTGGGAAGGAAAAAAGTATGAGGGGTGGTTAGGAATCTGGAGATCGGTGTGTTCAGGAGTGACGGACGTATAAATCCATTCCTCAAACGAACATCCACCAAATGATGCCAAAGAGGGCCAATCTGCAACTTTTAAATCAATGTTAATAGTGTGAGATGATTACATAATATATATTACCCATCCCACCAAGCTGGCCGTTGTGAAATCTGATAATACTCGTTAAGCTTAATAAAACCACTGCTTTGTGGTAATTCTGAAGGTGATCTTAGAGATGGTAGATATACCTGCCGGCTAAAAGGAATCGATTCTTTTGTTGTCACTGGAACCGTCGACATTATTTGTTCGGGAAGGGGTTATTTTTGGAACCGGATTTTTCAGATTATTTATTAATATTTCAAAAATTGTTTAAAAAAAAAGAAAGAATGTATTTAGAATTTTTGAGGAACCGGTTCCATTTTCTCAGAATTTCTCTAGCTAACCCCCCGGTTTCACAAGTAACTGGATAAAGAGCCGGTTGCATATCGGTCTCCGGAAACTGGAATCGCAGTGACATCCCATTTCAGGTATCAACCATCTCTAATCTGAGTCCGCTTCTGAAGGTACTCGCGAGCAGAAGGAATGTCGTAGTCGTAAAATTCTTGAATATTTTCAGTTGTACGATACATAATTTTATTAAATTTATACATAATATCCCCATATTTATCCATCTTTAATACAGGTATAGAACTCTGTGGATAATTATATCATTCAATATCTCGTATCCAGGCGATTCATTCGATTATCTCGATTACAACTTCAATTTGGGAGGCGGGAATGGGTACCGCCGCCCCGGGAACCTTTATTGGATAACCAACACCTCTGCCATAGGTCACCCCAAGTGGTTCGCTACGTTTGGTGATTTAGCAGGGGTGCCCGGGTTCATGGGGTGAGGTTTGTCTCGGTCTTGAAGGCGGATGACCAGGACATACTGAACCCCAGATTCCTACCCACCCCTTAAATCCTTTTCCTTCCCAGAACTCTCCTCTCCTTCCTTTCCTTAAAAAAAACCCTCCACACAGCATCCTCAAAGATGACATAGGCCCTGAGGGAAATTATTTTCCTCAGGGCCTCCTGTGTGGAGCTCATGTAAAAAAAAAAAAAATAAATAAAAAAATTTGTCTAAATTATCCATAAAATTCAAAAGCGTGTTCAGGGCAGTGCAGTGCCACGACTAGTCAATTTGATACGCAGGGTTGGTACATTCTACAACCCGTTTTATCATTGAATATCTCGTATCTGGGCGATTCATTCAATTATCTCGATTACGACTTCATTCGACTGAATTATTGAGGGTCTTTAACCAGCTAGCGGCCGAAAATCCACATTTCGTCGAAAGATGTTCTTACGATCGTACAGGGACATTCCAATGAGAAAGATTAATTATTCTCCGTACCAGCTTTTTAAAATTATAACTCAATATCGATTTCATTTCATTCCAAATTTGCTTTAATTTATACCTACATCCAAAAATGCTGAAAGGCGTGATGATAAAACTATTAAAAGTATGTGCTTTTTGTAATTTTTTTTTGTTCATAAGTTTTATCATTTTTCAATAATGTCTAAGCAAAATAATAATGTAAAAAAAAAATTGAAAAATATTAATTTGTAAATATGAAGTGTTCGTATATTTTTTATGATTTTATTTGAACTAAAATTAAAATTTTGAAACATGCGTTTACTAGATAACGTATTGATTTACAATAATGTATGATTACATGGTATGAAATATGTCTTGTAAAATAGTATGATTTTTCGTTTGAAAATTTAACAAATCTGCCAACGACCTATGGTATAACCTATACTAAAAATAAACATTTTTTCTGAAATTTAAAACGAGCGTTTACCAGATAAAGGAACAATCTTTCGAAATCAAATTTATAATTTTTTGTAGAAAGGAGTCAATATATCTAAAATTTGATTTAAAAATGACATATTTCCGGTTTTCTCTGGTTATACCCTCTTAAAAACTGTTTTCAGGTTCAGAGTAGAGCCACAATTAGTCAATTTGATACACGGTTGGCATATTCTACATTTTTTACTCACGCGTTGATTGAATACCTCGTATCAAGGCGATTTATTCGATGATTTCAATTGTAACTTGATTCGTCTGAATTATCAACAAAATTCAAATTTGTGTTCATTGTAAACCCACAACCAGTCGATTAGATACGCAGGGTTGGTGCATTCTAAAAAATATGTAGAACTTTAAACCCTAAAACAAGATACGACGGCAAATAAAGCGTTTAACCGACATGAGAGCGCGAGCTCCCTGGAACAGCTCTCATATATATTATTCCGTCTAATAGTGCCGCCCTCCCCTTACACTGAAAATAGCGCCTTTATAGCTCTTTCTCCTTAATATTTCAACACGGTGACTTGTGACCTATTTCATGATCTTCGTGTCCCGGTATATACTGTTCCTCGTTTTTACTACAGCCGCTGTTTTATTTTATTTTTAAGGGTTTTCGGTTTTGTTCTAGCGTTCATTTTTCTTTTAGCAATCATATTTCTTTCAGCGTTCATCTGTGTTGCAATTTGCAATACGACTTTAGTGAAAAAAAAAAATATACAATAGTGTAAAAATATTTTAACGCTAACTTTAAAGTGGCCATCCATAAATTACGTCACACGAATTTCATGATTTTTTGACCCTCCCTTCCCCCCCCCCCCCCCCCCCTCCCCGTCTCTTGTCACACATCGTCGGTGACATCACATATTTTGCAATTTTACATCTAAAAATAATCAAAACAGTAGTTCAAAATTTTTTTGTACATGTGACGTCACAGAGCTGATGACCCCCCACATGCCTTGTTACACTTCTCCACTCCCCGCCCCCGCCCTTAAAGTGTGACTTAATTTGTGGATGGCCCCTTATTAAATTAAACTCTGGTTTCGAAAAAATCTTCTTTTTATAAGAGGAAAAGAAGGTGAATATAGGAAAAATATATTCAACCGAAGATTTCTACAAGTTCTCAATTTATTATGGCAGAAAATTTGTTCATGTGTCTCACCTAAAAACGGTCGAACAGTGAGTTCGTATTTGTGTTATGAAAATTGCACTGATTTTTTGTCTGGAATTTCAAAATAATATGAAATAGGAAGGTAAACACAACTTTTTTCAGCTCGCATCGTAAATACTATAATGAGATAGATGTTTAGAAATATTAATTAAACTTTAAGATTCTTCACAGCCCCGGATCTAGGGGGAAAAACCGGGGAGCCTACCCCGGGGCGGCAGTTTTAGGGGACGCCAAAATCATAATTTATATTGTTTGATTAAAGAAAAAAAAACTTGAGTCTTTCAGGGGGGCAGTAGAAGACCCAGAGAAAATTATGGGGCGTTGAGATGGCACAGTGAGGGCGTTGGATATCATGTTTGCGAAAATTCCACGTATTTCGGTAGCCCCGCCTCTCCCCACCATAGGGGGCGCCACTATCAAGTTCTGCCACGGTTTGAAAAAACCTAATACCGGTTCAGTCGCGGTAGCGACAATTTACATTTAAAATACACCTCTATATTGGTTATTTTTTATCACTTTGAAAAAACAATAATAGTTCTAAAATCTGGTTAAAATAATCTTTCCAATGTGTGTATTAGAAATGAATAATTTTATTTCTAAATATTTAAATTTTGATATCGAAAATTTAAATTTTCGCTACCGACTGAACCATTATAGGTTTTGGATATACGCATCCGGGGCTGATTCTTCAATAAGTGATTGTTGAAACTTGGACAGAGGTGTTATGTAGGTATAGGGCGTTAAATATTATGACCTTTAACATCCGGAAATTAAAGGTTCAATTACCAATAATGCGGATAAAAATATCGGTGGGTCGCTTCCTAATTCAGATTTAAATTTTAAATTCGGACCTCGGTGTTTTTGTGAAAATTCTGAAATATTGCCAAAGACTAATTCAGTATGTAAAATATCCCAGAAATTGAGAACAAGGACCGGCATAATTGTCCTTTATAATTAATTGACCGAGTCTTTTCGAGACTGCGGAGCCTTTCGAAAATCCAGCACGCAATCGCTGCAATTCAAAATATCTCACGATGGTTGGTCTACAATCAATGCAGCTTCATTCTTTCCAATGCAAATGCCCTTAACCTCAATTATTTGCCGGAGTTGCGCGCTTTGCTGAATTGTTCATATTTTATAAATAATACGTATAATATAATTTTCAGTATTATACCTGCCCATTTATTTATTTATTTTAATTGACATATCATCATTGTTAAATTGGCAACTTTCTTAAATAAATTGAAAAACTTATATTTAATTAAATGAAGACAATATTAGCGAAACTCAATCGAAAATAAGGAAACAGAAAAAGATATTGGCACCTCTGGGACTCGAGGTTAGCGCAGTGGCCCGGAAAGCAGAAGGTCGAGTCCCAGAGGTGCCAATTCCTTTTTCTGATTTTTCTGTTTCCAGATTTTCGATTGAGTTTCGCTAATATTGTCTTCATTTAACTAAATATTACAATTTGAGGTTTTAATTATAAAATTTAAAATAAAGATGAACTTATAGTTATATTATTAGCCCTGATTAAATAATAATCACAATATAATTTTTATTGGTTAATATTTATGTGTAGGTACTTAAGCGAAGCAACATCGTGGTAATAAGCATTTTTAATTCCATTATTAGTTTTATCTTAGTGTTATCACCTATTGCAGGGCTTCCCAAACTTTGTCTGCAATGGAACACTTTGCAAACCCGTAAATTTTAACGGAACACTTGGTTCATTTTTTAGATTGGGTAATTCCTAATAAAAATTAAAAAAGGTATTACACATTATTTTATTAAGTATATAAACAATATAAGTAATATATGTATCTATGCACGTATATATTTGTGTTATAATTTTTAATTTTTAATAAACTTCTCTACGTTCTTGCCTTTACACACGAGTAATTTCAATCTCGTAAAGGTTATATGTTGTATACATATATGTGTTTTACAGTTTTTTAATCAATTTTGCATGTGTAATTACACATGATTATGTTACATGTGTATGTATACAAAAACTAATAAAAAAAAACAAAAAAACCACTAATTTCTAACTAATTTCACACGATTTTTTCACCAACACCATGCGCGTTTATAGTTCGACTAATTACGAACAAGGATGTACAAAGCTAATTAAGTATGTAAAATGAAGATTTACTGCGACAACACCGTAAACGGCTATTTCCACTTCCATAAAGCTTAGTCTCTCTACCTGGAAGGGTTCTAGTACCTACTTAAGAACTATTGTGAAATATTTATATAAATGAAATATCAGTTGTGTTGAAATATGAATATGTGTATATTATATTAAATTAAACTTTCCGACAAATTGTCGCGGAACCCCTGTACAGGTTCGGCGGAACCCTAGGGTTCCGCGGAACACAGTTTGGGAAACCCTGACCTATTGGATCAAATGTGTAAAGACATTTTTCGATGTTCTGTCTACTTTTGAATATTATTTACATGATCAAAAAGAAAGAAAAAATCAATTATGTTTAAGAACGTCTTGTCTGTGAGCGATTTTAACATTTAAAATGCGGATCAATTGTTAATTTACTTAAAAATGGACAAACCAGAATAGAAGTGGAAATATAAAATGTTTGCTGTGTTGTCATATATAAGTTTAGCTAAACCTTGAATTTAGCTTCCCTTTGATGATGCAACCTTTACTGAACATAATCTGAATTAGGCTCACGATTTGAAACTAAGTGAGCAAATTGCTTGTCGGTTGCACCCGCTATTAATTATTGACTCCTGACCCCTTAGGGAACGTACCCATACTACGTGACACGTTTAGGGGGGGGGGTCTTCAAAATGTCACGCTCCATACAAATGAGCGGCGGGTTGCTTAGGATTTTGATCACCGGGGGGGGGGGGGGTTAAAAATTGCAAAAAGTTGGTCACGTAGTATGGGTACGTTCCCTTATCTATTATGACCCCCTAGTTCATTATACAAACAAACTTATCAGTATTTTAATAGAAGATTTTCAGTGTCTTCGTATTATCTGAATGCCATGTTTGTTTTAACCGGTATTAATTATCTTTTTACTATACATACTGTCATTACGATTGTGAATCATGAGATAGCACGGCGTCGATTTGTCTACTCGGTTCACTATCTTTGAACTAGTATAGTATGGTCGATATACGAGCACATATATGTATAGTCAAATCGCTGAGTTTTCAAAATCCTGTCGCAATTAGAGATTGCTAAGTTCTGCATTTTGTTGAAGGCCTCCGAGGTGTGTGTGCTTCCTTTTAAAAATATTCGATTTCTAGGAGTAGTTGCCGGATCCTAGTTAGGGAACGTACCCATACTATGTGACACGTTTAGGGGGGGGGATTTTGGTCACCGGGGGGGGGGGTTTAAAAATTGCAAAAAGTTGGTCTCGTAGTATGGGTACGTTCCATTAGCTCTTTGTGCGGACTGGATGCTGTTGCGGCTACCGGGACGTACACAAGAACTCGAACCCGGACAAGAACCCTCACGACTCGCGAGTGCCGGTGGAGGCATTTGGATTCCGGGTCCGGCTCTGAGTTCCGGTTTTTTGGGTCCGAGACCTGGAATGGGTTCTCTGGGAGCAGTCGATTTGGAAAAGAAGTAGGAGTAGAATCCACTTCCCGCGAAGAACCCGAGTTCAAGAGCCCACTCCAGCTGATCCTACAATGTACAAATAAATAGTATAATTGGTGTTGTATCTCTTAACTTCCAATATTAGACAACTTGAGATGTGTTGGGCATCTCCAATAAGTTTTAGGTTCGATTATTTATTTATTTATTTATTGAAACAAATAAGAAGTTCATGAGAAACATAAGCTGCATATCTCACTAGGGCATTCCTGTATCGAGATATGCAGTTTTACATTGTAATTTAAACAAAAAACATACATATGAACTAAATAAAAATATAATTATAAACCTACAAAAAAATATAACAATAAGCAAATTAAAAAGTACATAATAATATATAAGTTAAGTTATTAAATTTGGATTGTATGAAATATAGCTGAATTCCAGAATGATTTATGATACAAGCGACAACATGGGTAATCCAAAACCATCACTCTCAGTTATTATACATATTTTGACCATTTTCTTGAATAAATGTAATGTACCAATAGTTTTTATTTTTTCATTGAGCATATTATAAAGCAACGGAGCTTTATATGAAAAACTTCTTTGTCCAAAGGATGTTTTGGTATGTACCGGCTGATACATTAAAGAAGAGCCCAATCTAGTGATGCGCACTTGTTGAGATCTTTTCGCAGTGATAATGTTGTTGAAAAATTTACAGAGAGCCTGTATTATGTACAACCGCCTTATTGTCATAATTTTGCTTTCGCTATATAGTAACTGTGATGAATACATAAAACTTTTCTTGAACATTATTTTTAAAATTAATTTTTGTGCAATATTTAAAGGCTCTTGAGTAGTCTTATGGCAAGAACCCCAACAAATAACGTTATATGAAAGCATTGATTGAACAAGAGCATAGTATACAGTTCTTAGTGTAATTTTGTCCAATATATTTCTTAGAGTCTTGAAGATATAGGCTAGCTTTCTTATTTTTTTTGTTAATATAGTAATATGATTGTTCCATTTTAAATTTTTATCAATAATTAAGCCAAGATATTTGATATTGTCTACTCTTTCCAAAGATTGACAATTACACTCCTGTACACAACAATGTATTTTTAAAGAGCGGTCCAAAGATGGTTGATTTACAGAAGAAATACTAAAAGTAATATATTTAGTTTTGCTCATGTTTAAGGTTAACAAGTTTTGATCAAGCCAATTTTTGACTGCCCTTAATCCTGCCTCGCACTTAGCATACGTATCATCCCAAGTATCACCAGCAAACACTAAAACAGTGTCATCTGCAAATACAATTGAAGAACCAGAAAACGGCAGTTTACAGAGGTCATTAATATATAACAAAAATAAAATTGGACCCAGAACACTACCCTGAGGAACACCATATACAATTGATTTGTTTGAACTAATATGATCATTAATCATTACTCTTTGTGTTCTATTTTCAAGATAAGTTCTGAACCAATCTAGAGCTTTATTAACAATACCCATTGAACTGAGTTTTTTTAATAGTAAACCGTGGGATACGGTATCAAATGCCTTAGACAAGTCTAAGAAGACAGCCATGGCTTTATTGCCAGTATCCAGAGCTTCTACGACTGTGGTTATCATTTTTAATGCAGCATCACTAGTTCCCATGTTCTCTCGAAAGCCAAACTGATTATCTGAAAGAATTTCATATCTTTTTACATAAGACATCAACCTAATTTTAGCTAACTTCTCTATAATTTTTGATAAGGTGTTTAGCAGGGATATAGGTCGATAGTTATTGACGTCTGTATTATCCCCTCCTTTAAACAAAGGAATAATTTTGGCATTTTTGCAGTGATCAGGGAATAAGCCATTCTCAAAGCTAACATTTACAATGTATGTAATAGGTATAACTAGTTCAGAAGCATTTTGTTTGTAGACCATTGCACTTATACCGTCATTTCCACTCGAAAAACCTGATTTTAGCTCATTAATCACCTTTAAAACTTCATTACAATTCGTTGGATTGAATTCAAAACAGGCATTTTCTATAGATTGTGTTGGATTGCAATTTTTGATTAAACATTCTTCACTGGTGTTATTTGCACTGCACAAAAGATTAGCAAAATTTTGACCTATATCACTAAAAAAATCATTTACATGGTTAGTGATGAGCATTGGATTATCATTTATAGAAAGTGTTATTTTCAGTTTATTTATTGGCACCGATTCCTTTTGCATATCCAATGCTTGTTTTATTATTTTCCATTCTTGCTTTATGTTTCCTTTAACCTCTTGAAGTTTCCTTTTATAATATGACTGTTTGATCGTTTTAACAATTTTAGAACACCAATTTCTATATCTTTTATAATTTGCAAACAGTTCAATATTATTTGGTTCTTTGCGACAACTCTTGTGTAATTTGTCACGTCTTATGAGGCAGTCAATAATTCCAGAAGTTATCCTTGGTTTCAAGTAATTTTTATTACTATAGATTCTCTTTATAGATGAGCAATTTTCAATGTGTAATTTTAGGCACTTTATGAAATTATCAGCTGCTGTATTGACATCATTTGCA
This sequence comes from Limnephilus marmoratus, assembly GCA_917880885.1. Taxonomy (NCBI): domain Eukaryota; kingdom Metazoa; phylum Arthropoda; class Insecta; order Trichoptera; family Limnephilidae; genus Limnephilus; species Limnephilus marmoratus. The sequence continues at coordinate 25,964,965 of OU862917.1, read as the reverse complement.
AACAAAACGGTATTCCATGTTTCTTCTTTCAGTCTTGAATTTAGCAGGTCATTATCCACAGTTAGTTTAAGCTTTGCGTCTATTTGTTTTGATTTCGTTATTATAGATTTAGGATATCTCAATATCGTAGCGAAATGGTCTGTGATGCTGGTCCTGAATACAGCACTCTGAGGATCATCTTTTGACTTGACCATAATGTGGTCAATACAACTCTCAGTTTTTGAAGTGACTCTAGTTGGTGAAATAATAAATGGTTTTAAACCGTGGTAAATCAGCAGAGAAAGGTATTGTTCGCTTTTTGAGCAGTTCATTTCCAAAATATTTATATTTATATCACCACATAAAATCACTTCGTGGTTAAGTGCTGATACAGAACGGAGTAAATTGTTCAGGTGGTCAAGAAAGTTATCAAGATGTGTTTGAGAAGGAGATCTATAAACCGCTATAACACATGTATTATCAGATAGTTGTAATTTAAGACAGTTAGCATGTGGAATAGCTATTTCTTCAACAGAAACAATAACATCATTCCGGGTGTAAACAACAACACCATCGTTTTGTAAATAGTTTTTTTTTGGTGCTGTGTGAAGAATACCCAGTAATACTTGGAATATTGATTGCATCTTTTAACCAAGCTTCACTAAAAACAATAATACTAAATCTGTGTTGAATAGAGTCGAGAACAGCTACAGTATCATCAAAAAATTTTTTTAGGCATCTTATATTCATACAGTATATAGAGAGAGCAGAATGGTTCAAGAATTCATTGCATATTGATGGGTCATCTATATTGATATTGATTTCCTTGTCACTTAGTTCTTGATCCAATATATTTATAATGTTGCGTTAGACTGGACAGGCGTCCTTACCCTTACTTGGCTAGATTCTTAATAGTTCTGGCACTCCGGCAGACTGACAGCGGAAGCCCGCTCTACCTTACTGGAGCCTTCGGCCATCGTCGTAACCGTTTGTGCCTAAGACACAAACGGCGATAGATGGTACTCTTCTGATAATTAACTCAGTTGCCATCCGTTGGAATATGGCAGGAGTTCGTATTACAAGAATAAAAAAAAAAAAATGAATTGAATTGAATTAAATTGAATTGAATTGACATATCGATGTGGTTGGAAGCTGAAACTACATTAGAATAGGTATGGTAACATATAGGTACTTTTTTTTCTTTAATGCAACGTCCAAATATAATCAATATATATTATAAAAGAAAGTCCACAAAAACGTGCGGAACGCAAAAACTCAAAAACGAATGCCGGTACGATCAAGAGAGTTATATGGTATGGTAGATCTCTATCCCCCCTAGGGAATAAGGGTATTCGTTTTTACCTAAAGGGCTTGCTTTTGAAGATATAAGGGCTGAAAGTTCTAAGAAGACTCTAGAAATTTCAAGAAGAGTCTGGAAGATTCCGGAAACTTCTAGAAAATTTGATAAAACTCTGGAATGAATGGAAGAAATGGAGGAGTATGTCAGCGAGTCTAGAAGGTTCCGGAAAGTTCAAGAAGCTTTGATAAAGCTGTAGACAGTTCTGAAAGGAGTGGAGGAGTGTGTCGGTGTGTCTAGATGGTTCGGGAAAATTCTAGAAGGTTCCATAAAGCTGTAGGAAGTCCTAGAAGGTTCGATAGGGCTGTACAAAGTTCTGGAAGGAGTGGCGGAGTATGTCGGTAAGTCTAGATGGTTCCGAAAAGTTCTAGAAGGTTCGATAAAGCTGTAGAAAGTTCTGGAAGGTGTGACGGGGTATGTCGGTGTGTCTAGAAGGTTCTGATGGTTCACGAATGCTTTAGAAAATTGTGGAAGGAAAAAGTTCTAGAAGCTTTCTGAAATAATAGGCGATGAGTCTAGAAGATTCCAGAAGTTCTAGAAGGTTCGATAAGCTGTACAAAGTTCTGAAAGGAGTGGAGGAGTGTCTCGGTGTGTATAAAAGGTCCCGGAAAATTCTAGCAGGTTCCATAAAGCTATAGGAAGTACTAGAAGGTTCGAAGGGACTGTACAAAGTTCTGGAAGGAGTGGCGGAGTATGTCGGTGAGCCTTTCGATAAAGCTGTAGAAAGTTCTGGAAGGTGTGGCCGAGTATTAGGTGGGTCTAGAAGGTTTCGGAAAGTTCTAGAAGGTTTGGGAAAGTTCTAGAAGGTTTGATAAAGCTGTAGAAAGTTCTATAAGGTTCCATAGGGCTGTAGAATGTTCTGAAAGGAGTGGAGGAGTGTGTCGGTGTGTGTAGAAGGTTCTGGAAAATTCTAGAAGATTCCACAAATCTGTAGGAAGTTCTTGAAGGAGTGGCGGAGTAAGTAAGATGGTTCGGGAAAGTTCTAGAAGGTTCCATAAAGCTGTAGGAAGTCCTAGAAGGTTCGATAGGGCTGTACAACGTTCTGGAAGGAGTGGCGGAGTATGTCGGTAAGTCTAGATGGTTCCGAAAAGTTCTAGACGGTTCGATAAAGCTGTAGAAAATTCTGGAAGGTGTGGCGGGGTATGTCGGTGAGTCTAGAAGGTTCCGGAAAGTTCTAGAAGGTTCAATAAATCTGTACAAAGTTCTGAAAGGAATGGTGGAATATTTCGATGGATTTAGAAGTTTCCAGAAAGTTCTAGAAGGTTCGATAAACTGTAGAAAGTTCTAGAAGGTTCCGTAAAGCTGTAAAAAGTTCTGATAGGAGTGGAGGAGTGTGTCGGTGTGTCTAGAAGGTTCCGGAAAATTCTAGAAGGTTCCATAAAGCTGTAGGAAGTTAGAAGGTTAGATAGGGCTGTACAAAGTTCTGAAAGGAGTGGCGGAGTATGTCGGTGGCTAAGAAGGTTCCAAAAAGATCTAGAAGGTTCGATAAAGCTATAGAAAATTCTGGAAGGAGTGGCGGAGTATGTCGGTGAGTCTAGAAGGTTCCGAAAAGTTCTAAAAATTCCGATAAAGCTGTAGAAAGTTCTGGAAGGAGCGATGGAGTATGTCGATGAGTCTTAGGAAGGTTTCCTAATGCTTTAGGATGTTATGGAAGGAGAAAGTTCAAGAAGCTTTCAGAAATGAGTGGTGAAGAGTGTCGGTGAGTCTAGAAGTTACTGGAAAGTTTTAGACGTTTGGATAATTATAGTCTTAAAAAAACAATTTGCATGCCGCTAAAACTCAAAAACGAGTCCCGGTACGATAACAGGAATTATATTATGTAATAGCCCTCTATTCTCTATCCTCTATCCATGAAGACAGTTCCCGTTCTTACCTGAAGGGCGTGCTTTTAAAAATATAAGGGCTGGAAGTTTCGCCCCGTTGAAATTTCTAGAACAGTTCAAAAAATTCCAGAGTATTCATGAGCATTCCACCACATTCCAGAACATCTCGGAACATTCTGGAACGTTCGGAAATAGGATGGAACGTTCAGGAACATACCGGAACAGCCCAGATCATTGTGAAACTTTCCAGAACACTCCTGAATATTGTGGAATGATCTGGAACTTTATTCTAAAAACATTTGAAGTTTTTTTTGTATGGGGCTACCCATATGGGGTATATAAAGCAAGATCCGTCGTGGTTTCGAACGTCAATTCAATCTCACATCAACTCCATGAGCGATGCCGAACACCCAAGTCAGAATATTTTAGAGCATTCCACAACGTTCCAGAACATCCCGGAACCTTCTGGAAAATTATGGAATGTTCGAGAATAGGGAATCGGGAACATCAATGTGAAACATTCCAGAACACTCTTGAATGTTTTCCTGAGCGAAGCCGGGTAACCCAGCTAGTATAAATATAAAGCCGACCCAATACATAGATGAAAGAAAGTCAGTAACAAAGTAAAAAGTTTAACTTGAAAATCAAATTCTTATTTTTTTGCACTTATTACGGTTGTACACTGCGTGCGAGTTGTTTTCGTATGGTAAATCAAGACGTCTAGAATTTGTCACAAATGAATACGAACAACTTTTTGCGAGCAACAAATAGATACATTATTCTGTCAGCATTTCGTTTTTTTATTCGTTAGCTGTTTTTTAAGCATTTTTTAATGTCGATTTTTCTCGTACAGTATTTTATACGCGGTTACGCAAATACATAAATAGATTTAACGTTTTTTTTATAATGTGCTTCACGGGAACTGGCTTTTAGTATTTTTTTTATGTTGTTAGTATTTACGTTTTTATTTTATTTTTGCAAACCAAGAATTGTTTATTTTCGATGTGTTCTATGTAAGCCATTTGTGTAAGGTCAATTTAACTTGACAGTCGATATCACAGCCCACGTATCTGTCAGATATCATGTATTATGTGAAAACAAAACGTTGATATTATGTTATTGCTTTATGGGAAAGTCAAGTTAACCCCTCAGGCCTGGACTATATTGTCAGTAGGTCAGAATAATTCCGCTTTGCAATAAAACCTAAATAAATGGAGTGTTAGTGAACCTATCCAAAAAATAAAAACTGTTTTCGATAGGTGTTGAAATTCGCTTTCAATTTTTTTTATTAGAATTAATGATGTAATTAATCTCTACATTTTATAAATTTAAGTCCTCCGCTGCGCCTGTCTGTGTGTTCGCGATAAACTCTAAAACTACTGAACGGATTTTCATGTGGTTTTCACACAGATAGATTGATTCATGAGGAAGTTTTAGTTATATAATTTGTCAAGGTTTGTGTAAATTGGATGAAATATATAATATATAAAGGAGAATGTCTGTAAGTGGTTGACGAGTGGATTTGCTTTGTATGCAAAGGAAGGTCACTGTCATACATTTAATTTCGTAAACTCTGAAAAGCCTGGGCATCGCCGGGGACTTCAGATAGTTAAATATAAAAAAAAATTTAATGCAAACTTCAAAAACTTTTTAAAATGGATCACCTTAAGTTTTTTCTTACCAAAATTATTGATATCAAAAAAAAAAAAGAAAACGCACACATATTTCATTAGACATTAGATAAATGTATTATAAACATTATCATCGCCTGAATTTTTTTTGTAGTTTAGTAAAAATATATATTTTTTAAATTCACAAAGTTTCATTTTTGTTTCAAATTGCGATTGGAAACTTTGGTTTCATAAAGGTAGGTATACGCTTTAATTATTTTGTGGTTAACTTTTAGATTTGAATATATAGCGTGATGTTTTCTCTTTCCAATACCGTTTTGATCATATTTCTCACAGTGATAGTGTAAGGGAGACACAATGATTTCTACGAGATCTATATAGTTCTTCCGAAAAGCGAACAAATTAGCCTGGGGGGTTAAAGTGTTGTGTCTATTATATTAAATCCAAGATTGTATATTGAATTTTTAAAAACGAAAAACCACGATGGCTAGCAAACTTTTCTGCGCAGTGTTTTCGGTTCCTTGAATTGTTCCTTGATTCCTTACCCTTATCGACCCAATGGGACGACAGACATAAGTATTATTTTTTTGTTTCGCATTTAGTAAAATAAAGATGCACACCTGCATTAATTTGTGTTTATGAAACAGCAAAACTAGAATCAATGATGATCTCCGGCTTTTAAAATTTGCACTAATTTTTCTATACGAAATTTAGGTCAATTCGACCATAATTTTTGCTCGTAACTAATAGTTTACTGAGCAATGAAGCCTTAAATTTTTTTAACTTAAAACATGTATTAAATAAATAATGATAGACAAAATAAATTAATGTGCGGAGAACCGTGCAATAATGCATCTCTTGTCGATAAATTATTTCAATAGCGTCTCCCACAAGCACACTTCGGAGCGACCGAGTCCCGCGCCACTTCAGAGGGTATATTACCAGAGAAAACCAGAAATATGTCATTTTTAAATCAGATTTTAGACGTATTGACTCTTTTCCACAAAAAAATCTAAATGGATTTCGAAAGATTGTTCTTTTATCTAGCATTCGCATGTTTTATATTTTGAGAAAAAATGTTTATTTTTTAGTATAATAAGGTTATACCATAGGTCGTTGACAGATTTGTTAAATTTTCAAAAAAGATTTTGTACTATACCACACCCATTTCAAATCATATAATCATGCAGTAAAATAAATCAATACATTATCTGGGTATCGCATGTTTTAGAATTTAAATTTTAGTTTAAGTAAAATCATTAAAAAATATATATGTTACCGTAAAAGCCCGAATATTGGTAAATCCTAAGATTTTCCGGTAAATCCTAAGATTTACCAACTCTTAATGGTAAAAGTCCGTTCCGCTCTATAATCATCGTTCACCAACCTAACCTAACCTAACCTAACATGTACTAAATTCTAATGGTAAAAGCCCGAAAAAATCGTTTCTTATTTAAATATTATAAACGATTTTTTCGGGCTTTTACCATTAGAATTTAGTACATGTTAGGTAAGATTAGGTTAGATTATGTTAGGTTAGGTTAGGTTGGTGAACGAAGATTATAGAACGGTTCGGACTTTTACCATTAAGAGTTGGTAAATCTCAGGATTTACCGGAAAATCTTAGGATTTACCGTAGTTCGGGCTTTTACAGTGACATATACATGTGTTTCTTGACGAAAATTGGTCCGATGTGTATTTATTTGCGCACCTACAAACTAATATTTTTCAGATTTTTTTTAACATTCTTATTTATCTTAGACATTATTGAAAAATGATAAATACTTATAATGAAAAAATAATTACAAAAAGTACATTATTTTAATAGTTTTATCATCACGCCTCAGGCCGTCAGGCCGCCGGCGCCGCGCAGAAAAGTCTCACAGTGCGTTGTAAACCTATCGGTCTTTACTTTTCTGCGCGGCGGCCTGAAGTGGCGCGGGACTCGGTCGCTCCGAAGTGTGCGTGTGGGAGATGCTAATTAGTATATAAGTTTTCTAGTGATCTTCCACGTGTAGGTGTGAATTAGTGTCGTTATAATCACGTATTGGACATCGCTATTGACATTAAATTGTCATAATAATTATTCCTGGAATCGTTTAGCAATCCAAGGTATACGAACTTTTGTAAAAACTATAATAATAAATTCAATGTGTCTATGAGCGTAGACTCAGGAAGTAATAATAACGAACATTATTTTATTCCGCGAATTATGTACGGTTAGACAGTTCAATGTCTCATCGGCTTATTAACGCCCGTGTCTTACTTGGAATAATGCTACGCAGTAATCATTTAATCCACAGCATCTAACAAACATATCATGAATACATAATACATATACGTACTCGATTTAAAAGTTCATCAGACCATTTTAGTTATGTAATGGTAGCGGGGTGATATTTTCTCTCTCAACCTCTAATATATATCTAATTGTAAATAAAACAAGGTTTTTTTTAACACTTAAAGTAGAGAATAAATTATATTGCCCAATAAGTTAAATTACTTGCGGTTTAGAATCGAAACGGCACGCTTGAATTGGCTTTAGCCACGTTCAATGACCAGATCTTAATAGGGCATTACCAGAGAAAGCCGGAAATACGTCATTTTCAAAAAAGTTTTTAGACGTATTGACTCTTTTCCACAAAAAATTATAAATGGATTTCGAAAGATTGTTCTTTTATCTAGCATAGTTATGTAATAAATTTTTAGAATTTTTTTTTATTTTTAGTATAATAAGGTTATTCCATAGGTCGTTGGCAGATTTGTTAAATTTTCAAAAAAGTTTTTGTATTATACCACATCCATTTCAAATAATGTAATCATGCAGTAAAATAAATCAATACATTATCTAGCAAAGTTATGTATTAGAATTTTAATTTTAGTTTCAATAAAATCATTAAAAAATATGTACGTACATGTGTTTCTTGACGAAAATTGGTCCATTTGTGTATTTATTTGCGCACTTACAAACTAATATATTTCAAATTTTTTTAACATTCTTATTAAATTTAGACATTATTGAAAAATGATAAATACTTATAATAAAAAATAACTACAAAAAGTACACTATTTTAATAGTTTTATCATCAAGCCTTTCAGCATTTTTCGATGAAGGTATAAATTAAAGCTAATTTGGATTGAAATAAATTCGATATTGAGTTATAATTTAAAAAAGCTGGTACGGAGAATAATCAATCTTTCTCATTGTAACCGCCCTGCACGATCGGAAGAACAACTTTCGACGAAATGTGGATTTTCGTCCGCTGGCTGGTTAAACGCTCTTAATAGTCAAACCTAGGGAATGCAATCCCGGTATACCGGGATTCCGAAATACCGAGATCCCGCAGACATTTTGCGGGACTAATCTCGGTCAAAAATTTTGCGGGATACCAAAAGAAGGATAAAGAAGGAAATGAATTACTTCGAGTCCGAGGCACATACCTTCAATAATAATGACTATTGTGCCAACCAGCGTGGAAGCTGAACGAGCTTTTTAAGCCGCTGGCTACCTTGTGTACAATATCAGAAGCCGTTTATCAGACGACGCAATTAATACTTTAACTTTCTTACGAAGCTATTTCCAAAATAATGTTTAAACTTATGATGCTTATTGTACAAGAATATTGTTTATCGTGTGAACGTTATTATTTAAATTTAAGTTGTTATGTAAATTTATGTCTTATCTTATTCTTTGCCAATTTGACTTCAACTTAAAACTTCAACTTTACCTATGTCTAACTAAAGGTATATTAAAAAACCATTTAAAATGTCCCATAGAACTTGTTTGATTAGGTATAAATTTAAAACTCTAAAAATAAGGTTGGTAGATCGAGGTATTAGGTCTTTATTATACGATTGATTAGATATCTAAGTCCCGCAAATACCTGGATCCAGCGGGACTAAGATTGTTCAGTCCCGCAAATACCTGGATTGACATGGTCTTGCGGGATTGCATTCCCTAGTCAAACCCATCTTCCTCTTCCCTATCTTTTCACCCTCCCCACAACACACCCCAATTGGGGTTGCCATAATCCCACTGACTTCGGGAACTAAGGAAAAATTCTGAAATTACGCAAATATACTCGTACAGTCGGTATTTAACAATTTTGGAAACAGAGTCCTAAACAAACACAATATAATGCCTAAATCGGATGATAGGGACACATTAGCTCAGTTGGTAGTGTCGCGACCCGGAAAGTCGAAGGTCTTGGGTTTGAGTCCCAGGCGTGCCATTATCTTTTTCTGTTTTCAGATTTTCGATAATTTCGCTAATATTGTTTTCATTTTAATTAATTATTACACTATGATGCCTTCTTTATTTATCTATACTTCACTTTTAAATAAAGTAGACCTAAACGTTTTTTTAAATTATCATTTGAGATGAATCTATATCTGAACGAAAAGTGTGCATTTTAACCTGGATAACTCTAAAACAGTTTTCTCGCAAAAGTGTGGGTTGGCTGCCTTACTGTCTATTTATTCATTTGAACACTTGTACCGTATGCGTAAGAAGAATAATGGTTTATCATTACCATCAACCGGATGTGCTCCCGCATTGGAATTCCGGAAATCGCCATACGAAAGTGAAAAAGCAATGGCGTAGCAATGAAAGTATACATAATGCCGGTTCAGACAGCCCAAATTTGGCCTTGTCGCCGCTTTTGCGTGTTTTTTTTTCGTTCGCGGTGGCGCAGGCCGTTAAAAGGAACCGGTCGAATTGCGTATTAAAAATTCACGAAGAATGGGCGATTTTTTACGGCCCTCGACTTTGTAAATAATTTCACTTAGGATCTTATTAATGTAGCCATGTTTTTTGTTGTTGATTTTTAATTTATTTATTTTTTAATTTTCCTCTGTTGGGTTTTCCCGCGAAGAGATGCGTTGCAACTAACTAACCTCCCTTCGCGCCGCGCCGTTTCCCGATGGGGGTATGCAGAGAAGGAGGCGTCTACTAATATCTACAGGAATTCCAAAAGCTGAACAAATCGGACTAATATCTATGAGAACCAAAGTGCGTACGAATATCTACAGCTCAAACTGCTGACTAATATCTATGAGAACCGAAGTGTGGACGAATATCTACAGCACTGGCAGAGGTTGGATTTGCAATTATGTATAGCATATTGGAATAACGTAATATTGCGTATGCCGTTTAAAAAACTTAATTTATGTATGTATTTATGTAAAAATCCCTAATATCGGACTATTGGACACATTTAGCTGATTATTAAGGATTTGGGTTTTTGTTTTAACAGCTTTCTTTATTTCGAGTGCTTCTAAATTATTTAGTCTGTTACCACGACCATTTCTATGTCAGTTAGGTTAGGTTAGGTTAGGTTGTGGGACCGAGTATTTCGAAATAAATAAATATCTTTTTATTATGACTCCATGTTTGTTCAATAAATGATTGTCCTCGTAAACAACAAAATACGTAATATTGTGCAAAAACTTCATGTACGTACTTTAAACGTTTAAGGTTAGTAATTACGTAATTGAAGTAATGTATGCTTTTCCGTACAACCTCTTGGTCAGCTGCCCTCTGTAAATATTGGATACATTTAGCTGATTAGTCCAACCTACGCTCCATAGATATTAGTCACCACTGAGACCGTCATAGATATTCGTCTGACCTTAGCTCTGTAGATATTAGTCAACACTTTGAAGTTCGTAGATATTAGTCCAGCACATGAGCTGTAGATATTCGTCCGACATACAGGCTGTAGATAGATATTAGTATCTGGAGTCGGCAGAGAAGATATACCGCGGTACAACTCTTGTCTTGATATATGTACACTCCTTACTTCATTCACATCCATGCATCGTCTCATACAAATTCTTCTCTTTTTCTGATTCTTCACATGACCCTATTCAAGTATTTGATTACACTTTTCACTTTGGCGTTTTTAACCTTCAAGGTTAAAAAAAACCTACAAAGTAACGTGTAATGGTTTGATAGAATGTGAGAGGGGAAATAGGGGAATGAATTTATGTATTTACCGGAATGACGTATTGAATAAGCTAGAGTCCGAACCTACCGAAGAGCTCTGTTGTAACCTGTCATTATATTACAAAGGACAAGAAATCCAAAAATAAGTTAAATACGTATTTTTTCTCCGTTTTTTTGATTTGTGTTGTCGAAATATTTCTATGAAAATAAGTGTGTCCTTTACGACGTGAATTTTAAGAGGATTTTGTCAGAAAAATTAAAAATAAATTAAATTCTGTTATTTATTTAAGTAACATAAACAGTCTTAGTAACATAATATACATAAGAGGATGACAAAAAACAGAAAAAATAATTAATGTTCACAGATAGGTATTTAGAAACATAAAAGTAACTGAATGTAAACTAGAATATTTAAGAAAGGAAAAAAAAAACAGGACAAAGCAGCAATTAAAAAATTAATTATTATACAGGTGTAGATTTAACAAGTGATAAACCTAAATATAAAAACACAACAATAAAATAAATGCGATTATAACTATACTTAAATAGGCTGTGAAATAGGTATTGGGTAAGGGGAGGACAGGGATATAAGGAAAAGTTGCCACGCAGGTAATTTAAAAATATTAGGTACAATTAATTTAATCATCATGAATATGTGTTATTCGCACCTAGAATGAGATACAATGAAATAGTGTAGCGTCAGTAAACTAGCAGTGAATATGTCAGCAAGTGTTTCTATACGTGCAAATTTAATATTATAGTAGTTACATGTCCCTTGCATAAATTCATTTTGGTTGGAATTGGTGTTGCATCTATCAATGTAGAAAAGGGAATTTTGTCTGCTATATCGAGTCGGCGCGTGGAAATTTATTTTATTTAGCAACTCCGGGTAGTCAACTTTCGAGTTAATAATTTTGTACAGGAGCATCTGATCAGCGACAAGCATCCTGTTAAGCAGTTTCATATTTATTAGGGGACATGCAAATACTGAGCAGTTTTTATTTCAATCTAGACCCCTCCCCCCCTTGGTGAGATAAATTTGGGCCGCTTCGTATATTCTTTTCAAGTAACGTGAGATTTTGCTGAACCCCCCTTCCCCGCCTATTAAGCTCACGTAATTAATGTATGCCCCCTTAAGTATTCTGAAAGATCTATTCAATGTTAATTTTATGATAAAAATTCATAATTATACGTCTCAAAAGCATGAGATACGATTGTTTGAATTGAAAAAACTTTCTTTTCTTTGTCCTTTACAGCACTTTATAAAAGAGGGAGACATTACAAAGGAACTATCAGCAGTATGCTTATTATTTATTACGAAGTTATATCCGTATTGGCATGTATAATGTTTGTCTTATTTTTAATTATTATTGAAATGTTTGTCTTTGGGAGTTCTTTGTATAAATTTTTTCGCTTCAGGCCTTTCTTGAATCTACCATCTTATGCTCTAGATTGGAAGTAAAAAATTGCCCTGGCTCCTCTAATTATCTAATAAATACGGCGACCTCTGGCGTCCCACTTGGAAGCTAAAAAATTCCAACGCTATTTTTTTTTAATCCTGTCTGAATGCAGTGTTATTTGTGTTCAACCATTTATAAGGATTACAAACTGGTTAGATTGTGTGTACGAATAATAATATTATAATATTTGTTTAAATATTGGTGCTTGCTTATGGGATTAATTATTATTAGATGTGATGTAACGTTTACAATTCATCGTGACCGCAGATTGTGAAAATATTTTAAGGTTGTACGTACCTACAAATTAAGTCCCGGATTTTTGATTTCCCATTTTTTTAAAGCAATTGCTAGCAAATAATGGAAACCCATATTTCTTCAGAACGGGGAATCCCATTTTCTCCGCCCAATCTTTAGCAATAATAGTAATTATTTCTGTGTATGAATATATCCATGCTCTGTGTGTTTTCAACTCAACCAGCCGAGATTAATTTAAAAGCAATCATTTTGCAAATGCATCAGGAAAACATGAAATGTTCCAGTGAATTAAATTGGAATAATCATGTTTTAGAAACTCCCATTATCGTCTGTTTAAGAGCGTTTAACCAGCCAGCGGACGAAAATCCACATTTCGTCGAAAGTTGTTCTTACGATCGTGCAGGGCGGTTACAATGAGAAAGATTAATTATTCTCCGTACCAGCTTTTTAAAATTATAACTCAATATCGAATTTATTTCAATCCAAATTAGCTTTAATTTATACCTTCATGATGAAAAATGCTGAAAGGCGTGATGTTAAAACTATTAAAATAGTGTACTTTTTGTAGTTATTTTTTGATTATAAGTATTTATCATTTTTCAATAATGTCTAAATTTAATAAGAAAGTTAAAAAAATCTGAAATATATTAGTTTGTAAGTGCGCAAATAAATACACAAATGGACCAATTTTCGTCAAGAAGCACATGTACGTACATATTTTTTAATGATTTTATTGAAACTAAAATTAAAATTCTAAAACATGCGTTTGCTAGATAATGTATAGATTTATTTTACTGCATGATTATATTATTTGAAATGGGTGTGGTATAATACAAAAACTTTTTTGAAAATTTAACAAATCTGCCAACGACCTATGGAATAACCTTATTATACTAAAAATTTTAAAAAAATCTCAAAATTTATTACATACGAATGCTAGATAAAAGAACAATCTTTCGAAATCCATTTATAATTTTTTGTGGAAAAGAGTCAATGCGTCTAAAAACTTTTTTGAAAATGACGTATTTCCGGTTTTCTCTGGTAATGCCCTCTTAACGACTTTCAGGCAAAACAACGATATTTTGTTATCTCTGCCTACAACTGGAAATTTCATGATTTGTTGTTAGTGTGTGTACGTAATATCGGCTACCATTACCTGCTAGTTAATATAACTATGTATAGACACTTTTTGTAATTTATACTGTTTTTTAGTAAATATGTAAGTTTGTATTATACGGCTTGAACCACTATACTCACTGAACATTATTTTTATATTCCATTAATGGTCATATCCAATAAATCACTCGTTTCAGAGTGATTAATTGGAAACATCTCTCCTTACGTTTCGATTACCAACCTCACATTATGTGAAAACTTAGATCGTCACGACTGAACATGGGAATGATTTAAAATACCCATTTCTGTATATTCTTCGCAATTAAAGTCAATTATAGGAGTGCCTTGAGCCTTTTAGGTACACTGAATTTATCGAGCGACACCTTCTAACATGAAGATTATTTGGTGTGAAAAGACTTATTTTATCTGTAACGCTGTATAAATTTTCCGTAATAAGAGACTGGAAAATCCTTAAAGTTGTTGACTTAAAAATACAGGATGCAACAGTTAATAACTCGAAAGTTGGGTTAAAAACTGTAGATGTCATTTTTCTTTCTAGTGATTTTTTTTTCTCAATCATAAACAATAAAAATATTTTCCATCACACGCAACCGAGTGGTCGGGTATAGCCTTGCCGTCTAGCGGGTTACGTGATGATTACTCCGTCTCGTTCCTGCATCACGGTAATACGCGAAACAGCGCGCGTATAGCGTGATCGGGTCGGATCAGCGGTTAGATATCATCGAAAATTATATTGTTTATTTTTAACAGAAAAAAATATCATCGGACAGCAAAATCGTAATCTCATTTGGGTAGGGTTCTTTACACTGTTGGGTTCGTTCACTTTACTTTGTTCAGAGATATGAGTATCAAAGTATGCAAAGGTTATTTTCTCATAATCTATTGAACATATTTTAAAGAAAAATATTTATATAAGACGTATACTTACTATTTTAGAATATACCTAAACATGCAAATAGAACTATATGCAACCAGCAAGGGCATAATAATCCATTGCATAAGATTTTAATTACATTTCCCTAATGCAATTCCATGCTAGTGCCACGTCGTATTTAAATATTTTTTATTAAAATATGATAAACTAAAATACTTTACGCATCATTGAACCTCAAAAACAAAAATTGTTAAGGCGAAGTTAGAACCCTATCCAGATAAAGTGACGAAGGAGGCGTCTACTAATATCTACAGGAATTCCAAAAACTGAAAAATCGAACTAATATCTATGAGAAGGAAAGTGTTGACGAATATCTACAGCTCAAACTGTTGACGAATATCTATGAGAACCAAAGTGTTGACGAATATCTACAGTACTGGTAGAGGTTGGATTTGCATTTATGTATAGCACATCGGAATAACGTAATATTGCGTATGCAGTTTAAAAAACTTAATTTATGTAAGTATGTATGTAAAAATCCCTAATATCGGACTATTGGACACATTTAGCTGATTAATCCAACATACGCTCTGTAGATATTAGTTCAACCTACGCTCTGTAGATATTAATCAACACTCTGAAGTTCGTAGATATTAGTTCAACATATGAGCTGTAGATATTCGTCAAACATACAGGCTGTAGATATTAGTATCTGGAGTCGTGACGAACTATAATGTGCCCAGGGTTGGGAAAAATAATGCTTTGCTGTAATTAAAATACAAATTACAAAATACTTTTTCGCATGTATTTAAAATACGAAATACAAAATACTTTCTAGTCTATTTGGTTTTGGTAGAACCTTTGGTTGCAATAAATTGTCATAAGTGCCCTTATCTAAGGGTGCGTTTTTGCTAAGCTGAGCAGAGTGAAACAGATACGTGCAAAAATTGACCAATCAAATTGCTCAAAAGACACATCTCATATCCTCATCTGTGAAGTTTTGTGGTATAGGACCCACGTGTTACATAATAAAATAATAAACACATTTACATTTGTATAGCGCAGTTTTGTGTTATTTCACTTCAAGTGCGCTCTACTGTAATTAACTTAAAAATAATCTAGTATTCAGTCAAATTATTCCTGTAGTGCTTGATCTAATACTATGACACAAAAATGTTCAATACAAGGAATGACAAGTATACTATAATATGATACAAATATGATAGAAAATGTACAATAACAGTGCTATTATAGCATAGGACGTGTTGCCAACTCTAAATATTAACATACATAAATGGTGCGAACAAAATATGTTATTTTTGAATACTGAGAAATGTCAAGTAATACGATTTTCCAGAACTCATTCTCATATTTTACATGAATATAATTTAAATAATGTTAAATTAACACCAGTATTACAAATTCGCGACTTGGGAGTTATATTCGATTCAAACTTAACATTCACACCACATATAGATAATATAACTAATAAGGCTTTAAAGATTCTTGGCTTCCTTTGTAGAACCCTAACTGATTTTAAGTCCTTGGATTGCATGAAAACACTCTACATTTCATTAGTTAGATGTCAATAGAATATAATTCACCTATTTGGTCCCCTTTATATAAAGTACACTCTAACAAAATAGAACGAGTTCAAGACAAATTTCTTAGGTACTTAAATTTAAAACTCAAAATTCCAATAGAAAACATTAATTATTAAGTTTAATGAATCGACTAAATTTAATTACGCTGTCTGACAGAAGAATCATTTCAGACCTAATTTTATTGTACAGAATGATGAACAACCTAATTGACAGCCCTGCCATCGTTGCTACTATTAAATTTCATGTACCGACAAGGAATACTAGACAAAATATAACATTCTTTTGCAACACATACACAACTAACTATCAATCACACTCACTTACCAATAGGATGCATTATTTAGGCAACAAGTTTGGTGGTATTGTAGATGTATTCGCTGATTCCCTTTACATTCTAAAATGCAATTTAAACCAACACTTTGTGGAATCCTACAAATTATTGTAACATGGGTATAATATATTTAACGATTTGATGTGTTATTGTAATGTTTATATTATATTTTGTTCTATGTTATTGTTAAATATTACATTTTTTAAAATATTTCACGGTTTTCCACAAGATTATACAAGTGTTTTTTTTCTTTAAAAACTACTTGTATATTCTTAAAAGTTTTTTTCACTTTTATAACTTTTGGTATAAATTCTATGTATGTGTAATCCTCGATATCTTAAATATTATTTTCTAATCTATGTAAAAGCCCCTACGGGCGTATAACAACAATAAATAAATAAATATTGCTCTGGATTCTAGCGTTTTTAGTCTACGTATTAGCTATGTCAGTTTATTATGATTATTAAGGTCGCTAAATGTATTTGAAAATGTATTTTGAAGCTTTAAGTATTTGAAATACAAATTACAAAATATCCCAGCACCGGGTTATTGAAATACCAATTACAAAATACATTTTTAGGGAGTAATTAAAATACAAAATACGCATTTGTATTTCAAATACGTATTTCAATTACAAGTAATTCAAATACTGCCCAGCTCTGAATGTGCCTCGTAACAATGATCAACTGTCAGATACAAACAAAATAGTGATGTTAGAACCTTGTAAAGTAAATGGAGTTTGATTTTAGAGTTTCTTCATACAAGTATCTACACACATGGTTCTGAAAATTAATTTGGTTATAGAAATGATCAAAAGAAACGGATTTTCATTCAAAGGTCATTTTTGAAAAAAAAAATGTCAGAATTTTTCCAACCGAAGTGACGAAAAAGCATGTATTTTTTTAACAATTCGAGATATGCTCAGAAATCGCACGTTGAAAACTTTCGGGTAAGTGCTGGTACATCCTGTATACTCAATCAAAGGCATTCAGAATACTTAAAAGAAAGTTAACTACGTTATTCTCATAAAAAATACACGAAGCTTTTTACGATGTTGAGTTGTCCGTAATTACGTAATGATTTTTCCATTTTCTTGCGTGCTGCTCCTTTTAGGGAACGAGTAATTTAGCTTTTCGATATTTCTCATTAGCGTGTTGGCATTAATTAGCACTATATATTATTTTTCTTATGTCCTGCGTACCTCTGATGGTGGCTTGCTACTCGTTCGGGTGTTGAACCCGGATCCCCGCGCTGTAAAGCAGGCGCAATGGCCTGCGATGTGTTATCAGCCGACAATCATCACACAATATTTAGCGATGTGTTGGGAGAGCAAATAAATAAAAGTAAAACCCAAATGCCACAATATTTACTCTCCGATTAGTTCAGCGCGATCCGAGTATGGTACAATTAAGTTTCTCGTCAATAGGAAGTTATGTGAATTGCATGCAGTAATACGCGCTTCTCAATGTATTTATTTCCTTTCGTTGGGCTCTCTATACGTATAAGTAAGGTACCTACGTGATATAATGTCATATAAATAAGGTACCTACGTGACATTTTTTAATTCGAAGGCAACGGTGCCCTGGGAATGATCTTTTTATATCAAATTGTTTGAATTACATTATATTGTTTTATTTCTTTTTCAATTTGTATGAGGTGTAGGAATTACTCATAATTTGATTTAAAAAACTGGCAGCATTTCCAAATATCGCGGGCTTGGTGTTGTTAAAAGGGTGCGGACTGTATTAGAATGCATTTAAATAAAGAAATTTATTATTCAAACAACGTTAACTTTTATTCAGTACTCAAATTTACAAAAGCGATGTTATCAGAAAGGTTTGGAAACATGGAGGTTAGTATGAAAGAAGTACGATGTGATTACAAACGTCACTGAAGACAGAATTGCTGTTCATTTCGAAACCGCTCTCTCGTTCAGAAGCGCGGTCCAACGCGCATGCGTTTCTGTGTGGCTATTGCCCAGTATTTAAAATCCAATTATGTAGTTCCTACAAAAGTTGTGTGTTGTGGAAAAAAAAATTAACCTTTCCGGCACATCGTTTTGTATGAGTTAATCCGATGAGTTAATGCATCGTAGGCCCCTAGACGCATTTCTGCCATTTAAGGGGACGACGAGAGTAGGTATATTGTGTCTGTCCATCAGATTTTTATTCTTTTCCACTGTCCAACAATCACTGAGAAATCCTCCTTAAATTTGTTTCATTTCTTGAACCACCGGGATTTCTTCGATCGAAAAGTCATTTGAAATCGGAAATATTCCGGAACGTAATATAAAAATCAGAGTGCGCAATTCACTCACGGTACAAATGTAACCTTCAGAAAACTAAAGCAGACGAGATTTGGGAGGCTACGAAGCACCGCACAAAGAGGAGTCCGACTATACTATCACATTCTCTCGCAGGCTAAATCCTATATGTAGATGTGTGTGTGTCTTTTTAGTGTCGCAATTTTTCGTTTCATCGATTTTCAAATCGCAACGGTGCTAAAGAAGTGTTCACTTCAATAATATTGATTAGTTTATGTATGTTATTTATTTTTTTTAAATACAATGGATTTTTGCATCAACCTATGAAATATTGATTTTACGGATTACACAAGGTAGAGAAAAACATGATTCTATTTACTTGATGAATCGGACCTTCGAAACTATGTGGTCATGGATTATTTACATGTTTACGTTCTCCTAATAAACGTATGGATGTGAACATTAATTACCCGAATATTGTAACAAACCGACCTTCGGAAGATTGATCATACTATTTAAGTTCAGTCGAGATATGTCGGTAATTCTCTCGTGACTGTATCTTGTATTAATATTAGTTCATCGAGTATCAATGGATCACTAGATATATTTATCCATTACAACGTAAATCTGACTGCTAATGGTTTCCTTGAACCAAACCTTTGATTAGCCGGTGGTTTTTCTTATTCCGCAGCCGTCACTTATCCACCCAATTGAATATTCAATAATATTCGTCAGTCTACCTCACGGGGGCGTGATGCGACTATTGTGCGATGAGTCTTGTCTTTATTTTAATGTTTCTTTATTTAATATTTAATGTTTTCTTTATTTTAATGGCCTTCGTTCAGTTCTTTTTTTATTTTTTTTATTTATTATTTAAACGCCCGTACATAGGGCTATTACATACATAATACAAGTGTGTCGAACATTTACAAATATTATATATATAGAATAACATACAGTACATACTTACGATCCATATTAGTACAATAAATATTTATCATTTTACAAACATATCAGTTACATAAATAACTAGTTATTTTTGCCTTGATGCAAGACCGATTGCCTTGCCGTGAAAACGCACTAGCGGTGAATGATAGGAATAGTTAGTGCTATGATTGTCACTGTGGAAAAGGTGGTGGAGTCGAGTTGATTTAACAGGGACACGAATATTTATAACACTTAACATTTGAGGGCAGTCTATGAGATTGTTCAGTAATTTAAAAAGTATAAGAATGTCATTAATAGTACGCCGGGTAGAAAGTAGTGGTAGGTTTAGATCAGACATCAATGCATTGTAGCGGATTTCAAAAACAGGCTGTCTCAATTCGAATTGAGACAGCCTCACAGTTCTTGTGAAATCATCCAACGAATGAATAAACTAACACTAGCAGTTAAAAACCCGCTGCGCAGGTTTTTGCTGCTAGGCCCTGCCGGCGGATTTTGATTTGTGAGCATTTTATAAATCAGTCAAATAACCGCGACAGGCAATGACGTCATATATAATATACGATAGACGTATGGTAAAAATCACAACTGCCGGTTACAAATACAATCATACCATACCATCGACCTCTCCTTACCCGGAGAGGTCGATGAAAGTACAAATCCAATATTACTTACGTCTGCTAGCCGACGCTCCTCACGCTAGCTGTTAGTGGCGCCATCTTTTGGCACTGTTTTAATTCGGTTCTATTACAAAAGTTTTGTAACAAACTCCACGTACGAAAACAATTTTGCGTAAGGCGCGGCGACCGAGATGTATTCGAAGCCGGGTTCTTAAATTTTAACTGTACGGACGCATAACGTCCGATAATGGACCACATTTCTGTAATATTTCAATGAAGAAGAAGATAACAATAAAAATCTAAACAAAAATATGAAAGATAACAAGACACAGAAAAATAGATAAAGACAATGGTCGCAACTGGGACTCGAACCCAGACCTCTCGTCTAATAGCCCATTCACACCATTCATTTATCGTTCATTTCGTGATTTCATTCCGCCTCTTTCCCTCGAAATGAACCGTGTGAACACGAAAGTGAATAGAGACAGTTCCGAATGAAGCATTCCAACGATGTTGGAATGCTTCCTTCGGCACTGTTCACTCGCAACCGGAATTTAACATCACGTGACGCGAATGATGTGTGTGAACACTCAAGTGAACAGTCTTTCACTCGCAAATCAGTCGGCCGAAATGTTCTGGCGTGAAGACGAGTAGCCGGAGCGGCTTAAACGTCAAAATGCTCCTTTTAGTTCGCTTTTCGAAATAACTCCTACACGTCTTATAGAAATCGTTGTTTCTCCCTTACTATCATAGTGAAAAATATGATCTAAACGGTATTGGAAAGAGAAAATAATGTTCTATATATTCAATATAACAATTAACCACAAAAGAACACGAATGTTCACTTCTATGGAACCAAAGTTTCTGATCGAATTTGAAAAAAAAATTATGAAACATTGTGAATTTTTTATGAATTATTTTTATATGAAACGACAAAAAAGTGAGGTGACAGAAACGTTTATAATTTATTTGTCTAACAAAATAAGTGTGCGTTTTTATATTTTTTTGTTACTAGTAATTTTAGTTAGAATAAAAGCAAGTAGAGCCATTTTTTAAACTTTTAAAAGTTTACATTAAAAATTATTCTATTTAAAAAATTACGTGGTTATTTCTAATAATAAATTTTGCAAGCATATTTCATCACCTTTCCAAAACAGTTTTTAGTTTTTGAATACTTTAATAAATATTCCATTTATATGGATTTTATTGCAAGCCGAGGCCTATTTTCGAATAAAAATATTTTCATGGTGCAAAAATACTGGTAGATATCAGTTTTCAGGTTATTATTTAACCATATGTTCATTTTATGGTGCTGAAATTTATTTACTGTTTACAAGAATCGCCAATTTCTCGTAATTTAGTTCGACGTTATCGGAAATGTCAATTGAAATCGTAAATATTCCCGAACTTAGCCGTCAGCGCCGGACGAATTCCAATGCGGCCGCGACTACTCTCGACGACTTCGTAGCGAGAATGTCGAGTGAACTCTTCCTTCGAAGGAACCGTGGGAACACTCGGTGAAACGAGAATGGAACATTTCATCGAGTAAACCTTCATCCGAGTGAACCTTGTGACTTCAGCTTAACCGGGACGTGCGCTTTAACCAATTTCGCTATTGCCATCTTCTGTCAAACCGTTATAATAATAGTCAATCTCATATTTCAAATTTTAGAATTAACAATATTATCTTCAACTAATTATTTTTCCACATTATGGGCAACTACCCTTTTTTATTGGAAACAATCATTCTAAGAATTGGTTTGTATCCTGGATAGCGTCTCGGAAAAATGTATCCAAATTTATTCATTATGGAACTATTGATTTTTATAAAAGTCTTAATGAATATTCAATTTTTTATAAGAAAAACTCTCTTTTATAACTTTCGAAGGTTATTCCCATTAATGTAATATTTCAATGAAGAAGAAGATGACAATAATAACAAGACACAGAAAAACAGAAAAAGACAATGGTCGCAACTGTAACTTATCTTTCATATTTTCGTTTCGATTATTATTGTTATCCTTCTTCTTCATTGAAATATTACATTGACGGGAATAACCTTAAAAAGTTATAAAAGAAAGTTTTTCTTATAAAAAATTGACCGCATTTCTGTTCAGTCATTTCCAATTCCAATGGAGCTTTAAATCGTAACTAAAAAATACCTACATCAAATGATTGTAACTACCTATCTCTCAATAAAGATGAAGCACCAATTCTCAAACGGTGTGCTCTGGAGTTTGCCAAAAAAAATCTGCAATGTAACAATGCAAAGCTAGTAACTTAATATTCATCATGAACTATGAAACTTTGCAATATATTGTATGTAAAATATGAAGACCTCTCCTGGTGCCCTTTCCTATCGGAGGTTGGCTATTATTAGGAGATTCTTCATGCTGAAGGCTGCAAACTGGGCCAACTCTAAATGAGACGCTAGATTGTGTGTTTCGTGACATCACAGGGCGGGATTTAGTCTACACCAATACTCTTCTGGCTCCGGTTCATTCTCATTCATATCCAGTGCTTAGACCTTCCCGTCCTGCTCCCATATTTAATCTTCCTCTCCCATAATCTTCCACTCCACTGCACTGAAACAATTGTTAAAATAAAGTTGAAGCTCTGGCGATTTAACTACTAGTTATTGTTATAAATAACTTGTTTACACTCAACAATAAACTGACAATTCGTAATGTACGACTGTGTATGTAGTTCTATCGGCGCAATCAATCGACACAGGTGACGTGTGTGTGTAGAAATGAGAGAGATTGTCCGAGCCGGATGCGGACCCACTGCATCGAGCGTCAATCAGCCGACGGCCGCCACCCAGCCGACCACTGGCCAGTTAATCCATCAGCAGTCGTTCGTCACACCCACACCCACCATTATTAGCAGCAGGCGAGTAGGCATTGAACACCGGACACCGGGAACTGATCACCGTTGCTCTCGGCTCCGTTTGACAGCCGACGCGTGGTCGCTCATCGGGGAATAACGCTGACGATCAATGCAATGCACAACACTATCAGAAGAGCGATTCTGTATCTTTTGTGGATACGGAATCGTTTCCACACTTAATCTCCTGTCAAATTTGTGTGATTGTCTATGGCTTGCAATTGACTTTTTTATGTCAGCTGTCGTATTTCAACTCGAAATGCATGATTTTATTCTTTTAATGTACGTTTAAATTTGTATACCATGGATTTGACATTTGCGAAGTTTCATTTCACTTTTAGGCACGGATTATGGGAATTATACTTCTTTTCAACAATAGAGAACTCCAGTCCAATTTTTTTTTAAATGAATAATGATCTTCTAACTTAAATAACTGCATTTTTAATTTTTCAAGACCCCCGAAAACCACCGTATGTGTGGTGAATCGTGTGACGTCATCACTCCTGAAAAATTACTGCCCGATCGGGCAATCAGCTGATCAACTGCCGCCATTTTTAATTATATTCTTTTTTTTTTGTGCAGTAGGTTTTGAATATTTTCAATAATAGAGATGAAATAATAAGAGATACCTTTATTTTTGAAACATTATTTAGGCCTAAATAATGTTTCAATAAACACAAAGCTAAATCTCTATAAACAGTATGTAAATAAACTAATAAATTAATACGATGGCTTGTGTCATATCATACATTCCCAAACAATGACTTTACGGTGACGTCACCACAAAAATTTCAATATTGCCAACTTGACGGCGTGTTTTTACGACCTGATTAAAAATGGGCTTTTTAATAATTTTTATAAAACTCTGCGTTTAATATTATGAAATAAAACTTATATATTCAGAATCAGCGATCATTGGTCTATATGAACATATTTTTTAAAAGCCATATTATTTTTCACTGAAGTTCCTAATTACTATAAGAAACAACTATTTACGTTAATAATAACCTGTTTTGTGCTCGTTAATACTTATAACAATAATAAGTAATTTTTAAACGTACATTAAATTAATAAATAATCATGTATACTTGCAGCGTTTCATGTTACTAGTTGAAATACGATAGCTGACGTCATAAATAAACCAATCCGCTGACATATCAGTCCTTAAGTCCGTAGAAAAAGCAATTGCAAGCCATATACAATCACACATATTTGACAGGAGATTACGTATGTAATCGATTCCGTATCCACAAAAGAGAATCGCACGGCTGAATTAGCAGCGACTGGGATGATTCGATGATCATGCACAACACTATCAAAGTTATTGGCAACTTTAACGCTGTTGAGATGTTTCGATTGGTACGTGGTGTTGCTTCATCTAATAATTTTTCTTATAATTCTGTTAATCTGTCATCCACCTCACTGGTGACTTTTGAACACATCACTATCGCAGTTATGTGTAGTATGTATGTAATTTGGTATGACCTACGAGTTAAGAGTTTTCCGTCTGCATGAAAGACCCAAACTAATCTTGCAGCAGGATCAATACCCTGCAGCCACTCCAGCAATTTTGTAATCACAAAACAATATTTTAATAGAGAAAGTGCGTTATTGGTCCAAAGTTCTGTAAACGAGTTTATTGACACGATACGATTTTACCACCCCAGCCACGAGCACTCCTGCCCCGGTGAGACCGGCACACCACGAAGCACTGATTTTTTAGGACTGTGATCTGAGGATGGAAAGGAGGTTGGTGTTTAAACGACCGGTATGCATGGCAACCTCATACGCCAATATTGTTATTTAGGATGGGCAGGAATAAAGAAAGTGATTGACCTTTTTTTTTCTTCTCTAGAAAGTGCGTTATTGGCCCAAAGATTTTTAAACCGGTTTATTGATAGGAAAAATATTATGAGGGTCGGGGCAAATAAGTTGATGTTTGTTAGAGGACTCAGTTGCTTGGTGGTTATTGAATAACTTTTCTGCCTGTTGAAAATATATAGGTATACTTATTCTATTAATGCATATATCTTAATACGGGATTGTATCAGCAGAAATTCATATCTATAGATGGCTGATACCATCTAGGGGGGGGGGGGGGGGGGGGGGGGGGCAAACCGGGCGCAACAAATAATTTAATATATTTTTTAACGAATTATAATTATTGGTTCAGTGGCTATAATTATTGATGTGCTCTCCCCCCCCCCCCCAGCTTCTAGAAAAAAAATTAACTTGTGTTAGAAGTTTAATATTTACAGATATCCAAGTCTTGTAACAAAATAACCTATTGTTCAAAATCCTTTGTGATAAATCAATTGTGCTTTTAATTAACCTAACACTTCATATATCATACTATTATGTTACCGTTTTATTTTTTTTAGTTATTAGCTGCATGACAAACGGCCTGTTGTAAAATGGCCCTTGTTTTAAATCATAAACCCGAACACACTGGGTAAACGCTTTTTCATTTTTTGTGCCTTCCCTTTTCTGCGGAAGTATTTGCGGCAGTTGTAAATATGTCGGAATTTTTAGCGACGCTTAAAAGGAATCAGTTAAAGCTGACACGACCGAATGTCACGCCATTTCACAGTTTATTTACAAGTCCTGTGAACTGCGGACTACGGGTTTTTTCTGATTTATACATCGTTCACTTTGTACCTATGTAATGGTTTTTACTGCCGATAAATCTGTTTGTATGGAAGCTTTTGTAGTTTCCTACAAAAAGTAGATAATAATTGCAAAATAAATAGATAAATAAATAAATACGTACCTATGCTAGGCTTGCATTCAATAAAAGGTTGAAAATAATAGAATCGAATAATATAGACCTAAAACTGAGAATACTCCTCATCAAGACCTATGTATGGAGTATCTTGATGTACGGCTGCGAAACATGGTGCCTATTTATTTATTTATTTGTTTGTTTACGCCTTGATGGCTTTTACATATAAAATAAATTGTACAGGAGCATTATAACAAGTATGCAGTATCATAAGTATATGGTACATAAAATGATAAACAGAGCTAGAAAGATATAAGTAGGCTTAACATAAGTAGGTATTAATATTCAAGTAATTGTTTACAAAGGAGTTCAACCAGCGGATTCGTATTTGGGCTCACGCTACATTATATTCAATAATTATTGTCACAATATCACACAAATGTGATTCCAAATATACTTGAAGCATACCGGTATTGCAGTGGTGTAAAACATTTTTAACGATTAATATAAAAGTAGGTAATTTTCTTGTAATTAATTATTTTTTTTTATTTTTTTTTTTAATTATAATTTTTTTGCTATCATAAATGTACGTATGTTTGTTATTATTATGAAAAAGAGAAAAAAAAAAGAAAAGGTACACAGTAATTACATATGTTAATAAGTAAGTAGGTACTATGAATGTAGTTATCATGAATGTAGTTATAGAGCAGTGGGTATTAAGTTTGTTACTGTTAACAATGTGAAACATTTAAGGATTTTTACATTAGTTTGTTATTATCAGGAAAAAAATAAAATAAAAGGTACACAGCAATTACATATATGTATAAAGAAGTAAGTAGATACTATGAAAGTAGTTACAGAGCAATGGGTATTAAATTTGTTACTTTTAACAATCTGGTACATTTAAGGATTTTTGCATCTGCATACATATACGCTTTTTGAAGGAAGCGATGTTTTTATAAAAAAATATATCGACAGAGCAAGTTTAATTCCCCACACGATGCAATCTCTGAAGACAAGAGTTGAACATAAAATTAGTGCGAGAAGCAACTACGTTAAATGGAGCATGGAGTCTGGTGTTGTAATTGTTAGGTACTTGATAATTTATCATGTTCACAAGTTCAGGGCTATCCAAATATCCGTTGATAATTTTAAATAATAATAAAACATCACAGATTTTTCTTCGCTGTGACAATTCGGGTAATTTAAGCAATTGCATTAAATAATTATAATTTAAATTTTCTATTGGAATTTTTAATTTGTAATTTATATGCCTTCAAAATTTATGTTGTACTCTTTCAATTTTGTATGAATGCACATTGTATAATGGCGACCAGAGAGAGGAATTATACTCGAAAGAGATAAACGAAGACTAGAGGCTTTTGAGATGTGGTCCTATAGAAGACTATTAGGAATTTCCTGGAGAGACCACATTACAAATGAGGAGGTTCTCCAAAGAATCGAAGGAGGAAGGCACCTGCTCAGGACCTTGTCCGAAAGGCGTGCAAGATGGATCGGCCATGTAATAAGACAAGAAGGCCTCTTGCATGCCATAATGAAGGGTATGACCGAGGGGACAAACTCTGGGGGACGCCCACGCCGAGATTACCTGGAGGCCCGGTTGGTGGACGTGCGCTGCTCATCATATGCAGACTTCAAAAGAGCCGCACAAGACAGGGAAGAGTTGAAGAGACGAATAGATGAAATTGCTGCAAACCAATCCCAGGATTGAAACCAGAGAGAGAGACCTATAAATTTGATATCCTTTGCTTATTATAAAAATGAACCTGGGAAATGCGCAAAGCAAAACCAATGTGTTTTTAATGGTATTATTATTGTCTGCAGTATTCATAAAATTAACGGTGAATTCAATAAGAAGAATTTCCGTATCGTTTAATTTTATTAGTGGCCATTATCAGAAGTGAGCATGAATTTCATAATGGCGATGTTTGGCCATTCAAAAAATCTATTCTGTGTTAATGGCAGTTTCTATTGACTTTTCAACCCGTTATAATAATTATACTTGTTAGAATACAGATTAAAATGCATAATGATGATGATATTTTCACGACGTCATTAACTTTTATGTGCATTTATTGAAATTTAACAAGATTTTATAACAATAATGAAGTCCAAAATATTTATACTTGAATTCATTGCAGCGACATTTCTTTGTGACAATTCATTTATCTAAGTAATTTATGTATTTACTCCCTAATTGAGCTTTATTCATTTAACGTTTTTATCAGTACAACGGTATGCATACACGTACAGTATGTAATGCAGCAATACAAATTGTATTCCAGACAAAAACAACAACAAAACGTATAAACAATAGCATTATAATGAAGTGAACTTTACCTTGATTTTATTGTTCCAGGACAACTCAGAAACACGCAATTTCAACACCCCTTTGAAAAGTCAATAAAGTTATGAAAAAAATTTAAAAATAGCCCTTAACCTAACCTAACCTTTTTTTTTCATCACTTTTAAAAAATTTCAAACGGGGTGTTGAAGTTGCATGATTCTGAGTTGTCCTGTCACTGATTTTCTAATGGGGTATTTCCGTTTCAACATCCTCGATAAAACTGTCAACAACAACAATATAAATAAATACTTGCATTAGGAAGAAAACTCGACTAATTTATCTGATAAATAGCCACTAATCTTAGATTAGAGTACCAAATAGTACACTCGAACTTTAAAAGCGTTATCGAGTAACATTATAGCCGAAAATATACCTACGTTATCCTGCGAATAGTGCTTTGAAAGCTTATCGAATGGTAAAATACCCGCTAAGTTCGATGCAAAGACCATCTGATAATCTATTTTAGGGATGTATTTTCACGTTTTATATGGCGTTTATTCGGGACTGGAAGATATTTATGTATATCTATATATAAATAATAATAAAATAATTTAATATACATATATAATATAATATATAATAATAATATATAATATAATAAATAAATAAAAATGAATCGCCGAAATGTATGTACGCGCATAACTTCCGAACGACTGCACCAAATTGGATAATTATTTTTTATTGTGTGTTTGTTATTGTCAGGACAAGGTTTGTATAAAACTACTGGTGAGCTCTGACGTTATGAAATTTGTATAAAAAAATTGCAATAGGTGGCACGTGAGCTGTTTGAAAACTGAATGTATTGGGAATGAGTGTATGGAATGCGGGAGGTTGAACGGGAGACGGTAACTCGGGTAGGGGGTTAACTGGAGAGGGGAGGGGAACTCGGAAGGAGGGTTCGCGGAACGGGGAAAGGAAGGGTGGAGGAGGCGGAGTGGGAACGCGAGAGGGGAATGGGACGCGGGAAAGGAAGTGGAGGCGGAAGAGGAACGGGACGAATGGGAAAGGACACGCAGGGAGAAACAATTCCTTTTTTAAATGGCGTAGCAACGCTTGCCGGGTACCAGCTAGTAAATGATAAATGCCGGAAAAAGATCATTTGAGGAACGATCGATCGATATTTCACTATTTATGCTTTGCTTATCTACTACATTTTTTTTGCATATTTTTTAATTTTTCTTATGTTGTTTGTCTTAACTGTATCCTAATGATTTTTTTTATTTTGTTTCAGGTAAACATTCTTAAATCTACTACAGTAGTTCGCATCGACTTCTCAAGTGAGGTAATCCCCTGGAAATGGTATGATAGCTTTTTAGATGTTTATTTGGTGAATCGAGCATTCTACTAAAACGATGCTTCATTCGTAGTAGTGATTTGGGAGGATTGCAATTTGGGAGGCGGAAATGGGTATCGCCGCCCCGGAAACCCATGTCCTTAACCGAACTATCCGATTTGAGGAACTCAAAGATAGAGGGGCAGGCGTCTCAGATCCATGTGGAACATACCACTTTCGTGTGAGTGGTCATGGGATCTTTAGGAGATTTTTATCATTCAGTGTACATATATAGAACCTTTAGAATTTTAGAATATAGCACCTTCACATATGTAGTACATAAAGAGAGCCAGGACACTGCACATTCGGGTGCGTGGATTTACAGGGTCTTAAGGGACTTGCATGATTTACTTTAAGAGCGTTTAACCAGCCAGCGGACGAAAATCCACATTTCTTCGAAAGTTGTTCTTACGATCGTGCAGGGCGGTTACAATGAGAAAGATTAGTTATTCTCCGTACCAGCTTTTTTAAATTTTAACTCAATATCGAATTTATTTCAATCCAAATTAGCTTTAATTTATACCTTCATCCAAAAATGCTGAAAGGCGTGATGATAAAACTATTAAAATAATGTACTTTTTGTAGTTATTTTTTGATTGTAAGTATTTGTCATTTTTCAATAATGTCTAAATATAATAAGAATGTTAAAAAAATATGAAATATATTAGTTTGTAAGTGCGCAAATAAATACACAAATGGACCAATTTTCGTCAAGAAACACATGTACGTACATATTTTTTAATGATTTTATTGAAACTAAAATTAAAATTCTAAAACATGCGTTTGCTAGATAATGTATTGATTTATTTTACTGCATGATTATATTATTTGATATGGGTGTGGTATAATACAAAAACTTTTTTGAAAATTTAACTAATCTGCCAACGACCTATGGAATAACCTTATTATACTAAAAATTGAAAAAAATTCTCAAAATTTATTACATTCGAATGCTAGATAAAAGAACAATCTTTCGAAATCCATTTTTTGTGGAAAAGAGTCAATACGTCTAAAATCTTTTTTGAAAATGACGTATTTTCGGTTTTCTCTGGTAATGCCCTCTTAACCAGTGATTCCTGACTGGAAAAGAATGAGACTTGAAATAAACCGACGCCCCGGGGACCATTTATTGTGTAACCAACACCCCTGCCAAGTGGTGACCTGACAAGGATGCCCGGGTTCATGGGGTAAGCTTTGGCTAGGTTTTGATGGCGGGTGCACTGGCCCACCTACTATTTGCGGGCCGGATCGGGAGTGAGATTCTCCATCCATGCCTTGCACCACAGTGGGAGGGATGGATTCATACCTCCGTCCCTTCTGCACACCCCTCATACCTTTTTCCCTCCCAAAGCTTCCTTTTCCTAAAATGACCCTCCACACATCACATCTCCAAATATGACACAGGCCCTGGGGGATTTTTTCCTCAGGGCCTCTCCTGTGTGGAGTTAATGTTGAAAAAAAAATTGATTCCGGTGACCGATCTACGGTGATTTTTTTATTCAACTTAAAACTTTAAAAAATCAGTAGGCAATGTTACAGTTAAGGTCGGGGTTAGGGTTTGTTCGGTTACTGTGCTGATAGTTAAATGACGACATTTGGAAGAATTTTTTTTGTTAGGTTTAAAGAGAAAAAACTCCGGACGAATTTAATGTATATTTTTCATTCCAATAAAGGAATTACTGCTTAAAGTAAGTCAAGTACGTCCCTTAACACCTTGTAATAGTGTATAAGGCCAGCCATACACGTTAGGGTTTGCATGATGGTTATGCATGTACATGCATAACCGACAGGCAAACCCTAGCGTGTATGCTATAAAACTGTACAGTTATCGATGCATGTACATGCAACCTAGCAAATATCAAAATACATATTTTTGCCGCTCGGTTATGCATGCACAGTTCTCAGTTTTCTATGTGCTGTGGCAGTGAATGTCCTACAAAACACAAGTCAAAAAATGTCCTACAAAACACCGTCACGTAGCTGCAACTATTTTTGACTGAGAGTTTATAGGAAATTGTACATGCAAAATCCTAACGTGTATTAACAATAATTAACATTTAATTAACAATACTTATTCAAAAATTTATTTTAAATTATTATTTTTTTTTTAATATTATTTTATTTTTTTTACACATTCGATTTATGTAAGTACGTAAATATAATGTATGTGTTATAATTTTTAATTTTATTTTTTTTAATTTAAAAAATTTTTTTTTTTTTCTCTTCCCTTTACACACGAGTAGTTACACTCTCGTAAAGGTTATATATTATATACATATATATGTTTATACTGTTTATAATCAATGTTGCATGTTAGTATTAAATGATTTGAGTTTAATCCGTTTGTAACCTGAAAATGTAATTACTCATGATTATATTACATGTATATGTATATAAAAACTAAAAAAAAAAAATAAAAAAAATAGTATGTCCACTATTGAACTCAGTTCAGCCTGTCGGTTATGCATGTACATGCATAACCATCATGCAAACCCTAACGTGTATGGCTGGCCTAAGGCCTTTAGATTTATAGCATAGCTTATAATGTAATGGACATTGGACAATGTGGACATTATGACAGTTTATTTGACCCTATTGTCATTACTTTGTTCTCAGTCTCAGCACCGGCGTTTGCTTCCCACGCTACCCTTAGGCGACAAGTGCACTTAGGTCTTTTATTTTAGCTTACCTACTAGAATTATGGTGCCGTCGCTGGCGTATTAATTTATTAAATTTAGCAATACGTAATTTAGGATAGTTTTTTTCAAAAGCTTAAAATGAAATTTTTGGAAAAAAAATTAAGCTCCCATTTTTTGTACCTAGATATTTTTATTAAAACAGCGTGTCACATGCAATTATTTTCAGTTGGAAACGTTTTTATTTTACGAGGTATTTATACTTATGGAGTTTAATGTCCCATTAAACAGAGAAAAAGGCAAAATACAATTTTATTTTGGTTTCGTATTATTTCTACGTAATTAATTCATACAAAAATTGTTGAAACTTTGGAGGTAAATTCTTGGAAATCATAGTTTTCTAGAAAGTGTAACAATTTTTTGTGCGACGTTCTTGAAGTTCTGTACTCGACCGTTTGGCATTTCATCTCTCTGTAAATTTGTTTGTTCCGGTTGCGGTTCAAGATGGTGGCCGTTTTAATGATAACAGTAATGCTTATTTCTTCAAATGTAAAATTGTCGTGTAGGTCGGTAGGTATTTAAATACCTACTTACAAATCTTGTGATTTCAAATGGGGACAAAGCAGCCAGTGAGGCCCACGTTATCAAATAATCTTGAGAATATAATATACTGTTATTAAATCAATACAAAAAGTGAAAATTTTGGTTTATTTTAAATAAATAGAATACAATTAGAAAGATTATTATTTTATTTACTGTTCGCGGAACTAGTAGTAAATTTTGTAGTAGTGTTAAAACAAATCGTAATAACATATTAAATTCTCATAAAAAAAGTTTAATTTGCCTACCATGTATCAACTCCCACGGGAGTCCAAACTTGTACAGTAATATCATGTTTTCAGTATTATTGTCAGTCTCATAAATCATGGCGTTTTACTCTCAAAATTAAACTCGTGGGAATAAAAATAATAATACGCGGTGTAAACCAGTCTGCAGAATTATACTCACGCTACTCATACGAATTACAAATTACAACTTTACCAGTTAAATCAGATTCCGCGAAATTCAGATTCGTTCATTTTTGTGATTCATCATCACGACTTGACTCCCCTGAGTGGGAATTGGACTTCTCCACAGATAACGTTCTCCACCGGCTCCAGTGACAAGTCCCTTGCCTTTTTCCTCCGGCCCTCAGACCTTCCTATCTTCAATCGTCTTCCACACGGTAAAAATGTCTCTTCATCAACTTCCAATGGGGGCACCCAATTGTTTATGGTTTTCGGTATTCCTTCATCTTCATTTGACTTCCTTCGTGGTCCGGCGGCAAAGATCCTAGTATGTATATCCAGAGGTCGCAGATTCTACACAATGTGTAACCCGGACATGTAATGTCCGCGCGCACAAATTGCGCAATAATAAAGCAGCACTGCGTATCTACATATCTATTTGCGGCATGTTCATAGTGGTACACTCGCTGTATTTTTTTTTAAAGGTTAATACCGCACAAGTGACCCAACATAATCTACTGGCATCCCCAATCGAGTCTCTTGTGAGGCTGATGGTAGTGGAAGGGGAAGGAGATAAGGAAGAGTAAGGCGGGAAAGTGCCTGGCTAATCAAATCTGGTCACCAAGCATGGCTAAGTCCATTTCAATTCTGAACGCTGTTCTTACACCAGGTCGACACTGAGAGTTTTTTTCACTCTGAAACGTGCTGCAAATACACTATATATTATTTTTAATTGATTAGTTGTGAAAGAACACAAATTAATCAAATAAAATTTAATTGCGCAAGCCGGGATTGAACCCGCTACCTTCCGATTGCTAGGCGAGAGTCCGTCAAAGTATGGTGAAAGGCCACCATTCAGAATCAAAGTTACTTACGGCTTTAGCAGTGTTTAATGTTCAGATCTGAATATCCTGATACTTTATAATCTTCTTCTCCTTCCACTCCTCTGTCTATCGCTTTGCCATAGTCCCACAAACTTCAGCCAGCCGGGATTCTCGCTCGGTGTTCACTTTTTTTTTTAAATCTCTCGTAGTTTTTGGAACCCACATATTTTTTTTTTAAAACAGTTATACACCAAATTATTACAGAGAAGATTACAAAATTTAAGAGAAAAAAAAATCCAAGGGGGCAGTTTCACTATGTTGAGACGTATGTCAAAAGATAGTTACTGAACTCTCTGTAGGTAACATTGAAGGTGTCAATGCTGAATCGTTAAGCAGTTGAATTGCTCTATTTAATGGGGCATTCTGAAAGGAAGAAGTTCTCACTTTCGGAGCATAAAAAAGTGCGTGGGATCTCCCACGAGTATACGCGTTAGGGACATATAGGTTAATCTCCTTCAACATAGGTGGATTCAGTACAGTACCGGAGATCGGCTTAAAAAAATGTTTCCCCGAAAATATTTTTCGGCGGGCTTCTAAGGTATTAAGATCGAGCATTCCTGTTAAGAACAACGATGGATATAAGAATGGGTAGTATGTATATTCCCTCATATACAGGTAACGCATAAACCTTTTTTGTACTCTTTCTATTTCTAGGAAATGATTTTGTTCAGAGGGTGCCCAAATAATGGAGCTGTATTCCAGGATGCTGCGGACAAGTGCTTCATATGTTCTTCGTATTGCAATTTCCTCAGTAAATGATCTTGCATTACGAAGAACAAATCCGAGCATTTTGTTGGTTACATATGTAATCTTACAAAGGTTTCGTGATCTACTCGGTTAGATTCTCAAGTTCGTGGTTAGATTTTTTGTAGTTTTTATCATTATTCATACATACTATATGTGAATTTGTGAAACCACCGACGGTCACATGTTATGCACAATTCTGAGTATCTATTTATGAAAATAATTATTGTTTTTATGATTCACACCGAAGACATTCCGAACTGGCTATCGCACTAGTTGAAAACAGCTGTTGCGTTCCTAGCCTAATTAAAAGACCGATTACACTAAGTGCGTTCACTGAACCTAGCCACTTCTATTTAATGACTACGGCCCTGAAATTTAATCGTTTTCTGGTTAATTCGCGTTATTTTCATTTATTTCAGTAACTGCATTTTAATAATTGCAATTTTATTCCAGTAATTCTAATTTTCTTTTATTTCAGTAACTGCATTTAATAATGTTTATAACACAATTGTTGGTAAAAGGTTATTTATTTAAGAAAGTAAGTTCACAGATCACATAATATGGTAAAAATAGTCACAATGTAT
Organism: Limnephilus marmoratus; assembly: GCA_917880885.1. Classification (NCBI taxonomy): domain Eukaryota; kingdom Metazoa; phylum Arthropoda; class Insecta; order Trichoptera; family Limnephilidae; genus Limnephilus; species Limnephilus marmoratus. Next base: position 25,929,572 of record OU862917.1, on the reverse strand, counting down.
CAATTCACTAATTAACTGAGCAAGGGATCGGAGGGAACCTTGCCGTTAGGCTTTGAGAACAACAAAAGCTGACTGTGGTTCTGCTTAGAGGGTCGTACCATAGGACGAAGCGCAACTAAGGCAGCAGTCGGGGGTCTGGTTGGTGCTTTACTTATGGTAGTAGAATACTCCTTAGAGGGTCGTGCCAGAGGACGAAGCGCAACTAAGAGAGCGTACTAGCCAAGAGCGAGCTGCAGACGAACTGACTAATTTAGGGCGCGCGGCCTGTTATATAGCCCATTCCTTGTTGCGGGGTGTGGTTTATGTAGCGGCTCGAGGGTGGGAGATACGCAGAAGGCGTCGGCGCATCCTGGTTTGCTTAGGGGTGGGTGAGCAGGATGGCGCTGTACGGGGGAAAGAGATGGTGTAGTGAACTTACATCGGTCAGGCCATCTGTAAGCCTGAGCAGCGGGGTGCAAATTCTAACCAATATCGACCACCATAACACGGGCATCAGCCTAGCATGGTGGTCGAAAAATCCACAAATAATGTAACCCATAATATGCAATGAATAAAGAAAAAATAAATATAAAATAGCATCCCTCGTCCCTTAGAGAGTATTCGAGATTGAACACTTATCAATATAGGCTGGAAATAATTAAATTTGCTACAGTCTGATTTCTTTTCCTGGGAATGCTTGACACTCTTTAAAAAAAGTTAATAAAATAAACTTCTTCCATCGCTTATGTAAAATCGTTTGATAAAAATAAATTCGAATAAAATCCTTTGAAAAAAAATAAGTTAACAGTGATTATAATTCGCATTAGTTGTATTGACATCAAACACTATCCATCAGTCATTTCGTATTAGGAAAATCTTTTGAACGCAGAGTTGTAAAGAATTCCGTGTGTTTGTTGTTCGCGCGAGGAGGCGAGCCTCTTGGGCCGACCTTCCTGTCGCGTTCCTGATCTACCCACCGAGAATTATTATAATATCAAACGCCAAAGTCGACACCGTCAATTTGGACAATGCCAATAAAATAATAATGTGCTTTGTGTGTGTAGAAGTGAAAGATGCAGCGTTATGATTAAAATCGTCTCCGCCAATGGCTTCTAGTCCACAAAAGCTGAAAAGAAAAACCAATATATTTAACGATATTGGATCAATTAATTACGCAAATTTCTGATCAAAATGTATTTTTTCAACGAATGTGAATTTGTCAAAAAAATGGTAATAAAATAGCCGTTTTCAAATATTCATATCTTCGCTTTTGGGAACGACTAATATGGTCTCATAGAAATCGTTTTGTCTCGCTCACTATCATGGTGAGAAATATGATCCCAACGGTGTTGGAAAGAGAAAACACCACGGTTTATATTCATATCTAAAAGTTAACAAAATAATTCAAACGTACACATTTAAAAACAAAAATTTCCGACCGCAAGCTTTTGGATTATTTTTGCATAAATGTGTGGTTTTATTTTATTTTCGTAATCAGTTATTTTAGATAGAAAAACGTAAGGTGAGTCATTTAAAAAAAATTATGTTTACAAAAAAAAATTGTATGTTTATTTCGTATTATAAAATTTGAATGCGTATTTTATCACTTTCCAAAAACAGTTTTTAATTTTCGGATGTGTTGAGAAATACCCCATTTATTTGGATTTTATTGCAAAGCGGATATATTTTGACCTTCTGAAAAAGTATGCCCGAGGCCATAAAATCTAATTCTATAAACGGTTTGTAAGTGGAAGATTTTACACTTGGAAGCATTTTTATGCGTTTGAAACATTATTTTTTCTGGGCTCATGAAAGTCTCGCTAAAAAAGGCAGGTGTGTTTTACGTATTTTATTAAAGCATCTGTTATATTTCTGGGTGATCAAATTTTCAAACCAAAAACGCATAATTGCATTATTTTGCCCAAGGATAAAAACCAGTGGCACACTCTCAGTGCAATGTACGGTAGTGCATTGCTCTATAACCAAAGGTAGGCTGTGCGTAGTTTTTCTAGTTCTGTTATTTTTTTTTTTCAGGGCCCAATGTTATGAACATTGGGCCCTGAAAATAGTCGCATAATTTATCTAATTTATTTTATTTTACTTTTATCTCTTTATTTATTTTTATGGTTAGTTTTTATTAGGGTAGGCACAGCTTTTCAACCTTTATGGACTAAACACCACGAACTTTGATAACGGGACGCGTATTTACAATCCCTACCGCGTTTCAGTCGCTTTAAATGTTCAATATCAAAATTTTAATATTTAGAAATAAAATTATTAATTTCTAATATACATATTGGAAAGATTATTTTATCTAGATTTTAGAACAATTTTTGTTTTTGCAAAGTGATAAAAATTATCAATATAGAGGTGTATTTACAATATATGGGAATAATATTAAAATTTAAATATTTAGTAATAAAATTATTAATTTCTAATATACACATCAGAAAGATTATTTTATCTAGATTTTAGAACAGTTTTTGTTTTTGCAATGTGATAAAAAATAACCAATATAGAGGTATATTTAAAATGTAAATTGTCGTTACAGCGACTGAATCGGTATAGGTTTTGTAAATACGCTAACGGGACGAACTTCTATTTGGACGACTGTTAACCAGTCGAATCACTGAGTTGTCTCATCAACCTTTATACCCGCCGTGTTTCTCCAATATGTATGATGTTATTTGATAACTATATAGTGTCCGACCGATACAGGACTTTCTACTGAAACCGAAACCAAATCTTCGGCCGAAACCGAAACTTTTTTAGACGTGTTAAAAATCTATTTCTTACTGAAATTTAGCTTATTTTTTTTACACTTATACAGACAGTTAACACGTTTTAAATGAAATAAAAAACAATAATTGAAGTTGTGACGTTTGATACTTACTTGTAATTCATTACCCTCCAAACCTGGTCATCCATCCATGAATAGAATAAATAATCACATACAAAGCCAGCAAGCAAGTCATGAGGTTAGGTAGCAATAATAAGTAGGTATGGGAACAATGTATAATTTATTATGAAAAATCAAACCCTGCCCTTGGAACATATTATAATGATTAGCTATGAGACTCTAAGTTAAACAACGGAAATAATCATCAGGGGTAACTGGTTACGATGTATCGTACCCAGCTGTAAATGTTTAAAGTTTCTCGACACGTGTCAATAAGAAAGAAATTATATTGTAACGACATAAGAAAATTACTGATGGGCGCCTGTGACGTAAAACGTAACATATTTATGAATCAGTAATCCCTAAAAATAATCTAAAAAGCACAATCTCGATCTGTTAAAAATATAAGTAATTTAAATCTCACTTCTCGTGATCCAAAATGTCCTGAGTCCAGCCATATAACTGCTCGTGCCACATAACCCTTCACGATCCTGGTAATTCCGTCAACTCACGCGTCGATTCCTCTAGAAGCTTGTTCCCACCTCTCTCGTGCATTCAGAGTGCAAGGCTGCCAACCACAACGGTTAAATCCATAGAGCATTAAAATGCCATAGCGGTACCTACCGCTACAAAGTAAGAATGTGAAAAAAAATACATATCACAGCTGTAAAACAAATAAAAAGTTAACAAAACATGTTAACTACTTCTTGGAACGAAAATTTGTCAATAATCAACTTTATAACTCACATTATAAAGGAAGGACCTCATTAATTGAGTGTTATAATTTTAATTGCGTTTTCAAACACGACATTCTTATTACACGTGTTAAATGAACTTAGCTGATGATGGCAGGTGACACACGAGCCACGGACTCTCCCAAAGTTAGCCGAACGACGCGCGATAATTCACGAATGCTGAGTTTCAGTGTGGCCGAAGGTTCAGCAGATTTTCTGCCGAAACCTAAACTGATGCCGAAACTAGATTTTTTCGGTCACTAATTGTAATACACATCCTCCCTTATTATTTGATCATCGATCCATATCCACCGAAATTGTTTATTTTTATGACGCGATCCGCTCTCCAAATCTATTTGATGAACCGCCGAATCGCTGGTAATAATTATTTTACGGCGTTATCGCAATTCGCGATTTACGGCCAGTAAATGCTGATTTAATAATGGCAAACTTATGAAGTGACAATCGTTAATGATACACAAGTTTTACTAGTTCAATCGGGACTTGGAAGTAAGTTAGTAACGAGCTTTTCAACAAAATCTGTTCAAAACAAGTTCTTATAACACCATATTTAATATTGATCTTTTAAAGCGGCCGCAATCGCATAAGAAGAAAGCAAATTTTGTTTCCAGTATTTTCCATCGCTCCGAATGCAAAAAGTAGTATTTTATAGTAAATAAGTTGTATCAATAGGTTTTACTCAAAAATCTTGGAATTAAGCGTGTCCAGTGATTTCGAAAGTTTACTAAGATTTCTTAGTCCTCCGCGGTCGAGCCGTACGGCTATCGACTAGTAATCCGAAGGTCGTGGGTTAAAATTCCGGCGTGCACGTGTAAACTTTATTTGATTAATTTGTGTTATTTTAATAACCTTACATAATGTTAGGTATATTTGCGGCACCTGCCCGGTTGGAAGATACTCTCAGTATCGTCCTTGGAATAAGAACCATTCAGAATTGAAACGATGCTTGAAATAGCTTTAGCCGTATTCGAATAGCCAGGTACTACATCACCTTCCTCTTCCCTATCTCCTTCCCCTCCCCACTACCGTCAGCCTCACAACATACCCCAATTGGGGCTGCCATAGTTTCACTGGCTCTAGACGGGAGTAGCTGGGACTCCATGAAGTATTCACATAAGTATTTTTTTTAATTCAGAGATTGATGACATTTAAAGCACTTGACTTTCAAAACAAGGGGAACTGAGACGTCCAAAAAACCACCCCCATCCCCCTTTTCCATCCTTTGAAGCAGAATTTCGATACTCAGTGAAATTTTGCAAACTTGACGTTCAAAAGTAAGAGGAAAATTACTGTCTCTTGAAAAACTCTGCGTAAAGCCTGGGGAACGCCCGGGACTTCAGTTGTGGACTTTGATAATAATTCTATTTTGTATTTTTTGACGTTCCCTCTAAAACTCCCAAAATGTTTTTTTATTGTGGGTTCAAGGCCGTCTACATCGTCCTTGGTGAGCTCTGGAGCTTCGAAATTTCAGTTTAACCGTCGTAAATAAGGCTGAACATAATCAGTCTTACTAATAACAAAATGCCTTAACGAGCGGTCAACTGCATATTTGTTGCTTGCGCGGTGCACTGCGTTTTTACATCTATTTACACTATCCCGTATTTTATGATTTTTATGTTGGTCCCCTTGAATCTCACATAGATCTGCGCAGGCGCCGCGGCCATCTTGTTTTATAAACTTCGCGGTAAAACAATGTTTGACTATGTTCAGTTGTACTTGCAGTTAATTTTTATGTTTTTGAAGATAATTTTCGTTTAAATGATCAATTAACTGTGATATTAGTGTAATTTAACATAATTACCAATGCTGGCGTTACTTTTTTTTCAGTTTTAGTCCTTTAAATATTGTTTTGTTGATGATTTAGTTTCGTTAACGATAGGTTTTAGGTTATTTCTGAAATTTTATTTTTTTAACGACTTTTCTGCGTGAATTTAATAAAACTGCCATAAAAGTAATATTATTTAATAATGTAAAAGCCTCATGCATGTGTAAATAAAAACAAATTCGATAAATCGACGCATTAATTGCGTAAAAATGAATCCAAGATGTCAGATTTTTTCAGTTATTTTTTCGGAATTATTATTATATTTTTTTTATCTTTTTTAATTGTATGAACGAGATAAAAAGTGAAGTGACAGTTTTCTTCCAAATTCATAAAGTAAGAGGTGTGTATTTTTTAAAGTTTTAATTTTACAAAATTTTTCGACCATTTAATAGAATATGTTTACACTCAGCTGTTTTTTTTTCAAATTTTTCATGTTGAAACTTAAAATACTGCAATTTTCAAACACTATCGTATATTTCAGATACAAAAATCTAAAAGGCAATTCTATCTAGTTTCTATAAAGGTATATGCTTTTACGACATCTTCAAAAATAAGAAATATACAAGACATTTAAAATACGTTGGAAAAATTCCAAATTTCGTTCCGACATCAATCGTTAAAACAGAGATAAACTACCCTCTCAGGCCGTGTAAACAATGTGTATTTCTTTCAATGAACAATTTTTTAATTAGTAATGTTTTCACATTCGCGGCCGTTTGTCAATTGAATAAAATTTTCACGGGGTTTTTTAGTAAGGCTGAATATCATTAATTCATTCTATATTTTTCAATCCAAACCTCGGGATAAAGCTTGTAGTAAGGCTATTAATTGGATAAGTTTGTACATAAAGTAAATGACCGTATTTAATGTGATTCGTCTCCTGTTTTTGCTTCTTACGTGAACTTTTGTTCCATCGGAATGCGATGCAATCATTTGTTTATTGATTCTACGCTTAACTGGATTCGCAGTAGTAAACGTCTCCGGATAAAATAAACACGATTAAAACTTAATTTATTCGAATTGCTTTGAATTGGCAAACTTGCGGCGTGGGCAGGACCAAGACTGCATGCACATTATAATGTAATATCGGGACTCGCCTTTAGTGTGTGAATATATTGAATATTAGATGAATCCAGCCCGCAATTGCCCGGGAAAACTGCTCACTTCACTAGATACTTTTACTTCCGTCTACACGTCTCAGAACAGACATTATCTATCTAGTAAAATATATCAATAAACGACATAATAATGATACAATATGCCATAAAACGATATGTCTGCACTACGTACCTATGAACCGTGCCAAAGTTGATATATTTTTATTTGAACTCGATCTAAGCGTTCCTACGGCTAATATTTTAGTTATACAGTACTGAACTAATGCGTATAAGCGCACTAGATGTGCACTGTCACGAAACTACGCTACATAATGATCGTCCAATTGATTAGTCGGACATCTCCGAAAAAAATGAAATTTGAGTTGAGTTTGTAATTATATGTAAAAGTGTTACCCTCTGTTACTCATAAACACTACCAAATCAATTATAATACAGAAAATGGTGCCATTCATAAATTACGTCACACCTTAAGGGGGGAGGGAAGTAGAGAAGTGTGACTAAGGGTATGGGGGGGGTTATCAGCTCTGTGACGTTACATGAAAAAAAAATTAAATACTGTTTTGTGAAATTGCAAAATATGTGACATCACACTAGGGGGGGTCTCACAAATGTGACGATGTGTGATAGGGACGGGGGGGTTAAAAAAAACACCAAATTCGTGTGACTTAATTTATGGATGGCCCCAAACATTTAGTGAAATAAACAAAAAAATTATGTTCTCTGGGTTACTAATAGGAAATTTCAAAATTTCTTTCTAAAGAGTCAATTACATTGGGCGAGTTTACAAGCTACTATCTGGGAAATTCACTGTCTGTTAGTAAACTCGCTTAGTGTAATCGTTTCACTTGCTAACTAGCAGATTGTTGACTATCTACGAAAAAAGTTGAAAGGTCGTCAACTTTACTTGCTACACGGTTACTCGTGATTGGTTTATTTATGTTTTCAATATGGCTGCCAATAAACAGCTGATTTCGACTGTCAAACATCTGACAGAATTAGTTCACGCAGGCCTCGTTATTCTTGCTACTGGCGCTAGCAGCGACCTCAGTTTCCTACGCTGCTGAGGAGCGAGCGGACAGTTTTGTGTGTCATCATGACAATCTCACTCGCCGATTCACCCGCTTTTAAACTTAGCGGATAGTAGCTTGTAAACTAGCTCAATGTAATTGAGGCTTAATGTACCGGGACGTTATGCCTTCCGGTATTATTTTATAACACAGACACACGTGTAAACAAAACAGACACGTGTAAATAATGTTTGATTTATGGTGAGAATTCGAAAATTGCTTTTCTCATTATCTCAATACATAGTAGGTATTTGGAGATATCTGCCTAATCATTTGGATTGTCGATATGTTCATTGTTATTATTATAACGTACTGTCGCGCTAATTTGCAGATTCCATACACCTCACATTTAATTCATTATGCATCGACAACCTCCAATTTAATAATGCGCCCCTCGCTTGGGTATTTGCATTCTGCCTACAATTATGGAGGTGTTCTGGTAACCGCATTTAGGCGGAACCACCTCCATTAATGCGGGATTAATAACACCCCCATTTGGCGGAGGAATTCGGGGAATTCGCGGCCGCGAGGGATAATTGGATATGGGACGTCCAGCAATCGCTGGGAGATGCGAGACGCGGGCGTGAGAGAATATAATCTTGCTTCTTGCATGCTAATGTACTCGTATTGCTATCTGGTAAATACAAGTTACAACAAATAAAAGTTGCTTCATCGCGAGGAGCTAGAAAATTAAATACATTAATATGTTCCTGTATTTAATGTTCAGACAAATCGTTCATACAGTGCAATAGAACCATTAGTTTGGAAATTAACTGTGTAAGAAATCTACTTTTTGTGTAAGTTTGTTTCTTTAGCATTATTTATAAGTATTATAACTTAAAAGAGTCAAGTAAAAAAAATACTTAGCTCAAATCAATGAATAATTTAAAAGAGAGTGTTCCCGAATTAAGATCAATTCTTCGGTTGACATTGATCAAAATCAAAGATATTGAAATATAAGTAGATGTGCTATCTGCTGTTTTTACTATGTGGGTCTGCCCTTCCGGGTGTTGCCGATATTGTTTACCAATTAACAAATAAACTAAAAGAACAAATAATTAACGAATAAACCAAACGAACGTTAAACTAAATGAACAAATTCTTTCCTTATTCAAAATATATTGTTAACCAATATTAATGCACATTTTCAAAAAATCAACGAAATGAACAAATTCTTTTTGTATGAAAACTACGCTAATTAGCGCGTAGTCCGGCGACAGGTGCGCGGACACCATAGCATATCTCTTCTGTATTTGAATATCTTTGATCAAAATATAACTTTTTTTTTACATGAGCTCCACACAGGAAGCCCTGAGGAAGATAATTTCCCTCAGGGCCTATGTCATCTTTAGGGATGCTGTGTGGAGGGTTTTTTAAGGAAAGGAAGGAGAGGAGAGTTCTTGGCAGGAAAAGGGTTTAAGGGGTGGGTAGGAATCTGTGTGTTCTGGTCATCCGCCTCCAAGACCTAGACAAACCTCACCCCATGAACCCGGGCACCTCTGCTAAATCACCAAACGTAGCGAACCACTTGGGGTGACCTATTATGGCAGAAGTGTTGATTATCCAATAAAGGTTCCCGAGGCGGCGATACCCATTCCCCTCCCAAATTGTAAAACATTTTCTATTACCGAAAATTCTGTCATTTATTTTATAACATCTTTCTCTTGAACACAAAGTTTTTGTTTCTAAACAAAATATGTTATTTTTGAAGATAATATCTGTACAATTTGCCACGCCGAAACAGTAATTATATGAAATTCCCTCGATAGAAAAATATGCTCCGAAAATTTTATAAACATGCATGTAAATTTTTTTCCGTTATTTTACAAGTTACATCTATGAAAATGCTGTTTAAGACATTTCCCACGAGATTATTGTTCTGTTTTAAACGAGTCGCATTTTATTACACATTTTCACAATTTCCGCTTAAATATTATCGTATTTAATATTAGCGCGCTCCCTCTAACATTCATATTTACATATCTCCTCTTCTTCTTTTTATGTACTTACTACCAGGCCTTAAAAAAATATTTTATTCAATTTTATTTAAATGTCTTTTTATAATAACTTTTTAAGGTTATACCCATCATTGTAATTATTTGTAATTTGTGCATTTAAATTTACAAATTACTAATAATTATAACTTACATTTTAAGTTATTCTTACAATCTGTTTTGAATTTATTAATCGGTGTAGTTTTTATGGTTTCCCGCATCGCATTTTAATATTTATCTCTTAATTAGGACAAAGAAAGTGATCAGTTTCATTTTAGGTCTTATGTATTAAGGCGACATCAGTTTTCTTTCATTTCGGTGTAGATCACACTTCTATTTTATTTTGCAATGTAATCTTAAAATAAATTAAGTAATTTGTTTGTGGTTGCGCAACTATTTGTCAAATTTCTTACTCTAATTCACCGTATTGTCTATTTTTATCTCATTGGCAGTTTATCTATCTATCTATCTTCTTCTATATAAATAAAAATGAATCGCCAAAATGTACGCATGCGCATAACTTCCGAACGACTGCATCAAATTGAATAATTCTTTTTTTTTGTGTTCGTTATTGTCAGGACAAGGTTTGTATAAAACTGGTGAGTTCTGGCATTTGTATAAAAAATTGCAATAGGTGGCACGCGGGATCTGTTTGAAAACTGAATGTACCGGGACTGAATGTATAGAATGCAGGAGCAAAGGAGGGGAATTTGGATAGGGTGTTTGCGGGAGGGGAACCAGGGAAGGGTATCTGGGAGGGGGGAGGGGAAGAGGGTTCGCAGGATGGGGAAGGGAGGAGTGATGTGGGGAGAGGAAAGGTGGAGTGGGAACGCGAGAGGGGAAGGGGACGGAAGGGGAGGCGGAAGGGGAACGGGACGAATGGGAAAGGACACGCAGGGAGAAACATTTCTTTATTAAATGGCATAGCGACGCATGCCGGGTACCAGCTGGTATGTGATATTTGTCACGATTTCGATGCATCGTAACCTCTTTATCTAAATCTTTAGTCGTCGATTATTTTGGTCGTCAATTTTCTTTGCATTTATCTAATATCTAAGTATTTTTTGTATTGATTGACGAAATCAAAGTGTCAGATTTATCTTGATTACACCAGTGAAGCACTAATTTTTTTCTAACGGGTCGGGCAATCTCGCATTCAAACTGTCTCCCGACCCCGACTGCTAGCAAAATCAAGTATTTTATTTTCCTTTGTAGGTCTGCAGTGGCGGTCTGTGACTTTTCAGTGAGCTAGAGTGCTAATGTTGAAAAACACGACATTACGGATGTTGTAGCTGAAAATGATTTTTTTTAACTCTAATTTTAAAAAGCAAAAACGTATGTTTTCAACTACAATAATGTCAATCTTACTTACACTTTACTCACGAAAGTCTAGAACTGCCCCTGGTTGTCTTTATAAAGATAGCAGTTAATAATATGTGCGTTAAGTAAGTGAAGATAATGTTGGTAGTTCTTAGTCGAAGTATGATACAGTTAAAAGTGACCGAATTAATATGGGTTCCGTAGGTTAATCGGTAGAGCTGTTTCCATGTAAGAAAAGGGTTCTGGGTTCGAGTCCCAGCGGAGCCAATATCTTTTCTGATTTTTCTGTCTCCAGATTTCGATTGAGTTTCGCTAATATTGTCTTCATTTAATTAAATATTATAATTTGAGATTTTACTCATAAAGTATAAAAAAAAATAAAAATAAATTAATAATGAAATATATTAGTTTGTAAGTGCGCAAATAAATACTCAAATGGACCAATTTTCGTCAAGAAACACATGTACGTACATATTTTTTAATGATTTTATTGAAACTAAAATTAAAATTCTAAAACATGCGTTTGCTAGATTTATTTTACTGCATGATTATATTATTTGAAATGGGTGTGGTATAATACTAAATCTTTTTTGAAAATTTAACAAATCTGCCAACGACCTATGGTATGGTATAATCTTATTATACTAAAAATAATTTTTTTTTTCTCAAAATTTAAAACATGCGAACGCTAGATAAAAGAACAATCTTTCGAAATCCATTTATAATTTTTTTGTGGAAAAGAGTCAATATGTCTAAAATCTGATTTGAAAATGACATATTTCTGGTTTTCTCTGATAATGCCCTCTTAATAGATTTACAACCAATATTCATGCAATGTTAAATCGCTTAAAACACAGTGCCGTTGTCTTGGGTACTTTCAAATCAGGCCAATCAACAAGAAAAAATGGGCAACGGCACCATTTCTTTTATTTAAAGAAAATAAACGTATTCTGCAAAGTACGATTCGTTGCATCATAATAAAAAAGTGTGTTCAGTGTACCTGTTTTAAAGTTCATTTCAGGTCAAAGGTGAAGATCATAGATTCGAAGAATGCGATTTTAGCAATCTTGATGTTAATATTATCGCTATATTCATTCTTGTCCCAGGCCAAAAATATATAAAGAATTTTTTTATCGAGACGATCAGCATTGGATGATTTTAGCGAATAAATAACAGACAATAATTCTGTGCTTCTAAGAGGGTCAGCCAGTTTTTCTATTAAAACTTACTAAAAAGAGCAAATTCTAGATAGACCCCTAGAGAAATTTGAAAAATAGACATTGGCCCTTTTAGAAGCAAGACACCCAAATTCACATTCATCGACTTTACGAGAAAAATACTTGGGCCGGAATTTTATTTCAACTCGATTTTTTTTTTAGTTCAAATACTTATATTAAATTTATCTTGACGACAGATTAGCTTATAGCTAATAAAAAATCAGATTTTAATATACGAGGCTCTTTATAAAATTTTGTCTTATTTTTTTATTAAAGATATTTATTTGTACAAATTTTCATTTTTCCAATTATATTTTAAAGATGGTACTCCCATAAATAGTTATGCTTGTGTGTATGGGAAGAAGGTGTTGTTTATTTAGTTACTAGCTGGTTCCCGGCATGCGTTGCTATGCCATTTAATACAGAAAATGTTTCTCCCTGCGTGTCCTTTCCCATTCGTCCCTTTCCCTTCCGCCTCCCCTTCCTCTCCCGCATCCTCTTCCCTTCACGCGTTCCCACTCCGCCTTCTCTCTCCCCATTCTCATCTCCCGCTTCTCCCGCCCCGCGATACCCCCTCCCAAGTTCCCCTCGCACATTCCATTTACTCAGTCCCGGTACATTCAGTTTTCAAACAGCTCGCGTGCGACCTATTGCAATTTTTTTATACAAATTTCATTATGCCAGAGCTCACCGCTTCTTTTATGCAAACCTTGTCCTGATAATAACGAACACAACAAAAAAAGAATTATCCAATTTGGTGAAGTCGTTCGGAAGTTATGCGCGTACATACATTTCGGCGATTCATTTTTATGTATATAGATTAAGATTTTTTATTACTTTTGTTTTTTTCATTGTGTTATTTTGATAAAAGTTTTTTTTTCTATACAATTGAGCATATTTGTTCATTGACGGGTAACGTAAAAGCATAATATGAAAAAATAAAATGTGTCCGGGTTGCCGGAAATAAAAGTGGTTCTATAAGATGGATAGTGGTAAAAGCTGTTATGCGAGAATTGAAATTGTAAGTGTTAGATATTATTATCCAAATATTTCTACCCTACGTAATTATGATAACCAATGTTGTAGTGTACCTATGTATATTATTTTGTCGTCGTGAAAATCCTCCCACTGTATAAGAAACCACAATGTCATGTGTGCTGTGTCAATTATTTATGTTAATGTCGGTAAGTTGATCTGACACGCCTCTCTAGAGAACAACATCTTCTACTAACGTTGTTCAATGTCGAATTGTTGCCCCAACCCATTTCTGTAAAGCCGGTAGTCTTGGATCAAATCGATTTGCGTTTTCCTAAGTAGGAGCTAGAAATAATATCTAACCGTGTTATAGGATTTATCGATCGTACATTTAAGCCAGTGTTTCCCAAACTCATTTGGCTAACCGTCCCCTTTTTAATGTTTTTTTAAGAACCCCCCCCCCCCCCCACTCCTTTCAGAAATACTATCGCTCTTTGTACTATTAGTGACATGACATTTTCAAATTAGTAGCTAATATGAACCAAATCGAAAATTAATTGTCGAAAGCGTATTTATCGACTTGAAAATCCATCGGTTATAATTTGTACCCGTTGTTTTATGATTGGTATACAATTTGTGAGGGGATAAGGGTGCCCCGGGAACTTTCTCTCCTTCCTCGATTGATGTGATTCTTTTAATTTGAAAATTTTATTAATTTATTTTTGTTAACAGTTTATTTACCTTCGCCACCCTTTTTTTTTACATAAGCTCCACACAGGAGGCCCTGAGGAAAATAATTTCCCTCAGAGCCTATGTCATCTTTATGGATGCTGTATGGAGGGTTTTTTTTTAAGGAAAGGAAGGAGAGGAGAGTTCTGGGAAGGAAGAGGGTTTAAAAGGTGGGTAGGAACCTGGGGTTCAGTGTGTCCTGATCATCCGCCTCCAAGACCTAGACAAACCTCACCCCATGAACCCAGGCACCCCTGCTAAATCAACAAACGTAGCGAACCACTTGGGGTGACCTATGGCAGAGGTGTTGGCTATCCAGTAAAGGTTCCCGGGGCGGCGGTGCCCATTCCCGCCTCCCAAATTGTTGTTCTTCAATACTTCTCACCTTCCTTTCCCTAAAACGACCCTCCACCCAGCTTATCTAAAGATAACATGATTCTTTTAATTTGAGAATTTTATTAATTATTTTTTTAACAATTTATTTACCTTCTCCTGCTGTTATTCAATACTGGTCCCCGCAACCCCCCACGGGAGTGATATCGCCAACTTTGATAATCGCTGTGAGTCTGATGTGAGTCGTGAATCCATAAATATTCCATTGATAGCGACTATTACACGATATTTATTTAACAAAAATGGCGCTGTGTAAAATTATTCAAGTATTATTATTATTTATGCATCCACGGCATACGGATACGCATTGTTCAAGTATCGAAGAAATCTCCTTTTTAGCTCTAGAGCTCGTAGATTACTTTCCAAAAACCGGTTTCTTGCGAGTTATGGACGCAATATTGTTGCAGAAACCTAATTTCTATTGCCAATTTAATAACTTGTCTTTGACTTGTGCGAGCGCCTTTCTGATTTCCAATGCGTACAGGAAATATGCGCGCCTTCCATAGACTAAAAACTTCTTACTTGCAAGAAACCTTTTGATTATGAAGCAGAAAATGTCTCTTTAAAAAAAAAGTGGTGAAATCTGGCATGATGAACTTGGCATCGCTTTTTCTGTCTGTTATTTCAAGGTAAATATTTCTACTGCCATCAGAAAGCTTTTGGCCAAACTTTACCTTATCTAGATGACACAAATGTATTCTGTAACAAAGACATTCTGAAATTCTTACAAAGTATTTTATTTAATTTTCCTAGATGGCATGCCTTTTCTCCGCAGGGGTAGGCAGAGAAAGTAGACCGCCACACAACTCTGTATTGGCACACACTACTTGCTTCATTCATACATACTCTACTGTCATTCTGACTCGTCGATCTGACACATTGAACGAGCCACGTTTTTCTCAGGCGTCCCCGGTTTCTTTCTTCATTATCCTTACATTCCTTTATTTGTACATTGTCTCTTTCTTAATGTTATCCATTACGCTTTCATAAACCTTGGATTTTTTCTGCATCTCCACATTTTTCCAAGATACGTTTATCTTATTATCTTGTATGTTACTTGCTTGTTGTTGTATTTTAAACCACTCCTCTGGCGATACAGACCTTTCATTAGCGTAAATTATCAGATGCATTATTTGCTTCTGAGTCTCATTCACAGAATCCATGTTAGCGATTGACACGAAAGTGCATAGCGCTGTTAGGGCCGACCGTTATGATCGTTATAAATTTATAAAGCAGTGTTCTTAATATTGTTCCATGGTTACTTAACTGGTATACGCACGCAAAATTAAATTGAAAATCAAACTACAAGTTTTGGTAGACTGTATCGACATGCTCGACCTAACCATGCCTCTCTCTCCTAATTTAACCCAACTTACACACGTATGTGGAAATCGGTAAAATTAGGCAATTAGAAAATAGAGGATTACTGGCTGTAATGTATTTGCCCTTAGTACCTACCCTTCGTGGCGAATAATAGTCAACATAGTGTAATTAACACAATGTACAGGGTGTCCCAAAAGAAAGTTAATATTTGTTTTGCTTTCTGTGTGAACGCAACTTTTCCGAGGGGCGCGGGGGGTATTTATTATTAGCGCGGGTCTGGCTCTTGGGAATTTAATCGCTATGAAGCATTTCTCGGGAGCGACCGCGCGTTGTGCGTGCGTGAGTTTTACAAAAATGGTGATTCAGCGACTGTAGCGCGTAGAAGATTCTGTAATATTTGAGGTTTTCGTCAATTCAATGATGCGCCAAGCATTCCTCTCATTCGAAAATGTGTCAAAAAGTTTGAAGAGATCGGTACAACGCTGGCAAAACCTAAATCCGGGCGACCAAGGTCATCGAGAACGGTAGAAAACGTAGAGATTGTTTATCAGTCTTTTCGTGACGACTCAAACTTTTCAATTCGGAAGCGATCATCGTTACACGGCATTTTGCACAAAGACCTAATGCTGCACCCCTACAAACTTACTGACTATAACCAAAGAACATGATTCCAGCAAGACGGAGCAATATTACATACGTCCAATACGTTTCTGCCACTAGTTCGTGAAATTTTCCCTGGCAAATTGGCCTCCTCGTGGTCCTGAATTAACCCCAATGCACTTTTTCCTGTGGGGTTATCTCAAATCTAAAGTGTACGCCAAAAATCCGACTTCCCTGGTTTACATTTGGACGATATTATTTTTAAGAAATAATTTCCCAAATTGTGTATTTTAGTATTTAACAAACATTTTTTCTATAGAACCCTTACTTTTTTTTAAATCGACCCACTAAATATAAACTTTCTTTTGGGACACCCTATACTTTGTACACGTTGCTCGCCAAACTGAGGACTCCTCCACCTTGGAGTCACTGGCAACGTGGAAGGCAAAAGAAGCAGAAAAAAGTCAAGCGCTGTAGTTACCAACGTCGGTGTCCGCAGCTCTCCACGCAGCGGGGAGTGGTCTTGTCCACCATGGAAATTGGAGTAGGAAAACGATCCTCAGCAACGAGGAACCGACTTAAGAAGAATACAGAAGTAAAATACAATTGAAAATTAAACGACAAGTTTTGGCGTGACTATATCGAAATGCTCACGCCCTCAGTGTTTATATCCCTATTCCTATCCTAACGTTACCCAACAAATAGAGTGCATATGGAGATCGTACAAATTAGGCAATTCGAAAAGAAAAGGAACGCTATTGGATTAGGTTAGATTATGGTAAGAGGGTCTAGCGCATTACTATCGTCAGTATCTCGATACCACCCAAAACTTGCAGTTTCGATTTGTATTTTGCGTCTGTATAACTGTCTTGTACCGTTCCGAGTTCCGATGCAAGTGGTTGTGTTTGTTTGGTTCGTGACTGCAATCACTAACCACGATGTATCGGAGAGATGCCGGAGTTATTCTCCCTTCGAATGGTATGCAGCGATTAGCTAGCACGCCCATTTCGTTTATACGTTTATAGTTGAACGATAGAAGAACTAAAGAGACAAGTGTTACTCGACTTTAATCGAAAATGGTCAGCATTTTGTGTCAAATACCGTGTTTTTATTTTTAATTTAATTACGTTTCATTCCGGGATACTGAAAAAGGAATCCTACACGAACAAGCCATAAAAACAATTTATTTATGATATATAATTACCCACTCATGGAGTAGGTAACTATTATTCGTTGGTTGGTAGGTGCACTATGACTGATGACTGATGACAGTGATGACCCACCCGAGGAAAGGGCTTTATTATGTAATCTGCTGCCTCCAACATTTTGAACAAACATGAAAAAATCTGTTCAAAATGTTTATCTGGATATCTTTATTAATTCGAGGCGGAAATATATATGATTAAATGTATGCATGCCAACGACAGACTCCCACATTAGCAATTAAAGGTTAAGAGGAAGTAACGCCCTTAAACATATTGTTTGAGGAAATATATCGTTTTTATATAGGCTAGGTAACATAACTATCTAGTGTTATGGCCGTTATACACGACAACGTTTTTCAGCCTTTTCCAATTAGAGACAAAAGTCAACATTTTTTGCTTTACGCGATCGCTATTTTCATATCTATTTTCATATCTACGATTTCAGTTGGCATCACAGCAAACAGCACGATTCATATATTGTTTGCAGTGATTTCGAGTTTCTAACTTAATAAAATGACTTAATAAGAGATGTGCTATCCGCAGTTTTTACTTGGTGAGACTGTGTTTCCTGGTACCGACGATATTGTTATCCAATACTACTGCATACTTAAAAAAAATCGACTAAATGAACGAATTCTTTCCGTATTCAAATTATGCCCATTAGGTGTAGTCCGCCGACGCCGACGGTCGGGCGGACATCGTAGCAAGACATACTTTTGACAATTTTCCAGTTCATAATGCAGTACCCGATAGCCCAGCGATTCCTGAGTTTATTTGGAATAAAAATGTGGATGTCGGTTTTTTCAATTGGGTGCATTTTGACCTCACACCGTAGAAATGTTATTCGTATTTTATTATTCAAGGTTGCGTGTTGTGTCGCATCATCCCATGAATGATTTATTATCTAAGTTCCATCGCAAAGCACGGTACTTTGACTAGCTGTTGTCCGTGATGTGAAATGCGAGAAGATAATTACCCCCAGCCACAGTGTACATTGTACACCTGTCGTAAACAGCGACAATCGCCTCGGCCGGGTTGGTTGCAGATTGCAGCCCGGTTGGACGACGTATCCGGTAAGAATTATCGCACGGACGTGAAGGTCGCGGGCCGTGGGAATGCTGAAAAATACCTGGCGAACTAATCGTCTGGATTGTGTATGCACTTTGCAGCCAGAAGCCCTTGCCTTCGTATGGAATCATCTGCTATCTTCAATATCTTTGTTAATGGCTATTAAGTATGTACTGTGTTATTAAAGACGATATGTTAATATTTTTACGACTAATTTGGGTGTGTTCAACAATGAATATCTTATGAATTATGAGATACGAAAATGATGCAAGGTTAATAATGTTAGCGTAGCATCAGGATTTAGAAAGGTACCATGAATGTTTGGAAATTTAGAGTCAATGCAATATGAGATAACTAACTAACCATCACGCCGTTTCCCCGCAGGGGTAGGCAGAGAGGACGGACCGCCAAAAAACTCGGTCTTGGCACACACTCCTTGGCTCATTCACATTCATACATCGTCTCATACACGCTCTTCTATTATTCTGACTCTTGACATGGCCCGACTCAAGTATCTGATTCACTTGGTCGTGCCATGTCTTTATCTGGCGTCCTCGGCTTCTTTTACCATTCACATTTGCGTCATATATTCTCCTTACACTCCTTTCCTCGTTCATTCGCTCTACATGCCCAAACCATCGGAGCGTTCCTTTCTTGATCTTACTCATCACGCTTACATCAGCCTTGCATTCTTTGAGGATCTCCACGTTTCTCACACGATCATACATGGTTTTACCACGCATACGCCTCAGGGATCTCATTTCTACAGCATTCAGTCTACTTTCATCCTTCCTCTGCCAGTTCCATGCCTCGCTTCGCGTCTTTGGACAGTTTTTTGTTGGTGCCAACGGCGTTCAGTCCTCCATTAATCGAGTTACCTACATTCACCCTTCTTTCAATATCTCTTATCAGCCTTCCCATCTCTTGTAAACATACTTTCCAATATGAGATCTCAGAATCAATTTTTAACTATTTATTTAAAAAAAACAAAGTTTTACAGTTGTAAGGTACGAGTAGTTCTGTATGTCCTGCCTTGGTGGGAACTAGGCTCAGATACCTGGGGAGACACACTGTACAAGAAGACTTAGCCACATATCTAATGACAACTCTGGTGAACTTTATAAAGGGACTAGGTTGTTGTTAAAGTATTAAGGCAAAATGGGAGATAGCACAATGGACCTATGGTGTAAGTGCTCATGGGAACTAGTCGTAAACCGTCTCCGCAAAGAATAAAAAAAATGTTGTTAAGTAGTGTTTTTTAAATGCATTTTCCTAAATCCCGCGATCCTGGTGTCTTTTTCATTTGTTTGTTATCCAATATGTCTTGTCTCGTAATTGTCTTGTAAGAGCATATTTTGTATCATGTGAAAAACTCTCTGCTTTATTATTATTTTTATCTAAAACATAATTTCACGCATTATCAGCAACTCCTGTGTTTACAATATTCATACATAATTGCAAATCACATGATGGCAAAGAAACTTTGGACGAGTTGTTTCAAATAATTTTAACAATTCATCAAATTTCGGAGTTTTTTTTTTCAAATCCTGTTATTATTTCAGTTTTATGAATTCTATTAATCCTATCCTATCCTATCCTTCCTATTTAATATTATAAAGGAGAAAGTTTGTATGGATGTATGGATGTTTGTTACTGTTCACGCAATAAATTCTGAATCGAATTTAAAAATTCTTACACTAATAGAAAGCTACATTATTTGCTAGTAATATAGGCTGTATATATTTGTAAGCTCTGGCGTTATGAAATTATATATTATAAGTTTATTGTCCGGACGAAAAGCAAAGCGTTGCTAAGTAATTGTTTGACGTGCGCTGTATTTTTGTTATTTGTTTAGGTTACAATGGAGATTCCTTTGATAGTAAAAAAACAAATATGTATAAAATAGGTACTAATCTACATTTGTGACCTTAGCCAACAGCTATACTAATATCGAAACTGCGCGTGTTTGATTGTTATGTTTTTACAGGTGGCACGCGAGCTGTTTGAAAAATGAATGTAACGGGTATGGAGGGGGGGGAGGGCAAAAGCTAGTTTGAAATAATAATAGAATTTGAATAGATCTTACACAGAGCTTGAAGATTAACCTCGAATTCTGATGAATAAATTAATCAATTCTTTGAAACAACCCGTCCTTAAAATTAATGTCCTGTAATTATGAAAGGCATTGACATGGGCTGAAAAAATTATGACTTTAATTATCTACAAGGAAAGAATCGAACAATCTAAATCTCTTTTGTACCGGGCCATGCACCTTTATAATGATATTCCAGCATTATTTTTACTCACATCCACACATTCACACACATACAAACACTCTCACACACCCCTCTCCTTCAATAATTTACTAATTTAATTTAGGTATAACGTATTATTTATCTCACAAAAACATAAGCATATAACAGCGACATGTCATTGGTACCAATTATTGTATTAATTCTATAACTTTGTAACTATTTTCCACTATGTAATAATGTACTGTTTGTTTCTGCAAAAAATAAAAATAAATAAATAAATTACATTAGTCGTTATAAATAATATTTATATCTGTAAAAGATAAAATAGGTATAAGCGATTATCTTAACGTTATGTAGGTTCATTTTAGATTGAATATTGAAGAACACAATCGAGATTTTATTGAACTTGACGAATAAATATGTTGGCAACTCCATTACTCTTATTACAAGTAGAGTAGGTAGCCGTACCAAATTAATTCCAAATCAAATATTTGATCTGCTTCGTATTCTCAAATGTCATCACGAGATGCCTCAATCTCAACCACATTAGGTAACTCGAACCTTGGGGCCTTACATCAATAGATATAGGTGGTTATTATGTAAACAAGTTTGTATGTACATGGGTACTCCATGTTCCTTGTGTGTTGTGTGTACACCACTTGTTTACAAATCTCCTCGAGTGATGTGAACGATGTACGAGGCGGACAGATGAGAATCCATGCATAATATTATAATTTAAGTTGCCATTAATGGGAGCGTACAGCAGGCGTGTGTTACGTCAGATCACGTCAGCTGTATGAACTGAATTGCTTATACCTGTTCTTGGATTATTTCAAAATACTCAGCACAATTATCAAAATTTAAGAAAAAATACTTTAATATGTCAGGAATTCAATTTAGTTCATAAGAAGTACCAAAAATTTTGATGTGTGACTTTATTAGTGGTATGAAGATCGAGACTGATCTTAATCGATTCGATTCACCACTTTGAACGTAAACATAATTCGTTCAACATTATCATTATATTATTATCCAATAACAAAATTAATATAACAGATACACTGAATTATGAATTATTCAAAAAACAAATTAAGTCCCTTAAATTGGATAATGACATATTGTACCCTTATTGTTTACCTTTTATGTAATTAATTAATTTACCCTTACTTAAACAGCAATATTTAATATTAAAAAAAAATTGTACTGATATTGTCCTTATATAACTATTTTTGTCTAAATTGTGTAGGTACCTACCTAAGATATTTATTTCATTAGTTTTTTGAAAATTGTTTACATAATGAACATTATTATAATTTTTTTGCATGTAAAATACTCCTCCCATAAACACGAGCTCCTAGAGCTCAACTTATTGAGTAGTAGAATAAAACATGAATTATTTTGTAATCTTGCATATATTATCATTGTAATGTATAAACAAAAATCTTGAAATAAATAAATAAATAAATAGCATTTTGATGTCCAACGAATACACATCAATAGTGTTTTTCTTTAAGCTTATCATATTCCAAACGAAGGTGATATTGTGGTGCATTTTTAAGGAATTAATATATTACTATGGTTTAAGCAAAATAATATATTACTATGGTTTAAGCATTGAACTCTGGCGACTGCTCTAAACCACTTCTGAGCTATCCGGGTAACCAATAGAACCGTTGTGAATTGCCAATAGCATTGCAGGTAAAACCTCAGTCAGGGCAAAAGTCATTTTTGTCTTTTGACGCAACGGCCTCCGTGGTCGAGGGGCAAGGCTCTCGACTAGCGATTCTAATCCCGGCGTTCGCAAGTAATTTTTATTTGATTGATTTGTGTTTTCTTAATTTAATCATTTAAAATAATATAAGGTATATAGAGGTGTACTCCCAGTATCCCTGGTGTATGACCACTTACCTTACCTTACTAACCTTCAGCCTCACAACATACCCCAATTGGGTGTGTCGTAGTCTCACTGGCTCCAATCGGGTGGGAGCAGTTGAGACTCGAAAAAAAAAACACGTACGTAAGTATGAACCAATTATTATTTTTGAAATAGACAATTCACCCTAAAAGAGTGCTTTGTGCCAATAAAGTTAAGAAATATTTCTTTATATTTTGAGAATAATTTATAAGGAACAGGACAAATCAAATATTAAAGTCATTCAAGTCTATGAACTTATATAGAACTGAAAAAACGCGTGAATTGTTGAAAGACAGCAAATACGGAACACTGAGGTGAGAATGGTTGGTGATTTTAATACGCAAACGATATGGGCCTTTGAAGAAAGAATGATTTTTACGAAGAAGATACGTTCAAGAGTCTCCTCCTGCACACCGCGCTGGCCGAGTGGACTATCGAGGACTCGGATTTTAAACAAATGAGCAATAGAGCAGTGACCAATTCTCATTCTCGAAATGCAGGAAATAAATCTTTTGGATTTTTAATAACGTTTACCTTGAATATGATTTAGAATTCCAGCATAGAAAGAAAGATCCAGTTTCGATTTCAATATCTGTCCAGTTGTCTTCCCAGGAATGGGACATATTGGATTTAAGAACAGAAAAGACGTCAAATTTTAAAATCTAAAGGAATAGAACAAGAGATTGTTCCAGGTTTAGCGAGAGAATCTTTACCCTCATTTCCTAGATGGCCAGGGACCCAAACCAATATTGTCTCAAACTTTAATTTGTTGAAAGAATTGAAGATGTTTTTAATGTTACAAATTTGGTAGTCTTCTGGGCAACGAATGATATTTGAGGATATTTTTAATACTTCACTTATAGAGTCAGTGTACAGTTAAAGCTCGGCGAATATTGAGAAGCTGGATTTGTATTAAACCTTTTTGAATTGCGAAGCATTCTGTAGTAAATATGGAAATTTCTTATAGCAATTTATAAGACAGATTTAAATTGAATTCGGGAATATATACCGACGCACCACAATCTTTGAGATCGGATGTGAAACCATCTGAATAAATTAGGGAAAACCCAGGAAACTTTGATGTAATATTTTAAAAATGTTTCTTAACATTTTGAAACTTATTAGAGGAAGTTAAAATGTTCAGTCAGAAATTATAACATTGGGGATAAATTTTATAGTATCAAATGGGATACTGAAAATGGGTAGGATTGGATCTTCTTGTAGATTTTATATGAAAGAAAACTTTTTAGTAGAAGAGGGTATCGATTTTTATGTGTCAATCTTTTGTTGTTATTTCAATTATTAAACAAATCATCGAGACTTTGTTATAAATGGTGACAAGACAAAGATAAAAAATTGAAATTAATATGTTTATTAGCAAGGAATTGCTTTCTCAAAAATAATGGTGGATCTGCACGTTCTTGAAGCGAATTAAGGCGGTACACAATCTTTTGTTTGCTCAAAACTCACTTAATCATTTCCGGCGAATTCATAACTATAATAACTTTTTTATTCCAACAGAATCCTGGGGATGTAAGTTCTTTGTATTTAAGATTAATAAAAACAATACCTTTCCATTAATATATTTTACGTACAACGATTTTAAAACTTAATAACCCGTTTTTCAACTATAAAGTTATCGGTAAGCGCCAGGATTTATTTTTTTAGACGATGAATTAATAACTTCGGAAGTGGGACATGGAGACACATTTTAAATATTTGTAACACGTTCTTCAGAATTAATTATAATGAACGCGGCGGAAAGGTCGAATCTCCAGGTCTGCTAGGGTGAATTCGACCGTACGTCCGTCCAATACGCCGTGCCGCTCCGGCGCATATTTGTTTTCACGCTTTCTTGACTTAAGTTTAAGATTCGTCGTTAAGATTCCCACATTATTTGTCTTCTTCTTTTCTTTGATATGGCAAATTCGACAGTAGATCCGTCCAAGAGACGGGTCACGAGTCGCAATTTGTATACACGGCTTCTTGACTTGCGTCGTTATGATTCTGAATATATTTTAGGGTATATTGTTGTCTTAATTGGAGAAGATTTCTTATGAACCAGTTCATATCGCGTAAATCGAACTGAATCGACGACTGATTAATTTATTTTTACGAAGATTCGTTGAAAATATCGAATCGTTCAATTTCGAATATCACTCACTACCCATCCCTAAACTAAAATCGCTGAAATAGAATTTTTTTAGTTTTGTTAAAGTCATGTACCCGCTTACTGTCTTGGCTTCTTATGGCGGTACACCGTGAACTAAAATACTACTTAATTAATTATTATGCGTGAATATTATATCTTAGGTTTAGTCTTACCTAATCTTTCTTTCGAATTGGCATTGCGATTTGTACCTGACCGGTTTTGTTTCGCGTGGGAACAACTGGGTAGGGGCCCTAATTCGGTTGACAGTCACTGGAACGCGCCTTGAGTTTTATTAATAATGAATGAATTATGTAAGAGCAATTAGTTTTGCACAAATTACTTGACAACCTGTCAATGATAATATTTCTTAGGTTTTTGTGTTCGACATGATAAATTATTGTGATATCAATGTACATTGAAATGGTTGATACTTGTTAAAAGCAATAAAATCATTCGAAAGTTTTGTATCTGTGAAAAGATTGAAATTTTGAAGTGAAAACTTCTTTAGCACCGTTGTGATTTGAAATTCAATGAAACCAAAAATAGCGAAACTAAAAAGAGACAAACACATACATCTATAGATTTTAGCCTGTGTAGTATAATCGGTGTCCTCTTTGTGCGGTGCTTTGTAGCCTGTTCACTCTTGTCTACTTTAGTTTTCTGAAGGTTTCACTTCAACCTAAAATAATAATACCGTCGCATAAACCATTACAAATAGAAGAAAGAGACCAAAATATTCTAAATAGCGAAAAATACCTGGGCTTCTATATTGATAAACATTTGACATTTAAACCACACGTAGAAAACTAAAAGCAAAAATCATTCTATTTTATTTTATTTTATTTTATTTTTATTTTTTGCAGAAACAAACAGTACATTATTACATAATGGGAAATATTTACAAAGTTATAGAATTAATACAATAATTGGTACCAATGACATGTCGCTGTTATATACTTATGTTTTTGTGTGATAAATAATACATTATACCTAAATTAAGTTAGTAACTTATTGAAGGAGAGGGGTGTGGGCGAGTGTTTGTATGTGTGTAAATGAGGCTGTGAGAGGGTGTGTGGATGTGTGTGTTATGTGTGCGAGTTCAGTGTGCTAAAAATGTTTTTCTTAAATAGAGGGATGGAATCAAAAAATATATCAGTATTTGTGGTTTTTTGAATAGAGTTGAAACTTTGAAGTATTAATTGGTGTATTCGGTAGAATTGCTCATCTTCTACCAACAGTGATAAAAGGGGCTTATACCTAAATTATTTAATAGAAACATGGGGTAACACGTGCATTGCTTACTTAAACGACTTACAAATAATACAGAACAAAGTTATTAAAAAAACTCTTCATTTATAACCCATACACTCCCACAAAAAAACTATACCAGGAAATGAACCTTCTGAAAATAAGAACATTGTACGAATATAACATATTATGCCTCTTAATCCACAAAATACAAAATGGACTTATACACACAAACACAACATTTATAAATACATCACAAGTACACGAACATTATACTAGACAACATAATAAATTGTACACAAATACTGTCAAGACTGAAAGTGGCAAGAGAAGCTTTGGCCACGTGGGCGTACACATATATAATTTCATCCCAGATAACCTAAAAATGGAGAAGAATATAAATACCTATTATACTAAAAAAAAAACTATTTAAACTTAAATTATTATAACAAAATTAAAAATATTACTACTATACTATATACTACATTATACAAAGGTATACTACTATACTCTGTACTTAAGTTAAGAAAGCGAAGTATTATATTTCTTTCAACTTAATAAAAAAAAAACCGCATGTGAATTGCACTCTATGTTTTTTTTTAAATTTATTTATGTCGTTAATCTTTACCATAGGGGTCGTCCATTAATCACGTGAGGCTCGAAAGGGGGGGGGGGGGGGAAATCACGAAATATCACTAGGGGTGGGTATAAGGAGATATCACGTGTATTTATTTTTCGTGATAATATTCTAAAAATGTCAAAATACTTTGTACTAAAAAAATGCACGTGATTTTGGGGGGGGGGGGGGGTTAGTCTAAAACCTCACCACGGGGGGGGGGGGGGGGGGTTTAAAAAGTTGCTAAAAAACGTCACGTGATTAATGGACGACCCCTTATCTGATTTCCTCTCTTCTCAAGTATATATAATGCGCTTGAAAGGCTGTGTTTCAATACCAACCTTTCGATTTTAAAAAGCATTTGCCTTTTAAAATTATGTTGCATCAAGTTTTTATTTATTTATTTCGAATTCCTTTTGTTGTATTAAATTTTTTTAATTTTTTTTTATTATTCATCTTTATTAGTTTTTGAGTTACAATTTGTTTTATTCTATGCCTGTCTCACTAGGAGAACTTGTGTTGAGAGCAGGCGCTTAGCATGAGTAGTTTATAATAATAACACATACAAAGTACAAATAATAACACAATATGACAAGTAACAGTTAATCATCGACGTAACATTGAAAGAATAAATACTTATAAGTTAGTTAGTTAAAATAAGTCGGGTACGCCTCCTACGTCATACATATATCTGGCAACAATAAATTATCGTGAAAACAAGATTATGGGTCCGACTAGTTAATAATATTAAACTTGAAAAAATTCTTTACTATGCAACGGGCGGTCCGTTTCATAGATTGCCCTAATCTTTATAGATAGATTGCAGTCTTTAGTGTACAGGCGTCAAGTGGGAATGCTGTTCTTATTCTACTGGTATTTCAACGGAAGATGCTCAGAGGAACTAGTATCATTGATCCCTTCGGCACCGGTGCATAGTTGGGAAACGCCAAACGCGCGCCCATTTTTATACGGTCGTCATTTGTCAGATGAGAACGGGTCGTTTCTACGACTCGTTTTTGAGTTCTACATTTTAGGAGGCCGGGTATGGGTATGGGTACATTTACTGTATTACCAAAAACCCTGACATAGATCACCCCAGGTAGTTAACGAAGTTTGGTGACTTAGCAGTGGTGCCCGGGTTCATGGGGATAAAAGGGCTTTATTAGGTCTGTCTAGGTCTTGACGGCCAATGCGTTTGCTCGCCTACTGCGTGGCAGACCGGCGCAGGAAATATTAGTTGAGGGAGACCTAACCTAAACCTCTGCAGTGGGTCCCTTTCGATCCATCGCCTTGCACCGCAGTGGGAGGGATGGAGTGGGTGGTCACTCCTAGACACATTGACCCCCAGATTCCTACCTACCCGTCATACCCTTTTCCTTCCCAGAACGTCCTCTCCTTCCTTTCCCAAAAATCACCCTCCACACATAGACCCCCAGAGCCTCCTGTGTGGAGCTAATGTAAAAAAGACTCGTCCGTGAACAATTTGCCGACCTCTGTTTCCTCCCTCCTACAAGATAAGTCTCTTTAAAACCGTTCACTCCTTCATAACCTCGAAAAGTACCTCTACGCAGCCTTCACAAAGGTGATATCCATAGAGCCTCCTTATCCATCTCCTCTGTGAAGATGTATGCTTTCGCTAGAATAATTCTAAGGAAGGACTGAACGCGATAGAAAGCTTTACCCAAATCACCCCTTTATTGACTGCTTTGGTTCACGGCGGTAAATACCTCGTTGGAAAGCTTTTAGGACTAATGAGGAGTGCTACCGGCACAATCTCAGTCGTCTCTTGAATAGCTTTAGGCTAAATAGCCAAACAACTATTAAAGTGCTAAATATAAAATATTAAATGGGCTTAAAACTTTTAAAAGTACCGAATTATAACTATTTTTGATTTAATAATATTATTATTACTGGTTGAGCGTTTACACAATACATAGCTAGCTACACTTACCTACATACATCATAGACCCTGTGCTTTTAGCTTGTATTGTCACATCTTCCTTTCCTACCCATCCCTATATACCTGTCATTTAATCTTATCCACATCAAAACTCGCCGCGTGAACATTTCTAAAATTCCGCATACCGCATCCGCAAACTTAATCCCGCATACTGCAAGTAAAATACCATACGAGACATGTAATAAGTGTCATACAAGTGCATGAACAAACCCAGCCAAGACAGCAGAGAGTGCCATAAGGTTCCGCAGTAAGTCCTTTTTCCTTTCCTCATGTGCATTCTTTTTACTTGTGCAGTGGTCATTTATACATTTCAAAACACATACAAGGTCCTTCGATATCCGCAAACACATAAATCACACAACAATTACTATAATGCAATTAGACACTGTAGCTATTCGTCGGAGGGTTTTTACAGCCTGCTTAAAATTACTATATTTGTAGATTGCTGATTGTTTTCTAAACTGTCAAATTTTGTGAATCGCGAGAGTACTTAGCTCTCACCAAATTTATTTCGTCTTTACCAACCCAATCAGCAATAAAGTGGTATATTTATCGTAAATGAAGCCGACTCGCCGATCAGCGAGATAAACGAAAAGACTGCTGAAACCTAACCATGATTGGGGAAAGTGCATCCTTCTAAGCGAAGGGGATAATTTGATATTTTTGGACTGGATTGTTCACCCCAATTTTCACTTACTTCCAATGATCCCTGTCTAGGAGATTCAGGAGGGTCGTATTAGGATGGGTCGAAAAAACTAAAGATTACAGATTTTTACGGCCAAAAGTATTACCGTTATTAATTTTAAAATTATTACGCCGTGCTTCCTACTTCTTTTGCGTAGTGATGGAGGAAGCACAACACGGCATAATTAACCAAAAATTAATAACGATAATACTAAAGATGTTTTGGAACCGCCATGTTGCGGAAATGTTACCTTCTATAAAATAATATAAACGACCTGATAAAAAAAGTATGGTTTGACGTCTTCCGGTAGCGCATCGAAAGCAGTTTATAAAAATTGAACATTTTTTATAATTTTTTAATTTAACTTAAAATTCTGCGATCGACGACACCATAGTTTTGTTATGCATATTTTATGGATCAACAAAGTTAAATAATTTAAAATTTCATTAATGTTGAACGAGAATTTACAATTTTTTGCAAGTTTCATCGTGTGGCTTTGTAGGAACTCACCACCAGGAGTTTGAGGGGGTGACTGCCCGATGCACATCGAGTTACACCAACAGAAGCCTACCCAATAAACAATCCAAGTGACAAATCCAGGGGTGTGTTATTTTGAAATAATAAAAATATTCAAAAGTGAAAATGACAAAACCCGCGGTTGTGTTATTTTACAACTATTCACTGAAGTTTCTTTTCAATGTGTACAAGTTTAAAGTTTTTGAAGTAAAACTTCTTTACGCACGCTTGACTTGGGGAGTAAGCTGGTGAATGCTTGAGGAGAGCGTTACGAAAAGTGTGATCGGGCGAGGCGAACGGAAGTTGAAAGGGAGATATATTAAGTTAGTGAAGTTTTACTTCAGTCGTGTGGACTAAAGCACTCTCGTTTTTTTGTGAGAAATCAGGCATAACCGATCTTTATAACAGCACATTTTAACTTTCGCTTCACTCCACACAGTACAGCCAATTAACTTCACATAAAAAACATAATTTGATGGAAAAATATTCTTTTTCACAATTTAGTTTTAGGGGGGAAATACCATGTAGATGGCTCAAAAAAATGTTTTTTTAAAAATTTATTTCATAAATTGTTAGTATAACTATTTAAGAATATGTTCCCAAAGCATAAATAAAAATTTCAATTCGTTCCGGTGTTATGAGGGTGTTTGTGCCGAACCGCGTGGTAAACTTGAAACCCGTTTTTCTCGAAACGATTTTTTTTTTAAATTTGTGTGCACTCTAGCTTAAAAAATTTTTTCACAATCATTTAAAAAAATTGCAGATACTTTCTTTAAATAATTACGCTCTACGTAAACCTAAAATATTAGTAACTAGCTGGTTCCCGGCATGCGTTGCTATGCCATTTAATGAGGAAATTATTTCTCCCTGCGTGTCCTTTCCCATTCGTCTCGATCCCGTTCCCCTTCCTCCACCCCTTCCTCTCCCGCGTCCCCTTCCCCTTTTACGTTTACACTCCGTCTCCTCCACCTTTCCTCTCCACTCCACTCTCCCCCTTCCCTCGTCACGCGCACCCCCCTCCCCCCTCCTACCTCCCGCAACAGTGGGAGGTAGGAGGGGGGCGAGTGCCACCTATTGTAATTTTTGCGTGCCACCTATTGTAATTTTTTTAAACAAATTTCATAATGCCAGAGCTCACCAGTAGTTTTATACAAACCTTTTCCTGACAATAACGAACAGAAAATAAAAAGAATTATCCAATTTGGTGCAGTCGTTCGGAAGTTATGCGCGTACATACATTTCGGCGATTCATTTTATTTATATAGATATCATTGTCGAATGTATTTTTTAATTGAAAAAAAGTTTTTAAAATGTCAGAAATCAAGGTTTCCTGTTTATACACCTTTAAAAAATTTAATTTTCATTTTTTTGAGCAAAGTTAAGTTTACATAGAAGATAAACATTTTCTTAAATTAAAATCCAAACCCTATTGATATGAGATGAAAACTGTGGCCTCTAGAATGCACTCAAATAGCTACGTCTGATTGTGACGTCCGATGGATAGCAGCTGATAATTTTCATATTTTCCGAGGAAATGATTCCAAAAATTCATAATATTTTCTTAAATTGATGTATAAAATGACCTCATAGTTTCAATAAATTATATGCATTTCTTCCATGCCAAAAAAAACATGAAAATCATTAAAAAAAACCTGGTCCTACATGAAGAATTCTCTTTCTGTTGTTGGTAATCCCCCTTATCATCTTAAATTGCTTTATACATTTTCAGGCTTTCCGCAATATTTATCATAATTTGCATCCAAACATTTTCCTTGAACCCCCTCAATATACCTAAACTCTAAATATCTCTCGGTGTGAAGATGTAAAAATCCCCCCGCCGACGTACAAAGCCGGCACCTCGTAAAATATGCTTAGTGAGTTTCTCGCCTCTTCGCCCCACCGTCTAACCTGCCACCTTACCCGACTCATATAAAATATGTACGAGGATCTTTGGAGTTGAGGTACTTACCACATTCAAGAAAACTGCTCTGTTATTAACTACACCAGAGATGGTAGCCAACAAATGAACGTTCAACACTTTTTTGAAGAAAAATGTTGCCATTAAAAGTAGACTTGATTCTCTTCGTATAAAAACTGTGGTGCCCTAATTCGACCGTCATAATCTGTTCACGTGCCTGGTCAAATGTTGAAAACTATTTTTATATTGAATAGGGGAACAAAAAATGATGTGGAGCGGAAGAAGAAGGATGAGGCGGATGTTTTAGAAATACCTGGCTATTTAGATCTAGGCTTGTTGAAAAATTATCGATAGATCGATATTTTTCATTCAATATATTGATATTTTTAGCCGATATATTTTGATCCGATATATCGATACAAAATATCCAATATCGAAAATTATATCAAAAACGATATATTTTTAATTTATGTAACTAAAGTCACTAGAATCCAAATCCGTATAGGAACGAACTCATGACATCTGGCGGTTGAAATTTTAACTATTAATAGCTTACAAATCTATTGTCTTTGCATTAGTATTTGTGATCACTAATACTATCTCATATGTGTAGATACATACATAGAAATGTTTGCTATTTTTCGTTATTTTTTTCTAGGCCACTCCTATGTGTTGGTTCCCAATTGTCTATGATTATTGACTATACCTTGTTCCAAAGTCGAAGTCCTTTTGATAGATTTTAATGTTACTGAGACGCATACAACCTTTGTATGCATCTCAGTTTATTAGAAGATAGCTTTTTGGTTATGATATTTTTGTAATTATTACCTAATAAAAATACGTACATTTTTATTGAGATTTTTGTACATTAAAATAATGCACATTGTGTATAAAAATTACCTTTGATAATATTGAGCTGAATACACTATTATTTTAAAATCGCAAAATCTTTTAAAAATTTTACTGATATACTGATATATTTTTCCCACGATATATCGACGTCGATATTGATATTTTAATAAATATCGATACATCGATATATTTTTTCACTTTCGACATCCCTATTTAGATCTAGTTAAAATAACTAGGCATTTTAGGCAGCGATTGAATCCAGAATAGTGCACTCTTTTTAATTTTTAACTGCCGTATTATATTCTTTGCCCATTCCTTTTTTTATTTACGTTTTTTTTATGCCTTTGACTTTGATGTGTAAAATGTAAGTATTTCGCTGTGAGCTATTAATGCGAGAGACTTAAAGCATAATTTTTTTGAAGTGAAAACTTCTTTAGCACCGTTGTGATTTGAAACTCGATGAAATAAAAAATAGTGATACTTGAAGGAGACAAACACATACATCTATAGGATTTAGCATGCGAGAGAATGAGATAGTTTATTCGGTCTCCTCTTTGTGCGGTGCTTCGTATTATCCCCACTCTTGTCTACTTTAAGGTTTCACGTTTATTGAAGGTTTAATTTTTACCGCGTGTGAGTTTCACACTATGTTTCCTTCTTTTTTTGACTCCCACATAAAAATATCTTAACAATTTTTTAAAGTACAATATTATGAACACAGGTAATGAACGCCACTGTATCATAATACGACTTTCGTCGCTTTTTCCTTATAAATGATAAGGTACGTAATCCGGTCCACAACGGGTTTTACTAGATCACAGTGCGTGGAGTAAGATTCCTCCAGCACGTAAGTTCCCCTCGATATACGGGCCTACAGCCTCGGTCACACAGAGCGATTTCGATGCAACTAATCAAATATCAGCGTTGAAATCGCTCCCTGTGACCCTGGCTTTACTGGTGACGAAACCGGGTCTCTCGATTTAAGGCTCAGTAGTAAGTGTTCAAAAAGGAGAAGAAGGTACGTAAATACGTTAGAGGGAGGGCATCAATATTAAAAACGATAATAATTAAGCAAAAATCATCAAAATATTCAATAAAACACGACTCTTAAATTAAATTACGCACACCTTAAAGGGGGGGGGGGGGGAGTAGAGAAGTGTGACACTGTGTGACAAGGGGTATGGGGGATATCAGCTCTACGACGTCATATGTAAAAAAAAAAATTGAACTGCTGTTTTGATTAATTTTAAATACAAAATTGCAAATTATGTGACGTCGCGCTAGGAGGGAGAGGGTCTCACAAATGTGATATGTGGCTATGGATATTATTTGTATGTCAGTGTGCTATATTTTTTCTTCCTTTTTTTATGCCTACAGATTTATTATTATTACCTACTATTTTCATTTTACTTTGAAGTAAACCGTTCCGAGACGAGGGCTAGGCTCGTTGTTTTCCGAAACCATTTGCATAAAATAAATGTCGCCGCTTCTGTGCTACTTTGAACAGATCTGCTTACTGGTGATTTGTATACTGAATAACGATGGGAAAATCGAAACAACCGATTCCGAAACAACGATAAAAAGCAACGATGGCCAAATTTTGATAGCTAAAAAACCCCGACGTCTGAATTTTTAATATTTTGATGTCATCGACCTTTATTTAGACGCCAAACTGACAATGTGCTACGATTATTTCTATTTAGGAATATATTTGAACTAAATAAAGATTTATAATGAATTTTGACTTTATTTTTATGCTGTTGAATTATTTCGATTTCTTTTCACAATCGCAATACCTATTTCAATTGTGGAAATCTGTATAAATAAAAATGAATCGCCGAAATGTATGTACGCGCATAACTTCCGAACGACTGCACCAAATTGGATAATTATTTTTTTTGTGTGTTCGTTATTGTCAGGACAAGGTTTGTATAAAACTACTGGTGAGCTCTGGCATTATTAAATTTGTATAAAAAAATAGCAGGTGGCACGCGAGCAGAAAACTGAATGTACTGGGACTGAATATATGGAATGCGGGAGGGTGGAGGGAAACTCGGGTAGGGGGTTCGCGGGAGGGCGGATGGGAACCCGGGAAGGTGGAGGAACCAGAGTGGGAACGCGAGAGGGGAAGGGGACGCGGGAAAGGAAGGGGAGGCGGAAGGGAAACGGGACGAATGGGAAAGGACACGCAACGAGAAACAATTTCTTTGTTAAATGGCGTAGCAATGCATGCCGGGAACCAGCTAGTAATCGATAATTTAGAAAAACATAATTCAATTTTACGCCCTTCGCTAAGTACTTGCAGCCTTACTAATAAACTTGATTTAAATGTATTAGTAAGGCTGCAAGTATTTTTGCTATACTCCCAGCATTCCATTGAGCTCTCATGTTATTAAATTTGTGTTCCACTTTGATATTCTCCAGGAATAGTAACTGTGAACCTATTTCAATTAATGTATGTTATTATTTGCGCCTTTCTGCGTCCATGTCAAAATCAAAGTCCCTGTCTTCTCACTTTAGGTTCTCGTGTCTAATGCAGATCGTTCACTTCATTTTACAGTTCTTTTTCCCATTGCCGGACGTCAATATTTAAAGGATTCTACCTAGTACGCTTGAGCCACGGGAGAACCGTAGGCAAACTGATTTTTTTTAATATTAAGTGTAGATCTATCAATCTTAGTTGACTTCATCCAGTAGTCATACAGCGTGTTTCGTTTAGAGATTGTTTTGCTCGCGATATCATGCACCCGACCGAACTGGAACTGATATGAATAGGACACACCGTAAGCTTCATAACAATATTATTTTACAAGCATCTTATTCACTTGCTGTCCCTCTTCGACCAGTGACAATAAGTAGACGTAAACAAGACAAGGGACTGTTCCTCGCTGGTGGAAGCGTATTCCGATGTAAAAGTACAGTCAATCCAACAGTACATCCAACTCTTGTCTTCTCCATTTCCATCTCTTCCCCGATTCCTTCAGCCTCAAAAAATATGCCAAATTGGAGACGTCAAAGTCCAACTGGCTATGAGCAGTTGACGGGAGTTTGTCCCGATGAGTTTTTTTTGCGATTTTTTTTACTCTTCACTTTTTACAGGCTACACTCTGCCGGGGTCACGTTGATCTCGAGGGACTGTATTTATACGATCAATCCGACCTGTGATTATTTCAAACCACAACAAACAAAAAACGCTATGTCGGCAATGTCCCAAAAGCTGTTGACTTGTCGCGGGCACCTTGATACTTGTGTCAGTGACAAGACAGAGTACAAAACGGATGCCGGCCCATGTCGGCATGCGGCGTGGGCGGTATGGGTTTACTATATATCGTCGAAGGTATCATAATATTATACTACAGAGTTTCCCAAACCTAATGGACCACCGCCCCTCTGGTAACTGCAGTATGTGATAGGTATATTCCCCGTCGACTTGTTTTGGAGAATCTTTTCCTCAGGATGAGAGTTATAATACTAAATTCGGATATAATGATTAATTTGTGAAAAATGCTTCTTTTTAATTTTTCAATCACCTTACTACTACCTAGTATCTGTGAACCTTTTTCGATTATGAATGTTATTATATGCAACTTCTTGAGTTCTTCACATTTTAGAATGCAGTCAATTACTTCATTTTACAGTTTCATTTATCATTGCCATACGACAATATTTAAAGGATTCTGCATAGTTCGCTTGAGCCATGGGATATTAACCATAGACAAAGTGAAACATGTTCATATTAAGTGTAGGTTTATCAATCTTAGTTGACTTACCTGTACTTATCACAGTACTCACACATATGCATAATGTACATACAGCGAGCTTTGTTTAGAGATTATTTCACTCGCGATATCATGTGCCCGATCGAATTGAAAGCGAAATGAATAGGACACACTGTAGGCTTCATATCAATATTATTTTACATGCATCGTATACACTTGTTGTCCCTCTTCGACTAGTAAGTGACAACGTAAACAAGACAAAGGGCTGTTCCTCAAGTTCTTTC
The DNA here is from genome assembly GCA_917880885.1 of Limnephilus marmoratus. NCBI lineage: Eukaryota > Metazoa > Arthropoda > Insecta > Trichoptera > Limnephilidae > Limnephilus > Limnephilus marmoratus. Next base: position 25,892,985 of record OU862917.1, on the reverse strand, counting down.
AATATATTATTTTATGTTCAAAATTTAAAATGCAAACTATAATAGGGGCCATTCATTTATAACGTAAGACGATTTAAGGGGGAGGGGGGTTGACCATGTCTTATTTTTTCTTACAAGGGGGTGGTAGGGAGTCTCGATAGTTCTTACGTAAGATCACAAAAATGCGCAATGTTAAATTTATTAGTACCTTTGTAAGTACAAATAAACATTTCTAAAAATAGTTACTTTGAAAAATAAACATTTAAACAAACCAAACGTGTATTTATTTTCTCCTTTAGATTCTTACGTAATAAATATTAAACATGGGGGTAGGGGGTCGGCCTATTCTTATTTTTTCTTATAATAGGGGGGGAGGGGATCGAAAACTAGCAAAATTCGTCTTGCGTAATAAATGAATGGCTCCATACCATGTTAAAAACTTAAAAAAGAACAATATCATAGTTACAAATGACATCATGCAATTAATACCATGTAAAGAACCAATAAAGAAAATACCATAGTTACAAATGATACCATGCACTTAATAATAATTGGATAATTTATAGAGCGCCGTTTTTGTGAAAAATCACCTCAAGGGCGCTGTACAATTTATTAAGAATTCTTTGGTTCTAACACTTCTAATTAATTTTACAAATGGATAGGTACAGAAACGTACTTACCTGGCAGGTCACTTCCGATAAACACACTTTAATTAGAAAGTTTATGCTTGGAGAAGATACGACTTTGCACGCGGAGGACATTACAGTTAACACACTGGACATTGCATGATTTTACATTATTTGCTACCCTCATCACTGTTAGTGTTACATTTATGAATAGGTTAGTTGCAAAAGTAGAGTTAATATTTATTTTAAAATACTGGAGAATTTAGGACTCTAGGGCTGGAGAATGTTCATGAAATGATGATCTTTACGAACGCTTACAAATAAGTTTTTTTTTCTACGTTTTTACAGGTTAGTTATTTACAGTGTCGCGGGCGTTGAATGTGAAGGTGAAAGATTACTTAATACCATGTAAAGAACCAATAAAGAAAATATCATAGTTACAAATGATATCATGCACTTAATGTCGCCCCTTTGTCGGCTTGATTATTTATTTTCTAGTTGGGAATGCGTGCTGCACGTTGTGTGAACTGTCCTGACAAAGCTAATGCTCACTGGACCTCTGCACCCGATATCGCCCACTTTGGGAATCATTGTACCACACCTATCTACGTTTCTGCTCTCCGTGGCGCCGTTCTTTAATTACACGCCTTCGAATCGACGTTAATCATATGCCTCGGTACGGCTGAAGGTAAATGTGTGTCAAGACACGACACTTTGCCACATGTATTCAGGTTTGTGATGGTTCCCATCTTGGAGTCTAATTTTTACATGTTGTGACACGATTGGGTCAGGCACAGGCGACGTGAGGACCTCCGCGGCCTGGTTCGTCTTAGGCAATGGGTGAAAATCTGTTAAATTTAGAAGTTTAACGATTCTTTAAGTTCTGAAGTTACGTCTGTCTTTTTTACGTAGCGAGTGTGGATTGACAGCAGAGTCAAGTCGTTAAATTATCCCCAAATTTCTCCTTAAAAAGTAGAATACTTATATTATGTTTATGCAGGGTCTTTAATTATCTGAGCGAACTGTTAATGAATATCTGTTGTTGAAATTGAATCGTTTAATTACAAGGCAGACCATATTATAAATAAACTTTTTTTTATAAATTGAATAATAGTATTTTTATATTTAAAGGAAAATCTATTATTTTATATCTAAAAGAAAATCTTAAAATTGAGTAATCGTACACAATTCAATCTAGTGATCCACTAAGTGTTAGTTCTTACTTCTTGGCTTTCGTTCAGTTTTCAATCAGCACCCCTTTAGGTGCAGCAATTCTTCTTCTCTTTTGGTTATGGTTACAATTGACTGATTTTTTTTTCTTACTTCCTACTAGCTTAGTGTGACCGGTCAGTGGCCGAGTTGGCATCGCGTTTGGGTTCCACCCAGGCGTAGCTCGTTCACATCCTCGGCTGACTTAACCCTCCTCCATCACGACATTCATTTTCAAATATTGTCAGGCTATTGGTAACCCGGGAATGGTTCCATGACAGTCGATCCGCCGAAAGTTGGCCCTTCGGCAAACTTTATACGCAGTCGGTTTAGGGAAAGTACGGTATACCCAATCACACAAAATATAACTAAGTGACACCGAATAGATGTGTATAAAACATAAAAAAACATATTAGTAAGTTTAAAGATTGGTGCGTTCAAAATAATTTATTCTTAAATGTAGAAAAGTGCAAAACCTTGACTTTCTTCAGAAATAAAAATCCTGTTTTATTCGAATATTCCATCAATAACATCTTTATAAAGAGTCACGGAAATGAGAGATCTTGGAATTATTTTGGATGAAAAACTAAGTTTCGCCAATCATATCCACCAAATTGTAAACAAAGGTATGAAATCACTAGGCTTCGTATTAAGAACAACCAAAAACTTTAATTCCATTCAAGTCATTAAATTATTATATGTATCTCTAGTTAGAAGCCTAATGGAATATAACTCGGTAGTTTGGTCTCCCATCTTACAAAATTCACATTAATAACATTGAGCGATTTATAAATTTTAAATTAAATATCCCACTACAAGACTTGAAATATAATTTATTATCAAATATTTTAAAAATACACACACTAGAAGACAGACGTAAAATAAACGACTTAAAACATTTTTATTCAAAATACTTAACTCTAAATTTGACTGTTGCGAACTACTGCAACTCATAAACTTACGAATACCGACAGTAACTACACGACAAAATACACTATTCTACTGTAGCATTCATAGCGGAACTACATTGCCCACTCTTTCATCTACAACTTAGGCACCTACATAAAATTCTCCATCTGCCTAAAATTGGTAGGTGTTATTATTATTTGTCCACACCTTTTGCTTGACACTAAGCTTGCACTTGCGAAATGATCTTATTGTTATAATAATATTATAAAGAAAAAAATTATAAATTCACTTTTGACGTCACTCGAGGTCATTATAGAAGCAATTGACGACAAAATAATCCAGCTGACATGATGGATCGTTATATCAGGAGCAATAAATCTTACTAAACTGCTAAATCAGGTTTTGAGAGAATGCAACTGGAATCTAGCTCCCTTTTTATAGCTTGTATTGGTTCAACAGAGGTGGATGAATACTGAGAGCAATGTCGAATGCTATGATTTATCGAAGTACAATCTGTCTTCTCGCCATTTTTTTCTGAGTAAGGAATAAGGCGATTGTTTTATTGCAATTTAATTTTAATTGCATAGTCTGTTTATTGGTTTGTCAGAAAATAACTGTATGATATCTACCTTCAAGAATTTTATACGTTTTAAATAAATTAACTCGGTGGCTTATCGAAATGTTTTTTTCTCTATCTATCTATCCCTCCATCGTACCCTAATTTTTCTTCGTTGCTTATTTTTAAATTCAGCACAACGAGAAAATTATATACTGTAGGCATATGCGATTAATTTATATGTCCCTAACAAGTATACTCGTTGAAGATCCGATGCACTTTTTTATGCTTCGAAAGCGAGAACTTCTGCCTTTCAGAACGCACCGATAAGCAGAGCGACTCAACTGTTTAACGATTCTGTATTGACCATCGACATTTTTAATGTCACTTAGAGCCGTTCGCACACAGCAAGTATTTTAGTCAAGTAGAGAGTATATTAGTAAAGAAATGCACCCGAACACCACAATTTTAGTAGAGTGGATTAGTCAGCTCTTTATTAGATTCAATCGATTTGGTTCTATTTTTTCGGGCGAGTAAAGCCCCTACCACGCGTCCCTGCGCACTGACTTGCGCGTTGTTTTAGCAGTGTTCATTACTAGACATGAAGATATGTTGTGCTGAGGGAGCGAACTCTACTTAGGGAACGTACCCATACTACATGACCCGTTCAAGGGGGGTCTTCAAAATACCACGCTTAGTCACAATGAGCGGCGGGGGTCTTAGGTTTTAAGTCACCCGGGGGAAGAGGGGGGGGGGGGGGGAGTTGGGTTGAAAATTGCAAAAAGTGGGTCACGTGGTATGGGTACGTTCCCTTAATTGTAATGCGCCGTAATGCGAACGGTTTTCGGCCTGTCTACTAATTGACCAATGCGAACAAGCCATTACAGATAGACAGATAGTTCAGCAACTATCTTTTGGCACATGTCACAAAATAGTTAAACTGCCCCCAGGCACATGAAAAATAAATAAACGGTTGGTCCCCCAAATAATATAATTGTCTAAAAGTTCGTTTCGTTTTGCTATTTTTTTTTTGTTGTATTTGTAAATGTATTTGTAAAACTGTATCCTTATGTTATTTTTCATCTTGTTTCAGGTAAGCATTCTTTCATCAACAACATCGACTTCTCATTTGAAGAGATCTCCGCTGAAATGGTATGTTAACGTAAATATTAGGTTCCTAGGTATTTGCAATTAAAATAAATGTACCATTCTTATACCGGTATAACGGAACAGTACCAACCTAAATCCTTTGTGCCCTAAACCCGTGTTATTAATCGCTGTTTCTCCTCCAGTGGAAGCATTGGCCGAACAATCCCATTAATTCGCGTGCTCTCGCGGACGATAAACAAGCAATGTGTCCGACCGGCTGCCGGCTGCCGGCTGCCGGCTGCCGGCTGCCGCGGGAGTCCAGACTTCAGGCCCCGGAGTCGGAACCGAACCCGGCCGATAAATCTGTCGGCCGTGTTTGGCGGTGACATTTCACTTAAAACGGGAATATTAGGCGCTCGTAAATAATGCTCAAAACAGACTATTAAAGTATCGCCAGGAACGGCAATGACCAATGACCACCCTCCGAGAATAGCGAACGTATCAAAAACAGAAAAGTGAGTGGTTTACTAATGTCCTACAGACATTAATGAAGGTGGGTTGTTTCAACCTCCATCACGTTTGGTTTACGTCTACGACAATTAGCGCAACTTAGAGTTTTTTTTTCAAAGCCGATTCACGACCCGTTACAGCGTTTGACCGGAAATTTTGGTGACTTTTGAAATATATAAAAAGATTACCTTTGCTATTTTGTGCACAGTTTTGATTGATAGATCTTGTGTTTTTTTTAGATATCGTTAATATTGGTGTATTAATTGATAAAAAAAAAAATTAAATATGTTGAAAGATCTCGTAAAATGTGTGCCGCATCAAATTCAAGGAGATGTTAAAACTACTGGAAGGTAAATTATAATTTTTCGTTGTATATCGTATATATTTTAATAGGTCGTCGTTTATTTACAAATACTCGTATACACAAAGACGTTACATACTGTATACGCGGGGTTACACGTTACATATTGTAGAAATCTCAAAATGGGGAGCCAAAAGCAAGGCAATTGCACTGGTATCGATTTTTAGTACTTTAGTACTAAACTGTCACTCGTCGAGTAAGGTCATGTCTTACAGTTAGTGTCCGACCGAAACTAGTTTTTACGGCCGAAACCGAAACCGAAACTTCCATATAAGATCATTTTTTCGTGGAAAAAAATAGTTAATCTTAATCAATCAGCCTTTATTTTAAAATCATATATTAATCATTCAGTCCCATATTTGAACTAAAAATAAACATAACATAATTGTCACTCCTTATTTCAAATAAATTATTTATGCTTTTTGAAATCGTAATCGTAAATCGCTTCGTAAATAATATTTTTTTTAAATAGTAGGTATTACCTATTTGTACATTATTAACAAATTAGCTGACCCGACGAACATCATACCGCCTCAGAAACAATAACTGTTGAATTAAATTAAAAAAATTTATTAAGTTAAAAATTACGTCATTAAGTCCTCCATCACAACACAAGCAACATTTTCGGCTTTCTGTGGTGGTAGGAGATTTTCAAACATTGTTGGGTTATTCGTAACCCGGGAATGTTTGTCTTTCTTTTATTAAAAAAAAATGTTTATAAATGCACCGGGAGACGGAATCACATTTTTGAGAGGATTTGTTTTCGCTCGGTTGTCTGTGCGTGAAATTATTCACTTTCAATGAACTCAAATTTGCTTTGAATTTAGGTGTCATTTTGAAAATTGAAATCAGTTTTGTGAAGAATAATTCAGACAAGCGTAAAGAAGGTGCCTACCTATCATCCTGAAATGTGAAATATTCCGCGCGATTTTATTCCCGTTCTATTTACTCAAATTTTTGCAATTTGAATTTAAGTGTCATTTTCAAAATTGAAATTAGTTGTGTAAAGAATAATTCAGACACGCAATAAAGTAGGTACCCACCTACAATATAATATTTTACGGAAAATAATTTTCACTGTATTTTTCAGAATTGAAGTTATAATATCCCGTGATTTTTCACGGATCCGCGCTAGTTTATTGGCAATAAATAATAACTAGTGACGTGACGATTAATACACATCAATCTGTCTCTTACCGAAGGACGAATCACATTTAGGATGATAAATATTCTGACCCTTTTACTATTGTACCGGCCATTCTATTATTCTGACTCTTGACATGGCCCGTCTCAAGTATCTGATTCATTGATTGTGCCATGTCTTGGTCGGGCGTCCCCGACTTCTTCTACCATTCATATTTGCGTCATATATTCTTCCTAGATTACTTTCTTCGTTCATTCGCTCTAAATGCCCAAAGGGGGCGTGCATTAATTACGTGAGCTGAAAAGAAGGGGGGGGGTCAAGCAAAATCTCACGTTACTTGAAAAGAACATGCGAAGTGACCCAAACTTATCTCACCAAGGGGGAGTGGAAGGAAAACAGCTCACGTAATTAATGTATGCCCCCAAACCATCTGAGGGTCCTTAACCTTACTCATTACGCTTACATCAGCATTGCTTTCTTTGCTGATCTCCACATTTCTCACACGATCATACATGGTTTTACCACACTTCAATCTCATTTCAGCTTTCTTCCTTCATCTTCCAATTTCATGCCTTACTACCCATATATCAGGGTAGGTACCAGCACTCCATTGTGGACTGCTAGCTTCGCTTCTTTGGACAGTTTTTTTTATTAGCGCCAACGGCGTTCAGTCCTCCATTAATGGAGTTACATGCATTTCCGCTTCTTTCCCATCTCTCATAAACATACTACCATACCACACATAAAGTCAAGTAATTCTAATTCTCTTTTTATAACACTTGTACAACATTGGATTTTCGAAAGTGGACGAGCGTACTTTAAAGAATTCCTGAGTTCTTAACACTACATTTTAATTATTAATTTTTGCATTTCAAAATTTTAATTACCAATTCCATTTTTATTTCTATTTTTCTTTGAAATATATTTTTTTTTCTCTTAATTTTTCACTAAATTTTATTTATTTTTTAATTTTAATTTATTTACTTATATGTTTTAATTTATATATTTGTATAGAACACTTGATTTCTTAACATTTAATCTTTATTATTAATTTTTGTTTTTCAAAAATTTGACTTTCATTTTTATTTCTACTTTTCTTTAAAATATGATCTTTTTTTCTCTTTATTTTTACTTACTTTTAAATATTTCATAATTTTTATTTAGTATATTTGACAGGTTGAAAACCATACTGGTATAAGCAACAAATCAGAAGAAAAGAGAAAATGACAATTTTGTATTTTATTTTGTAAGACACTACATACAGTGTCAGTTAACCCAACTAATAATAGATGGCGTTGCGATTTTTTCTCGTTCATACCGTTTTGGCACAACGAAAAATACCATCTTTACTATAACTTCTCGCTCATTTAACTAACTCATATTTCTAATTTTTGTCACTTGTACCGTTATGGTTTTCAACCCGTCATTTAATCATCTGTTTTAATAAAATAGTATTTGTATTAATTTAAATAAATATTAAATATACGACTACCATAACACGGGCATGAGCCCAGTGTGGTAGCCAAAAAAAAACAAATATCTGTAATTAATAAAAAAAATATGAAACAAAAAAATAATAGACAACTTAATATTTTTCTTAATTTCTTAAACAAACTCCATAAAAACATAAAATTTACTGTAGAGATTGGGCAAAATTCGAGTATAAACTTTTTGGATTTAAATATTTCAATAATTAATAATAAATTTGAATTTAACATTTTTCGTAAAGATACATACACAGACATTGTAATCCACAACACTTCAAATCATCCAATTTCTCAAAAAATGTCAGCTTTCCATTCTATGATTCATAGATTAGTTAATGTACCCCTATCTCCCAATAATTTTTCAATAGAACTCAATGTTATTAAACGAATTGCTATTAATAATGGATACAACACCAATTTAATTGAAAACATTCTCAATAAAAAATATAAGAATAAATTCCTTAAATCATATATCTATCCTGTACAAAAGGATCAGGAAAGAAAAAATGGAAGAAAATTATGTATTTCAATAATAAAATCTCTAATGCCTTGACAAAGAATGTACCGAATGAAATTCTTCCTGTATTTTATGCAAATAATAAACTTAAAAATTATATTGTAAATAATAAAGATAGAGATTCCAAAATGAAAAAATCTGGAATTTAATAAATTGAAATGTAATGATTGTGATTTCTTTTATATAGGTAAAACTTCGAGAAACTTTGAAATAAGGATTAAAGAGCATATGAAAGCTTTTAATAATAATAGTTTCTCGGAGTTTGCCAACCATTTAATAGAAACTAGTCATACCTTTAATTTTAACAGTGGAATAGAATTAATTCATTGTAATGTCAATGGCATTCAGTTAGATAAATTAGAAATTTTAGAGATTAGAAAAAGTGTTAATGCAAATTTAAATATTATTAATAATCAAAAATTGTTTTTAAATGACCCATTATTAAATCTATTCCCCTTTTAAAATTTTTTTAAATTGTTCTATATTGCCCCTCGTCCCTTAAACATTATTTTCTTTCTAATTTTATTATTGTTTATGTCGATTATTTTTCTATTACCTATATATATGTCTATATTTAAAATTAGTTCTGTCATAACCCTGAAGAAGTCAGCTTTGCTGACGAAACATGTCGGTTTTATAAACAATAAAAGTGGTAAAAACCAAGTAATTTATTAATTTCAAATAAAATATATTTCTAGTTTAACATTGTCTATTAATTTAATCTCTAATTATGAATAGGTAACGATTTTTTTATAATTGAAACTTTACAAATCTTAAAATATTATTCACATCTGAGACAGAGCGTTAAACCTTTCCACGTGTTTTGGTTCACCTATTGAAAGTCACGTATCTCGCAAACCGTTCATACGTCACGTAGAACACGTAGACAGTTATATCGTGCTTGAAGTATTCGTATTTATAATTTAGAATAATAAACATTACCAACCTATGATTGATGAATAATTATTGTAAACACTCAAAAAAATAAAACTTTATATTTGGGTTCCTCCACATTCAAACTATTCTAAACCGGCCATTACACGCATCAGTATTCGCATCAGTATTTACTGATGCGAATTACTGACGACAACCGTCAGTATTTGTGAGCCATTACACGTGTCAGTATACTGACGTCAGTATCGTTGCGAAACCTTGCGGAACAGACGCTTTTAAAGTGATGAATCCGAAAAGAAAAGCCTGTGTTGCTATAATTTTGGCGTTCAGTACAAAGAAACGAGTGAACTGGCTTCTCAAAAAGAAAAATTCTCACACTTGAATTTAATGTACGAAATTTTGCTGACAGATCCACACGGCTATAAAAATTATTTTAGGATGAACAATGATAATTTCAACAAATTGCTAGATATGGTTATTCCATATATTTTGAAACAACATACAGCCATGAGAGCCTCGATCACGCCAAGAGAAAAATTAGCTGTAACTCTACGATTTTGGGATATACACTTCGTCGAGTCCGGCTCCGGATCTTTTGGAAGATATGATTTTTTTGAGTTACATCTTCCCTCATAATATTTGGATTTACGCAGACCATTATTCCATTCAATTCCTCAAATACAATTTGGGAGGCGGGAATGGGTACCGCCACCCCGGGAACCTTTATTGGATAACCAACACCTCTGCCATAGGTCACCAAAAGTGGTTGGCTACGTTTGGTGATTTAGCAGGGGTGCTCGGGTTCATGGGGTGAGGTTTGTGTAGATCTTGGAGGCGGATGACTAAGACACACTGAACTCCAGATTCCTACCCACCCCTTTAACCCTTTTTCTTCCAAGAACTCTCCTCTCCTTCCTTTCATTAAAAAAAACCTCCACACAGCATCCCCAAAGATGACATAGGCCCTGAGGAAAATTATTTTCTTAAATTATTTTTATTAAAAATAATTTAAATATTATGTAATGGGGGGATAATAATAACGTCTTTAGAAACAGCGTTTTCCTATTGGATGGCGGCTTCTCTTGCAGTGACGTAATGATTAGACCCTTAAGCCCCCGCACTCCGAATTTCTACCGATTTATAACATATTTCTCTTGTTTAAAATATGTTGATTTTATTTTAAGGTGGTACAACACCCTAATAATGAGGGTTTGCTCAAAATTCACATTTTAATCATTTCCGTCGAATTCGTAACTATATAACTTCTTATTTTCAAACCGACCCCTGGGGATGCAAGTTCTTTATATTTAAGATTAATAAAAACCCTCTTACCATTAATATATTTTACGTACAACGATTTAAATAATTTATAACCCGTTTACCCGGTAAGCGCCAGATTTTATTTTTCTAGACGCTGAATTAAACTGCTTAGGTGTGAACGGTCTAAAGGGATGTGTATGGAGAGCTTTATTTGGCGTGCGATGTTATTTTATATTTTATAGCCGTGTCTGAACACCCCTTTAGATTTTCTACGTTGAAAGATAAGAAATATTACTAGGCCCAATAAGAGGGGTAAAATTAGTATTTTTAAATACATAATTACGAAAATTTATGTATTCATTCCTTATGTGTAATTTAAATGACTCGCGGAAAATAAAACCTTGTCAAAATGGTACAATCAAAGTCGGAAATAAAATTCAAATAGTTAAAACCAACCTGAGCTACGTAACTACTAAACCGATGAATCTACACCACATAGAACATCCAAAGAAACATTTTTTTCGATCTGTGCATTTCGATTTTTTTTACTTTTTACTTTTTTCCGCAACTTTCATTTCAAAATCCTCTTGCTTACCCTTCGACCCAATTTAACCCATTAAACAGCTGATATTAACCCTCTACCGACCGATTTTTTACTCGAAAATTATTATTATTCAAAAATTATTTACTCGAAAACGAAAGTTCAAATCAAAAAAGTTATACTGCAAAATCGGCTCCAAATCTTGTGTAGATTTTCCAGCTTCCCGCTTGTACTGCGAGTTTCCGTACACCGTGTATGGTTCCTAAAGCTACATCGATTTGTAAAACGACCGAAGTTTTGCCATGTAATAAAATAAAATGTGTATGTTTATTTGCGGCACGTTCCAGAGTGGTAGATAGTAGATATTCCCAGTAAGTACGCCCTTATGTAAGCTCTCCGTTTTCTATCACTCAAATAAGAGTGGACAAAGGGTTTCAAATGCATAGAGCATAGGATTGAGTTAGATATATAAAAAACAGAGTGTGCAATGCACACGCGGTAGAAGTGAAACCTTCAGAAAACTAAAGTAGACAAGAGTGGGGAGGCTACGAGGCACCACACAAAGAGGAGACATATTATCTCATTCTCTCACATGCTAAATTCTATAGGTACCTATGTGTTTGTCTCTTTTTAGTGTCGCTGTTTTTCGTTTCATCCAGTTTCAAATCACAACGGTGCTAAAGAAGTTTTCACTTCAAAAATATAATATTGCGAGTATGTCAAGGCCTCGAGAAGTCAGTGTAGAGTACATCAATCTATGTACGTAGAGTACATCAATCTACAACAATCTTTTCTAAGAAATATTTTTTATAAATTAACTTCACCGAATCACTTTATGCTACAGACCAACAGATTTAATTGCTTTATAGTTAAGAGCGTTTAACCAACCAGCAGACGAAAATCCACATTTCGTCGGAAGTTGTTCTTACGATCGTGCAGGGCGGTTACAATGAGAAAGATTAATTATTCTCCGTACCAGCTTTTTTAAATTATAACTCGATAGCGAATTTATTTCAATCCAAATTAGCTTTAATTTATACCTTCATCCAAAAATGCTGAAAGGCGTGATGATAAAACTATTAAAATAATGTACTTTTTGTAATTATTTTATGATTATAAATATTTATCATTTTTCAATAATGTCTAAATTTAATAAGAATGTTAAAAAAATCTGAAATATATTAGTTTGTAAGTGCGCAAATAAATACACAAATGGACTAATTTTCGTCAAGAAACACATGTACGTACATATTTTTTAATGATTTTATTGAAATTTAAATTGAAATTCGAAAACATGCGTTTGCTAGATAATGTATTGATTTATTTTACTGCATGATTATATTATTTGAAATGGGTGTGGTATAATACAAAATCTTTTTTGAAAATCTAACAAATCTGCCGACGACCTATGGAATAACCTTATTATACTAAAAATTAAAAAAAAAATCTCAAAATTTATTACATGCGAATGCTAGATAAAAGAACAATCTTTCGAAATCCATTTATAATTTTTTGTGGAAAAGAGTAAATACGTCTAAAATCTGGTTTGAAAATGACATATTTCTGGTTTTCTCTGGTAATGCCCTCTTAAGATTCTGTATTTGTACAAGTGTACTACATCTCTAGAGCTATGACCGTGTGTGAAATCTCTCGTGAATGGTTAATGTTTATAGAGATCGCTTCGCCAATGTTTAATAATCAATTTAAAATATGCAACAGTGCGCTCAAGTGTAAAGAAAAGCGAAATCACGTGGCTGATAGCGATTTCATTTGAGGCCGCATTTGCCATAATTCATAACATTATGTAGTGTGACGATCGGAGAAAAACCCACATGCAGTGGAATGCATTCAATTTTAATGGTTACGATTTCCGTTTCTCCTTGATAACGGTAAGCTATTAAAAACACTAAGGTGAATGTAGATTTCAAAAGCGTTGTCAAGAGGCCCGGCTGCATAACCGTAGCCGGCTGTAAGGCTGAAATTAGCGGGGAGGTATAAGATACGGGGAAGATGAAGGTGTGGGGGAGTGTCAGATCTGATCACAAAACGCGGTTAAAGCTGTTTCAGGCAATTGTACATACACCGGACGGTGGCTGATTTAAAGCCTGTTCAGACATCGAATATAACCGTGAGCGGATATATCTGTTGAGCCGCGAGCGCTTATATGTTTCGTACCGTTCACACGACGCTATCAAATATTTTTTCCTATGGTAGGAGAGGGGTTATTAGCGAGCGGCCAATGGAGTGCGCGAATTTTTTGTACTGAATCCTTCAACTTGACATCTATCATCCACCGGTCTAAGCAGCTCCGTAATTAAAATGACCCCCTCTCCTGTTTTCGTTGGGGGGCGCTTAACTGTTGTCATATCGCCTCGTGAGCGGTTACGGCATAAGATGTGCATTGCCTATGGTTGATGTGCACATAAAGCGCTTAGGGAACGTACCCATACTACGTGACACGTTTAGGGGGGGGGGGTCTTCAAAATGTCACGCTCCATACAAATGAGCGGCGGGTTGCTGAGGATTTTGGTCACCGGGGGGGAGGGGTTAAAAATTGCAAAAAGTTGGTCACGTAGTATGGGTACGTTCCCTTAGGTGTGAACGGTCTGAAGGGATTGTATGGAGAGCAATATTTGGCGTGCTATGATCTTTTATATTTATATGCTCTATCTGAACAGGCCATTAAATGCGTCGGGTTCCCACTCAGCAATTCCTCGGCTGGCTATATCCTCCCATCATTCCACAAGCAACATCTTCCGCTTATAATCATGTTAGTAGGAGATTTAAAAATATTGTCAGGCATTCATAACCGGGAATGTTTGTCTTTCTTTAAAAAATGGAGAAACTTTGGGAAGTTTCTGGATATTCAGATCTGATCCTCGAACTAGGCTCATACCATTTCAAGCTACGCAACATTTCGGTTAGCAATAGATTCAATATTCTGACCCGGTTTTCGGAGGTGCTACTCTATTTTCTTTCACATAAAAAAGTCATTTCAAAATGAAACGTAGGCAAAGGAGATGAGTTCATCAAACTCAGGGGGTGGAAGTGCAAAAAGTTTGAGAATAACTATTATTTCGAATCAAGGCCGGATTGTAGTTTATGAATGAATGCAAATCATTGTATTTTATACAATTTATGTAACATTTTGTTTAATGAATATCTGAACCGTAAGTTGCGATATGAAGGCGGTTTTCGCGATAATATAATTTACAAAGTTGATATTTATGATGAATCAAAGCAGAAAACTTGAAAATGTTCTGTTTGATTTCAATCGATTTACGTTAAATTATGTTTTACTGCCATTGACGTATGATATCACGCCGTAGAGTCTGTCAAATAAGAGTAGAAAAAATAAAAACTGGAACTACCACGGACATATGAATATATCTGGACCTGCCCTAAGTGATAAAAACGTATTATTTCCCCCTCCACATGGCGCCGGCTGTAGCTCCTCCTTGGAACCGGCTCGCTCCATGGGGAGGGGATATAGCTTCGCTTGAATCTAAAATGTGTGACGTCATCATTCTTGCCGTGAACAGCGAGAAGCTGACATCCATACATTTAACGAAATAACGGCAGCTTGTGCTATACAATATATCTACGTATCAATATGCACATAGCGAATGTGGGCGGTACTCCAATGTGCTCGTCGCTGGTTACAGGGGTAAGTAAATTATGAAACATTTGTAAAAGTGTTTTAACTAAACACGGCAAGAAAATATTGATATGTGTATTGGTGCGAGTCTTTTTGGGGCGAGCATTTGGCCTTAGCAAATAAGTTTTGAACGTGGCAAGCAATTCGCGCTCCCATGTAAAAAGGTCTATTCATTCAAAGCAGATTTTGCTTTTAAGAACTAAATGGTGATATTGTAATGCGAGATGCCTATATACTGTCAGATTGATTGTTCAACGAATGACAGTCATCTTTCCCCTCTTCGCTCTCCATAGTTTGGTTTTACCCCTCATCTGTAACTGCTTGTCTATCCATTTGGATGTCTATGGGAACTACGAAATTTGTAGGCTGGCAACACCGATTTACCTGTCAAATATTCTTTTGAAGTGCAATGACACTGATGTAGCAGAACACTGTATACACATTTAAAATAACTCTTTTTTTGTTCTTAAAAAAAAATCGAAGAAGCACTGTTGTTAAGTTACCTACTTAATGACATAAATTGTGTTTTATCAAGTGATTGGTTTCATTTAAATTAACATAAATTTGAATTTAACAGTAGGCAGAATCATTAGCGGTGACTTTGTTATACTACTTTTAGATCTGAATAAGTTAAATATATTCAGATCTAAAATTAGAGACATGATCTGAAGCCTGGACAACGCTAGTAAGTACATAAGCTAATATTAAATAAATGTGAGCAGAGAACAATTTCTAAAGAGTGCTTTATATTTTATTACAAAATCGTTATTCTTCATTGTGTTGACACACAATTGCAAAGATATAATAACAATATACTTATATGCAATTCTAATTTTGAGATCAGTGGAATGAAAAAAATTTTTTTTTCACTTTTATGCCTTTTTAATTTTAAATAAAAATGTTGGTTACACAGCTTTAGATTATAACCATCATTATATTTTTAGTATTGCCATTTGCACAACAGTGGCGCCCTCCTATGTTTTCTACTCTTATTTGACAGACTGTATGCAGGGTAGGCAAAGAGGATGGACCGCCAAAAAATTAGTTTTGGCACATGATCCTTGCTTTATTCACATTCGTGCATCGTATCATTCGGACTCTTGACATGGCCCGACGCAAGTAGGTATTTGATTCACTTGATCGTGCCATGTCTTCCTCGCACATCCCCAACTTCTGTCATTCACATTCGCGTATTTTTTTTACATTAACTCCACACAGGAGGCCCTGAGGAAAATAATTTCCCTCAGGGCCTATGTCATCTTAGGGGATGCTGCGTGGAGGATTTTTTTAAAGACAGGAAGAAGAGGAAGTTCTGGGAAGGAAATAAAAGACGTATGAATCCATCCGTTCAACTGCGGTAAAAGGCGATGGGTGGAGGGATTCTGGCTGGGGAGGTCAAAAGACCTTCTCAACCAGTCTCTCGATCCGGCCCGCCATGCAGCCCGTGGGCAGGCAAATCGGCCGCCAATACCTTGACAAACCTCACACCACAAAATGTATCGAACCACTTGGGATGTCCTATGGTAAAAGTGTTGGTTTTCTAATAAATGGTTCCCGGGAAAGCGGTACCCAAACCCACACTACACACTCCTTTCTTCGTTCTTTAATACTTTGAAAGTCTTTAAAATAACATTTACGAAGCTAAACAGTTATAAATCTCTCAACAAGATCTTCGTATTCGTTCGTATATCAGATTTTGACGTAATATTCAAAGTTCAATTTAGATTTAACGACCAGAAGTTTCGGAGGAGTTTCCCCTGATTCCACTTATCGCTATATTTATATCAGTTTCAATCGTGTGTAAATTTCGTTTATGGATAGAATTTTATTTTTATGATTTCAAATTTTGCAAATTATCAATAATAAGTGATCGTAAATTTCGCTATCTTACCTCTTCAGAATTCCCCCGTCTATTTGCCGACTTTTTTTAATACCTGCCTCAATGTTTGAATGTTTACCTTGCGATATGGTTCTTATGTAAAGTAAAGTGCCTCGCGGAGTCCACGGTGCGCGCCAAGAGTAAATACCGTTGCATAACAGACAACTCGGAATAACAATGTTATTATTGTCGTCCGATGTTAGTATTTGTTTAACACCTCCTCGTTTGACGCCAACGCTAGGGAAATCATCGACACTCGGGTCAAGGTTTCATTGTATTGTTGATTCGTAGTAGTAATATGGCATCTTGGGCAGATTGAGCAATCGCAAATTCTACGACAGATAGCTTGCAATACAATACCAACGACCTCCTTCACAGAGAGTCAAACTCCTTGCCTCCAGATGCTGAAGTCTTGGATTCGAAACCAAACGTTAACAAATCACATAATATTTTCCATTTATATATGTACATACCATTCAGAACTGTTTTATACAGTTCGTGTCAGAGTGAATATACTGGTAAGTCACCCCCATTGAGAATCGAAAAATTGCTTCAAATGGCTTTAAATTGTTGTTAACCTTCTGGGATCCTGATTTATTTATTCAATCTTTGACCAGCTACGTTTTTTTGCCATAACAATATGTATAAGTGCGTAAAATATTGTATTAAAACTTTTTGTAATATTTATTGGAAATCGAATTAAGAATGAACTATTTTTACCAAGGAATATTCAATGAGGTAAAGCTTACAACAGATTTTTATCGCTACGTTCTACTAGTTATGCTGGCTGGAAGAAGTGTCCTGTTCTCTTTTTTACATTAGCTCCACACAGGAGGCCCTGAGGAAAATAATACCCCCCAGGGCCTTGATCATGTTTGGGGATGCTGTGTGGAGGATATTTTGAAGAATGAAAGGAGATCGAGAAAGGAAGAAGTTCTGGAAAGGAAAAAGGTATAAGGGTTGAGTAGGAATCTGGGTTTAAGTGTGTCCAGGTGTGACGGACGTATGAATCTATCCCTTCCACTGCGGTGCAAGGCGATGTTCTGAGAGAGTATTGATGGAAAAGTCCCCCTCAACCAGTCTCTCCCGATCCTGCCTGCCAGACAGTTGGTGGGCAGACGCATCCGCTGTCAAGATCCTGACATCCCATGAAACACCAAACGTGACCATGGGTTGACCAATGGCAGAGGTGTTTGTTATCCAGACATTGGTTCCCACGCTGGGTAAGATGTGTCCAATTCTGGTACTTTATTACATTCATCTTCTGCGTATCCTGCCTATCTTCCTTCAACCTCCAAATCAGAGATACCTTTTTCTTAATTCCACTGTCCTACATTATTTTTCTTAGTATCACTGGTTCCTTTTGAACTATTGTGCGGTGATCACATAAAATAAATACGATAAGATAGCCGGTATACATTGATAATTTTATCATTGACACATCGTGCAATATCCCCAACGAAGGTGATGAACTCGTCACTGCACCCAAGTCAATAGATGATGTAGATATTATGTCAACAGTTCATATGTATGACATCGCTGAAGATGACGAAAGTGACGTCGTCGCTCTGGTGCGAATGACTCCGGTGCTAAGTGGCAATATCCGCTTTCACGATTTAATCTTAGCGAATCAGATATACTAAAGTAGTCGCAGAGGGACGTCGTTAGTACGTCCTCGACGGTCGTCCTCTTCCTTCTCATCCGTCTTGTATGAAAACAAAAAAGACAAGAGATGCTAGAACCATGACGTCACGTATGACCTCTCTCTGGAACTACTATTATCGCTGGCTCCTGCCGTTATTCATTTCTTAACCGGGCTCGCGCAAATTACGCGTGCGATGCCGGGCGTTTGATTCGGAGCAATCCTGTTAGTAAAATGATGACACCCATCAAATGCAGTGTGTTTTAAGACAGTGGTGTTTAACTAATTTTGTGGGGGTCGTAAATTAAAACCGTTAAAAAAATGATATAAAAATCCATGTTAAATCAGTTTGATTACGTGGTGAAAGCAATCTCTAAATTAGTTGTATTCAAGACCACCCCTCCCCCGCAATGTCGTTTAGGTCGGAGAGTTGGGACTTTAGCGTATTGCTATTTTGCATCAAAACAACCCAAAACAAATATTTAAAAAAAAATAACTCCTCAAGCTATTTTTTTCGTTTTTCGAAACAACTCATATAGGTCTCATAGAAAGCGTTGTCCCCCTTAATATAATAGTGAGAAATATGATCTAAACGGTATCGGAAAGAGAAAAAACACTTTACAGTCATATCTAAAAGTTAACCAGAAAAGAATTAAAGGAATGTTCACCTTTATGAAAAAAAATTATAAACCATGTGAAATTTGATTTTTTTTTCATGAACGACAAAAAAGTGAGGTGGTGATAACGCTTAAAAAATACATTTGTTAAAAAAATATTTGTGTTTTTTTATTCATTACCAGAAATTTTAGTTAAAAATCGTAGAGTGAGTCATTTTTAAAGTTTGCATTCAAATTTTTATATTTAAAAAATTACAAAGCGGTTTTATTATATAATATAAGCGGTTTTATTGCAAAGTGGAATTATTCTGACCTACTGACAGAATATAGTTAAGGCCTGAGGGGTTAACTTTGAACCATTTTTTTTATAATGGTTAATTATTATGACAAATATTTAAATTTTTATCAACGGTATATTCCGCCTTTTTATCCCAGGGTCCAAAAACTATTAACCTGAATAAAATTCAATCGCCATATTGTTTCTTAGTGGGCTTTATTAATCCAACCAACGTATCAGACTGCACCAGAGGTGGCGGGTGTCGAAATGTCAGCCCCGGTGTTTTCATTGCGATCAACTGCTGACTCCTGCGCGAGCCGTCAATGAGTGAGTGCAACCGACATGAATGAGTTGCCATTTCCTAGCTTATCATTATTTGAAGTCTCACCCACGCGTGTACTAGGCTTGTTGAAAAATTATCGATATATCGATATTTTTAATTCAATATATCGATATTTTTAGCCGATATATTTTGATCCGATATATCGATACAAAATATCCAATATCGAAAATTGTATCAAAAACGATATTTTTTTAAATTTATGTCTTTAAAGTCTATAACCCAAATAGGAACGAACGGAAAAAAGTAACTGTATTGGATCATGACATCTGGCGGTTGAAATTTTAACTATTAATAGCTTACAAATCTATTGTCTTTGCATTAGTATTTGTGATCACCAATACTATCTCATGTGTGTAGGTACATACATAGAAATATATGCTATTTTTCGCCATTTTTTTCTAAGCCACTCCTATGTGTTGGTTCCCAATTGTCTATGATTATTGACTATACCTTGTTCCAAACACGAAGTCCTTTTTGACAGATTAATACGCCAATAGAATGTTACTCAGTTTACATATTAGCCCAGTCATTCCGTAGTTAAAAGGGCCTTTAGCTTGCAAAAGGTCATGTAGTAGCGATTTTGATATATGTTGTTAAGATTGGGACTCTACAGAAAAAAAAAGTTTTCGACCTCGGGAGGGTCGAGCTCGATCCGCCATCTTGGATTGAAGGTCCCAAAATTCGGTTTTTTCTAAATAATTATGAAATGGTTGATTTTACTACCAAGTTGTTCAAGGTGAACTTAAAGAAAACTTAATTGAGTTGAGATTCTTTTATTGAGATTTTTGTACATTAAAAAAATCAAATTGTGTACAAAAATTACTATTGATAATATTGAGCTGAATACACTATTATTTTAAAAATGCAAAATATCTTGAAAATTTGACCATAATATCGATATATCGATATTTTTTTTCACTTTCGACATCCCTAGCGTGTACTATGGAATTGTTTATATTATTTACTAGTCCTAGGGAGAGATAGTGTGCTCATAATAGACAATGGTCCTAAAAGCCGTTCATACAAATCTTCATTTTCACTCGTCTTGTATGAAAACGAAAAACACAAAATGTCTTTAATCATGTTCCTACGGACATTTTGCGAATGCCTGTTTCTTTTGAATGATTATGGTTTGCCAGTAAAAACCACAAAACGATAATTACAAGTAAAACAATTTTATGAAACGCAAAATTCGCACAGGAATATTAGGCGTTTAACATCAATTAAATACATACAAATTTGTAGATTTTTTTTATGTATTACTAGCTGGTATCCGGCATGCGTTGCAATGCCATTCAATGAAATAAATTGTTTCTCCCTGCATTTTCATTCTCATGCGTCCCCGTTCCCCTCCCGCGTTCCCTTCCCCTCCTGCGTTCCCCTTCCACCTTCCCCGCCACCCCCCACCCTCGTCACCCTGACCGCGAACCCCACCTTCATTGCCGTCCTCCTCCTAGATTCCCTCCCTGCCGCTAAAATATATGAAATACACTCATTTTCAAACCACTCGGCAACCACCTGTAGTATTTTTTTTATACGTATATTTCAGAGCTTACCTTTATATTTAGAAACACTCTTCTGCCAAAATGCAATGTTCTGTAAAAATTTTGAGTCAATCCATCGATTACTTTCCGAGATTTGCGGACACAAACATACGGAACCTATTTTTTTGTATATATAATATATAGTCAATAATTTTACCACAAAAATAATATGATATTATTAGTGACCGACCGAAGGTCCGGTTTCGGTTTCGGTAAAAAAATCTAGTTTCGGTTTCGGCACAAAATCTGCTGAACCTTCGGCCGCACCGAAACTCTGCATTCGTGAATAATCGCGGCGTTCGGCTGACTTCGGGTGAGTTCGTGGCTCGTGTGTCACCCGCCATCATCAGCTGAGTTCGCCGGCCGGTCCGGTTTGATTGTGTTTCAAGACGTAGTTAACATGTTTGTTAATTTTTGTTTGTTTTATAGCAGTAATATCAAAATAATAAATAATTATTTTTTCACATCCTTCAATTATTGTTTTTTTATTAAATTTAACACGTGTTAACTCTCTGTATAAGTGTAAAAAATAATCCAAATTTCAGTAAACGATAGATTTTTAACGTGTCTAAAAAAGTTTCAGTTTCGGTAGAAAGTCCTGTTTCGGTCAGACACTAGATTTTATAGTTATGAAGTATGCAAGTTTCTATCCCGAACGACTAGATTTTTAACACTTTGAATTCAAATGTCACTTAATGAAATGGTACCAATTTTTAGTATTGGAATTTTTAGAACATTAACTGAAAAAAAATGTTTACCCACCTCTTGTTGAAGTGAAAATTTTTAGCACCGTTGTGATTTGAAAACTTTATAATAATTTATTTTATTTTTCCTCCAGTTCATTTATAGTATAGGTCACAAATTTAATTGAAACATAAATGTTTCAACAAACGCTCTCACATTGAATTTTCATATTAAATTTGTATGTTATTAGTTATTTTATTGCTAACCGAAGCCAGGCAGCAAACGATAACGGGTGTCGGAGTTATTCGCCCATAGGTGGGAGGTTAATAATTTATTACACCAGAAAGTAAGAACCACTGAAGAGATAAAACCATGGAATTGTGTTGTGGGCGTGTTTGTGTGCCTGAATTAAGTTCAATTTTTCCTTCTAAAGGGTCTTTCATTAAGCGCTTTCTATTTTTAAATTTAATTAAAACAAAGTGTTTGTGAGATATCTTCGAATTTTTTTATTCGTTTGAAAGGCATATCGATGCCATTATGTATGGAATATAACATCGTTTAAGAGCGTTTAACCAGCCAGCGGACGAAAATCCACATTTCGTCGAAAGTTGTTCTTACGATCGTGCAGGGCGGTTACAATGAGAAAGATTAATTATTCTCCGTACCAGCTTTTTTAAATTATAACTCAATATCGAATTTATTTCAATCCAAATTAGCTTTAATTTATACCTTCATCCAAAAATGCTGAAAGGCGTGATGGTGAAACTATTAAAATAATGTACTTTTTGTAGTTATTTTTTGATTATAAGTATTTATCATTTTTCAATAATGTCTAAATTTAATAAGAATGTTAAAAAAATCTGAAATATATTAGTTTGTAAGTGCGCAAATAAATACACAAATGGACCAATTTTCGTCAAGAAACACACGTACGTACATATTTTTAAATGATTTTATTGAAACTAAAATTAAAATTCTAAAACATACGTTTGCTAGATAATGTATTGATTTATTTTACTGCATGATTTTATTGTTTGAAATGGGTGTGGTAAATTACAAAAACTTTTTTGAAAATTGAACAAATCTGCCAACGACCTATGGAATAACCTTATTATACTAAAAATTAAAAAATTTTCTCAAAATTTATTACATACGAATGCTAGATAAAAGAACAATCTTTCGAAATCCATTTATAATTTTTTGTGGAAAAGAGTCAATACGTCTAAAAACTTTTTTGAAAATGACGTATTTCCGGTTTTCTCTGGTAATGCCCTCTTAAACGTCCGCCGCGGCTTCTCTGGGTGGCGCGCATCCGAAATGTCCAATTTTCCATGACTGGCGCATAAATCAGGCTGAATTTGACCGATGGCATGGTTTATGTTGGTTTTGAGGGCCGCTGTTGTTTTTGGCTTATTCGCATAGATGTGTGACTTAAGAGTGTGTTATAGGGGCAGAATGGTTATTTTCTGAAAAACGGCTCTCTAAAACGGCTTAATACTACCTTTCATGTGTCATTCTCGGACTTGATATTTTTTGTTACCAAATAATGGACCTTTATTTTTCAATCTGTTTATTTTTTTTTGTAATTGATGTAGGCATTTGACCATGAAAAATAAAAACATTGATACACCATACAACCCATTTTTTAAACTTAAATCTATGATTGTCGCATTAATAATGATTTTACACAATATTTTAAATTTAAAATATTTACATAATACATACATCTGTAGAATTACGGCCTCTTATTATCGTTATGATATCTGTGGATATTAACAATTAAATAAATACTTCATTTTACACCAAATTCTTACACAGTTCGAGCTTTTTATTCATTCCGGGCTAGGATCTCCCGTTGACAGGCAGTGAAACTATACGCTCCTCGTTTAATAACGTATATATTTTGAAAATGCCGTCAAAATGTTTCATTAATGCCTCTAAATATAGAATACCGACACACTTGAAGCATTGCAATAATCTCAGCAAGCTACAAAAACAGTAGGTACTCGAAAATTCACTTTTTTGGTGTAAATCTGTCAAAATGTTTCTTTTCGACCGCCATATTTGCTTCAATCATTGAAAACATAACTTTTTTAGTGCGTTGCGGTTCCGAAACGGTTAGTGCGTTGTTCACGTATGTGGCGATGCACGTTTTGCAAGTATGTGTGTGAGAATTCATTGGGCTGCGTACACACACACAGCTATAATATACGTATCGTGGCTCGTGGCGTCTTTCGGAATATGGGTATTAGTTCATTTATCCGGGCATTTCGCTCGCCAACCTTTTGTCGTAGGTACATTATGTACACGGTGTTTGGTAATAAATACAACTTCAACTTGAAGATTGGACTAGGATATTATTATTGGTTCATCAGCCACTACTCTCGAAAATGTACTTTTATACTTTTTTTTTACATTAACTCCACACATATGTCATCTGGGATGCTGTGTGGAGGGTCTTTTTGAGGAGAGGAAGGAATGAACATTGGTCTTGAAGAGACCCATGTTGTAGGAAGGAGGAAACACAGAGGCCGGCAAATCATTCCACAGCCGAGCTGTTGAACACAAGAACGAGTCGAAGAAACGACCCGTTCTCATGTGACAAATATCAACCTTGTACAAATGTTGGGCACGCGTTTGGCGTGTTTCCCGACTATGCGCCGGTGCCGAAGGGATCAATGATGCTAGTTCCTCGGAGCATCTTCCTATTGGACTTCTTTTTTTTTTTCTTTATTAATTTTGTTTGTTGCAGTTTGTTTTACATGGTTTTCGACTACCAAGGCAAATGCCTGTACTATGGTAGTCTATATCTCGCAATTACTATTCGTCACCTCATTTGGATAGGGTTCTAACTTCACAACTTGTTCTGAGATACGAGATGTCAAAGTTTGAAAAGGCGATTTCTCATAACCTATTTACATTTATTCCTAATATATCGGAACACTTGTTACATGCACCTGCGTTAGCCCTCATAAAATATATGGTAAATATTTCCATATCGATTCCACGCTCAAAACACACATTAAAAAAATAAAACAAATTGTACTAGGTAGATAATGGTTAGTAATAAGTAATTCAGTAACCGGAATTGAAAAATATTGCGTTTCAATGTTTTTTTTTTTTTTTAATTTAAAAAATGCGAAATGTCATTTTTCAAGGACCGCCATGTTAATTATGGAAATGAAATACGCATGTTTAAAAGAAAAAATCACTTTTTGTCAAAATAAGTACGAATTATAATTATAATCTTCGGAAATGATGAATTTTATTAATCATTATTTTGTTCGGTTTCATAAACACGAAAAATTACGCGAGACGAAATGACATTTCGCGTTTTTAGAGATAACAAAATAACCATCAAAATGCAATATTTTCAATTCCGGTTAATAAATTACTTAATACTAACTCTAATCTACCTAGTACAATTTGTTTTAATTTTTTAAAGTGTGTTTTGAGCGTGGACTACTCGTTAGGGAAATATTTACCAAATATATTGTCGAAGGGTGAGATTTTTTTTTACTTTTTATGATTTTTATGACGCGTGTTCCCAATATCGTGATAATAGTCGGTTTGTATTTTACTAAAATTTACACTAATAATCTCAAAATCAGATTGAATAGCATGGTAATCAGTTTTTATTTCTACATTGTTTAGAAGCAAAAAAACAGCAATTCTTTGGCAAAATTACCTATGACCGAAGACCAATGATGGATCTGTGAAGAATCGGAGCAGGAGCTTACTATTGAAGAGGTGATAGAAGAAAGCGATGATATTTTAATAGAAGGGCGGAGAGTAGTACAATTTGATTATTTTTTAAGCAACTCCAATGTATTAGTCAACATGATTCCCTTTTTAACTGCAATTTAGAGCACTTACGAATTACCTCAGAAAATATAAATGGTTTGAACTCTACTTTAAATTTAAAATGCGTTTTATGTGGTAAAACTTTTAAACTAAAAACGTCCGAAAGCCTATAAGAAGGTATTGGCATCAACGAATCTTTTGTATCGGGAATAATGAGCATAGGATTGGGTTATTCGGGCATGAAAGAGTTATGTGCCACCATTGAAGTTCAGTCCTTATCTGTTGCTGAATATGGATAATGCCATTGAAGGTTTGTGAATGGTGGGAGAAAACCAAATTTACCAGTATGACTGCGGAAGCCGACGAAGAAAAAAACTGGCTATTCAAAGCGGCGATGTTGACGAGAACGGAACGCCGATAATCACTGTAGTAGCCAGGGTTGTCAGGTATTTTAGCACCTTGTTCGGTTTCGGTTCGGTATTTTCAGATTAATTTTTCTCCCTAATAAACGATTCAACTGTCAGATTTGACGCAATCTATCCCTACTTAGTTTGTGCGGTGTTGCCGCTTCGTGCACGAACTCACTTTTTTCGAGCCATTTCGAGGATTAGTGTTACTTATCAGGTGACTGCGTACTTGTGTAAATGTGATTATTCGAATAATTTGACTGCTTACATTGTTTCAAAGTTCGACAACCCCCGCCCCCCCCGACTCGGGTTTTGATTTGCCAAGGTACTGGCTAGTAGCTGATGTGTGTTGGTCGAATACGGGAGGGGGGAGGGGAACTCGGGAGGGGGGTTCGCGGGACGGGGGAAGGGGGGGGTAGAGTGAGGAGAGGGAAGGTGGAGGGGGAGAATGAGCGGGAACGTGAGAGGGGAAGGGGACGCGGGAGAGGAAGGGGAGGAGGAAGGTGAACGGGACGAATGGGAAAGGACGCGAAGGGAGAAATGATTTCTTTATTAAATGGCATAGCAATGCATGCCGGGTACCAGCTAGTATATAGATAAAAAATAAACTTTATTTTATTTCTCGAAGTCAATATTATTAATGATGTTATTAATATGTATAGATATTCTATCAAATATACGTTTCCAATTTGGGGATAGTAATAATAATGATGAATTCTAGAAAATATAGTTTAAAATCAATTAACGACTGAATATTTAGAAGTTAAATTTAAAAAAAAAAAAACTTCATTAAATTGACTCCAAATGTTAACCACGAGATTCCAAACGTTGTTTATTATGGAAACGATGAAAGGACCATTTGAAAGGACCATGAACAAGCAAATTATGAAACATTTATAAAAAGGATCATACTAAATATTCTACCAACGTAATAAGTTCCATAAACAAACCACACTTTGTTATTAGTTTGTTTTTTTACTTCGATATTTAAAAATACTGTGCTTGGATGTTCATAACAATCATAACGCAAGTATAATGTTGACCTTTTGAAATCTGGGAAGACACCCCTAGTGCCATCTTGCGATGTAAAAATAAACACATTTTGACAGATTACGAAATGTTACGAGGGTATCATATACGCTTAAGAAAAAGTCTAACGGGGTCAAATCGCACGATCTCGGTGGCCAGTCGGCATCACCTCTACGTGAGATTTTATCATTAAACAATTTATTAGATTTTAAACAATTTTATCATTTGCACGTGTTATTGAACGCTATATCCGTCCATGGTGATTTGGCAAAACAGACTGAATAAATGACAGCCAATTTGGTAAATGTCACTTCAACCATATGGCCGCTATCAACTTTCAAAGTTCTTAAGTCCCTATTGGAAAACGCTTTACATAAATTGATAAAATTTCAAATACCGAAATATTTTCTTGAGTAGGTTAACATTATCATTGGACTGGGAGTCGGAAGGTTTTATGTTAATTAGTCTTTCAAAATATCAAACTGACGAACTTCAATCCGTGTAATGCAGCGGCGAGGCTCATAACTGGGGTCTCTAAATATTCGCATATTTCAGAACACCTTCGTAACCTTCACTGGCTCAAGTGTCCTGAAAGAATCCAGTACAAATTGTGCTGGATGGTTTTTAAATCAATCAACGAAATGGCCCCACCTTACATCTCCGAATTATGCGTCCCGGAAAATACCGGTCCGAGGCAATTAACCCTTAGATCAGCAACTTCGTCTGCTAAAGACAGACTAATAGAACCTAAACGAAAGTCAAATACTTAGTTTGGAGATCGTGCTTTCGGAGTATCTGGGTCTAAGGCTTGGAATAGACTTCCTCCGGAATTAAGATGCATAACAAGCCCAACAGAGTTTAGGTCCAAACTAAAAACCTACCTTTTTGGGCTCTCATACCCGTAATTTAAATATATCTATCTGAGAGTAACATACTTGTATTGCCTATGATATGTTTTAATCACACTTTTCTTACTGAATAAAAATTACTCGAGTCCTTACACATCAATATGTCTCTTGACGAATCACATTTAGGAAGATCAAATCCTTATAGGTACTACTGCACCACCTACCATTAAATGTTGCTTTTACTTTCCAAAATACACTCAACAAAGAATACATTACATATTAATATTAAAATATTTTGGATTAAATAATATGTGTTCACAATTATGTCCTCTGCGTGCGAACTCTTTCTAAATTTCTTTAAATTAACAATATACAGTGTTAATTTCAAGCGACCTCCCAGGTAAGTATGGTCCTGTTTTCATTAATTTTTAGGCAGCATCGCGTTCATTAGTCAAAATATTGTACATATATTTTCGTATCGTTGATCAATGAACCGGTGTATGCAATTTTTAGCCCTAAGTTGTTTTTAATTGTTTGTCTACCTTGTAGTTTTTTTTAGATTTTAGAAATGTATTATAAGTTTGTACAGCGCCCTTGAGGTGATTTTTCACAAAAACGGCGCTATATAAATCATCCAAGTATTATTATTATTATTAATATTACCAGAAAACTCTTACACAGGATTAAATAATATGTGTTCACAATTATGTCCTCTGCGTGCGAACTCTTTCTAAATTTCTTTAAATTAACAATATACAGTGTTAATTTCAAGCGACCTCCCAGGTAAGTATGGTCCTGTTTTCATTAATTTTTAGGCAGCATCGCGTTCATTAGTCAAAATATTGTACATATATTTTCGTATCGTTGATCAATGAACCGGTGTATGCAATTTTTAGCCCTAAGTTGTTTTTAATTGTTTGTCTACCTTGTAGTTTTTTTTAGATTTTAGAAATGTATTATAAGTTTGTACAGCGCCCTTGAGGTGATTTTTCACAAAAACGGCGCTATATAAATCATCCAAGTATTATTATTATTATTAATATTACCAGAAAACTCTTACACATATATCATTGACGCGCATCACACCACCAGGTGGTTAGACCACTGTCTGGTGACGAACAATATCTTCAAACAGATTTTGGACATGAAAATACACTACGACGTGGACTGGACCGATCACAGGCCTCTCGAATTGACCCTACAAACGGAAGGAATACCGAAAACCGAAATTTATTCATGTATAAAAACCGACCGTGCAACATGGAATCCTAAAAATGAACACGATATCCATAGTTATACTCGAACATCACAAGTTTTTCTACAAAAAATTAAACAAGATCTTACG
The DNA here is from genome assembly GCA_917880885.1 of Limnephilus marmoratus. Classification (NCBI taxonomy): domain Eukaryota; kingdom Metazoa; phylum Arthropoda; class Insecta; order Trichoptera; family Limnephilidae; genus Limnephilus; species Limnephilus marmoratus. The sequence continues at coordinate 25,863,826 of OU862917.1, read as the reverse complement.
CGGTACGAGAGAAGTGACAACCCTGATCGAGCTAACATTAAGACACTGTATACACGTATTATAGAGGCCCTGCGAAGCGCCGCGATTGCAGTATTTAACAATCGCAAACGAAGATTGCAACGACGTAAACAAATCTGTGGATGGAATGATTTTGTCGCACAAAAATACATAGAATCAAGACGTGCAATGATGATATGGATTGAAAATGGCAGGCCTCATGAGGGCTCGATTGCGGATGAACGAAAATTAAAGCGTGCTACGTTCAAACTAGCACTGAAAAAATGCCAAAACGACTGCGAGCAAATTCAAATGGACAAAATAGCAGGAGATTTACATAGTCGTGATTTCAAACAGTTTTGGCTGAAGACAAATAAACACTGCAACGTGAAATGTAAAATTCCGTGCAAAATAAATGGAGAAACAAACACTAAAGCAATTGCTAACATTTTTGCAGATCACTTCTCCATCTCTACTCCGACCTCACCGAACTCTGCAAGCAAACCACCACCTAGTCCTATCCCAAATGAAGACAGTGGCCTCTTGATCACAGCGGACATGGTCAACACCGCCCTGAGATACATGAAAGCTGGAAAATCAGCAGGTCACGACGGATTGAGTATCGAACACATCAAACACGCTGGAGGACCAATTCTTCAACTGCTGGCGAGTCTGTTTACCGACATCTTAAAGAATGGATACCTACCAACTGACATGACAAGAACAATAATAACTCCCATTCTCAAATCAAAATCGTTGGACTCTACCTCCCAGGGTAGCTACGGACCGATTTCAATTGCCACCACCATCGCACGATTATTCGAACGTCTACTACTAAACCAGATCGGTCCCAGCTTGGAAACTAAGGACAACCAAATGGGCTTCAAAAAGCAAATGTCTACCGATACTGCTATATTTACTGTGAAAAGAACCCTGGAATACTACAGGATTAAAAAGACCACTACGTATGCATGTTTTCTAGATCTGAGCAAGGCCTTCGACAGGGTTTCTCACTCTCTACTATGGGATAAACTCAGGGAAAGAGGCATATCACCGGCGGTGATACATATCCTCGACTTGTGGCATAGACAGCAGGAGAACTTAGTAAGGTGGAAAGATGGACCCTCCGAACCTTTCCTCCTGAAGAGCGGCGTTAGACAGGGAGGATGCATGTCCCCGATATTGTTCAACCTGTACATGGACGAACTCACCGACAGGCTAAACAATGCAGGGGTAGGCTGCCAAATTGGAGGACAGTTTCTGAACAACATCAGTTATGCGGACGACATGGTATTGATGGCACCATCCATAAGGGGCCTACGAATTCTTTTAAAGATCTGCGAAGAGTTTGCTGAAGAAACAAACATGCAATACAACCCCACTAAAACGGCTCTACTGGTCGTAAGATATGGACAAGGACCAAAAAATATTCCTCCAGCTACCCTGAATGGTGTGAACCTGCAGGTGACTGAAGGAACTAAATACCTTGGACACATAATCACCAGTAATCTGATGGACGATGACGACATCGATAGGCAAAGAAGAGCTCTCAGTGTAAAAGCAAACATGCTCAGTAGAAGATTCCGCCTTTGCAGTACTGCTGTAAAAAGGACGCTCTTCCTTTCCTTCTGCGCAACACTGTATACGTCTGAACTCTGGGCAAACTACAAGAAGAGTAGTATAGAAAGACTTCGGGTTCAGTATAACAACGCCTTCCGCATAATGTTTGGTCTCCCCAGATATTGCAGCGCTTCCCGGATGTTCACGGAGGGGCGAGTTCCTGGCTTTGCAGCCCTTATTAGATCCAGGGTGGCAGGAATGAGGGAAAGGATAAGCAGCTCTGGAAACATCCTCGTCATGGAAGCCCGCCTCAGTCCATCATCCAGTATTGATGCACACTGGAGAAAAATACTGGCTCCTTACGTGCTCACAGAATCCTGAAAGCTAATATTATTATTTCTTTTGTTCTCCATTTACTACTATTAGCGTATTATCTTTTTTTGTTTCGTGTACATTCATATCCAACTTCTTTTTCTTTTTTTTCCTTTCAAATACTTTGTACATGTATGTTTATATTATACCCTTATGGAATGTGTGGGATTGCACTCTCCTCCCCACATACTGGAATAAACACTTATTTATTTATTTTATTTATTTATTAATTGGAGACATCAGTTTTCCTTACAGTTCTAGGAATTATTTGTTCAGTGGAAAGAACATAGTATATTACATATTATTATGGAATATAGTATAATATCTATTCAGATAGCGTAGGGCGGGGAACCCGGCATCCGTACGCAGGATAAGATTAGACTGATTACGCCGTGGAAATGACCGGTGAACTTTTCCATTTGTAGGACCTTTGGACGAGTGGGAAGCATTCTTGCATACTGGTTTTGCATTGATGAAAACTTAAGCCGTAACCCTGATACTTAGAATTGGTAATTCATTATCCATCCTACAGCTTATATATTCGTGTAAGTAGTTTTCTATAAGATTATGACATTCATCTAAGTATGTGACCACAATATAGTTCATAATATTGGCTTCGGAGCGTTTGAGACATGCATCATAACACTTAACCCCTCAAGCTAATTTTTTCGCTTTACGGAACAGCTCTAATAGGTCTCATAGAAATTGTTGTTGTTTAGATCATATTTATGATCTAAACCAGGGGTCGGCAACCTTTTGGCAAGAAAGGACCACAAGTTGGCAAAATATACTAAAGGCGGGCCGCATTTGTTATTTTAACCCAAGAAGCCCAATATGCCTACGTATAATTGGTCATATTCCATAGAAAAAATAAAAATGCTATTAAAAATTGTTAAAACATACCGAATTTATTTCGTACACGTAATACTTACATTATGTTTATATACTTGGGCTTTATAGCTAGAAAAATAACCACCGTAAATCATTCAGAAATTTAATGAAAACTAAAAAGTAACTAAATAGTTAACTAATTTTATACAAATTTCAGTGTGATGCCTGAGGTTGTATTTGGGAGGCTATTTCTTGTATGTTAGCTGTCTTATTTGTGGTTGCAGTTCGTAGAATGGCTCTCAAATGCTCATCTGTGAGACGAGAAGCATATTTATTTTTTCTATAATTGACGATTGAAAAATTTTGTTCGCATAAATAGGTGCTACCAAAAATCGTAATGAACTGCTGAGCAATCCTTTTCAATTCCTCAAAATCAGATGGCAAGCTGCCATAAAAATTAAACAAGATCATTGATTTCATAGAAATAGCTTTTGAGAACATCATTAGATTGGAGATCACTCACGTTCATTTGTAATTTTTTTTATTTTTTTATTAGTAATAGAAGGTACATAAATTACAAATAAATTTTATACAGTAATTAATTACATAGTAGAATATTTGATGTACCCCCATAATTAAGCAAGGTTTGTGTGTATGGGGGGTTGTTATTATATTGCTTTTTTTATATCATTCAGTTTAAGTTTTCAGTATAATTTTTAAGGTGAGTTTTAAAATTTTTTATATTGGTATTCATGTTTCTAATTTTTTCTGGTAATGAATTAAAAAATTTTGCTCGGTAAATGACTCGGTACATCCTCAATATCTCACGATAAAGGGTTTTTCAAAAATTTTCAGTTTGCTTGAAACTTTCTCAAAACCACCCAATCTGTCACTGAATTGAGTTTTCAGTTATATTAAAATATCCTTCTTTTTATCATTTTTTCAATTAAATTAATTTATTTAAAAAACATTCACGGGCCGCAAGTTAGAAGTCCGCGGGCCGTGTGTTGCCTGATCTAAACGGTATTGGAAAGAAGTGTATTCAAATCTAAAAGTTAACCACAAAAGAATTAAAGTGTACTCCGTTCTGAAACTTAAGTTTACCACCACAATTCGAAAAAAAATTATGAAACTTTGTGAATTAAATTTATTTTTTGCACATGAAACAACAGAAAAATGAGGTGATGATAACGTTTATTATCATTTGCTCCATATCACACATCGTCACATGTGTGAGACCCCCCAGCGTGACGTCACATATTTTGCAATTTTACGTGTACAATTTTGGTAATATTTTAAAGGATCTTCGAAAACATTTAATATTGTCACGGTTACATTTGCCACAACGGAGGGGTCGTAATGGGATACCACGACGGAGGGGGCGTAATGGGATACCTCGACGGAAGGGGTGTAATGGGATACCACAACGGAGGGGGCGTAATATTTTTGTGGCAGTCGCATCTGTCGCAGTCGTTTTGTGCATGTGACGCCACAAAGCTCATGACCCCCCCCCCCCCTATACCCTGTACCCCTTGTCACTTGTCACACAATGTCACACTTCTTCTCTCCTCCTCCCCTTAAGGTGTGACGTAATTAAAGTTTGTAGTTAAAAATTACATGCTTATTTCTAACAATAAAATTTGAAAGCGTTTTTCCATCACCTTTCAAAAACAGCTTTTAGTGTTCGGATATATTCACAAATATTCCATTCATTTGAATTTTAATGTAAAATGGAAACATTCTGACCTACTGACGGAATATGGTCGAGACCTAAGGATTTAATATTATTAAGTGTTCTGGGGCAAGTCTCAAATCTTCCACTAGAACACTTAATTACATTAAGTAAATGCTCCAAAGCCAATATTCGCATTTGGGTTGTCGTGAGGCTGAACGAAGTAGGGGAAGGAATCTCTCCTTACGCAGGCCTTTTAAGAGGGCATTACCAGAGAAAGCCGGAAATACGTCATTTTCAAAAAAGTTTTTAGACGTATTGACTCTTTTCCGCAAAAAATTATAAATGGATTTCGAAAGATTGTTTTTTATCTAGCATAGTTATGTAATAAATTTTTAGAATTTTTTTTAATTTTTAGTATAATAAGGTTATTCAATAGGTCGTTGGCAGATTTGTTAAATTTTCAAAAAAGTTTTTGTATTATACCACACCCATTTCAAATAATGTAATCATGCAGTAAAATAAATCAATACATTATCTAGCAAAGTTATGTATTAGAATTTTAATTTTAGTTTCAATAAAATCATTAAAAAATACGTACGTACATGTGTTTCTTGACGAAAATTGGTCCATTTGTGTATTTATTTGCGCACTTACAAACTAATATATTTCCGATTTTTTTAACATTCTTATTAAATTTAGACATTATTGAAAAATGATAAATACTTATAATCAAAAAATGACTACAAAAAGTACACTATTTTAATAGTTTTATCATCACGCCTTTCAGCATTTTTGGATGAAGGTATAAATTAAAGCTAATTTGGATTGAAATAAATTCGATATTGAGTTATAATTTTAAAAAGCTGGTACGGAGAATAATCAATCTTTCTCATTGTAACCGCCCTGCACGATCGGAAGAACAACTTTCGACGAAATGTGGATTTTCGTTCGCTGGCTGGTTAAACGCTCTTAACATTCTCGGCTACGAAGCCAAATCGCGTTTTTCATCTCCTTTCCCCTCCCGCTCCCTTCGCTATCGTAACAGTCATAACCTACCCAAATTGGGGTTGCATAGTCCCACTGGCTTCGGACAACAAAGTTGGAAGCACATCTACCGGATCTGCCGGATCTGCCCTGATGATGGACACTGCAACGCCGTCCGAAACGTTGGCTAAAGAAGGAGGTAGCGCAACACGGCATAACACCCCAAAACAAATAACGAAAAAAGTTGGAAGCAGTTTTGCGGTATTCACATAAAAGGGCGATAATAATAATAATATTTGGCTAATTTATATAGCGCCGTTTTTGTGAAAAATCACCTCAAGGGCGCTGTACAAATAATTATTTAAAGGAATTAATATTACTGGCTTACAACTAAGATTTACAATTATAACTAGTGATTTACATCTAAGACTTATGGCTAGTGACTTATTTTACTGGCATACAATTAAGATTTACAATGATAACTAGTGAGATACTGAGAGTTTCTTTCACTCTGGTACGCGCGATGTGCAAATACACGATTTTAAAATTCTTTTTGTTTATAAGTTCTAAAAAATATATTGATACTTATTTCGTTTTCTTACTGTGAATACTGCACAAGAGTCCCAACTCATCCCAACCCGCTTGAGCCAGTGATACGATGTCGTCCCCAATTGAGGTATGTTGTAAGGCTGGAGGTAGTGGATAGGGGGAGGAGATAGGGAAGAGAAAGGCGAGGAAATTACCTGGCTATTCAGATCTGCTCACCAAACACGGCTAAAGCCATTTCAAGCAACGTTTTCAACTCAGATTCGGTTTCACTGAGAAGATAGAATAAGATTCTTTGGAACGTGCCGCATTTTTAATATACTATTATATTATTTTTAATTAATTAGTTGCGAAAAGCACAAAAGAAAAACAAAAATTACTTTGATTTGTATCTGCGATATCCGGATATTACCCCTCGACCACAAAGGCTGTCGAAACTTATCTACACGATGCCTACTCTTTCGAAATGTTTTGAAAGTTGCGCGCTAGAAGTAATGTTCGTAATATTTTAATAAGATATTAAAAAAAAACATTGAACATCAGCTAGACAAAAAGTACCCCAATACGAAGGGTACATAGGATTAACTCGTGAGAAATTAATATAAAACACATTTTTTATTGATTGCTTAAATAAATTATTTACACAGTCCACCTGCTGCTATCTTGATATTATGATCGAAAAATATTTATGCCAAAAATATAAAAATTTGTTTTTCAATCTCAAACTGTACCATTCTCGATAACCAAATATTTGATATTTGATAAGGCCCAGTAACCAGATAACGGGAGATATTTTCTGGCGGCTTTCATGAAAGCTATGCGAAACGCGGCGCCTGGTACGGACAAGGTATTTAATAGATGGTCACGTTATAAGCTATCGTTACATTACCATAATATAATAATAATAGCTAGACTTAGTAACGCATTAGCAAGTTGATGCGTGGGTTTAATAGTTTACTTATGTGAAGCGATTTTTTCAGTGTATTCTCGTATTATTTCATTATCGATGCACCACGCCGTGTAAAATTAGAAATCAGGTCACTAACAATAACACTCCTTATGTAGATGGTGATAAGGTTTAAATTCCCGCTTAACCCCTCAGGCCTCGGGCCTTTTTCTCGGATGGTCAAAATATTTCCACTTAGCAATAAAATGCAAATAAATGGAAAATTTCTGTACGCATCCGAGTACTAAAAACTGTTTTTGAAAGGTGATGAAGTACGCTTTCGTCTTTTATAATTCGAAATAATTATGTAATTTTTGAGATATAAAATTTTTGAATGGAAATTGTAAAAATTTATTAAAATGGCTCACCTTACGTTTTTTCTAACTAAAATTACTAATAACGAACAAAAATAAAAACACAAACTCGTTTTATTAGGCAAATATATTAAAAACATTTTCATCAACTCATTTTTTGTCGTCTCATGTAAAAATAATTAATAAAAAATTCCTGAAGTTTCATAATTTTTTTTTCAAATTGTGATATGAGAGTTTTGGTTTCATAAAGGCGTATATTATAATTATTTTTTGGTTAACTTTTAGATTGAATATGAAGCGTGGTGTTTTCTCTTTCTAACACCGTTAAGATCATATTTCTAACCGTGATGGCAAGGGAGACAACGATTTATGTGAGACCTATATGAGTTGTGCCGAAAAGCGAACAAAGTAGCCTGAGGGGTTGAAACCAGCCGCTCGTTTTGATTTACACAGGAAAAGATGCCAAAAAGCATGTTTTATTTTATATTGCGAAATTCATGCACAAATATTTAAATGTTTTACGAGCATTTTCTAAATCACTTAATTTTCCACGTTATTTAATGAAATCGTAGCCTAAAAGAGGTTTGTAAGTAGGAAATTTGGAATTTTAAATCAGTTTTTATAGTCCTTATACTTTATTTTTTTCTGGGTTTATAAAAAAAAGACTTTAAAAAATACTCGATTATTTCAATGGCCAAATGTGATCTACTCACAGTGTTTAATTAAAGCATCTAACGTTAAGTGATCAAATTTTCAAACTTCGTACCTAGTGCTTTTCATTAACACATTATTGTATTGCAATCAATCAAAAATTTAGTTTCGTAGCGACGAATTTCCGGGCCCTGGGCAACCATATTTATCGGCCAGTCTCTAAATTGATGAGACTACACATAATGTCGATAATCATCAAGTGGTTGACCGATTAATCGAAATTACGAACAATCGGTTTAATTCTAAATGTTAGACGTCGGGTTTATTTTCAATTTCGGTATGTGCATGACGCGACTCTTTCGTTTTTGTCATTAGACTAGATTAATCCATACGTAATAGAAATAAGGGAGATAGACCATGCTCAATTATTAGTAAGAAACCGCGCGTACTAGAGTGTTTGTTTCTATAATCTAATTCACCGTTGATTCCCACCGAGCAGATAAAAAAAACGATTCACTTGCATGATGGTTTGTTTTGATTCAGTAAGAATTTATAAGGATTCAAATCAAACGCTTTTTTTTAAATATTTTTAATTTATTCTGTCGCAATTTTATTTTTGAATTGTTGTGTTTCTAATACCTTGGCTTGCTTTAATGCATTATTGACATATTTTATTATACGAGGGCTGTCCGTAAAATAAGATCTCCAAGGTGCTGCTGTCGCGAGAAACGATTTTACACGCGATCCGGCAATACTGGCATGTAGCCTGGTTCCCCACGCCAAATGCCTACCATGCCGCACTCTCTGTGACGCTTAGTCTCGGCGTGGAAGCCGTTCGCGATGGAGATTCCGCTCGCCCCACCTGCCAGGTGTGAAGAACGCTCTGTAATTCGTTTTTTCGGAGCTCTGTGATATGGTCATATCAGCAAGACCATTATTGACAAGATTTTGCAGAAAATTCTCAAAAATGCTCAAAAGAATCACAAACAACGACGGGTTGAAGGAGCCCGAATTTCACGTCTGGCCACTTTTTTATTATTAACTCCTCACAGGAGACCACGAGAAAAATAATTTACTTTAGGTCCATCTTTGGGTACGGTGAGGAAGGGCTCCTGATATGAACGAAACAGGACTATTCTGTTTGGTTCGATAACCGAATAGGACTAGGGTGGTACGCACCCTCCTGTACTTAGATACTAATGCTTCGGAGTACCAAATAGAAAAAAAAGTAATCAATCTTAGATCAAAATGACTTAATAAATCAGATTCATTTTACTCTAAGTGAGCTCAGGAATCGCTGGTTGAAATTTCTCTTGGGTATGTCCTGCTACACTGTGTATATAATACGGCAAAGTACTGGTCTAATTATAATAGTGGGTTGTTAGTAGTATACTACGTCCAATTGTGAGTCCACTCTGTGCCACTTGGCGCGGAGATCAATGTCATTGCCGCATCCCATCCATCATCGGCCGTCACCGCCCGCCGCCTGCCGGTGACGGTGCCGGTGACGGGGTGACGGTGCAGCGCGCTGTCTGCGTAATAATTGATGCGACCTGGGTCACGGGGCGGTGGGACGGTCGACATCGGGACATGTCACGCACACACGGCCGTAATGTATCTCGTGTCACGAGCACGCTGAAGTATCAAACGGTAGAATAGCAAAACATCAAAAAACAGTGAAATATTAGAAAACATACCATTCGCGCCTAATCGAACCTAGCCTAATATCTCATAATGTTCTAATTTGTAACTATTCTGTTTTATCCGATTTTTTTTACTATAGTTCCACACAGGTGCCCCTGAGGTAAATATTTTTCCTCGGGGCCTATGTCATCTTTAAGGATGCTGTGTGGAGAGCCTTTTAAAGGAAAGAAAGTTCTAGGAAGGATAAGGTACGAGTAGCGGGAGGTATCTGGAGGTCAGTGTCTCCAGGAGTGAATACATCCCTCCCACTGCGGAGCTAAGCGGTGAGTCGAGAGAGTCCGGCTGGAATGACAAAATGATATCCGCCACGCGGTAAGTGGGCAGAGGCATTCGCCGCCAAGACCTAGACACACTGCACCCCATGAACCCGGGCACCCCTGCTAAGTCACCAAACGTAGCAAACCGCTTGGGGTGACCTATGGCAGGTGTTGGTTATCCAATAAATGGTTTCCGGGGCGGCGGTACCTTACCCGCCTCCCAGATCGTTTAGCCTTGTGAAGTGTTCCAAGATTTAGTCGAAGATCTTAACAGCTATAAATTGCAAGAAAATCGATAATGCTCTGCTTCACCCTCACATAGAAAAAAAAACAATTCTTAATAAATTGTACAGCGCTCTTGAGGTGATTTTTTTTCATAAACGGCGCTACACAAATTATCCAATTATTATTATTATTTGTAATTAATATCTTAGCCATCCGAATTAGGTAAAATAATACTCTATATCGAGGTGTGGATAGTTTTTTAGTTTTTTTTAAATTTATTTGTATTTATATAAGAAAAAAAATGTTAATAATTTTTTGATGTTATTAATAATTTTAGCGAAATATTTTTCCTGTCTTATTTTATGAGCTCAGACCGAATTGCAGGTTTTTTTGTCTGAATTTTGTAGATCAACCCAACGTCATTTCCGCTGTGATATTAGGTACGTGAAGCCTTAAAAATATCATTTTCCAAATAAGACATTGTTTGTTTGCTTGTTATAAAATAGAATTCGTGAAAACTGGGCGAAGCCGGGTAGTAAGTAAGCATTATGCTAATATAATTATAAAATATTATATTATAAAGTGCAGCGGGTCATTTCCAAGAAATCAAACATGATAAATTTAACACCTAATCTACCAAAGATTTCTTCCTGTAGTAGGAGAGGGGGTCAGTTGAATTAGGGAGCTTCCACGAAATATCGTTTTTTTGTACAGGATCTGTCAAATTGACAGCTGTCACCCTGTTTACGGCGGAGAGGGGGTCGGATAGCTTTTCGCAAATCGCTTGAGCAGCGGTTACGGCGTATAACGTTGAGCTTAGAGCGCATCTTCTGTGGCGGGTGTGTATGCGATTGTATGGCGAGCGATATTGTGCGTGCGATGATCTTTTATCTTTTATAGTCTAATGTTGCGGACCCATTAATAATAAAAAAATAACCATTGCGTTGATCCAAAACAATGGTCCCCATTGTTCAGTGTTGACGTGCGCCGGCATTATCGCCCATAGGTGCTCGGCTCGGCTGCCAGTGCCCGGTCGTGGGAACGTCAAACAAAGCGGGAGTGTATCGGCCGCCGCCGTTTATAAAACAAATAACTAGGTATACGGGGTGTTATTAGTAAAGTTATTATTTATTATAATTACGTTATTGGTGGGGGGGTGGGGGGTGTGGTCCCTTCTCCATGGGTGGTACGGTGTTGTTGAGGGGATACAGTGTCAACAGAGATGTCATTTGATGATGGGGGTATTTAGAGTGGGTGACCGGACAACTCACATTGAAATCAAATCAAATCAACCTCCTTTGAAAAGTGATGAGAAAAATATATAAAAAAAATAGTTACGTCAGGTTAGGCTATTCTTCAATTTTATTTTTCATAGGTTTTAATGGCTTTCAAATATTTGGCGATTGATTCTGCGTAGGCATGGAATCTTTAGTGATGCCTTTGGAGTCTCTTTTGACATTTAACGATTTAACCCTTCAAACGCCAACCCTGACAACAGTCAGGTTTCAAATACAGTGCAGATGCAGGCGCGCAAATACTACTACCTACGATGAAATTTATTTAAGGTTTCATCTTTCCGGTTAGTTGGTCGATTGGTAAAAGGTCTCAGGTTCCTTCCCAGGCAATTTTTAATCCTCTGTTAGTCCTCCATCAGTACATAATCAATCCGCTTATAATCCCCCCCCCCCTCCCATGAAAAAAATCCCAAGATTTTATGTATCAATCATATAATATCCCTGCCATTTTGGGAACATAAAAATCTCATATGAGATATGATATAAATTATTGGTTTAAAGAAAACTTTTTTCAACACTTTGATCACTGTAACGAAGATCAATAATTACCACAATACCGTGTTTAAACCCACCCATTTAATATTAAATAGTAGCTTTTACCTTCTTCCTCTGCCCCCCCCCCCCCCTCCCCCCTCCATACCCGTTACGCATTTCGCGTTTCGCATTTATAATATAAAGTAGGATTTATAATATTAGTGTAGATTAGTATTTTATGCATATTGAATTTTACTATCAAAGGTATCTCCAAAGTAACCTAAACAAATAAAAAAATGACAGCGCAGTCAAACAATTACTTAGCAACACTTTGCTTTTCGTCTGGACAATAGACGTTTAATAATAAATAATTTACCTTATACTTAACTTACCAATATATACAGCCTATTGTATATATGTATATCGCAAATGATGTAGCTTTCAATTAGTGAAAGAATTTTTAAAGTCCATTCAGTATGTTTTGCGTGAAAGAGTAACAAATGTACATCCATACAAACTTTCGCCTTTATAATATATATTAATAGGATAATTTCTCTGGCTGTCAAAAAATGTGACTTTTGTTTCCGAGCATTTTCATTTCAATACATTTCCTGTATTTCTATGACAACTTTATTGTCTCGCGTATCGTCCTTCGCAAATGTCACAAATATCACGTAAAGTTCATGATCGTTAGTTCCGAGTGTGTGATACTCAAGCTCAGTGGGAACGTTAAATTTCGCAAATGCCACCGAGGTCTACGCGTTTGACGAGTCAAGAGATTGCGGTTAGATTTCCAATGAAACGCAAACATCTATTCAAACATATATTCAACAAGATTTTTTAAATATAATATCGTCTGGTATGCAGTGTTTTAAAAAAATATATTTTTATTTTGATATGTTTTTAGATAATGTCACAATAAAACCCGATAAAAAGAAAAATAACAGTTTTCAATTAAAGATCGTTTTTTGAATCTGACAACATCGATCGTCCAGTTGATTTGTCAGAAGTCTCCGAAATATCGAAATTTGAGTTGAATATGCGTTATACGTAAAAGTCATAGACATCCAAATGGATAGACGAGAAGATACAGATGAGGGGTAAAACCAAACTATGAAGGGCGAAGGGCGGAAAGATGACTGTGATTCGTTAAAAAATCAATCTGACAGTATATAGGCATCTCGCATTATAATAACACCATTTAGTTCTTAAAAGCAAAATCTGCTTTTGTATAAATAGACCTTTTTACATGGGAGCGCGAATTGCCCGCCACGTTATTAACATATTTGCGTAGTCCAAATGCGCAAAGTAAACTTCGACCTTTTTCACAGAGGAATATTTTGTTGCCGTATTTAGTTAAGACACTTTGTAACATAATGTTTCATAATTTACTTACCCCTGTAACCAGCGACGAGCTCACTGGAGAAACGCCCACATTCGCTATATATGGCTATATACATACTAGGGTATAATGTATAGCGCAAGCTCTCATATTTGTTCGTAGAATGTACGATACGAACTCTACGCTAGTCAGGACAAGAATGATGACGTCACATTTTTTAGATTCAAGCAAGGCTCTCGTAAGCCGAGCTGGCTCCATGGAACCGTTATGGGGAGGGGGAAATAATACGCTCATATCACTTAGGTCAGGTCCAGATATATTCATACGTCCATTGTAAAAGGGTACCCTTTACACCTGATACAATTCTTAGATGACTCAAAAACACCACCAAATCGATTATAATGCAAAAAAACTTGTATTAAATTAAACAAAATGTTGAGTTTTCTGGGTCACTAGTAGGATAATTAAAATTTTAAAACATTAAAATGTCACTATGGGTATGAGCCTAGCATGGTGGTCGAAAAATCTAAAAATGATGTAACTATTCAAAGCAATGAATAAAGAAAAATAAAAATAAAATGTACTGGACCATTATGCCCGTGTTATTTCACAGAAAAACAGAAAAAGACCATGGTCATAACTGTGACCAGTTGCGACCATTGTCTTTTTCTGTATCTTGTTCTCTTTCATATTTAGTTTAGAGTAAAGAAAAATTTAAAAAAATGCACTGGACCATTATGCCGGTGTTATTTTGTACCATATTCATAAATGGCTTTCCTCATTATCTCAAAACTTAATATTTGGAGAAGTCTGAGTAATCAACTGGACGTTCGACATATTGAACCTTTCGAAATTATTGACACTTGGATATGGTTTAGACATTTATGGCATACGAAAGAACATTGCAAAATAAATAATATGAACTGAAACTAGCCAATCGGTTTTTCAACCAAAACTGTTAACATAAATGCAACAAACCTCCATCAGCATTGCATTCGTTTCGCACAAGCGCATATTTTATCCACATCATTTTACTCGCTTGGTACCCCTTGACGGCCTGTTATTCAATTATAAATTAATATAACCACTCTTTAAAGTTTTCATCTTCAGAGAGTTAATATGATGCAGAAGACATTCTTGAAATTTTTGCACAGCATTTTTCCCGTGGCAAAATTCCCAAGCTGAATCCCAGGGCGTAGGCATGCCGCTGATAGCTCCGTTGTAACCTCGCCCTTTTTTTATCATAAACGATGCATGTAACGGAAAGGAAGGTTGCAATGGATCTCTCGAAGATGTAACCAACACATCGTTTTTTTTCTTAACCCTTCAGAAAGCGTATCTTTCAGATGGTCAATTTCCGCTTTAAAATAAATGGAATATTTCTGAACACATCCGAAAATTAAAAACTGTTTTTGAAAGGTGATGATATACGCTTTCAAATTTTATAATTCAAAATAAAGGTATAATTTTTTAAATTTAAAAATTTTGCTTGCAAGAATAAAAAAAAAACGAGTGTTAGACCACACGACTGAAGTAAAACTTCATAAACTTATATCTCCCTCTTATCCTTAACCTCCTTATCCTTATCCTCATCCCCATCCCCATCCCCATCCCCATCCCCATCCCCATCCCCATCCCCATCCCCATCCCCATCCCCATCCCCATCCCCATCCCCATCCCCATCCCCATCCCCATCCCCATCCCCATCCCCATCCCCATCCCCATCTCCATCCGCATCCCCATCCTCATCCTCATACCCACCCCTATCCCCATCCCAATCCGCATCCTTTTCCTTATCCTTATCCTTCCCTCATCCCCATCCCCATCCGCATCCCTATCCTTTTCCTTTTCCTTATCCTTATCCTTCCCTCATCCCCATCCCCATCCGCATCCCTATCCTTTTCCTTATCCTTATCCTTACCCTTAACCCTTATCAATCACTCACCAAGCCAAGCGGCCCGTCCGTTCGCCTAGCAATCGATCACCGTTCGCATCGATTACCGGTCGCATGACATTTTTCGTAACAATCACCACTTTTCGTAACAATCACTACTTTTCTTAATGCATTCACCAGCTTACCTCCCAAGTCGAGCATGCGTAAAGAAGTTTGGCTTCAAAAATTTTGAAAATGGCTCACCTTACGTTTTTACTAACTAAAATTACTGATAACGAAACAAATAAAAACACAAGCATATTTTATTAGAAAATGTATAATAAACGTTATTGTCACCTCACTTTTTTGTCTTTTCATGTGAAAATAATTCATAAAAAAGTCCCAAAGTTTCAATTTTTTTTTCTAACTGCGATTCAAAACTTTGGTTTCATAAAGCTGTACATTTTACTTTTTTGGAGGTTATTTTTTAGATTTGAACGTAAAGTGTGGTGTTTTGCCTTTCTAAAACCGTTTATATCATATTTCTCACTATGATGGTAAGGGAGTTACAGCGCGATTTATATGAGACCTATTTGATCGGAACAAATATATAAATATGGTCTCCTGTGATTAAACGGGTTAAGTTTTGTGGAACCTGTATACTAAAGGAATGCTTATAAATCCTTTAACTTATATTTTCTCCATATTTTTTAATCGCTTTGCACAACATAGTGGTCAGTTATTCAATTATAAATTTAATCGCTTTTTAAAGTTTTTCCTCTTCACAAGGTTGATATGATGCAGAAGACATTCTATAAATTTTTGCGCTGCATTTTTCCCTTAAATTGGTCTCTTTAATTTGTTGCAAAATTCTCAAGCTGAATGCCACGGTGTATTTAGGCATGCCGCTGATAGCTCCGTTGTAAAATAAAGGAAGGTTGCATATAAATAAATAATGGACGTCTCGAAGACATAAACACAATATTTATAGGTTTTTTTTTTCAAAATTTTGTGAAATCAGCAAATACATTATTAAACGCTCCTAAATCCTATAACCAACAGAAACGTTTATTTTAATTACGGAATATTTATATAGGATGACTGCTTGTTCATCAGAATATAAATATTCGAAACTCGATGAAACTGAAAAGAGCGACACTATAAAGAGACAAACACTACATCTTATCTAGGATTTAGCCTGCGAGAGAATGAACAAAAAAATATTTATTTTATTCACGGGTACTCGATTCCAATATAATACGATAAATTCACGGTCCCACGCAAGTCCACTTTAGTGTAGTGGTATAAAACGCCTGACGAACCGTCATTCAGCCGATCAAGGATCGAATCCTGCAAAATCAAAAAAAAAATATAAATTTTTGTAAAATCAATATCCAATCTTCAAACCACTCCAAAATGAACAGGCAAAAGAAAACACAAAAAGAAAGCGACCTCGATTATGAAGAATAAACCATAATTACCAATAAGATGACCAAATTTGTTGAAAAACGTGCACTTAGAATTCTACGACAAAAATATGGAAAAAATCATCCTTTAAATTGATAAGAAAAGTGCTTCGTAGTCTCCCCACTCTTGTCTAATTTAGTTTTCTGAAGGTTTCACTTCTACCGCGTGTGAATTGCCCACTCTGATTATTTTGTATTAATTTAGATTACGAAAACTTTCTTCCTAGATCCAAGGATCTTACGGCTCTAGCACGGTGGCTTGTCGAAGATAAAGTAGACGGGCATCTTATGTAGAAATTTATAATAAATGCTGGCCGGCATAATACGGACAATATCTGTAGCTAAGAGGGTCCAGTCCACAATGTAAATTTGTTATTTCTATATTACAAGTGTCACACTTAAAAAAAAGTGGAATACGAAATAAAGCAATTATCAAATTTCCTACGATAATATAATTTGAAAAGCTTATTGTGGAATTACACGGAGTTGCTAGAAAACAATGGCGTTAGTGGTGTAATAATTTGTTATTATTTCAAACAAAATTATTTTTTTATCATTTGATAACTACCTATCCTTTATCCGTTAACAGACCAGTTTTTAATATTTTCCGTTTGGTAAATTTTTAATTTGAAACGAAACCCTTTCTAAAAATTTATACCAATTCCTTCGCTATTTTTTAATTCACTGCGACGCTTTTCTTTAAAATGTGCTATTCGGCCATCTGACGGTATATTACGGCTCTGCAACCGGGCCCGAAAAGAAGAAGATGGAGAGATACGAAAGTACGAATGTTAGAGGAGAGCGCTAACATTTACAGCGACAAAATCGATGCGAAAATGTTTAATAAAACACGTCTCGTTTAAAGTAAAGCAAAAATCTCGCGGGCATTATCTTAAACAGCAAATAAATAAATAAATAAATTTCTTCTTCTTCTTCTTTTAAATATAAATATAAACGTAAAACCCATGCAATGTCCAGTGTTTTGAATATAATGTCCTCCACGTGCAAAGTTGTATCTTCCCCAAGCATAAACTTTTTAATAAAGTGTGTTTTATCGGAAGTGTCCTGCAGGTAAGTATGTTTCTGTATCTATTTGAAAATAATAAAATTTGATAGAGCCTTGGATTCATAATAAATTGTAAAGCGCCCTTGAGGTGATTTTTCACAAAAACGGCGCTATACAAATTATCCAATTATTATTATTATTAAAGAAACACTGAATATGTTCATACATATAACTTGTAAAATAACTGAAACAAACGTGTTAATAAAAATTTTTGGAGCATACTTTGCGATTTTTTTCTATCGAGGGAATTTTATATAATTTGCGTTTCGGCGCGGGCAAAGACTAGATATTACGTATCTTCAAGAATAACAAATATTTTTTGGAGCTTTAAAACTTACCGTGTTTAAGGGAAATATGTAATAAATCGGTACAAATCCGGGTTGCGGGCCCTTAATACCCTAGCGTCTGTACAGTTGAAATTTAAGAACCCAACTTCGAGTACATGTCTGACGCCGCGCCGTATGGAAACCATCTGTGTACATGAAGTTGGTGACTAAACTACTGTCGAGATTTGTGAACTGTCAGAGTGCGTATTCCGCGAAATATATTTTCCCGCTTGGTTCATTCGATTCGAGATAAACGCGGAGCGGGTTTTTAAGTATTAGTTTATTATTATTTATTACCTCTCGGTTTATATCTAGCTAATTTAATAAGGCTATTTATATTCAACAAAATGTTTCAATCGACATGATATGGGAAGTTAACCGTTATAAAAGCTCACATTTACTATAATACACGTTTCCACTTGCTTGAAATAATGTTTAAACCTTCTAAAGCAATAACACAAGTGTCGAGTCAATAGACTTGTCTATAAAAGGGTTAATCTTGACAGATTTATCCCTCCGGCCTTTGGCAACTTACAACAAACTTGTCAGCGGAGCAAATGACATTTAACTCTTCAATTCCCATGTCAAAGTTAATAAAAAAAATTCTTTTCTCTATAAATAAAATAGCTTACATATATATAGTTAAGACAAAAAAATATTAAAAATAAAAATAAATTACCCCCACCCTTATTTATGGGTGTGTCACCTACAGGTGACACTGGGCATTGTGCTTGAAGACTCTGAAGAGGAAAGAGCATTTTACTTATGCTTACGGTAGGAATAAAATAACACTTTTATTATAATATTTGTTTTTACAAAGTTTTATAGTAATATTTTTTTATATAAAAAAACAGAGCACTTATTTATTGTGAAAGCTGTACCGACACTTTAGATGCAAACCGATATTGCTCTTGGCACACATTTTTCTGGTGCGTTGGTAATAATATCCACATATTTGTTGAGAGCAGTCGATTTGTGAGTGATCGTCAACACTTCCTGCACTCCTACCTCGGTAGGCACTCTTATCTGCAGAAGTATGCCACAATCGGATTTGAAAATCGGAGGCTTTCCACATTTTTGCAAGTATTTGGTTGTGACATTTCGTCGAAAATCGCAGTAGTTCCAGTTGTTTTCTGACTGTCTTTTGAGCAGCTATGCATTTTGGCAAGCTGCTCTAAACAAAAAGCAAACAGAGGAAACCACCACTATTTGCCGCGAAGAGCTATCCTCATGGAGTGAACACTTTCGTCAAAACGGTATACCCCACCCATGTAGGTACTTATTGTACATCTTGATAATTGCTGGGCAATCTACTTGAATTTTGCCCGTTTTTTATCCAGAAATCTAATTCGTTTCACTTTAGAGATAGGATTCAATCCATGGCCATTTAGCTACAATGATTTTCTTAGAAACTTTATGACACGACACTTTTTGATCTCTTGGCTCTTTTTTCATGTCATTTGAGTGTGGCAAATTGCAGTTCTCCAGACGGTTTTCCCGAATAGTACCTGTACCCCAAGCATTCAGCTCTCGCAATTATTTAGAGTTAGAAAATACTTCTTCATCGCAGTCTCCTTTACCATCAGAAATAAAAGTATTGCTGAGACCGTTGTACCATTTTTTACAGTACTGTCTTTTCTTTTTTTTCCTTCGATTTCATCTCCTTCTTCCAAGTCATGCACACTTTTTCTCTAGAGATGGAAGGTCTATTTTGGAGTTCTACTAGAGATCGAAACATGCGACTGGGAAGATGAAAAATATTAGTCACTTTTTCATCTCCACTATCTTCGTCCATCACCACACCATCCATCAGGAGGAAATAAAATAATATCGCCTGGGTCCATCCCGGCCTGCAATTCCTCCACAATCTCATCTAACGTCAACCTGTAATACGTAAACAAATTCTAAAACACCATCACAACGTAGCGATGAGGCCAAAATGTAAACAACGGTCTAGTTATTTATTACTTAGAAAGAATTTCGAACAATAGAGTCATTATACCAATTCAATAGTTACAATGCCCAGTGGCACCCACAGGTGACACGGCATATTTCAAACGTTGTATCAAACATTCTATAAATTATTTTTGTCATAAAATACATTTGTACTATAGCTTATTTATTCATTTATTGTATACAATAAGAAAAAAAATAATACTTACGGCTTAGGCATTTTTATTTCACTTTATGTCGCAAGAGATCACACAAACTCAGACTGCTCCAATTCCGCATGAAACACGAGAATGAATTTGATAAATGGCATGTGGCTAGTGTTGCCAAAAAAAATAACGAATAGAGTAACTATTTGCCTTTACTATGGTAGTAGTAGAATTTAAAAATAAAATTTCCATGTAGTAGAAAAAAAATACTGAACTTCTGTCACCTACAGGTGACACTGGGAATTGAAGAGTTAAAGAAATTATCAACGCTCATGTCGGCTGTAAAGCATTGTATGGCCAATTAACCTGCTGGTGGTCCCATTTCACTTGACTCGACAATTTGGGCGGGACTGTACAATTTGTTTTTTACACACATAAATATGCATGACGTTCAATGTACAGTTTACACAGGCATGCTGTTGGAAGGTTTCTTTGGATGTTTTTATTATGAACACTACTTTGTAATCTTGTAGTACAAGCTATTACTTCATTAGTCAAATAATGAAACGTGTTATTGCCCATGAAGAAGGGTAATTACATGCATTAGCCATCTTAAGAGGGCATTACCACAGAAAACCAGAAGTATGTCATTTTCAAATCAGATTTTAGACGTATTGACTCTTTTCCACAAAAAATTATAAATGGATTTCGAAAGATTGTTCTTTTATCTAGCAATTCGCATGTAATAAATTTTGAGAAATTTTTTTAATTTTTAGTACAATAAGGTTATTCCATAGGTCGTTGGCAGATTTGTTAAATTTTCAAAAAAGATTTTGTATTATACCACACCCATTTCAAATAATATAATCATGCAGTAAAATAAATCAATACATTATCTAGCAAACGCATGTTTTCTAATTTCAATTTGAATTTCAATAAAATCTTTAAAAAATATGTACGTACATGTGTTTCTTGACGAAAATTAGTCCATTTGTGTATTTATTTGCGCACTTACAAACTAATATATTTCAGATTTTTTTAACATTCTTATTAAATTTAGACATTATTGAAAAATGATAAATATTTATAATCATAAAATATTTACAAAAAGTACATTATTTTAATAGTTTTATCATCACGCCTTTCAGCATTTTTGGATGAAGGTATAAATTAAAGCTAATTTGGATTGAAATAAATTCGATATTGAGTTATAATTTTACAAAGCTGGTACGGAGAATAATTAATCTTTCTCATTGTAACCGCCCTGCACGATCGTAAGAACAACTTTCGACGAAATGTGGATTTTCGTCCGCTGGCTGGTTAAACGCTTTTAATGGAGGACTGAATGCCATTGGCGCTAATAAAAAAACTGACAAAAGAAGCGAAGTTCACAATGGAGTGCTGGTACCTACCCTGATATATTTCAATGAGGCATGGAACTGGCAAAGAAAGGATGAATGTAAACTGAATACTGTTGAAATGATATTCCTGAGGCGTATGTGTGGTAAAACCATATATCATCGTTTGAGAAATGTGGAGATCCGCAAAGAATGCAAGGCTGATGTAAACATAATGAAGAAAGGGACCTTCACGCCGTTTGGGCATGTAGAGCGAATGAACGAAGAAAGTAGTGTAAGAAGAGTATATAACACAAATGTGAATGGTAGAAGAAGTCGGGGACGCCCGAGAAAGACATGGTACGATCAGGGCTGGGCAAAATACATGCTTTGCTGTAATTGAAATACAAATTACAAAATACTTTTTCGCATGTATTTAAAATACGAAATACAAAATACTTTCAAGTCATGTATTTGAAATACAAAATACTGTGTTTTAACCATTTTTTAATTTCAAATACAAAATACAAATTACAAAATACATTTGGTTTTGGTAGAACCTTTGGTTGCAATAAATTGTCGAAAGTGCCCATATCTAAGGGTGCGTTTCCAAAGAAGCAAAGCCGAGCGAGTGAAACAGAGACATGCAAAAATTGACCAATCATATTGCTCAGAAGACACATCTCGTCTCCGCTCCACTTGTAAAGTTTTGTGGTATAGGACTTAGGTGTTAGATAATAATAATTATTATTATAATAACACTAGCTGGTTCCCGGCATGCGTTGCAATGCCATATTCAAAGAAATAAATTGTTTATCCCTGCATGTTCTTTCCCCTGTGTCCCCGTTCCCCTCCCGCATCCCCTTCCCCTCCCGCATCCCCTTCCCTTCCCGCGTTCCCTTTCCTACCCCCCGCCTACCCTCTCCCCTCTCCCACTCCCCTGTCCCGCCAATCCCCCTCCCGTGTTCCATATATTCAGTCCCAGTACATTCAGTTTTCAAACAACTCATGTGCCAGCTTTACAATTTTTTTATTCAAGTTTTAATTTTTCACATATTACAAATATTCATTTTTGTATATTATAAGAACAATCAATCAAATCTGGTACCTAACTAAGGTACCTATTTAAAAAAAATCCATAGAAAATTCTTTTGTTACAAAAATAAACACCTGCCTGCTAAATTCAATTTCATCAAACGCGCGAAATGTCAAACATGCGAAGTTAAAATAGCAGTCAAATTTTCTGAAATTATCCAATTTTCTGCGCAATTTTCTTATTTTTCTTTCCGTAAGAACCTTCTACAAAGTATTAGAAAACATAAAAAAAATGAATGAAATAGGTTAAGTCGTTCTGAAGTTATGGCGTGACCAAGGGAAACACGGATTCATTTTTATATACATAGATGACATTTGTTTAGCGCATTTTTGTGTTATTTCGCTCTCAAGTGCGCTCTACAGTAATTAACTTTAAAATAATCTAGTATACAGTCAAATTATTCCTATAGTGCTTGATATAATACTATGATACAAAAATGTACACTACAAAGCAATGTCACGTTTAATATAATTTGATACAAAATGTACAATAACAGTGCTATTAATTATACAGCACAAGACAATAATAATAATTAGCATGACATAAAAAAAGGTACAGCCCATTATACAGCGATGATAAGATAACTACAAATAATCATTAGTAAGAGTGTTATAGCACAGGATAATAGGACAATAGTACAGGATTCTAACGGTTTTAGTCTATAAACTATCTATGTCAGTTTATTTTTCATTATCATCATTGAGGTCGCTAAATGTATTTGAAAATGTATTTTGAAGCCATAAGTATTTGAAATACAAATTACAAAATACCTCAGCTGCAGGTAATTGAAATACCAATTACAAAATACATTTTTAGGAAATAATTGAAATACAAATACAAAATACGTATTTGTATTTCAAATACGTATTTCAATTACAAGTATTTCAAATACTGCCCAGCCCTGGGTACGATCAAGTGAATCAGATTTTTGAGTCGGGCCATGTCAAAAGTCAGAATAATAGAAGAGTACGTATGAGACGATGTATGAATGCCTCACTCACGGCAAAGAGTTGTTTGGCGATTTGTCCTTTCTGCCTACCCCTGCGGGAAACAGTGTGATGGTTAGTTTAGGTCGTTTAGAATGCCGAAGATTGTCAAGGCCGAAGGGAATCAACACCTTTTTGTCGTTTTGTAATAATGTATCATTCTCTTCGCCAATGTTAATGTTTTATTTATTCTGTCGACCTCTCCTATAGGAGGTTGGCTATTATCGAGGCAACTTGCTAACTGCAGCCCGATTTTTTTTTAAATCACTCGTACTCATAAAATATTGAAGGTATACGTTGTATTTTTTTCTACTTCCTCATTTCCATTTAATTAAAATTCTTATAAAAGCGGGTTTTTATTTTATTTTACCAACTGCCCTGAGTCATTATGGCTTACTCAATTTGCGTAGATATGTTGAGAGACTGATGGTAACGGAGAGAGAAGGAGATTGGGAAAATGTAAGGTTGGAAAGAATCTGGCTATTTTAGATTAATAGTCACCGAACCCGGAAATGTTTAGAGGCTGATGGTAACGGAAAGAGGAAGGAGATTGGGAAAATGTAGGTTGGAAAGAACCTGGCTATTTTAGATTAATAATCACCGAACCCGAAAATGTTGAGAGGCTGATGGTAACTGAAACAGGAAGGAGATTGGGAAAATGTAGGTTGGAAAGAACCTGGCTATTTTAGATGAATAGTCACCGAACCCGGAAATGTTGAGAGGCTGATGGTAACGGAAAGAGTAAGGAGATTGGGAAAATGTAGGTTGGAAAGAACCTGGCTATTTTAGATGAATAGTCACCGAACCCGGAAATGTTGAGAGGCTGATGGTAACGGAAAGAGGAAGGAGATTGGGAAAATGTAGGTTGGAAAGAACCTGGCTATTTTAGATGAATAGTCACCGAACCCGGAAATGTTGAGAGGCTGATGGTAACGGAAAGAGGAAGGAGATTGGGAAAATGTAGGTTGGAAAGAACCTGGCTATTTTAGATGAATAGTCACCGAACCCGGAAATGTTGAGAGGCTGATGGTAACGGAAAGAGGAAGGAGATTGGGAAAATGTAGGTTGGAAAGAACCTGGCTATTTTAGATGAATAGTCACCGAACCCGGAAATGTTGAGAGGCTGATGGTAACGGAAAGAGGAAGGACATTAGGAAAATGTGGGTTGAAAAAAACCTGGCTATCATCAATCAATCATTACTAAACACTCTAAACAGTATTAATAGAATTCGGTTGAAATTTAAGAATCTAGCTAAGAATGCAACTCTGATGGCGCGCCTTACGAAAAACAGTTTTCGTACGTGGAGTTTGTATACAAATGTACTTTTGTAATAGAACCGAATTAACGCAATGCTAAAAGATGGCGCCACTTACGTTAACAGCTAGCATGAACATCGCCTGGCAGGCGTAAGTACTACGGATTTGTAATTTTTTGTATCTCTCCGGATATGGATAGATTAACGATAATATGATTATTATTGTAACTGGCAGTTGCGAATAATAACACAACGCGGCAATGACGTCATACATAATAATAATATTACGTATGACGTCATTGCCTATCCCGGTTACTTTGTCCCGGTGATTAGCTATCACTGGATGACAGTGGATCCGAGAAACGGACTATTTTTGGAACCAGCTTCTATTGGACTTATAAAATGGTCACCAACACTAACTGGGCGAAGCCGTACCAAAAGCCGCCCAAAGGGCCTAGCAGTAAAAACCTGCGAGCGGATTTTTAACTGCTAGTTTTAGATTAATAGTCACCGAACTCGGCCAAGTTTGTTTAACGTAACGTTTCTTTTCGAGTGTGATCCTTCACCATTGCTCTGTGTTATCATTTTGACCCTGTTTCAGTCAAAATTCTTATTTCCACCGTTTATTGAGGTTTCAACTAATTATAACGAAATAAGTATAAAGTTTTGTTGAATTTATAGGGTGCCCGTATTGACAATGTTGGATCCTTCGAATGAAACAACGAACAAAATCGGGCGTGGATCTTTTCGGTCCATTTGTGCCTCGCGCCGTATGACGGTGATGATGATTAATGATCCTATCTAGAAAGTAAATCACTTTTTGATAGGGTTGTTTTTATGCTTTAAAACACATTATTTACCCCTACCCCAGCAGACCACCCGGGAGATCATTACGTCACTGGTTTAGTTTCAGATTTGTAAAATAAATAAAGAATCCCAAATGAAATATATTTTAAGATATAGAAGATTCAAATTAGCCCAACAGTGCATAATTAAAACCTTATTTTAATTCTGACTATGTATTTAAGAGTACCTACAACCTACACATTTATCTAATTGCAATCACCCGTGTTGTGTTTTTATATCTCTTTGTTTCCTTCCTTATTTATCAGGTTTACCTTTATCCTACATAATCATTTTGTCGATGCATTTTTTTGCGCTGCTTTCCTCAAAAAGATTAATAAAATCAATGCACATTTCCCGTTTTGTCATAAACAATTGTATGTTTCCGATAGATAAACACTGTAATTAATGTACGGTCCTCGTACATTTAACCTTCTACCACTACAAACTCAAATGATAAATAAAATATGTAAAAGAGGTAAAATTATGGTTGAATAATGTAGATATTGAAACGCTTTTCCTATAAATTTATCCATCCTTCTACAACTCACTCAACTAACTTTCTAAACTGTAGTACAATATGTTTTCTGTCTATTTTTTTTTATAATTACTAATAAAATAAAAAAATAAAATCAGTATGTTTTTCTCCATATTTTTATAATAGCTGAAAAAAAACCTTTTTCACTTATTCTACCTATGTAATACTAACTTTTTATACTAACTTTATATTTTATTTGTTTTTTAAGTCTATTTTATACTTTGGGTACTTGGAAATATAGTATTTGTTTTAATATTACCCACACTCAGGCAGTGCCTTAGTGGGTTTTCATTTCTTGTTCATACCATTTGTTATTATATATTATGTTATTATATACTATTTGCTATTATACATTATATGTACATAGGGTTGCCATCCGTCCGGGTTTCCCCGGATTTGTCCTAGTTTAGAGGGCGTCCGGGGAGCGTCCGGGCGTGGTTTCATTTGTAGTCCGGGTTTAAAAATTTAAAGTCTTAGGCAAAAAAAAAACAAGAAACAAGAGTTTGAAAAATGCACACATGATTTCTATAAGGAAATCCAAACGTACATTGAAGAATGGATGAAACCGTTAAAACAATTTGAGAAATTTGACTGGATGTGCCGAAAATTAATAACAACACAGAACGGGTTCTTATTGAAGACACTGTGCTTTATTTAAAAGACAAGAACATAGATATTGACGAAGCAAGATTAATTGACGAGTGGG
This sequence comes from Limnephilus marmoratus, assembly GCA_917880885.1. NCBI lineage: Eukaryota > Metazoa > Arthropoda > Insecta > Trichoptera > Limnephilidae > Limnephilus > Limnephilus marmoratus. The sequence continues at coordinate 25,837,061 of OU862917.1, read as the reverse complement.
TGAATTTAAATGCTTGCCAAAACCTACCTGAGCAAGGTAACCTTTTAAATTCAAATCAACTTTGGGTACAATTTTTAAAAATAACAAATGCGAATTTATATTCGGAATTGATGAAAATTGCACAGTATTTTTTTTGCATTCCTGCTCATAATGCCAACGTGCAGTGAATATTCTCATTAAAAAACCTGTTGACATGTCCGGGTTCTGGGCTCTAAAATCCTGGGTTTTCACGCGTCTTGTCGTGCCAAATTTTAGAGATGGCAACCCTATATGTACAGAGAAATAGGAATAAATAAAGTAAAAAAAAAAAACAAAAATTAGGTGCACTAACTTCAATTAATTAGATATTAATTATTAATTTTGTGTTTTCGTTAATTAATTATTTTTTATACATAATTTCCGTCTGATACCGAAAATGGTTTGAATCATAGAATGAAGAAGATAACTAGAACTGCCTTCCACACAAATTTTTCCTTTAGCCAAATAGCCCAGCGCTTTCACTGGTCACTGTCTCACTTATACTCGCCTCCATCTCTCAGTTCAGATTTCCATCCCATTTTAATTTCGTAAACACAGTTGTTTTGTATTGAAAATTTAAACCTCGATTAGACAAATATTTGGATGCGAAATACGCCCAAAAGGCATTGGTTTCTTATTTATTATATGGTTTGAATTAAAATTTTGCTTTTCCAGAGATTATTATACTATAATTACACATAAATACGTATCTAACTATTTCGCCGTGTCAGCAGGGGTAGGACGAGAGGATAGACTGTCAAAACTCTGACTTGACACACACTTATTTCATTCACATTCATGTATTATAGTCACGTATATCCTCTTCTTCTGTTTAATTCATGAGGTTGATGATGTTTATTTAATGTTTATATCCAAACTATACCACCTTAGTGCCTCCGTTCACGGAGATACTTACAAGATACTCGATCCTCGTGCGCGTATCATACGCGCCGATCGTGAGTGGGTACCCCCCGTACGATTTTGCTGGTGCCCGTTCACGGCGCTACGCGGTGGCTGTCAGTTGCCAATCAGTATCACGATACCGACAGTGCTGATCGCAAGCGACGCGCCGCGTCATTTGTGTCTGATACTTATTCGTTTGACGTTTGACAGAAATGGCGTCGGAGCATGAAAGTAATGTTAGATTTGTTCTGGAAGTGGAAAAAATGCATTTATATAACTGCGTTTATATAACTATACTTTACCGGAATACGTAAGAAAGGATTTAGTGTAGAAGGTATGGATTGATGTTGAAAAAAAATTCAAATGACATCGCTTGACAGCGTGTTAACTCCACGGCTGCACGTGAAAAATAATCAAGTTCAGTATATTTCGGATAGCGCCGTGTACGGAGACTAGCATTAAAAAGTAGTATATCAGCAGGGTTCTTGTGGTTTCGTCACAATTACGTAGATTGTAAGTATCTCCATGAACGGAGGACCTTATTAGTTTATGGTACTCACTTAAGACCCCCTTATTTTTTCCATGCAACATCTTTTTTTTTCAGAAAAAATGCACTAGAAGCATCTTACACGTTTTTTTTCTTCATTAAATAACGTTTCTTATCCGTACGAGAACCCGTTCCATCGTTAACAATCCCATTCTTCTCTTTTCTTACCTTGCCTAGTTGTTTGTTGAACTCAAGTGTTCCTAGAATCCCCATGTCCTTCCTATTTTGTACTTCCCTTTCCTCCAATATGGACATAGGTGGCCAATGCTCATCCGGCCTTATAGACTGATTGCGATTTATTTATTATTTATGAATGTCCCTTACGACAGCTGTAAAACCAAGCTCAACAAAAACCACCAATGTCACTATATCCATACCGGTAGCACCTATTAGCCAATTTGAGTTGGTGTTTCATTTTTTGCTGTATGTCACCAATACCTTAATAATTATAATATTTTAATGATTTGTGAAGCGCAGCATTTATGTAAAATTACCTCAAGTTTTATATTCCTTAAATATCAAAATATGACCTAATGTATCTTTCACATGAAAAATAACTGTCCACGCCGCCATAATTGAAGGTACATAATTGAAATTTGACGAGCCCGCCTGACGTCATCGATCTACGTGGAACGTGATATTTTAATGTTGCAATACCTTAGCTTTACGTCATTGTAGGGCATGTACCTACCTCTATGTTGAATCAGATGTTCATTTTTTATAAATAAGACGCTTTGGAATAAAACATATCATCGTACTTATTTTTTTCATTTTTCAATTAGATTTTTTGTTCCTTTTTGAACTGGAACTAGAACTGGAGTAAAAAGATCTATCGAAGATCTTTTGGCGTTTTTATTGTAAACGAATCTCATGGTTTTATTTACTTTACATAGTTTTTAGATGTCGAAGAAAAAAATTGATTAGTGATAGTAATTATTACGTATTCGATATTAGGTTAATTTTGACCTCTAGGCCACTCTAGGGCTTTAGGTATCGGTATATTTATGCTCTTGACAAAATTGTTACTAGCCAACTCCCGTAAAAGCAATAAAATAATGACAGAGAATTATCGATCAAAACATAAATTAAGGCATGTTGAAACAAAAACAGCAATTCCAATTATTTTCATTTTAAGTAAGGGGTCGTCCATTAATCACGTGAGGCTCGAAAGGGGGGGGGGGGGTTCGGAAAAAATCACCAAATATCACGATGGGGGGGGGGGGGTATAATGAGAAATCACGTGTATTTATTTTTCGTGAGAATATTCTGAAAATTTCAAAATAATTTGTACTAAAAAAATACACCTGATTTGGGGGGGGGGGGTTTGTCTAAAACCTCACCACATATCACCAGGGGGGGGGGGGGTTAAAAAGTCTTTTGCCATACTGTGAACAATAAAGCATATTTTTTGTTAATAATTGTTTCTCGTGTGTATATTTTATTGCGATTATACGGTAAATTATTTAGTTTTCTTCATTTAATAGGTGGAGATTGCCGCTTTTATTCTTCTCTCTGATTCGCCCAAAGGGATACTGCCGTTTTTGTGCCGTACCGTTCAATACCCCAATGGAGATTGCCGTTGTTGTTGCAGAACTAAATACATTTATTCAAAAATGTATAATGGGTTACCGTTATTTATGCTCCCAACCCTTTGTAGCTGTCAATAGTATTTTTGTTGCTCTATCCATCGCCATATCTAAATCATTTTAAACCAATGTTGGAGATAGCTAAATAAAATAATATTAGGTCCTTACAAATGAAATTGGCGTTTTGCCTTACTGGCAACTTTGATCTCAAATATCTTCTCTTTAGTTAGGAATTCCAAATTCAAATTTATACAGCTATTTACTCATGAATTTGTGTTTCGAAAATTATAATTCATTTGTTTTTTCCTTAATTGTTTTTTTTCTTTGAGTCACTTAGTTTACAAAATGGAAAACTTGAAATATCGCGTTATTTACGAGTACGAGTTCCACCGTGGCACCAGTGCTGCAGAAACGGCTCGAAGGATTAATGATGTGTATGGCGACGGTGCCGCAAAAGAAAATACAGTGCGTTTTTGGTTCCAACGTTTTCGTTCTGGAAATTTCGACCTGCAGAGCAAGCCTCGTGGACGGCCGGAGACCAAAGTTGATAATTAAGAATTGAAGGCTATTGTGGAAGCGGATCCATCGCAAACCACGTCCGAGTTAGCTGCAGGCTGCGGTGTTAGTGATAAAACTGTTTTAATCCACTTGAAGCAAATTGGGAAGATGAAAAAGCTTAAAAGGTGGGTACCTCACGAATTGAGTGAAGCAAATCAACAAACGCGCGTTAGAACGCTAGACCACACACTGCACAACAGACGGCTACCAAATTAGAGGAGCATCAATTGGAATGTCTACGACATCCACCGTACTCTCCTGACCTTGCTCCAACAGATTACCATTTTTTTCGAAATTTGGATAACTTCTTGCAACGGAAAAATTCAAATCCGATGGGGCAGTCCAAACCGCCTTCAAAGATTTTATTGATTCTCGTCCGAATGGTTTTTTTAGTAAAGGGATCGATGAACTACCCATGAGATGGCAAAAGTGCATAGATAGCAATGGTACATACTTTGATTAAATAAATATATTATATTTTAAAAAAATCGACTTTATGTTCCTCCCATACAAAACGCCAACATCATATGTAAGGACCTAATAGAATCCTGTCAAATCTAAACTAACTAACTAACTAACCATCACGCCGTTTCCCCGCAGGGGTAGGCAGAGAGGACGGACCGCCAAACATCCCGGTCTTGGCACACATTTCTTGCCTCGTTTACATTCATACAACGTCTCATACATTCCCTTCTATTATTCTGACTCTTGACATGGCCCGACTCAAGTATCTGATTCACTTGGTCGTGCCATGTCTTTCTTGGGCGTCCTCGACTTAACTAACTTCCATAATACTTTATATACGCAATATGGACATGTTAAAATGAAATGATGATATTTCTCATTGTTCTTTTTTGTTATTTTTTGTTGTGATACACAAAATAATTGTATGTTATTTTTAGGTTTCAGTTTTTAAGTTTTTATTTTTTTTTTTTTTTCCATAATGTAACTTTATACACGCAATATGGACATGTTGAAATGAAATGATGATATTTCTCACTTTTATTTCTTGTTATTTTTTGTTGTGATACACAAAATAATTGTATGTTATTTTTTAAGTTTAAAACTACTATTATGTAATGATATTACTTTTCTTACTTTTGTACTCTATTATATGTTTATTTATAAAAGGCAGTATAGCCGTTTATGTATTTAAAATAAAATAAAATAAATAGATCTGACAGGATTCTACTTCACTTCATCTCTTCCTACATTTGTAAGATAACTCTCTTTATGGAATTTACCCACACTTTTAATTACGAAAAAAAAAGAAAAGCAGGTGGATATGATTGCACACGAAAGAAAGAAAGGATAATAAGGTAATAGTAGTAGAAAATAAGAAAATAATAATAGGTTTTTAGGATTCTGTGACCATGTTAGGAACCGGTATTTCGATTGTATTAAAATTAATATGTATTTCACCTTAAATATTCTGATATTCATTTATGTACACAGATATATTCTAGTTAGACAGGAATCGAAAAATTATGTGTAAACATACTTTATTTAGATAAATAAATTAAAAAAATATATAATAATATTTTTTTTACATTAGAAAATTGTTCCTAAATTTACTTGACCATTTAAAAGTTAATGTCTGGATTACGGTCGTACGTAAGATCGGAAGACCTCTAAGTGAGCAACTCTTTAAACTTGACATTTGAAATACTCGTCCATCAGCGGGACTGTTATTCCATTGAGCATGTTTTCATGCGGTGCCACCACCCATCTGCCATCCGCGGCTGAATCGCATTGTTCCGATTCGGCCAGGAGCACATAAGGGGCAAGGATTCCAACTATCCAACTGTCCAAGCGGTGATCCCTCATCAGTATGCCGGGGACGCGGCGAGTTAATGCGCTCGGAGGAATGTCGGCCGTCGCCAGCGTGGACTTGGGGCGTATGCTGCAGAGGACATAGAGGCGGTGAAGTAGTGTTGCAGGATACCGTGTACTGCTGGCAGTAGGCACGTTGGACGAGCGATACCCCGTTCGCTGGGTCACACGCACGCAGGATTATACGGATGGACGTGATGGAAACGCGGTAGTATCTTTTCTATGTGAATACCGCACAAGAGTCCCAACCGCCTGGAGCCAGTGAGACTACGGCATCCCCAATTGGGGTATGTTGTGAGGAAAAGAGATGGGTAAGGTGGGGAAGTACCTGGCTATTCAGATCTGGTCACCAAACACAGGTAAAACCATTTTCATGCAACGTTTCAATTCTGAATAGTGTTCTCACATTAGAGCGTAAGAGCCTCTTCCACTCTGGAATGTGCTGCAAATATACTTCATAGTATTTTAAATGATAACACAAATCAATCAAAAACAATATTTTTTCTTTATTTATTTATTTTATTTATAACATTACATTTGATACATTTGTATGGCAAAAATAACATAATAATAACATTGAAAAATAACTATAAAATGTGTACAAGTGTTATTATGTCTTGTGGGTCGATATTAGTTCCTAGCTAGGCAGATTGCCGGTTCTAAGGAACCAAATGCTGGTGAGAATGCAAAAACAAACAAAAAAATTTAACAAAATGTTCATTTTAATTTTTTAAATTAAATATACATTAATAAAAATGCCTGAAAATAATAATTTAAAACAATTTTCTTTCGCACGCCGGTATATGAACCCGCGACCTTCGGATTGCTACTGGAGAGCTTTGCCCCTTGACCACGGATGCCGTCTAATCGATTGTTGTTTGGAAAAGATGAAAAGAAATTTCATCAGCGTTCCCAACTTGATACTACATCTATCATTAGCCTCCGTGACTGACGGATTATACCCTTGACTACTTAATCACAAGGAAACTCTGAAAATACCATTTCTTATTGGAATTATTATTCTTTAAAACAATTAATTTTACGATATTATTTTTACTATTATTTGGAATCAATTTTTATTATTCAAATCTAAATATACAATCGATCATGGCAAAATGGTTGTCTCGATTAAGTCCGTTGCTTCGTGAGATGTGAGTAAGATATACCATATGTCTGCTCACTTAGGGTTTAGAAATGTTACCTTAATGATTTTCTATTAACTCGATTGAGGTTCCCATCAGAGTTTTGGCAGTCTCAGGGGTCGTGAGTTTTAAGGGTGTTTTAGAAAGCTTCTATCCTGAAAATAGGTACCTACCACGGACATATGAATATATCTGGACCTGCCCTAAGTGATAAAAACGTATTATTTCCCCCTCCCCATGGAACCGGCTGGAGCTCCTCCTTGGCGTCAGTTCGCCCCATGGGGAGGGGATAGAGCCTCGCTTGAATCTAAAATGTGTGACGTCATCATTCTTGCCGTGGGCAGCGCAAAGCTAACATCTATACATTTAACGAAATAACACGCTAAAACGCCAAGCTTGTGCTATACAACATACCTACATATCAATGTGCACATAGCGAATGTGGGCGGTTCCTTAGTGTGCTCGTCGCTGGTTACAGGGGTAAGTAAATTATGAAACATTTGTAAAAATGTCTTAACTAAACACGGCAACAAAATATTGCTATGTGAAAACGGGCGAATCTTTTTGGGGTGTACATTTGGCCTACGCAAATATTTTATTAACGTGGCAAGCAATTCGCGCTCCCATGTAAAAAGCTCTATTCATTCAAAGCAGATTTTGCTTTTAAGAACTAAATGGTGATATTATAATGCGAGATGCCTATATACTGTCAGATTGATTTTTCAACTAATCACAGTCATCTTCCCCTCTTCGCCCCCCCATAGTTTGGTTTTACCCCTCACCTGTATCTTCTCGTCTATCCATTTGGATGTCTATGGTACCTACATAAATTGAAGGACGGACAAAACACGAGAGATTATATACGACCCGTTCTCATTTTCTCATCCCTCGCTAATTCTCTAAGCTCTTCAGACATTTGACTACAAATAATAATAACATTAATAGTTGGTTTTTAACCTGATTTATGAACTATTCAATCAATCAATGTTTTACTTGACTTGCATCAGTATCCCCCGCCGCCTAGAGAACGCACACGACCATTAGCATTTAGTAGAGATGACAAGTCTCGAAGAACGTGTTGAAGAAAGTGAAGAACTCTACTCCGGTTTGCTGACTGTACCCGGTTGAGAATAAGTCAAAAGAGCCAAATCAAATACCCCTACGAACAATAACTTTAATTAAATAAATTATAATTTTTTACTTGTTCTCTAAATCGGGGTCAAAAATCACATAACGACCTCACGACTTATTGAAAAAGCTAATGTGTTTTTTTTGCTTTTATTTTACTCATTAATGTTTTTATTGAGATTCTCGCGAAGGCATCACAAATTATTACAATATGCCCGGGGAAATACAATACCATTTTCAGTAAGGCGCTAATGATGAATTTGTCACAGTCTTTGCGGCTTAAATTCGAATAGTTTTGTAATATTTAACGCTGTTTTTGCTAAAAATCACCTCAAGGGTGATTTGCCAGATATTTTCTGTAATAAATAATAATGAACATACCTAATAATATTAAAAAAACTATCATTGGTTGGTAATCCCCTAAATAATTAGGTACTAACCATTTTTTAAATGATTTAGTCTTGAAAAGAACAACCATAAAGCCGAAAACCTGTGTGTTTCAAGCAGCAAAAACTCTCTGGTGTCATGAAATTTGCACAGCTTTTCTTTCTGTAATTTTTGAAGTGAAAACTTCTTTATCACCGTTATGATTTGAAAACACTAAAAAGAGACAAACACATTTAGGATTTAGCCTGCAAGAGAATGAAATAGAATAATCGGTCTCCTCTTTGTGCGGTGCTCCGTAGCCCATCGCTCTTCTCTTTGTGCTTTGGTGCTTCCTTGTCTCACCACTTTTGTCTTCTTTAGTCTTCTGAAGGTTTCACTTCTACCGCGTGTGAACTGCACGCTAACTTGTATTTTTTGGTCAATGTAATTAATTGCTTTCAGCTCGGAATGCTATTTCTACCAAGATCTGTAATGATTTGATACAAGCCTATTCTATCATATATCTTCAATCAATATTAATTTTATTTATACTATAGTATTGAATGTAATTGTAGCCCTTTGTGTCATTTCTTAATCAAATGCCACAATTAACTTAACTCTTTTTTTTAAATTATTTCTTATGTTCTTACAACTAATATTTTGTAATATGTATTTATGGTATATTTATACCGTTAATAAATAAATAAATAAATTAACAAGGTGAAACACTATGATTTGCAATTGAATCTTTATGATTTGAAAAAAATCTTTAGTGAAGTAAAGTTTTCAAGTTTTTCATAGGGAACCTGTAATTTTGTGTGCGCTATTTTGTATGAAAGAGAGAAAAGGTCACAACTCACAACGGAGGCGTCTACTAATATCTACAGGAATTCCAAAAACTGAAAAAATCGAACTAATATATATGAGAACCAAAGTGTTGACGAATATCTACAGCTCAAACTGTTGACTAATGTCTATGAGAACCAAAGTGTTGACGAATATCTACAGCTCAAACTGCTGACTAATATCTATGAGAACCAAAGTGTTGACGAATATCTACAGCACTGGCAGAGGTTGGATTTGCAATTATGTATAGCATATTGGAATAACGTAATATTGCGTATGCAGTTTAAAAAAGTTAATTTATGTAAGTAGGTATGTATGTAAAAATCCCTAATATCGGACTATTGGACACATTTAGCTCATTAGTCCAACCTACGCTCTGTAGTGCTCTGTAGATATTAGTCAACACTGGGACCGTCATAGATATTCGTCCGACCTTAGCTCTGTAGATATTAGTCAACACTCTGAAGTTCGTAGATATTAGTTCAACATGTGAGCTGTAGATATTCGTCCGACATACAGGCTGTAGATATTAGTATCTGGAGTCCTCACAACGGGGTACAATGTTTTTGTAACCCATCTCAATATTATCTACTGCTAGAATTTTAGCGATAACTAACTGTAACTGAATAAATTTTCAGTCATCCTCCAATTAATTAACCACGTTCATGAAAATGTCGTATAATATTCAAATTAGTAACTCGCTCCCGAAGTGGTGTGAAGTCCCAGCCACTGCAGTGTCGACTGTCGAGTCTGTCGATTACTTGCAGTTGTGGCAGTATTTCCTATGCACCGACGCTAATGGGTGGCCAGGGTGCATGATTGCACTCGAATCGAGTGGAGAACTGACTGGAAACAGAATTACGACCGAATAGGATTACGTCGGTATTTGAACTGCGTCCTCAAAATAGGGCGGTGTGTTTTTGTTTTGTTATTTTGAAGAGAATGTGAACTAAATAGTACAGCTGTTGAATGCTATTTGACAATTAAATAAATGACCACCATTCAAAATTATAAAAACGTCTCTTGAAATAGCTTTATGTTTATCTAACCTGAGTAGACAGGTACTTCCCTCCTTCACTTTACACCACACCCTTTTTGACGTAGGCAGTTGTTGATCTTCTCTCTTGACTGAAAGATAACTGAATTTGTTTTGATTTTGTAATTATGCTAATCGTACTAAAAATATATATGAGCTCTAATAATACGTGATACTATACTTAGCTTCTACCTGGGCTCAAGAGAAAATCCATTCCAGTTTGGCAGGATAGTAAAAAATATTAAAAAATTCCATTTTATTGATGTGTTGTTGAAAAGATCGATGTTTTTTAGGCGGAATTCTTGTCTACTACCACTTTAAGCTGCTCATTCAATCATGCTTATAAAGCAAATTGACTTTGGCTCTAACACGTTTTGAAGAATGATTTTTTTTATCTTCGATCGTGTTTTAAACATGAATTATTATTTATTATCAGTCATCGCCTAAATTCCTTGTAAATATAATATATTTTTTTATGTGAATGTACAAGATTACAAGATTCCCAACTGATTTAGTTAGTGAGACTATGTCATCCCCAATTGTAATATGTTGGAATGCTGAAAGTAGTGAGAAGGGAAGGAGATAAGGAAGATGAAGGTGTTTCTGGCTTTTCAGGTCTGGTAACCGAACACAAAACACCGAACACACATTTCAAGCAGCGTTTCAATTCCGAATGGGCCTACAGTAGGGCGATATTGAGAGCATCTTCCACTCTGGAACATGCCGCAAATATTCTGTATATTATTTTGAATTAATAAATTGTGAAATAGCACAAATTAATCAAATAATAATTTTAATTTGATTTGAACCCGCCGCCTCCGGAGGCCGTCAAGACGAACAAATATTATGAAAATTGGACAAACTAACCATCGTAATAATGTTAATTCTATTTGGATTACAGAGGTCATTAGTATCATATTTTGGACGTCAATAATAAGTTTGTTATTCCGAAATTTAATTTATCTAAATTCACATTATATCTGTCGTGAAAAGGACAGAGATTTTTTATTAAACCTCTTGCGATCGCTGAAGAGTAATTTTTATAAGTTTCAGCAAACATATAAATCACAGTAGACTTGGCAGACAGCGCCCATATATTTATTATAATATGAAAAATTCATGATGCTACAGACTTCACGACAATACGTAAACCACTTCAATTTGATAAAAAAAATGTCACAACATCATTTTTTTAAATAATGCAGCGTGACTAATGGAAATATGATATGCATAATATTATAAAATCAGATTGAAATCTCGTTTGCGCGAAACCTCCGAAAACTGTACATTAAATTTTCATCCCTTCAGTGACCCAGTCATTTTCTTTAGGGTGCATTCCCAGAAGAAGCGAACGCAGTAAATAAAATACGGGTATCGATTAATGATTACACGGGGTCGCAAAAATAGATGACCCCCGTGTTATTGACGTAGGTACAACTTAACCCCTTGAGGTCGAATCTTTTATCAAATATTATTGAAGATAATATTATACACCCAGGTATTGAGAGTTCATTTCCTCGACTGGCTCATCTATCATGACGCAAGCAACATTTCAGCTTAGTGTGATGGTATTACAAAAATACAGAAAGCTAATCCAACAAATGAAATTTGTTCTCACTGTCCAAGTCCACGCCCTGTTATTGAAATTTTAAAAAGAAATGTGTTTTTATCTCGAATCGTGCTCAAGCTTTCTAAAACTGAAACGCGGGGGGGCATTATTATTACGATGACTAGGGTTCTAGGAAATCTAGGGTGGTTCCACCTGAGAGTTACCAAGCCCCTCAGATTTTTTTAACCCTGGATAGATAGTAATAAATTTTACGCATGCGTGTTAGAATTATTGCTCTCTCGTTCTAATTAGTGCGAATCCGTCGCTGTGCTTTTTAGACATCTCACTCGCTGCTTGGACCCTCCGTGGGGCGCGCGCGTCGCTGAGATAGGTGTCACTAGTTTTGAGATATAACGACCGCATGAGTCAAAAAGCGTAATATTGATACGTTCCAAAGCTGTTCTGATTGATTTTATATAACTATATGTTATTATTAAATATAATATGTCTTAATTATTAAGTACATTAGCCAAAATGACTGATTATTCGTAAGAAATGGGTCATTTGAGAAAAAAAAATTATGTTCCTAAGTTTTGTTGATTATTGTTTCGTTATTTTCTCATATAACAAATAAATATATATTCACAAATTGTTGTATTTCTTATGTCATTTGTTTGTAAAAATATAATACCGATTGGTTTATTCAAATCAATTAACAAAATAAAATATTACAGCTAGTTAAAACTCATGCGTCAATTTTACGTATAATTATCTTTACCGTTTATTAAAATATTATTATCTTTCTAGGGTTAATTATCGGTGTCCCGACGTAGAAGCACTGGGAAACGAAGGGTTAAACCGTAGTACATACCTACCCATCGGTATAATATACCGATGGGTAGGTATGTACTACGGTTTAATATTATTACATTTACTACGTAGAGAAATATACTGCGTTCGACCCACTAAGTTGCGAGTTACGTGATCCCATAAAACGGTTTTATACTTTACTGTAGACGTGGTCGAAACTATTTTAGATTACGGAATTTTTACTATTGTGCCGTTGCCAATAGATTCTCCTTTCCCATTTTAGGATATATTCTTGCTACATCTGGCATACAGTGAATTATTTATCTGTGGTTATCTTTAGCAGAAGCAGATTTTATTTGCGATAGAGTGATAACCTACATAACATACTTACATCGGTGCATCGCAGTTTTGTGTACAGCGTGTTGCGGCATTCCTGAATTTATCATTTGACCAAGAGACGAAACTTTTAACAGGACGTTTACCTGAAAATTGTCGGTTTTAAACCTTTAAAAATAGGGCGAAATTTGTCAGAAGGTAAAAATATTTCCGCTGTGCATTAAAATCCAAATAAATGGAATATTTGTGAACGTATCCGAAAACTAAAAACTAGTGACCGACCGAAGGTTCGGTTTCGGTTTCGGCAAGTTTCGACAAAAAAAATCTAGGCAGATTTCTGCCGAACCTTCGGCCGCACCGAAACTCGGTAAAAGATCTCAATAAATGGTAAATTTAGTCTTAAGAATGTTGTGATCGTAATATCGTAAACGCAATTTAAATTAAAATACTCAATTAATGAGGTCCTTCCTTTATAAATATACATAAGTGTTGATTATTGACAAATTTTTGTTCCATGAAGTAGTTAACATGTTTGTTAATTTTTAGTAACATTTAACATTTAATATTTTTTATTTCATTTAATACACATGTTAACTGTCTGTATAAATGTAAAAAATAAGTAATATTTTCAGTAAACAATAGATTTTTAACATGTCTAAAAAAGTTTCGGTTTTGGTTTCGGTCGAAACTGAGACAGGTACCGAAGATTCGGTTTTGGTTTCGGTAGAAAATCCTGTTTCGGTCGGACACTACTAATAACTGTATTAGGTTGTATTATTAGACATAACCATGTATTTTTTTATTGCAAATTTTAAAACGTTTTAAAAATGGCTCACCTTACGTTTTTTTCTAACTAAAATTACTAATAACGAAAAAATAAATAAAAACACTCTCATACTTTATTAGACAAATGAATTATAAACGTTATTTTTACCTCACTTTTTTGTTGTTTCATGTAAAGATAATTCTTTAAAAATTCACAAAGTTTCTTAATTTTTTGCAAATGGCGATCGGAAACTTTGGTTTCATAAAAATGCATTTGAATTGTTTTGTGATTAACTTTTAGATTTGAATATGTATTTTTTTCATGCAACAAGTTAGAATTTGCGAAGAAGACTCCGTGTATGAAAATAACAACCTTTAAAACTTTTGTTGTTTATTTCAATTATTATACCTTCCATTGTTACCAAGTAGGAAAATAACACGTATTGTACGTAATGCATCGTTGTTTTTCTTCCTTTGTTAACTTATATTTAGTCTACAATGTGGCTATTTCTTTATTCGCTCAATTCGATATGATCATAAGTGCTTTATGGACTGCTTGATTTTTTCTTTGATCTTTTTTTTAATACGGGTATTCCCAAACTTGAGTGAAAGAAAAGTCATAAGGTCGAGATTACCTGAAAAAGTTGACATTGTACGTAAATGCTTTGTTGATTTTTTGTGCTCTTTGATATGTCTGGAGATGATTGGGATTTCCTGGTACTTGGAACAAATATTACTATTTTGACGATGTTTTCTAAGCGTCGTGCTAGTGAGAGAGCTTTGAAATGGCTTTAGCCATGTTTATAAGGTACCTAACCAGATTTGAATAGTCATGGACTTCTGAGCCTTCCTCAAAAGCTTTTTCAAAACTAAGTCCTCAAAATTGTCATTATCAGAAAATAAGTCAATAATAACTGCCATAAAATAATGTAGGTACCCGTTATATTATCAGAGTGTACAAATGCGCTGGAAGCAAAATGGGGTCCTCAGGTATTGTGGGTTCAAATGATCTACCTAGAACCGCCTCAAACAGTTTGCTAATGCCTTCGAAGGGCGAAACAACTGTCACGCATACTAATAATTACACAGTAGAACTTGTTTATTTACAAACCCTTTTTTAAACGTTAAATGATAATATTATTGGATAAAAAAATACAAGCGTGTAGTTCACACCCGGCAGAAGTGAAACCCTCAGAAAACTAAAATAAACAAGAGTAGACCGAAGAGGAGACCGTTCATTCTATCTCATTCTCACGCAGGCTAAATCGTATAGATATACATATGTGTTTGTCTCTTTTTAGTGTCAGTGTTGTTTTAAGCTTTTTCGTTTCATCAAGTTTCAAATCACAACGGTGCTAAAGAAGTTTTCACCTAAAAAATCTGAGTGTGCAATTCACACGCGGTAGGAGTAAACCTTCAGAAAACTAAAGTAGACAACAGTGGGGAGGCCACGTAGCACCACTCAAAGACGAGACCGATTATACTATATCATTCTCTCGCAGACAAATCCTATTGATGTACACATGTGTTTGTCGTCTCTTTTTAGTTTCGCTATTTTTCGTTTCATCGAGTTTCAAATCACAACGGTGCTAAAGAAGTTTTCACTTCAAAAAACTTGAAATTAAAATGAATTTCTACAAGTAAACTTAGAAAAATGATTAGGTTAAAAATTGTTATCGAAATACCTACTACATATTATTTTGATTATTACTCTAGTTGCTAGAAAATGTGTATATCCTCATTTAAGTTTCTCATAACTCCGCGATAATAAGTGGAAAAGTAGCTATCCAGTATACCTAATTTATGATAATTTGCGCCGAAAGTACAAATAGCACGCGTTTCGTGCTTTACGGTGGCTATAAAAACTAATTCGCTCGTATTTCTACCAATAAAGAGCCAATGAACTCCAATTTTGTGCAATGGCGTATTCAGAATTCGCCGAAGACAAAACTTAAATATTTTACTGCGAAAAGTAAAATTATCTGATTCGGAGGATTTTATCTGTTTTTGTTGCATTCGATGTTTATTTAATAAAAATGATCTTTTTTGAATTGTTAATTTTTTGTCTTTAAATTATTCTTAGATTTTGTTTTATTATGTATGCACGGTGTCCGGAAACTAGTGATACAAATTGGTGGGGATATACATCACTAACTTTTTTCGATCTCAGCATTTCTATTTTTTTTTTCTGAAACTATTAGGCCAGGACTTACACTTCTACTAGGTTGAGAGCTTTTGTTCTGTGTGCATAACGTCCCCTATTGGTAGGGTTGCCGTCTCTTAAATTTGGCAACCAGGACAAGATGCGTGAAACCCCGGATTTTAGGACCCAGAACCCGGACATGTCAACAGGTTTTTTTAAACATAGTCAGTGTAATAAAAAACAGTTGAAAATGTCATAAAACACCTATTTATTTATTTTCAAATTAAATTTAGTCATCTTTTATCATCATTTTAAATGTATCTAACAAAACAGAATCTTATTACAGTTTGTTACAAATTGTTTTAATAATCAGTTAGAATATTTATTATTCTTAAAATAAAACACAAATTATTAACATACTCTGTCATGAAAACAAAACCTTGTTAAAATATTAAGCCTAACAAAATTAAATTAAATTTTTAAACAATAAACTTAAAAGTACTGAGACCTTTTTAGTATTCAGTCTTACAATTTTTGAGTTAACTCTTTTAACTCAATAATAATTATAACTTTAAATTTTTATCAGCTGCCATTTAAACAACAAAATATCTCTTAACATAATATGAACTAAATTCAGTCTTTTTAAATCTTAAGCAACAAAACTGAAACTTTTTAAAGTTTAGACTTACAGCAATGTAAGTTACATTATTATGTTTTTTTAAGCATAAAATAACCAAAAACTATACTCATTTATATCACCTTAAAGTTTTAATCAACAGCCATATTGTAAATTTCTTTTACGTAATAAAAACAATCACAACTCTACAAAAATGAAAAGAAATTATTGCACTCATTAGTACATTATTTTATTATCTAACTATTAAAGATTTTTCCTCAGCCTCTCGCCTTTTTTACTTTTCAGTTTTTTTTTGTATTTATTACTCTTTCCGGTAGTGTTTAAAATATCTTCCCTTTTTAAAAGGAATTTGTAAAAATCAATGCGGCTGTATTCTTGGAAATTTAATTTAATTTTTATTAAAAATAAATGAAACGATGTTACTTTGTTTGAACTACTTTTATATTTGTTTAAGGCCGACCGGTTTCAGAACGACCGTTCCTTCCTCAGGGCAAACTTATACGTTTGACTTTAAATCATTTTTTTTAAACCCGGACATCAAATGAAACGCCGCCCCGACGCTCCCCGGACGCCCTCTAAACTAGGACAAATCCGGGGAAACCCGGACGGATGGCAACCCTACCTATTGGTTATGTTGTGAGGCTGAAGGTTGTGGGGAAAGCAAGGAGAGAAGGAGGAAGAGGAATGTAATTAGTATAGTATACTTATAAATAAATAAATAAAATGTAAAAAAAGGTATCTGGCTATTCAGATCAGGTCAACAAACACGACCAAAGCTATTTCACACAACATTTCGATAATGGTGGCCTTTCAACAAGGCGAGGATGTGTTCTGTTCAATATCTCTATCTTATTTATAGCCACTCACTATTAAACTTTATCTCTTGGGGTTTTTCCTGTTGTATTTTTTAATTTAGCCAATAATTTTCGTCAAAGCTCAGTGCCGGGAAATACCCATTCTAATTGCAGATAACCTAATTAATAATGTACATACACATATTGTTTTAGACAATATTATTACTTACAACATTCCATAACTAATGGAATTATATTTGTTTTTTTTTTTATTCAATGCTAATGGAAAATGATAAAAAAGTAATAATTTTTTTGCAAATCGTAATACAAAAGTTCGAAAAGGGAACATCAGAGGCGTTAGTAGGTACATGCCTAAGAACAGCGGTTATTTATTTGAAAACATGTTCCAATTATCTTTAAAAAGATATATATGTAAATAAAATATTGTTAATTTAAAATCAATGTAATTTATAGAATAGCCGACCGAATGCGGAGAAATAATTATTATTATGAAGATCTTGTGTAAACCCCACAAAAAAATATAACCCTTTTATTTGGACACTAATAAAAAAATGACATATATTAGGAATAGGAGGTGAATGTTGATTTATATGAAAATGGTGCCACAAGCAATTTTCTATATAATATTATTGAAGATGTAAAAAAATTTTATAATTTTTTTTTTAAATTCGCATAAATAAGATGCTCCAATATTTAATTTATTTTTTAATGTGAATATCTACCGCTCAAGAGTCCCAACTCCTTCCAATTCCGGCTATTTGTAGTCAATGGAATGGAGGGGGAAGGAGACGGGTAGACTAAGGTTTGGAAAGTACCTAGATATTCAGATCTGGTCACCAAACATAGCTAAAGCCATTTTAAACAACGCTTCGACTGGTGATGTTTCACTAGGGCGGATACTAAAGATATCACCTCTACTACCACTCTATGTGACTTTAACCGCAAGGTTGTTCCATCATCAAGCTTTGAAATATCTGTTTAATTTAATTGCCGGCAACCTGGGCGTTTATTGTGATAAATATGATACAGCAATTCGGTACATTATCTACCTCGGTAATAATATGAAAATTTTAATAGTTATAAAAAAAGAATATTAGATAATTTGAAGTCAGAGTACATAAAATAAACATGAAAATACAAAAGTAAATACGTCAGTATTAAAAAAAAACACTGCTTGATAGCTGTCATGAATTGAAATTTTAAACCAAAAAAACCTTAAAATTCGGCCTAAACTCTATCGTAGAATTTTTTCAGACTCAAATTTCGCTATCATAATCTAACTCTGTTTTCGCAGAATTTTGTTATTATTCTAAAATATATGTTTTGTCAGTTTAGCTTACCAGACATTTTTTTTGTTTAATAATGCAATAATACCATATTTTGTGCAAAGAAACTATTTTTATTTTTACAGCAAACCAGTTTTTTTTAAACTTTTTATGTGAATACTGCACAAGAGTCCCAACTACTCGAGTTGAGTGAGACTATGACATCCCCAGTTGGGGTATGTTGTGAGGCTGAAGGTAGTGGGGAGGGGAAGGAGATAGGGAAGAGGAAGGTGGGGAAGTACCTGGCTATTCAGATCTGGTCACCAAACATGGCTAAAGCCATTTCAAGCAACGTTTCAATTCTGAATAGTGGTCTTACACCAGGGCAATACTGAGAGTATCTATCGCTGTGGAACATGCTGCAAATATACTATATATTATTTTAAATTAATAAATTGTGAAATAACACAAATTAATCAAATAAAATTAATTTGCCATGTCGGGATTCGATCCCGCGACCTTCGGATTGCGAGTCAAGAGCCTTACCGCTGGTCTACGCCGGCCGTCTCCGGTTGTGATCTACTCAAGATTTCTTAAGGAATAATAATTTAATTGTTGTCGTTTGTTTTCAGTATTGCTGAGCGAAGACATAGAGAATGACAACCTGGAAAACAAGACGCTGAAGATCACGGACTTTGGACTAGCGCGGGAAGTCTACAAGACCACTCCAATGTCTGCGGCGGGGACCTACGCGTGGATGCCTCCAGAGGTCATTATAGCATTATACATTCCTAATTTTTAATTTTTTTTTTCTTTTATGTGGCAACTAACTAAAAAATGCCAAATGTACACTAACAATTACAAAATAGGCAAATACATATCGACACTGGAAGGGTAAAATGGCTTAAGAAATCAAAAAAAAAAGTTTTCTAGAATTTTCCACATGTTCTGGGAAATTTGATTTGATGAACGAACTCAAGCCCAAACAAACAATATAGTTTATTGTGTAGGTTCATCTTGAATATCGCAGATGTATGGGGTTTTAGCCATTTTTCCTAATGACAAAAAAAAGCTCTAATATGCGAACATGGAAAAAGTGCCACTTTAAGGGGAACGTATTCGCGGCCCATTTGTGCCCGTTTCATACAAATCTTAGATTTGGATTTTAGAATGTATTTTTTGGGAAGTAATTTTAATATATAAACTACTAGTTTTTATTCCGCTGTAAATAGGTATTTTGTATTTTTAATTTACACCCATCAAAATGATTTTTTTTTATGAGTTTTTATTTTTTATTTTATATTTCAACACATTTTTATGATAAATATGGTAAAATAATTTTTTTATTGTTTTGCATTCACTCACAAATAATTGCCCAAATCGCCTCTGAAATCCAGAAACATTAAAGTTTTTAATGGCCTATATCTTATAATTTAAAGCAAAAATAAATAAAGTACCTCACATCCTAACTAGATATTTGATATACCTTTTGATTACAAAAATAATTTTTTAGTTTGGTTGGGTATTTTGATCTAAAATCCAAATCTAAGATTTGTATGAAACGGGCAGAAATGGGCCGCGCATGCGTTCCTCTTAAGAGGGAATAACCAGACACAACCGAAAATATGTCATTTTTAAATCAAATTCTAGACGTACCGACTCTTTTCCACAAAAAAGTATAAATTGATTTCGAAAGATTGTTCTTTTATCTAGTAAAGCTATACATATTTTAAATTTTGAAAAAATATGCTTAATTTTAGTATAATAAAATTTCACCGTAGGTAGATTTGTTAAATTTTTAAACAAGATTTTGTATTATACAACATATATTTCAAATCGTATACATCAATTAATTGTCTAGGAAAGCTACTTTTCAGAATTTAAATTTTAGTTCAAATAAAATCATTACAAAAATGATCCGCCCACGTGTTTTGTGACGAAAATACTATGGTTTGTCTATTTATTTACTTGCATAGTAAAATATTTCAGATTTTTTTACTTCAAAAAATAATTACAAAAAGTAATGAATAGTTTTATCATCACTCGTTTGAGCATTTCAAAATGTAGGTATGTATACTCGTATATCAAAAGCGAATTTTGAATCAGATAAAATCAATATTGAGTTATTATTTAAAAATGCCGACACGGAGAATAATTAATCTCTCTCATCAGAACCGCCCTGTACAGTTCCACGGGTATGATCGCAAGACCAACTTTCAATGAAATTTGAATTCTTGGCCGCTGGTTATTGCCCCTAGCAACATTTCTAATATGAACATGGTGTTTCTCACCAAACCCACAACCTCAACCTTCAGGGCCAAGAAGCCTACCGATGAGATCATCTATTCCTCATTTATATAGCGAGATAGACTGGATAGAATGGATCCGGTAAATTGTATTTTTCTGTTTCTGTACTGTGTACACAAGCCAGAGAATATTTCATTTTTTGCCGTTCGGGCGATGTAGTAAAGTCGGTAAGAAAGGCGATGTAATGTAAGCATAGATAATGTAATTGAAACCAAGGGAGCGTGGCACCGAAACATGCCGATTATGATCAATGGATCAGCATGGACTATCAAAGCGGTTTAGGCAATGAAAGTTATGCTTTTGGTGTGTAGGTAGAAACGAAGACAAGGCACCGCTGTGTGTAGATGCATTTTGCCGTACTATGGGTGTTGGATATTGGCGACACTTTCGTGCGCACAATTTTATATTATTTAATAATTGATTCATGGCCCATCTCCCTGTTTCTATTATCTATGATTGTAAATTCTACCATGACGAACCGGGCAACTACTCAATTTGGAGAGAACTGGTAGAACCACTAACAAAAAAAAATTGGATAGAGCCTAAGAATTCACAATAAATTGTACAGCGCCCTTGAAGTGATTTTTCACTGAAACAGCGCTCTACAAATTATCCACTTATTATTATTATTATTAGAAAGATGCATGCAGTTGTTAGGAAGTGAAAAACACCAATAAACGCAGGAAATGTGAAAAGGATGAAGAGACTCCAACTCACCTACGACGCCAACGTCCCTCTCTGTAGGGAAAAAGCTCGGTTACCTGGGAAGACACATTGAGGATCCAGAAGGTATAGCCGCATATCCATTGACAACCCTGGTGAACTTTATAAAACGGACCGGGTTACTATTAAAGAAATTAGGTAAAATAGGAGATAGCACAATGGGCCTACGGCGTAAGTGCTCACGGGAACTATATGTGAACCTATTTTTAACTAACTCCATGTAAATTTTTTCCTTTGTATTATTGTAGGTCATCAAAAAATCAACATTCTCCCGCGCATCCGACGTCTGGTCTTACGGCGTTCTGCTGTGGGAACTGCTAACCGGCGAGACACCGTACCGAGGCATAGACGCGCTGGCCGTGGCCTACGGTGTGGCAGTCAACAAGCTGACGCTACCCATACCTAGCACCTGTCCCAAGGAGTGGCGGGACTTGATGGAAGGTAAGTTTTTGTTCAGCGTATTAATTATCACGAGTCATCACTAAGTGGATATAAGCCTTCAGTTTATGATGTCACTCACCCATCGGAAGCTTTTAAGAAAAAATGTATAAGTACAAGAGTTCCAGCTGTCCATAGCCGCTGGGTCTACGTATGTAGCAAGGTTTCCCAACCAGTCGATTGCAGAGAAAAAATTTCTCTATTCCAATAAATTCGTATTGTGAATTTTAAAAATACGTATTATTTACATATTTTAAATTTTTCAATTTATTAAAACTAAATTATTATTAATTACATATCATTCTTATTCCAGCTTGTTGGCAATCCAATCCTCACGATCGACCTACTTTCGAGGAAATTCTCGAAGACCTGGAGCACATCAGAACTTCAGAGTTTACGATGGGACCACACGAATCATTCCATACGATGCAAGATGATTGGAGAATCGAGATTGAAGAGGTGCTGCTCGATCTTAGGAGAAAAGAAAAGGTACATTTTGTTCAATATTTATACGTACTTGAAAATTTTTCATTCTGTAATATTATGTTATTAAAGTGAAAACTTTTTTTAGCACGCTTGTGATTTGAAACTTGATGAAACGAAAAATAGCAACACTAAAAAGAGACAATCACATACATCTATAGGATTAGCCTGCGAGAGAATGAGATAATATAATTGGTCTCCTCTTTGTGCGGTGCTTCATAGTCTCTCCACTCTTGTTTACTTTAGTTTTCTGAAGGCTCCACTTCTACCGCATGTGAATTGCACAATCTGATTTTTTATTGTAAAAGACACAATAACCCTTTAATTACAGAATTAGTGGTGGACAACCATTTATCTACCTATTTCGAGTTTATTTTAGAATTAGCCTGGAGAATAATGAAGCATAATATATATACTACATTTTTTTCTTCAATTATAAATCAAGGGCGGATCCAGGATTTTTTTCTGGGGGGGGCACAAGGGGCGGACGGGCAAAAAAATCAACAATTACTGTTAAGATATTTTTTCCTTAGGGGGTGCACAAGGGGCGGACGGGCAAAAAAAACAATTGCTGTTTGGATTTTTTTGCTGCGGGGTGCACAAGGGGCGGACGGGCAATAAAAACAACAATTACTGTTAGGATTTTCTTCTGCTGGGGGCACAAGTGGCGGACGGGCAAAAAAATCAACAATTACTGTTAGCATTTTTTTCTGCGGGGGCACAAGTGGCGGACGGGCAAAAAAATCAACAATTACTGTTAGGAATTTTTTTCTGGGGGGGGCACAAGGGGCGGACGGACGCGCAAAAATATCAACAATTACTGTTAGGATTTTTTTCTGGGCGGGCACAAGGGGCGGACGGGCAAAGCATTCAACAATTACTGTTAGGAATAAACTTGAAGTATCATACTTCAAGTTTATTTCTACAAGTTGAAGTATGTATAGGAAGGTTTATGAAAGTGTCAAAACGATTGAAAAATGAAATGTTCAATAAAGGCAGTTTTAGCTTCTAAGTATGTTCTATTATGGAATCTTCACAGTACATAAAAAACGTCTGGGGGGGCACGTGCCCCCGTGCCCCCCCCCCCCCCCCCCATAAACCGCCCTTGTTATGAATTATACATCAGAAACTCATAGTACAGATGAATCTATAACCCATTTGGAGTCGATTTTCTGGCACTTTTTTTTGATTTGAGCTTTTGTTTTCGAGTATAGTTTGAAGTTGGAATTGTTTAGCTAAAATTTGAAAGTCAGTCGTTGAGAGTTAATTTCAGCTGTTTAAGTCGTTTATAGAGTGTCGAAGAGTAGACCTGACTCAAATTTTTTCAACACTTTAATTGCCAAAAAAAGTTTTTAAAAGAACAAAAAATCAAAATGCTTGTATCGAAAAAATGTTTTTTTTTTTAGTTTTCTTTGTGGTGTCGATTCATTAGTTTCCCACTTGTATCACGATTTTCCGGACACCATGTATAAAATATATGCCGATGTAGACTTGAAACCTTGTTCCTTTGGTTCAGGGGGGTGAGGGGATCTCGCATTTGACAGCCGAATATTAGCTAAAAGTACCCATCTGTTTGGCATTGTTTTTTGGCAGTAAGGCAACACACAACACAAAAGCATTTCAATATGGGCACACATCAAATCCCCTCAATGGTTTTAAGGCAGTTTTATGTCATCTAAATACATAAATGAAAAATATCTATGCATTTATTTATCTATGCTACTGTACAGTGGGAAAATAACTTATGGTTCTTTTGTATTGCCACTTACCGCTGATGGAACAAGGTGTAATATAGTGTATGATTTGTTGATTTTCACTTATACTTCGAGATATTAATAATTAGTAAGGTTTTTTTTGGTACTTTCTCATGATGTTATTTATGGCATTTTCTGCTTTACACGCAACCAGGCCTGTAAATCATTTGAAGAGGTTTGTAATGATGACATACTAATGCAATCAGTGGAATTTAGACACCCTTTTACAGCTTATTTATTATTTCCTGCAAGTCGACTCACCTGAGTGTGAAAAGATCATTTTATTATTTGCTGTAAATATTCCTTTTTATTTTACCAATATAAAAAAATGATATTTATTACCCTCCACTTCATTCAGATTACACGTCATATTTTTTTAATTTTTAATTTTTTGGAAGCACTTTAAATTCTTCTGGATCATGCCGATTTTCTTTCAGTCCGTCCTTTAGATTTTCCTATCCTTATACATAATATAATGTTAATAGATTCAATTTGTATCATCAGTATGTTAATCTAGTGGCCATACTTTTATTGTTTAAAGACTCTTGTTCAAATAAAAGCCTGCTGTTAAGGGAGGGGGGTAAAGTTTTAAAACTGCATTTTTTTAATGTACAACATGTCGAGAGTATTGTGTCAAAATTTCAACTAAATCGGAGCAAAACTAACGAAGATACAGCGTTCCAAGCGAACGGCCCTCATGCTCAATTTTTTCGAGTATGAAAAAATTTTAAATCAATTTTCTTGCAAACAAATTTTCGAAGTTCGTGAACATCATAACTCAAAATCTACTTGACCGATCCTTTTGAAATTTTATACACCATTTCTATTCATAAATCAACAGGTAATCAGAGGGAGTTTTTTTTTTAAACATTTTTTTCCATTTTATAATAACAAATTCACCGAAAGGTCAAAAGACCTCCACAACCAGTCTCTCTCGATCCGGCCCGCCATACAGAAGGTGGACAGACACATCGGCCGCTAAGATTTTGACACACCTCACCCCATGAACCCGGGCATCCCTGCTAAGTCACCAAACATAACGAAGCACTTGGGGTGACCTATGGTAGAGGTGTTGGTTATCCAATAAATGGTTCCCGGGGCGGCAGTACCCATACCCACCTCCCAAAATCTATCTGTATTCTACGCAGACATCGTACCCCAGATTGGGGATGCCATGGTCCCACTAGTCTGGGGTCTGGGCAGTTGGGACTATTGCATAATACCAAGCGCACACAGATGACTTGTCATTTTCTTCACTGTTTCAAAATCGATTACAGTTTGTGGAGGTACACTCACGTAGCGTTATGATTTTGAATCTGTTGCCGTGATAAAAGACACCCTTGCACGCCTGGTGTAACCACTGCCATCTCAACATGTCAATAATCTGCGCTTGTTTGGTTCCAGGAGCTGAGGTGTCGCGAGGAGGAGCTGACGCGAGCCCAGCTGCAGCAGAGACTCCACGAAGAGTCGCTGCAGCAGCGGGAGCGCATGCTCGCCGAGAGGGAGATGGACCTGGTAGAGCGGGAGCTGCACATCATGATAGCCCAAAGCCAGCCGCCGCAGCCCAACAAGAGAAAAGGTAAACCAATCCATTCACATACTCACCTTCATTTCACTCTCAGTGTTTTAAATTGTTCTCTTGTAATTATGGTTAAATTAGCATAACAGTTACATAACATTACTCCATGGTCGAGCATCTAAGGTCTTTCTCCCTTGTGTTATTTACTTCGTTTGTATTAATTGATTGAAAATAATATATTAGGGAACGTACCCAAACTACGTGACCAACTTTTTGCAATTTTTAACCCCCCCCCCCCCCCCCGGTGACCAAAATCCTAAGCAACCTGCCGCTCATTTGTATGGAGCGTGACCTTTTGAAGACCCCCCCCCCCCCCTAAAAGTGTCACGTAGTATGGGTACGTTCCCTTAGGTCCTTACATATGGAATTGGCGTTTTGCCGTACTGGCAACTTTGATCTCAAATATCTTCTCTTTGGTTAGGAATTCCAAATTCAAATTTATACAGCTATTTACTCATGTATTTGTGTTTCGAAAATTATAATTCATTTGTTTTTTCCTTAATTGTTTTTTTTCTTTGCGTCACTTAGTTTACAAAATGGAAAACTTGAAATATCGCGTTATTTACGAGTACGAGTTCCACCGTGGCACCAGTGCTGCAGAAACGGCTCGAAGGATTGATGATGTGTATGGCGACGGTGCCGCAAAAGAAAACAGTGCATTTTTGGTTCCAACATTTTCGTTCTGGAAATTTCGACCTGCAGAACAAGCCCCGTGGACGGCCGGAGACCAAAGTTGATAATGAAGAATTGAAGGCTATTTTGGAAGCGGATCCATCGCAAATCACGTCCGAGTTAGCTGCAGGCTGCGGTGTTAGTGATAAAACTGTTTTAATCCACTTGAAGCAAATTGGGAAGGTGAAAAAGCTTGAAAGGAGGGTGCCTCACGAATTGAGTGAAGCAAATCAACAAACGCGCGTTAGAACGCTAGGCCACACACTGCACAATAGACGGCTACCAAATTAGAGGAGCTTCAATTGGAATGTCTAAGACATCCACCGTACTCTCCGGACCTTGCCCCAACAGATTACCATTTTTTTCGAAATTTGGATAACTTCTTGCAAGGGAAAAAATTCAACTCCGATGAAGCAGTCCAAACCGCCTTCATAGATTTTATTGATTCCCGTCCGAATGGTTTTTTTAGTAAAGGGATCGATGAACTACCTATGAGATAGCAAAAGTGCATAGATAGCAATGGTACATACTTTGATTAAATAAATATATTATATTAAAAAAAAATCGACTTTATGTTCCTCCCATACAAAATGCCAATTTCATATGTAAGGACCTAATATTATTGTGCATTTGCGGCACATTAAATAGTGGAAGATACTCGCAGTATCATGCTGGTGAAATTCCACTATTCAGAATCGAAACATTGCTTAAGCCATGTTTGTGACTAGATCTGTACAGCCAGGTACTTCTCATTTTCCTCTTACACATCTCCTTCCCTTCCCCACTACCTTCAGTATAACAACATACCTCAATTGGGGATGCCTTCAGTCCCAGGAGCCGTTAGAACTATATACTTTTTTTAAATAAAGTTTTTTTCTCAATTTTTTCATCCATTTTCAATTTTCATAACATGAACACCACAACCTAGTTGCGCTATCTCTTGGGCCCGCTAGCAACCAATTTCAGAGAAATGCGTGTGTGTGCGTGAGTGCCACCAAAAGTTGACAGAATGCATTGTTATCAACAACTAGTTTATCTGCCGAGTTTGCTCTATCACATGTCGGGAAGTGGGTTAATTTCTACTTTTAAGATTTGCATTCAAGAAAATAAAATCGAAATTAAAATAGATGTTTAAAAAATTATGATGACTGTAGTCACCCTAAATTAATTGCCATTACAATTTGGGAGACGGGCATGGGCACTGCTGCCCCGGGATTTGTTAATTGGATAACCAACACCCCTGCCTATAGGTCATCTACTTAGTAGAGTTGAGGTTTGTCTAGGCCTTGGCAGCAGATGCGTTTGCTCGGGAGAGACTGGTGGAGGGAGACCTTTTGACTCTGCAGCCGGACTCTCTCGACCCGCAGTGGGAGAGGTGGAGCCTTGCACTGCAGTGGGAGGGGTGGATTCGCGTGTCCATCGCATTGGCCCCAGATTCCTATCAACAGATTTTGACGGCCGGCGTAGTCCAGTGGTAAAGTTCTTGACTAGCACTCCGAAGGTCGCGGGATCGAATCCCGGCGTGGCAAATAAACTTTATTTGATTAATTTGTGTTATTTCACAATTATTCATTTAAAAAATAATATAGTATATTTGCTGCACGTTCCAGAGTGGAAGATACTCTCAGTATCGCCCTGGCGTGAGACCACCATTCAGAATTGAAATGTTGCTTAAAATGGCTTTAGCCGTGTTTGGTGACCAGATCTGAATAGCCAGGTACTTCTTCACCTTCCTCTTCCCTATCTCCTTCCCCTCCCCACTACCGTCAGCCTCACAACATACCCCAATTGGGGATGCCATAGTCCCACTGGCTCCAGACGGGAGCAGTTGGGACTCTTGTGCGGTATTTATGTAAAAAAAAAAAAAAAATACTTCGTATCTTTTCCTTCCCAGAACTTCCTCTCCTGCCTTTCACTAAAAAGACCCTCTACACAGCATCCCGAAAGATGACATTGGCTCAGAGAGAATTTTTTTCCTCACGGCTTCCTGTGTAGAGCTAATGTAAAAAAAAAATCACCAAAAATTTTTTATTTCAAAAAATTAATTCCAGGCAAATTCAGCCGCGGGCGTCTGCGCCTCCTGAAGAAGGAGCAGGGATCCGCCATCTCGCTGCCATCAGACTTCCGCCACACCATCACAGTGCAGCAGCTGCAGGGCAAGGGGGCGCTGATCAAGAGCGTGGGCACCCCGCCCGGCTCTCCCAGCATCCTCAGGGCCATTGCACGTTGGTCACCATACTTCTTATTTCTTCATCTCATCTCATTATCTCCACACACTCATGTATCGTCTCAAACATACACTTCTGTTGACCATCACTTTTCATGACACGGTTCTCGACGTGACCAGACTCTTAAGAGGGCTTGGTTAGACTTAACCGGAAATTTGTCATTTTTAAACCAATTTATAGAACTTACGAAACATTTTTACAAAAAAACATAAATTAATTTCGAAAGATTGTTGTTTTATCTGGTAAAGCGATGTTTTGTACAAATTTTCTTACTAAGAAAAAAGTTATACTGTTGGTCGATGCCCAGATTTATTAATTTTCAAACCAGAAATATTATTATACAAGACAGAATTCATACCATGTAATCATACAGTATTATAAATCAATACATTATCAG
Source organism: Limnephilus marmoratus (assembly GCA_917880885.1). Lineage (NCBI taxonomy): Eukaryota > Metazoa > Arthropoda > Insecta > Trichoptera > Limnephilidae > Limnephilus > Limnephilus marmoratus. Next base: position 25,808,197 of record OU862917.1, on the reverse strand, counting down.
GTAATGCCATGTTTGAAACTTTTAATTTTAGTTCAAATAAAATCATTAAAAATAAAATCCCGGCACGTGTTTTTACCAGCTCGAGTTTGGTCATCTTTATAGCAGCCGAAAACATAAGTTCCAAGCCAATTCATATCGGCCCGAACTGCGGCCAAGGGAGGACATCTCTTTGACTGGCAAAACTTTGATGTTATCATTTCGGTAAAATTGGTCTCATAAGAAAATTTTCACCATGAAATACACGTCCCAACATCAAAAAACTTATTTGAATTTTGAAAAAAAAACCAAGATTTTAGTGTTTCACCCAGACGCGAGCGATAGTAGGATAAGAATGGAATCAATCTAGTTTTAAAAAAGTCCGTTTGCGAGTGCTGGTGACAAAATCGAAATTCTGGTTCTGGACCCGACTCTTGACATGACCAAACATGACTTAACATGAACCAAATATTGGCATGACCTGACTTAACATGACCCGATTCTTGATATGACTAAACTCTTGACATAAGCCAAGTCTGATGTATTTATCTATTGAAATGAACGGATTTTCGATATATCCCGGCTCTAAATAAAACCCGACTCGTTACTTGATACGATTTTTGACATGACCCGACTCTTGATATAACCAGACTCTCGACACATACCTAATCTTGACAAGGCCCGACTATTGATATGACCAGACTCTTGACGTTAACTGACATCTGACATGAGTCGATTAGAAATCTATAGTGTTTATAAAACTGTCCATGTTCCATCAAAAGAAAAATAAATCAATTAACCCTTTTTTTCATAAATGTTGGAATTTATTTTCCTTGCGCTTTTCTTGGGACTTGTACAGCTCTCGCTAACCTCTATGGACTGCCAGCTCCTGGTAAAGACACAGCTGAGGGTGAACTATTTTTATTACGTATTTCAGCATATTGCTTGCCATATATTCCAATTGGGAATGTACGGCAAGCGATATGCCGAAATACGCCATCCCACGCATATTACAGCTGTGTGTGAACATGCTCTTATGTGCAAAATTCACAAATAGATTCACATATATAGATCTGCTCAGGGAATCTGTCCGTCGCAGGAACACAAGGGCGGATCTGTCTTAATTGTTTGTTAGTGCTTGTGTCCAATAAATCAAGTTTTTTAGAGTTTCTCAGAGCATGTGGCAAACTCTAGAAAACTTGATTTGATGTACGCAAGCACAAACAAACAATATAGCTTATTGTATAGGTTTATCTTTAATGGCACAGCTGTATGGCGTTTTAGCCATTTTTCCTTTCCAGCGATGATGTAATATAAAAGGTACCCACCGCAAATCTCGTTTAACTTTTTTTCAATAACCTATCCCCACTTGAAGTTAGCTGTACAGATTATTGATATTTTTTGTGTAAATTTACAGTGCCGGATGGTGTGAAGGGCAAGACGTGGGGCCCCTCCACGCTTCACCAGCGCGAGCGCGGCCACCTCACGGCGCTGCGGCCCGTCCACCACCACCCCCACTTCAGCAAGAGCGCCCCCAATCTGCCTCCCGCGCAGCCCCCCAGCCTCGCTCCCATAGGTAACCCCTACCCAGACCAACATAACGTGTCCATCATATCCAATGACTCGGCCGTCTCCAATCTGTCTTACAACACGTCGGCCCTGTCCTCTCTGCAGGACAGTAGGCTGGTCGTGACGCGCTACCCACCCATCCGCGATCATTCCATTCCGGCGCCAGCCTATTCGCAACACTCCCACGCTCACAGCAGGAGTATCAATGATTTGACCACCAACCATTACGATACCGTCTTCTCTACCGACAGCTTTGTGATTGCCAAGCAGTCGGGCGAGTCGGCGTACGATGATGTGGTTTCCAAGCGCAAAGCTTCTCCCGAGGGGAAGAAACCCAGCATCATGAAGAGCATCCAATCCTTGTTGGACGATGTTCGGTCCGCGGTCAAATCTGCCAGCTCTGTTTCTGTGAATCAGGAAAAGTGCGGCCTTATAAGTGACAATAATTAGTTCTGTCATAACCCCCATTCATGGTTCGCAATGCATTTGCACTGTTTTAGGAAGCAACCCTTCCAGGTGTAATTTATTTACAATTATAAAGTAGAAATTATAGACTTTAGAATATAGTTAATGTTATGTAAATTTCCATTTTACTTTTTTTAACGCTCACAATCAGGGGTTTCCGATGAAAATCTTCAGTATTTGTGTAAGTAGACCGATGATTTTTTCTATGTAATCAATTTATAAATCCGTACTATCATCTAAGACCTTTTGCATAGCACTTAACTTTTTTTACATTATGATTTTACTATGATTTGTTTTTTTTTTAATTCCTTTGATATGTTTAAACCTTATCATGTACATTTTGATAAAGCATTTATTTTTGTTAGTGATTTTGAAATCTTGCGTTGGTCATTGGTGGTGAAAGGTTTTAAATTCCAAATAATGACGAGCTTACGAACAACAAATACATAACACTAATCAGCAAAACTATTCTCCCCGCTAGCAGTGACCAGCGTACTTTTGGATTCACTCTCTGGAGGGTGGTTTAATTTAACCTTAAACAAATACTTAATTAACCTCTGGGGAAATTATAACATCTTTCACTGTGTTATATACATAATATTCCCCTGTTATTATATTTATTTCTGTAACAAAAAAATAACAATACGTAACCTGAAAACAAAATGCTATTGTAATATTTTTGGTGACGGTTTAAAAAAATACAAAAAGAATAACAACCACCCTCTAAAGATTTTTAGTGTAATGTTAATCTATGTAAATGCTTTTATTACTTTCCTATTTATTTGGTTTATGAAATAATTTTAAAAAATGTTTTATTTTTATCTAAATAATTAGATTTGTTTTGCTAATTTCTAAGGCACATTTCCGTACTATTATTTTTAGGCACCAGACTACTATCCTTTCCGTATATAATATTTTTTATTTTACACATTCCTTTTTTGTAATGACATCAGTTCTACTTATGTTTGAACTTTTTCCAATTAAAATTGAAGACATTCTCTTTCATGAAATTGATAATGACTTGTTTTACTACAAATTTCCACGGCAATTCCATTTAGACAATGTAATGTTTTTTAAGTACTTTAGTTAGTTGTTAATGTGGAATGTGACTTTTCTCCCATTTACTGTAGATAATTTAGATTGAGTCCATTTCACGCATGGTTTACGTATACCTACATATTATATTATGTTCTTGTCTGTTGAAAAGCATTCTCCTCACTTGTCATGCTATTTATTTTACCCTACTTGCTTATACAACACAATACATACTTCTGACAATTTTATTTATTGACAAATGTATGCGATGTGACCATATATTTCCCAAAAGGAAGAATAATTCCTTTCAAAAAACTCAAACACAAATTATTTTACTGTTGTTTTTTTGCAACCAACAACAAGCTCTGAAATATCTGGTCGCATTATAATATCTTGGATTTTCAATTTAAATCATGTTAAGCAACTGAAAGTATATACGTATTTTAAATTATTTTTTTCTTGTAATCCTTGCCATCTTGATGTTTTTTTGTGCAAAACTTAGTATTTTTTGATAGAATACGGATGGAATCTATCTTTTTATATCACTATGTGATAATGCATTTTATTAGCAATTATAATCAATCTGCCATTTTTAAAAGAACACGCCGAAATTACTATGTTGAAAAAAAGATGCATGAATTTTTATTTTATGTAAATTTTTCACGAGTTTTCGAAAGTAGATTTAATTCAATTTGTGGATATTTTTTGATTGGATCAAAATTTGTTTTACTCGTAGCATTCCAGGTGAAAGGGAAGGCTTCTGATAATTTTCACCGTTCAAGTAACATTCATTTACAACATGTATTAATTTTGGAAATCCAAACAAAATGGTGGTGGCAGTTTAATAATGATTATTGATAGCTTTCCTAAGTTTTGCCTGTAGTTAAATTTACTTTTCCCTTTCCACAACATTCCTAGAAGTCGATTATATTAAAATCTGTATTCAGTTGGAGTTAATATTGGCAGGAAATCAGGAAGGAGCCATCCAGAGATGGCTCACTGGAAAGAGTTCTTGCACTCTTTTCTGGGTTCTTGTTCTCTTTCCCGAGATATTGTCATTATATCTATTCTATAATATGAGCTAAGAGTTAAGAGTTAAGATTGATTGACTATTTGCTGGAACCCTCATGTATTGATAAAAGACGGAACTTTTGTAGAGTTTTCTATTATAATATTGTTAAGTGCCTTGTTCGTCTTGGTACGAGAGACACGATAGTGTTAGACATGAATAGTGATAATTTTGTAGTACTTTTACTAGTTGTACTTTTTTATGATGCTTTTTAAGATGACACTTTTAATTTACATGATTCAATAAATTACTTGAGCTAAATGTTGTTCTTATTTTTGTTTGCATGTTTATTATTTTCTCTCCTTATATTATCCGAGTCAAATAACACAAAATAAACACGACGGAGGTTATTAATTAATAATTATTAACAATTAAAATGGTGGTGGATACAACATCAATAGTGCCCCTTCTATGTGGAACGTTTCCAGTGATATCAGATCTACTAGACTTTGCACTTTCGGGAAATTACTCTGCTTCTTTGGGTTTAGGGTGCTTAAAAATACATAATATTTTCAAAGATATGGAGTGGAAACTTGAACATATTGCGTGAGAATTATTTGAAAAGTAAGTATGTTTTATTATTTTTTATTTTTGTGCTTTACTTGTTTTTTTTTTGTACGACTATCAATCATTGATTGCAAATTGCAGTGCATGGTATATTTTTTCCATTTTTACAGTTTATCGATTTTTACTTGTTTTTGAAGTGCTGCATTAGATTTAGTGAAGTGTTTTGTTTTGTTGTATTTTTTGTAGACATTGCACATTTTGTATATGTACATATTTTTCTTCCATCAGTCATTAATTTCTTCTACTTACACATGTTTTTGTGAAACAGACATTAAACAATCATCTTGGTTAATTTATTTAAAATGAAGAAGGGTTTGTTAGAAAGTGAAAGATGGTTGTTCCGAAGGTGAAGTGCTTATTCCTGGTTGTTTTCCTTTTAGACTATAATGAAGAATGGGGCCCCGAGTATCCACTGGGAGGAGTCACCAGGCAACATGTACCAATGCCCACATTGTATAATACTGAAGGTATAATCACTATACATTATAATACACATTCTCTACAATCTTTACTATATTCTATAATCTTTCATCTTAACTACAACACAGGAATCTATTTTCTGAAGCAGCAAAAACGCATTAATGGTAAGTTCTGGCATTAAGAAATGTATCTATATATTAAGTTAGGTAAGGAAACCTGAGACATCAGAATAGATGACTGGTGTTTTGCGTCACTCAATACTTGTACAAGTATTTGAATACATTATCTTAAATATTATGACATTTACAAAACAATTTCTGAATGCAAATTCCATGTGAACGCATCAATTTTCATCTGACAATATCATTTCAATGGTGAGCTATGGAACTGTGAAGTATTATTGTTTGTTACAAAAAATTTCCCACATGTAATCTGAAACACTCAAATTAGGTGTTGGCGCTGGTGTTGTTGGTTATCTTGCCATTTTGTTTTTCTTTATTCCTATGCAATGGTAAATTTGTTTTTTACAAAAGTTTAGTAATTATACGAGGGCGTCCATAAAATAAGGTGCTGCGGTCGCGAGGTACAATTTTACGCAAGATCTGGCAACACTGGCGTGCAGCCTAGTTTCCCTACTCCAAATCCTCACCACGCTGCAATCTCTGCGACACTTAGTCTCGTTGTGGCAGCCGTTCGCGATGGAGCTTCCGCTCGCCGCACCCGCCAGGTGTGAATTACGCTCTATAATTAGTTTTTTGTCCAAATAACAAAACCCTGGCAGAAATTCATTGATTTACGGTATGAGTGCGAAAACGTATGCAAATGGTGCAGATAATTTAAAAACTTGCCAGATGGCCATTGGTTTCAGATGAAAAAATTGCCAAAATGGAAAAAACAATGATTGCAGATCGACGGGTGATGATTCGGGAGCTCTGTGATATGATCCCTGATGTCAATAAGACCTCTATTGACAAGATTTTGAAAGAACATTTGGGAGACCACACAGTCTGCCCAAAGTGGGTCCCAAAATGCTCACAAAAAATAACGGGTTGACGATTCAACGGGCGGGCCGATGCCCGCGAATTCCTTGAGTTCTACGACATGGATGGCGAAGAATTCTTGGACTCAATTGTGACTGGAGATGAGACCCGGATACACTACATGACAACAGAGACAAAGGAACAATCCAGGTGGCGTTATTCAGATTCGCCGAAGCAAAGTTTAAAAACGAATTACAGAGCTTAACTCACACCTGGCGGGTGCAGCGAGTGGGAGCTCCATCGCGAACAGCTGCCACACCGAGACCAACCGTCACAGAGAGTGCAACGTGGTGGGTATTTGGCAAGGGGAAACCAGGTTACACGCCAGGGTTGCAGGATTGCGCATATACCTAATCGTTCCTCGAGACAGCAGCACCTTGGAGACCTTATTTCACAGAGAGCCCTCGTAGTAATTAAAATGTCTCAATGTCGTATTGTGTCTTTATACTCCTCGGGAATAGAGAATAGATTTCCGAGTAACGAACAGTTAGGAAAAAAGTGGATTGTACTTTAAAAATACATATATGTAAACTGCTCAAAAATTATCATATTTTTACAAACATTTTGTTCTGTCAGACTATGGTGATGCTTGTAGATTCTGTTATAACCGTGAGCACAGTCCAATTTGAGCAAAACACAATTTTAACCCCTCCGCAACGTAAGCAGATATATGCGTTAAAAATACGACAGCAGTCGAGTACAATAAGCGTGTTTACACGTCAGCGCATGTGTCTCCATAGAAACCGATATAACTCCGTTATTGTTTTAGTTACATCCGTAAAATAAAAAGTGAAATGTCGATAGTGAATCACGCTGCACATCTCTATTCAAGTTGTCCATAGAAATACATAAAAACAACATTCTGTCAGACGCGCAGTCTGACACATAATTTATCCCGCCAAATTTCCTACGGGTGCCCGACGTTGTTAATTTTTATTAAATATTTTTATATGAAATGATAAAAAAGTGAAATGATAAAAAAGTGTTTATTACACATTTATACAATAGAATAAGTATTGTTGTTTACATAATCTGTGATTTTAGTACCGTTTTCACATAAAAACATCACATGAGTCATTTTCACATTTTTTTAATGTTTGCATTCTAAATTTTAATATTTACAAATGTTAACATTTATTTGTAATATAATAATTCGAAAGCTTATTTTGTAACCTGTCTAAAACAGTTTTTACTATTTGGCTACGTTCAGAAATGTTTCATTTATAGAGCTTTATTTGTGAAGCGGTAATAATACAACAAAGTTTTCGTAAAAGACATTAAAAGTGCATATTGGCTATTTTCTGAGGGGTTAATAGCAATTTAAATTTAAATTGTTATTTCTGTTATAGGCTGACAATCCGAAAATAGCAAAACTTATTTTTTATCTTATATATACTGTTAAAAGTATGCGTGGTGGACACAAACGTTCATTGGAAAACAATCTGCGGTTATATACAAACAAGTCTTCCTTCCTAGACACTCCAACCACCATATAACAACTGTTTTCTTAAATACTTTTAACATTATCTTTAAAACCATACTCCAAAGCCCTCATATCAAGCACATGATATCCAACTTAGCGCCATATGTTTTGATCTTTCCAGATTACCTACCAGTGTTAAAAAAAAGTTAAAAGTTGAAACTCAAACAAATTTGGATAGTAAAACTAGAAACGTTATAAAACTGCCTAATTCAGAGAGATCAGTTTCAATGAATACATAAATACGCACAGCAAAAATGTTGCTAGGTAATAAAGAAAAGTTGTTTCAGGTTAAAAACAGGTTTTGAAATGAAATTTGAACTCTGTATAAAAAAAAAACCTCATCCATATTGAATTCACAACAAATGGCAGCGAAGCATAACTCAAATGTATCAAAAAAATCTAATTCTATTGTTTATAATTTTATGTTAAAACTAGTGGTTACCCGTGAAAATCACAAGATGTACAGGCAAATCATTTTAAAGAGCGCAAGTTTAAATGTATTTGTGCACACCGATAGTATTCAAACTGCATGTCAAAATGGTTCAAACTAGTTTGGAACACCCGCCCGCAGTCCTCTCGTACCCCGCAGTAGTCCTACGATACAGTTCATTACTAAACAATCTCTTTTTTCTGATTTGCATAGTTCAACTTTTAACCGGTCAAATGTCGGGCCATTTTGCGGAAATTCGCGGAACTTTACCAAAAAACACTAAAAAACCACCACTTTGAATTTTGAATTGAATGTTTTGTTGATAAATTTTGAGCTATTGTATATTTTATTGACTGAAACACGTTCACAACACAATAAACTATCTACTAAAACCACATTACTTGCATTTATTACGTAAATTAATAGGTTTTACGACGTTTTATTCACGATACACGCATTTATTGCGACCGTTAAATTCATGGCAAATTATGACAGCGCATTGTCATGGATGAAATCGTTTTAAAAATATTCCAGGGTGACTAGGTGAATGAGACTTTTAGCATCACCTAGAGTAATGATGGCGCAAGTGATTCTGACACTGTTCTTCATACAAATTCTATACATAGAAGGGTCAAAATCGCAGACAAAAAGTTTTTCGTCGACAATATTATTCAAATATTTTAATTATTTTCTCGCGCATGCGCATATGACGCGCTCAACGGAGCGGCTCCGGCCAACCAGGGGTTAAAAATGGCCTGCAAAAGTAACCCATACGTCGATCGTCCAGTTGATTAGTCAGGCATCTCGAAATACTAAGTTTTGAGATAATTAGGAGAGCAATATTCGAATGCTCATCATAAATCGAATATTATTTACAATTGTCTGTATTTTACATATTAAATGCTGTAAAATAACACGGGGGCATAATGGTCCGGTACATTAGTATGACTTTCTGAAATATCCCACTAGTGACCCAGAAAACATCAATATTTTGTTTAATTCACTATGAGTTTTTCTGCATTATAATTGATTTGGTGGTGTCCTGTAAGTAATCTGATTACACCCTATGACGTTACATACTATTAGACGAGGGGTAGAAATCTCAAAGTGGGAAGTCAAAGGCAAGACAATTGTACCGGTCTCTATATCTAGTACTTTAGTACTAAACTGCTACGCGTCGAGTAAGGTTGCGTCTTACCAGTAAGTAAATTGCATTTAAAAAGTGCCAAAATGCCCTCCTGTGTGATGAGAAAATGTTTCTCGGTAAATAATAGTAAAGGCGAATGAATAACATTTCATGTGTAAATACACGCAAATTACTTAATATTATCGATTATTATAAATATTACAATTAATATTCATGTTTCCCGCTCGCGGTTTTACACGTCATTAGAGAAAATTCAAGTCCTACTAAAGTAAAGGGTCTGGACGCGCAACAGCCAAATTTCTGTTGCTAAGTAAACTTCACTGTTTTAAAGTAGACTAATCAGCCTAAACACTTTGTTTATTTGTTTGATTGCAGTAAAACAACACATAAATCAGTAGTTCTAACAAGTATTGATGACAATCGCCACCATTTGAAAACTGTCGTTGCCCTATTGTATTTATATGTAGCTCGACATATCAAACTCCGACAGGCAGCCGGACCTTTTATTCTAGTGGGCCTCAAGAAAAGGGGACACCGAAGTTCCATCAAAAAGTGACAAGCAATTCGCCGCCCGCTCATATATCCGTCATTCATACACACACATTTTTTGATTGTCTATCTTTATCGCACAGGAATAAACTTTTGAATTAAGAAATTATACTGAAAATCGCTGAAAACAAAAGAGTGTTCCTTACTTTCCACATTATATTGTGAGTATATGAGACTATGGCGAGTCTATTTATTTATATAACGTCATTGATTACACCAGATACTTTTACATATAACTGCAAACTCAACTCAAATTTAGATTATTCGGAGGTTTCTGACTAATCAACTGGAAGATCGATGTGTGCACATTTCAAAAATAGAATAAAAATAATAATTATAGGTAGGCACTTTTTCGCTAGTCTGAATTTGAAAAGATTTGATTTGATTTGATTCACAGTTCATTGGGTAATTTTTTTTATAAACTCCGCAACTACGCTAAAAAAACATTTTTTAACCCGTCTGCTTGGTTCAATATATTCACACCTCACAATCCGGAAGCCATGGATTCTGAAAAAAATTCTGAAACCATAACTTTGAATCGAGATTGTAAAATATCTATGCAAGATAGCTTTCATATTTCAAAGACAATAAGAAGCATTATTTTGTTCTCTTTCTGGCTAAAAGAAAAAATAGATATGTTTGTATGATAGGAAGAGAGATATATAGCTTTTAAAATGTAAGGTCGCTCGGGACGTTTTTGGTCTTATGAAAGTATAATGCAATTACATGTTTTGGGATGTATTTATTCCTTAACAAGCAGACGGGTTAAGCTGACGATTAGAAATCAGATGCCCTACTACACGCTGGGCCACATGTATATTTATTTTTAAAATAAAGTTCTAAGAGCTCCCCTGTGACCAGTGGTGGCCGCTGCCCTGAGAATGTGGTGGTTCACTGACAATCCGTACCTACTTATGACAAAAAAATTATTAATTAGGAATTTTTAATAATTAATTTATTTTCAAACAAACTGTTATTTCCTCTTATATATTCAACACTGGTTGCACTCATTTTTGTAATAAAATTAAACATTAATAAATTAGGTTATTGGCATTTAATATAATCAATACAAAAAAACAAAACAATGACAATTATCACGTCACGGGTCAAGCGCGCGCCGCTAGACTGCGCTAGACGCAAACTGATCTATGTACGATCTTCGCCGAAATTCGATTGTATTCGTGTCACCTCGGGTCATGGTTCATGGCCAATTGGTAAACTTCGGCAAGGATCGGAATATGTTGGGTGGGTGGCACACCGATTGAAGCCAAATTCTGGTTCAAATAGCGAAATCGACGCGCTTTCGATGTTTTAAATATTTCATACAAAAACATGATTTCGTTCGTTTGCAAACCGAATACACACCAATGCGGCCGATACAACGGCGCTCGGCGGCCGCGCTATGGGAGATTAAAAGCATTCTCCCTGATAATATTCGTAGCATTAAATTGGTAACTAATATTTTGAAATGATTAAATTAGAGATTAATTTAGAGAAATTAAATTAGAGATTTTATAGTCTTCAGTAAGTAAATAAAGTAAATTTAGACATTATAATTTGCCAATGCTGCACACAAACACACTGTGCGACCAGCCGCCCTTACCTGTGACCTCTCTTTCTGCTACATGCTTTGTGAGAAAGAAGGAGAGGTTAAATACATTGAATCTATTCTACGAATTCTGTGTGGTGTGGAGATAGATTAGCTCATTGAAACATGCTACCAACCATGTGATCCAATTATAGGCCCGTTTTCGGCCTATATTTCCATTAAAAAAATTTTACACTATGATAATTTGGCGAAATTCAAATAAGATGGCGATACAAAATTTCAGGAAAGTGTATTTCAAGCGTTCCCATTTCCGTTTAAAAAACAGACGACAAATAATCGGATATCGGACGCCCCGTTGACACCTTTGTTTAAAAAACGAAATGACAAAAAATTGGATGTCAGATGCCCTCTTCTAACTTCCGTTTGAAAAACGGAACGATAAAAAATTGGATGATCTGATCACACAGACACTGCCTAGGAGCGGAGGAACGGGATGTAGGGGGGCTCGCGCCCATACGACAATCCGTCAAGTGTTGAACACCTTTATATAAACCTATGAGCGAGCGAGAACCGACACAATTTTTGAATGGACACGCTGTTCTGGCAGTCCTTCCGACAAAACTTGTCAGATCCGTTTTTTAATCATGTCAGACATTTGTGATCAGCTCCATATAATCTCTACAGCCACTAGTAGAGCAGTCGATTTTTAAACGGAACGATGTCTGTTTGGAATTGTGAAATGTGAATTGGCTCTAAGAGAGATGCACCACATGGTAAATGGTCAAGAACCAAAAAGGTACTAAATCAGTGGTACATTTGTTTCAATTCAAATTTGTACGGAAGGCACTTTAGTGTTATATTCTTTACTAGCTGGTTCCCGGCATGCGTTGCAATGCCATTTAATAAAGAAATTGTTTCTTCCTGCGTGTCCTTTCCCATTCCTCCCGTTTACCTTCCGCCTCCCCTTCCTCTCCCGCGTCCCCTTCCCCCTCTCACGTTCCCACACCGCCTTCTCTCTCCCCACTCCCCTCGCCCGCTTCCCCAGTCCCGCCAACCCTCCTCCCGAGTTCTACCCTCCCGAATTCCATTAATTCAGTCCCGGTACATTCAGTTTTCAAACAGCTCGCGTGCCACCTATTGCAATTTTGTATACAAATGTCGTAATGCCAGAGCTCACTAGTAGTTTTATACAAACCTTGTACTGACCATAACGAACATAACAAAAAAAGAATTATTAAATTTGGTGCAGTCGTTCGGAGCGCGTACATACATTTCGGCGATTCATTTTTATTTATATAGATATAGATTCTATGCTACCAATGTATCAATTTGAGGAGAAGTTCATAAAATTATTTATATAGTACAATCTCACTAATCCGGCACTATTAAAAACCAGAGGGTGCCGGATTTTATTGGAATGTTCAGATTACTGGATTATAGAGAAAAAATCATAATAAATAAAACAAAGCATTTCATAAAGAGAATATACACACTATTCACACATCAAAACAACAGGTATATTCGTACGTATGCACATGAGATAAGTTTTGAGGTTAGACTGCTAGACGACGACGCGGCAATAGAGCGCATAGGTATAGAGGGGTGAGGGAGGCGCGGGCGGAGGGTGCTGGATTATTCGACGTATCGGTCTATTGAAGTGCCGGATTAGTGAGATTGTACTGTACTTTGAATGGATAGTCCTATAAATTGCCTATAACAACTACTGCCAGGCTTGGCACTATGATCTGCTGTGTAATTCAACATGGCAGAATGGACATATTGGCTCGGCATAGCATGACGCAAGAAATGGTGCTGCTAAATAATATTTTGGGACTCTTGACGTATTTCCCTTATTTTCGCTATTGTGTTTTGTAAATGGATATAATCATTCCCACTCATGTCGTCAAGACTTTAAACAAGGCCTCACTTGTGTTAGATATTTTGTAAAATTGCATGTGCTTTAGATTAATGCTAGGAACAAAACAGTCGACAAAGAATGACAGGATACAAAAATGACAGCAACTGTTTGGTTGTGAGTAAGGCCATGAAAGCATTCTAGTTTTGACTTTGGAGAATTCAATAATGATTGGTGGTGACGCGGATCTCGATTTACAGTACGCACAAGTTGTTTACGACGTGAGTACGTAACAACGTTACAACACGAGTAGCGAGTAGTGTCTGCATTTGGGCAGGAAAAATCTAGGATTCTAATAAAAACATTTATTATCACTATGCTTTGTTGACTGTGTTATAGACATCAAAATTGTGAAAAAAGAAGACGGTAAAACAGTTTTGACTGTATCTCCATGAAATTTTCCCTTAGGCGTTCGCTCCAAGAAGCCGAGCATAATCGAGTTGGTGCTGTACAACATGGCCTCGCTGTTGGGAGGAGTGGCTGCCGGCTACGATGTGAGGATGTCCAACGTTAGTCCGCTTCATCCGAGATTGCAACCATACAGGTACTATTACACTTCACATACATTCATTCATCTTCTTCTCCTTGTCCTATTCTGATCCCCTGATCGACCTATTGCATCGACAAGGAGCCTCCAGGCATTCCTGTTTTGCGCTACTTGCGCAACCTCCATCCATAGCAGGTCCACCAAGACATAATCCCTTGCAACTGTTTGAAGGTATCGAGGTCCTCACAGCTCACCTCACAATCCTAAAGGACATTACCCACTTACCGCTTACGAAATCCCGCTTATGAAATCTCAAATCCGTACAAGTGCCAGTCGAACGCCATGTTCCGATACCGGTGCGAGACCCAGCCTTAAGTGGTTAATCAGTGGCCCCTAGACTAAAACCAACTTTATGATAATGAAGACAATCTGATTAATATGGAGAAATGTTCGTAATTTTAAAATCTAAAGGCAAGTTCTTACACTCATATTTTTTGTTTCTTTTGAGTCCCAACTGCACCCAATCGTGAGTCGGTAAGACTATGGCAACCCCACTTGGATGTATTGGAAAGTTGAAGCTAGTGGGGAGGTGAAAGAGATGGGGCAGAGGAGTGAAGAAGATCTGGTCACCAAACACGGTTAAAGCTATTTCAAGCAACTTTTCGATTCTGGTTAGTGGTCTTCCGCCAGGGCGGAAGTATCTACCACCGTGGAACGTGCCTCAAATAAACTAACATAAATTAAAAAATAACATAAATGAATCAAATAAAAATTTTATGCGCACATGAAATCGTTGCCATATTGTTATGCAGGTCAACAGATCACATTTGTTCAAAAGCTAAAATGGGCCTAGAATCAGCGCTTAACGGTGACCATTCAGACGTGAAAAAACAAAATGGCGTTAGTTCGCTTTTGACAATCTTACATTTATTTGGAGATGGGTGAAATAGCTGGCCCTTAGTGAACAGTCTGTTTTTTCAGTTCCGTCTTTTGTAAAAAAAAAATTGAAGCTGAAAAAGCATAATTTCAATCTTGCGTAAACATTGGACTTGTCTTCAAAAACATTTTATTTGGTTAAAAGTATTTAATCTAACCTTTTTACAGTTACTTGATTTGATTGGGGTACGAATGTGGCAATAAATTTGATATCGAGACAAAATATGCCCAACTGAGATAATGAAATTTAAATGTCTGTTTAGACGTGACACGCTTTTTTTGTTTTTAGAGTTCTGGTAAACTAAACACTAGATCAGTGGTTCCCAACCGGTGGTCCGTGAACCACAGGGGTCCGCGAGATCTAAAATATGGTCCACGAAACATTTATTCATTTACTACAAAGACCGAATCGAAAGATATCCAAAAGCTGATTAGTAACCCTTTTGGTATTAATGATGGAGAGGTAGCTGAAGAAGTCCAAGAAGAGCACATTGAATTGCAAGGACGCATTTAATTACGCAATTAACAGTTTATCATTATTGTACCTTGTGGTCCCTGAGAACAAATAAATGTCATATTTTAACCCCCTCCCCCCCCTCCTGGTGATATGTGGTGAGGTTTTAGATTACCTCCCACCCCATATCCAAAATCAAGTGCATTTTTTTAGTAAAAAGTATATTGAAATTTTCAGAATATTATCTTTAAATACCCGCTGTTTGGTTTAGAAATCATGCATTCAACGAAAAATAAATACACGTGAGATGAAACGGATAGTTGTTTGGCCGGATACCGGATACTGGATATCCGGCGAGCTGTGAGGCCGGATGGCAGGATATCTGGCGGCCGGATATTCGGCCCATTGTCTCGTTGCGTGTCGTGACGAGTTTAGTTTACTATAATGGTGATTGTGATTAGTTAATTTAAGTTTTCGCTACTCTGCGAGGTTTTTGTAAGTTTTTAGTTTAGATATTTACTATTTGTGTATTTAACATTAAAGTGAATATCTCCGAAGAAAATTTTAGTTTTCTGGAAGGCCTTATGGCTTTTTTGTAACATTTTCGACTTTAAATAAAAGCTGTCATAATTATAAGCCATTTTATTGATATTTACCTCACAAAGATTAATGTGCTGCATTTTATTATATGAAATTGTCATAGTTTTTTAATATCCGGTATCCGGCAGGATAGTAAATTTAGGCCGGATACCGGATAGTTACCGGATATCCGTTTCATCTCTACACATGATATCTTATTATACCCCCCTCCTCCCCCCTTGTGATATTTCGTGATTTTTTTCAGAACCCCCCCCCCCCTCTTTTGAGCCTCACGTGATTAATGGATGACCCCTTATTAATAATACTTTCAAATTGTAACATAAATATCAAAATCTTTATTCATGTTTATTTTCATTATTATAGTGAAGATGTAAAACTTCAAAGTTCATTATCCCGATTTGACATATTTTGATTACGACGGTGTGGATGCAGGTGTGCAATTATCATTTGGAATGTACGCGCAGTAAAATTGCAACAACGGTAGTACTCAAAATATGTGTTTGCTTTCCTTTCTGTTTTTACATATTTGACTGCAGATGGCACAATATTTACTTCTTATTCTGTTAAAATATGGTGGTGCCTCGTCAAGACTGTCACAATAATACTTCGGTCTATTATTATTTCACAAGAAATGATTAAAAAAAATTGCTTTATTTTGTTATTATTTTAAATCTTCTCTGAGACTTGCTCTAGCCGAATCAAAAACATTATCTTTACATGGTATAAAACATAGTCCCTCCCGCTGTCTGTATGCTTAGATCTTTTAAACTACAAACTATTTTCATGCGGTTTTCACCAATAGATAGAGTGATTCATAAGGAAGGTTTAGGTATATAATTTGTCAAGGTTTTGTGTAAATTGGTTGAAATATATAATATATAAATGAGGCAGGCAGCAGGCTGGAAAGCGGGCGATGTGGATTTGAAGTATATGCAAATTAATTAGATGGTGTTGGTTATAAAGGTTGTGCATTGTCAGTAGATGGCATTGTGTTTTGTTAGCCACGGCAACGTGGTGGGCCGGGTCTGCTAGTAAATAATAAACTAGCGGTTCTGTGAACAGTAACATTATGCATTGGGTCTAAAAAAAGTATGTTTCTAATTTTCTCTTATTTATAAATCAAAAGATTTGTAAGTAGATACTTCAATATATACCCGCTTAATTATGAACCATATATTTTATTTAACATTTTTTTATTTAAAATAGGGAAGTATACAATTTGTCCAAAGAAATGTCACTATATCAGCGACAATTCTTTTTGTCAAACTTTCTTCAGGCAGGTAGATAACATAATGTTGAAAAAATGCAAACAAGAAAGTCCATATAAACACAATGATTACACATTTGAAAAAAAGAATCTTTACTGAACCGTTAAAACAGCCACCATCTTGAAATGAAATGTGCAAACAAATATACAGAGAAACAAAATGCAAAACGGTTGAGTTAAAATAGGACTTTGCCACGCTCAGTCAATAACTTTAAATTGGAATATTTTACGAGAAAAAACTTTTTGAATTTTTTTTTGCATTATTTGTCCATCCCGAATGCCAAATGGTTTGAAGGTCGCATAAGAAATGTACCTAATAAGCAAATAACAAATAAATTGCATACTAGTTTATCGTACTATGATTATGAAAAGTTAACCGTCGATAAGAGCAGCTGTGTCAATTGCGATTAATGTTTACACCGGCTGTTTTTTAATCTATTTTTCTTCTGCGTTAGAGGATATATATAAGGTTAAACAAATGCTTTGTAACATTGTAATTTATTGCAAAAATTAGCAGGCAAAACGAAGAGATGTATCGCTTTCAATGCTTTTATAGTTAACTGATGAAAAACACATTTTCGTGTATAATTAACAATAATTTTTTTACTCGAGCCCTTTGACTCTACTATCAATGTGCGCCAACCTAACTCAGCTATTCTCACGGATTAAACAAGTAAAACTGGTACATATTTACATATTATCACAGGAAAGCGATGCTGCTGTGCCCAACACTAGCTACATGCATACTTTTTATACTTCTTTTCAATGTAAACATCGTTTTTTGTCCTAACATTTGTCTAAACATTCTGTTACTACCGGGTTAAAATTCACAATTCATTTTCTAAATTCAGGTACTTTTTTAGCGGAGGCGATATTTAAAGACTATCAATGTAATATAGCGCAGTAAGTTGGTATAAAAGAGCGTATGATGTATGTGATGGAAACTAGGATTGGTTTGTTCCAGAAGAAAGGTTTGTGGCATTCTCTTTCCCGGTTGAGAAATAGTATTTTGTTTAGTTAAAGTTCCACCTTGATTGAAAGAACGCTCATACCTGAGAAGCCACTTTTTGAAACAAATAATACAAGTCAAACACCCAACAACAACCCTGATAGACTTAGAGGGCAAAAGAATAAGGTGAAATATGGGAGAAAACCCAACGAACCTATGACCGGTGTGCTTACGGGAGCTATGCAAACAATTTCTAAGGCTGCCTTTATACTCAAGTTTTTTCCCGTAAGTTGCTCACGCAAACAATTTATGGCCAAATTACCAAAGTTGCAGAAGTTGTTCTTTCGCGAGTTTTTCGACAGATCTAATCGCACCCGTGTGAACTTCCAGCCTTATTACAGCTTTTAAAATCAGTTTAATAAGTTGAGATACTTGCCGCAAGAATTGGTACCAAAATGTGCCCTTGCGAGATCTCGAAAAGGATTTTTTTTCCTATAAAACTAGTATTTATTTATACTTATTTAAGTTTTCTAAAAATGATCATCCTTCTATTCAATTATCAGTGCCATCCTTTCTAATCTCGATGTTTCTGTTTATAACATTACGTATTTGAATTCAAAGTCACTTGCTGTCAGGTAGGTAGCTGTCTTTCGGATAAAATGAAAGAATCCCATTAATTTCCGCCTTTGACGGCACAAAAGTGCGTGGAGAATTGTTTGATTGAAGTCAAATACTTTATTTGGGTCTTTTCGTCTTTATTGACAAAATCGCATTAATTTACCGCAAATAAAATGTAAACGGTCGCTGTGCATTTACACAGGTTGAACTTTCGAACAACTTCTGTGAGCATTAATTACCACAAGTCGGACGCATATGAAAATGCTCCTGTGAGTAACTTGTCAAAAACTTACGTTAAGATGAAGTCATAGTAAATAATGCAAAATCATATGTTTTTGTTTTGAAAATTTGATCGCTTAGAAGTATTGTAGATGCTTCAATTAAATACTGCGTGTAGAACATACCTTGGCCCTTAAAAATATCGGTCATTTTTTTTATAAGTTTTTTAATAAGCCTATAAAAAAATAAAGTATAAGGTCTAAAAAACACACTTTCAAGTCCAAACTCTTCTATTTATAAACCCCTTTTCGGATATGGTTTTATTGCGTAATGTGGCAAATTCAGTTTATTTTATAATAATCGCAAAAAAAGTTGATATTTACACTCAATCTTCCCAAAATAAAATAAAATATGCATTTTCGCGTTGATATTTTACAATACGGCCGCTAGTCGACGAATTCGGTTATTCAAAGTGACCCCTATGGCGTCCACCGAAGAACTACTGTCTACGGCACAGTAGTGAACTAGTGGATCGCCTTAAGTCATAAATTTTACTTATGAGTGTAAAGCTAGCCTAAGTGTGATATGATTTGAGATTTTCAGTTGAAAGTATTGTGATTGTGTTTTATTATTAGAAGAGATAGGTAAGTAAGTGATGGAGAGTGATATGGTCGTCCCTGTTGCTTGTTTGTTTGCAGAGCTGATTCCCAGACGGACTCTAACTACAGGACTGGCTCGGAAGGCAGCCCGCACTTCGGGCCCGACTACGAGTTTCACACGAGCAGCGGCTACGCACACAACACCTACCACGGGCCTACCAAACACTATCGCCCCCTGCTCAACACCATCACCTCCAACCAGGTCAGATTTACTTAACACCTTCACCATTCTTCTTTGGTTGTTTCCTCATTGACGAGGATTATGACCCCACTCTGATTTTCTTGGTAAACAAGGCTCTTCCACTCCTCGCAGTCCTGTGCTGCTTATAGAGCTGTTCTTGAACACCGATGTTCCAGAATTTGATCACTTTAATGCTTCGGTGATCTTCTTAAGATAGTAGAAACATAGGGAATGTTAAACCGATTAATTTCTTTGTTGCAGAATGTCAAATTTGTATATAACTGTTTATTGATGATGTAAGCAGTTCACGTAACTAGTAGTTAGGTTATTTGTTTCGCTTGTCAATGGTTAGGCGGAAGTGCATTGTCGTTGCAACCAGAACCCATCTTCTATTTCTGCTACGCTGCTACTTGATTGCGCCCCATTGCTGATCATTCAATTTGAACGAATTCAAACGACAAGCTGTGTTGCTGTTGGTTTAAATCTGCTTATCTCATCTAAAATATTTTCTTTTAAAAACATTTTGAAATTGTAATGTTTTTTAAATTAATAAATTTAATTGAATTACATATAAATAAAGAGTGTTGCCGGAGATATGTTTATTCTTGTCAAGTTTGATTTGTGGAAATACATTTTAATTTTTCTATATTTAATAATATTATTCGTCTTCAATTTTTAAATAACGGAAATGGAAGCATGTCGACTGTCGCCGAGACTATCAAAGTCATTCATTGGGTGTAAAGGTGGAAAGGATTGGGAAGCACTGCGTAGAGTAGATGCAATTTGCAGAAGTGTGGTTGAACGATGTTGACAACTGTTTTGTGCACGCAATATATACTAATAATGGTTGGTGGCCGATCTCCTTGTTTCTATTATCTATAATTCACTCCAATCCACAAGCAATTGAGGGGACATGAACCTGCTTTGATGAATCACCCCCTCAAGGCATATTTCCAGCTTTTATGTAAGAACAAAAATCACTTAACAAGTAGACATTGAAGTGTCTTTAGGAGATAGTATTTTTTATTGGTAAAAGCCAAACCTTGTACTCCGATAGGTTAAAGGTGCCATGTGGAATAACATTTAAAAAGATTCTGCTCATATCATTTTATTATAAGCAAAGATAACAGTTGTTTTTTAATATTATAATGTGTCTGTATTTATTATGTAGTGCCAGGTTTTAAAAATAATCACAGTCAGCTGGTTTATTCAAGTTTTTTTTTAATAAATGCATTAGTAGTTACTAGGACTTACGTCAGCTGGTTTATTCAATTTTTTTTTTAAATAAATGCATTAGTAGTTACTTCGACTTACCTGAGACTTATGCC
The DNA here is from genome assembly GCA_917880885.1 of Limnephilus marmoratus. NCBI lineage: Eukaryota > Metazoa > Arthropoda > Insecta > Trichoptera > Limnephilidae > Limnephilus > Limnephilus marmoratus. The sequence goes on along the minus strand of OU862917.1, from coordinate 25,787,285 downwards.
GTTTTTCCTTATTGAAAAGTTCAATAAACATGGAACACACAATATTATTATCACGGAGAAAACAGTAAAGCTTTGAAATTCCATGTTTTCTCTGCTTCAGGTTTCTCGTAAACAGATTTTCTATTTAAAAGTAAAGATTATTCTGTTCTGAAAATATAAATATTTTTTTTGTTTCAGGTGAGCAACGATGAGCCAAAAACACCTTCGAGATTCACCGACTCCCCTCAGCACTACTCCACCATGTCCACTCTCCCCGCCAACATGGCCTCCACCTCTAGCGGGTTCGCAGGCCACACCCTCTCCAACACCAGCGGGTTGGGATCCAACTACACCAACACCAGCGGCCTCAGCTCCAACCTCAGCACCGCCAGCGGCCTCGGAACCACCCTCAGCTCCACACACGGCACCCAGCCCCCCACACCCAGTCCCCGGAGGAAGTCCAGCAGCACCAGCAACGAGGGAGACCTCTACCTCAACTACAGAGACAACTTCAACACCACGGAGAGAGTGCCGGGTATCTATCTGGCCGGGGACTATCTTAACCAGCAGGTGGAGTACCCAGAGGCCAACGGACCGCAGTATGTGGGGCACTTCACCGCCCGCGAAGCCAGCTACAGAAACGAACCTCCCGCTTATAACTATGACCGCACTAGTGAACGCAGTAACGAATACGTGGCCAAATACAGAAACCTAGAGACTTACCCTTACGTCGTTTACAATGAATTCGGTCAAAACCTTCAACAACACAACTACGACAAACCCAACTATGATACTTATCACCCAGAATACAACCCGGAATACTCTTATGAGAACCCGCCAGTCCAGCACAACAACCGCACTCCCGCCAGATTATCTTATAATACTCACCGGAGAACCAACTCCAACACCTCAAACACTTCCAGCACCAACACTTCTAGCTCCAACATTAACCAGGGCTTCAGGATGGAAGGAGACGAAAGTGCAACTTACTCGGGTCAATATTCTCGGCGCAGTAAAAGCGGTGATAAGTACCCGCCCCCGCAGAAAACGCCTGACAAAAGAGAATACGAGTTCACGCAAACGAAACCACCCGTGGAATACACGTGGAAGACGAATGAGTACACGCACACAACTCATTCTAGAGAATATTACCCTCGGAAAAATTCTCAAGAAAGCTGCGTATCGGTGCAAGAACGACCCGGCAGCCTGGGACTGGAACTCGGCGGACAAACAAAGCTGCGGTCGAGCTTGAAGAAATACAACCAGGGGAAGAAGGGGGGTGAAGGATCAGGTGCGGGAACACCCACCAACCCCACTCCTCCCGACAGTCTGACGAGTGAGGACAGCTCTTACGTATCAGCCAAGGACTCGAGCGGGTCAGGGTCCAGGGTGCGCTTCAGCCCGGAGACCTTAGCAGACGGCAGTTTGCCCCCACCCGGCCAGCACCACGAGAGGAGGCCTTCCCGACACACGTAGCGACGGCGAAACCTTTTCCAGTATTACCTTGTGTGACTGTGCGATGTGTCATCTAAATATTATTTCGATGACTAATAAAATTTTCTAAAAAACGGGGGAAAACACCAAAACTTACAAGAAAAAAAAATTATCCTAGTTGCATTGGTTTTTGCTAGAATATGAAAAGGAATGAGAAGGGATAAGGCCAAATTATTTAATCTTTCTGTGGTTTTCTAAGTGTTTCGCTTCAGCGCTTTGGTGAAATTTTGGATTTTGGCTTGCAATGTTTTGAAGAGATATCAACGTATGAAATAAAGAGAAGAATGAAGGAAGTTAATCGGAATGTGAGTTAAATCGCCTTTTGTAATTAATGTGAGTTGTAGTCTAATTACGGGAAACGATGCTTTTATCAAGGAACACAATCATTTTATATAATTAATTACCCAAAAAGGCAATATAACGTAACTTATATGTTATCATTAAATTATCAAAATTTTCAAGTTTGATTAAAATTATAATATATTTGAAACAAAAAAATCATCACACTATTAGGGCCGGGTGTTTCTTTGGTAAAGGTATTGTACTTATAATAGCAATCATATTATATAAAGTTTGTACTAACATTAAGAGCTAGAAATTATTCTTCTTATTAGCAACATTAGGTACAACATACTCCTTAGTCCGAGAATAAGTATTGTTTTGGGAATAAGTATTTATACAGATGTATATATTAAGGAATAGATTCATTCAAATATGGTTGCTATAGCATACATAAAATGTGCATTTCGACTAAGGCTAATGGAAAGTAATTCACCCACGAAATCAACAAGTTTACAACTCCTCCATAAGGTAAGTTGTTTTGGCCGCAACTTTTCTCTTTTAACAAGTCCTATTGTTCATTGTAATAAAATAATGAACAAATAAAATTGACTTATAATCTAACTGGCAGTGACTTTCAGGTTTTTATCATTTTCTATATAAAAAGTATAAGGTTGGAAAACCTTAAAAGAATTTATTATCTTCAGTTTTTTTTGCATACAAAAAGTATGTATAAATGCGGGTCTTTTTTTTTTAAATGTTTTCGCTTTCCGTGATTAATGGAAAACTTTCTGCACCCGGATGTTTGGTGCCTTATTACTTGAAATGTGTAACCTGAGTCAGGGTCGGCTCTATGCAAGCGCAATTGGAGCAGTCCGCTCCGGGCGCAGATAATACCCGACACCAATACAGTATCGGGTGGCGTTTGGCTCGGGGCCGGCCCAGGCTTGAGTAGATGATATAAAAAGTTTCCAAACATTTTTTCCTTAAGATTATTATGTAATTAATCTAAAAATAAGTAGACTATGCCGTGAAAGTATAGCCTCCAAATATTTTATTTCTTCCAAAATTTTTGATTTTGGAAATAAATCTTAATTTATTCTGAAAAAGTCACTGCTAACTACGATAGACAAACCAATCATAATTTTTTTTTAAACTTAATTAAAAAAGAAGTCCCAATGAAGTAGGTATTACTAAATAGAAAAATGTTCTTATTGTCGTACATCATGGTTTTTGAGATTTTGATTTAGTGTTGACCATGTTTATACTCCTCATTTAAAATGTGTAGTAATTATTTGACAGGTTAGTTTTAGTCCTATTTCCCTCTTGCAATCAGCCACAGTGTATGGCTGGTAGCTGGGAGCTCGCAGCCGGCAGCACACAGACTCCTCCAGTACAAATAGTAACGTGTATTTATACTGAAGAGATTTAATTTAATTGTCTTATAGATGAATAGAAACCCAATCACAAAATAACATTCCATCGTGCCTCGAGATTATAAATTATTCTGCAAACATATTCTGTAAACAGTATTTGCCCTAATCTATTGTAAATAATTATATGCCATAGATATTTTTATGATTATTTAAAAAGAATAGCCTTAACATTAATTAGCCAATGTACTTAAATATTTTGAGCATATTGTTTTTATTAATGATAATGTTACGAAGTAATATAGGTTAGGTTCGACTGGATTCATCACATGTGTAAGGATTTTGACATAATTAGCTTTTTTATACTACGTAAAATATAAAACAAACGTTAGGTAGAATTATATCGAGATGTTAGTGTATATTTCCATACAGAAAGAAATACAAAAGTAATGCATTCCAAATATTGTTAAAAATGGCTTGTTTTATTTATATGAAATAAAGTTAGCTGCACAGAGAATGGTGGCAACGAACGACAACGTCTCCAAACTACACCTGATTTAAAAACCCATTAAAAGACGACATATTTTTTAGATTAATTTATTTTTTAAATACCCTTTTAAATTGGACACATTGGCAGCGAGGGTATTTAATGCTGTCATTTTAAAGTATTATTTTTATAAACCCTTTTATGTGATTTTATATTTTACAATCTTTTACATTCCTGAGTGAATTCCTATGGAATTGAACTTTCATGCACGACATCATGGGGCTTTGAGGCAGAACTTGGTGTGTAAATATTGTTTGTGTTTATTATAAATATTTCCCAGAGATTTATGAAAATGGTCACTTTAATACATTACCTGTGAATTCAAAGAACCATCATGCCATTGAGAGAAGTTGTATGCAGGTGCAAAGTTTGGCAATGTCAATAAAATAAAAATAAACCAGTTTTGGTCAGGAAACCGGTTGGCTTAAATAGCATGCTAAAATATTTTATTTTACTTAACATGACTTTCAAGGTTTGTGTTGAAATTTGAATAAATGTAATGGTAATGAACAAACATCTCAGCTAACTCAGTCGCCATTTCCTTCCAAACAACTTTTAGACGGACAAATGAGTCGGATTTTTACTTATAACGAGATTATAAATATTAGTTTTACAAAAATGCTCGGCTCAAAGGTGAAAAGAGCTCCATAACTTGTTTTCATGTATTTTGTATTCCCTGAATAGTGACAATAATTTATGGATCAATTTAATAATAATTATATAATCAAGCAGAAAACTAAGAAATTCTTACCTCTGATGTAAACGTGTATTACAAAACAATATTGGATGAGATTGGAATGTTCCCAAGGGTCTCCAGAACTAAGCCATATATTTATTTATAGAACATTTGGTGATTCAGGAATACAAACCACATTGATAAACTAGTTATACCAATGAATACCCCATTTTCCCTGTTATGTTAACTGGCATGCTAAAAGTATTATTGTGTCTTTGTTATTTGCCACATTGAATGTTATTCATTCCATATTTATTACACATTATTTTGTACTTTCTATTTGAAATAATTGTCCCGTCTCGAACACGGCCCGCGTATTGAGAGAGATCACAGTTTAACGAGCTATCCCAGTATTTCTTTTTCTACGAGTTATCTAACAGATAAGTCATTCGACATGCCTAATTGAAATTGATAACAGTTTTAAAACATGTTCATTTTAAATATAGCGGTTTTTAACAAAAAAAAACGACTAGAAAAACTTAAAACTAAACTAGGCTAAGTATTCTCATTGAAAAACCGGGCCTAAAACTTGACTAACCAGTGAAATTTGGTTGTAATGAGACAAACACTATAAAAATATTTTGTTAGGATCATGCCGCTTAGGAAAATGTATTTTAATTTTACCATCCCTATACCTACTCTCAGTCGTAAAAACTAAAAAATTTACTTTGTATGTTTGATATTTTTATATTAAAAATATAACTTTACTTTCAATATCCTTAACACTCCTAAATAGTATTTGTTTTAAAATCGGGGAATGTATTTTAACAATTAATTCAAATTGTCTTAAAGACTTGGGAGCACCATCAAAATCAAATATCATCTATCTTCCCAAATAGATATTATACGGAGACAGAAGTTTGCATCAAGACGGATATTAAGGTCAACATACTCCCCCAAGCATTGTGTTGTTCCCTGCATTATGAATATAGGTTTTATATCTACCAATGAAATGGAGCATGTTCCATGTGTGGCGGTAGATTGCGCAATGACATGTTTAATCGTCCAACACTTCTAGTCCCTTAAGCTATGTATTGTATTGTATTGCTTCTCACCGGGTACTGGTTGATGTGAGAAATGTTAGTTTGACATGATCACCCGATTAGCCAGACGACTGTGACTGTCGACATTCCACGTATCTTCTCTGATATTATTAGGTTTACTGATATTATAGGTTGTGTCCTGTGTTGATATTTATACATTGCGTGCTATTGTGTGAAATAAGAGAGGATAAGATATACATTGCGCAATCTACTTGACCAAATAGCGCAGAAGAGTGCCAACAAGCATTATGAAATGAATGACAAGTGTGTATATTCAGACAAATAACATATTAATAAAATAGGTAAGCTTCCAGCATCTGTTTTCTTTCCCCTTCCCGTTCCCATAGTATGTACATTATTAGTAACAGCCACACAGTGATTATAATAAAAGAACATACATTATCTACTCCGATTATATATTACGTATGTATGTATGTATGTTGATAGTATATAGTCGCTACACATATTCACGGAATGGCATATTATTACGATAATAGATATTGTAAAACAATAAGACTAAAAATATAAGAATTAAAAAGCAACTGTCAAACTTTTATTAAAAGAATAGAAAATACAATAAGTTTACACAGAAATAAAATGCATGATATATAAGATATATGGCGGGAGTCAAGTGCGGGCAATTCTAGAAGAACAAATGTTTGTTAAGTAATGGTAATGGTCAGTGATCAGCCAAGGAGCCGTAGAGACAGACGGTGGCCGTACAGACCGACCCCGACCCCCACAGATGACCCCGCATAAAGGTAATACAATAAGTGAGATAATTATTATAATTGATACATAAACCATACATCGAAACAGTAATGACAATACATATAAATAAGTAAGTAAGTCATCTAAACGCATTCATTCTTATCCACACTCTTGTTATATTCATCAATATACCCTTATAAAAATATTCATTTCTACCTGTTCTCAAATTCTAAATTTTGTCATCATATAAAAATACGTTCAATGAATTGGAATGAAAAATAGCGAAGAAATATTTAGGGAGACGTATAAAACAATCACGCAGGGACTCCTTACTAAATATATCCTAACATCACTTAATTCTACTTTCTCTTTTGCGTCTTAAAGCTCACGGATAGAACCTGCCCATTGAGCGTGTAGCCATTCAGGGCCTGTATCGCAGTGGCCGCCTCATCGTACTCCCGCATGTTCACAAAGGCAAAGCCCTTGTTCTTCTTGGTCTCAGCATCCTTGATCACCTTAATGGAGTCTATAGCCCCATACGGGCCAAACAGCTGCCACAGCGCCAACTCCTCCGTGTCCTCGCCTACGTTGTATACGTACACTGTGGTCTGGGGCAGAAGCGGTGCAGCCAGAAGAGAGAGGGGCGGCTGGTGGCCCGGGGCGGCCATGGGGTTGTAGCGCTGCTGGCCTTTGTTGAGCAGCGGGAGCGCCTTGCCCGGGGACGGCAGCAGGGGCGGGGGAACCAGGTTCCGCGCAGACAGCGATAGCCCCGAGTTGTAGCTGCTGCCATTGTAGGCTCCCTCGAAGAGGCTCTGCGCAGGACTCAGCGCCATGTGGTTGGACATCATGGTGGCACGCGCAGGCTGCGGTGGGTGCGCGCGAGGAGTGGTCTTGTTGGCCGTGGGTTTGTTGGCGAACTTCACATTCATGGGTCCCGTCCCATTCTCTGGGCAGTATCCGTTGAGGCGCTTGATGGCCTCCTCGGCCTGCGCGCGGCTCTCGTAGCACACGAAGGCGATGCCCTGCGATACGCGACTGTTTGTGATGTTGCCCAGGGGTTGGAAGAGAGCGTTCAGAGTCTCCACTGTCATGTCCGGCGGCAGATTGCTGATGTACAAATTAGACTCCGTGTCCGTTTTGACCGCCGACTTGTTTTCGGGGTTAAGTAAGGCGAATGACACTTTGAGTGTTTTTCCTTGAATCATCAAACCGTTAAAAGAAGCACGCGCTTTGTCCGCGTCCTGCGAGTTCGAGTATTCGACGAATCCGTAACCTCTGTTGGCTATCAGTTTGCAACTGTCAATTTTTCCGAACGCCGAAAATAGTGAATACATCATGTCGCGATTCATCAACTCCGGAATATAGTTTACCATGAGCTTAGTGGATGACACATTGGCGTCCCCGCCGCCATTCTCCATCGGCGTCATATTGTTCATTCTAGTAAAAGCCGATACTGAAGAAGCGATTAGCACGATTAAGTAAATATTTGTAACATGTATTAATGGCAAAGAATATTTAAAACAATAACGCTTTCAAACTTAGAATAACAATAAATATATAAAGTGATTCGCGAACAAGTCACACGCTGACGCCGGTCGGCGATTGTTTTCACAGTGTTGCCAACTTAAGAAGTAACGTTTCTTTGTTCGATGACAGATATTTTTTTCGTATTTTGTTTCACACGGATCAAAATATTTACTTTCGGATGAGTAGGTAAATCGTGAAAAATAAATAATTTACAATATTCATAGTAAATAAAAATTAACGAAATTACAATAATTTACAATCACATGTGAATTAAAAAAATGTGAAATCGAGTATTGGGTAAAAATAGGCTTCATAATAATATGTATATTGGACACTCGACACTTAAAACCAATCAAGCTCGAAAAAGCAAAAGGATATTTTGGAAAATTAATTTTACTATTTAATAAAAAAAATATATAAAAAAATCAACAACTGGTTTGCATCGGGTGACTTCATTTGGTCGAATATCCATACTCCATTTACTTCTTATTCTAATTCTAAATTCGCCCAAATTGAATGTCAATGTGAATGTCGTTTGTCAAAGATGGGACATTTTTGAACTTTGAAAGAAAAAGGGGTAAATATTCAGAACAAACGTCAACGGTTATGTAACGGGATTGTGTATGTTATCTTTACTTTAAAAAACAGCCTACGTTTTTGAATGGTTTGTTTGGCTACGCAGGGTTTGTGTAGCGGGCTTGTGTATAGTATTATCTTAATTTAAAAAGTTTTATAAAAAAAGTGCGTATTAACCGTTGACGTTTGTTCCGAACTGCAAACAGAGTGATTTGACAGTGTGAAAGCAAATTTTCAATTTACGTAAATAAAATTAAAAATGTAACATTTTCAACCTCCCCCAATGCAAATAGTTGTCTTTTATGGTAATTAAGAAGAATCTTAAAGTTTTATATAAAAAAGTGCGTATTAACCGTTGACGTTTGTTCCGAACAATTACCGAAAAAGAGTCATTAAATACAGTGCTACCAGGTGTAAGTTAACGTTGGCGTAAACGTGAACTAACGCTATATCTTTATATTTTAATCTGGCATCCGCACCTACTATCATTATGTCATAGACGACAGATCCCCCCCTTTCGCCAACAACGTACAGCACTGCAGATATTTTACCATCTCCACGTAAATAATTGTTTTATTTAAATTATTTGCGCTGAAGTAAGTGGAGTGTGGAAGTTGATATAAAATAAGAAATAATACTATTTATTTCACAGTCTTTCTAATAGTTACGAAGTTTTTATTAAATTCCAGAAACTATGATCTGACTTTTCTTTTTCCAAAAACAAGCTAGTGAAAAAAAAATATTAATATATATTAATAAACATATAAATACAAAAACAAAAGAACCTATAACTATTCCAATATTTGGATTACTTGGAGCAGCAGCCGACCAGCAGGTAGGGGGGCTGAATACCTACCAGCATAGAGCCCACAGGAGTAAGGTAACCACTAACTTATAACTTAACGTTTTTAACATAATGATTTTATTTTATTTTACGGATTCTTTCGTAATCCTCTAACTAGCTAGGGCTTACAACAATACCCTTTCATGATTCTAACTAATGGAACGTACCCATACTACGTGACCTCTTCGGGGGGCGGGGGGTCTTCAAAGTGTGACGCTCGGTACAAATGAGCGGAGGTTTGCTTAGGATTTTGGTCACCGGGGGGGGGGGGGGGGGGGGGTTGAATGCGGCTCATTTGGCCTTTTACTATTACTTTCTGAAGGTTGTATTTAATTGACTCAATGTATGTTTCATTAATGTAATCATGAGGAAAAAGTTGTTACTGGATAAAAAAAACCTAATGGAATGACAAATGACTATAAATAATGTTCAAAATGTCATGTATTTTGATGGAATAAAATTTGAATTCGAAATTGAAAAAAAATCTTAGTCGCATCTCTATTAGTGACGACTCCTTTAGAGCTCGTTCACATTGAGCATATAAATATAAAAGATCACAGCACGCCACATATCGCTCTCCATACAATCCCTTCAGACCGTTCACACCTGAGCGCTTTATGCGCACATCAACCATAGACAATGCACATCTTACGCCGTAACCGCTCCTGAGGCGATATGCCAACAGTTAAGCGCCCCCCACTCCGACGAAAACAGGAGAGGGGGTCATTTTAATTACGGAGCTGTCAAGACCGGTGGTTGACAGATGTCAAGTTCATAGATTCAGTACAAAAAATGCGCACTCCGTGGCCGCTCGCTAATTCAACTGACCCCCTCTCCTACCATAGGAAGAAATATTTTATCTGCGCTGTGTGAACGGCACGAAACATAAGCGCTCGCAGTTCAGCAGATACCTGCTAGCGGTTATATTAGATGTCTGAACACCCCTTTATTCTAATGAATGTAGCTCCTTCAAAACGGAATGATAAGAGCTCGTTCACATTGAGCATATAAATATAAAAGATCATAGCACGCCACATATCGCTCTCCATATAATCCCTTCAGACCGTTCACACCTGAGCGCTTTATGCGCACATCAACCATAGACAATGCACATCTTATGCCGTAACCGCTCCTGAGGCGATATGCCAACAGTTAAGCGCCCCCCACTCCGACGAAAACAGGAGAGGGGGTCATTTTAATTACGGAGCTGCCAAGACCGGTGGGTGACAGATGTCAAGTTCATAGATTTAGTACAAAAAATGCGCACTCCGTGGCCGCTCGCTAATTCAACTGACCCCCTCTCCTACCATAGGAAGAAATATTTTATCTGCGCCGTGTGAACGGCTCGAAACATAAGCGCTCGCGATTCAACAGATACCTGCTAGCGGTTATATTAGATGTCTGAACACCCCTTAAAATATAATGACATATTTTTTTAGGTTGTGTGCTATGTTATTGTAATTTTTATGATTTATGAAGATTATTCTTCAGTCGATAATTATCAATATAAAAATATCTGAAACTACCAATGGCAGCTATAATCATAGACATGTTAAGTATCTGCCCATAAACAAACCACGTAAATCACTCTGTGTGCCGTCGGAGGAAATGGTACTATAGAAAATGTTTCGAAATATTTATTTATTATATGGCTGCCTTCGTTTGTAATTTTTTATTGTTCCCAAGAAAATTACCTGAAGATTAAAAGGGTGTGCACAAAATGACAATATATTTTTAAAGTAGGTACCTACGGTGTCATCATAATATTATAATTATTCCAAACAAAATACGGTAATGTTCCTAAATACCACACTTTTCGGCCCCGATTATGGAAATTACTCCAAGTTTCAACAATTAGTACAAGAAACAACTATTTACATAAAACAGGTTATTAGTTTGGGCATTTAGATGACACTTAACTTACATAAACATACTTAATCCAAAACGGTGGCAAAGGGATCGTTTTATAAGAGAAATTTTTATCTTTGATTAAAAAAAATGAAATGTAATGCACTTTTACCACCTCTCCCGGCGTAAAGAGTTGTTTCTTGTAGTAATTAAGACGAAACGAAGTGTAATTTCCATGATCTGTGCCTATTAAATATGCGGGGATTAGGTAAATATTTACCCAATCATAGTCGCGCCGTTCAAATACTCAATTATTTAATTTCAGGCAAGTAATTCGAATAATATGACAAATATTTACAACGAACATAAGTCATAAAGTAATTGACATCACTAGCCGCGTTGTCGAGCAGCTGTCTCGCTCAGCGTTGCCAACTCTACGTCTTTTTGCGTAGATCTACGTATTTCAGGTCTTTCATGCACATCTACGAACTTAGGCCCAGAATCTACGTATTTTCCTTCAAATTGTACAAATTTGCAAAATAACACAACTCATTAGGCTGAAACAGCATTTTTCCGTAACTTTACCAGACGCAAACTCCAGCAAACGTTCCGTTTCATACCAGAGTCCGCGCCACATATTAAGAAGTCGCGCAGACGAAAATACAATTCTTCCATTTCAACAGGATCAGCAAGTCAATGGGTTTTGGCGTCATGTTTCAAAAATACGAAAAGGCAATTCGTCTCAAATGTTTCCCATATTGGCCCAGTTTGCACAAAACTTAAACATTGCCACATAGCAGTGCAAATGTCGAGCGTCTGTTTTCCGCGATAAATTTGATGAAAACTTACATCCGAAACAGACTGTCTCCACTGATACGCTAACAGGCTTACTTTTTACGAAAAGTGGCTTGAAAACAAGCAGCGAGCCTTCACAGGAACATATTAAATATTTTAATCAATATATTATTACGTACAAATTTAATTTGCCTGAAGATTCTGAAAATTGAGTATTTTTTTATTTCCTTTTTTTACCAAAAATATGGCAATTTTTTATTTTTTTTTATTTATTTACTAGATTCTTATGTGCCTTGAAGAGGTGAATCATTTAAATGTTTTTTTATAAATAGAATTTAATTTGCCTGGAGTCTCTGAAAATTGAGATTTTTTAAATTATTATTTTTTACCACAAATGTGGCAATTTTTTATTTACTAGATACCAGGGGTATCTTGTTAAATAAATTGTATAACAAAATACTCGTTTATTCTTTTTCACCTATCCTAACGTCTTCATTTCACTCAAAAAAAGTACGTAGATCTACGAACTTTTCATAATCCAAAATATACAGTTTCTACGTAATTTTCTAGTCTGACCTACGTCTTTTTCAAAATTCGGGTTGGCAACACTGGTCTCGCTGTCTGTGTCTAAAATATTCTCGTATGTCAAAAGTTTTATTTATGGTCAAAAGTCAAAAGCGTCCTAACCTCTCTAATAACCCGTAACCTAAAATACTCGTTCTCAAATTCTGGGAAATATTTAACATTCGTAACCAAAAAATGTTTATTACAAACCTTCTGTTGAAGAAGGTGAAGGCCAAGTACGTTTATTTTTACAATTGTTAATTTTTGTATATTAGGCAATTCCGCTTATTAATTTTAATTCAATAACTGGAGGATGAGAAGATGTTTACCTAACTTCGTACATATCCATAAAATATCATGGGAAAATAATAATTTTCATCTTGTTTCTATTTGTACCGATGAATAGAACGTATAGCTGATGGCTCTGCTGTAGCTTCTCCCTATTCTTTCTACAATGGAGCTTTCGGCGGCTTGACCACATCCAACAATTGTATTACATAGTAAAAATTTATCTTTGTGACAATTTCAAGTAAAATGAGCATTCTTTTTGCAGGACTATTATGGTTTTGATGGAGAGTGCCGTCAGTGGACACAAGTACAATGCAACTCGGCTGCGTTTAGGAGAGAAACTTGAAGCGATGCATTTCGATCCATACAGTAAGTTCTGTTCTTCCTAAGAATGAGATGCTATAATTTTGTTCATTTATCCAATGTTCACTAAGCAAAAAAGGTTATAAAGGTCAAAAATGGTTTACCAAAAACTATTCACGGGCAATACAATGATGGTTGAACTTATGGCAGCTTGAGTTAAATTAGTCAACAAGAAACCAATTATATCAAAAAGACACATCTAGGTCTCTATCTCTATATACGGTGATGGTTGAACTTGTGACAACTCGAGTTAAATTAGTTGACCAGAAACCTAATTATATCAAAAAGACACATCTAGGTCTCTATCTTTATTTACAGTGATGGTTGAACCCAGTGGCGGTTCGTGGTATTTTTAACAGGGGGTTCAGAAATTCAGATCTAATGAGAGGTCAGATTGCGGAGGCCCTTTCTTTTTCATTTCCAACCTTTTTTCATGGGTATTAGCGCTATTTTTAGCGCCATTGTGTAAAGAAAAATATGACCGAATGATTATTCGGTTTATTGATTGCTACAATCAATAAACGCACCCGCTTTCAATTTGAACGCCGTAACCATTATGGCAAGGTACTGTTTAATGTACAATTTATTTTATGTACTGGCAATTTTGAATGCTGGTCACACCGGAAAGACTAGATGTAGTTCCAAATGCTACCGCAAAATCATTCCGTCCCGAATTGTCCTGGTGTGTACAGCTATCAGATTTAGCCCCGCAACTTTCTGATATTTAATATTGTGTCGCGATTGTGTTTAACTATTATAATAAAAAGAGAATCTATCACAATATTCTAATCATTTATTTAACTCCCGTGACACATATGGAAGTGTTGATTTGGTAAGAAAAACACCTTTCCATATTGGTGACCCCGACGTGATAAATAAAGGAAAATTTATAAATAAACCAATCCCGTACAACCAAACAGTACTGGAGAAAGCCCAACACAAAATTACATACATAACTAGTGACCTAGGACAATGCGGCGACGTTTGCTGAAACTTTCGTAAATATAAATAAGGTATATAACGACTTATCTACAAAAACATATGTGCACGAAAACAGAAGACAAAATCAGTCTACTTCAATAGTACATTTACAAATGCCTTTAGCAAACGAAAGAAAGAAAGTTTATCCTTGGAGAAGATACGGCTTTACCTGTGGTTGACATTATATTTAAAAAACTGGACATTGCATGATTTTACATTTGCTACCCCCATCTATGAGAAGTCATAACATCCTAGTATTGCATTTATGAGAAGATTAGTGGCAAAAGTAGAGTTGACATTTATTTTGAAAGACTGGAGAGTTTAGAACTCTTTATAGGGCTTGAGAATTTTTACGAAATGACCTTTGTACAAAAGCTTACAAATAAGAATATTTTAACATTTTTACAATTATTTACTTGACTGGTAAACTCGTAAACCCTCGGTGAAGGGTTTTCGAGTTTATGGATATGACTGTCTGAAAAGGTGAGTTTTAGTTTAGCTCTAAATTCCGCTGAGTCTGTGATCATTCTTAAATAATGTTTGGCAGTCCATTCCAGGTTTTAAATCTTGACACTCCGAAAGCTCGCTCACCAAACTTAGTATCTGGTGTGTGCTTTGGTTCCTTTAACCTTTTGAAAGCTGATGACGCTGCTGACCTGAGGGTTTACTGTTGAAAATTGGAATTTTCTGGAATACAGATTTCCGATAAGAAAGCCAGAGCCATTCTGTTAGGGGACTTAAATACCATCCAGCAGAGCTTGAGCTGGATTCTTTCAGGAGATTTGAGCCAGATGCTCTGAAATATGGGTATATTTAGATATGCCAGTGGTAAATCTTGCCGAAGGATTGAAAACTGATTGTAATTTGTTGATTTGATATTTTGGGAGACTTGCATATATATTAGGTCCTTTCATATGAAATTGGCGTTTTGTATGGGAGGAACATAGTGTCAATTTTTTAAAATATAATATATTTATTTAATCAAAGTATGTACCATTGCTATCTATGCACTTTTGCCACCTCATAGGTAGTTCATCGATCCCTTTGTTAAAAAAACCATTCGGACGGGAATCAATAAAATCTTTGAAGGCGGTTTTGACTGCCCCATCGGAGTTGAATTTTTTCCTTTGCAGATTTGCTTCACTCAATTCGTGAGGTACCCACCTTTCAAGCTTTTTCACCTTCCCAATTTGCTTCAAGCGGATTAAAATAGTTTTATCACTAACACCGCAGCCTGCAGCTAACTCGGACGTGATTTGCGATGGATCCGCTTCCAAAATAGCCTTCAATTCTTCATTATCAACTTTGGTCTCCGGCCGTCCACGGGGCTTGTTCTGCAGGTCGAAATTTCCAGAACGAAAATGTTGGAACCAAAAACGCACTGTTTTCTTTTGCGGCACCGTCGCCATACACATCATCAATCCTTCGAGCCGTTTCTGCAGCACTGGTGCCACGGTGGAACTCGTACTCGTAAATAACGCGATATTTCAAGTTTTCCATTTTGTAAACTAAGTGACGCAAAGAAAAAAAACAATTAAGGAAAAAACAAATGAATTATAATTTTCGAAACACAAATACATGAGTAAATAGCTGTATAAATTTGAATTTGGAATTCCTAACCAAAGAGAAGATATTTGAGATCAAAGTTGCCAGTACGGCAAAACGCCAATTTCATATGTAAGGACCTAAATATATTTAAAAAAATTTCTTAAAGAAAGATAAACATTCCCGGGTTACGAATAACCCAACAATGTTTGAAAATCTCCTACTACCACCACAGAAAGCCGAAAATATTGCTTGTGTTGTGATGGAGGACTTAGCCAGTCGATTAATCGAACACGCGACGCTCGGGTGGGATCCAAACGCTATGCCTACTCAACCACTGACCAGACGTGAAACAACATACGAATCGACTATTAATTTAGTCGCCTCGGTTGGCAGGTTTCTCCACACTGCTTTAATTTGTCTTAATTTAAAAAACCCCGTGCTTACAGTTCTGTACACTTGAGTTTTAAGGGATCAGCATCCAGATTGGACCCCCAGTAGTTTTATACATATCTTTGGAGTGATCTCAAATCGTTATTGGGGAGTTATCAATGTTATGCTGACGTCTGCTTGTGGCGGTCCAGAGAAACTCCAGTCTTTGAAGGATTCAGTTTCAATCTATTTGAGGTCATCCAGCAGTGGGCTCAGAACAGACCCCTGGGGTACTCCAGATGAAAGGGTTGCATATTTTGATTGGTTTTTTCCCCACCTTTATGGCTTGTAAACGGTTGGTTGGCCAAGTATGATGTCAGCCAGCTCTTAACACCGCAGTTTAAACCAAAGGATTTTTCTAATCGTTTAATAAGAAAATCGTGGTCAATCGTGTCAAAAGCGGCACGAGTCCAAGATTGAAAGGAATGCCAGTTTTCCCAAAATTAGTTGTCCAGGAACCAATTATACCAAAAAGACAAGTCTAGGTCCTCTATCTTTAAATACAGTGTATTTTTACTAGGAACTTACCTATCCAGGAACCAATTAGGTTGTAATAGCAAGGGTTTGTTGTAATTTAAAAATATTATTTATGTATGTTTTACATTGCAGTTCGAATGCAGGCTTACTACAAGGAAAAGAAGAAGATCAAAAGTATCCGCTAAACATGGCCTTTCTTCTAAAACCTGTGAATATATTATAATTAAATGTTAATTAGTCAAATAAAACTAGAATTGTATCATTTTTATTGTTTTATTTAAGAGGATGAATAATAAATATTGTTTTTAGCAATAGATTCTGTAAGAAACATATTCTTATTATTACAATGAGAAATAAGGTATAAGGTACAAAGGGAGGTACTATGGGTGTCCGATAAAATAAATACATTCCAAATCTGATAATGTAATTTATAAAATATCTAAGTTATCTTAATTTAATGTTTATTGTTCTTTATGTCAGAATTCTATGAGTTATTTATTTAATATCCATTTAATTTACCTTTATGGAGATAGTCAAATTCACTCCGAAATATTATTAAATTTAACAAAAAAGTATGGTGCATTTATAAGGGTTGTTCATATTGATGAAAAAGGACATTATTATGAAAATAATATTAAGTATTATTTATTTAATAATACATCACTGTACAAAAGACAATTGAAAGTTTGGACACATTTTTGGCACAGGTTATTTTGAAATAAAAATATATCAAAATGATGGAAATTGTCTCAGTTATTTTGATATTATATTTTAAATAGGCCATCAATATATTTTTTCTTTAGTGACAAATTATACTTCCAAAGTTGACTCAAAATGTCCCACATATTTTAAAACACAATAACAATAGTTAATTGTAATTAAGGGAACAGACTTCAACATGCAAACTCGTTAAACATGGATAATAGAAACAATGGGAGATATGACATGGAAATGTGCTGATCATCGCCAAGCTACAATCGAACTGTGCAAACGAACTATCAATGAAAATTAAACATTGGTTATGTAGAAACAAATGTGAGGCGCTGCTCTGCAAAGTTGTGATTTGCAGTATTTTATAGGTGAACAACGTTGGCAACGCATGCTGTGCATGTGGTTTCATTCTAATAACGGTTCATAGCCCATCTCCCTTCTTTCTATTATCTAAGCCAAATTAACCCTTTGGATGCGGCGTTAAACAAAACGAATATTCTTTTCCATCCAATACTATAAAAAGTTCCCACAGTTAGCTTGGGAATGTTTCAACGTGACCAGACAATTCACGCATTTAACGATAACTTTTTTTTTTAAAAAGCCTTTTTTTTAAAAGACTTTAGTTGAATTACATATCCAAGGGGTTAATTGCAGTAATTAGAGTTTAATTTGGTAAATATCGGTTCGGACTGGCCACGCTTATTACGAATAATTTTTAGAAAAAAACTTTAGATTCGCCTTAATTACTATAAAAGGAAACTTTTTGGCTTTGGGGCGGCGGAAAATAATGCATTTTAATTTTCAATTGCATAAAACCAAAATTCACTTCGCGAACCGACCCAGCGAAAATCCGCGGCCGTAACTGTCACTGTTATGTTGGTATTCTTGATAAATTATCAAGAGCTAATACGACTGTAGCAGACTTCGTGAGATAATGCGCGTATTTATGAAATTTGTCTAGCGGGCTTGTTTATGTAACATGGTTTGTGATACAAAAGAAAGTGCCCCTTTATAACGCCTGCTCGCGTCAACGCAAAAAAAACATCCCAGTTTTCAAGTGGTTTAGCGGCTACGCTAGGTTTGTGTAACATGGTTTGTGATTCGCGGTATTTCATGTAGGTATCCCACGAAGTCGGCTGCAGTCCATAACAGTGACAGCTACGGCCGCGGATTTTCGCTGCGTCGGTTCGCGAAGTGAATTTTGGTTTTATGCAATTGAAAATTAAAATGCATTATTTTCCGCCGCCCCAAAGCCAAAAAGTTTCCTTTTATAGTAATTAAGGCGAATCTAAAGTTTTTTTCTAAAAATTATTCGTAATAAGCGTGGCCAGTCCGAACCGATAATTACCTTTAATTTATATACACATGTATATAGTTTACCTGAACATAAATTCAAGCCAAAGTTAGAATACTAGAGATAAACAGGTATGTTTGTTTTCCCCATCCGCTGAGAATGTGTCGCTGAAACAATAGATGATTGGACTAGGTTGTTTCAGTTTACAAAGCCCCACTTGTCTGGTCTGAGGCGCGCTTATCCGTCTAATTATATAATTGAACATGATTACATTGTTACTCTACTCTTCTGAAGGTATTCGATGGCAATATAGATAATGTTTTTCTTAACCGACTAATTCTAATTCTCTAAATCTTGTATTTAATCTCACTTTTCATGATAGTATATCAATCATTTTGTTTATAATATTTCTTAAAGATAGTTTTCGACTAATTTTATAAATTTACTTAGTACACATCTATCTCACTTCATTGAATTCCATTCTTTTCATTTAAAGGCTTCTTGCAATGTTCACAACAAATGGACTTGCGTGACGTGGGACGCATCGACTGAGCCACTTCTCAGCCAGGCCATTCTGTGACAATCTGTACAGGAATAAGCAATATTCCCCACTAATAATTGTAACCAAAATATCCTGAGATATATCACCACAGAACACTATTATAATGAGACTCAAAAACTGTGTTTTCTAGTACCAATTATTAGTGATATAAAAATTATTAAATTAATACATAGAAAAATTGCCAATTTACTAAAGAAAAGGGTGAATGAAAAATGACTACAATAGTTTATATTAAACTAAACCAGGCATGGGCAACCTTTTTTCATTCGAGGGCCAGCCATTAAATAGCCGCAAGCCTAAATAATACACAAATATGACTTATATAGTGTTAATTAGAAAAAATAAAACAATAAAAAATGTATGCACAATATCTTAAAAATTTAACTCGTAGAATGCCGTTCGTGCACCGGTGTGTTTGAGATTTTACACGCGATTTTGACCCTTATGTATAAAGAAAGTGTATGAATAACACGGTCAGAATCACTTGCTCTATTATCGCCCTTTACCATAGAGAAAACCGCAATGCGCCTGGTCACTCCAAATAATTTATATTAATAATTTACCAGAGCGCAGGAATGTGCGCAGTTCTTGCGCATGCGCGGGAAAAATTCCTTTATCTACGATTTTGACCTTTCTATGTAAAAAATTTCTCAAGGTCAGTGTCAGAATCGCTGGACACGAAATGTCATTGGGTGTCATGGATGCCGCTTTTTGCGAACGCTAATTGGTGGACAACCAACCCCAACTACCCCGGCAAACAACGGGTTAAAAGTTGTCAACTTTACGACGAAATTAAGGAAATATTGTACAGGCCCGTTTTGGCCCACGTACAATGGGTCGCCCATGACTGAAGTAAACACTCAACAAGTACAATAATTAGGCTACGGTGAAGCTAATTATTAAAAAGTGAACAAAAGAAATGTATTTTAAATTCTCAGCAAACAATTTTTTCCTAATTGAATTCTGATTTCAATTAAAGAATCGTGCAATCATAAAAAGTATTTTGTGATCAGCAAAAGTAACAATTTATCTATCCAATTCTTTGTGTAATAAAAATTCTATGAGCATCATTCCTTTCCTGAGAGAAGTTTGAAGAAATAATGCATTATTTCATCACCTTACGTATATCATTAACATTATTAATTCCCACAAATTAATTAATGTTTTCTTCATCTTTTATCACAAAACTAAATAAAGAAGGTAACACTGTACTTTGAAATCGATAGTTAATATTTTTATTTATCTAAACTAAACTTATAAAAAAATAAAAAGAACAAAAATAAAACATACATAAAAGTATAAATAGTGGTTTGTCGTGTCGGTAAGACAAAAGTAGCTAACTAGATATAAACCCTAATATTTATAGTAGACTCATTTTTACTAGGAATAATTTATATTCATCTAATACCGCACAAGAAAACCAACCAGCCAGAGCCAGTTAAACTACGCCATCCCAAAATTGGACAACGTTGTGAGACTGTAGGGAATGGGGAGGGGAAGTACAAGAGAAAGGTTGGGATATTTTTGAAAAGATAGTAAGTAAGTCAGTAGCCGCTGTGAAATTTAAACTCGGTACCCACCGGGTTATTACCCTCTTAGTCTCCGAGCAAAATTTCATGTATTGACAAAGACAATAAAAATACTAAATCAAAAAGAATTCATGAAAAAACCTTCGAATATTCGACAAATACACTTGTTTTTTTTAAATGACTGCTTTCAAATGGGTTAAACACCTCAAAAGATAATCAAGATAAAATTTATTAATAATGATAGTTTTTACCTGTAGATTTTTAATCCAATTAAAATCATTATGTATTGTAAAATCACATTTATACATATAGTTTTTTCAAGCCTTAAAAGAAAAATTAAATGTCTTATAACTAGTGGTAAATAAATCATATTTTAATAAAGGATTAGTACAAGCCATCTCAGTTTTGAATTAAAGTCGTTGTAAATTCATTAAAATGGCAAAATTTTCCAATGGCCAATTTTCCAACAGTCAGTTTTCAATAACAAGCAGTCAAATTTTGGTGCAATATTTTTCTAGAACAAAACCCCACAGAAATATTTCAAATAAGTAAATAAATACTTTGATTATACCCAGTGAATATAATATTCAATGAGCTTAATTGAATAAAATATTATGGACATACCTGAAATTATCCAAAATAATTTTATTATGTATTTAAAAAATAAATAAATAAACTGAATATAAGCTTGGCACACTAGTTAGAGAAAACTTATTTATTATTTGTCTGACTGTAAACATAAAATTCATTTTTTATTATTACAATAAATTTGGCTTTCAATGAGTTTTTAAACAAAATAATATTAAATTTAATTTCGGCAAGAACTGGCTACGTTAGAGGTGCCTTTCTTAATCTAATCACTTAAAAATAAATTAAATACTTTTGTTTGTTGTAATTTTAAAGACTTTTGAATAAAATAAATGATTGGTCCACAATAATACAATAATAAACCTAATAGTAAGTGGTATTATTTATTTAGGGTTTTCAACAATTTGAAGATAAATAATAAATTAAACACTGTTCCACATATCATATCTATGGCACAGATTCTTATTAAATGCTTTTTTAAATCAACAATGGACAAAAAATAATTTATGATTAATATTGGTGTTGATTACGATTGACATTGCATACAATGTAAAAATCGCGTGATAGAGAAAGAAACACCAATGTTTGTTATTTCATCAGCTTGTGAATGCTTGCTTTTTAACAATGCCAATCACCAGGTTACTGTTCTCGGGGATACAGTTATTTGTGGTTCGCTCCTGACTCCAATGACATAGTACAATTTTACTAGAACTAGCCCCATCGTTAAATTTCTATCACTGTATAGATAATACAGACTAGAGAAGCCTTCCATGTAGATTTGAGTGGAAACCAATGTTGTCACTGATTTAATTCTTTTGGTTCTGGCCCATTTAGCACATGCTCCATCTCTTTACACTTGCCTGACATTGTATATCGCCATCCGATTTGAATTTCATACTGATGATGAAACACAGTTTTGAATTGAAAATATAAGGCCCGATTTGCCTGATTTTTGGATAACGAAACAAGCGTACACAAGGGCGGATCCAGGATTTGTTTCTGGGGGGGGGCACAAGGGGCGGACGGGCAAAAAAATCAACAATTCAGGATTTTTTTCTGGAAGGGGGGGGGGGGGGGGGGCACAAGGGGCGGACGGTTACAAGTTCAAGTATATATAGGAAGATTTATGAAAGTGTCAAAACAATAGAAAAATTAAATGTTTAATAAAGACAGTTTCTGCTTCTAAGTATGTACTGTGATGAAATCTCCACAGTACACAAAAATACCGTCTGGGGGGGGCACGTGCCCCCGTGCCCCCCCCTAAATCTGCCTATGAGCGTACATCACAATGAGTAGTTTCACGGCTCGTTTGGGGATTGGACAATTATCAGAAGGATAATATGTTCTAGGACAATGAAAGAGAGCAGAGATGCAGTCAGTTCCATCTTTACCCTAAGGGCACTTAGGGCACAAGACCAGAGGCCCCTTACCAGAGGGGGCTCCCGGAACTCATATTTTGTTGTTTTCCTTCATGTTTTTGAAAGGGTCTCCAAACTTAGTTCCCTGACCGCCGACTTGCCAAGGACCTAGGACGATATTCTGCAGAATTTAAAAAAAAAATTGTCTAGCCCAGCTTGTCCTTAAGGCTTAAGATTGCCCTAGATGCAGTTGGTGTGGAAGCAAATGTGCGAAATACGGTTTCAGAAATAAACCAGTCTCATCAAAAGCTCATATGTATGTCATAGACGATCGTCCACTTCCTTCTCCCACATCTTCTATGAAAACGAAAAAGACAGAAGATACTAGAACAATGATATCACATATACAACCACTCGTGGGACTAGAATAGCAAACAGGCAAAGAGCGCTTTGGTTCGGTGATATCAGTGGTCGGAAAAGAATTGTATTTACTTGAGAGTAGGAACTGCCACATGGGAAATGAAAATCCAGACGTAAATCATGACACCTCAAAAGTAACGCAGTGCATTTTTAAATATAATGTATGGTAGGTAAATGTTTAACACAATCAGCACTTAATAATTTTTCAATTAACGTAATACATTCAGTAGTAATAAAATTAACCAACAAAAAAAATACTACATATTACCCATTTGAATTTTAGGACTAAATAAAAATGCAACCTTTACAAGAATTAATTACATAAAAATAAAATACGATGGCTGTTAACTAAAACAAATCAATTTTTAGGAGACTATGAAATAAACACAGCGTACATAACAATATTCAACATGAAATAAATTATTTTAGAAACATAATAAAATAGGAAACACCTATAAAATAGGAAAAGAAATAATGATGAAGTTTTCTAAGCATAAAATTCGGTTTTAGAGCTCATGTCGTAATCAGCTTCTTCAATTTTATACATTTCGATGAGCTGGAAATAAAATAAACATTCAATTAGTTACCTATTTTAATTTTATGTGAATACCCGCACAACAGGAGCCAGTGGGCTATGGCATTTAGAGTAAGTTCTGAGGCTAAAGGGAGTGGGAGGAAGGAGGTAGGGAGGAAGGTTGGGAAGTCCTGGCTATTCAGATCTGGTCACCAAACTTGGCTAAAGCCATTTCAGGCAACTTTTCGATTAAGTGGTGGTATTTCACCAAGAAAACACTTGGATATTTTATATACAACCTTAGTACGTAGTCATGTCGAATATAACTCCTCGATCTGGTCCCCCCATTTTAAAATAATTCAGAATCAATCGAAAAAATCAACATAAATTCCTAAGACCCATAAATTTTGAACTCGGTATTCCCATTGAAAACATAAACTATAATTACTTGATGAAAGAATTAAATTTATTAAGACTCTCAGATCGAAGAATTATATCCGGCTTAATATTTATGTCCAAAATTGTAAATGATAAAATAAATAGTACTGATTTAATTAACATCGTTGAATTTCATATACCCACGAGAGTAACTCGTTCCAAAATCCTGTTTAAATGCAACAATACCAGGACTGAGTATACAAAACGCTGTACCTAGGTTGCATGAAGTTAGTAATAGATACGCAGATCTGGCAGATCTATTTAACAAGAAGGCAAGTACAAAGGAAAGTATAAATTAAATTAATATTTTCAATCAATATTAATTTTATTTATATAATTAATTTTATTAAACAATATTAATTTTCAATCAATATTAATTTTATTTAAATAAAATTAATATTTTCAATCGATATTAATTTTATTTGTACTGTAGAATTTTGAATGTAATTGTATCTCTGGTGTCATTTCTCAATCAAATGCCACAACTAACTGTTATACTTTTTTTAAATTATTATTTCTTATTTAACTATGATTTTGTGACATATAGTCAGTGTTTATAGTATATTCATAGGGAACGTACCCGTACTACGTGACACATTTAGGGGGGGAGGTCTTCAAAATGTCACGCTTGGTACAAATGAGCGGCGGCGGGCTTAGGTTTTTGGTCACCAGGGGGGGGGGGGGGGTTAAAAATGGCAAAAAGTTGGTCACGTAGTATGGGTACATTCCCATACCGTTGATATTAAATAAATAAATAATTTACCACTGTGGAACATGACGCAAATGTATTAAAATATAATATATTAATCTGTAAAATATCCCAAATTCAAAAATAAAATAAAAATTTGCTCATGTCGGGTTGTGAGCCCTTGACTTCTGGATTCCTAATAGAGAATCTTAATGGTTCTACCACGCAAGTAATTTGTTGTTGTTGTTGTTATTTTTATAGTTGAATTTATGAGTGTGTATGTATTTAGGTAATAATACTCACATTGTCGACTTCCTTGGACAGTTCCTCCAGCTGTTTGTCATGGACTACCTTGAGCTTCTCCTTTTCTCGCCCTTGTTTGATGTTTGCAGTCTATCCAGTGAAATTAACATTGACATTAAAAAAAAATTTGGGTTTAAAGGTAAACTTAAAATGTATTTATTTTAATTTTTTAAACTTTATGAGTAAAATCTCAAATTATAATATTTAATTAAATGAAGACAATATTAGCGAAACTCAATCGAAATCTGGAGACAGAAAAATCAGAAAAAGATATTGGTTCCGCAGAATAATAGAAGAGTATGTATGAGACGATGTATGAATATGAGTGAGGCAAAGAGTGTGTGCTAAGACCGAGTTGTTTGGCGGTCCATCCTCTCTGCCTACCCCTGCGGTGAAACGGCGTGATGGTTAGTTAGTTAGTTAGATATTGGCTCCGCTTCATATACAAAGATAGCAGCTAATAATATGTGCGTTAAGAAAATTAAGATAATGTTGGTAGTTCTTAGTCGAAGTATGATACAGTTAAAAGTGACCGAATTTGACATGGGTTCCGTAGCTCAACCGGTAGAGCACTTGCCATGTGAGCAAAGGGTCCTGGGTTTGTGTCCCAGCGGAGCCAATATCTTTTTATGATTTTTCCGTCTCCACATTTTCGATTGAGTTTCGCTAATATTGTCTTCATTTAATTAAACTTAAAATTATTAATAAAGTGCTCATTCCTAGATGGCGTTAATTTAATTATTTTTGGAAAAACTCCTTTTGAAAGTTATGGTTTAAAATATTAAGATGATTGGTTTATTTGAACCCGTACAAACGGTATATGATGTATAACCACTGGAGCGATCACGAGAAATAAATAAATTTGCTTCGATTGCTTGAGATTTCTCAGATGGTCATTTTTCGCCAACATTAAAAACATCATACCTTCGAATTTTGACATGGAAACATAAAAAATTATTTTACTGCTATAAAGCTAATGAATTAACCTGTATTTTACCGTTTATCTCATATTTGTAGAATTTATAAAAAAATCGTAAAGTTTATAATCGCGCGAATCCTGGGTGTTGTTTACTTGAAACTGCCGTGAGGGATACTTATTCGGGTCAACATTGAATATTTTCGGTTTCTGTATGTTTTTTGTGGAAGATTCCTCAGACTGAGATGGGCTGGGCATGTACAGAGAATGCCGGATACACGCGTCCCAAAAAGAATTTTGACTGGACACCCACGTGGAAAGAGAAAAGTGGGAAACCCAGACTGAGGTGGGAAGACGAAGTAAGAGGGGATGCAGCACAGCTTCTCCAGGTACCAAATTGGAAGTCAGCCGCTGAGGACAGGAGGAGTTGGAGGCGACTGTTGCAGGAGGCCAAAGCTCGATATGGGCTGTAGCGCCATCGAAGAAGAAGAAGAAGTATGTTTTTTTTGGTATACTTGATAATGGATGGTGCATATCTATGGAAAAATGACTAATTTTATCCGTAAACAGCTGTTCAAAAATTCGGCGGGAAAAAAATGTTTTTAAAATTTATTTTTAACACTGTTCTAAAATAGTCTACGAAGTTCGGATTTGCGACATCTATGGTCATAATAGATAAAACATTTCAATAGCTTCGTGTTAAACTAAACGGCTGGCCAAGGAAATATTTTAAATAATTACAATAAATGTTAACACTGTTCTAAAATAGTCTGTCTACGAAGTTCGGATTTGCGACATCTATGGTCATAATAGATAAAACATTTCAATAGCTTCGTGTTAAACTAAACGGCTGGCCAAGGAAATATTTTAAATAATTACAATAAATGTTTTACGAATGGTAGGAAAATGTGGTCCATTTTTGGACCGAAATCAATCGCAGAAAAATAAAAGTGGTCCATTTTTCGACCGAAATCGTTCCAGTGGAATAAATAGTTTCGTCCAAATAAAATCTCAATTCTTTCAAAAAAAGCATACAAATACAATATTGAATCGGTGATTGAATCCCATATTGTATTGGTAGGCCTTTTTTGAAAGAATTGAGTTTTTATACGGACAAAACTATTTATTCATATTCCAATGTTGTGTATTTTTGTAAGTACATACAATTTAAATGTACATAATTTCCATAGGAGAAAATACCAAGGTACACTTTGTGGATTTTACTTAGAATCTTAAAATGTGTTTTGATCAGAAACCTATTTAATAATGCACTTTATGAATTTTTAATTAGACAATACAGCCGACACAAACAAAAAGTGGAAATTTACAATGGTCACATTTTGATATATGAAACCTTTCGTGTTTATCAATCTATTTATTATAATAACAAGTATATCAGAATCATCAGACCATTGAAAATGTCCAGCTGCCTTTTCGCTTATGACGGCAGAATACAGGTTATATTAAAAAAATTAATTATTAGAAATAATGCAAAAAGTATGTATGCCCTTGAGGTTATTTTCTCACGAAAATGGTGCTATAAAAGTCATCCAATAATAACTATTATTAACCTTTCTTTCATCCATAAACTTCTTGGTGATGTTTTGCTTCTTCTCCCTCAGCCTGCGATCCTTCTCTCCCTTTGTCTTCAGGGTCTTATCGTTGGCCACCTCCTTGCTGGTCTCCACAGATATCTTGGCCTGGCGAGCATTCATCTCCTTGATTTCTCTGGAAGTAGAAATGATACAAACAAAGATTAACAAAACGCAACATTTCATTAAAATCCATTTACTTTTCATGTACCTGTAAACATTTAGGTAAACAAAAATACATTACAAAAAGTAGCAAAGCAAATTAAGCTAGCAAAAAGATTTGTTTTGTAATTCAAGTATAGATCGTCCACAATTACAATGTGTGGTACAATTTAAAACACTCTGATGTGTGTTAATTGTAAGAATGACTTTTATCAATTTCTGTTAGTAAATAATCACTTTTATCCGAAGAAAAATCATTGTCCTTTTGTCCGTCTTCATTTTCAGCAAGAATATTCAGTACTTTACGATGAGCAGATTGAAGAAAAACAACATTTTTTTAAGATGTAAATACTGCACAAGAGTCCCAACTGCTCCCTTCTGGAACCAGTGAAACTATGCCTTCCCCAATTGGCATAAGTTATGAGGCTGGAGGTGAGGAAGGGGAAGGAGATTGGAAAGAGAAAGGTGAGCTATTCAAATCTGGTCACCAACATGGTTAAAGCCACTTCAAGCAATATTTCAATTCTGAACGGTGGTCTTACAACAAGGCGATACTGAGAGTACCTTTCATTCTAGAACATATAAATTTAAATTAATAAATTGTGAAATAACACAAATTAATCAAATAAAATTTAAGTTTAATAACAATTTATTTCGGATTGCTGATCGAGAGCCTTACCCCTCGACCACGGAGGTAGTCAAAAAACTATGTGGTATATAAAATTTATGAGTTTGTATCTATTTAATAGTGATGGTATCCAACATAGAATAAAGAAGAACTCAAAAGTTGTTTTCCTTCAATGCCATGTAGGCATGTTTCGTGATCCAAAAGTCTGATCATTCTTTGCTATTTCAAATACAGAACATTAAAAATAAAACAAACAATCAAATACAGAAGTTCGTTTAATCATCATTATGAAATTTTTATTTCAATCAAATAGAATGATGTCAGACAGAGAGGTCTAAATGGCTAGAACCAAAAGGTACTCAGTGGCGACATCGGCTACCATTGAAATCTTCTTGGAAGATATTGCTAGTGTGCATTATCTATTCAGTGGTATCCAACTTCTAGAATTATACAAGGATATGAGTTCTTACCGCTCCTGCTTGGCTTCGAGTTTCTTCATCTGCTCCAGTTGAGCCGCTTCCATGAGCCGTGCCAACAGTTCCCTCTGCTCCTGCAGGCGCTGACGGGCCCCCGCCCAGTGCTCCCGCCGCTGTCTCTCGGCCAGCTCGCTCCACTGCGCCGTCTGTTCTGTCACCAGCTTGCGCACCGCCGGGTCAGAGGTCAACTCGGCTTTGCTGGAAGAACAGAACAATACAGTGGTTATAGTCAATTATGTGAGAGCTGGTGAATATAAGAAACCAGAAACATAAGACAAAACAAAGAGGGCACACGTAAGGACGGCCAAAGTAAATTATGGCACCAAAAAAAAGTAAAAGTATTGTGTTCAAACTAATGCTATCTTTCAAATGTTCTCTATAAACTGAACTGCAAGAATTTATTTTTTGTATGCAAAAAAAATTAATTGCCTGTGCATGCGCGCAAAGTTGAGTTATCTATCGGGCGGCCAATACGGGTTGGTTGCATCTGAATCATTGACGGAGTTACTACGCTCTTCCTTTGATTTTGAAGGTCAGGTACGTACTTTAATCTGCAGTTTTTTTGTTGTTTAAGGCAATTCACCCAGAGACGATATGCAGCAAAGCTCTAAGAATGCTAGGATTTGTGCTAAGCAACTCCAGACACTTTTGCAGCTCGGCCGCGATTCGTTTGCTATACTATAGTTTAGTACGTAGCATTTTGGAAAGTGGTTCAGTAATATGGGGACCAGTGGATTTAACATACTCTCAAATGATTGAGAAAGTGCAAAAGAAGTTTCTGAGATATTTATATCTTAGAGACTTCGGATATTATCCCTGGTTATATCCATCAGCCTTTTTGTCCGGCATGCTGGGTATTGCCTCGCTGAAAGAAGGAAAACTGCTTTGCTGACAACAGCATATAAACTTTTAAACGGTAACATCTGTATTCCCGATATATTACGAAAAATTGAGTTTTATGTCCCCGACAACTTCACAAGAGCGCGCAGACACAGAACTTTTGTTGTTCCGAGATGCAGAACTAACTTACCATTAGTAATGCCGCTCGGAAAAATGATTATTTTACTAAATTACCTGTCCCCTGATATAGATATTTTTAAACTAAATATTCATCAATTCAAAAACGCTATTATTACTTAATAAAATAAAATGTATGTTTATTATTGGTTATGTATAACTGTAAATGTGTATTTAAAATAAAATAAAAAGAGTGCTATGTGATAATCTGCAGTTATTATTAACATAACAGTTGTATGTAATAAAATTATATTAAAATGTTTACTTATAGATAGAGTTATACAAAAAGTCCAACAGAGTTCCATAACCCTTTTTTACTAGTTTGAAAAAATATCTTATAACTAATATAAAAACGTTGTATACATATATGTCCCCCTTTTCCCCCCTTTGTTAAATCGAGAGCTTTCTTTTCAGATAGTCTTGGTGACCCCGCGCTGAAGGAAATGAAGAAGATTAAACACTTTTACATGTTATCATCATTTTACAATTTAATCTTAATTATACGCTATATTTACCTGTCGCCAAGGGCGGAACCAGCTGGGTCCAGTACCTAGGTGGATCACAGCGGTGCTACAGAAGTTTCACTTCAATAAACTTATGTGTCGCATTTCCGTTTCATTAGAATTTCAAGTCACCAACGGCGCTAAAGAACTTTCACTTCAAAAAGTTATTTGTGGAAAACTGTCAGTTACAATCTTTTGGCAATCATGGCTGATATGTAAATTTAAATGTAAATAATTAAAAAAAAAATCACTTGCACACACTGGATCGGGAACCCGTGACCTCAGGATTCATAGCTGAGCATCTCAACAAATCGGCCACGAAGAATATCAAGGTTAACTGGAATCTTAGATAAATAAAGATATAATGTACAGCAGTAAAGTTCTTACTTTTTCCCCTTGATCAGTTTCTCAATAGCAGCACACTGAGCCTTCTGAATGGCCATCTTCTCCTTGGCCTGGCGCTTCCTCAGCAGATCCAGCTCCTTCTGCTGCTTGCGCCCCGTCTTCTGGAAACCCTTCTCTGCCCGCAGCGACTCCACCGTGATGGGCTCAAACACCAGAGGGGGCTCTGCAAACCAATTACCATTTACAATGTGGATCTTGCAGTGGACATGTGAGCAGAGATTACATTCAATTTCACGTTAATGATAAAGTCTGGGATGCCCGAGGAAGATAGGGAAGAATGTAAGCGTAATGATCAAGATAAAGAAATCAGATGGTTTGGATAAGTAGAGCAGACGAACAGTAAAAGGAGTGCCAGGAGAATATATTACATGGAGTGAAGATAAATGGTAAAAGAAGTTGGATACAGAGGAACGATTAAGTAAATCAAATACTTGAGTCGGGTAATGTCAGAATAACAGAAGAGTATGAATGTTAAGGAAGCAAAGAGTTGTGTCATGGTCCATTCTCTCTGCCTGAGAGAAACGGCCGTTGGTTGGTAGAATAGAAAAATAGAGGTGGAAAATGATACAGAAGAAATAAGCATACCTCCAAGAAAGAAAACAGGCGACTAAAGTTGGTCATCACCTCCTTAATTGGTTGGTTAATCACCTCCTTCCTCCCGCAGAACCCCCTCCCGAGCTCCCCTCCCCCCTCCAGAGTTCCCCTCCGCCCTCGCGGTTTCCCCTCCCCCCTCATGCATTCCATAAATCATTCCCGATACATTCAGTTTTCAAACAGCTCGTGTGCACTTATTGCAATTTTTTTATACAAATTTCATGATGCCAGAGTTCGTGTCCTTTCCCATTCGTCCAGTTCCCCTTCCGCCTCCCCTTCCTCTCCCGCGTCCCCTTCCCCTCTCGCGTTCCCACTCCGCCTTTTCCGCCTTCCCTCTCCTCACTCCCCTCGCCCGCTTCTCCTATCCCTTAAACCCCCCCCATGTTCCTCTCCCCCCTCCCGGGTTCCCCTCCCCACCCCTCCCGCGGACCCCCTTTCCCGAGTTCCCCTACCTTGTTCCCCTCCCCTCCCTCATCCTTCACCCCTCTCCCATCCGCCACCCCCTCCCGCATTCCATACATTCGGTCCCGGTACATTCAGTTTTCAAACAGTTCGCGTGGCACCAATTGCAATTTTACATACAAATTTCATAATACCAGAGCTCACCATTATATACAGAAACCTTTGCGGGCGTGCTCACAACAACTCACCAGAGTTTCATTGCAATCGAATGAACGGTTAGCAATTCACAGGAAAGTAGGTAGAACAGTTTATATGGGAAAATGAAATTGTTGTTTTTACTACTTTTCCATATTTTCTCACCGTTTAAACCTTCCCTGGACTACGACAAACATTTCAAAACCAAAATCAGCTAAATCGGCCCAGCCGTTTTCGAGTTTTAGCGAGACAAACGAACAGCAATTGATTTTTATATATATAGATTTATGTAACCTTAATAAATAACATGGCCAGAGATAGGAACCTCAAAGAATACCTCCAAGAAAGAAAACAGGCGACAAAAGTTGAAACCTCGGTATCAGAACCATTCGAAAATATGAGTGTTCCTCAAGGATCAGGTATTGGGTCCCATTTTATTTATAATTTATGTAACCTCAATAAATAATATGGCCAGATGATAGGAATAGAAACCGGTTATGGCTAACCTTCCACTTTCTCCACCTCCTTGGTCTTCTTCTGATCTCCCGTTGCAGCGGCTTCTTCTATCCCCAGGGAGTTCATGTTGTCAGAGCGCTCCTGGGCTGCCTTTCTGAAGGCTCTCGGATCAGAGAGGGCGGCCATAAAATCTGGAACCAACATTCAATAGTGAGCATCTTGATGTGTTATCCTTCCTTTAACCCATTGGCCACAGAATAAATGAGCTAAAAAATTGGCCTTCACCACTGAATTAATTTTGCACCAAAAATTGAAAACCTGCATTGGTGTACTAAATCTTTTGTAACTTTTGAACCATATATTCAAATTAATTAATTTCTTTAAATTTGTTTACATATTAGATTAAGATAAAGAAAAACAAAAAAAAAATAATAATAAAAAAATATTAAAATATGTATAAATAAGGATAAAAAATATAACCTTCTCTTTTTTGTAAGTTTTTTTCCACATTTTTATTCAAAAAGTTACAGAAAAACAATTTTCGTAAATCGAATAATTATAATTTTTATTTTTTACATACATGTATACTAATAACTAATAAAATAATTTGGTATGATAGTCCCCAAAGCAATCAGGGACGTTTAGGGTCACTACCAAAAGCCTAGAACCACTCTCAATTTTGAAGAAATTAAATGGCGGCTGGCTGCATACAAAACTTGGAACACAAATATCAGGGAAAAAACATAAGAAACATATTATTGTCAATTCTACAAAATGAATGATTAATTACCTACAGAGGTTTCGGCATTTAAAATTTTATTCGAAAATGTCAGTGTCGTGCTCGTTTACCGTTTTTTGGCGGACCTACTCTAAGCCCGTCAGCGTGCCGGGGTTTGTGGTTAAGTACCTGAGTTGGACACCCGACAGGCTGCCGGGGTTTGTGGCCAATGGGTTAACCTATACGCAGGGACGCACAATCATTAGGAACACAGTAAAAAGGTTAAGTTTGACTTAGGACATCTATTTAATTCTTCTTCAAGCAAATTGCAAAAAAAAGTGAAATTTAATCATAAGGTCTTGATGTATCAATTTGAATTGGATGATTTATTTGGGAGTGAAGTGGTAAAATGTTGACAATAACCTTCAAAGCCGTCGGGCACGTATATCTTCAGCTCAATGTTGCAGAACAGCATGGGCAGCGACATGGGGAAGTTGGCCTCAGTCCTTAGCGAGATATGGCGGTAACCACCCTGCAGTCCGTCCAGAGGCAGGATTCGCTGTCCGAGGAGTTTACCACTCTCGTCGTATACGCCGAAACGGAGCACAGCAAGATCGGGAAGTACGACCTGAAAGATAATATGTATATTAGTTTAACTTATTACATACGTAGGATATATTCTAGTACGATAATTTAGTATGAGGGGGGAACCAAAAGCAATGAGAATTTATTGATAAAAATCAAGTATTTATTTTTACGTGTTTATGCTTCGGTACTTTGGTAACCTTTAAATAAATTAATCTTCCTTTGATGCAATACACTTATCGAGATGTTTTTTTACTATTTGAAACAGTGTTTGAACTCATCAATTCAGATGAATTTTAGAGTTTCATTCGATTTATGTTTCACTTCTTACAGATTATTTTCTTACAGATCATTAAAACATTTTCCTTTAAGGACTTTTTTCATCTGCAGTAGCAAAAAAAATGTCACAAATTGATATCAAGGTACATAAATTTGATGTAGGTAGTTTAACCGGTCACAGGCCGGAGACGCACCGGCGCGCGTTATATGCGCATGCGCGAGAAAATAATTCAAATATTTGAATAATATTGTCGACGAAAAATTTTTGGTCTGCGATTTTGACCCTTCTATGTACAGAATTTGTATGAAGAACAGTGTCAGAATCGCTTGCGCCATCATTACTCTAGGTGGTGCTAAAAGTTTCATTCACCTAGTCACCCTGGAATATTTTTAAAACGATTTCATCCATGACAATGCGCTGTCATAAATTGCCGCGAATTTAACGGTCACAATAAATGAGTGTATCGCGAATAAAACATCGTAAAACTTATTAATTTACGTAATAAATGCAAGTAATTTTGTTTTGGTAGATAGTTTATTGTGTTGTGAACGTTTTTCAGTCAATAAAATATACAATAGCTCAAAATTAATCAACAAAACATTCAATTCAAAGTTCAAAATCGTGCTTTTTTAGTGTTTTTTTGTGAAGTTTTGCGAATTTCCGCGAAATGGCCTGGCCTGTGACCGGTTAAAGCACGAGAGTTATAATCTTTAAGTATTCCACACATTTTTAATAATATCTCTCATCTACGATAATAACCCATTGGTAAACATTATTGATTAAAATATTTATCATCATTAACATTGTAAAAATTGAGGATAGAATAATGTGTAGTACCTTTCGGAATAAGAAAGGTTCTTCATTATAGACCGGGTTCAGCCCGTTAGCCGGCACCATTCTGGTCCTGAACTCCTTACGGATGGTGTCGGAGGGCAGTCCATACATGTCCACTTCTACATACGTTCCCACCTTCTTGTCAGACAAGAACTGGCCCGCAATAACCTGTAATTAAAAAAGGAAAACAATTAAAACACTAATCTGAGGACACCAGACAAATAATCTAACTAAAGATGTAAATGATGTGAAATTGTGTGAGATTAATAAATACACCATAAGGGAACAATTATCACCTACATATAAATAAGGATGCATTTATTGAGTACATGCATTACTGATGTGCAAATCTTTCACAATGGTTTAGTCTTGTCTGGAAGTTCATCAATGAAATCTGTAGAATGGTTGTTGTTTTACTCGGATTTTCATGAAAACTAGCTTTAATTCTATGCAACATGATCAGTTAATAACTTTTGGAAATTGAAAACTATTCTACAAGAATTTGTTTTGGTGGTTCGGTTACATCAACTAAAAACTGTGTTACGATATACGAAATGCCCCCTCTCAAGTTAGAGCGCACGCCACTGTGTAGACAAACAGTTGCGCTTTCTCTCCGCTAGCGCGCCGCGCGCTGACGGCGGTGGAACGCGAGCCACGGCCGACCGGCTGGCAGCCGCGGCCCGCCATTCTGCCCCCGAGCTCGCTTCGAGCGCACGTGTACGTGAACCATGTTGCACTGTTCCGGAACATTCTGCGAAGCCGCCATGGCGGTTGTGTTTTGCATAGTGACTTGCGGGAATGCCAAGAACGGCTAAATTCCCTCCACATAACCGAATCTCCAAGAGACCAGACTGCTGCTGTGAGTACCTGAGCTATTTAACCCCTCTTTAATGCGTGTGTTCCTTGTAAATTCAACGCGAAGATAAATGACCGCCCCCAGAGAGATTTTAGGGCCAAATTCACCCGATTTAGATAGAATTACTGTTGCTACCCTGTACTACTCTGCTTGCATTATTGTATCATTGTTGTTTACGAAAGAATTCTACCCAATACAACTGTTATTTACTGTAGCCACTTGTTTCACTGTCTCCCCCAGCCCGTAGATTTGAGCTTATTTCAGGGATGCCACACAAACGCCTCAGAGATCCTACCACCCTTATGATAGTCTCCTCCGCTCTGCTGACCATTCTGAGCTAGTTTGTCGGCAGAAGGTAGGCACCTGAGGTAGGTGTATCTAACAACTGGTTGTCATTTTATTTGAACCCATATGAAAGTTTAGTAATGCCACCTGGAAACTGGTTGCCATTTTACTTGAACCCATATGAAAGTTTAGTAATGCCACCTGGAAACTGATAAGAAATTGCTTAGAAGATCAGTATGTCTTCTGGAAGCTGGTTCCCATCCTACACAATTCTCTGGAAGTTAAAAAAGCTCATTTGGAAATTAGCTGGTGTTTTGAAATCGAACTAGTCCGAAAGTTTAAGAGCACAATCTGGAAACAGTTATTATTTTACTTGAACTGGCCTAAAAGTTCAAGTTCAACAGCATCTGGAAATTAAATTAATTGAACTTTTTTGGAATTTCAAGTTCAAAACCAACTGGAGACGGTTTTTATTTTCTCGAACTTGTCTGGAAAGTGTGGACTGACCTGCACAGAGCACTGAGCGGCAATCACACCGTCCACGGGTGCGTCGGCAAATGGGTCGAAGTTCCGGTCCGCTCGGCGCATGAAGTCGGGCTTGAGCAGGTAGCCGCAGTTGCCGTTATATTCGAACTTTCCCTGGTTCAGTTGCATGGGCAGGTCGCTGGTCTGGAAGTTCAGCGACACCATCTGGCAGCCGGCATTCCAGAACACCTGGACAAATAATCAAATATGTACATGCATTGAGAGAAACCCTGCTACTCTTCGTATATCCAACTCCTGTTGCACTTCAACATTGAGCCCCGCTATTCTTCTTAGAAAGGTAGCAATTAAAGTGGCTTGGTCACGTATTCAGAATGACGGAAGATCCAATTCCACTGATAATACCAAGTTATCGCAAAAGGTTAAAAAATCATGAAATAGAATAATTGAAGTAGTTCAGAAATCACAATACTGGTGTGTTCAATTATATAGACACCTTACATAGGTAACCGATTGGTTTAAATAATAGATTTACCGATACATGGTTCAGTTGAAGGGCACTTACTTGGGGCATGTAATTGGAGGAATCGGCCCTGGTTCCTTTGGGGTAGATCCTGGACATCTGCCGCTTGTTATAGTTGACAAAGTCAATGGCCTGCTGTTTCAAGTAGTTCATACCGGCAGTCTCCGCAAACGATGACATGTTGTGATGGATGTTCTTCTCTGCAATATTGAATTCAAAATAATATTATTAATCGATTGATTAGTAATCTGATACAACCAGGAGATTTAACGAAAACAATCACACAATTCAAGATAATTTTAGACAGAATTTTACAAAGTTTCTAAAACAGGCTAAAAATTAAAAGAAGCCAGTAGGTAAAAACACAAGCAAGCTTCAGTTTAAGTTTGGCGTTCTATACACCATCCAAGATCGCAAGGCAACATTGTTCAAATGTTTTACATTGTTTTGTCCCAATTAAACCGAATGGTATCACTGAAAACTGAAGTACTTTTATTTGGTTTCTATTCCTTAACCGGTCAAAGGCCGGAGATGCGCCGGCGCGCGCGTCATATGCGCATGCGCGAGAAAATAATTCAAATATTTGAATAATATTGTCGAGGAAAAACTTTTGGTCTGCGATTTTGACCCTTCTATGTACAGAATTTGTATGAAGAACAGTGTCAGAATCTCTTGCGCCATCATTACTCTAGGTGATGCTAAAAGTTTCATTCGCCTTTTCACCCTGGAATATTTTTAAAACGATTTCATCCATGACAATGCGCTGTCATAAATTGCCACGAATTTAACGGTCGCAATAAATGCGTGTATCGCGAATAAAACATCATAAAACCTATTAATTTACGTAATAAATGCAAGTAATGTGGTTTTGGTAGATAGTTTATTGTGTTGTGAACGTGTTTCAGTCAATAAAATATACAATAGCTCAAAATTTATCAACAAAACATTCAATTCAAAATTCGTTTTTTTGTGAAGTTTCGCGAATTTCCGCTAAATGGCCTGGCCTGTGACCGGTTAAGTATTCCTAAGTCCCGATAAAGTGGTGGTCCAATTAAGGGAGTCGACTGTACATCCAAAATGTATGGTAACCGGATAAAACAAAATGCAAAAGAAGAATAGGTTAGTTAAGTTAAGTTTAGGTGAAGGTTGATTTTTTTCCTTAACTTATCAAATTTAAAATTCAGTTATTTATTTGAAACAGAATAACATAATGAAACTCACGGTCGGCCACGTCGAATCCCTGGAACTTGATTGGCTGCGCATAGTTGACCATGGAGGAAAGCCAGGGATGCACATTGGTGGTGGAGCCGGTGTACGCTACGGGGGGAGGGGCATCGTCCCCCGCATCCACTGATGCCGCCACTATCTCCTCGGGCTAACAATACATAGAAGAGAGTAATCAATTATGTAATAAGAATGAAATGAACATCAGGCATGGGGAATGTCATTGTTTGGAATCTATAAAGGTTGCGATAAATACTTTTACATTTTATACATATTTTCACAAACTAGGGATAGCATTACCCATTGGCTGTTACCTCAAAGTGCACACGAAGGTGAAGGGTCACTTTGCATTTTTTACATTCAATGAAATTCTCTGAAAGAAAAAATTCTACGACTTATAAACTTCAAACGTAAATCAGGGAAAAAACTTTATAATTTAATATCGCCAATACTACAAAATGAAAGTTAATTATTATATTTAATTTATAAACTAACGTTTAAGACAAGATTTTTATGCATAGCTTCAAACGTAAATCAGGGAAAAAACTTTATAATTTAATATCGCCAATACTACAAAATGAAAGTTAATTATTATATTTAATTTATAAACTAACGTTTAAGACAAGATTTTTATGCATAGCACAAAGAGTAACAATTATTGTAAGCAATAATTGTCAGCCTGAAACACTCATCTACATTGAAAAATCTTCCGAGAAAAGATAATAAGAGAAAAGAGCATCCGACCGGCAATCAGAAGGACACGGGTTCAAGTCCCGTTGGCGGCAAGTATCTTTTCTCGGAAGATTTTTCAATGTAAATGAGTCAATGAGTGTTTCAGGCTGACATTTACATTGACTCATTTACATTGAAAAATCTTCCGAGAAAAGATAATAAGAGAAAAGAGCATCCGACCGGCAATTAGAAGGACACGGGTTCAAGTCCCGTTGGCGGAAAGTATCTTTTCTCGGAAGATTTTTCAATGTAAATGAGTCAATGAGTGTTTCAGGCTGACGTTTACATTGACTCATTTACATTGAAAAATCTTCCGAGAAAAGATAATAAGAGAAAAGAGCATCCGACCGGCAATCAGAAGGACACGGGTTCAAGTCCCGTTGGCGGAAAGTATCTTTTCTCGGAAGATTTTTCAATGTAAATGAGTCAATGAGTGTTTCAGACTGACGTTTACATTGACTCATTTACATTGATAAATCTTCCGAGAAAAGATAATAAGAGAAAAGAGCATCCGACCGGCAATCAGAAGGACACGGGTTCAAGTCCCGTTGGCGGCAAGTATCTTTTCTCAGAAGATTTTTCAATGTAAATGTGTGTTTCAGGCTGACAATTATTGCTTATAATAATTGGTACAAAATGAAATTATCATTATCTATAGATCTACATATTGTCTTTTAATATTTTTTTTATAGATGTCACTGGTTTGTTTGTTTTTTATTATTAGTCCTACCCAATATAGACCGAAAAGTTTCGGGATTCGGGGCCAATGGGTTAAAAATATGTGGAAGATTGAAAGCTTATTTTTCTGATTCCAACATAACATGAAAAATGTATAATTTTAATATTTTCAGTCATAATAATTATTGATCTAAAAATAATCTAAAACCACAATTTGCTTAACAGTTCGAACCAACTTTAAATTTAGGCAATTCTATGTCATTAAATTATGACATCATTAAACTTAGGTAATGCTACTGGCTGCCGTGACAGCTGTCAGCGTCCCCTGCACAAACAAAAATGAACATATTGTTTTGGCGGGAAACCAGAAATGGTACAATTTAAAAAATTTATTCATCTACATAAAAATAAAATTAAAATGCAACTACCATGGTAATTTTTTTTCTTAATTTTTTCCAACAATAAAAATACCCTATTCAAGGTGACAAGGATTATCAAATCCACCAAATTTCGATTACAACAATCAATGTCGACTACAACACAAAATAGTCAAAACACAGTCAGCTTAAAGAGTTTAAGCTTGGTATCTATCGCTGGACCTTAAAATCATTATTCAATAAAGTAAAAATAATTTGTGTAATTGCTGAATGAGTAATACCTTTTTATCAAGCACCACAGCGGAGGCGTCTTCCTTGACCTCGTCCTCAATAACGAACTGTCCCTGCTTGAACAGCTCCAACTCCTGTTTCTCAACCTCGGGTTTCAGTCTTTTATTCTTTATCAGGATCTTCTTCTTCAGAAGGCAAGGCGGGGGCAACGGCACTCCAGGGTCCAGCTTCAAATAACATGCAGATCAATTACACATCTACTAATTACGTTATTATTGTAGCTCTAACATACTGCATACTAGGCTATGTATATATAATAATAAAATGGAAGGAAAAAAGTATTTTGTTTGAACAGGAAGCCCTGAAAAGGTAGTAGTACAATGCCCTGACTTTGAAGATATGATGAGTATGTTGATCGGCAGAAAATTATTAAAATTGTAAGTAGTACCTGGCTCTCAACACTTTTTTCTAAAATTAGCAATTAAAAAATATTTAAAAACAATATGTCTTGACATTATGTCTTATTTTTTGAAAGGGAAGGATAAAATCCTATGAAGTCAAAGCTTCATTGCTCATCATGATGGAAATAATAATAGTTCATTGATACCATTCATTGGATAACCATCATCCCTCTCACAGATCACCCCAAGTGGTTCGCCATTTTTGGTGACTAAGCAGGGGTACGCGGGTTAATGGGGTGAGGTTTGTCTAGGTCTTACCCTCGTGGTGGGCCGGATCAGGAGAATCCACAGGGTGGCCACAAAAAACGGATTTCAAAATTCCCTGATAATTCCAGGTTTTCCAGGGCAGTTTCTACATTTTTCCCTGATAAGTTTAATTTGATATAAGGGGATATCGTTCGTTAGATAAATAATAACGGGAATTCTGTCATCTACAGCATTTATTATTTCTATGCATCACAATAATCTATTAAAAACAAAATACACTTGTTACAAATCTATGATATTTCGCCTGAAGACTTTTTTCAAGCTTTTGAAACGATAGATAGAGATATAATCATTAAAAAAACTATCTAAAAATGGAATAAAAGGAAAGGCATTGAATTGATTCAAGGATTATTTAACTAACAGATATCAAACCACAAAAGTGGGTGAGACAATCTCCGAACCAATGAAGATTACATTGGGAGTACCACAAAGGTCTGTTCTCGGACCTATTCTTTTTATAATGTACATTAATGATATGGTAAAAGTATGACAGACGACGCATTGATATACAGGGTGGCGCAAAATTAATCATCCAATTTTGTTTTTTAATAACTTTTTTACTAAATAAAAAAAATGATTTTGAATAATAAAAATCTTTATTTGGACTTTTACAATTTTATTCTGTTAAGTGGAAAAGATGATATCCGTCAAGTGACTGCCGCCAGTGTTGATACAAATTTGTGCCCGTTTTATCGCATTTTCCATGACTTTCCTCAAGATTTCCAGTGATAACTGTTCGCATTCCTGTCGAATATTCTCCTTAAGGGCTGCGATTGTCTGAGGCTGTTGGCATAAACCCGCGACTTTAAATAGCTCCAAAGAAAGAAGTCTGGAATGGTTAAATCGGGCGATCTTGCTGGCCATACCAAATCGCCAAAACGAGAGATTACGCGACCAGGAAACGTTTCCTTCGCAATATCCATTGTGGCTCATGCTGTGTATGCGGTTGCACCGTCTTGTTGAAACCACATGTTCACCAAGCCCCGCTTATCCAATTCCGGAAGTAAGAAGTCGTTTATCATGGCTCTGTAGCGTTCGCCAGTAACAGTGACCGTAATGCCAATGGCGTCCTCAAAAAATATGGCCCGATCATTCCTCCCGTGTCAACGCCACACCACACAGTGGCTTTGAGTGGATGTAATGGCTTTTCGTGTATCACACGCGGATTTTCAGTGCCCCACAAACGAATATTATGCTTATTGGCGTAACCGTTTAAGTGGAAATGCGCCTCGTCGCTCATGGTGACTTTCGACACAAAATCACTAAAAGCATTAAAGCTTAAATCGACACAATTATTCCACGTTCTTGCGGAGCATAGCGCTCCATTGCTTGTCTGTTTGTATTCTGTAGCTGTCTAGTTCACAAATGTAAAATATGATTGACGTTTGCAAAAATTATAACATCTTCCGATAGGATGATTAATTTGCGCCACCTTGTATATAGCAGGAGAATATTATGAACTCATAATGAATCATTTAAATGAAGACCTACATAATATATCAATATGGCTGAAGAAAAATAAACTAAAATTGAATGAAAACAAAACTATGTCTATGAACATTGGAAAACGAGTAACGCAAACAAAAAAAAGACAAATTGATAGACCGTGAAGTTTTGAAAGAAGTATTTTAAATTAAATATTTGGGAGTAATAACTGACTCCAAATTGACTTTCGCTCAAAATACAAAACCAATTATTAAAAAGATTGCCAAAAAAATTTCACTGTTGGGAAGAATAAGAAGATTCCTTGACACAGTCTCCAGTAAAAATGTGCAAAACGCAATCATTGTACCACACATAAATTACTGTAGCAGCATTCTATTCTTAGCCAACGACGGAGAGCAATGAGAACTATATTGAAGAAAAATAGGTACACTTCAGTCAAGAAAATGTTGATGGAGTTAAATATCTTGTCATTCAAAGAAATTATTTACTTCAATACTATATTGTTAATCTACAAAATAATCAATGGCCATAGGTCTATTGAATTCCTAAGAAAAATTTATTAACTACAAAGCAACACCATAAGACGAGGAAAAGAAATGAAGTAAGACTCCCCTTCAGGAAAAAAACGAGTCAAAAGTCATTGATGTACGGAGCATTGAAGATATTTGTATATAAGGATTGTATTAGGATATAGATAACTATGTACCTATTTAAAATACCACAATAAAACAATAATAAAACAACTTAGGGATTTCACAAATCGCAAAATAACGAATTTAGTTTTATTTTTGGAATTCCCTGATATTCTAAAAAAAATTTGAAATTCCCTGACATTTCCCTGATAATTCCAGGTTCGGTAAAATTCCCTGATAATTCCAGGTA
Source organism: Limnephilus marmoratus (assembly GCA_917880885.1). Classification (NCBI taxonomy): domain Eukaryota; kingdom Metazoa; phylum Arthropoda; class Insecta; order Trichoptera; family Limnephilidae; genus Limnephilus; species Limnephilus marmoratus. The sequence continues at coordinate 25,744,270 of OU862917.1, read as the reverse complement.
TTCCAGGTTTTCCAGGTCTGTGGCCACCCTGATCCAGTTGAGGAAGATCTTTTTACCTTTCCAGCCGGACTCTCTCTTGATCCATTGCCTTACACCGCAGTGGGAGGGATGGTTGCATACGTCCATAACTCTTGGACACACTGGCCCCCAGATTCCTACTAACCCCTTATCCCTTTCCGACCGGCAAAAAATGTCAGAATTTTGATGGGCCTCACCAGTAAAGCTCTTAATTATGATTTCTTGGGGCTGAGCGACTTACTGATTTAACCACGTGCGCGTGATAGCGCCCTGCATAAGCAGCTACCGCACGATCGATCGACACCGGTGTGGTTCCCAAAAACAGATTTATTTGCTGAAAAGATTTTTTTAAAGACAAACTCACGCTCGTATGAAGCCGGTCAGAAAGGGTTATACCTTTTTCCTTCCCAGAGCTTCCTCTTCATCATTTCCTTTAACCGGTCAAATGCCGGGACATTTCGCGGAAATTCGCGGAACTACACTAAAAAACCACCACTTTGAATTGAATGTTTTGTTGATAAATTTTAAGCTATGGTATATTTTATTGACTAAAACACGTTCACAACACAATAAACTATCTACTAAAACCACATTACTTGCATTTATTATGTAAATTAATAGGTTTTACGACATTTTATTCGCGGAACACGCATTTATTGCCACCGTTAAATACGCGGCAAATTGTGACAGCGCATTGTCATGGAAAAAACCGTTTTAAAAATATTCCAGGGTGACAAGGTGAATGAAACTTTTAACACCACCTAGAGTAATGATGGCGCAAGCGATTTTGACACTGTTCTTCATACAAATTCGTACATATAAGGGTCAAAATCGCAGACCAAAAGTTTTTCATCGACAATATTATTCAAATATTTGAATTATTTTCTCGCGCATGCGCAAATGACGCCCGCAGTTTCGAGTGCAAAAAAACCTCCACACAGTACCCCCAAAGATGACATAGACCCTTAGGGAATTAACGTAAAAAAGACAAAAATCCTAAGAAATCGAAACTTAATAGCTCATGATGGAAAAGATAACAGTTGATGTGTGAGTTTCAGGGTAACCGGATAAAACAGAACATGATAAAATAACAGATTAGGTTAGATTTACAAAAAAAAATCACTTTTCTTCGATGTTCCGTTTGTCTCTGAACTAGTTTTTTGCTGCATCAGCAAACTAATTATAGTCAAGATTAATGTACCTAAAAATGAAAATTTATTTATATTCCTATGTAAAACAGTAATTTTAGTGAGTTTATATTTATAGAAAGCATGAATGTTAATAATTACAGGAAAATCAGGCAGAGGCTCTTTCAGCAACAGATCACCGAGGATCTCATCACAATACTTGGCCAGCTTATACTGCTGGGCCTTGCAGCAATGGTTCTCAAAGGACAGGATGACGGGGTACTCGGACGTGACGAAGGCCGTGTCACGCAGAGCGTAGATGACGTCGCGGAACAGGATGTCGGTGCACATGGCCATGCCGTGTGTGATGATCGGCTCCTCGTCCTCACCCTTGCCATCCCAGCAGTCCAGTTCCACGCATCTGCAAGATTGCAAAGAGTTAACAGAGCCACAATTTGATAAATATAACCATTCATTGGGTTTTAAAATAATGTAAATAGAAGAATAATGTGGGCAGTTACATTATTTACAATCACAATATGTGAGCAGAGAAGAGAACGCACCTGCATCCCGCCAGAAGCACCTGTCTGTACATCTCAACGGAACTCTTGCCTCCAAACTGTCGCCCGGAGAGGTATGTGTTGTGGGAGGAGTTGATGTAGTAGTGAGACAGAGGTTGGTCCATCTCCATGTAAATGTCCAGTCGGTCCAGGAACACCGGCGCGTTCTCGTCCGACATGAGATAGCGAATGAGGCCGTCCTTTGTCAGTTGCTCTGGAAATAGTAAAATGAGTGTCATGAATAATAATACATGCTTTCAAATGTGTTAATCAATATTGTTGTAATTAAAATTCCAAAGTTAAAAAGTCACAAAAACCAAATCTAACTAACGGGGCACAATTCAATTTGTAAATCGAGTACCTAATATTATTATTACTCTGCTACAACAGTGATTCGTTATGTTTGATGACTTAGCAAGGCTATGTCGTGGGGTGAGGCTTGTCTAGGTCTTGGCGGCGGATGTGCTTGCCTTCCTACTGACTGGCGGGCCGGATCGGGAGAGATTGGTTGATAGAAACCTTTTGACCTCTTCAACCAAACTCTCTCGACCCATGACCTTGCACCGCAGTGGAGGAATGGATTCATACGTCCGTCACTCCTGGAGACATTGACCTCAGATTCCTACCCAGAACTTCCTTTCCATAAAAAACCCTCCACACAGCATCCCGGAAGATGGCATAGGCCCTGAGGGATTTTTTCCTTAAGGCGTCTCTGTGTGGAGCTGAAGTAAAAAAAATATATAAATTTAATTTTATATAGAAACAGGACTTTAATTAACCTATATGCAAAGGAAGGAGATTAAAAATTCATCATTTAACAGGCATTTCAATGAAGTCTGCTAGGAGGAATTAGCAGCATTGATCCCCATTGGTTTTTTTACCAAACTTTTTTGTTTTCTTAGAAATGAACATTTTGTTCCAAAGTGTGCTTTTTGACAAAAAATTGTATTTTTCAATTTCCGTAGGTACGTACTTTCCGAGCTAATCTTATGTAGAACTGAAAACTTTTTGATTTGTTGCAGGTAAATAATTTAAGGAGAAATCTTTCCGGCCGCAGAACGCAATTTGTGAGAAATTTTCTATCCATAGGGAGCTCTGGTGCCGGCAAAAAAAGAAAAACAAAATGTTTTAACAATTTGACAATCCATTTGAAATAACGCACAATAGAAACTTGTAATCAGCTTTTGTAATCCACTAGCCATATTCCCCTAAAAAAAGAGTGGCATTACCTCATATTATACAATAAAAATATCAATATGAAGAATAGTTCTTACTGGCAACTTTAGCCTCCTCGTTTTGCTCGTAGGTGTTGATAATTTCCGCAGCTCTTTTCTCATCGTAAAGGGGGTACAGGATTTCGTTCAGTCGGGGATCTCGCTGCTTCTCGTTCATGAAGTTGATAAACTGCTCCAAGTTTATGGTGTCGGCTTTTCCTTGGGTTCTGAAAGCAAACAATTAAAAGTATCGGTCAAATTATTAACCTAGAAACGAATTAGATGTTTAATTTGTTTTTATGAACTAAAAACATTAAGTAAACCGATCAAATATTGTTCAAAGCCACTAAACTGGCATTTCATTGCAATCCTGAATTGTCCCAACTCCACTACAGTGGCTTCGAACATGTGGAGCAATATTTTTTAAGGATTTTTATTAAAAAAATGACAAAAGCTATTAAAAATTTCTAGCAGTTAAAACCCGCCCGCAGGTTTTTGCTGCTGGGCGGCTTTTGCTTCGGCTTCGCCCAGTTAGTGTTGGTGACCATTTTACAAATCCAATAGGAACTGGTTCCAAAAATAGCCCATTCCTCGGATCCACTGTCATCCAGTGTAGGTAGTCACCGCGACAAAGTAACCGAGACAGGAAATGACGTCATATGTGATATATAGCCGCTTGATGTATTACAACTATGTATTACCGTCAATCCTTCCAAGAGATACTACATATTCACAAATTCGGTTATACCTAGGGAGGACACATCCCCATCCGACCTGCTGACGGAAGTGGCGACATCTTGTGACGAATTCTTGAATTCGAAACCGAATTACAACAGTAGCTTTGTTTGAAATTCCACGAACACAGATATTATTTTTGATGCGGCGTGTATGGCGCGCACTCGAAGCCGGGTTCTGAAATTCAACCACGCAAAAGCAACCTTCATTAGGTTTTAATGGCTCAAAGGAAGATTTTTTTTGCAAAAGCGTTTTTTGATGTTGGAAAACGACCGAAGGGGCAAAATTTGTTTCAGGAGTGTTAGCAGTGTGGTTTTCAAGTGAACTTCGGAGTCTTTAAAAAATTTTGACAATTTGATGCGGCTAAGATTTACGTTTTTCACTTACATAGATCTGAACAACTCCTCTATGTCATTTCTGGGGCAGATCTTGTGGTAGAGGGCGTAGAACTTGTCAAAGGTGAATGCGTCCTTCTCGATGGTGTCGGATTTGCCCGAGGGCAGACCGAGATCAGACAGGCACTGGTACACTAGCTTTTCCGTCTTACCCGAGGCAAAGGTGCGTGCTACCACCTTCACGGGCACCTTCCCCTTGGGGTCCGTGAGGAAACCCAGCCGCATCCAACTGAAATTCAACATACACTTGATTGCATTTTTCACATGAGTTTTCCGAAAACTCATAATACAAGGGGGAAACTGGTGAATTTACATCACATAGAGAACCTAAAAAAAAAACTTTTTATATCTGAGTATTTTGATTTAAAAAAATGAGAAATTTCAATTTTTATTTCGGCCACTAAAGGGTTAAAAAAATTTCAATGTAAAGGAATAATAATTAGAAAACAACAGTCACTGGATATAACGTTGTTCACGAGAGTTTACCGTGCACAATTCTTCAATGTAAACGAATAATAATAGGAAAACAAGACACCAGATAAAACATTGTTCACGAGAGTTTACTTTCGAGAACTCGGTAAAACATGGATGGTAAACCATCCCGTAAGTCATCCCGAAATGCAAATCGACAGATGCTCATACAGTAAATTCTGTTTTTACACAATGTTGTTATAATATGATCAACAAAGCGTAATGGTAATATCAATTCTTATGTTTACTTATACAGGGTGTCCGGGGGTAAAGTGCATTAACTTCGGGAGGTGATTCTATATGATAGTACGAGTAAAAAAGATAAATAACTTTTTTCGAAATTCCAACTTTTAGGGGTAGTTTTGAGGTAAAAATATAAAATTAGTCCGGTGTGCACGGCGAGATTTATTATTTTCCGCTGTTACGATACGGGTCAATCACAATGGAGTCGGGCGCCCGGCAGGCTCTCAGCAAGTAAGATCGTACCTCACACTACGGAATTTTAGTAGGTACGTCTTTTTGTATGGGGAAAAAAATGTTGGAATTTCGGAAAAAGTCGTTAATCTTTTTTACTCCTACCATCTTGTAGAATCACCTCCCGAAGTTAATGCACTTTACCCCCGGACACCCTGTATTTATTTGTGTTCTGTTTACAGTTGTAAAATGCAAGGATCATAAAATAAAAATTCATAATAAGATTGTGGAATGTAAGGTAAGAATTAAGAGTAATGCAGATGTTTTATAAGTTTTTGTGAACACTTCACATTAGAATCCTAGATTGATACAAAACCAAGTAAAAGCATGTAACAAAAATCAATTATGTACTCCTATATTAGTATTGTTAATTCAATAGTTAGTAAGCAAAGCATAAGAAAAAAAATAATTAGTAATTTGTGCACCTGATAACAATAAGCGAATAATTATATTATTAATGGGCTATTATTAATAATAATTATCTATTGAAATTTTCGCTTGTCATTAGCAAAGCAAATGGTCTTCAAAATTGAATCGAGAATGTTTAAAAAGAAATATAACATAGAATTAAAATGTGAGTATTACACAAGTGAGCCAACCATTGGCCAGAGAAAAGGTTTATAATACTATAACCTTCATTGTTAGAGGATATTTATGTTAGAGACAATTGTAACAAATGTTTCAATTTGAATTTATTTTTTATGTGAATACTGCACAAGCTCTCTGCTAACCGGAGTCATTGAGACTATGGCATCCTCAATTGGGGTATGTTGTGAGGCTGAAGGGAGTGAGAAAGGAGAGGAGATGGGGAAGAGGAAGTTTGGGAGGCATCTCCTGACTGTTCAGATCTGGTCATCAAACACAGGTAAAGCCATTTTGAAACACCTTTTCAATTCTGAATGGTGATTAGACAGCAGGGTGATACTGGGAGTATATGCCATTCTACACTTTTATGCAAAACTGATAATTTAATATTTGGATGCTTTCAAGTCTTTGGGTTGTGTTGTTGATTGTTAACTTTGATGGATTGGCAAAAATAGCTCTACCATAAAAAGTCTCGTAATTTATAATAAATATATTAAATAGGTCACATTTGTCAAATTAGATAAACCGGACAAAACTGATCATTCACAAAACAACTTTTGAAAAGTGATATTATTAAAGATTTACTAGGTTAGGTTAGATATTTTATCACTTTTCAAAAGTGGTCTGTTTTGTCACAGGACCGTCAAATGAATACTCACTGTTTCATCAAGTTAGTGCGGGGGCAGACATTGCTGCCCTTATTGTTGTGCGTGATAATACGCAGCCCATCCTGCCATACCTATATTCGGACGGGTGACCAAACAAACAAAAATCACCAGGGCATGCGTGAAACAATACAAATAAAACAACACGTGCAGTGCAAAACAAAATTCAAAGCAAATATATTGTGTTAGCAATTTGGCGAAGAGAAAAACTAAAATTATGCCTAGAACTAACCCCAAGAAAATTTGTGGTAAATTCAATTTTTCATAAAATATTAAACTTATTTTGATGTGCCTTTCAAAATGAATGAATAATTTAACAGAGGAGACCCTAAGGGAAATAATTGCCCTCAGAAGCTATGTCATAATTGAGGATGCTGTGTGGAGGATTTTTTGAGGGAAAGTGATTTTATTTCATTTAAAACAAATTTTAAATACTGCATACCTAATTGTTTAACTGATGTTCTGCATTTAAAAAAATGCTGTAAATACTGCCCTGAAGAAGGCACAGTGCCAATTTGAAACTAGTAGGTCTTCAAGTCAAATAAAATGATATTTAATAAAATAAAATAGTCCAAGTTCGCAACAATTTAAAAATATTTATTATTGCTTTATTCTGTTCTAGGTATAGTGCCTTCAACCTGCATTGTTCTATTTATTATTGCCTTATTCTATTCTAGGTATAGTGCCTTCAACCTGCATTGTTCTGTTTATTATTGCCTTATTCTGTTCTAGGTATAGTGCCTTCAACCTGCATTGTTCTATTTATTATTGCCTTATTCTGTTCTAGGTATAGTGCCTTCAACCTGCATTGTTCTGTTTATTATTGCCTTATTCTGTTCTAGGTATAGTGCCTTCAACCTGCATTGTTCTATTTATTATTGCCTTATTCTGTTCTAGGTATAGTGCCTTCAACCTGCATTGTTCTATTTATTATTGCCTTATTCTGTTCGAGGTAAAACCTGCATTGTTCTATTTAATATTGCTTTATTCTGTTCTGGGTATAGTGCCTTACACCTGTATTGTTATACTTATTATTGCTTTAAAGGGTGTTCAGACATCTAATATAACCGCGAGCAGGTATCTGTTGAACTGCGAGCGCTTATGTTTTGTGCCGTTCACACGGCGCAGATCAAATATTTCTTCCTATGGTAGGAGAGGGGTCAGATGAATTAGCGAGCGGCCACGGAGTGCGCATTTTTTGTACGAATCTATCTACTTGACATCTCTCATCCACCGGTCTTGGCAGCTCCGTAATTAAAATGACCCCCTCTCCTGTTTTCGTCGGAGTGGGGGGCGCTTAACTGTTGGCATATCGCCTCAGGAGCGGTTACGGCGTAAGATGTGCATTGTCTATGGTTGATGTGTGCATAAAGCGCTCAGGTGTGAACGGTCTGAATGGATTGTATGGAGAGCGATATATGGCGTGCTATGATCTTTTATATTTATATGCTCAATGTGAACGGGCTCTTATTCTGTTCTAGGTATAGTGCTTTCAAGAGGCATCATTCTATTTGCGATTAGTTACAAACAACCTTCTTATAGAAAGAGAAAACTACATAATTGGTGGCGTGTCAGCATCCAAAGGGTTAAGTCATAAATTCTTAATACATAATAAGATAATGATATTCATAATATTTATAGAATGTAATTAAGAATCATTCACAAATAACATTTGTAAATTAATATTCTATTGTTCTAATATACTAATGACAGCCTTAAATAAATAAAATATTATATCAAGTAAAAAAAAAAACAGTGAAACCCACTTTAAGGTTCCCACACAAGAAGTTTTCATTGCATAAGAAATTTAGTTTTTTCGGTCCCCTGAAGACTGAAATTAAAGAATGACCCAATTTATCCCATATACCTATAAGTTTTTTTCTTGTTCATTGGAAAATCTTATTAGAGAGTTTCACTGTAGTCAAAGTAAAATGTGAAGATAAGATAACACACAGTGTCTGGAAACCGGTGACAAAAGTAAAAATAAAAAACATGTTAGTCCAAAGCAAATCATGCATTGCGCACATGCACATAAAGCCCACATTTCGGATCAGCACTTACTGCTTCTTTAGACAGGTCATGGGACAAAAGTTGTTTGCCTTCCCGTTGTGTGTTATTTTGCGAAGAGCGTCCACCCATACCTAGTCATAGGAATTTAAGAAAACAAAATCATTTTTAAGTGGAAGACGTATACCATTTCTCTTCAAAAATATATAATACACTTATAAGAAACAACTTTTAAAAATATTTTTTCTAAAATTATCTGTGACAGTATCCATTGATTAACTTTTTTCATTCTTATAAAATTATTCACAAAATAAAAATAAAACACTTCTGCGCTTGAAATCGTGACATCTAGACTGTTTGTTAAGCGATTTTTATGCCTATTATCTGTGTTTGTGGCGATATAAGCAGGGTGGCCACAAAAAACTGATTTCAAAATTCCCTGATAATTCCAGGTTTTCCAGGGCACTTTCTACATTTTTCCCTGATGTGTTTAATTTGATATAAGGGGATATTAGTTAGATAAATAATAAAGGGAATTCCGTCATCCATAGCATTTATTATTACTTTGCATCACAATAATCTATTAAAAACAAAATACACTTGTTAAAAATTTATGATATTTCGCCTGAATACTTTTTTCAAGCTTTTGAAATGAAAGATAGAGATATATTCATTAAAAAAACTATATAAAAAGTGAATAAAACGAAGGCATTGAAATGGTTCAAGGATTATTTAACTAATAGACATCAAACCACAAAAGTGGGTGAGACAATCTCCGAACCAATGAAGATTACATTGGGAGTACCACAAAGGTCTGTTCTCGAACCTATTATTTTTATAATGTACATAATTATATGGTAAAAGTATTGAAACATTGTAAAATAAGATTATTTGCAGACGTCGCATTGATATATTTAGCAGGAGAAGATTATGAACTCATAATGACTCATTTAAATGAAGACCTACATAATATATCAATATGGCTGAAGAAAAATAAACTAAAATTGAATATAAACAATACTAAATTTATGAACATTGGAAAACGAGTAACGCAAACAAAAAAAGATATATTGATGACCGTGAAGTTTTGAAAGAAGTATTTGAAATTAAATATTTGGGAGTGATAATTGACTCCAAATTGACTTTCGCTTAAAATACCAAACCAATTATTAAAAAAATTGCCAAAAAAATTTCGCTGTTGGGAAGAATAAGAAGATTCCATGGCACAGTCTCGAGGAAAAGAAATGAACTAAACCCTTCAGGAAAAAAACACAGAGTCAAAAGTCATTGGTGTACGGATCATTGAAGATATTTGGAGAATTACCAGAAGAAATAAAATTGGAAGAGAGCATAAAGGCATTTCAAATTAAATTGCGAAGATATGTGATTGATTTGGTATAGATGTGTTATTTTAAGTGAATGTATATATAAGGATTATATTAGGACATAGATAACTATGTACCTATTTAAAATACCACAATAAAACAATAATAAAACAACTTTGGGGTTTCACAAATCGCAAAATAACGAATTTAGTTTTATTTTTGGAATTCCCTGATATTATAAAAAAAAATTGAAATTCCCTGACATTTCCCTGATAATTCCAGGTTCGGTAAAATTCCCTGATAATTCCAGGTTTTCCAGGTTTTCCAGGTCTGTGGCCACCCTGATAAGGTACTCCAAGAATATATACATTTTTGACTTGTATGTGGCTTCCACTTAACAGGAATTGCAAATCTCTCACGAGCCAAATGTGAAGGGATGTAGCTGGCAAAAATATTTTTTTAATATGTACCTTTGCGGTGGCGGCATCGGGACAGACTACGTGCTGCATGTTGATGTTGATATAGTCCGTTCCGCTGCATATTGTCAGAGATTTGTCCTCCAGGGTATCTCCATGCTTGTTGATCAAATTGAAACTTAGCTTAGAGTCCTGGAAAAGAGATAAAAACGATTTAATAAGTTATACTCGAAACTTCGAATAATGACCTTCTAACTTAAAAACTGCATTTTTATTTTTATTTTTAGAGTTAGTTTTAATAGTTAAAATAATTGTTAAAGTTTTAAGTTTTCAAGATCCCCTGAAAACCACCGTATGTATGGTGAATCGAGTGACGTCATCACTCCTGAAAAGTTACTATAGGATTGGGCAATCAGCTGATCAACCGCCGCCATTTTGAATTTCGTTGTTCGAAGTATTCTCCCTAGAAGTAGCATTACTATATTTTTTGTGCAGTAGTTTGTGAATATTTTCAATAATATAGATAAACTAAAGAGATATCTTTATTTTTAAAACATTATTTAGGCCTAAATAATGTTTCAATAAACACAACAACTAAATCTCTATAAACAGTATGTAAATAAACAAATAAATTAATATGATGGCTTGTGTCATACCTACATTCCCATACAATGATTTTACGGTGACGTCACGACACGGTGAACAGTGATGTCACCACTAAACATTTCAATAATGCCAACTTGACGGCGTGTTTTTACGACCCGATACGATTGTACCACCCCAGCCAAGAGCACTCCTGTCCTGGTGAGATCGGTACACCAGGGGGCACCGATTTGTTAGGACTTAGAACACGAGCTCTGAGGATAGGAAGGAGGTTGAAGTTTAATCGACCGGTATACATGGCAACCTAATAAGCCAACATTGGAATTTAGGATGGTCAGGAATAAAGGAATGGATTGAGCGTTATAATTTTATTTTATTTTTTTCTTTGTTTTTGTCTTCCTTCTTCTTGCCTCTTCTCGGCTCTTCTTGAATTTTGTCTCTACTAGGATCTTCTTGTCTCTTCATGGCTCTTCTAGGATCTTTTAATCTCTTCTTGGCTCTTCTTGTTTCTTCTCGTCTTTCTGGACTCTTCTTGGCTCCGCTTGGTCCTGCTTGGCTCTTCTTTGTTTTCCTTGTCCCTTCTTGTCTCTTCTTGCTTCTTATTGTTTTTTGTGATCTTCTCGACTCTTCTTGGCTCTTCTGGACTTTCTTTGCATCTTCTTCTTTTCTATTATTTTCTCTTCTTGTCTCTTCTTGCTTCTTCTTGGATGTTCTCGTCTCTTCTTATCTATTCTTGTCTCTTATATCTCTTTTTTATCTCAACTTGGCTTATCTCTGATTATCTCATCTCGAATATTCTCATCTCTTCTTGTTTCTTCGGAAATGTTCTTGTCTCTTTTTGGATCTTGTTGGATCTTCTCGTCTTTTTTCGGTTCTGCTTGCTACTTCTCGTCTAATATTGGCTCTTCTTAACTTACCTTTGTTTTTAATTCACCTTCTTTCCAATTTTCACCCGCTGTTGGCTCGTCTGGATTCCTCCTGCCTCTTCTTGTATCTTATTGTTTCTTCGAGTCTTTTCTTGCTTCTTATCTCTTCTTGCTCATTCTTGGCTCTTCTTGGTGTTTCTTGCAGAATTTAAATCATCTTTATATATGGCAACCTAATATGCTAATACTCAAATTAGGTTGGGCAAGAATAAAGATTTTGATTGAGTGTTGTTTTCTAAGTTCTGTCATTTTCTTGATTCTTCTGGTCTTTTCTTGCCTATTCTTGCTTCCTTTTACCTCTTTTTCGGCAATTTCAGTCATGAAATTACTGCTTGGAAGCTCTTGCTTCTACTAGCCCCTTCGTGGTTCTTCTGGCTTCAACTTGCTTCGTCTTACTTCATTTCGCTTGAAGTGAAATATCCCAAAACTGCGCTATACAAAAATGTTATTATTTTTTTTCTTGGCTTTTCTTGGCGCTCCTAATTTTGCTTGCATCTTATTTGTCCTTCTAGTTCCTGCAGGTGGCTTCTTACATCACTTGCATTTTTTATCTCTTTGTGAATCTTTTAGCCTCTTTTGATTTTGTTCTTCATGTTTCTTCTTGTATCTTCTATCCTCTTCTTGAATAATCAAATCAGATAATCCCAAAGAGAATAATAATTCAGAGTAATAAGCCGACTGAATTAACGATAACATTTGAGATAAAGATGTAGGTACTTGAAAAGCACTTCTTTCAGATTTTGACTAAACCTGTAAAAAACATAAAAACCAAAAACCTGTTAACCATTAAGACAAAGAAAAATATTTATTTATATTGTGCACGTCAGAGGGGAAAATATAATAATAAATATAAAATAGGTATTTCGTATGTGTGATATTCTATAATGCCCTGAAGGATGCTGAAAACCATCAATTGACAGATGCACGCCTAGTCGTAAATTCAGAACTCAAAAGGTTCTGCAATCCTTTCTGTTGTGCAGCCCTGTCTGAGTAGATAATATCCAGCTGAAATTGAAACCCTTGTAATGTTAGATTTAAAATAATAATTGAAACGATCTTATCTCGATTTATGGCCTTCGTGGTCCTGTGACTCCAGTGGGTGAGTTCAAAACATTTTTTAACACTATGCACTTGAAGTTTTTTTGTTATCACAGCGAGACAAGCTCACTAAAAACCACTTGAGATTGGAACACACCAGAGAAACTTGCATTCGAAAACCGTGAACAAAGAACTGAGATATTTAATTCATTTACTCAAAATTGAATGGAACATAATTATTGTTCCACAACAGCTAAAATTATTTCGCAAAGTGTGGCAGGTTACGCAAATAGGTATGCGTGTGTGTGCCAATTTTCGGTAGTGTAGCTCAAACAAAACAATGTTTAAAAACGGACTTTTTAATAATTTTTTTAAAAACTCTGCATTATTATTAAATAAAACTTATATATTCAGAATCAGCGTTTATTGGTCTATATCATAGATTCTCAACCTTTTTTTGCCCACCGTCCACTTCGAGAATATTATTTTTTCTAGCGCCCCCTAACTCGTGAATCTGAAATAGCAATTGTCGTCATGATTATATTCACCACAAAGGGGGAGGGGGGGAGGCGTAATGGGATGGGGCAATATGGGATATAATAATATTAATATTTTTAATAAATTTCTTACACCATTACAAATTTGAGTTTATTACATGTAAGAAATAACGCCATATAAATTTACAAAAAATTGTTATCAAATATTTTACATGAAAGAAATTTCAAGAAATATGGCAATTTCAAAAAAAAATTCAGGCGGTGGTGAAGATTTTTTCAATGTGGAGAGACTCTTTCAAGAATCAAAAGAATTTCCCTTTTGAATCTCTCCTCACTGACGCCAAATATATCAATCTCGGAGGATATTTGGTTCAGGAGCAATATACTCCTCTTTACTGGGAGAACCTTGGGAGGTTAGTCCTACAGGCAGAAAGATAGAATAATCTATGGTGGCGCTGTCTAGGATAGTCATCTGGAACATAGAGACTCCGCAATCCAAAATGACTGAGTTCTCAGTATAGCCTTGCAGCAGTCTGAATAAGTGGGTGTCTGCATACCCCTCCCTTCTGAGCAGCAGAACAGCAAAAAGCGATAAAAACGCATGACTCCAGCAATGTCATTAATGAAAATGAAAAAGAGGCCGTAGGATCGATCCTTGGGGAACCCAAAAAAAACAATAAATTCAGCAGATTGGAAGATTCCGTGTGTGAAAAATTGCTTTCTGTATTTGAGGTAATTAAAAAACTTTAACATCCGAAGGGAAAAACCCATCTGGGCAAGTTTTGAGAGTAAGATATCATAATTCACAGTATTAAAGGCTTTGGAGAAGTCATTTTACGAACAGTCAGTATCCACTGCCTAGGGACCTAGCAACATAGTCGGTGAAAACCATCAGATTGGTTTCAGTGGATGTTCCTTTCCTGAAACTATGCTGTTCAGGGATAATGTATGCGTCTATCTGAGTCATAAGGAATTTATGAATTAATTGTGTTAAATAGTTTAGCAGAAGCTGATAGTTTGGCAACCGGTCTATAATTTTCAATTAACTTTGTCGAACTTTGTTAAAAATTGGACATATTTTGGAAGTTTTCCATACTCCAGGAAAAGTGGAAGTGCTAATAGCTAAGTTAAAGATAAGACTTAATGGTGTTTTAGGAACTCAACGCACCCTTTAATAAAAAATACGGGAACAAAGTCTGGTCCGATGGAATGCGAGTTCTTTATGAGACTTATGGCACTCATAATGTCAGGATTCCGTTAATATGTATATCTAAATCGACATTTAAAGCACCTCTGGTATAAAATGGCCACATTATTAATGTCTAGAAGTGGAGGGTCTTTATTGTAGACTGATTAAAAATGATCAGCAAATGCGTTAGCCACACCCAAGCCACGAAATTCCTGATTACCTTTCATCATGGTGTGTTCAAGACCACCATCCTTCCGAAGGGTTTTATATATAGTGCCAAATCATTCATGATTTTTTCCTCGATTTCAGACACGTAGGCTCAATAGGCCACTCGAACCTCACGCCTAACTAATGCTCGGTAAAAACTAAACAGATTGTATTCACTTTGAAGGCCTCCAGCTTTCCAACGCTTATGATGAACGTGTTTGATCTCTATATTCGAGATGACTTCTCTCGAGAACCACTTCGGATACTTGTGACCACCACCGCTTGTCGTTAACAAACGAAGCGCACTCGTTCCCTCGTTGATATCCTTTAGGATAAACTTGTAAATTATTTTAATAATTTTAAAATTACGGCGTGTCGTGAAAAAGACGTACATCAATTGCCCCCCAATTTTCTATTGGTCTTCTACCGCCCCCTGAAGGTCCAAAACGCCCCCCAAGAGGGCGTTATCGCCCACGTTGAGAACCTATGGTCTATATGAACATATTTTTTTAAAGCCATAATATTTTTCACTTGAGTTCCTTACTATGAAAAATATATATTTTTGTTGGCATCACCTCTGGTTCCCACCCAGGCGTCGTAAGTTTAATTCTTCGGATGGCTAAGTCCTCGTCGATGGTAGTAGGAGATTCTCAAACATTGTAGGGTTATTCGTAAGACAGGAATCATTGTCTTTTTTAACTCCTCAGGCTAATTTGTTCACTTTTCTGAACAACTAATATAGGTCTCATAAAACTCGTTGTTGCGGACGTCTTTATCGGAGAAATAGAAGACGAGGAGTGTTGGCTCAACTTCCTCGTTTTCTTTTTTCCCGTGGCTCTGCGGGCACCCTCCCCTGCAGCTGGCATTGTTTGAATGTTATAGGAAACGGCCGGGCTACCTATTTACGCTTAAGCACCGTACCGTTTCCCCCTCCGCTCCCCGCTGCCGAGCCCACCCGCACCATGCCACAGTGGGCGCTCTGCTGACCAATCAGAATGGAGATAAGCTTTTGGTCGGTAGCTTATGATTTGAAATTGTTTTGTGTAATGTTTTTGTGTTGATTTACAGGAGTTCGACCTATCATTTGACGAATAAATGATAATGGAAGGTGGGCCGAACTCCACTTTACATAATTAGATAATAAGTTATGTCGTAAATGTTAGTTTTAAGTCACATATTTGAATTCCCCTGAAAATTGTTGGGCCGGGGACCCACGGATATTTTTGTTTTTTTAATTATCGAAATAATAAACATGCTAGAGAAAGATGGTTTTGGTCGGCAGAGAGAATACAGATAAAAGGGTAGCCCAAAAGGTCAAAACGCCCACCACGCGAATCGTGGCGGAGGTTATGACCTACGAAACATAACCGATCGAATGAATAGGGTCGCACCGAATCCTCCACACGGTCAAGGAGGATTTTAGAATAAATAGCGGTGCGGCCCCGGTAACCAAGCACTCTAGTACAGAACACCGTCAGCTACACTTCTCTCTCTCTGCCACCGGAACATCTCTCGACGGAAATTGACCAGAACTCGACTTTGATTTCACGAGACCCAGCGGCTGATATAGACTTACCAGCCCCCTATGTTACAGTCTATGTGAGTGGCGGACACGTCCCTTACACTCGTGCTTCCCTTTCTAAAATGGTTAGAAATATGATCTAAATGGTGTTAGAAAGAGAAAACATCACACTTTATAATTCAAATCTAAAAGATAACAACAAAATAATAAAAATGTACACTTTTATGAAACAAAAGTTTCCAACTGCATTTTGAAAACAAATTATGAATGGGAATTTTTTATTGAGAGTTGACGATAACGTTTGTAATGCATTTGAATAACAAAGTATGTGTGTGTTTTTATTTTTTTCATTATCAGTAATTTTAGTCAGGAAAAACGTTTTTTATTTTACATAAAAAAAATTTAATATTTGAAAATTGTAAGTTTATATTGACGACCTCCGTAGTCCAGTGGGTAAGACTCTTGACTCACAATCCGGAGGTCGCGGGTTCGAACCCGGCATGCGCAAATAAATTTTATTTGTGTTATTTTACAATTAATTCATTTAAAATAATATATAGTATATTTGCGGCATGTTCCAGAGTGGAAGATACTATCAGTATTGCCCTGGTGTAAGACCACCATTCAGAATTGAAACGTTGCTTGAAAATGGTTTTAGTCGTGTTTGGTGACCAGATCAGAATAGCCAGGTACTTCCCAACCTTCCTCTTCCCCACCTCCTTCCCCTCCCCACTACCTTCAGCCTCACAACATACCCCAATGGGAATGCCATAGTCTCACTGGCTCCAGACGGGAGCAGTTGAGATTCTTGTGCGGTATTCACTGTAAAAAAAAAAAAAAATTTGAAAGCATAATTCATCAACTTTCAAAAATAGTATTTGGATTTTAATGCATAACAGATATATTTTGAACTTCCGACAAAATAGGCCAGAATATGGAAGACACTTTCTGTATCACCCTGGTGAAATACCACCATATAGAATAGATGCGATGCCTAAAATGGCATTAGTCATGTTTGTAACCAGATCTGAAAAGCCAGTTACTTTCCCACCTTCCTCTTCCCCATATTGAATACGCATCTCGAGTGTGGAACCCAGGCTATGCAGTGCACAAAAATAGAATTAAGAGCGTTCAAAATAGATTTTTAAGGTACCTCAATTTCCGCTCTTTCCGATCTCATGTTAGTAATGAAGACTCTGCAAAGTTCTTCAAAATACAAACGTTAACTTGTTGAAGAAATTTATTTATTTTTATTTATTTATTATAAATATAGCAGATTTTTATTTATAAATATAGCAGATTCGGTAATGCTATTTAAAATTACACATAACTTAATCGATTGTCCTGATCTTCTTCAACGCCTATCATTCCATGTTCCAAATCGCAACAGCAGGCAGTCGCTTACCTTTAATCTCCCTCTTTGCAAGACCAACTCCGAACAGAACCCATTTATCTACAGATCCACAAACTCATTTAACTTATATTATTACCACATTGACATTTTTAACTCGACTTTACGTGACATAAAACGGAAACTTACCAAGCAACATGACTCAAACTAGAAAGTTCAATCCCTATACATATTCCCGTCCTTTGCCTCTTAATCCTATTCCTATGTTCCCCCCCCCCCCCCCTTTATAATATTTTGTAACTAAAAAATAAAATTAAGAAAATGCCCTTACAATGTCACACTTTATCATTAACTTATCATCAGTGGAAAGTTCATAATTGGCATAATTAACATCTTATTATTGTATTATTTTGTAATCTCTGATTTGCTGTCAACTTTCTCTTATTATTGTATTATTTTGTAATCTCTGATTTGCTGTCAACTTTATCATTAACTTATCATCAGTGGAAAGTTCATAATTGGCATAATTAACATCTTATTATTGTATTATTTTGTAATCTCTGATTTGCTGTCAACTTTCTCTTATTATTGTATTATTTTGTAATCTCTGATTTGCTGTCAACTTTATCATTAACTTATCATCAGTGGAAAGTTCATAATTGGCATAATTAACATCTTATTATTGTATTATTTTGTAATCTCTGATTTGCTGTCAACTTTCTCTTATTATTGTATTATTTTGTAATCTCTGATTTGCTGTCAACTTTATCATTAACTTATCATCAGTGGAAAGTTCATAATTGGCATAATTAACATCTTATTATTGTATTATTTTGTAATATCTGATTTGCTGTCAACTTTCTCTAAAATAAATAAAATAAAAAATATCCCCCTCCTCATAGCCTCAAAAACCACAACAACATCCCGATTAGGTTTGAGACTCTTACGCGACATTCAGATTTAAACATTTGATGGAGAAAACAAACTGTTTTATTTAAGATAAATAAAGTTCTCTATTCCAGAGATAATTAAATTCCTGTGTACAAAGCTTTCTGCTGACATAAACAATTTGAGCTCAACGAAAAAACAGTGGGTGTGAAATGTGAAAACAAAACAGACTTTCATGTGGAAAAAAAAAACAATGGAATGTTAAAAGTTGAAGCGAGCAAAATGTATGCAGGTACCATTGAAATAGAGTGTACAAAGTGAACCTGCGATGTGAGAGCAACATATGAGCCCAAACTGACACCCCAATATTTGGTGATATAAGGAATTGAGAAAAGAAAAATAAGGTAGCAAAAAGTAAGGTAAAGCCAAAATATATTAAGCTAAATTTAATTTCTCAAAGTTTAGGGCTTACAAACAGCTGTGGCGGCTTGTGAGTTTATTCTTGCTAGAGGGGTCAGAAAAATAAATAATTTAAAAGTCGAAAAAATTTCTATCTTAAAAAAAATTTATTAGAATGAATTTGATTATAAATTTTTATCACTATTATATTATTATACTAGATTTTGCCCCTGGCTACGCTTGCATAGAATTAGGGGGGTTCCCTCTCCGCCTCCTCCACCCTCCCTATCCCCCCCACTCCACTCCCCCCCTCCATACTCGTTACATTCATTTTTCAGACAGCTTGCGTAACAACAAACACACGCAGTTTTGCATTTATAATATTAGTATAGATTAGTATAATTTTAACTAGGGATCTTCATAGTAACTTAAACAAATAACAAAATGACAGCGCATGTCAAATAATCAATATATATTATAAAAGAAAGTCCAAAAAAGCGTGCGGAACGCAAAAACTCCGAAACGAGTGCAGGTACGATCAAGAGAGTTATATGGTATGGTAGATCTCTATCCCCCCTAGGGAATAAGGGTATTCGTTTTTACCTAAAGGGCTTGCTTTTGAAGATATAAGGGCTGGAAGTTCTAAGAAGACTCTTGAAATTTCAAAAAGAGTCGGGAAGATTCCGGAAACTTCTAGAAAATTCGATAAAACTCTGGAACGTTCTGGAAGAAATGGAGGAGTACGTCAGCGAGTCTAGAAGGTTCCGGAAAGTTCAAGAAGGTTCGATAAAGCTGTAGAAAGTTCTGAAAGGAGTAGAGGAGTGTGTCGGTGTGTCTAAAAGGTTCCGGAAAATTCTACAAGGTTCCTTAAAGCTGTAGGAAGTCCTAGAAGGTTTGATAGGGCTGTACAAAGTTCTGGAAGGAGTGGCGGAGTATGTCGGTAAGTCTAGATGGTTCCGGAAAGTTCTAGAAGGTTCGATAAAGCTGTAGAAAGTTCTGGAAGGTGTGGTGGAGTATATCGGTGAGTCTAGAAGGTTCTGATGGTTCACGAATGCTTTAGAAAATTGTGGAAGGAGAAAGTTCTATATACTTTCAGAAATAATAGGCGGTAAGTCTAGAAGATTCTGGAAGTTCTAGAAGGTTCGATAAAGCTGTACAAAATTCTGAAAGGAGTGGCGGAATATGTCAACGGGTCTAGAAGGTTTAGGAAAGTTCTAGAAGGTTTGATAAAGCTGTAAAAATTTCTAGAAGGTTCCGAGGCTGTAAAAAGTTCTGAAAGGAGTGGAGGAGTGTGTCGGTGTGTCTAAAAGATTCCGAAAATGTCAAAAAAAAAGTCCAAAAAAAGATTCCACAAAGCTGTAGAAAGTTCTAGAAGGTTCGATAAAGGCGTAAAAAGTTCTGGAAGGAGTGGCGGAGTAAGTCGGTGAGTCTAGAAGGTTGTGGAAAGTTCTAGAAGGTTCGATAAAGGTGTAGAAAGTTCTAGAAGGTTCCATAAGGCTGTAGAAAGTTCTGAAAAGAGTGGAGGAGTGTGTCGGTGTGTCTAGAAGGTTTCGGAAAATTCTAGAAGATTCCACAAAGCTGTAAGAAGTTCTAGAAGGTTCGATAAAGCCGTGCAACGATCTGGAAGGAGTGGCGGAGTAAGTCGGTGAGTCTAGAAAGATCTGATGGTTCACAAATGATTAGAAAATTGTGGATGGAGAAAGTTCTAGAAGCTTTCAGAAATAAATGACGGTGAGTCTAGAAGATTCCGAAAGTTCTAGAAGATTCGATAGAGCTATACAAAGTTCTGAAAGGAGTGGAGGAGTGTGTCGGTGTGTCTAGAAGGTCCCGGAAAATTCTAGCAGGTTCCATAAAGCTGTAAGAAGTTCTAGAAGGTTCGATAGGGCTGTACAAAGTTCTGGAAGGATTGGCGGAGTATGTCGGTGAGTCTAGAAGGTTCGATAAAGCTGTAGAAAGTTCTGGAAGGTGTGGCGGAGTATGTCAGTGAGTCTAGAAGTTTCCGGAAAGTTCTACAAGGTTCGATAAAACTGTAGAAAGTTCTAGAAGGTTCCGTAAAGCTGTAGTAAGTTTCGATAGGAGTGGAGGGGTGTGTCGGTTTGTCTAAAAGGTCCCGAAAATTCTAGAAGGTTCCATAAAGCTGTAGGAAGTTCTGGAAGGTGTGGCGGAGAATGTCAGTGAGTCTAGAAGGTTCCGGAAAGTTCTAGAAGGTTTGATAAAGCTGTAGAAAGTTCTAGAAGGTTCCATAAGGCTGTAGACAGTTCTAAAAGGAGTGGAGGAGTATGTCGGTGTTTGTAGAAGGTTCCAGAAAATTCTTGAAGATTCCACAAAGCTGTAGGAAGTTCTAGAAGGTTCGATAAAGCTGTACAAAGTTCTGGAAGGAGTTGCGGAGTAAGTCGGTGGGTTTAGAGGTTTCCGGAAAATTCTAGATGGTTCGATAATACTTTAAAAAGTTCTAGAAGGAGTGGCGGAGTAAGTCGGTGAGTCTAGAAGGTTTCGGAAAGTTCTGGAAGGTTCGATAAAGTTGTAAAAAGTTTTGAAACAAATGGTGGAATATGTCGGTGGGTTTAGAAGTTTCCGGAAAGTTCTAGAAGGTTCGATAAAACTTTATAAAGTTCTAGAAGGTTCCGTAAAGCAGTAGAAAGTTCTGATAGGAGTGGAGGAGTGTGTCGGTGAATCTAGAAGGTCCGAAAAAATTCTAGAAGTTTCCATAAAGCTGTAGGAAGTCCTATTCGATAGGGCTGTACGAAGTTCTGGAAGGAATGGTGGAGTATGTCGGTGAGTCTAGAAGGTTCGATAAAGCTGTAGAAAGTTCTGGAAGGTGTGGCGGAGTATGTAAATGAGTCTAGAAGGTTCCGGAATTTTCTACGAGGTTCTGTAAAGCTGTACAAAGTTCTGGGAGGAGTGGCGTGAGTCTAGAAGTTTGTATAAGAAGTGGCGAAGTATGTCGGTGAGTCTACAAAGTTCGGAAAAGTTCTAGAAATTTCGATAAAGCTGTAGAAATTTCGGGAAGGATTGACGGAGTACGTCGGTGAGTCTACAAAGTTCCTGAGTTCTAGACGGTTTGATAAAGCCAGTCAGAGTATTTGAGAGTATTCCACAATGTTCCAGAACATCCCGGAACCTTCTGGAAAATTGTGAAATGTTCGAGAATAAGGAAACGGGAACATCAATGTGAAACTTTCCAGAACACTCTCGAATATTTTCCTGAGCGAAGCCGGGTAACCCAGCTAGTTACTTATATAAAGCAAAAAGCAACGCTTTGCTTTTCGTCCGGACAATAAACGTATAGTAAATAATTTCATAACACCAGAACTTACCCAATATACATATTACTCGCAAATAATGTAGCTTTCTATTAGTGAAAGAATTTTTAAAGTCCATTCAGTATGTTTTGTGTGAAAGAGTAGCAAACATACATCCATACATACATAGCTTTTGCCCCCGGCTTCACTCGAATAGTATTAGGTTTCCCACTCCACCTCCTCCACCTTCCCTATCCCTTCCCTTCCCCCCCCCTCCCCCTTCCCCTCCCCTCCCTTCCCCATCCACCCCTCTGTAGTATAGATTAGTATTTTATACATATTTGAGTTTTTACTATCAAAGGAATCTCCATAGTACCCAAAACAAATAACAAAATGACAGTGCATGTCAAACAATTACTTAGCAACGCTTTGCTTTTCGTCCGGACAATAAACATATAATAAATAATTTCATAACGCCAGAGCTTACCAATATATACAGTCTGTATTACTCGCAAATAATGTAGCTTTCTATTAGTGAAAGAATTTTTAAAGCCCATTCAGTATTTATTGAGTGAAAGAGTAACATACATCCTTACAAACTTTTGCCTTTATAATATTAATAGGATAAATATAAGGATTATATTCGTTGGATAATTTTTCGATTATTTGGATTCTAATAAATTCAGATGAACTTAGTTCGATTATTTGAATTCTTATGAGTTTGAATGAATTAATATAATATGTCGATTTTTAAGAGAAGTTATGTTCCATCACTACTTTCAAGATTCTAATTCAATCTGAAATTAATTTTAAATTGATTAAATAAAATGAAATTTATTCTATTACGAGCTGAAGTTTCCGGCATTGCCCGGGTTTTGTACAGAGTTTTTTGAAATCAGGTGTGGTCATTGACCTTCCTCTTGTTATTTAAGTCAAGTATCCAAAATTTTATCAATATCCGAATAACATTATAGATTTGTATAAAAATCAAATCCATGCCATAAACAGACAGACACTCTTCTTCATATAAATATAAGATAGATAGAGAAAAAATATAATAGATTTGAATTCTTATCGGTTCGAATGAATTTATGTCTAACGATTTTTAAGAAAAGTAGTTTTTCGAAACCATCACAGACATTGATCACCAAACACGGCTAAAGCCATTTAAGCTAGGTTTTGATTTTGAACGGTGGTCTTTCACCAGGGCGATTCTGAGAGTATCTAATACCACTGTAAGATAATCAACCACACAGGAGCGTGGATAGAGGGGGATTTGGGGGGGTTCAACCACTCATGGATTATATTCCTGGAAAATACAAAAATATTTTTTGCACCTATCGCTTTTAGCAATTTCATCATCAAAAATACTAATTTCAATTGTGGGTCTGTCTGCATAATTCTGGTTCGATAAACTTAAACATGCTTTGACATTTGATGGCCGGTGTGGTCGAGGGGTAAGGCTCTTAACTCGCAATCCGAAGGTCGCGGGATCGAATCCCGGCGTGAGCACTTAAATTTTATTTGAATAATTAGTGTTTCACAATTAATTCATTTAAAATAACGTATGGTATATTTGCGGCATGTTCCAGAGAGGAAGATAAGCTCAGTATCGCCTTGGTGTAAGACCACAATTCACGTTGCTTGATATGGCGTTAGCCGTGTTTGGTGACCAGATCTGAATAGCCGGGTGCTTCCCCACCTTCCTCTTCCCAATCTCCTTCCCCTCCCCATTACCTTCAGCCATTCAATTTGGGAGGCGGGAATGGGTACTTCCGCCCCGGGAAACTTTATTGGATAACCAACACCTCTGCCATAGATCATCCCAAGTGGTTCGCTACGTTTGGTGATTTAGCAGGGGTGCCCGGGTTCATGGGGTGAGGTTTGTCTAGGTCTCGGAGGCGGATGACCAGGACACACTGAACCCCAGATTCCTACCCACCCCTTAAACCCTTTTCCTTCCCAGAACTCTCCTCTCCCTCCTTTCCTAAAAAAAAAACCCATCCTCAAAGATGACATAGGAAAATAATTTCCCTCAGGGCCTCCTATGTGGAGCTCATGTAAAAAAAAAAGCCTCACAACATACCCCAATTGGGGATGCCATAGTCTGACTGGCTCCAGACAGGAGCGGCAAGGACTCTTGTGAGATATTTATATTAAAAAAAAAAAATCAAAAATTGGAACTGATTGTGTCAAGAATTCAGACAAGCTATAAAGTAGTAGCTACTTTTAATATAATATTTTAACTAAAAATTATTTTTATTCCATACTTCGAAATGTGTACTTCTATTCTTTAAATTTCTTAGGGTTAATCATGCACGAGAAGTAAAATCAGATACCATGATTTTTGGAGGGCCTGCGCTTTTATCAATTTTGCAATTATTATCAATAATTGCAATTATTATAATATCTCAAGATTTTTTACGGTGTATAAATAATATATTGCACTAGTATAAATAATAAATTGCGGTGAGTTGAGTTGGCAAAAAATTTCTCCATCACCCCTTAACAGGGGGGGGGGGGGGGGATGGGAACATGTAAATGCTATAGCTACACCACTGCTACCACCCACCACTGGATATCGGCCAGTCAATTAGACTATTAAACAGCTAATCGCAAATCCCCAGATAAAGAGCCCACGCCATTAGCACACTTTCAATACATCACAGAATTATATGCAGCTTTGTGCTATTTTTGTACTGACTCTGGCGTAAGCCGACTCAACCATTTCTTTATAGAAGAGATAAACTTTAACCTCTCAGGCCTTGGGCTTATTTTGTCGTAAGATCAAAATAATTCAAAATATGTATTTGCAATAAAATCCAAATAAATGGAAAATTTCTGAAAGCATCCGACAATGAAAACCTATTTTTGAAAGGTGATTAAAATACGCTTTTAAATTTTATGATTCGAAATAAATCTACAACTTTTGATATATAAATTTTTTTAATGCAAACATAAAAAAGTTTTAAAAACGGCTCACCTTATGTTTTTTCTATCTAATGAAAAAAAAACATACAAATTTTATTAGGTAAATGTATTATAGACGTTATCGTCAACTCACTTTTCTGTCGTTTCATGTATAAAAAAATTCCCAAAATTACATAAATTTTTTTCAAATTGCGGTCAGAAACTTTGGTTTCATGAACTGTAATTATTTTGTAGTTAACTTTTAGATTTTAAAATAAAGTGTTGTTTTCTAACCACAATAGTAAAGGAGACAATGATTTCTATGATTCTCCTACGAGTTGTTCCGAAAAGTGAACAAATTAGCCTGAGGGGTTAAGGGCCTTACGAACAAAAGTTTTTTTTAATTAACACAGCTGGTAAACAACCGTTTACCATGAAAAAGATTGTTTATCAGTTGTATAAAATTTAAAACACATTTATTATTATTAGAAGGGGGTAAAATAGATGACGATTTAGAGGGAAATGAAAATACCGTGTTATTTTTAGGCGAAATTCCCATAATTTTTTTAAGAAGTTCATGTTACATTTTTTTTAACCTCAGTTTATTTAAATACTCTTTAAAAAGTTATATTTTACGTGGTAAAACATATTTTAATTTACGTATTGCTTACTTCTAATACATATTTCTTAATTGCATAATTATTTATTTCTTTAAATATGTTTAACTCTCGACAGACCAAGATGCCAAACATAACGTCCGTAACCAAGTTGAACGGTCGACGACCCCATGAAATTTTATTTATTTTTTGCATTTCAACCATAGAAATCCCTTTTTTTATTTGTCCATTTATTAGGCAGGGAATATTACCTATATTTGACAGAATAATTTTTCCTGCAATCATCGATTTTTTCACTTTTTTTTTTAAACGGCTCTTTATGTATTAATCCTTTGCGCAGGAATACCTAAAATACTAAAAATTAGACGTGGGCAAAATGATTCCCAGGAGTGAATAGATCCCGTCTAATTCCCCCGGCCTTTTGAATTGATTCCTTCTATTCATTCCTTTAATTCAATTAATTCCAAAAAAAAAAAAAACACTAGAGTGAATGGGGAGACTACGAAACACCACAGCACCGCACAAAGAGGAGACTGATAGGCTACCAAGCACCGCACAAAGAGGAGACCGATTATTCTATCTCACTACCTCGCAGGCTAAAACCTATAGATTAATATGTTTGTCTCTTTTTAGTGTCGCTTTTTCGTTTCATTTCAAATCACAATAAGTGGGGAGGCTACGAAGCACCACACAAAGAGAGGACCGATTATTCTATCTCATTATCTCGCAGGCTAAATCCTATACTTAGTTGTATATGTTTGTCTTTTTTTAGTATCGTTATTTTTCGTATGTAAAATGTATTTATAGCTAGCAATTAAATCTTTAAATTAAACAGTTTTTTGTTTCACCCCTAAAGTTTTACTTATTTTATTTATTAAACTTTTATTAAACTTAAAAGTATTTTATGACAGCTGACAACAGCTGATCGGCCTTATAATATATGCAAATTTACATATTACATCTACCCAAGATCCACGTCTAAAAGTAGGTAGGTACTTGTATTCCAATATCTTTCATACGTGCCAAAAAAACGATTACAAGTGCACTATTTTTGCTTCTCAATTTTCTAGCCGATGCCGCAATGTTCGGATTCAATGTCGAAAGTTTTCGGCTAACTATGTAATGAAATTGAAGGCTTGGCCCGCCGAGGAATTGGTGAACCGCTACGCTCGGACGGATTAAGGGCCGGCACTGATCAATGAATTAGTAACTTTTGACTAGTGTCTTGTATCTTACCCCGCAGAGACTCGCGAGGAGCTGCGTTTCGGATACACTCGAGCCGAGATTGACGTGAAACGATGGCGATGTAAGATGATGACATCTGACGTCATTTCTAAGTCTGAGATTAACTAGACAACTAGAGACAACAACGTCACAAGTGAAAAAGACTTTTAGTTTTAATTCCTGAATAAAGCGCTTCGGACAATTTCCGATAGCGACAGACTAGCTACGAGTACCTGGGACGCGGATGGGATGGGACGCGCGGGGACCTTAGGACAATCTCAGGACATTGACTACGACAAATGATTAATTCCTTGCGTGAAAGGGACGCTCGGACAATTCGGCTGAACCGCGGCCGCGTTTTGATCTACGGGTTTTTAGAACTGCGGCCGGCGATAGCGGGATACGAGTCGTTCACAATACCGTCGACAACTTCGCGGCGCGCCGCCCATTGAATAATATTTAAATACGGTATTTAATATATTTTAAAAATACCTATGAAACATTATAATATTTAAATCGTTTACGGAACACATTATTCATTGAAATAATTTAACAGTAAAATAAATGGAAATTAAACATTTATGTTGCCGTTAAAAATGGTACGATACAAGGCCAAAGGTAAGGAATGAAGAATCAATTCCTTTTGAAATTGAGAATCAGATCAAGTGTGTCACAAGATTGAATTTATTCATTTAATTCGGTCATTCAATTTTGCCCATGTCTACTAAAAATAGATTTCATGTATTTAAGTAGATATAAGAAGGATAGTGATTTTGGGTCTAACTTCGGCCCCAGTTGGCTGCGGGAGAGTTAATCTAGGTTCATTTTTTTATTTCACTGGTAACTAATATACATTTGAACAGTGACGGTTTTCTCTAATGTGCGGACTTGCAGTGAATCCCCAAAGAATAACTATGGGGTGATTCCAGTATCGCGGGTGCAACATTTAGACGCATATAAAGCTTCCTAATAATAAAACAAAAAACATTTTTAATGAAATTATTATTGGAAGAGCTACATTTTAACATGTTTACTTTTTATTGGTTTATAAGAATTTAATTGAAATATTAAAATAGTCAGGAGGGAGGTTCAAAGTGCGATCGCGGGTGCAACCAATTTGGCCCACCCTTTCCAGATCGTAAGACAAAAACACAAAAGTCTGTTAATTGTGATACATCTATTATGTTATGCCTTGATATTTCGTAAGGCGTTAAACTAATCTACTAAAAAAATAAACAAATATATAGAAAACAAAAACAACCAATGAATTATTAGCTTTTTAAACAATCGCGGGTGCAACATCAAATTATCGCGGGTGCAACTCGTCTAGTTTAAGTGTATATAAACTTCAATAAACCCTGATAGAGGACCGAAATAACAAATCCAACAATGCGTATTACTAATTAGTACAATTCTTTGTCATTTATGTGAATTATTTCTTTTCGGTTACGTCCAAATTTGCCGAAAATTCTATGAACATATTACATCCATCAATCCTTTTCAAAAACAAAAATTTGTTTTTTTCTTATTTTCTAGAATTTCTTTTTATATTTTGTAATTTGTAAGAGGTTCCAGATTATTATCATCCCAATCACTTTCTGTTTCAGTTGTGGTTTTCGGAGATTTCAAAACCAATGTGAATTGGAGACGAGACACTGAGGTTCGCGCCACGGAAATGGTATCGCCGTCTTCAGATTGAAAGAAATGTTTTGATTGAATGCCTGATTTATTTTTCAGCCCTTCCTATTTATCATCCAACGTGACCATCTTTTTTTTAACTGTTTTTTTTTAATAAAAAGAAGATTTTTCAGAGAGACTGCCTGCCAAATCATAGAATTTCTATAAAAAAAAGCTGAAAATAATATAAACACACCTATTAAATATAAATCACTAGTAATACACAGCATATATTATTATTGAAGGCATAAAAAACAATAAAATATATGATAAATCACACAATAAGGGTAGTTGTCAAAGAGTTGCACCCGCGATTCTAACAACACAATCGCGGGTGCAACCGATTTGAGTCAACGTTTATTTCAATTCAGCTAACATTATACTCTTAAAAACGTTTAATTCAAGTTTGCCTTTAATTTCTTCTTACTTTTACAAAGTTTCAAAACTTTGGCACTTTATTTCTGTGAAAAACACAAACTTTTATATCTTTTGTATCGCGGGTGCAACAAGCAAAGAGTGACTTCTTGTAGTCAACGATGCTTAAAAAATAACAACAAGTACTTACATCTTTCGGCACATAAGAATAAATTAATATTGTCACTACACGTTTAGCAGTAAAATATAACTTCAAACCATCGGTAACAGCTGTTTCGCGCCAGTGTTGCACGGTGTGATTTTACAGTTTATATACCGATTCTTCGAATGATAATGTTTCCAAGCGCGCCAAAAATTTCAACATGAAGTAAAATCAATTATTTTTTTTTTATTATTAAATATTGACCTTCTTCTTTGAACTGATATCAAAAAAAGTAACAAATACTGCGATTTAAAAATTACTGTCGAGAATCGTCTATAGCGGAATCGCCCTATGGCAAACAAGACTTACTTGCTTTATAATATTACTTCAGCCCAGCGATTCCGTATTTTTTGTGAGATCGTTATTGGATAGCGGACGTTATCTCCTGTCAGATTTGTGATTTTTATGGCTATTATTTGCTTTTTCTATGTACAATGTACATTAAATGAATAAATAATCAAGCAAACTTGCAGGAACTATTGTTTAAATCGATCTAAATTAAAATATGTGACAGTAAATATGTAAAAAATCACACAAATCTGACAGGAGATAACGTCCGTTATCCAATAACGATTATCAAAGTAAAAAAATCCGCCCGTTTGAATGAACATCCCGCCACAACTCCAAAGTAAAAAAAGCCACCAATCGGGCCCAGTGCGGATTCCAGAATGCACAAGGAAACTTAAAAATTTATGGTATATTTCATACAACATAAATTCTGTTCCCGAACGGTGCTACAAAGTGTATTCTTCTTAAATGGTGCTACAGTCTATTTCGAGCCTTGGTCTCCTTCAAGATGAGCCTTCACTGCCCTCTGTCCTAGGCCGTCGTCTTCCAATCTGCAACATGGAGCAGTCTTCTTGCATCCTTCCTGACATCATCCTCCCATCTCAGCCCAAGTCCTCCTGCCTTTCATTTACCTCCGGAAGGGCTGTTAGAACCTTCTTCGGTACTCGTGTGCTTGGCATTCGGTGCACATGTCTGGCCCATCTTAGTCGTTGGAGCCTTAAATGGGTAGAGAGTCTGGGAGCTTAGTAGATATCATAAAGCTCATTATTGAGGCGGAATCTCCATGCCTCTCTCTCTCGTACCGCTCTTAAGATTCTTCAAAGTACTTTTCTTTCAAAGGTGTCCAGCTGTTCCGCAGACTTTGCTATCAGTGTTCTCACCTCACATCCATAGGCCAAGACCGTTTTAATAATTGTTTTGTATAGGGTTATTTTGGTTTTCCTATATTCCTTTCGGGATTTTAACATTTGGCAGCAGAGCGAAGTAAGTGTTGTTAGTGGCTGTGATGCGCTGTCTTACATCTAAAGGCCAAAATTCGTTATTCGTGCGCGCCGCAATAGCGTTGATAAAAAATATTTCCTTTATTTCTCACTCCGGGCGCTGACTTGCCTAAAGTGCGATTGATGACTTGAGAGAGAGAATGAGTCACAGAAAAGATGTAAAGATACACGGGCAAAAGGGGATATGATAAGGTTTGCTGACGATATTGCTTTGGTTGCTGAAAGCGAAGAAGAACTGCAAGAGGCCTTAACAACCATGCAAAGCATTCTTCAAAACAATTACAATATGAAGATAAATAAAGATAAAACAAAGCTGCTGACTGTAGGCCGAACGCAACATCAGATGAGAGTAGAGATGTCAGGAGTTCCACTAAAGAACACCAAGGAGTTTGTCTACCTCGGGAGCAAAATAACATGGGACGGTCGGTCTAAGAGCGAGGTCGACAGCCGTATACACCAGGCTAGGCTTGCATTCAATAAAAGGCCGAAAATAATAGAATCAAATAATATAGACCTGAAACTGAGAATACTCCTCATCAAGACCTATGTATGGAGTATCTTGATGTACGGCTGCGAAACATGGTGCCTATCCGAAAGAGATAAATGGAGACTAGAGGCTTTTGAGATGTGGTCCTATAAAAGACTACTAGGAATTTCCTGGAGAGACCACATCACAAATGAGGAGGTTCTCCAAAAAATCGAAGGAGGAAGGCACCTGCTCAGGACCTTGTCCGAAAGGCGCGCAAGATGGATCGGCCATGCAATAAGACAAGAAGGCCTCTTGCATGCCATAATGTAGGGTATGACTGAGGGGACAAACGCTAGGGGACGCCCACGCCGAGAGTACCCGGAGGACCTGCTGGTGGATGTGCGCTGCTCATCATATGCAGAATTCAAAAGAGCCGCACAAGACAGGGAAGAGTGGAAGAAATGAATAGATGAAATTGCTGCAAACCAATCCCAGGATTGAAACCAGAGAGAGACTGTCAGGCGCCCTTTGGCCCCGAGCTGGCCCCAGTAACCAGGGAAAGATTTTGGAGGGATGACCAAGAAAACATGAAATCTGTGATACGGTAAAGATATAATGTTACCTTCGGCACGCCTCCCGCTCTGATGTCACTGACTTGACACAGCTCAATGACGTCTCCCTCCTGAAACAAACAAAAACAGCATGTAATTTTTAAATTGTTTACAGTACCATATGTCGATGACATATTTAAGCAAGCTTCCATTATAAAAATGTGTAAAGGAAAAAAAATAAAGAATATCAAGAATTTTACAAACTAATGAGGAATGAAAGAAAATTTACCTAATTTTAAAAAACTCAAATGCAAAACCATTATACATATTTACCAAGCCATAAAAAAACTATAATATCCTCCCTCCTGAACTGCGTTGTATCATCAACCAATCAGAACAAATAAATAAAATTAACAATAAAAAAAAAACTTATTAAAAAGTTAATATTATTATCACATAAAATATAAGTAAGAATCATGGCTCCCTTATCAGGCGCAAAAGCTCCTCTTTTCTGATAAGGTATTACACGACCAAATGATGACCTTAAATATAATATTTTGTAAAATGAAAATAATATGTATAAATGTAATTAATTAAAAAAAAATTATAATAAAATACATATTTTTTTTAAATTACGATTCACTAAATTTATTCACAACACTGTATAATAATATAGTACAGTATAGCTGAAGTCATTGCCGTGATTTATTTTTCGGGTATTTCGTGGTGTTGGCGTTATCTCCTTCTTTAGCCAACATCTCTCGACAGCGGGTTACGGTGCTCATCGTCAGGGCAGATGCGTGATGGACGGAGGGATACCCGAAACGTTGGGTAAAGAAGGAGATAGGGAAACACGGTTTAGTACCCCAGAAATAAATGATGATAATAGTTTTGGCCGTGAAAATTTCAAACAATATCGTAGCTTGTCATTTCAAGTAATGTTTCGATTCTAAATACTGAATGGTAGTCTTTCGTCAGGGCGATACTGAGAATACATTCCATCCTGCAACGCGGTGAAGGTTTAAAAAAAAAAAAAAAATTATGAGCATATCTCACAAGAGTCTCAGCTGCTCCCGTCTGGAGACAATGAGACTGTGGCATCCCCAATTGAGGTATGTGAGGCAAAAGGTGGCGGGGAGGGGAAGGAGATGGGGAAGAGGAAGGTGGGGAAGTACCTGGATATTCAGATCTGGTCACCAAACAAGGCTAAAGATATTTCAAGCAACATGTCAATTCTGAATGGTGGTCTTACACCAGGGCGATACTGAGAGTATCTGCCGCTCTGGAACGTGCCGCAAATATACTATATATTATTTTAAATGAATTAATTGTGAAATAACATAAATTAATCAAATAAAATTTATTTGCCCATGCCGGCATTCGATCCCGCGACTTTCGGATTGCGAGCCAAGAGTCTTACCCCTAGACCACGTCGGTCGTCAAAGTATTATTATTTTAAAATTTTATGTCAAATAATATATATTTTTTTTAAATATAATCGTGGATTAAAAAATAGGAACTCCTACTTGGGACCAACTATTATACAAAGCCACCGAGCAATTAGGTAATTTATGCAAATTAGATTCGGCAAACATGCTGAAGTCCAGTAAACTGCACTTATTGATTAATTATTATTGCGATAACAGTTTCAATTAAATAACTACGAGGAATACCATTTAATTACCATTCATTAGTCAATTAAATACACAATTGAATTACATTTTGTTCTTCATACCTTTTATTTAACCACCCACGAGCTTCAACATTTCTAAAATAGTTTGTGTTTTCTAGAACATATTTACAAATTTTAAAAAGCAATTAACAAGCAAGGCTGGCAATCACTTGGGAATATAGGTAATAAAAATTAATATACCTAGTTAACCCTTAATTACTCGCGTGGGGTGCCAAATACCCCAGTCCATGTTTGAAAGCCTAAAACTTTTTCAAATTTGAATTTACCGCGCTACTTCTCTTAGTAGCTTCATGCAAGCGCATAATCAGTCGCGAACGGTGCATGATTATGTGTGGTTGTGCTTGTGCACGCGACTAAAGCGACTAAAACGGATTCATGAAGTTGATGGCCATGATTCATCTTTTGGAGCTATCAAACCGCTTTCACACAAAAGATGTCATATATGTCAAAGAACCAAGGATAGAAAAACAAAGACTACGTGCTCCAAATGCCAAGGACATGTTCATGATTATTTTCTGCCAAAATTGTGATTATTACAGTTATTGCAAATATTATTATTATTATTTTGTTTACTTTAAAAAAGAGTTTAAAAGTTGATTGATGTATGTTCTTATATATATAGTTTTATTTCTATACACTAAAACGGGGTGTTTGACACCCCACGCGATGACTTACGTAACTTTTTAGGCGCGAATAACTAAGGGTTAATAGGAATTACGGTATCTACATACTATAAATAATATTGTTAACCACGTGGTCACATTCTTTGTTATTTCCAGAATTCCATTAAAGATTCTAGATTTATGTTATTAAAATATAAAGTAAACGATTTTAAGAAATTCACCAGGAAATTGGTTTAATAAAAGCTTTTCTACTTCCCAGTTCTCAGATGGTGACTGTGGTATCTATACCGGTTACATATATAACGGTATGCGAATTTGAAGTTGAGTCACGAGGCTGCCTACCGGTTTCGCCCACACCTAGTGATGTGCACAGGGAATATTCCCTGACTAAATAAATTCTCAAAAATCGGGATGTTCTTATTATTATGATTATTATGAAGGTTGTTCTAAATGAGGTTGTCTCATAATTGTTTATATTTTATTGAAAGTGTATAAAGAATATTAAAGAGTTGAGAGGCCCGATAGTAAGCGTTCAAAAAGAAGAAGAAGGAGAAAGAGAGATATGTAAATACGAATGTTAGAGGGAGTGCGCTAATATTAAAAACGATAATGATTAAGTGAAAATGTTTAATAAAACACGACTCATTTAAAATAGAGCAAAAATCTCATGGGAAATGTCTTAAGAGCGTTTAACCAGCCAGCGGACGAAAATCCACATTTCGTCGAAAGTTGTTCTTCCGATCGTGCAGGGCGGTTACAATGAGAAAGATTGATTATTCTCCGTACCAGCTTTTTTAAATTATAACTCAATATCGAATGTATTTCAATCCAAATTAGCTTTAATTTATACCTTCATCCAAAAATGCTGAAAGGCGTGATGATAAAACTATTAAAATAGTGTACTTTTTGTAGTTATTTTTTGATTATAAGTATTTATCATTTTTCAATAATGTCTAAATTTAATAAGAATGTTAAAAAAATCTGAAATATATTAGTTTGTAAGTGCGCAAATAAATACACAAATGGACCAATTTTCGTCAAGAAACACATGTACGTACATATTTTTTAATGATTTTATTGAAACTAAAATTAAAATTCTAATACATAACTTTGCTAGATAATGTATTGATTTATTTTACTGCATGATTACATTATTTGAAATGGGCGTGGTATAATACAAAAACTTTTTTGAAAATTGAACAAATCTGCCAACGACCTATGGAATAACCTTATTATACTAAAAATTTTAAAAAAATCTAAAAATTTATTACATAACTATGCTAGATAAAAGAACAATCTTTCGAAATCCATTTATAATTTTTTGTGGAAAAGAGTCAATACGTCTAAAAACTTTTTTGAAAATGACGTATTTCCGGCTTTCTCTGGTAATGCCCTCTTAAGTAGCTTTTAAAGAAACGCTGTGAATTTGTTCTTACATTTAACTTGTAAAAATAATAGAAAACAACGTGGTTATAATAATTTTCGGAGCTTACTCTGCGATGTTTTTCTATCGAAGGAATTTCATATAATTACCGTTTCGGCGCGGCGGGGCGAATGTATAGATATTATCTTCAAGAATAATATTTTTTAAGAGCTTAAAAATTAGTGTTCAAGGAAAGTATGTTATAAATTGGTAGAAAATCGGGACGCCGCGCCGCGGCTAACTACAGTAAAATTATTTTTACGATTTACTCCAAAAATACGAAGTTATGAGCTTTCAAAGTGAACTACGGTAAAACGTATACAATTGTGTCTCGAGATATCACGCGAGGTACGTTTTATGCCTTCGATACTATTCGGTATTTTTCCAAAAAAGTTCTGTCCTCAGCATGCTCTCATTAATATAAAATAAATACGTTTGTAAATAACATGAAATTTCACTGTACGAGGATAACCTTACTGGTTCGCCTAGAGATTTCACCATTTAGATGATAATTCCCGTAATATTCTCCATTTCGGGAAATTCTGCAAAAATAAATTTCGTGGAATTTACCCACCATTACCTATACAGAAGCTTCGCCGGAGAATTATATTATTATCAATAAACAAAGAATAAATATGATTAATTAAGTAGCTCTAACAACCATAAAGCCTAATGTTAAGATCTATCAGAGAACAGAACGGAATGTACACATTAGAATCAAAAAACATCTATGATGTATAAAAAACCAAGATTATGAAGAATTTGAAATTCGAAAAACATCTAACTTTTAATACCAACAAAGCAGAAAAACTAACTCCCCGTGTAAAGGTAAGCAAAAACTATCGAAGGTTGAACTCTGGTATAATGAAATGAGAAGAGACTTTTCAATTTGGAATTTAAAACTAACGCAACTATTTTCAGCTCGCTACGTCATCTACATCTCGAGTAATAAAACGAAAAACCGTAAAAAACGTGAAACCATAAAAAAGTAAGACGCCGACAAATTACTTGTTTAATGTTTCTAATTCAAAACGGAGGCGTCTACTAATATCTACAGGAATTCCAAAAACTGAAAAAATCGAACTAATATATCTATGAGAACCAAAGTGTTGACGAATATCTATAGCTCAAACCGTTGACTAATATCTATGAGAACCAAAGTGTTGACGAATATCTACAGCACTGGCAGAGGTTGGATTTGCAATTATGTATAGCATATTGGGATAACGTAGTATTGCGTATGCAGTTTAAAAAACTTAATTTATGTAAGTATGTATGTAAAAATCCCTAATATCGGACTATTGGACACATTTAGCTGATTAGTTCAACCTACGCTCTGTAGATATTAGTCATCACTGGAACCGGCATAGATATTCGTCCGACCTTAGCTCTGTAAATATTAGTCGACACTCTGAAGTTCGTAGATATTAGTTCAACATATGAGCTGTAGATATTCGTCCGACATACAGGCTGTAGATATTAGTATCTGGAGTCAACAAAACTTGGGCGAAACCGGCTAGTAACTGAACTGATACTTCTACAATAAAATAAAATAATTAATCCACTAAAAAGTAGACAACTTATTCGACAAAGGCATTAGAATTTAGAACATACAGAAAGCCCATATTTATGTAAAAACCCAGAGAGCCGGGGGCTTTTACATGTATATTTTAGACATAATGATCGTGATTAGGGAATGCAATCCCGCAAGACCATGTCGATCCAGGTATTTGCGGGACTGAACAATCTTAGTCCCGCTGGATCCAGGTATTTGCGGGATCCAGCAGGGTGTTAAATATCTAATCAATCGTATAATAAAGACCTAATACCTCGATCTACCAACCTTGTTTTTAGAGTTTTAAATTTATACCTAATCAAACAAGTTCTTTGGGACATTTTAAATGGTTTATTAATATACCTTTAGTTAGACATAAGTAAAGTTTAAGTCATAAATTGGCAAAGAATAAGATAAGATAAATTTACATAACTTAAATTTAAATAATAACGTTCACACGATAAACAATATTCTTGTACAATAAGCATCATAAGATTTAACATTATTTTGGAAAGTGGCTTCGTAAAAAAGTTAAAGTAGTCTGATAAACGGCTTCTGATATTGGACACTGATGCCGGCTGAAAAAGCTCGTTCAGCTTCCACGCTGGTTGGCACAATAGTCATTAGCACATTGTAAGTGAATTGAAAGTATGTGCCTTTTAATCCACCGGACTCGAAGTAATTCATTTCCCTCTTTATCAAAACCTCAAGGTTGCTCATATTGCCAGATCTAGGTTGTTGGGCTGTTGATCTCGAACTCTTCATATTATTCAAAGTAAGTTCGAGTTCGTCTTGAAGTGACATTGGTGCTGCTGCTGCTGCGTACGTCTCCAGATTAGCAAGAGGAGTATCGACATCGTAAGGATCATCAGCGTCAGCAGGAGCAGTGGCTACTGCGTTGTTACCCGTGTCTGTGTACTCTAGCCTTTCGACTATAATTTTGATTGCCTTACGTATTACACTTTTTGAAGGTAGATTAAATGTGTCACCAACGTTAATAAATTGACTTCTGTCTTCTTCGTACTTACAACGGATCATGTAATTATAATAAAACCGCTGTCAAGTTAGTTCGCTGCTCTGAAATCCGTATGAACTACACTTCTCTGTAATCCCGCCAGTCCAGCGGGATCCCGCAAAATTTTCGACCGAGATTAGTCCCGCAAAATGTCTGCGGGATCCCGGTATTTCGGGATCCCGGTATACCGGGATTGCAATCCCTAATCGTGATATATTATGTTAGATATGTTATGTTAGAGGAAGACCAGAATGCCTAGATATGTAGGGCGCAATAAATAATCCATGAACTTAGTGGGTCAAAAAGAAAATAGGTCGAGTTACAACACCATCACAACTCGCCCGTTAAATCACATCAATCAATTAATGCCAACATTCTATTATCATCCTAAATCTGATATCTACATCAGAAGAGTAATTGTATTAGACAATATATATGCATGTGAATGGAGCAAGGTGCGAGTGCTGCGACAATAACGATAGAAAATTAAAACGACATATGAAATATTTGTTGAAATTAGCCGTGTTTAGTGACAAGGTCTATAGGCAGGTACTTCGTAACCTTCCGCTCCCCCTTCTTTTTTCCTTATCACTCCTCCAATATCACAATATGCCCCAATTGGGGATGCCGTAGACCCACAGGCTCCGGGTCGTCGGAACTGAGTGAGTCCGCGTAATCCTGAATGTACCTACGTTATTTTTATTCTTCGATGGCGCTACAGCCCATATCGAGCTTTGGCCTCCTGCAACAGTCGCCTCCAACTCCTCCTGTCCTCAGCGGCTGACTTCCAATTTGGTACCTGGAGAAGCTGTGCTGCATCCCCTCTTACTTCGTCTTCGTTATTTTTATTAGTTTTATTATTTCCCATATTGCATTTTTCGTGAATTTACATAGTATAACAATTGTACATTTTTTAATTACTCTACATAATCTATATAAAGCCTCGATGACACACGGCGAGTTACAAGCTACTATCTAAAAGCGGGTAAATCGGCGAGTGAGATTGTCATGATGACACACAAAACTGTCCACTCGCTCAGAAGCGTAGGAAACTGAGGCCGCTGCTAGCGCCAGTAACAAGAATAACGACGCCTGCGTGAACTAATTCTTCACATGTTTGACAGTCGAAATCAGCTGTTTATCGGAAGCCATGTTGGAAACATAAATAAACCAATCACGAGCAAGCGGAGCAAGCGTGTAGGCGAGTAAAGTTGACGACCTTTCAACTTTTTTTCGTAGATTGTCAACAATCTGCTAGTCGCTGCTAGTTAGCAAGTAACATGATGACACTGGGCGAGTTCACTAACGGATAGTGAATTTCCCAGATAGCAGCTTGTAAACTAGCCGTGTGTCATCGAGGCTTAAGGAATAATTATAAAATAACAAATCATGTAATTACCATAACATTTAAAAATACATAATCTGGCATTTTTTAAATTATAGCCCAGATTCTTAAAGAACCGAACCTAACCTAACCCAACCACTGAAAGTGGGATTTAAATACATATAGGATGTTACGAGAAATTTCAACAATGTATTTGGGTATTTTACCAAACTGTTGCTGTCACTATCGCTGTTACTCCCCCGAATACTCAGCGAAAGAGACAACTGCACATCAAGCTGATAATCCTCTATGTGGTCTCCATTTTATGCAGTACATGTAAACAAAATTGAATTGATTAAAAAAATCATAAATACCTACCTTTCCTACAAATCGTACAATCGATTTAATAATTATCTTGATGCAACAATTTTTTTCAAAATTGATGCATTGAGTGTACGCAGACATTCTCTGATGCGATGTTGCTATATAAAATCGTAAATAATATAACTGACTGTCCTGAATTATTGAACAGAATAGATTTTAAAGTACCTACACGGCACACACGTTCGTGTAATATTTTTAAAGAGAAACACTGTAAAACAAATTCTAACCAAAATGCTTGCCTTGTGTTCAACATATAATAACATTTTCTCTGATATAGATATCTTCAATTGTGACGAAAGTAAACATAAAAATTCTATTAAAAGTGTATTAAAATGATTAAATGAGGACAAAAATGCATAAATGTAATAACATATATTATGTCTACCTACCTCCTGTTATATGTAATATCTTTTAATGTAATATCTTTTTTTATTTTAACTTTATGCGTAAAACCTCAAATTGTAATATTTTATTTTTATTTATTTATTAATTTTATTTTAGTAATTTGTACATTTAAGTTTACAAATTTCTAATTAATTATAATATTTCATATTGCAAACTAAATTTTATGTAATTTTATGTAGCTCCTACAATACGTCTTGAACTTTCCAATTGGTGTGGACTTCAAAGTCTCTGGTAGCTTGTTATACAACTTCATCCCCTTGTACAGTAAACTGTTCTGCGTATTCGCCTTATCCAAAGATATTCAAATACCTACAGAGAGATATGCTATGGTATCCGCGCAACTGTCGCCGGACTACGCGCTAATTAGCGTAGTTTTCATACAAAAAGGATTTGTTCATTTCGTTGATTTTTTGAAAATGTGCATTAATATTGGTTAACAATATATTTTGAATAAGGAAAGAATTCGTTCATTTAGTTTAACGTTCGTTTGGTTTATTCGTTAATTATTTGTTCTCTTAGTTTATTTGTTAATTGGTAAACAATATCGGCGACACCCGGAAGCGCAGTCCCACATAGTAAAAACAGCAGATAGCACATTTACTTATATTCCAATATCTTTGGCCTTATCCTTTTTTTGAAGCCTGATTTCTTTGCATGTTCTTGTTTTATGTCTGTGAATGTCCTTGTTGAATACAATTTTATTTGAAAAGTATTTTGGTAAAATGTTGCTAATTATTTTATGTATAAATATCATCGTATTCAAGGTCAGCATCTGTTTCAAGGTTAGCCAATTCAGTTCCTTTAACATTTTGTTTACTTTTGAAAATCTATTCCGCCGTAATATTATTCTCATTGCCCTGTTTTGGAGAATTTGAAACTTATTTTGTTCTCGTTCGTTACATAGGAAAAGGATAGTTGAGCAATAGTTAAAATGTGGAGCAATAATCGAATTGTAGATAGTGATTAGTGATTGCAGTTTTACTAGATAGTTTTGGCCGAATTTAAATAAATGAAGACAATATAAGCGAAACTCAATCGAAAATCTGGAAACAGAAAAATCAGAAAAACATATTGACACCTCTGGGACTCGAACCCAGGACCTCTTGCTTTCCGGGCAAACGCGCTAACCACTGCGCCACGGTGTCGATATGAAATTCGGTCATGTTTAACTGTACCATACTTCGACTAAGAACCACCTACATTATCTTCATTTTCTTTAACGCATATATTATTGGCAACTATCTTTATGTACATGTAGAGGTGTCAATATGTTTTTCTGATTTTTCTGTTTCCAGATTTTCGATTGAGTTTCGCTTATATTGTCTTCATTTATTTAAATATTACAATTTGAGGTTTTACTCATAAAATTAAAATAAAAAAAAAAATATTCATCCTAGACTTGCAGAAAAGTCGATAGATGTGACATTTTAAATAAAATGGATAAATATTTATCCAGACACTATCTATAGAGAGCATTTAGTTCGGGTTTGAATCTTGCAATCATACATAAAGATAGTTGCCAATAATATATGCGTTAAAGAAAATGAAGATAATGTAGGTGGTTCTTAGTCGAAGTATGGTACAGTTAAACATGATCGAATTTCATATCGACACCGTGGCGCAGTGGTTAGCGCGTTTGCCCGGAAAGCAAGAGGTCCTGGGTTCGAGTCCCAGAGGTGTCAATATGTTTTTCTGATTTTTCTGTTTCCAGATTTTCGATTGAGTTTCGCTTATATTGTCTTTAATCAAGTTGTAAACTGTTGATTTCCCTAAAATGAAAAAAAAAACCTAAATAAAATCATCAAAATCGAGGCTTTCTATTCCCCATTTTTCTCCTCCAAAATTGGGCCGATTTTTAAGATTTTTTATACTAACTGTATTATAATTATAAGACTATGCTCTAATGGCCGTTTTACACCATCTCTTTTTTCAGCGCGATTCCACTTAGAGACCAAAGTCAACATTTTTTGCTTTACACGATCACTATTTTCATATCTACGATTTCAGTGGGCATCACAGCAAACAGCATGGATAAGAAATTAACTATAATGCTACCATTTTCAGATGAAACGAGGAAGTAAAAATTACGATAAATTTTTTTTCGTGTGGTTAATTAATTATTTTCGTGTACGCCATCATTCGATACCTCCGCTTGGGGCAATTAAAATAATTAGAATAGTAGGCGCCAGAGGCGTGCATTCCATATAGGCCATAGGCATATAAGCATTGCCCACCATATCTTAGTAGCTTAAAAATATTAAAATGTTTAAACTTATTGTAAGAAATGGTTTTATATATTCAAAAATACGCACGAAGTTTCAGCTACGCGCGCAGCACACAATATACGTGACAAAAGCAGATACTATGCATAGATAGCAGATGCTATGATACTAAGGGCCGGTTTTATAACCATCCCTTCGTCACGCTTGATACTATTTTTAACTAATATTTGGTCTACCACTTGATTTTGCCGTTTTATAAACATTCGCAAGGCTACCGGTCGGTTATGTAGCGGTTAATGCTTTACGGACCGATTTTGGTTAGTTGAATGGATAACGATCCGTTTTCTGACGTTTTTTGACAGTAAGTAGGAATTTGTTCTCGGCGCTCGGTTATTTATTTATTATCGAAATCAGCCAGTAACCCAGCCCAGCTTTATTTATTTTATATATTAAATAATATTATTAATCTATTTATAAAAACAGTTTATTTATAAACAAATTCTGCTATGTAATTATTATTGCGCGTGACAGCTGTTCCGCCTAGTTTGATAATACCTTCAGAAGGCGAAACAGCTATCACGCGTAAT
The DNA here is from genome assembly GCA_917880885.1 of Limnephilus marmoratus. Taxonomy (NCBI): domain Eukaryota; kingdom Metazoa; phylum Arthropoda; class Insecta; order Trichoptera; family Limnephilidae; genus Limnephilus; species Limnephilus marmoratus. The sequence goes on along the minus strand of OU862917.1, from coordinate 25,701,871 downwards.
AATAATTAATAATTACGTAGAAGAACTTGTTAATAAATAAACTGCATTATTAAATTGAATAATAATATTATTTACAAATTAAATAATAATATTAGAAATTAATAATGATTAATTAATAAAAGAAATAAAAATAAAAATTGGGTTCTACAAATTAAACTTAATAACAGTAAATAAGTTACTAATAACACTACGTTTCTAAGCTCTGGGATCAATGCTGCAAGCAGCTGGCGATTTTACAAGACTCTCCAAGTCGACGCATCCGTATAACAATGCACTACTTGCATTGAGAGTGACCCAAATAATAAAACTTTCGGACTAAATGTAACCGATGACCGCTAGTAATGCACATTTGTTTATAATACGTAAAATAAGATACAAAATAGAACGGAAAGCGGTCCGTTACCGAAAAATTCGTCCGTTACGTAATTGAAATTTGGTACTTCGTTTATAAAACCGGCCCTAAGTATGCCGAATGTCGCTAGGTATGTGTCGCAGGCTAATCGTAAAATCATGCAGATCGTGGTGCGCCTCAGGCGCTTCACGATCTGCCGCCAGGTACTGTCGTAAGCCGATTGTAAAATCAGGCAGACCACCGTGCGCCTAGCCACATCGCGAAGTACTATTAGCGAATACTAGCACGAAATGAGTATATATATTATGTCTGTAGCAATTTTTTTATTCCATAATTTTTTTTCAATAAATTCGCTGCTTTCCCTTTTGCCTACCCTGATCCAAAACTTAATGCACGCCACTGGTAGGAATCTATCTGGTTATCACACAGTAAATTAGCATGTGGCGATTTATAGTCCTGCCCCTGAGAGCTCCATTTAACATTTCTTTCTGTTACGAGTAGGTGACAACATGCGGCATGTGACTCTAGCATATTACGAAAGAGAGGAAGAAATTAAAATAAAGCAATAAGCGGTACTTTTTTGACAATATGGAACACATAACGGTGCCAAAATGGAAAAAAAGGTTTAAAAAAAGGCTGCAAAATGTAATGAAAATAAAAATACAATAACATATGCATAAAACAAACATTTAAAGTTAGACAAATAAAAAAAAATATTTCAGTTCAGACGGGTATTTTTTTTTTTTTTTTACCTGAGCTCCACACAGGAGGCCCTGAGGAAAATAATTTCCCTCAGGGCCTATGTCATCTTTGGGGATGCTGTGTGGAGGGTTTTTTAAAGGAAAGGAAGGAGGAGATTTCTGGGAAGGAAAAGGGTTTAAGGGATGGGTAGGAATCTGGGGTTCAGTATGTCCTGATCATCCGCCTCCAAGACCTAGACAAACCTCACCCCATGAACCCGGGCACCCCTGCTAAATCACCAAACGTAGCGAACCACTTGGGGTGACCTATAGCAGAGGGGTAGAAGAGAAACCTTCAGAAAAATAAAGCAGACAAGAGTGGAGAGGCTACGAAGCACTGCACAAAGAGGAGACCGATTATTCTATCTCATTCTCTCGCACGCTAAATCCTATAGATGTGTGTGTTTGTCTCTTTCGCTATTTTTCGTTCCATCGAGTTTCAAAACACAACGGTGCTAAAGAAGTTTTCACTTCAAAAAAATTATCAACACTGGCTGTTCTGAAATACATAGGTACCTACCTACATATAAGTATTTTGCAGAAATCCCCCCCCCACGCTCATTTTTCCCAGCGTGGTATTTTGAAGACCCCCCCTGAACGGGTCACGTAGTATGGTTACGTTCCTAATGCGTATAGTTACAACAATGGAAATAGAATACTTTCAATTATACTGTAAGATATTACAAAATATTGTACAATAAGAATAATACATATAATTATAGAAATAGAATATCAACAAAATATTAGCAAAAGAACATATCTGAAAATCGTCGATTTGAAAAACACAACGTAAGTTTTTTTTAAAAATTTAAAGTAGTTTTTTTCACTTTTTATTGTATCGGGTAAATCGTTAAATAGTTTTGGGCCTACAAATTCATAATCTTATTACGTTATTATTAATAAAAAAATACCTTAGGGGGCATTCAAGTATTACGTAAAAATGTTTGCAATTTTTGAAGATTTTTGACCCCCCCTCCCCCCCATGTAACGCGCCGTAACGTTTCCCCCCCCCCCCTCCCCCTAAACGTTACGTAACGCCCAAGTGACAATTTTTATCTGAAAGTCACAATTAAGTTGCGCAAAGTAGATGCTGGAAAGTCGCTTAAATACCTTTTTTCTTTTTTTAATCACGTTTGCGGTAATAAATAAAACAAGAGATTTCGAGAACGAAAAGGATTGCCAACTTGGAAGATTTTAATTCCCTAGTTTTTTTTATCTAAATAAAGAAAAACATGTTACGTAACGCGTTGTTCGAACCCCCCCTCACTACGCACAGTAACGTTTCACAAGACCCCCAAAGTGCGTTACGTAATACTTGAACGGCCCCTTAGCAGAAAATGGTAAGAATTGAAAAGAGTGAATATAATATTTTTTAATGAAATTTCTGATGAAAAGTGTTTTTTCGTACTTTTTGTAACTACTCTTAAAAATTGACCTTTAGAAAATACCAAATTTTACTGTGAATAAGACTGACGGGACAATTGGAAATTAATATACATAGTAACTTATTTATAGGTATTTAACCAGCTTTCTGTTCATACGAATAACGTTGTTTTGGATTTCGCATGGCAACATAAACCCATTTCCTCATTTTATGATTTCTAAACTTGAACTTGCGACTTCCAGCTACGTGGTGAACAATGACGTTATTCGGAGGAGAGAAGGTCAACCCCCGGTGCGATTGCTTGCAGCCGGCCGCGGCCCCGCCCACAGACCCCTGACCTATATTCCACCCCATCTTCTCGTCGCTATTAAAGGGCAGAGATGAATCCGAAATGAATACACACTTTATAATAATCGTGCGGTTTTTTTGCTTTTCGTAATGAAATGAACACACAGTTTATTTATTTATTTTATTCAGGTTCTCCGTAAAACAGTTATACACCAAAAAATTATGGAGAAGATTACAACGTTTTTTAAAAGTGCGTGGGGGCAGTTTAACTATGTTGTGACATATGTCATATAGTAACTGAATTCTCTGTAGGTGACATTGAAGATGTCGATGCTCAATGCAAAGTCGTTAAGCAGTTGAGTAGCCCTGCTTAATGGGGCATTCTGATAGGTAGAAGTTCTCGCTTTCGGAGCATAAAAAAGTGCGCGGGATCTCCCACGAGTATACGCGTTAGGGACATATAAGCTGATCTCTTTGAAAATTTTTCTGAAAAAAATGTTTGCCTAATAATATTTTTCGGCGGGCTTCTAGGGTGTTAAAATCGAGCATTCCTGTTAAGAAAAATGATGGATACAGGAATGGGTAGTATGTATATTCCCTCATATACAGGTAACGCATAAACCTTTTTTGCACTTTTCCTATTTCTAGGATATGGTTTTATATATTTATAATAATCGGGCATCTTTGTTGCTTTTCGCAATAGAATGAACACACAGTTTATAATAATTGTGCATATTTTTTTTGCTTTTCGCAATGAAATGAACACACAGTTTATAATAATTGTGCATCTTTTTTTTTGCTTTTCGCAATGAAATGAACTCACAGTTTATAATAATTGTGCATATTTTTTTTGCTTTTCGCAATGAAATGAACACACAGTTTATAATAATTGTGCATCTTTTTTTTGCTTTTCGCAATGAAATGAACTCACAGTTTATAATAATTGTGCATATTTTTTTTGCTTTTCGCAATGAAATGAACACACAGTTTATAATAATTGTGCATCTTTTTTATTGCTTTTCGCAATGAAATGAACTCACAGTTTATAATAATTGTGCATATTTTTTTGTTTTCGCAATGAAATGAACACACAGTTTATAATAATTGTGCATCTTTTTTTTTGCTTTTCGCAATGAAATGAACACACAGTTTATAATACTTGTTCATCTTTTTTTGCTTTTCGCAATGAAATAAACACACAGTTTATAATTCGCTATTGGGAGGCGGGAAAGGGTACCGCCGCCCTGAGAACCTTTATTGGATAACCAACACCTCTGCCATAGGTCACCCTAAGTGGTTCGCTACGTTTGGTGATTTAGCAGGGGTGCCCGGGTTCATGGGGTGAGGTTTGTCTAGGTCTTGGAGGCGGATAGCCAAGACATACAGAACCCCAGATTCCTACCCACACCTTAAACCCTTTTCCTTCCCAGATCTCTCTTCTCCTTCCTTTCCTAAAAAATAACCCTCCACACAGCATCCCCAAAGATGACATAGGCCCTGAGGGAAATTATTTTCCTCAGGGCCTCCTGTGTGGAGCTCATGTAAAAAAATAATAATTGTGCATCTTTTTTTTGCTTTTCGCAATGAAATGAACACACAGTTTATAATAATTGTGCATCTTTTTTTTTGTTTTCGCAATGAAATGAACACACAGTTTATAATAATTGTGCATCTTTTTTTTTGCTTTTGCAATGAAATGAACACACAGTTTATAATAATTGTGGATCTTTTGTTTACTTTTCGCAATGAAATGAACACACAGTTTATAATAATTGCGAGTCTTTTTTGCTTTTTGTAATGACCACCACAACACGGGCATGTACGTAGATGAATCCGAAATGAACACACACTTTATAAGATTCATGTAAATTTTCAATTTCTCGGGAAATTATGCAAGGGTACCCCTATTTTTCGGGCTAACTTGACCGGACTAATAGGAAACTGTGTAACATATCATTGAAAAATAAGATAATACTAATAAATCTACATGAAAATATGAAAAAAAAAACAAAAAAAAAATAAAGCGGTAACGGTCGCAACTGGTTATTATAGAGTTATTCTAAAGTTATATAGAGTTACTAGTTATATAGTTATTACTTCAAAAGTTATTATAGACTTATTGTAATAAAAATTGAACAACACAACTATTTAAAAAAAAACCCAAATAAATCAATAATAAATTATTTTTGTATGACATATTGTGCTTCTTAGTATTTATAAAGTGTTAGCTTTATGTTATTTGTACATACATGAATTATATAGCTGTTTCCAATAACATTTATCTCGGGAATGCTGGGTAACTGCAGCCTTAAGTTCAAAAGAGATATCGTATTACATTATGTTTTATACCAGTACCAGATGTTCTGGCTAAAATAGGATTCTATGTTCCGGATAATTTTACGCGAGGCCGCCAACACAGGCTTTTGATTCTTCCCCGGTGCAGAACTAACTTACCAATGGTGAAGCCCCCGGGAAGTCTTACTAGGTTAAAGTAAGTCAAGTAGGTCCCTTTGTAACGCAGTAAATGCCGGTTACAGGAATTCTACTGATATGTCACTCAATGGTCTTCGAACCGCTACCAGAGACAACTATGGCAAATGTCAGTTCCGAGATTTGATTAGCGGGGGACAGATCGGGTTCCCTTTGAAGCAGCAGGAAGGTGACTTCTGGAGACACGAAGCCAACCAGCAACACCACAATTAGTTATGAAGTAGTTTTATTTATATTTTACCCTGTAACGCAGGGTATGGCGCCCATCAACCAGTAAGTGGTTCCTAATATTTCCGTAAATGAAGTCTTGACATGTGCGGGGTTAGTATATTTATGACATGTGCCAAGTAGGTAGCTATTTAATTTTGGTTCTCTCTAAATTAGAGTATAAAGGAAATCAAAGAGGACTCTTCGAGTACAACGAATCCATGCCCATGAAATAATAGAATTAACTTAAATAATATTTCAGATCGTGTTTGTATTGTGAGTAACATAATAAACCCGAACCTTTGTTAAACGTATTTCGACTTTTCATTTCCAGTAGCATAAAACTTTTACTTTCAGCATTTTAAATACGACACATAGTAAATTAATCTGTAACACCTTAACACCCTGTATATAGATAGATTAATGATTTGCACATCACCTGCCAAAATATTAACATTACCCCAGGTTGAGAAACACAGTGTATAGTATGATTATATTTCACCTCCACACGAGCCTATCTCTACCATTTCCCGCAACATTTTCCATCACCGGTCGTTTCATATTATTAATATTTTATCTCGCAATTCGAGTTTTCCCCGCGACGAGGAAACGCTTATTCAAAATCGATGGAAAAACAGGAACATTATGCTCTTGGAAAATTTTATCGCGCTATATTGAATTACAGGGCGAGAGCCATAAAGTGCACACCCGACAGCGTGAAATCTTTACACCCCAGTTTGTTATGTATAAGGTACCTATGTAATTTTTAATCAATACGATGATACAACTAACGACATTTTCGGAGAAATACATTCATAACTCGTATTTTAATAATTTCCAGTGAATTCGTAACTATAATAACTTTCTTATTCCAACAGAACACTGGGGATGTAAGTTCTTTGTATTTAAGACTAGCTGGTACCCGGCATGCGTTGCTACGCCATTTAATAAAGAAATTGTTTCTCCCTGCGTGTCCTTTCCCATTCGTCCCGTTCCTCTTCCGCCTCCCCTTCCTCTCCTGCGTCCCCCTGCGTTCCCCCTTCTTTTCTCGCGTTCCCACTCCGCCTCCTCCAACTTCCCTCTCCACACTCCACTCCCCCCCTTTCCCCGTTCCGCGAACCCCCTCCCCCCTCCCAGGTTTCCCCACTCCCGGGTTCCCCTCCCCCTCTCCCATGAACCCCCTACCCGAGTTACTCTCCCCCCTTCCAACCTCATGCATTCCATACATTAATTCCCGGTAAATTCAGTTTTCAAATAGCTCACGTGCCACCTATTGCAATTTTTTTTAACACACAAAAAAAAAGAATTATCCAATTTGGTGCCGTCGTTCGGAAGTTATGCGCGTACATACATTTCGGCGATTCATTTTTATTTATTTAGATTAAAGATTAATTAATAAAAACAATACCTTACCATTAATATATTTTACGTACAACGATTTTAAAACTTCATAACCCGTTTGTCAACTATAAAGTTAGGGAACGTACCCATACTACGTGACACGTTTAGGGGGGGGGGGGGTCTTCAAAATGTCACGCTTGGTACAAATGAGCGGCGGCGGGCTTAGGTTTTGGTCACCGGGGGGGGGGGGGGTTAAAAAGTGCAAAAAGTTGGTCACGTAGTATGGGTACGTTCCCTTAGCGGTAAGGACCAGATTTTATTTTTCGAGACGATGAATTATTAACTTCGGGACTGAGACATGGAGACACATTTTAAATGTTTGTAACACGTTCTTCAGAATAATTAAAATGAATGCGGCGGAAAGGTCGAATCTCCAGGCCTGCTAGGGTGAATTCGACCTTACGTTCTTCTAATACGCCGTGCCGCGGGCGTATATTTGTGTACACGCTTTCTTCACTTACGTCGTTAAGATTCCAACATTATTTATTTTCTTCTTCTTTTCTTTGATAGGGCAAATTCGACAGTAGGTCCGTCCAATACACGGGTCGCGATTCGCAATTTCTATACACGGCTTCTTTACTTGCGTCGTTAAGATTCTGAATATGTTTTAGGATATATTGTCGTCTTAACACTTTTAACAGCGCCCTTGGGGTGATTTTTCACAAAAAAGACACTATACAAATGATGCAATTTTTATTATTAATATTGTGTAATTTTTGAAACATGCATTTCTTGTTCCATCAAGAGCGCACGTGTAATATTGTGTAATTTTTGAAACATGCATTTCTTGTTCCATCAAGGAAACACGCCAAACGCGTGCCCAACATTTGTACACGGTTGACATTTGTCACATGAGAACGGGTCGTTTCTTCGACTCGTTCTTGTGTTCAACAGCTCGGCTGTGGAATGATTTGCCGGCCTCTGTGTTTCCTCCTTCCTACAACATGGGTCTCTTCAAGACCAATGTTCATTCCTTCCTCTCCTCAAAAAGACTCTCCACACAGCATCCCAGATGACATAGGCCCTGAGGGAAATTATTTTCCTCAGGGCCTCCTGTGTGGAGTTAATGTAAAAAAAAAAAAAAAAAGAGCGACTATTTATTCAGTTACTCCCTTGAGCCCAAATTGAATGAAATTAGGGGGGTTCCGAGGATAAAAATATCACTCAGGGCCTACGTCATATTTGGAGAAACTGAGTGGAGTAAAGGTAAGTGAACCTGGGACTTGAGGTGACCATTTTGTAGGAGGTAGGAAATACAAAGACCGGCTAATCATTCGACAGACGAGCATTTAAACTCAAGAACGAGTCATAGAAACGACTGACATGTCGCGGTCGATTCTGCTTAGTTTTACTTTATATTATTCGTACAATTAATAAAATGATTTAAAAAGCAACAAGAAATTTCAACGGTTCTTATTAGCTCTGACGTCATCTGATCCCCCATCGAGAAGCCTTTGCGGATGACATGACAACTGTAAAATCGAAAGGAGTTCCTCAAATCTAATTCATATTCCAGGAAAAGTAGTTTATTTTATAATTTTGTAGTAAAAAAATCCCGAATATATTTATATTTTATAAAGTATAAAATTAGTCAACCATTAATCAACTATAAATATAAACAAATTACGTACATAATATGTGATTGCGTCCAACTACAAAAATGTACATATTTTTTAAATAATATATTTTATGTATTAGGATTCTTAAGACGTAGGAAACTGTAACTTATCATTGAAAAGGAAGATAATAGTAATTAATCTAAATCAAAATTAACAAAAAAATAAAGAGGTAACGGTCGCAACTGGTTATTATAGAGAAATTCTAAAGTTATATAGAATTATTAGTAATATAGTTGTTACTTCAAAAGTTATTACAGACTTATTCTAATAAAAAATGAACAACGCAACTATTAAAAAAAAAAAACACAAATAAATCAATAATTAATTATTTTTGTACGACATATTATGTTTCTTAGTATTTTTAAAGCATGTTGTGCCCAGTGTTAGCCTAATGGTACATAAATTAATTACATTTTTTTCGATACCTCTATATGAGAGAGTTAGGTTTTTACCCATGGCTGTTTCCAACAGCATTTATCTCGGGAAAGCTGGGTATCTGCAGCCTTAAGTCCAAAAGAGAAATTGCATTGCATTACGTTTTATATCAGTACCAGATATTCTGGCTAAAACAGGATTATAAGTCCCGGATAATTTCACGCGAGGCCGCCAACACAGGCTTTTGATTCTTCCCCAATGCAGAACTAACTTACCAGTGGTGATGCCCTAGGAAGCAGTGGCGGATTTGCCCTAAGGCCTAAGTAGGCCCGGGCCTAGGGCGGCCAATCATGACGACAAAGTCACTGATTATAACAAGAAATAAAAATAAAAAAGAATTACTAACTTGACGAAACTAAGCGCATCTGAAGTAGAAGAAAAGAACAAAGCATTGCAAATGGTTTATTCTACTGACTTAGAAGACAATTTTTCAGAAGAATGTCTCCATTTTCGTGCGCACTACAGTGTAAAAAATGTGAAACAGTGAAATGGTAATGAACAGAAGGTCATCACACCATTTATCCAAACGTGGATATTGCTTTTCGTTTGTGTGTGTATCTGTATACTCCCGCCAGTAACTCTTCTGCAGAACGATCGTTTTCTTAGTTGCAACAAGTTAAAATTTATTTACGCACAACAATGACAGAGCAAAGGTTAAACGATCTTGCTTTGCTTAACATAGAAACAGATTTTTTTTTATTTTTTTTTTATTGGTTTTTATATACATATACATGTAATATAATCATGAGTTAACATTTTAACATTAACATTTTAACATTAACATTTTCAGGTTACAAACGGATTAAACTCAAATCATTAAATACTAACATGCAACATTGATTATAAACAGTATAAACATATATATGTATATAATATATAACCTTTACGAGAGTGTAACTACTCGTGTGTAAAGGGAAGAGAAAAAAAAATATATATATATTTTTTAAATTAAAAAAATTAAAATTAAAAATTATAACACATACATTATATTTACGTACTTACATAAATCGAATGTGTAAAAAAAATAAAATATATTAAAAAAAAATAATAATTTAAAATAAATTTTTGAATAAGTATTGTTAATTAAAGGTTAATGCGGTTCTAAGTGGCTAAATTATTTAAGATATTATTGTTTAATTTATTTTTGAATTTATTGTAGTCAGGTTCTAATCTCAGCTCTATTGCTAGTTGATTAAACCACACCACTCCATTGTACGTGTAGTAGTGTTGTGCAAAACTGGTATGGTAGATTTTTAAGGAAATAGGATTGCGAAGAGTTAATTAATGATTTTGCTGCACTTAAGTGCAGACGAGTTTTGTAACACATTGTGAAACACTTATTGTATATTGTATGAGAATAAACCTGTTGTTAAACTAGTTAAATAAATAAAACCTCAAACCGTTTTAATGTTTTGTTTAAATGTGCAATTATCCTTGAAACCTTAGAAAGTATTACAAACTAGCAGCTATTATAATTTCTGAATCGATTTTGATAAAAGTTGGCAATAACGTAAATTCATTATGTACTCTATATGATAGGTACTGAGAAAGGGGCGGCTTGTTCTTACTTTGTGGCCTGGGACCTAGGGCGGCCAAGACTGCAAATCCGCCACTGCTAGGAAGACTCACTAGGTTAATTAAGTGAAATATTACTACTTATGTTTTAAATGTATGTACCTTTAATGTAAATGTATTTATTGTGTAATTTTCTTTACCGCTTTTGCAATGTATTGGTTTTTATACTGTTTTCGCAAATAAATAAATACTTAAAATAATGGTACCAAAACGTGTGTCATATAATTAAAACCATAATCACCGGTGAAGATTATAAATAAACAGCAATTACTTTAACAAGTGCGAAATCGGTGTGTTCGGAATAACTACGTATTATTATTATCCCAGCAGAAATAAAAGGAAGGCAAGTGAGTAAAAGTGAAATACATACATCATAAATATTATTAATGGATACAATGAACGATAATTCTTATCAACGTTCGGCAATTGATTAAACGAATAATATAATATACTGTGTGTAAATACTCTCGTAAAACATTTTGATAATAACAGAGCAGTGTAATTACATTGTTGTATTCACAGCATGTTTATCTAATTATTTTTCTTTATACAGTATACAGAGTTTATCAAAGGTGTATTTGGAATTTACAACCAACAGACTAGGAACTAGATTCCAGGTTGCACGAATTGATACGGAATTTCCCCTTCGACCAGCTTGCGGCCTATCAAGCAAAGGACTTCTGGGTTCCGCATGCTGTGCGTTAGACCCTTGCGAATTAAACATGCCAATGCGATGTTTATGCAGGTAAAAATGTCATGTCTATGCTATGACGTTACATACTATTGATAGAAATCTCAAAGTGGGAAGGCAAGAACAAGACAATTGTAACGATCTCGATATCTAGTACTTTAGTACTAAACTGCCACACGTCGAGTAAGGTTGCGTCTTACCAGCACTTACCAGTAAGTAAATTGCGTTTTAAAAAGTGCCAAAATGCCCTCCTGCGTAATGAGAAAATGTTTCAATTACACGGCAAATAATAGTAAAGGCGAATGAATAACATTTCATTTGTAAGTACACGCAAATTACTTAATATTATCGATTATTATAAATATTACAATTGATTTTCATGTTTCCCGCTCGCGGTTTTACATGTCATTAGAGAAAATTCAAGTCCTACTAAAGTAAAGGGTCTGGACGCGCAACAGCCAAATTTCTGTTGCTAAGTAAACTTCACTGTTTTAAAGTAGACTAATCAGCCTAAACACTCTGTTTATTTGTTTGCTTGCGGTAAAACAACACATAAATCAGTAGTTCTAACAAGTATTGATGACAATCGCCACCATTTGAAAACTGTCGTTGCCTTATTGTATTTATTGTATAGCTCGACATATCAAACTCCGACAGGCAGCCGGACCTTTTATTCTAGTGGGCCTCAAGAAAAGAAGACAGCGAACGTTCCATCAAAAAGTGACAAGCAATACGCCGCCCGCTCCTATATTCATTGCATTCATACACACACATTATTTGATTGTCTATCTTTATCACACAGGAATAAACTTTTGAATTAAGAAATTATACTGAAAATCGCTGAAAACTTACTGTCCACATTATATTGTGAGTATATGAGACTATGGCGAGTCTATTTATGTATGTAACATCATTATGTCTATGACGATAAAATGCGTTTAACAAGGTTAGGGAACGTACCCATACTACGTGACACTTTTAGGGGGGGGGGGGGGGGTCTTCAAAAGGTCACGCTCCATACAAATGAGCGGCGGGTTCCTTAGGATTTTGGTCACCGGGGGGGGGGGGGGGGTTAAAAATTGCAAAAAGTTGGTCACGTAGTTTGGGTACGTTCCCTTAGCTCATACGGGCCTTTTTCTAAAAAAAAACTCATCGGGCCGCATTCGAAATTTCGAACGAGTGACGTTGTTTCAAGTCTCGAAACAAATGATATTTTTTTATTTGTACTGTAGTTAATTCAAATCCCAATGGAACATGAACAAGCTAGGTCACCAATTTTTGGCCAATCACCGCTCTACCCCCTCGACGAGCTAACTTTGTTAAACGATTAGAATGTGCCTGGCTATTCTTTATTTTTAATTTATATTATGCATTTATTATTTTCCAATATTTTACTACTTTTTTATTTACAAGTTCATACATTTTTTCAAGTATTTATAAGAAGTGCGGGATTGCACTAACCTCCCCACTATCCGGAATAAAGATTATTATTATTTTTGTTATTAGTTTTTGGGATATTATGCCGTGTTGCGCTACCTCCTTCTTTAGCCTAAAGAAGGGAAAATCTAAAAAAATGAAAATCCAAAATCTGTGAAAATCTAAAATCGTATTATTATTATTTGTTCAAGCGAAGTGATTTGACATTATAATCAAAATAAACAATAAAAGTGGTGTTTACAAAGTTATTGTTTTATTTTAAATTATGGCCCGGAGCCAAAGAACTTACCGCGTTGCCACAGAAATTATCAATCTGACAACTTATAACATAGACGTAAAATAAAAAGGGAATTATGCAGGCGATAGTAGTGCGACCCGCTTATCTCAGGTCATAAACGATATCCACGTGACAAATTAACATGTGGATTCAGGCAAACAATTATATTATATTATGTGTTATCGTGACAAACATTATATGACGTGTCATCGAGACCAACGGTATATAAGTTGAGGTAAGTAGAGGTCCCAAAAAACCTTTTTGTCCACGTCCCCCCTCCCCGTTTCTCCCTTGCCTCTATAATTATTATGTATCATAATACGTAAGCCCGGGGTGTGTAAATAACCCCAAACTTGATGGGCTATTATACCCTAAAAGATATAGATTGGTGAATTTACTTTCGCGGACAAAAATATATCAAAAATGGCAATCAGCTTCGGTCTCAAAGTATAACAAAAACAGTAACCTTATACAGCGATCGTCTTCTGCAAAGGCGGCTGGTCTCCACACGTTAGAATCGCAACGAACAATAACAAATTTAATAATATTTTGTTACAGAGAACAGATTAGGTCCTCAATACAAGGAGATCCGGCAAGAGCAAAATTCAGAATTAAAAAGGGGGGATTACGGTCGAAACCCTCATGTGAATGCTATAGTTACACTCTTGATCTTACTATTACATATTCTAAAATCAGGGTGGCATAAAGCATAATATATACTTACATTAATCCCACACAGGAGCCCTTAAGGAAAATAATTTCCCTCAAGGCCTATGTCATCTTTTGGATGCTGTGTGGAGGGTATTATAAGGAAAGGAAGGAAGTTCTGGGAAGGAAAAGGGTATGAGGGGTGAGTAGGAATCTAGGGATCAGTGTATTCAGGAGTGACGGATATACGAATCCATTCCTCCCGCTGTGGTGTAAGGCCAGCTACAGAACTACAGAGGTCACAAGGTTTCCGCAAACCGGTCTCTTTCGTTCCAGCCCACCACGCAGCTGGTAGGCAAACACATCCGCCGCCAAGACCTGAACACACCTCACCCGATGAACCCGGGTACCCCTACTAAGTCACCAAACGTAGCGAACGACTTGGGGTGACCTATGGCAGATGTGTTGGTTATCCAATAAAGGTTCCCGGGGCGGCGGTACCCATTCCCGCCTCCCAAAAATATCCTTAGTTGCTAAGATATTTAAGGGCCCGCAACCCGGATTTGTACCGATTTATTACATATTTCCCTTAAACACGGTAAGTTTTAAAGATCTTAAAAAAAATGTTATTCTTGAAGATAATATCTAGACTTTGCCCGCGCCGAAACGCAAATTATATAAAACTAGCTGGTTCCCGGCATGCGTTGCTATGCCATTTGATAAAGAAATTGTTTTAACTTGCGTGTCCGTTCCCCTTCCTCTCCCGCGTCCCCTTCCCCTCTCCGATTCCAACACCTTCCCTCTCCCCCTCCACTCACCCCCTTCCCTCGTCCCGCGAAGTTCCCCTCCCCCCTCCCGCATTCCATACATTTAGTCCCAGCACATTCAGTTTTCAAACAGCTCGCGTGCCACTTACTGCAATTTTTTTATACAACTTTCATAATGCCAGAGCTCACCAGTAGTTTTATACAAACCTTGTCCTGACAATAACGAACACAAAAATAAAAGAATTATCCAATTTGGTGCAGTCGTTCGGAAGTTATGCGCGTACATACATTTCGGCGATTCATTTTTATTTATAAAAAAAAAAAAGATAAAGATTCCCTCGATAGAAAAAAATCGCAAAGTATGCTCCAAAAATTATTATTAACACGTTTGTTTCAGTTATTTTACAAGTTATATGTATGAAAAAATTCACAGTGTTTCTTTAAATGCTGTTTAAGGTAATGCCGGCGAGATTTTTGCTCTATTTTAAACGAGTCGTGTTTTATTAAACATTTTCGCAATTTTCGCATCGATTTTGTCGCTGCAAATGTTAGCGGTCTCCTCTAACATTCGTAATTTCGTATCTCTCCATCTTCTTCTTTTCGGGCCCGGTTGTAGAGCCTTAATAATTGTGTGAATGCACACCCGAACTTGAAAAACTACACATAGCTTACATTTGAAGCTGCGAAACCCAACGCGAATAGAGGCCCCAAAAAACCTTGTCCCCCCCACTCTTTTCTCCCTTGCCTCCTCCCAGGACGCGACCTGGACCCTGTACCGCTAAAATAGAACATGCAAATTTGACTACACAAGCTGATGCCGATGTATCAGGGCAAAGCTTCCAATATCCTGTTTGTATCATCCGGGGAAAGAAGGTGTTTATTGCGATAGCCTCCGTCCGCTGGGGGGGGGGAGGGTGGGTGGTGAGGTGGTCGGGTGACTGTTCGTAACTCGCAACTGAATAACTGAACTGATCTGTTCTATTTTCCTTTACTATCCTCTATTCCCTTTCTATCGGCCCCGCGCTCTACGCGAAATTAGGGCAGGGCTCTCGAAGGCGGAGGTCACCACTCACCAGGCCGGGATTGGACTGGAATTGGATAGGGCATAATTATACAACACATTTTATGCGCATGGTCGTAAAATATAAAAACTCGGTTTCATCGGTCAAATGTAGGATTGTGTAGGTGTAGAGAACAGAAAAACGGTCATAGGTACCTATCTTTCAAGAAATTTTTTAGATTGTGTAATTATAGAGAATCGAGAGACGATCACAGGTGATGTACCTAGAAATGTTTTTAATTGTGTAGAAGCAGAGAACAAAGAAACGAACCTACCTAGAAATATTCAAAATTGTTTAGAAGTAGAGAACAGAGGGACGGTCATATAGATATCTACCTAGAAATTATTTAAGTTATGTAGATGTAGAGAACAGAGAGACGGTCATAAGTATCTACCTAGAAACATTTAAATTTGTATTAATGTAGAGAACAGAGAGACGGACATAGGTATTATCCTAGAAAATTTTTACATTGTGTAGATGTAGAGAACAGAGAGGTGGTCATAGGTCATATTAAGACGGTCATATCTACCTAGAAACAGAGAGACGGTCATGGGTTATCAACTTAGAAATATTTTAAATTGTGTATATGTAGAGAACAGAGAGACGGTAATAGGTATCTACCTAAAAACATTTAAAATTGTATTGATGTAGGGAACAGAGAGACGGTCATAGGTATCAACCTAGAAATATTTTAAAGTGTGTATATATGTATAGAGAACGGAGAAACGGTCATAGGTGTCTACCTAGAAACATTTAAAATTGTGTATAAGTAGAGAACAGGGAGACGGTCATAGGTATTAACCTAGGAATATTTTAAATTGTGCATAGAGAGACGGTCAGAGGTATCTACCTAGAAACTTTTAAAATTGTATTGATGTAGAGAACAGAGAGACGGTCGTAGGTATCAACCTAAAAATATTTTACATTGTGTATATGTAGAGAACAGAGAGACGGTCGTAGGTATCAACCTAGAAATATTTTAAATTGTGTATATGTAGAGAACAGAGAGACGGTCATAGTTATCAACCAAGAAACATTTAAAATTGTATAGATGTAGATAACAGAGAGAGGTCATAGGTCTACCTAGAAACATTTAAAATTGTATACTTAGATATAGAGAACAAAGAGGCGGTCATAGATATCAATAAAGAAATATTTAAAATTGTGTAGCTGTAGAGAACAGAGAGACGGTCATAGGTGCCTAGGTAAAAAATATTTAAAAATTTGCCTAATTCAAAGAAAAGTTTATCAGCTTCTTCGAATATCTCGGTCGGCCCTGAGCCATGAGCGGAGGCATGGCGCAGTTCGCAGGATAAAATTTTGATGAATCACCCACTACTTAATGGGATTAGTTTTCATATTAAATAGGACACTCAAATTACTACAGGGCTATGTGAAAAAGATATTCTCAAGAAGAGCACTCAATTAAATTGATTATTAAAAGAAATAACATCCGATGTTTGGTACCATACATTAAATATCTTTTTGTTTTATCTATTTTTATTATCCACCGACTCCTCCAGATTTTCGCACCGCGAAAGAACGAAAAATTCAATGTTCCAACATTAAGGGCGGGTTGTTTTAAAAAATATATTTAACAATTCATTAAATATGTGATGTTTATGTTCACGTTCTGTGTAAGTTCTACGCACGTTCTGTTATTATATCATTATAGGCCAGTTGCTTCATACAAAACTGAAATAATCACAGAACTTGAGTATCTAATATATCCTTAATTATAATAACAGAAATGTAATAAACTAACTCGTAGAAATGTAAACTATTTCATAAAATTATATAACATATGGTTAATCTGTCATCCTTTTTACGTACAATCTTTTTCCATCCAAAAGCAAGCACTCTAATGGCAGATCAGAATAAATTACAAGATACAAAATAGTAGGAAAAAAAAAACGAAATGACAAAAAGTATCCGTTGTAAAATCTATGCAACCTAAACAAAAACGAAAACTCTTCAGGACCTTTCACTACACGTTCAAGATTGGTAGATACTTTACTGCCTTGGTGAAAGACCACAATTCAAATCGAAACGTCACTGGAGAGATTAATGACAATTCACTATTTTCGATTATCAAATCTTTACCAAGAATCGGTTTATATTATAAATACAAAAATATGCTTTAGATAAATTGAAGATTTTCTTACCATTTCCATTGAGTAGAAGTGAAATAAAATGGTTAATTACTTTATAAAAAATGTAAGAGAAACCTACTAAAAAACTAATTAAAAAAAACATAAGTTAATGATTAAAATTATCTGTGACGGTTTCTATTGATTAACTTTTTTCTTTTCTTATAAATTTTTTCACTAAATAAATAATAATAAAAAAACACATTCGCGCTTGATATCGTGACTTCTAAGTTTGCCAAGTGATTTTTATGACTATTAACTATTTTCGTGACGATATAATATTTCTGGCTTGTGGCTCTTAAGCCGTTTTTAGTGATCAGATCTGAATATCCAAGTATTTATTTCCTCCACCTTCCTCCTTCCATTCTTCAGTCTCACAACCCATCTAAGGGGGCATTCAAGCATTACTTAACGCAATTTTTGAACCCCCCTCCCCCCCAAGTAACTCGCTGTATCGTTTTTCCGTACCCTCCCCCCCTAAACGTTACGTAATGCCCAAGCGACAATTTTTACCTGAAAGTCACAATTAAGTTGCGCAAAGTACTGGAAAGTCAGTCGCTTAAATACCTTTTTTCTTGTTTTAATCGCGTTTGCGGTAATAAATAAAACAAGAGATTTCGAGAACGAAAAGGGCTGCCAACTTGGAAGATTTTAATTCCCTAGTTTTTTTTATCTAAATAAAGAAAAACATGTTACATAACGCGATGTTGGAACCCCCCCCCCCTCCCCACCCCGTAACGCACAGTAATGTTTCACAACACCCCCCCCCCCCTCCGCCAAGTGCGTTACGTAATACTTTGTAGTCAACAAAGTGGAGATCGTTTTGATGATTACCGACTTCCGATAGGAGAACGCTCCACAGCAGAGAAGTATATTATAAGCTAATCAGATATTTAAGGCACCCTACCAATATCTAACATTCGAACTAAGAGGTGAGTACCTACCTAACCGCGTAAAAGAAAGAAGTTCTACAAGTAAAGCCTCCTCGAATAAAAGAGGAACAAAAGAACGGAGTATTTTTATCAGCAATATCGACAAAATGACGTCTTCAACTGCGTGGAAAATTTTGTACTGCTGTATTTAGTCTTCAGCGGTTTTCGTGATATTTTGAAAGAAATTTTAGAATATTTTTTTTAAAAACGCCAAAAATTTGTTCAGAAAATTACTGAATAAATAATATTATAATTAAAAAAATTGGAAATGTTAAAAAAGAAAAGTTTGGGGCTCACCACTTCTAAGCACATAACTTTATTTGTCCCGTACACTTCACGAGCGTGCGTCACAAAACCACCTGTCACGTTAGCCTTTCAGAAGTTGGGCGTACTGTACAGGGCCCACATATACTTTAATAGCACACAACTGCTGAACATGTACTTATCGCAAGTGTGCCCCACTGTTGAATTTATCTGTCACCCTGGCTGGAGCCCTACAATACTTGAAAAAACCTTCGATAGATTCCCCCGTCTTAAGAGGGCATTACCAGAGAAAGCCGGAAATACGTCATTTTCAAAAAAGTTTTTAGACGTATTGACTCTTTTCCACAAAAAATTATAAATGGATTTCGAAAGATTGTTCTTTTATCTAGTGAAGTTATGTAACAAATTTTGAGAATTTTTAGTATAATAAGGTTATTCCATAGGTCGTTGGCAGATTTGTTAAATTTTCAAAAAAGTTTTTGTATTATACCACACCCATTTCAAATAATGTAATCATGCAGTAAAATAAATCAATACATTATCTAGCAGAGTTATGTATTAGAATTTTAATTTTAGTTTCAATAAAATCATTAAAAAATATGTACGTACATGTGTTTCTTGACGAAAATTGGACCATTTGTGTATTTATTTGCGCACTTATAAACTAATATAATTCAGATTTTTTTAACATTCTTATTAAATTTAGACATTATTGAAAAATGATAAATACTTATAATCAAAAAATAACTACAAAAAGTACATTATTTTAATAGTTTTATCATCACGCCTTTCAGCATTTTTGGATGAAGATATAAATTAAAGCTAATTTGGATTGAAATAAATCCGATATTGAGTTATAATTTAAAAAAGCTGGTACGGAGAATAATTAATCTTTCTCATTGTAACCGCCCTGCACGATCGGAAGAACAACTTTCGACGAAATGTGGATTTTCGTCCGCTGGCTGGTTAAACGCTCTTAACAAGCGGATTGCAATCTTTAGAGCACAGGCGTCAGATACCTAGATATGCTGCTCTTGTTCTACCGGTATTACAATGGAAGATGCTCTGCGTCATTGATCCCTTTGGCACCGGGAAATACGCCAAACGCGCGCCCAACATTTGTACACCGTTGACATTTGCCACATGAGAACGGGTCGCTTCTACGCTTCTACGACTACGACTGTGGACATCATAGAAGCAATTTGATGTATTATACGTCAATGGATGTCAGATATATATTAGCGTTCGTCGTCGACATATTCAGGTTTATTTTAACCGCGATCCGCGCAACAACAGAAGCCGAAAGGGGTCTGGCGTGAACAGATAATGATTGGTGACGTCACTGTCGCGTTCCGGAAGTGGAAGCGCTTTGATCCGCTTCCCGCCGACCTCTCAAGTTCACCGGATGCCTTGGGATTTGAATGAAGGCAGGCACTTTGCAGTTGTAGGTTATAGGTACGCCCACACACCCAGGAGTTGCTTAGCTTGAGGTAAGGCAACACTTGGGGGGTGGAAAAACATATGTACAGTCGTACATACGTTGGCAGTACGTAAAAACACATACGTTGGTTGTACTTGGACAATAAGTGATAGATATTCTCAGTAACGCCCTGGAATACCATCACTCAGAATCGAAGAGTCGCCTGAATCGTGATTGATGACCAGATCTAAATAGCTAGGTCCATCTGTCCATCTGTCTCTACCCTCTTGTGATGATTATTTAAAAATATTTTTATTGTCTAAAACTACAGAAAATAGATTTTATCTTATACAAAATGAAGTAGACTACATGCTACTACTAAACAGTAAACACGGCCCAAGCTAGCGTAGTGAGCAGGGAAAATCAATAAAAGGAAACATATAATTGTGTGCTCCAATAAATACATAGACATATATATGTATATATACACACATCGACGGCCGGCGTGGTCCAGAGGTAAGGCTCTTGACTCGCAATCCGAGGTCGCGGGATCATGTCCCGGCGTGGGCAAATAAATTTTATTTGATTGATTTGTGTTATTTCATAATTAATTCATTCAAAAATATATATAGTATATTTGCAGCACGTTCCAGAGTGGAAGATAATCTCAGTATCTGGTGTAAGACCACCATTCAGAATTGAAACATGGCTTGAAATGGCTTTAGCAGTGTTTGGTGACCAGATCTAAATAGGCAGATACTTCCCCATCTTCCTCTTTTCCATCTACTTCCCCTCCCCACTACCTTCAGCCTCACAACATACCCCAATTGGGGACGCCATAGTGTCACTAGCTCCAGACGGGAGCATCTGGGACTCTTGTGACGTATTCATTAAAAAAAACATCTATCTGTCTCTTTCCACTCCTTTCAACATCACACTTTACCCTAATCGGGGATGCCGCAGTCCCACTTGCTCCGGATAGTTGTGAGCAGCCGGACTTTTGTGCGATATTTACATAAATAAATTTTGACTTTGGTATTTCAACTTTTGACTTTGGTATACCATATTTCCAAAACATGGTAAATAACTTTTGACTTTGGTATTTCAACTTTTGACTTTTGTATACCATATTTCCAAAACATGGTCAGTTATTATATATTATGATAAAACCGTGTGCGAACAAAAATTATCAATGAAGAAATCCGAAAGAAAATAACCAGTTTAAAAGAGGGACGCAATTAACAACGTCTTAGAAAAATTGATTTGAACTTCCGAGCGTCACAACTCTGCAGACTTCACTTTCGTTATAATTGCTTTCCAAAATGGTGCAGCAACTACCTACCCGAGATGTCAAAGCAATTAAAAAAAATAAGCGCTTTTTCGTCTTCAAGATAAGGAAATGGCGTTTGCTTAATTTTGTTAATTTTATTGTTAAAAAGCAAATAAATAAATGTCTCACCTTCCCCTCACTCTTCCAGTATATGAAGAATCCATATTCGTCGACTTTGAACATGCATTTTGGTTCAAAGTCTGTGTTGTCTTTTTCTTCTGTCCATCGGTCGAATATTGCACCCTGCAAACATCAAAATAATACAATAAAAAACGCAGAATTTTTTTAAGAAGAAAATTAAAATTGAATATAATGTTGGGACACTCCAATGACACTTCAAATTAAGTTAGTTAACTCCAGCATTAAGCCAGCACCAAATTCTTGAAAAAGTATTACGAAACTTATAAATGTACTTATTACTAAAATACTTAAACATCAAAAATATACATTATAAAAATAAATTGCGGATTATAATGAATTTAAAGATTTAAGAACTTCATGTAAAAAATGTTCATGATCTGCTATCGCAACTATATAAATAAAATTCAAAACTACACAAAAAATAATGTTAGTTGCTTTTGGAGATTCTGATTTTCCAAAGATTATGCGCCTAAATGGAAGCCATTGCAATAAAACTGATGGTATTGTTAACTTGTTTTCAAAAAAATTGAAGTGTATATTTAGATCTCAACTAATGCTCATGTTTCAACAACAACTCTAGATGAAACTCTTGATATTTCACCGTGTACCATTGTACCGTAAGTTTCTCTGTAACAACTAAAATTAAATCCCTAGATAGTGTCACATCTGCAGGACCGGATAATATCCCTACAGTATTTATCAAAGAATGTATCAAAATAATTGCTCTCTCGTTAACCAAACTTTTTATTCTCTCTTTATCAAACGGAATTTTTCCTAATAAGTAGAAAATTTGTTATTCGACTCCTATTTTCGAAAAGGGTGACAAAAGGGATGATTGTAATTACAGACCAATATGTATTCAATCCACAATACCTAAACTTTTTGAAAGGCTAATTTTGGACTAACATTTTATACGAATAAAACCTGTAATATCAACTTACCAGTTTGGATTTATGTCAGTAGAAGTACTAATTACAACCTAATTATCTATGAAAATTATACAACCAATGCTTTTAAAGAAAAAAAAATAGACCCTGTTTATACAGATTTTAGAAAAGCCTTTGATAGTTTACCATAAAATTATTAATTGGGAAATTAGAAAAGCTTGGTATACGTGGAAACATATTAGCCTGGATTAAGAGCTATTTTACTGGTTGACAACAAATTATTAGAATAAAATCCTCCCTATCGAAAAAAAATTAATTCCACAAGTGGAGTCCTGCAGGGCCCACACCTTGGTCCAATCTTGTTTATTTGTATATAAATGATATTACAAACATATTTCATGATATTTTACTCTTCGCTGAACACTTCAAAATTTTTCATCTTTCCGGATGTGATAAGGTCTATGTGGGCCAGACAGAGCGGACGATCTCCAAAAGGATATCAAGAACACTTTCGAGCGTGTAAACTTGGCCACCCTGACAAATAGGCAATCGCCGAGCATTTAATTGAAACCGGCCATTACTTTGGATTTGTTCCTGAAGTCCTGGGAAGACCCAAAACTTATAGAGCACGCCTAATTACAGAGGCAATTGAAATTCACAAAAATCCTATTAACATTAATAGAGACGACGGAGCTAAGCTCAATAATTCTTGGTATCCGGTAATTGACGGCTACACCAAAGCTAAATGCAGAAAACCATCTTGAAGTATACTGTTATGCAAGCCTCGGAGTGGAGTGGAGCTGGCAACACGGTATTGCTTTTAAGTTCTTAAGCACACATTTCACCGCTAACATTTAGACATCTGCCCTGATGATGGACACTGTAACGCTGTGCGAAACGTTGGCTAAAGGAGGAGGTAGCGCAACACGGCATAACACCCCAAAAACAAATAACAAAAACATCTATGAGTAATTTTATAACCACACTCACTCCCTAATAGTCGCCTCGAAATCCATCGAACGCATTATATTTTGATTGACAATTTGGTCCTTGCAGACCAACAACACCAAAAAAACGATTAAAAAAAACAACGCTTCTTGTGGTCTTTTGATTGCGAAATAAAGCACTTTCTTTTAGATAAAAGTTTTCGTGATCCAATAATTTAATTTTGGTTTCGGTGTCATTTTTAACATCCACACATCCTCTATCTAGACTTTATTGGTCGATGTGTACAAGCTATTGAAGTGAAATAACACAAAACTGTGCCATACAAATATTACATTATTGAAAATATAAAAATTAAATTCTTACGTTTTCTAAGATTTGAAATGGGTAGTCAAGCAAATTTTGTTGAACTGTAACACCCTTTTAAATGATACGAATATGCTTAATTTGTCAGAGAGAAGGATTTTCACTTACTTGGTAATACTTAATAAAATTTTAAATGATGCATTTAAATTTAAGTAATTGATGATAGTCCAAAATTGCTTGCAATGATAAGCTTTCGGATTCCACTACGTAATACTACAAATCGGGATTTAATTGAGTGCAGAAATTTGGAACTAATTACTGTACCCATATGTATTTGTCAGAATACTAATGGAGGGAAATAATTATCTTCAATTTATCACAAAAAAATGCAAAATGTAAACCCCCAAAAAATTGCGTATTAAATAAATAAATTCTAAAGACTCGAATCTCTAAGCCAGGGGTGGGGAACCTGCGGCCCGCGGGCCACATGCGGCCCGCGAGGCCTTTTGGTGCGGCCCGCGGGCACTTTTGAAAGAACCACAAAAAATTACACAGAACGGGATGTTTTTTCACAGTGTTTCAGATGCATTTTTAAGACGTTATTACAAAATCGTTACTAGCAAATAGTTCAGATAAAAATGATAACGTGATAAAACCTCCCATTTTACTTTCATTTTAATTTGGCATGGTGAAACGATAGTGAAATTCCATCGGAACTTTTAATTTTCTATTAAGGGACAGTTCCGATATTTCAGGATTGATGGAAACTCTATCCAGAGGAGAATCTTAGGCAATCTGTTATATATTTCTAGTGGATAGTAAATCAATAAAATCCTATTAATGACAATTACGAAGAAAAGAAAAGTTGAAGCTGAGTGAAACGTGAAATCATTTGAAACTAAATTAAGGACAAGAATTAAGACTAAACTAAATTAAGGCAAGGACAAAAGCCTTCTACATCGTTTGAATACGCTGGTAAGTGCGCAAAATTAAGTGAGGCATTTAATGTACGATTTAAGGACGTGAAAAGAGAGCAAACGGATTTGAACATATTTGATAAACCGTTCAACGTCAATCAGCACGAAATTATTCAATAACAAAGCGATGATGAACTAAAAGCTAGATATAACAATCTCCCCAAATAAAGTTAGGATTCACTGGTTATATTAAGTCAAGCACATCCCTTAACATTTTGTATATAATGCAAACACAAATGCCATAATAATTGCCACACAAAAATAATTACATGTAATTTATTGTAATTAGTTAAATGAATATAAAATTATATTGCGGGCAAAAAAATATGCTACAATATGTAGAAAAACCATTCACGTAATTAAGAGTACAATTTAATTTTAGCTGGTTGACTAGTGGACTCCTATTCATTCTGAAGGTAAAACCAATCTTGTGTTCACAATGCAAATTCCTGTTGTGGATTCATCTGCTAACCCTGACGCATTTCGAAGGTAAAACCATTTTGGTGTTCTAGGAGCAGTATTAATTAAAGCTAGGGACTCACAATCCTTTTCGCTCTGATGGAAAAACCAGTTCTTTGTTTAGAAAGCAACGAAAAAATTCCAGGTGGGGGTTTCATATTTGGCGCATTCCTCGTGTAAGAAGTGCATTTATAAAATTATAGTTGCGTACTGTGTGCTGCAGAATTGGAGGAAAACCATTTTCATGTTCTGAATGGAATTTTAGTTCTCCGCGTACAAACTCACTTTATAAGTAAAACCAGTTCTGTGTTCAGAATGCAACGAAAAAATTCCAGGTGGGGTTTTATCTCGCTAACAAGTTTCGTAAGAAACCATTCTCGTGTGTGAAGTGCAGATATAAAATTGTATTTGCATATGTGCTGCCAGTATTGGAGGAAAGCAAGTTCACGTTCTGATTATAGTTTTAATTCCCCGCGTACAGAGTCAACCTGTAATTAAAACCAGTTCTGTGTAAAGAATGCAACGAAAACGCATCAGGTGTGATTTCATTTGCTGACGCATTTCTTATGTTGGATGTGCCTTTATAAAATTCTAGTTCTGTAGTTTATGCTGCCAGAAATAGAGGAAAGCCATTTTCATGTTCTGAGTGTAGTTTTAATTCCCCGCATGCAAATTTAATCTAAATTGAAACTTGTTCCGTGTTCAGAATGCAACAAAGAATTCCAGTTGTGGTTACATCTGCGAATGCATTTTGACGGAAACTATTCTCGTGTTCAAAGTGCAGTTATAAAATTGTGGTTGCAGACTACGTAAAACCATTTGCATGTTCTGAGTGAAGCTATAATTAAAGAGTGTCGGCAGTTACGTAATATTTTTAAATTAGTTTTAGTAAAACCAGTTCTCTGATTTGAATGTGGCTTCCCCCCCCGAGACGGAAATCGGAGTGCGGCCCGCGGGTTAAAGTATAAACATCCAAATGGCCCGCGACGCTAAAAAGGTTCCCCACCCCTGCTCTAAGCCATAAATCGCTTAAAATCGAAAATGCAACCCTACTATCGATTTTACAGATTACTACTAATTTTTCTAACGACTTCTACAGATTTATTGTGAATAGTCTTTTCCAAACAATTTTCTTAATTTTTCTACTACGACTGAATTCTGCGTGTTTATTACAACGATTTTTCTGCAAGGAAAAATCTTGCAACTTAGGGATACAGTAAATAATAATTCGATGCAAATTAAGTAGATACGATAGAGGACAGTGGAATATTCCATCTATAATTTAGTTGCGAGAGCGTGGGATAAACGATGAACGTTGCACGTGGAAGGTGTCCCCTAATCCCCACCCTACTCGGATTATTATTATCCCACAGCCATGACGCATAAACTTCAGAGTTTTTTTAAATTATGTCCTTCGCGACAACTTGAAAACCATTTAGTTTATTTACGCAAGTTCTGGCAAAATGAACTGGAATTAGACTGGAAATATCCCCATTACTTTTGCTTGCATGAGTCCTATCGATTACGTTTTTCCTGGCAACAAGTACCGGACACGCTCTGTACAAGTTATTACCTCAATTATTTCAGATTCTTATAAAGCGGTACCTACAAAAAAGTTAGTTTCGACTAAATCATTTTTAAAATCGAAATAAACACTTCACACAAAGTCAAAAGTTGGATTAAAGAACAAAAAATAATTTACACAAAAATTTAATAACATAAAAGAATAAGATGTATTATATACCTAATACACAATACAATCAAAGTACACACATCATGCATTTTTGGATTAAAGAAATCACTGGTCAAAGTAAGTCAACTGCATCCCTTTGACCAGTGATTTCTTGGAATCACTGGTCAATTTGCATTATTTGGAGTGAAAAATGTGAATGAACTTTTAGTCTCAAATAAAATTCTTCTACAGGCATGGTAATTCGGCCTTCACCCCGCCCCTAACTGTCCAACACCTACTACTATTTTTTTGAATGTTTTTAGTTGAAAACAAAAAAAAACATCAGTAGGTGTCGCCCTGTAGCTAATGGTTCCTCACAATATTTGCCAATTTTTTCATTATCATTTTTATCACTGTATTTTATTTTATTTCATTTTATTCAAATTAATTCTTTTGTTAATTTATTTTTTCATTGATTTTACTACATTGTAAAATGGGGGCCTCAGCACGGGCAAAGTACCCGGTGAGGCCCCACATTATTAAATGTGTTTGAAAATATATCATATTATTTAATCAATAATAATAAAAAGGAGAATACTAAAATTGATCTCTTATGAAATTGACCATTAATTTTTGTGATTTCCGTTCTTTTTAAATCAATATGTAGGCGCACAACATGTAAGCTGAATTTTTGTATACAAACAGGCACATTTCGTATACAAGCAGGCACATTTTGACGTTTCAAATAAGTATTATAAAAATCCTAAAAATATCAGCTTAGCAATTCGAGATATTGAACATCAAATTTTTAAATTTATTTTTTATGTCCTGGTGGGTTTTCATATGAATTTTTAATTTGATTACAGTATTTAAATATTACAACTGTATTTATCACGTTTTACTTAAAATAACATGATAAATGCAGTTGTAGTAATTGTAAGAAAACAACACATATGTATATAATAAAATTTAGTGCAAATTAGCAAAATACTAACGATAAGACGATTAAAAATATAACCGAAAGTAGTAAGTATTTTTTTTATTGTAATATAAAAAATATTAGTTACATATAAATATGTATTAAAGGTCTTTTTTGATCATGTATACCAGAGGTTCCCAAACTTATTTTTCTCGTAGACCCCTTTCAAAAATTTACTGATTTCGGTGGACGAGGGGGCTGTTACATTTCTACCACATTCCCAAAACTCGTCAAAATAATATGTAAAGATTTTTTTTTTTTTTTTTTTACATGAGCTCCACACAGGAGGCCCTGAGGAAAATAATTTCCCTCAGGGCCTATGTCATCTTTGAGGATGCTGTGTGGAGGGTTTTTTTAAGGAAAGGAAGGAGAGGAGAGTTCTGGGAAGGAAAAGGATTTAAGGGGTGGGTAGGAATCTGGGGTTCAGTATGTCCTGGTCATCCGCCTTCAAGACCGAGACAAACCTCACCCCATGAACCCGGGCACCCCTGCTAAATCACCAAACGTAGCGAACCACTTGGGGTGACCTATGGCAGAGGTGTTGGTTATCCAATAAAGGTTCCCGGGGCGGCGGTACCCATTCCCGCCTCCCAAATTGTTTAGATCTAACGATGGAAAATTGCATCGCGCCTAGTTCCAACCCTGGAGTGGTATTAATAAAAAGAAAAATAGTGTATTTTCTTGTGTTCCATTTATTAAAATAATATGATTACAGACTTAGGGGGGAAATACATGTAGATGACTCAAAAAAATGTTTTTATTTCATAAATTGTTAGTATAACTATTGAATATTCCCAAGTTTTAAATAAAAAAATGTTAGTATAACTATTGAATATTCCCAAGTTTTAAATAAAAAATTCAATTCGTTCCGGTGTTATGAGGGTGTTAGAGCCGAACCGCGTGGTAAACTTGAAACGCATTTTTCTCGAAAAGACTTTTTTTTTAAATTTGTGTGCACTCTAGCTCAGAAAGTTTTTAACCAAACATTTAAAAAAATTGCAAATACCTTATTTATATAATTATGCTCTCTCTATGTGAACCGAAATTCGTAGTAATAGCATTGTCAAAAATATTTTTTAATTTCAAAAAAATGTAAAAAATTGGCAAAAAATCAATGTTTCCTGTTTACACACATGTAAAAAAATTAATTTCCATTTTTTTTGGAAAAGTAAAGTTTACACAGAAGAGACACGTCATTTTCTTAAATTAAATTTAAAACCCTATTGATTTGAGATGAAAACCATGGCCCCCCAAAATGCACACAAAAGCTATGCCTGATGGTGACATTCGATGCATAGCTGCTGATAATTTTCATATTTTCCGAGGAAATGCTTAAAAAAATTCACAATATTTTTGTAAGTAGATGTATAAAATGACCTCACAGAATCAATAAGTTATACACATTTCTTCCATGCCAAAAAAATCATGAAAATCAATTAAAAAAAACCTAGTCCTGTGTCCTGTATTTCCCACCTTCAGAGCGTTTAACCAGCCAGCGGACGAAAATCCACATTTCGTCGAATGTTGTTCTTACGATCGTGCAGGGCGGTTACAATGAGAAAGATTAATTATTCTCTTTACCAGTTTTTTAAAATTTTAACTCAATATCGAATTTATTTCAATTCAAATTAGCTTTAATTTATACCTTCATCCAAAAATGCTGAAAGGCGTGATGATAAAACTATTAAAATAGTGTACTTTTTGTAGTTATTTTTTGATTATAAGTATTTATCATTTTTCAATAATGTCTAAATTTAATAAGAATGTTAAAAAAATCTGAATTATATTAGTTTGTAAGTGCGCAAATAAATACACAAATGGACCAATTTTCGTCAAGAAACACATGTACGTACATATTTTTTAATAATTTTATTGAAACTAAAAAAAATTCTAAAACATGCGTTTGCTAGATAACGTATGGATTTATTTTACTGCATTATTATATTATTTGAAATGGGTGTGGTATAATCAATTTTTTTTTTTTTAAATTTAACAAATCTGCCAACGACCTATGGACCTCGCTTCGTTTTAATGTTTTTTCCATAATTATTTTCTCTTGTCTTTTCTTTTTATTTTCTTTCATTTTCTCTGTTCTGTATTTCTTATAAATTTTATTAACAATTTATTTTTTTCATGTACCTGTTTATTTTATGTACCTGTCTCAATTAAAAAAAAAGTAATTGTAAAAGAACCCGTTGACAAACTGATATCAATCAGTTTAACGGGACTTAATTTAAAAATGTAAAACTGTAAATAAATAATAAAGGAATTTTATTAATATAAAAAAATAACCTTTATACTAAAAATTAAAAAAATTTCTCAAAATTTATTGCGAATGCTAGATAAAAGAACAATCTTTCGAAATCCATTTATAATTTTTTGTGGAAAAGAGACAATAAGTCTAAAATCTGATTTGAAAATGACATATTTCTGGTTTTCTCTGGTAAATGCCCTCTTAATAGAATTAAATTTCGAATACACATGCAAGTTTTTACAAGTAACAGTTACTGACCTTCTTAAAATACACTACTCAAAAAATTAAAGGAGGTTTTAGAAAAAGGAAATTATTGCTAAATATTAAGGCATCCATAAGTCCGTCTAACTGAAAAAAAATTTCAAGCCCGTGGACCAAAAAATTTCCAAAATTATTTTTTGCACTATCTATTAAGATTGCATGAAAACCGTAGCTCAAAATGTAGTTAAAGCTTCAAAATGCTTTTTTTTAGTATCAATACGTCCATTTTTCACCGAAATAGAGCCTGTCAAAAACCACCGCAAAATTTAGATTTTTTTTGCTCTTTTAATTTTTTTTGAGTAGTGTATTATCAGCTTACATTTATAGCTAAAGCCAAGCCAACATTTATTATCGAAACCAGATAAATTTTCGTGGATCCCCATATACAACTTGTGGACCCCCATTTTTTAATCACGCCAACGTAGACCCCCGTCGAGTCTCCCGTGGACCCCTGTGGGTCCACCTGGACCACTTTGGGAATCACTGATCAGAAAATAGGAGCTCTTGTGCCTGATAAAGCGCCCTCCTCACCATCCAATTTCTAGTGACTGCGGCAGTGACTGCAGAGAGCGTGGAGTTGAGCGAACTAGCGCTGTCTCGTTTGTTAAAGGGCCGCTAGAACGAGTCAGCGCTAGTTCGCTCAACTCCACGCTCTCTGCAGTCACTGTTTGTTAAAGGGCCGCTAGAACGAGTCAGCGCTAGTTCGCTCAACTCCACGCTCTCTGCAGTCACTGCCGCAGTCACTAAATGCAGTGTCGTGTGTAGGCCGCTTAAGGGAGCCACGATTCTTACTCAGGTTGTAAATTATAATATGTTTTGTACCAAGAACATTCAAACACTTAAAATATTGTTTTTTCATATGTTCGCAGTCATCTTGAATTCGCTTCTCAAATATGGAATCCTCCATATAATATTTATATTAAACGCATTGAAGCCATGCAAAGAAAATTTGTCCATCATTTAAATTTCAAGTTTAATATTGGTTATCATTACATAAACAGCTTGCAGGACCTTTATGGACTTAAATCATTAAAAATTAGAAGAGACTCCGCAGATATAATATATGTTCATAAAATTATCAATGGTTTTATTGATTGTTCGCCCCTTTTGGCTGAGATTAATTTTAGAGTCACATCCGTTAGAACCAGAGAAAAATCAATTTTTCATCTTCAAAAATGTTCTACTAACCTCAGACAAAATGAGTTGTAGGTATGTACAATGTACATTTTATTATTATTGCTGTTGTGGAGTGTGAATAGATTTCTGACTCTGAATACTTCATGTTTAAAACTTAGTAAGCAGATTATTATAGTTTATATTGTGTTTTTATATCTTTTTTTGAATAATTTTCATAATTTTTATATTTTTGTTAAGTTATTAGGACCCTTGCATTTTATTTTACTTTTTAATTATAATTTTAATTAAGTGAAAATCTGTCATTGGATATTATGTATATTATTAATGTTATTATTATAAGTGTAAAATATCTGTTGATTTTCCATAATAAATAAAATAAAATAAATAAAATATTTACTTTTTACTGTAAGTTTTTTTTTTGAAAAATTGTTTAAGTTTACACAGCGTAATTCAGAAGGGAGGTTATTATAGTTTTTTAATGCTTGGAAAAAATTATAATGATTTTGCATTTGAGTTGTTTTAAAATTAAGTGTAATAAATTGGATGTAATTTCTCATTAGTTTGTAAATTTTTTGATTTTCTTTGTTATTTTTTCTTCACACACTTTTATAATGAAAGTACAGACACAGAAAAGCAAGTGTTTGCGTCTACGCTTGCAATATTAATTATGCGTGTTACAAACCAATAAAACAGAATAAATAAGGATGTAATTAATGAGATACATAACGCAATCATATAAAGTTTATCAACATAATAAAATAATCTCTCAATGTTCAGTAAGCGGTTTTTTCTCCCCTATTGTCACGTTTTCCCTTGCACAGTCGACCCTCGGGAGCACTCCTGTCACGTGACAGACATAAAGGACCGTGACCCCGTTGCGGTCTGACGGAGGGCAGCACACTATCTACCCGCTCCAGAACCTACCACCCCCAACCCTCTTCACCGCCCCCGAACAAGTAGTAACAAGTGCCAAGAGGAAAATGTTTTCAGTCATGGGAGGCGAATGGAAGATTTTTTTTCTGGTTTTAACTAAAAAATGGCACCGGAGACTAAAATTATACCTACAGCTACATTGTAATGCAATATATTCGACTACGAATACAGAGGTCTCAATTAAATTTCAATATATTATTCAATTTAATTTATTCATATAAAAAAAAATTACAAAATATAATTTCAAGACGTTTTTAAAAACATAGTTATAATATTTTTTAAAACATAGTATCCAATGGGATATTTTCGTCATGTTCCAGAGTGGTAGATTGTAATATTTCTATTTTTGATACTGGCAATTCGTGGAGGAATTCCATTATAACAATGAAATTTAACTTTAATCCAATTTTTTACTTAGTTAATATGACCGTTCGGTCAACAATAAAAAGTGGATAAAGTTTTAAATTATCTTAGTTATCACCCTTGTCAAAAATCAATATACGAAATCGAAAGTTTGTGTTGCTTGAAATGTTTTCAACAGTTGCAGTGGTCTGAATAGCAGGATACTTCCCAATCTTCCTCTTCCCGACGACTAGGGATGTCGAAAGTGAAAAAAATATCGATATATCGATGAATCGATATTTATTAAAATATCAATATCGACGTCGATATATCGAGGAAAAAATATCGATATATCGGTCAAAATTTCAAGAGATTTTGCGTTTTTAAAATAATAGTGTATTCGGCTCAATATTATCAATAGTAATCTTTGTACACAATTTGCTTTTTTTAATGTACAAAAATCTCAATAAAAATTAAGGTTTTTTTATCACTATTCATTTTTATTACGTAATAATTACAAAAATATCAAAAACTAAAAAGCTGTCTTCTAACTTATATGTAAACTGAGACGCATACAATGATTGTATGCGTCTCAGTAACATTCTATTAGAGTATTAATCTGTCAAAAAGGACTTCGTGTTTGGAACAAGGTATAGTCAATAGTGTGGGCCGAATTTTTTTTCTTCCGAATTCCTTATGGCGCTAGTAATAAAAAGTTGTCTAGGTACCTAAAACATAAAAAAAAAATTATTTAAAAAAAAACAAAAAATATCCTAAGGCTCCGGGGGTCCTTTGAAGTTTGAGAAAATATCGAAATATTTCCATTTTTTCAGCCCCTGCACAAAATATTCTGAAATAGTTTAAAGATATTCATTTATGAGATCTTGTTAAATAAAGTCCATAGCTTTGATGTATATAACTATCATCTATTATTTTTATA
Organism: Limnephilus marmoratus; assembly: GCA_917880885.1. Classification (NCBI taxonomy): domain Eukaryota; kingdom Metazoa; phylum Arthropoda; class Insecta; order Trichoptera; family Limnephilidae; genus Limnephilus; species Limnephilus marmoratus. Next base: position 25,668,170 of record OU862917.1, on the reverse strand, counting down.
GTAATATGGCATTAAAACACCTCCGCCCGCAGTCCCAAAACCCGCCCGCGCTTGAGCGGCGCGCCGTATTGGCCGTTCCTTGGACGACCAAGGACCCCCCATTTCGTGATATTTTTGTGTAGGTAACTAAAATTATTTTGAAAATAAGGGAAGAAGATTATTTGCCAACCATTTTGAAAGAAAGAATTACAAACATTATTTAATTTTATAAACATAAGTATATAAACTTGTTGAAGTCATAAAAAATGTGGAAGAAATACAGTTTCCTTCCAAAGAAGAGTCTCTCCATTTAAAACACAAGCTCCCTACTGTTTGATATTAGTTATTGTAAATGTAAAGTCAATAAATGCAATTTATTAATGCAAATTATAGACAATAAATTAAAGTTTCCCTTAAAGAAAAAAACCAAAGAGGTGAGAGAAAAATGTTTATCGGCAATGTTGGTATACCGACTACGAAACAATTGGAAAAGCCCATGAAAAGAAAATGAAAACATCTTACCAAATCAACTCCACAGGTGTGAGAAAAAAAAACTTTAAAATTTGTAGACATTTTGTATCATTGTCTATCATTGCGTCATTATCTTCCACGTTAACATCAAAAACATCTTCTCATGATGCAAAATCAAGTCGGCTACTTAAGACTAATAACACCGCCTTTCCGACAACCAGCAAATCTCCGTCTTTTGCAGTTCTCTCCAAGATCTGTGACAGGTTTAGGATATTGAATTGAGCTGGAGCAGCAATCGCTTCTACCATCTTAAATGATTTCAACATAATCACGCAGGATAATAATAATAAAGTAATAGACAAAAATAGACAGCGTCGCGGACGTCTGCGTGCCAGTTCTGTACTCATCAAAACTAAGTGCATAAACTAAGTGAATTATTTTTTGATGGTCGAAAGAATAAGACCTTAGCTAACATAAAAAGACACAAATACTATAAAAGCACAGTACTTGAAGAACACGTATCGATTATCTTGGAATCAGGATCTCATTTCTTGTAGCATTTTATGCCTAGGCCAGGCACTCCCGTAAACATAGTCAAACCAATAATGGAATATTTTGCTCATCAAAACATTTCACTCTACCTTTTAAAAGCAATTGCGTGTGATGGCACAAATTTTAATACGGTAGCAACTGGTGCTGTGATTCGAACGATGAAGAAACACTTGAATGGATCGGTACAGTTGCTGATCTGCTTTTTTCATTGCAACGAGCTGCATCTACGCCATTCATTTATGAAGTCGGATGGTACAACCACCGGACCTCGTGGTTTTTCCGGCTCCGTAGGTTTGACTTTTCATAATTGCCATAATTTACCGGTACAATCTTTTTTCAAATTGATGTAGAGTATTCAACATCAAAATTTAAGCACCAATCAAAAATACTTGCTTGATATTTTCAAAGCAGTTTTCAGCAGACGGTGTCGTCCTGAAATTGCCAAAAAAACCCAGGAATGATTACTACAGTGAGTTGAATCTAACGATTATATATTGGAAGCGCAATGCCATCAGAAAATTTTGTTATGTTAGCCACGTTTTTCATGAAGGCATACTTTCCTATGTGGTTTGATATAAAACTGCACTTTGATATAGAACTGCAAAAAGGTGCAAGGCGTGTTTTTAGCATGATTAAATATTCGCGCTATCTTTCGGACGAATTAAAAGCAATAATTAATCCGGCGATGCAGCGAAACACTTACTTCGCTCATCCTGAAAATTTACTCTTGTCAATGATAACCGATGAATCACCTATCATCTAAGAACTTTGAATAAGGCATTTATTGAAAGCCAGAGAGATATCCGGACTGAAAACCGAACATTTAAAGTACCCACATTGAATTTTGATGCACAATCCTACTTTGATATAATATTTTTGCAAGATACGCCAATCACGTATCCTCCCATTTTGGAAGATGTAACGGAAGCAGAATTAGAAGAACTTAACCTAACTTCAGAAGTCAGCTCCATTTTCATCAACTTTGACAGGTTCCCCTGTCTTACACAATGTAGAATCTATAGAACAATCTGTAGAACGTTGTGTAAAGGTTGTGACTGAAATATCTTCGAAAGTGTGTGGCAAGAAGAACAGGGAAGGTTTTATAACTACAACAATAAACTCCAGGAAAAATATGCCAAAAATCGTAAAAAACGTGATTTTCAACGGGAATAATTGATCACATTTAATTTTTCATGATTAATGTAATAATTATGATTGTAATTTTTAATATTGTGACTGCTTTAATAGTAAATAAATTGATATCGAGAATTTTTTAATTGCAACTCTTTCATTTCCTTACTACTTGGAAATAATTTACAAAAATATATATTTTAATCATTTTTCGAACGCTTCGGGGAACCTCGAAACGATAATATAAATTTTTTATTTTTATTTTTTATTAACACCAAAGACCTAAGACAACTTTTTATCACTAGCGCTCAAGGAAATAAGACAATTTAATTTTCGCCATACAGTTGCGGCCCATACTAATAGTCAACAATCATAGACAATTGGGAACCAACACATAAGAGTGGCTTAGAAAAAAATGGCATTTCAACCGCCAGATGTCATGACCCAATATAGTTACTTTTTTTCCGTTCGTTCCTATACGGTTTTGGATTCTAGTGACTTTAAATACATAAATTTAAAAAAAATATCGTTCTTGATACAATTTTCGATATTGGATATTTTGTATCGATATATCGGCTGAAAATATATCGGCTAAAAATATCGATATATTGAATTAAAAATATCGATATATCGATACTTTTTCAACAAGCCTACCGACGACTGGACAACTCGAAATCATGCAACTTCAACATCTCCTCCGAAAAGTGGAGAAAAAAATGGTTTAAAAGGTTACCAAGTTAGGTTATGGTCTATTTTTCATAACTTTTAACGACTTTTCAAAGGGGTGTTGAAGTTGCGCGATTCTGAGTTGTCGTGGAACCCCTCTTGCTGTATCCTGCTCCTCCCCACTCCCTTCAGCCTCACAACATACCCCAATTGGGAATGCCATAGTCCCACTGGAATCGGATAGAGGGGTGATGTTGAATATCTTGAGTGTATTATTGTAAATATTCACAAACAAAAAAGATACTAACTTCCAAAATTCAACCATTAAACTTGCCTTTCCTACTTGTCTAACCTTTGTTCTAACCTTTGTGTTTTCCCCTTAGGCTGAATTTAGTCTTACGCCGACCGCACGCGCACCGTCGGCGCTGATGGTCGAGATATATGAACTTCTAGGAAGCGTTTTTGAATGACGCGTAGCTATCAGCGCGCAAGGTGGTCAGCGCTGATGGCTACGCGGCCGTACGCGTCGCGCGTCGGCGCCGCGTAGCTGTCGCGCTGACGATCGCCTCTGCTTTCAGTGAGCGTTCTAGTGTCGAGCGAAGCGGACGTCGTCAGCGTGTACAGTCATTGGGAATCGTTTTTATTTTTTTGGGATAGGTAGTAAGTACAAAGCAGCAATAACTAATACACTCCGCATTTTGGTCTTCGTCTGTACAGTAGGTCAGTACGATACTGAAACGAGCCACGCTGATCCTCAGCGCTGACCAACTACGCGCTGATCTATGAGCGCTAACGGTGAGCGTGAGACTAAATTCAGCCTTAGGTTATACTATTATTATCGTTCTATTTAAATTTACTACGCAATTTTTTTTAAATAATCAAAATTATGTATTTAGTAATTTTGTGATCATGGCTTACAACAATAAACATTAACAAAAAGTAATAAAAAATAAAACTAATGTTATGTAAATTATTTTGTAGTTATACATACGTTTAAGATGGTGTAGACATAATTTGGAACATAATTTGCATATAATAATTTCGTTTCTATTAAATTAGAATAACCATCGGATATCCGCCAGGGTAAAAAGTTAGTTGTTAGACTACCTATTGTACATTTTTCAAATTTAAAAGTAGGTATAATTGAATTTGCGATTAACTAAATTGAATTTAATTCTATGCACATTTTAAGCCCATTTTCCTCAATTTTTTTCGACTAAAAATACATAAATAATTTGGGTGAGATTTTAAGTAACGTACCAGGTAACTAAATATGTAGGTATATGACGAGTAATAGCTGAATTATTAACGAATATTTTGAGAAAAAATTAATTGCGATCGGAAAAAAGTTTATCATTACATATTACATAATATAAAATGAAGTCGCTCAAAATGTATGTGCGCGTTAATCTTTTAAACTACGCAACAGATTTTCATACGGTTTTCACCAATAGATAGAGTGATTGAAGAGGAATGTTTATATGTATAATACATGTAAATTATATTAGAGAAAAGCCGAGAAATTTAAAGAAAACATATTTTTGAGTGATTTAGAACGGCTGGCGGGCCGTACTATATAGTCACTTTTGAAATTCGTTCTACGGAAGAAATTGGAAAATAGATGTCCTAGAGTACCTAGGTAGGTATTTGATTTGATTATTTTATTTGATGAAGTCGCTCAAAATGTATGTGCCCATAGATCTTTTAAACTACGCAACGGATATTCATGCGGTTTTCACCAATAGATAGAGTGATTCAAGAGGAAGGTTTATATGTATAAAAACATGCTTATTATAGTAGAGAAAAGTCGAGAAATTCAAATATTCAATTCAGGCAGCGAGCAGCTGGCAAGCGGGTGGTGTGGATTTTATAAAGGTTGGGTAATGGCGTTGTGTTTCGTTAGCCACAGCAACGTGTGGCCGGGTCTGCTAGTTATTTATATAAACCAAAACAGATTGTTAATACAATTTAATACATAAAACCAAATTGATATTCATAGGGGAATTCTTGCTCAGAGGCGTTGCAGCGGAATACAAATAACATTTGGTAAAATGTTTATTTTATGTAATTAATGCATAATTAAATTTAATTAAAATTAAATTGTTAAGATAATTTGGACTGTGAACCATGGACATTGTTTATTTGGTGAAATAAATACGCTTTTGGCCTTCCAAAGTCCCAAAAATGCATAGGGTAGGGTGGGGCAAAGATCCGCAATTTTAGGTTTCAACCTTTTTTCTCACCCAGTAAGTAAAAGGTCCTGCAGGTTTTGGCTTCACTGGAAATCTTAATTTATGTGCTACAATATACCATTTTATTACTAGCGAAATAAGCACCATTTAGGAAAAAAAAAGGAAAGGTAGACAACCTTGCCTTTGCCCCACTGTTTGGGGTAAACGTCCGCAGATGCGGGTATTAATTAATTTAAATTAAATTAATCTAAAAACAAGAAACGCGCATTTGGCCAAATTATTGTCTATAGATCGCCTTTCAAAACCTGAATTATGGAATTGAACCAGTAAAAAAGTAAGCAAAGCGTATAGTAAATTACATTTTCAACTGAAGATGACCTACGGATTATTACATCAAAACAAGTAAAAAGAATTCTAACCTCATTGTTTTTGTTGTGCCGGTCGGACGCCATGTAACTTTTGTGAGTCGTCTTCTATCAATGTTGCCAGCATAAAAATGTGTCTAAAACCACGACAATATTAAGCGATCATTTTAAATTGACGGTGCGGATCATTTCCCACTGCGGATCTTTGCCCCACCCTACCCTAATAGTTAGTTTGACAGCGCTTCTGAACTGAATCTACTCGTACTTAGCCTACCCTATTTATTTAGCCATGGGCGCCCCTCCCAACCCCTCGGGAAGCATACAGACCAGATATAGGGCAACCTCACCCCCTCATCACCCACCAACCACCTCCCAAACTTCAGACTCACCGAGATTACTCACCCGATAAGAATGGAAATTCACTATGATTTTTAGTAACAGTTCGATATATTTTAAGAGACTTCATTTTCTGTAAGGGGGCATACATTAATTACGTGAGCAGTTTTTATTCCAATCTAGACCCCCCCCCCTTGGTGAGATAAATTTGGGCCACTTATATTATATTCCTTTCAACGTGAGATTTTGCTGGACCCCCCCTTTTGAGCTCACGTAATTAATGTATGACCCCTAACTATTTCGCTATACTAAATATCGCCATACTTTAATTTTTGCGTTTTTTCCGAATTGTTTTTGAAGTGAAACTTCTTCAGCACCGTTGTGATTTGAAACTCGATGAAACGGAAACGACACTAAAAAGAGACACACACATACATTCATAGGATTTAGCCTGCGAGAGAAGGAGATAGAATGAAATCTTACCGCATTGGCCACATTGATTATGAGCTCACTTTTCAAGGCTCATATTAGTTGAGATTGTGTGGGTGAAGGCTTCACTTCTACCGCGTGTGAACTGCACTCATTTTTTTTGAAGTGAAAACTTCTTTAGAACCGTTGCTATTTGAAACTCGATGAAACGAAAAATAGCGACACCAAAAAGAGACAAACACGTACATCTATAAAATTTAGCCTGCGAGAGAAGGAGATTGAATGAAATCTTACCGCATTGGCCACTTTGATTATGAGCTCACATTTCAAGGCTCCTATTGGTTGAGATTGTGTGGGTGAAGGCTTCACTTCTACCACGTGTGAACTGCACTCAATTTTTTTGAAGTGAAAACTTCTTTAGAACCGTTGCGATTTGAAACTCGATGAAACGAAAAATAGCGACACTAAAAAGAGACAAACACGAGCCTAGCCGAATGCCTGCGAGAGAATGAGATAAAATAATCGGTCTCCTCTTTGTGTACTTTATTTTTCTGAAGGTTTCACTTCTATCGCGTGTAAATTGCACAATCTGTTTTTTTTTCACCATTTCTACTCTTAAATTTATTTGTTATACATCGGTAATATCATTATCATTACAAAGTATAAAATGAAGTCGCTCAAAATGTATGTGCGCGTTAATCTTTTAAACTACGCAACGGATTTTCATACGGTTTTCACCAATAGATAGAGTGATTGAAGAGGAATGTTTGTATGTATAATACATGTAAATTATATTAGAGAAAAGCCGAGAAATTCAAAGAAAACATATTTTTGTGCGATTTAAAACGGCTGGCGGGCCGTACTATAGTCACTTTTGAAATTCGTTCTACGGAAGAAATTGGAAAATAGATGTCCTAGAGTAAGTAGGTATTTGATTTTCCCTTTTCAAATATCATTGCATTGCAAGTATTGTATAATTAGAGGCGATCGCTAACTATATTATTATATAAATAAATAATAATAATAATAATATAGTTGATTCAAGAGGAAGGTTTATATCTATAATACATGCTTATTATATATAGTAGGGAAAAGCCGAGAAGTTCAAATATTTAATTCAGGCAGCAGGCAGCTGGCAAGCGGGTGGTGTGGATTTTATAAAGGTTGGGTAATGGCGTTGCGTTTCGTTAGCCACAGCAACGTGTGGCCGGGTCTGCTAGTCTGTAATATAATGGTGTACAACTATTTTATGCAGACTAGGAAAAAAATCAGTACATTCAGCTGCCAGACATTACATTTTAGATAATTTTATGTATTTTGGCAGGGTTCGTTGAAGATTTTAAATGAGAAATGCAGGAAATCGGTATAATAATATATTCGTCAGAAGTGTTCCAGCACATCATTGCAATATTTTACATTATTTTGACAAACTCATTTTGTTGTTACTAGTTCCACAGTATGAAAATAATATAACGATCAGGGTTGACGTTAAATACTTGAGGAAAAAAAGGTAAAGGTTAAATAAACAACTTGAATTTTTCTTTTAAAATTTTTTTTCGATCTGAGCGTTCGATTTTTTTGTGTAATTTTTTTTCAATTTGGGGCCGGATCTACGCTTTTTAAGACATACAGAAACCACCTAACGATCGATTAAAAAAAATATGACTTAAATAATTCCAACTTAACATGACTTAAAGAACCCGATTTACTCAAAACCGAAGGTTAAACCGAAAAAAGTTATACCACAAAATCGAATCCAAATGTGAAACAGATTCCCCACTTTCCATTTACTAGATTGCACTACGTTATCGTGATTTATTTTTAAGTTATTTATTACGCTGTGTTGCGCTTCCTCCTTTCTTAGCCAAAGTGTCGTTATCGTCGTTTTTTCTTCATTAAATATTTCTGCATGTTTCAACCTTAAGGTTTCAAATGCAAGTTTTAACCAACAATCACACTATTTAATCCTTTATGGATATTTTTAATTCTGTATAAGATTATGCACTTAATTCGGTCGATTTAAAGAAAAAAAGGATAACACGAAAACGATTAATTTTATGAAATAAACTTAATTTCATTATTTAAATATTAATATTTAGCAAGAAATTCCTGAAAAATCCATAAATTAATATAATTTTCCAGATGGGGATTTTTCCTCGAATGCTGAACTTTTTGAAATTTCTTATCCATCTCTTAATGAACAAATCCGCCAACTTTTCAAAACTATAGCACTAATTTCACCTAAGCCCTATTTTGCTCCTAGGTAACTGGGCTAAGCTGTACCCAGACGCAATTATAAGCCAGTGGTAGATTTTTAAACTATACAATGTTTCATGATACATTATTTGACGATCTCCGCGGTAAGGCTCCCGACAACGAATCCGGAGGTCGCGGGTTCAAATCCTGGCAAAATTTTATAAAATTGATTTGTGTCGTTTCACAATTAATTCATTTTAAAAATAAGTTTGTTTCCAGCAGGTTCCAGACTGGAAGATACTCTCAGCATTGAAACGTTGCTTGAAATTGCGTTAGCTGTGTTTGGCGACCAGATCTTCCTCTACGCTTCTCCTAAAAATTATATTTAAATAATCGAAATTTTGGCAATCCTGATAAATAATATGTGCGAATTTCTGGTATCGCAATCATCACGGGAATAAAGTAGATGCGCGAATGATTTTAATGTAACAGTTTTATTGCGTTTGTAGAAAACTAAAACAGAGCACGAGAACTGAGTTCATTATAAATTTACAGCATTTTCATGTAGACAACTACACTGTATACAAATTATTAGACGTGGAACCGCTGCGTTCCGAATACTTAAAATAAATGTACACCATTATAGATACACAAAACGTAGATGAATTATATGATTTTTCAGAAACATTTCAGAAAATAGAGTAAAACATTAATACGCAATTACGATACCTATGTATGTACGAGTACTTTCTTGTAATGTACAGATTTATATGTACATATTATTTATGCATTGAACCGCTCGTTAATACGGAATATTTTTTATTCATACAGTTAAATTTATTTATTTAATACAAACGGCATAAGTATGCCATAAACACTAATTACATGTCACAAATTCATATTCAAAATATCAGTAATGATAAAACAGTGTATGTATAACAGTTAGTTGTGACGATACATTGGTAAGTGACAACAGAGATACCTTTACATGCAAAAATCTATAACACAAATAAAATTAGTAGTGATTTAAAAAATATGATAGCATAGCCTTCTTGTACCCTTGTTCCGTGCAGTTAAATAGATCTATCACATCTGCATATCTATTAGTAACTTCATGTAACCTAGGTAAAAGTGAGTGTTTCGTATACTCAGTCCGATTATTGTTACATTTAAAAAGGATTTTAGAACGAGTGGTTCTCGTGGGAATATGAAATTCAATGAGCTTATTTAAATCAGGACTGTCTATGCTACCATTTACAATTTTGAACATAAATATTAAGTCGGATATAATTCTTCGATCTGAGAGTCTTAATAAATTTAATTCTTTCATCAAGTAATTATAATTTATGTTTTCAATGGGAATACCGAGGTTAAAATTAATGTGTCTTAAGAATTTGTGTTGAATTTTTTCGAATGAATCTGAATGTATTTTAAAATGGGGGGACCAGATCGAGGAGTTATATTCGACTTGACTACGTACTAAGGATGTATACAAAATTTTTAAAGTTGAAATATTCCTGAAACCTCTGGAATTTCTAAGAACGAAGCCAAGCATTTTGATACCTTTATTATAGATTGAGTTTATATGGGATATAAAGTTTAATTTAGAGTCAAAAGTTATGCCCAGGTCATTAATTTCTTCGACAGAGGTAAGGGTAGAGTTGTTAAGTTCATATGGATGAATAATTGGTTGACTTATTCTGTAAAAACTTATTGAATAACACTTATTTATGTTCAGATAAAGTTTGTTAAGAGAACACCAACTAATTAATTTGTTTAAATTATTTTGTAGACAGGCACAATCTTCAGCGGTTTTGATGATTTTAAATATTTTTAAATCATCTGCAAAAAGCAATACATTTACATCTTTATCAAATATGTCAACAATATCATTTATGAACAGTAAAAACAAAATTGGGCCTAAATGGGACCCTTGAGGTACACCACTGGTAGCTTTAAATTGATTGGAATAGAACAAATTAATTTTTACAAGTAGAACTCTATCAGATAGATAGCTCGCAAACCAGTCTAAAAGTTTTCCGTCAATACCGAGCTTATGTAGTTTAACCAGTAGAATTTTATGGCACACTTTGTCAAAGGCCTTGATAAAATCTGTATAAATGGAATCGACTTGAGTTCTGTTAGCTAATGCATTTGATATAAAGTTTTCATATAATGAGAGATTTGTCAGAGTTGACCTGCCTGACAAAAATCCATGTTGATTTGGAACAATGAGATTGTTAATATATGGGGAAATTTTATCAAGAAGTAATTTTTCAAAAAGTTTTGGAATTATAGATAGCTTACATATAGGTCTATAGTTAGTGACATCACTTTTATTACCCTTTTTTAATATAGGCGTTAAATAACAACGTTTCCAAATGTCCGGGAAGCAACCTGTGTCAAGCGATTGATTAAACAATAGACAAATCGGCTCAGCCAGTGAAGCAATGCAATAAATTTAGCTTCATTATTACAAAAAGTGTGTAATTATGTCGGGGGAGACTAAAAAAAACATGCAAAAAGTATGCATTTAACATTTTTATTTAACATTTCATAGACAATCAATCAATGCTGCTAATCATAGAAAAAATATTATTAGGCCAGGCAACGAAGACCAAAAAACACCAAATAGGGGAAATAATTCATGTAGAAGCCAATTTTGGCACAGTTGTAGGGGAAGGTGTCCTTAACAAAATACTAAAAGTACTAGGGGGTGGGGGTGGAGCTAAGGGGGGGGGTCTAAAAGTCCCTTTTTTCAGTTTTTCGTTAATAACTCGAAAACTACTACCTCTAGCGAAAAAGTGTCTAGGTACTAAATTATTTACATAAAATGCTCCACAAAAAAGGTTCTATAAACTTTTTTGTTAGGATCAAGGCTTAGGGAGATAGGAAGGGGGGAAAATGTAAAATTAAAAATAAAAACAGATTTTATTGTTGAAAATGGAATGCCGGTCGTTAAAAATTAAATATTTATTGTTAAAAATGAAATAATTAGTGTTTGAATAAACGCCGCGCCGTGTTGTTCGTGAGTTATCAAAATATCTGCTTTTATTACAGATTATACATTATAAGATTATTCATTTCCAGTGTGTGTGTGACAATGGCTGAGAAGTGTTTAATTTGTGAGGGTGAAGTTGAAAATGATTTGTGCAACGTCGGCAAAAAAGGGATAATTGGATTAGTGAACGCAAGTGTGTTAAGGAAAGATGGGAAAGAGAACGGTTTCAGGAGTAAGACAAATGGTGTTGTTCATAATTCTTGCAGAAGAGACTACATCAGAAGTGACTCAATAAAGAGGTTTCTGAGAGACAATCTTTTACATCAACCTTCAACATCACGTGATGCCTCGTCTTTGCGTTCAGGACAAGAGATATTTGATTTTAAAACTAAGTGCTTTTTCTGCACAGAAACTTATGACGAAGAGAAGGAGATTAAAAAACCTTATTCTAGGCGCCAAACAGTTTTTAAAGTACGTACGAGTGGGTTTCACAATTCCATTATCGATCGTGGGCAGAGAAGAATGGATCAGTGGGGAGACGACGAAATTAGACGTATCTGCACTGTTGGGGATCTACACGCAGCAGATGCAATATATCATGAGGAATGTTACAAAAGATTCTTGTTAACCTCTGTACCTTCGAAAATAAAATCTGGACGTCCTCAAGGTGAAGAGATTTCAGAAGCAATGGAAGAAATCTATAATTATATTGAAGGTACTGATAATTGCCAATACTCTATGGACGAGTTGTTGGAACAGTTTATTACAAGAAAGCCACCACATAAGAAGACCATTAAAGAGAGAATGAAGAAAAAATATGGAGACCAAATTTTTTTCAGTGAAATTCGCACCAGACAAACTATCGTTTCCTTTCGTAGTTTTAGTGATAAAATCTTGAGTGACTCATGGTATACTTCAAGGTGTAAAGATGAACAAAAAAACGTGAGAGAATTGTACAAAAAGCTGCTGAGATTATCTTGGAAGACATTGAATCCATGGCTTATGACAACAGTACCTATCCTTCTTCAGCTAGCTTCTGCAGTGACGCTGACCAATTAATACCTAAGTCTCTCAGAGTCTTCTTGGACTGCATTGCAAAGAAAAAAAGGTCGAAAGAGGCAGTGAAGAAAAAGATGACAACTATAGCTCATGTTCTTATTGCTGCTGTTCGCCCTCGATGTTTCATATCCCCAATTCTGACCAGCATCGCTCTGTTCATATACAGAAAATTCGGATCAAAGAACTTGGTGTCCCTTCTATCGAAGTTGGGATTGAGTGCTTTTTACTACGACGCTCAGCAGCTGGAGCTCTCCACCATCCACCACCCGCAAGAGCCTATTCCAAGTGAAACGTTTTGCCAGTACATTTTCGATAATGCGGACTTCAATGTCTCGATGGCTGGAATACCTTTCACAGCATGGGAGGTATCAAATGTGTTACACCAACCCACGCTTTCCGTACATCAACGAAAGTTGAAAGGCTGAAATTTGTTCCCCCCCAAGAAGAAGTGGGAGTTGGGAGTTCTGGAGCTGCAACCCTTTGAGGGTAGGGGAACCAACGCACTGCAGCGAATTATCATCGAATACTTGAGCGTGCTGAAGCCCATCCCCTGTGACATATTCACACCCACTCTTCAAGATTTCCTGTGGATTAGTGGTAAGTGGCTCCAGGAGGAGGAACCCACTGCAGAGGTGCCAACCATTCCAGAATGGAAGGGTTTTATGCAATTGGTGAGTAAAGTCATTAACAAAGAAAAAACTTCGGTAACCTTTCTTCCATTCATCAATTCACCACCTAACGAGTACAGCACTGTACACACTGTATTACAGTATGCTTTAAAAAATAGTCAGGAGATAGGGGCCACAGTTTGTTGCTAACATTCGACCAGCCTTTGTACCTAAAGGCTAGAGAAATCACGTTTGGGACCATTGCTGTGAGACTTGGTGGATTTCACACCCTAATGTCCTTCATGGGGTGCATTGATCACATAATGGCTGGATCGGGACTGAAAGATGTACTATGCCAAGTATTCGCTGCTAATTCTGTTGACAAGATCTTAACAGGCCACGCCTTCAGCCGAGCTGTTCGAGGACATTTACTTGTTCAGCTTGTTTTATGTCGAATTGTTCTGGAAGGAGCAAATGTTTTAGAGGAAGAGAAGAGAGAGATCTTGAGAATGCTGACCAACATGAAGGAATTTACTCCAGACAAAGTTGAAGATAATGCTTCCTTGGTGTCAGCTTTGACGAAATTTCAGAATCATGTGTGTGGGATGCGCTGCGGTTGCCGCAAAGCAGGGTGTGCCTGCTCCGGTGCCTGCGGCTGCCTCGGCTCATGTATGAACGGACCCCCGTCGAAGACAGCATTGATGACGATGAAAGTTTAGATTTCGACGAAATTTAATGTTCAAGGTACATCCTTAAGCACTCATTATTTGATTTTTTAACAATAAGCGTTTCATTTTTACCGACAAACATTTCATTTAAAAAAATTAAAACAGTTTTTTATAAATTTTACATTTTCCCCCCTCCCTATCTCCTTAAGCATTGATCCTAACAAAAAAGTTTATAGAACCTTTTGTAGAGCATTTTATGTAGATAATTTAGTACCTAGACACTTTTTCGCTAGAGGCGATAGTTTTCGAGTTATTAACGAAAAACTGAAAAAAGGGACCTTTAGACCCCCCCCCTTAGCTCCACCCCCACCCCCTAGTACTTTTAGTATTTTGTTAAGGACACCTTCCCCTACAACTGTGCCAAAATTGGCTTCTACATGAATTATTTCCCCTATTTTTCTTTCGTTGCCGGTGCTATATTGCCATATAAAACAAAGTGAATGCATTGTTGACAAGTTTGTACCTGTATTTATACCAGCAGAACATGGAAAGAAATGTATTAGAATAAGTACACAAACCCGCTAGACAAACCCTGCTTGCCAAACAAACCATCTCAACCTAATAATTCGAATTAGGTATCTACTCTTTATTTCGACGAGAATTTATTTTTTATATTGTTTTTATTTTGACGAGAATTTATTTTTTATAAGATTGGTACTTCCGACAAATGTAATATTTGATTGTCCATGAGTTAAAAAGGAATATTCCGTATTATCCGTGCATCAAACTTCGACAACATGAACGGCTATATATTTCTAGATTTCTTTTCCGCACTGTACCACCATAATGTATAATAATGTTCGATTTAAAAAAAAAAACATAGGAATAACTCAAGGATCGTAGAAAATTTAAAAACTGGTCCCAGCTATAACTCGTAAGGACATTATCGGCCTTAGTCCTCTTTATTATTTCGCGTCTTGTTTAAAAACGAAAAAGACAGAAAATACAAGAACGATGACAACGACATGTAAAGCAGGGTACTCACCTAGAGTGTAGCATGTAACGTATCTGATACTGTATCAATCTGCAAGTGGGTACGGCTCGTCCACGGTAACCGCGTATCCGCCTTCGTGCTCGCAGTGAAACCACTCCACGCGCGAGCGGCTCGCAGTAGACTCGTGCCTACGTACTCACTTGATACAGTATCAGGTACGCTACAGGTTACACGGTTAGGTGAGTACCCTGCTTACGATCCCTCGCTGGGACTAGTATTCTTTACAAGGTTCGTTCATCGACGGGGTAGAGCGGTGATTGGTTAGAAAGTTGTGACATATCTTGAAGTTCATTTATACACCAGGAAATTTGAATTTCCTGCAATACCTACAAGTGGCCTCAAGCGACCCTGAATGTTTGTACAAATGATTTGTTGATAGTCCTGTCCCGGTTACATGGAACCGGTTCTTTGCTGTCACTGGGATCGTAGACGTTATTTCAGAGGAACTGGTTAAATTATTCACGGAATTACTTTAGACACCCCCTCATGTTTTTTTCTTTTTGAAGAACAGGTTCAATATCGGTCTCCGGTAATTGGAACAATCTATTATTTCAAGTGCCAAACAAATCTAGTTTCGTCTACGTCACGAGCCCTGTGATTTTTTTTTCGAAAAGTGCTGTATGAACGATCCTTGTGAATAAATTTTCTATGAAACTTGGGAATAACTAAAGAAAACTACAATAAATACAAGCCAATATTTAAATAAGCGTCAATCGTGTCGACAGAAGATTAGTAGCATTAAATAAAGAGAATCAAGTTTGAGATCCTGGACCAGCGAAATTTTAAATCTTTTTGACGTTGGTTATACCTCTACTTTAAAAAAAATAACATTATGAAATAAAAACATATTTATACAAAAAAATAATAATTACCTGCAGCAACGCATCCGGCACTGGTATCTGCCAGTTGAATTCGAACTTCTTGGTCATGTTGGCGTCCCCTTAATCACGGGACCGCCACACTCCGCCCCTGTAGAAAAAAGAACCAATTTTCAGCTATTAATAATGAATCATAGCCGACCGCTAAAACACGCCGCCACTGGTGTAGGGAAAAAAAGAGTGAAGTAGTAAGAAAACACATAATAAATTTATATAAAATAAGTTTTCTTAGAAAGAAATCACCGCGGATTGACAAATTATTGAATGAAATATATATATACGGGTATATAAGACATATTTATTATATTCACAAATCGGTTTCGCTTGTCTCAAGCGGTTGGTGAATAAATTTAAGCATTTGTTTCACTTAATAATAATAAATATTATAACACCAACAGTATTCTGTTCTTCTTCTTCTTTGTCTGCCGTATCAGGTCCCCCCGACGTTGGCGATCACTCTTGAAAATGTCTCTCTGTCTTGCGCTGCCCGGAATAGCTCCTCCACACTTCTAATGCCGGTCCACTCTCGTATATTACGCAGCCAAGACATTTGTCTCCTACCAGGCCCTCGGCGACCCTCTATCTTGCCTTTCAATATTAAATGGAGCAAGTGATACTTCTCCCCTCGAAGTATATGACCCAGATATGAAATTTTCCTGATTTTTATTAATGTAGGCAGTTCTCTACCTGAGAATTTCTGTGTTGATGATCATGTCGGTCCATGGGACTTTGAGCATTCTCCGGTGAAGCCACATTTCAAAAGCCTCTAACCTAAGAGTATTCTGTTAACGCATTTAAATACTTTCTTACAACATTTTGGAAACCTATGTCAGTTAATCTTGATAAAGTTATTACATTTTTAACAGATTTCATGTATACCAAACACGGATCAAGTGGTCAAATATAATGTTATGCTGATAGGATTTTCGAAATCAATAAGCTGAAGCCAACAAGATACATATAAATTAAAGTCCCCCGTCGCCTCTGTCTGTCTTTCGCGATTAACTCAAAAGTTACAGAACTGATTTTCATGTGGTTTTCACCAATAGATAGAGTGATTCATTAGGAAGGTTTAGGTATATAATTTGTCAAGGTTTTGTGTAAATTGGTTGAAATATATAATTAAAGGAGAATGTCTATAACGAGCGGGCTGTGAAGCGGGCGGCGTGGATTTGATTTGTATGCAAATTAACAGATGGTGGTGTGAGTTAAAAGGTTGGGTAACCTTCCAGTAGATGGCGTTATCCACAGCAACGCGTGGCCGGGTCAGCAAGTTTAAAATATCACAAAATTTTACTTATAATAATGACATTTTCGATGGTGTTGAAGATTTCTGCGTATGTTTCTGATACATTATAAAAGCTAACAAAAACTATTCTCACCTAGTTTATTATCTCGATATTTGTCCGAGAAGTTGAATAATACTTTGCATGAGCGAAATTTTCAAAATGTTGCATACTTGCCAAATCGAAGTTAATAAAAAAACACCATTAAATGCATCGGTTTGTGGATGCTTGCAAACTGAATACTTAAATTAATTATCTTTGTGCATCATTCTTTCTCTGTTTTTATAAACAATCGATAGTTACATAGAATAAAAAATGTTAATTATTAAATATTTTAGACAGCATAAAGCTGACTTACATTGGAAATTAATAGATGCATACACCATGCTCTCAAAAAACAATTGAAAACAACATAAATACATATCTATAATATAAAAATGAATCGCTAAATGTGTTGGTAAGCGCAAATCCCGAGATCAGCTGAACCGATTTCGCTAATTCTTTTTTTAGAATATTCCTTGAAGTACGAGGATGGTTCTTACGGAGAGAAAAATTAAGAAAATTGCGCAGAAAATTGGATAATTTCAGAAAACATGAGCATGTTTGACAGTTCGCGTGTTTGAGAATGACATTTTGCAAAACATTGATTGTTCAATCAGGATTCTATTTTTGAAAATCTTTAATAAATTTATTTCAAGTAGGTACTCCCCTAATAGTTTAAATCGAATCAAGAATTTTAGATATTTTAAATAGGTACCTATGTTAGGTACCAATTTTAATATACATGAAAAATGGAAATTTCAATAAACATTGTAAAAGGTGGCACACGGGCTGTTTAATAACTGAATGTACTGGGATTGAATATATGGAACGCGGGAGGAGGGTTGACGGGACGAGGGAGCGGGAAAGGGAAGAGGGAAGGCGGGGAAGGTGGAAGGGGAACGCGGGAGGGGAAGGGGACGTGAGGGGGGAGGGGGGGTCGTGGGACGGGGGAAGGGGGGAGTGGAGTGGGGAGAGGGAAGGTGGAGGTGACGGAGTGGGAACGCGAGAGGGTACGAGGACGCAGTAGAAGAAGGGGAGGCGGAAGACGATCGGGAAGAACGGGAAAGGACACTCAGGGAGAAACAATTTCTTTATTAAATGGCATAGCAACGCATGCCGGGACCAGCTAGTACACAATAAAATAAAATAATAGAATTTAATTAAATTGAATTTATAATCGCTGACAACCCGGGCGTTTATTGCGATAATAATATGAATGGTGGATTTATATTTGTCTGACGTGTCGTGTCGTGGCGCGTCAGAATGTTATCGGTTTCATACATTTAGTAGTGAATTTATATTAGTGTGTCGCTATGTGCCGTGATGCGTGAGTCGTGTCGCGTCAGAAGCGATCTCGATTTTCGTCAAAGCGGTGCAGAGAGCGGAGCGGCCGCGTCACGACAGATTGTGTGCACGAGCCAATACTGTGTTGTGACGACTGCATTCATTCAAAATATCGTCAGAACGCGACATATAGATGTGTCAGAGCACATCACGACACGATACGTCAGATAAATATAAATCCACCTTAAATCGCCTCACTAGACGTTGCCTGAGAAGTATAATAAAATTAAGAATTAGTTCTGTGATCTAAGAGCGCACCTCTCACAACTCCATTGTAATCTCTCCGTAATGTTTATAAACTACGCGTACAACAGAAAGAGAGGTCACAACTGAGTTCTTAATGGCAGGACCATATTGGTATATGTGACTCAAAAGTTTTTTGCGGTTTCTGTAATCTAACCTATTACGAATTGCGTAAAAAGTAGGTCAAAAAGCAAGAATAATATATGCATTGATTCTTTTTCAAAACAAATTCCAAATAAAAACATCATTTGAGGAAAATTTAACTTCAATGGGCGGTATAGCTTCGTTATTTCATTCCATACCGTTTTCCGAGGAGCCAAATATAAGAAAAGAAATTGATATAGTCGAGTTGGGGCCAAGTGTAAATTTCCTTGGAAATACGCGTATTAGTGCCTGAATATAATATCTATATATATAAAAATTAATCCCTGTTTCCCTTGGTCACGCCATAACTTCAGAAAGACTTTACATATTTCATTCATATTTTTTTTAAAGTTTTCTAATACTACTCTAATGTAGAAGGTTCTCACGGAAAGAAAAATCAAGATAATCGCGCAGAAAATTTTAAATAATTTCAGAAAATTTAACGACTATTTTAACTTCGCACGATTGACAGTTCGCGCGTTTGGTGAAATTGAATTTAGCAGGCAGCTGCTTTTTTTTGTTTTTGTAACAAAAGAATTGTCCACGGTTTTTTAAATTAGAGATATTTTAAATTGGTACCTATGTAAGGTACCAAATTTGGTTGATTGTTCTTATAATATACAAAAATGAATATTTGTAATATATGAAAAATGAAAATTGGAATAAAAATTGTAATAGGTGGCACGCGAGCTGTTTTTTTTATCTATATAAGGTATGTTTACATTACATTATTCGATGCCTGTCTCACTAGGATATACCTGTGTTGAGACAGGCGTAGAGGTACATAAATGAGTATCATACATAAGAATATTTAAGGTAAGATACATACTGATTTATACAATTCAAACAGAAAGATGATTTATATTGAGGGTTAATACCATAAAGAGAGCATTATATAGGTGAAGGAAGAGATGAATAAAGTAGTAAATCCTGTCGAATCTATATAGGGAGTTTGAAAACTGAATGTACTGAACGACAGAATATATGGAACGCGGGAAGGGGACGGTGATGCGGGAGGGGAACGGGGAGGCACGGGAAAGGACATGCAGGTAGAAACAATTTATTTCTTTGAATATGCTATTGCAACGCATGCCGAGAACCAGCTAGTACTATTATAAACCTAATTATTGTATTTTGTCGAAACGAACCTAAACGCGATGTAGATCTCGCTTCGTTTGTAAAGGAAATTAGAAAAAAGGGAAACTGATACATTACAATTTACAATGCAGAAGTCAATTTCCTCTGAAATATTAATTGAATTAAAATTATGTAGCCGTGGTTCTGGTTGAAAATTTTACGAATCATTACACAGTATAAAATGAAGTCGCTCAAAATGTATGTGCGCGGTAATCTTTTAAACTACGCAACGGATTTTCATACGGTTTTCACCAATAGATAGAGTGATTGAAGAGGAATGTTTATATGTATAATACATGTAAATTATATTAGAGAAAAGCCGAGAAATTCAAACAAAACATATTTTTGTGCGATTTAAAACGGCTGGCGGGCCGTACTATAGTCACTTTTGAAATTCGTTCTACGGAAGAAATTGGAAAATAGATGTCCTAGAGTAAGTAGGTTTTTGATTTTCCCTTTTCAAATATCCAGTGTTGATTGCAAGCATTGTATAATTAGTGGCGAGTTAATTAGTTTATATGTATAATACATGCTTATTATAATAATAATAATATATATTTATTCAATGAAATTGGCAACATTACAACTAAAAAAGTACATGTTCAATGTAGATTACAAATAGATTACATCCGTACAAAAAAATTAACAAGTAGAAAGTAATGTAAGATCGGTTACACAGAAGTAGCATAATTATACAATATTTTTAGTTGTGCATAGTCTGCCTCACTAGGTGAACCTGTATTGAGGCAGAATTTTTTGTAAATTGTTTCTCACAATTTTATCTATGGTTTTTTATAAATGTATAATGTAGGTTTCTATACAGCAAAAACTTTATTTTAGATTACATTATTGTTTGTATATACACAAAACAAAAACTGTAAGTTTATTACCACAATAACAACTGTCAATGACAGGGCGTTTGGGTAAGAGCATCAGTATAGGCTCGATCATTAGAATATATCCAAATTTTAACATATTTTTTAAATTCTTTCTATGTTTGACTCAGTTTGATGTTTTCTGGGAGAATGTTGAATATTTTCGTGGCAAAGTATCTAAAGCATATAGTAGAGAAAAACCGATAAATTCAAATATTCAATTCAGGCAGCGGGCAGCTGGCAAGCGGGTGGTGTGGATTTTATAAAGATTGGGTAATGGCGTTGTATTTCGTTAGCCACAGCAACGTGTTGCCGGGTCTGCTAGTAGACAATAAACCAATCCACGTCTACTGCCAGAAATTTTAAAAAGGGAAAACCGTAGGTTCAAGGAGAGTTCAAAAAGTTCGTAGAACTGATATATTTTATTTGTTCATTATTAAATATAGAAATACAAAATTATTACAGGTACATATACTAACGAAAACTTTGACTGTCGAGTGTCGACGTCAGTTACTGCAGAAATTGTTCGTGAAGTGCCTGATATGGTATTGAGTGACCGGCAAGAAGGTGTGTGAAAATGGTTTTTAGTATCGGTAGGAAGTATACAAATAAAATTTCACAAATTTAGTCTCGTTAAAAGGTTTATGGGCGGATTTTAGAAAAACTATCACGATTCCAAGAGCTTTTACAATAAAATGTTTAAAAATGTGCAGTTTCGTGCAATTGGCTGAAACTGTCCTAAAAGCGTATTTCACGTTTATCGCTTAAAGCTAGTTACACACCGATGAAATAATATGTTTTTTTCTCGACGATTTAAATTATTGCAGGAAAAAAACACTCCCAAATAATGGAAAATAATTTTACCCCCGGTGAATTGCGTGCGGTGAATTATTTCCCGTGATGAATTTTCCGCGGCGAATTGTGGGCAGAGAATGTTCCTAGAACCACCAATAACGTAAGTACTTATAAGGTGGCTTGCATAACAAGTTACGACGGCAGTACAGGTACTTACAGCATTATACTAGACACGGGAGCGCTGAGGCACCCATTCAATTGGATTAACAACTAGTAAGGTTGCGTAAGTTGCATATTGTTATGATTAAACTCATTAACTCATTACATACGCATTTATCGCTATGGCGAGGGGAGAATTAAGAATAGAGGTTTTTATGCATTTAACTAATTATTACAGTCATGACCGCCCCGACCAATCAAACTGAGCGATTGCTTTGTTCAAATTTACCACTGTTTAAATATCTTTCTCTGTCTATTCGCTCTACAAGTTCCAACTTCTACTGCATTCGGTCTACTTTCGTCCGTTAGTTACAAGCATCACACCATACTTTAGAAGGAACTGCTGTGCGGCCCTTTTCAAAGAAAACAAAATTTTGGATTGATGCCAAATACCCAATTAAACTAAATATTTTTTTAATTGAAAAAGTATAGCAAATATAGCATAGTAGAGATGTAAGCTATTTTAAGTATAGCAAAATTTTCATAGTAAGATGTAAGCTATTTTAATTTATTCGTGTTTAAATTATAAAATACAGGCCATTACAGAATCCGATTCTCATGTTTTAGAGACAACTTTAGCAATTATTTCAGAGTTAATGATAATTATTTTTAAAAAATACTGTAACTACGGGAATGGTGGAGCATAAACTAAAAAAAGGATGAAAAATCACTTAGATAAGCTTTTAAATTCATCATTTAGATAGGGACCCAGATGTGCCCATATCTATTTCTGATATTTCTGTTTCCAGATTTTCGACTGAGTTTCGTATATTATCTTCATTTAATTAAAACATATAAATATTTTATAATTTAAATAATTATAGCTCACATCTGTTCTAGATATTTGTTATATTTTTTAATAAAAAAAAAATAACAACAGTCTGGTTGAGTATTTTGGTTTCAATCCAAAAATTTGTTTGTTTGAAAAATGTGGCGCAACAGTTCCTATTAGAATTAAATTATGGATTGAAATGGATTAAATCAATTTATTAATTTTAATTTAAAAAAATCAGAGTGCGCAATTCACACGCGATAGAAGTGAAACGAGAAAGTCATTGTCGCTTTCTTTTCTTTTGTCTGTTTATTTTAAAGTGGTTCGAATATTGGATATTGATTTCACAAAAATAAAAATGTTTATTTTTTTAATTTCGTAGGATTCGAACATCCGTTCGCTGGATGTCTGTCTCTCTGGCCGCTGAGACATGTCGAGCGCCTTGCCAGCTACGCTGTCGGATCCTCGAGCCGACGCGCGAATTTACCGCATTATATTAGAACCGAGGACCCGCCAAATAATAAATTTCAGTGACACATTTCAGTGACGTATTATTTTACTGCATGATTATATTATTTGAAATGGGTGTGGTACAATACAAAATCTTTTTTGAAAATTTAACAAATCTGCCAAAGACCTATGGAATAACCTTATTATAATACTAAAAATTAAAAAAAATCTCAAAATTTATTACATGCGAATATGCTAGATAAAAGAACAATCTTTCGAAATCCATTTATAATTTTTTGTGGAAAAGAGTCAATACGTCTAAAATCTGATTTGAAAATGACATATTTCTGGTTTTCTCTGGTAATGTCCTTTTAAGCTTTACAAAAACAGCATGACCTACCTAATGTGAACCATACCAGGCAATTTGACTGTCCCAAAACGGGAAGTCTCATAGTTGGACAGTCGAAGCTTTTTATGATGTACCTTCTCGTATATGTATTTTTTGTTCAAATAAATAAATAATAATAATAAATTAAATTTTATTAGGGGTAGATTGGAGTGGTGATTTGAGGGGGGGGGGGGAGGGCGGTGGGAGGAATCAACATAATTTAATTTTTGTTTATTACTAAGGTTTAAAAATTTGAAATAAAGAGTAAAATAAATCCCCTCGGGGCCTCCATCATCTTTGGGGGTGCTATGTGGAAGTTCATTGCAGGAAAGGAAGGAGAGGAAGCTCTAGGAAGGACAAAGGTATGAAGCCATCCCTCCCACTTTGGTGCATTGCGATGTTCTGAGAGTCCTGCTGGAGAGGTCAAAAGGTCTTCCTCAACCATCTCTCTCAGATGCATCCGTCGCCAAAGCTCACCCCATGAACCCGAGCACACCTACTAAGTCACCAAACGTAGCGAAACACATGGGGTACCAGAGGTGTGGCATGGCAGAGGTGTTGGTTATCCAATAAATGGTTCTCGGGGCGGCGGTAACCAGAACGGCCTTCCAAATTTAAATGTTTATTATTAAAACTTCAGCCTCACAACATACCCCAATTGGGGATGCCACAGACTCATTGCTTCAAGATAGTTGGGATTCTTGTGCGGTATTCACTATACAAATTAAAAAAAAAAAAAAAAAACAAAATCAATGCGGTCCTGGTCAAAGCAAGCGGCACCTTTGTGAGTTGATCATCTAATAGAGTTACTTCGTGAGATGTTTGATTAGTGTTAAATTCGCTCCTTCCTCTGTCTTGGAGGACAGAGCATTTACCGAACCCGATATTAAAAACAGATTAGGCCTCTGAAGGTTGTTTTCAGCATCAATCATCAAGACAGTCAGCGGTGTCATCCAATTTATGTTACAGGATTTCTATAAAAATTCTGTCAGCAATCTACGGCAGCATTCATAAGCGTAACTACATTGCCCACTCTCCGATACAACGATTTCACACTATGGGAAATCAGTACTTGTGTGGTGTTGACATATTTAATATCAACTTGACGAGTTTTGTGGATCATTTAAAATATTTATTCCAACACTATTCAAATCGCTGTATTTTTCAGTTTTTGTTTCTTGTATTTTTGTGACTTGTGTGCATTTTTTATCTGATATTATTTTATTTTTATTATTTCTTTCTAAAAGTTTCAAAATTATCTGACATGTTAAAATTGTACTACCAATCTTGTAAAAGCTCTCTGGGCGTTAAACAAATAAAAAATAAATACTGTAGTAAATAGTTTTAATTATGTAGGTCCTAATAATATTTTTTATGAAGTTGTAATCGAAAATATCCCGTTATCTATCTAAAATAGCGAAAATAAAATTGTAAAATACGTTGCTGCCAAGATAAAATTCACTGAAGAAAAAAATTAACAATATGTTCCGGGAAAACATATTTTTTTTACCAATGCAAAAGGCACTTTATTGTTTTTCACTATTTAACAGGTAAATAATACTCGTAGATAGAATTCAAAATCAGAAGAGCGATTCTGTATCTTTTGTGGATACGGAATCGATTCCCTACGTAATCTACTGTCAAATTTGTGTGATTGTCTATGTCTTGCAATTAAAATTAAAAAGGGGACAAAACGGACGTAACAAATTATAGACCAATATGTATCCAATCATCGATACCCAAGCTTTTTGAAAAAATTGTCCTCCATAAAATATCCACAAACATAAAAAAAATTATAACTCCCTACCAACATGGCTTTTGTTCAAATAAATCTACACTGACCAATTTACTAATATACGAAAACTTCTATCTAAATCTTTAGCCAACAGGTGCCAGGTTGACTCAATATACACTGATTTTAGCAAGGCCTTTGACAAGGTGTGTCACAAAATACTAATCAATAAATTGGCGAAACTTGGGATTTATGGTAGCTTATTAAATTGGCTTGTTAGTTATTTGTCCAAAAGAATTCTTAGTGTGAAAATAAATGGCACAGAGTCTTACAAATTTATAGCAACAAGTGGAGTGCCGCAAGGCTCCCATTTAGGGCCCATTTTGTTTATTATATTTATAAATGATATTGTTGATATATTTACTGACATAAATGTGCTACTGTTTGCCGATGACATGAAACTATATAAAGAGATTAACCACATTAATGATTGTATTATACTTCAAACTAACTTGATATATTTTTTTGAATGGTGCTCTATCAACAAACTAGCATTAAATATAAATAAATGTCAGTTCATTCATTTTGCCAAAATAAATAATCCTATTATTTTTCAGTATTCTTTAAATGATGAAAATTTAAATTGTGTTAGTGAAATTATGGATCTAGGCATTATGTTCGACAGTAAACTCACCTTTGTATGTCATATTAATAATATTATCAACAAAGCCCTAAAGACTCTTCGTTTTGTTTTGACAGCTGCAAAAGATTTCAATGATTTAGACACATTTATTATGTTATATAAAACCCTTGTCAGATGCCAACTTGAATATAACTCTACGTTATGGTCTCCCTTTTACAACATTCATTCAGACAACATTGAAAAGATTCAACGGAAGTTTCTAAGGTTTATAAACTATAAATTGCATATTCCTATACTAAACATTGATTACAATTATCTCCTGGATAAAACGTCTCTATTGAAACTTTCAGAAAGAAGAATAAGCACAGATTTAATACTATTACATAAAATACTGCATTACAAAATTGACTGTTCTGAATTACTTCAATTTATCAATATCCATGTTCCTCAAAAATCATGTTGAAATTTATTACCCTTCTACTTCAATAACACCAGGACACTAGCTTATCAAAATTCTCCGTTTCCGAGACTTCACAGTCTCGGAAATAAATATTCTAATCTAGGTGATATATTTCATCTTAAAACTAATCAGTATAAACGTTGTATATTCTATCACTTTTATTCTTCTAGGCACAAATAGATTTACATAATTTCTTCAATTTTTGTTTATATTGAATATGAGACTTCTTATCATTTTTACATAATACGTATTTTTATTTTATTATTTGTTTTGTTGTTACACTGTTTTGTGTGTTTTCTTTTCTCATTGTATTATATTTTCTTCATTGTTTGTTACTCAACTTATAAATTATAATGTAAAAGCCCATTAGGGCGTGTAATAAATAAATAAATAAATAATTTTTTTATATACTGATATATCAGCTGTCGTATTTCAACTAGTTTATGACACGAAATGCTGCTAGTACGCATGATTATTTATTCATTTAATGTAGATACGTTTAAAGTTGTATACCATCACGGACATTTGAATATATCTGGACCTGCCCTAAGTGATAAAAACGTATTATTTCCCCCTCCCCATGGAGCCAGCTGGAGTTTCTCCTTGGAGCCAGCTCGCTCCATGGGGAGGGGAGAGAACCTCGCTTGAATCTAAAATATGTGAACCCAACTTGCCAGCGCGGAACTAACATCCATACATTTTACGAAATAACACGTTAAAAACGGTAGCTTGTGCTATACATTATACCCACATATTATGTGAACATAGCGAATGTAGGCGGTTCTCCAGGATGCTCGTCGCTGGTTACAGGGGTAAGTAAATTATGAAACATTTGTAAAAGTGTCTTAACTAAACACGGCAACAAAATATTGCTGTGTGAATAGGGGCGAATCTTTTCGGGGCGAGCATTTGGCCTTCGAAAATATGTTATTAACGTGGCAAGCAATTCGCGCTCCCATGTAAAAAGGTCTATTCATTCAAAGCAGATTTTGCTTTTAAGAACTAAATGGTGATATTATAATTTATAATGCGAGATGCCTATATACTGTCAGATTGATTTTTTAACGAATCACAGTCATCTTTCCTCTCTTCGCCCCCCATAGTTTGGTTTTTCCCCTCATCTGTATCTTCTGGTCTATTGAATTCGGATGTCTATGTATATTATGGATTTTGAGGTTTCGTTTCAATCTAAATACGCATGAATTGCTTAGTTTGCCAAATTAAGGATCTGAGCACTAAAAATAATAAGGCATAAGAAATTTTCAAAAAGAACAAAATATTATGATAATCATCGTCATCAAACAGTATTAATAGGCTAGCATCTGCGTGGTTGAATTTCAGAACCCGACTTCGATTGCATGTCCGACATCATGCCTTACCTGTCGCACCATGTAAACATCCGTGTACGTGGATTTTCAGGCAAAGCTACCATTGTAGTTCGGTTTCTAATTCAAGAATTCGTCACAAGATGACGCAACTTTCGTCGGCAAGACGCAAAGGGAAGTTCCCTTCCTAGGTATAAATTCTACGAATTTGTGAACCTGAAAGATTGTTGGTAATACTCAGTTGTATCAAGCGGCTGTATATTACATATGACGTCATCGTCCGTCCCTGTTACTTTTTCGCGGTGACTTGCCATCACTGGTTGACACGTTGACAGTGGATACAAGGAACAGGCTAATTTTGGAACCAGTTCACATTGGATTTACAAAATGATCACCAACACTAACTTGGCGAAGCCGAACCAAAAGCCGCCCGCACGGCCTAGCAGTAAAAAAGAGCGGATTATTATTTATTATTCATGTGTGCCGAGTGGGCTAAATAATTAGATTATTAAACAATTTAAAATCAACTTTAATTATAATCGCTTACATCGTAAACCCCGTACAAAATAAGTACCCCGATCTAGCAAAAACAGATTTTTGGTACTCTAACTAGATTTGCTAGTCAGTCAAGCGTTCTATCCACCAGCATACGAACACCTACTGCACCGTTCACAAATACATAATCAATAATCATTACAAACTAAGCTAATTACTCGGTAGATCCAATAACGCGCGCGAAGCCCGTTGAGATTTATTCGCTAATGGGATGCGGAATATACTTGTAAGGCTTTATGCAACAAACCGTTACCTCCTATTTACCTCCCCACCTACCTGCGCAATCCCGTGTAACTTGTAACCAACGTGTAACAAGTATTTTGTTATGGTTTTAGTTCTCTTCTAACTAGCAAGTGAACAAGATATAGAAAATAACCTTAATTTAATAATACGAATCACATTGTTCAAAATAAATCTAAAAATTGCCCAACCGAACATAAAACAGATATCTTATCGCATAATATAGACAAAACTTTCGCACGGTGAGCTCTGGATTCATGAAAACTGCACAGATAACGTCTTATCATACAACTAACTAGCTGGTCCCCGGAATGCGTTGCAATGCCATTCAAAGAAATAAATTGATTCTCCCTTCCACCTTCCCCGCATTTGCCCCTCCCTCGTCTCTTTCCTTTTCTAACCCAACCTCCCCCATTCCCCTTCCCTCTGCCTTTCCTCCCTGCCGCTAAAATATATGAAATACACACATTTATTTATACAAATTTCATAACGCCAGAACTTACCATTATACATATATGGCCTGTATGTTATTCTGGTGCATGAGCTATATTATTGTAAAGTTTATATTATTGGAGTTTTTTGAGTGAAATAGTAACAAACATACAGATATCCATACAAACTAAGAAATATAAAACTAAAAATATTAGTAAGATTGTATTTTTGGAGGGATATGTTCACCGTTTGTCCCATCATTTATTAGTATCTATAGCAAAATTTGTACATAATGTTTTTATAAATTATATTATATTAAGGTATTATAAAGTTTTTTTTTTCACAGTCCTCCTCACTAGGGTTTCCTGTTCTGAGGCGGCCTGTAGTTTTTCCACATTGTATTTAGTATCCAGTTGTCTTTACATGGTCTTCAGTATGTTTGATAGTTCATTTTCACTTTGTTCTGTCAACCATATTTTTACTTTTGTTTTAAATTTATTTATTTCTGTTATTTTTTTGTTTGAGTTGGTAGAGCGTTGTATAGTTTTGTCGCATTGAATTTCATATTTCTTTGTCCAATTTCATATTTATTTGTCTTTGTTGACTTTAGTGTGTAAGAAAGAGGAGCAGCATTATATATTTAAGAACAAAAGCCAAACAATCAGCGCATCGACATTTGACATTTTTGAATTTTTGGAATTCACTTACTGCTCAATATTATTCTTATCACAATATTGCTGCAGCTCTTTCAAAATGTGAGAATTCGTTTCCGAATTTTTCCGATGTTTTAATAGCTATTCTGCTATTCGGGGCGGAGACAAATCCAATAAATTAAAGATCATAAAAATCGGTCCAGCCATTCTCGAGATATAAATGGTGTAACTAACCCGACTTTGTTTTATATCAAGATATCAATTGGAAGCCTCGTGTAACTGAATAAATAAAGCAACATGTCCCAAGAGAATTTCTGCATAATAAAGGGCGTGGCTTTAAAGTTTTGCTTAGGAAACCGTGCCCTATCGTGTAAATTAATAAGTAATTAATTATTATATGTGTTAATTTGTGGACAATTATTAATACTGAAATAATACAATACAATAAATAGTACAACGTAATTGGTCACGCAATGACACAAAAGAAGATTTAAATGCATAATAAAATAACTCCTGGGACATATGATAATATTATGACATCCAATCCAGGTAAATGCACGAACGTTTACCACGCTTCGTTTATCATCGCGAGCAACTGAATATTTATAGAAGTATTGTTGTTACGGCAGATAGGCATAAAACCTGGGACTTTTATGTAACTTCTTTGCTTGACATCGAACATAACATACAACTTGGGAATTATGAAGTATTTTTTCAGCCTGCTCAAGGGCAATTCAATAACATGTTCCGACGTACTGCACGAAGAGGGTTATTATTTATGGATGGAATGGAAGTGCAACTTTTATATGAACAATAAAAAAAGATGGCTGGTCTTAATTATTCCTTTATTTCAGAATTTGAATAACTTCAATTTAAGGGGCGGGTTTGGTTACAACCGCCCCGGGAACCATTTATTGGATAACCAACACCTCTGTCATAGGTCACCCCAAGTGGTTCGCTACATTTGGTGACTTCGCAGGGGTGCCTCGGTTCATGCTGTTAGGTTTGTCCAGGTCTTGGCGGTCGATGCGTCTGCCCACCTGCCGTGTGGTGGATCGAGAGACTGGTCGAGGGAGGTTTTTATCATCTCTAGCCTCAATCTCTCGACCCATCGCCTTGCACTGCAATTGGAGGGATGGATTCACATCCGCCACTACTGGACACACTGATCCCTAGATTCATGCCCACCCTTCATACCTATTTCCTTCCCAGAACTTCCTCTCTTTCCTTTCCGCAAAAAAACCCTCCACGCAGCATCCCCTAAGATGACATAGGCCTTGAGGAAAAATATTTTCCTCAGGGTCTCCTGTGTGAAGCTAATGTAAAAAAAACTACACAAACATGTTTTAGTAATAATGAGCCGGAGAGATGAATTTCCACCTTATCTACCTTCTATATCTATAGTATCTATAGTATAAATAAAAATGAATCTCCGAAATGTATGTACGCGCATAACTTCCGAACGACTGCACCAAATTGGATAATTCTTTTTATTTTCTGTTCGTTATTGTCAGGACAAGGTTTGTACAAAACTACTGGTGAGCTCTGGCATTATGAAATGTGTATAAAAAAATTGCAATAGGTGGCACGCGAGCTGTTTGAAAACTGAATGTACCGGGACTGAATGTATGGAATGCGGGAGATAGGAGGGGGGAAGGGGTTCGCGGGACGAGGGAAGGGGGAGAGTGGAGTGGGAGAGGAAAGGTGGAGGCGACGGAGTGTAAATGCAAAAGGGGGAGGGGACGCGAGAGAGGAAGGGGTGGAGGAAGGGGAACGGTAACGAGACGAATGGGAAAGGACACGCAGGGAGAAACAATTTCCTCATTAAATGGCATAGCAACGCATGCCGGGAACCAGCTAGTTACAAATATTTAACTACATTTGAATACAATCAAAAAGAGGAAGGCTTTCAAGAATACAATATTAATAATCTCGTAGAAGGTTGCCAATTAAAAAATCAACTAAAAAAACATTATTTTTTTTATGAGACAAAAAATCTAGTCGCCCTGCGAAAACCATTGTTCTTAAATATTCATAAACATTTTTCAAAATATTGTACCCATTAGACCTGTGGCACACACAGCTAAAAAAATAAAACATTATTTGGCTTAACCTATTTCAGCATTATTTCCATTGGGAATATACGGCGAGCGATATGCCGAAGTACGCCAAGCCACATGATCTTTTATAGCTGTGTGTGCACAGGTTTTATAGGGACCTACTTTACAATAAAAAATAAAATTTCGGTCGGGAATTTCCAGGTCAACACGACTATTTTCATCTTGTCCATAATGAGCCATGGATTTGTAAAATATTAATTTATGTGTGCAAAAATATATTTATTTAAAATATTTATTTAAAAAAGGATTTGAGCACATAAAAACAACTTAATTAGGTTTTTTTTGTTTTTTTTTTTATTTAATATAGAATATATAATTGTACAGTGGGGTTATATAAATAACATATCGGTACAGAAATTATTTAAAAATTGCAATCTCACCAAAGAAGAAGCTAGTTCTTGTGCTTGATGAGCGAGTTACACTAATTATAACTGAAATACAATAACATTATGCAATAGGTAAGTATATAATAGGATCAATTGAGACTTCTGGATCATCTATATGTGTAGGTGTACATACAAAGGATACGGTTACATACTAAAATATAATGCACTTAGGAGAAATTCGAA
This sequence comes from Limnephilus marmoratus, assembly GCA_917880885.1. NCBI lineage: Eukaryota > Metazoa > Arthropoda > Insecta > Trichoptera > Limnephilidae > Limnephilus > Limnephilus marmoratus. Next base: position 25,636,161 of record OU862917.1, on the reverse strand, counting down.
AAATCTAAATAAAATAGAGATGAATATAGATTAATAATAAATGGAAAGAAAGAGAAAAACGGGTAATTATTTAGTTAATTATTCCTGATGAAGTGTAGCTTCAGTTCGAGTTTCAGTTTATTGATATCTTTGGTTTTTTTTATTTCAATGAGAAGGTTGTTGAAAAACTTTATTCCTAAATAGATAAAATTGTTTTGCATCAGTTTGGTATTAAATTTTGGTATTTTGATGTTGTCTTCATATCTTATTGATTGGTGAGTTTCAAATTTCTTGATGATATTATCTTTGTAAATTTGGATAATTGCATTTTTCTTGAAGATATTCTCTACTCGAGGCACCGTGAAATCTGCGAAAAGCTTTTCTGTTGGATAAGTAGAAGGTTTCTTTAGGATTACTTTAATGATTAGTTTCTGGATCACTTTGATCGGGGTTAGAATATTGTTGTATGACCCCCCCCCCATCCAATAATTCCATATTGGCTTAATGACTGGATTAGTGCATAGTATACTCTTTTTAGATTGTTGAGTTTTAAGGTAGATAGATAATATTCAATAAGATAATTATGTTGGTACTGTATCAAAAACATTGTGCAAATTATTTGCATAGCTTGAAAACAATGTCAAAATTACGAAGGGAATGAACTAATCATATAATTGAATCAACAGAAAGCAATATCCTATCAAAAACACAACCATTTAAATAATCATCAAATAATTCACAGTATGTGTTGTTGGGCATAATGGACGCCCCGTGAGCTAATCGACCTTTACATTCCAGACCCAGACTGTATAAAAGAGCCCGCAAGTCACGTGACCCGCGCAGGTGCCCGGACTGCCCGGTGCCCGCCTGGTTGCCTTCCGCCACGGTCACGCGCCCGCCCGTACCACAGCTATACACGTGTACTGACTCTGTTGTACACGTGTACTGTGCGCAACACGACCCAGTAAGGTTTCGGATTAACCTGCGAGGCAGACTGAACGGAAAAAGAATCCTCGTTATCTTTCGCGTCTCACAAATATATTTTTTTATGAGAATACCGTCAAATTTTGTTCTGGTGAATCAAACATTTTCAAATATCGAAATAATTTCTTGGACAAAGTCAGAGGACTGGAAGTGCAAAGTATTATTATCATCCTATTAATATTATAACTATAAAGGAGAAAGTTTGCATGGATGTTTGTTACTCTTTCACGCAATAAATACTGAATGGACTTTAAAAATTCTTTCACTAATAGAAAGCTACATTATTTGCGAGCAAGATAGGTGTATATATTGGTAAGATTTGGCGTTATGAATAAGCTCTGGCGTTATGAAATTATTTATTAAACGTTTATTGTCCGGACGAAAAGCAAAGCGTTCCTAAGTAATTGTTTGACATGCGCTGTCAAATACATAACAGGAATCAGCTGTCAGTCGTGTAGTTGACAAAAATATTTACCCGCCCAAATTTGCTACCGGCAGCTCCACCGCGCTCCACATTTTAAATTTTTATTAAATATTTTTATATGAAATGATAGAAAAGTGAGGTGAAAAAAGTGTTTATTACACATATATACAATAGAATAAGTATTGTTGTTTACATAATCTGTGATTATAGTACCGTTAAAAACATCACGTGAGTCATTTTTACCTATTTTTAATGTTTGCGTTCTAAATTTTAACATTTACAAATGCTAATATTTATTTGTAATATAATAATTTGAAAGCCTATTTTGTAACCTTTCTAAAACAGTTTTTACTTCGGCTACGTTCAGAAATGTTTCATTTATAGAGCTTTAATTGTGAAGCGGTAATAACAAAAAGTTTTCGTAAAATGTCGTTTTGTTAGAGACACCAAAAGCCAATATTCTCGAAAATTCGGAGATAGATAGATATTTTTTAACATAATTTTATTTCTTCAATAACAATTAAAAATCTGGTAAAATTCACGTAAACAAACAATTGGGTCTATTAAAAAAATATATACGATTGATAAAAAGACAAATAACATTTTTCATGGATTATTATAAAAGAGATATCGGTTTTTTAACTACAAAAAAAAAAAAGTTAAAAGTAAAAGTTGTCGGTAAAAAGTTAAATCTCACCAAGTGACATTTCGTTGAAAATTGGCGTTATTTACATTTTATTCATCAGTTATGAAAATTATACGTTTGTAATATACACCAAGCAAATTCCACAACAACTAATTACTAATAACCAACATTGATGGAAAAACTCACTAAATACATTTCTTTAAAAAAATTTCACACTCAAATTTAAATTTCAATAAAATTTCTCTGCAAGTAAAATTTACTCATGTACTCGTACTTAATGATGAATTTTACCCGCCAAATTAAAATAAAAGTCATTTTACAACTAATAACGAAGATAGCTGATGAAAAAACTCACTATCTACATTTCTTTAAAAATTCTCCACAGACAAAACTAAAAATTTGAATTTAAAATAAAACAATAACTTTGTAAACACCACTTTTATATTATATACTTTATGCCGACCGGGTTTCGCTACAACCGTAGCTTCATCAGGGCAGTATAATTCTCTACTAACATTAGGTTACATGTGTGTTATAATATATAATGGGCTGGACTCGTCAAGTGTAGGGGGAGGAAGAAGACATAGATGGAGAAATGGGAAGGGAACGGACGTGTTCTTTATCAATAGGGAACAATCTTAGTATGGGACTTTTATTTAAATTTAGTTGATTATTAATTACCTTACTATTAGTGTTTATGGCTTTCCTAAGTTCAAGTGCCTCTAAATTATCCAACCTTACACCGATATTGTTTTTATGAATCAGTTTGGCGCCGGCTGTTTTGTCAAATTTATGATCTTTTTCGATCAAGTGGTTTGCGAATTCTGAGAATCCAGAGCTGTGTAGACATCTGAGATGTTCTTTGACACGGGTGTTTATGTTGCGCACTGTTTTACCAATATAAAAAAACTGAGCAGTCACTACATTGAAGCGAATAAATTCCCGAATATAAAATTAAAGTGGTGTTTACAAAGTTATTGTTTTATTTTAAATTAATAATGTCGCATCACAAAGTATCCGCTTCATATGAACAAATAAAAATTTGAATTTCAATAAAATTTCTCTGCAAGTAAAACTCACTCATGTACTTAATGAATTTTAACCGCCAAATTAATAGAAAAGTCTCCATGGTTTGGGTTAAATGTCATATTACTTAGTAGAAACATTAAAAACAAAGGGAGATATGACATGGAAGCACGTTGACCGTCGCAGAGCTACGACCAAACTATCAAAGCGGTGGAATCAATTAAACTTAACTTATGTAAGTAGAAACAAAGGTGGTGCGAAGCTGTGCACAGAAGCAATTTGCAGTAATATGGATGAATGATTTTGGTGATTTTTTTTTTAATTTAGCTCCACAAAGGAGGCCCTGTGGAAAATAATTTCCCAAGACCTATCTTAAGGGATGCTGTGTGGAGGGGATTTTTAAGGAAAGGAGAGAAAGTTCTGGGAAGGAAAATGTATAAGAGGCGGGTAGGAATCGGTGACGGACGTATGAATCCATCCCTCCCACTGCGGTGGTGCAAGGCGATGGGTACAGAGTCCGGCTGGAGAGGTCAAAAGGATTCTCTAGATCCGTCCCTCTACGCAGTAGCTGGGCAGACCTCCTACGCCAAAACCTGCTCCATGAACCCGTACACCCATGCTAAGTCACCAAACGTAGCGAATCACTTGGTGTGACCTATGGCAGTGGTGTTGGTCATCCAATAAATGATCCCGGGACGGCGGTACCCCTACCCGCCTCCCAAATTGTCGTTGTGGCCAATCCCCCTTGTTTCTAATATATATATGGGCAATGTGGCTCATTGCTAATACGGACACAAACCTAGTAACCGTGATCTATAAATAACAACCTACACAGTAGTACTGAGTAAAGAGTAAAGATAATAGAGATCTGTTTTTGAATGACTTTAAAGTAGGTCGCGGTGAAAATCCTCGTTGAATTATTTAATGACCTGTGTTTACATAACATCATCATCATCGACGACGACCTCCGTGGTAGAGAGGAATGCTTATTGGCTCCGAACCCAACAGGTTATTTAGTAGCTGACAGATCCGAAGCATCAGGTCCCCACCCAAGCGTTGCGGATTTAATCCTCTGCTAACTGAGTACCCTATCATTGCACAAGCAAAATTTTCCGCATTCAGGAGGAATTTAAATTTGAGAGATCGAAAACCGGCGGAGGCAAAAAGAATTTATTATTATAATGTAAATAAAATATATTTTTATTTATATATGAGTACCGGTCTGGAGCCAGTGAGACTAATGCCAACAATACACGACATCTTTTATCAGCCCATTATTAAACTTTTATTGCAGTCAACAAACTTACTGTAAAATGCAGGGAAACTATTTACGTACTCTGATTACAATATAATTTAAGCTGGTGCACTGGTGGACCCCTACGCAGATCCACTCTTGTGGACTTGTGTTAAAACCACTCTTGTGTTCATAATGCAAATTCCTGTTGCGTATTCATCTGCTGACGCATTTCGAAGGAAACCATTCAAGTGTTCCAAGTGCAAAAATCGGAGGAAAATCATTTTCGTGCTCCGGGTATCAATTAAAGCTGGGGACTCGCTTGTAGGTTCACTAAGTGAAAACCAGTTTCATGTTCCGAATGATCTGTCAAAATTCCAGTAGCGGATTAATCTGCTGTCGCATTTTGAAGAAAACCATTCTCTTACTCGAAGTGCAGTTATAAAATTCTAATTGCAGACTGTAAGTGTGCTGCCAGAATCAAAGAAAAATTATTTTTCTTTTCTGAGTGCCGTTTTAATTCCCAGCATACAGATTTAATTCCCGTGTTTAGAATATAATGATAAACTAAATAACAAGTTACAGATTCATCAAAGGAAGCCATTCTCATGTACCGAGTGAAGCTTTACATTTGAGTTGCACATTATATGCCACAACATTCTGAGAAATGGATTTTTCTGTGTGTAACTATTATTTAAGCTTGTGGACTCTTACGCAGAATCAATCTTAAGTTATAACCTGCGTCGTGTTCTAAACACAATGTAAAAATTCAAGATGCGAAATTCTCAGCTCACGCAAGTCCAGAGAGCAGGTTATTTTTTTTTTTTATTTAATGAAAAGATACATGATTTTATGAAATTCTACGCCAATGAAGAGTACTAGCTCTTGAGCTTGGCGTAGGAGTTATTTAACAGCTAGTTCATTCTTATAACATACATTTTACTTACTACAGTAAATATAAACTATATATATAAATATAATATATAAACTACTATTTTTCACTTTTATAACATACATTTTACTTAGTGTATACAATAAATATAAACTATGTTGTGATGTTAATTTTTGATATGCTATGGATTGAAGTTATAACATTTTGATTGGTGTTGTTATGGTTGTTGATTTTTTTTAAAGATTAATTTGACCTTTGTCTTGAATGATACGAAATCTGTTATTTTTTTAATTTCTTCGGGAAGACTATTAAAATATTTTATGCATTTGTAAATATAATTGTTGTGCTTTTGTTGTGTTGAAAATAGAGGAAGTTAATGATGAGTTGAGTTTAAATTTATTAGTTACATTTTCTTTGAATATTTGTAGTATTGAATCTTTTTTATAGAGGTCTTCAATTTTTGGTCCTTCGAAAATTTTGAACAATGATGCTGAAGGGAATGTTGGTTGTTTTTTTGAAATTACTTTAATAATTAGTTTTTGTACCACTTTTACAGGACTTTCAATTTTTTCATATGCACCTCCCCCATCCGTTATATACATAATACTAGTCAAACGTGATATAAAAAAATCGGTAAATAAAATTAGAATTTCTACCCCTGATTTAAAAGATATGGTGACATTTTCTAAGTAGAATCTAGTTGGTCGTCGGCGGTACAGTACTTGCATTTCGATGTTGGAAATTTTCCTAGGTTTCGCCGAATGGTCTCAGAAATGAAAGAGGATGCATGGCGATGATGAAAAAATGAAGTTTTTTTAGAGGTTGTGAACAAGTCGGTTACACTGAATTTAAAATAGACCAAAATGTATTGTCATTTTGCCCGTTTGTTCCGTATATCATGTCGTGCTGAACGTTGTCGACCGTTTCAGGTCTCGCTTTACAGTATTATAATGTTTTAATTATAATTTATTCGTTTTGCGGTGCAAAGGCAATATCATTTTTGGTTAAACGCGGTACGATAATATTTAAGATTCGAAGAAGTCGGTCGCTTTTTTCATTGTACTGTGCCAGGGAAATTTATGTACATATTATATTATTATAAAACAGAAAAATAGGTTTTTACCAAAAAACGCATAAAAATATTTTAACAAAATATGACTTAGAAAATTCATATAGTGTGAGGTCGTCGGTGCGGTATCGTCGGAGTCGCGAATTTATTTATTTTTTACTAGGATTGTGCAGGGGCGGGGAGTGGAAATCTTTATGTAAAAATGCTGAGATTGTAAATACTTCCTTTGTTTATTGCAAATTTTCGTCTCAAAATTTAACTACAAACCACAAAAATCGATAAAAATTATAGAAAAAAATAAAGACTTTTAAATTTTCAATGTACAATTCGTACAAATGATTGATATTTATTATACTTTTATGATAACTAGAAGCTGTTAATGGGTCATTCCGCGGTTTCGTTCAAATCGCATGTTCTCGCAAAAAAGTCATATGAAAGTGAATGTTTTTTAAGAAAATTTTATTGGAAAATGTAGCTATTTAAAAAAGGAAAAAGGAGTATTTCCCAAATTAGCCATTTGTTACTTAATTACTTTATGATATACAAAAAACATGCTAAAATTTCATTACCTTCCCCGTGAAAATGAGGGACCGGTAAATTGATCTACAAATAAGAACAGTTTACACTAGTAAAATTACAACATTCATTAATCGACCTTTATGTACAACTAATTATGCATATTTATTTGTATTTAATTTATTTTTAAAGCTATTGTATCATAGAAAGAATTGAGATTTTGATTTTGTCCAGAGAAAATCGTTGTAGTCTTCCGCGAAAGCGGTAATTAAAATTGTGACCGCGTTTGTTCCTGTTGGTCAGCCGTATCCCGCCCTGCACCTCCGTTACTAACCAGTGTATCACTACATCTAGACGGGGGAAGCCATGCGTCGCTGAATAAAGAAATATCTGCGATCTCCGTGCTAGAAAACAACTTTGTCACCGACCAGGCATCATTACCTTCCAGCATTTTTTACAGTAAGTACATGTTTTAAAAATTCGAATCATATGTCTATAAACTGTATTTAGTCGGACTATTTTTGATTGAATCATACAGATTTGTAATGTCAACATTAAGCGAGTAATTGAGAAAAAACTGTCAAAACTTCATTCCCCTCCGATTCATTACCTTCCGAATCGTCAAATTTGTTGCCGGATGGTAATGTAGAGGTTTGGAGGGTAATGAAACTTTTGTAAGGGTTATTTTTACGAACATCTGGGACCATGTTTGGGGGTTAATAAAAGCTAGTATTATGAATAAATGCAGTTTCTTGCGTTCTGGCGTCGGACAATTTCGGTTTTAGTGAAATAAATATTTTCGTTTTATTTTTTTTCTGATGTGGAAAAACAATCAGTTAAAATTTACCCCGCAAATTTTTATTTGTAAATTGATTTTTTATTCAATGATATAATTATTCAAATGTAAACGAATATATTATACAAATGATTTAACTATTCACCCTACCGTCTCAAGATCTTTCATTAGTTAGTTGCCTTTCAAAACTGACGAATTTTTACATAATTTCAAGTTTCTAAACAATGCCAAATTTAAACAAAAATCTACATAATTGGGCATCAAGAGTCCAACGTAAATTTCTCGATTAAAAAACGGTATCACTACTGTTACATTTTAAATCATTTAGGGTAAAAAATTATTAAACAAAGATATAAAAGTGGTAACATTTTTTGGACTCTCCTGTAAAAGTTACCAAAATGAAATTATCCATTTTGTTCTTCGACTTCTCACTTAATCCGATACTTATGATAATTTTTCTTTGTTATTTGTTACAGGCTTAACCACTATAAACCACAATGGTAAAGTTAAATAAAAATCTGAAAAATTAAGAAAAGCTATCCAAGAACAGACTACATAAGCAACAAAAATATGCAGAGATTTAAAACAATCCGAAACTGTACAGTCTTCAGAAAGCGAAAGAAAAAAAAAGATACACTCTGCGAAAAGCGCAAAAAAAAAGGATATGCAGCATTGAAGATAATAATTGTTGGATGATTTTTATAGGGCCATTTTCGTGAGAAAGATATAAGTGAAAGAGCCCAGAGAAATCAAGGACGAAGATGGCGAAAGAACTCTATAAATTATTTGAAGAAAAAAGAAGAGCAGTGTAAAATAGAAATGATTGTAGTAGAAAATATGCCTTCAATTAGTGACAATGTTAAGGAAGTACCCAATAATGTGCGAAACACTCTAGATCCTGACCTCTTTGCAGTCGAGAATGAACAACGAATCACACAAAAAAAGATGCATGGTCTAACGAATGTTAGAAAATAAAGGTACAGATCTATGAAAAACATTACCAAGTTACAGGATGAGATAAACAAACTTAAGAAAGAGAAAAAAAAACGAACAAAAGAAAATGGAGGCGTTGCAGCTACAAAACGCAAACATAGCAATCGAAGATACATTAGGGAAAAAATTAATGACATAGCTACTATTGACTCGCCTACTATTTTCAATAATATTGATAACAATATGCTATTGAGCGAATTCGACGGCTCCATGTTTTTGGACGATACTATTGCTTCAACGCCAGAATCTGCTAAAACTATAGAAAAGAAATGTACAGTGAAAATACTCTCAAATGACCCGTTCGACTGTCAGCATTATTCCTTCTATAAAAATAGTACCCAAGAATTCAATCTTTTAGATCAATGTGAGTTCGAGAAGTTCATCCGATCCCTAAGAGCAGAAGATCCTGATTTCAATGAATCAAAACAGCAGTCTCCCAAAACTATGGAAATTCCACACATGGAAATTGACGAAAAGAGCATAAGGAGGCGCCATTCAAATATGACTTCGATGACTGGATAATGGTTTAATATAAAATAAATAACACAACACACCATTTCATTGTGAAAATTATTGGGAAATATGAGTAAACAATGGAGTACAAAGTAATTTTTTTTAAAAAGCTCAAGGAAATTCCAAAAAAATTTTTTGGCCAATTTCATTTCATTCTGGAATCACAAATTCTTCAGCGCTTGCAAGATCCGTATGAGAATGGAAGAGGAAAATTCACTTTCAAAAATTTGCCGAACTTTAATTTTAAATAGTTTTCGAGCAAAAACTTTCACAAGAATAGCAACTGATGATCTCATTAAAGTTCCTTAAATATCATGTTCCTATTTAGATGTAAGACCTGTACCTAGTTCGTATTAGTTATCTTGTGTTTGTTTAGTAGTGTCTCTGATGTTATTTTTAACTGCATTCCAATTGAGTTCTGTTCTTTTCTTATTTTAATTATTATTTTTAATATTTAAATACTTCTATTTTTCAATTATTACAATGTTTGCTCAGGAATGTGAAATTTTTGTATTTCTTGTGTCCAATACCCACTTATAAAACTGAATTATAAAGAATTTGACTACGCCTTATAATTTCGGGGTAAGTAGTATAAGTAGGGAAATTTTTGTTGTGCCTGTGATGTTCCTGCTGCATTTTCTTCATTTGTACCTGTTTTGATATTTTGTCCATTATTTTTCAACAATTTATACAAATATTTCAAAAACATAAGTAAGCAGAACTGATTTCGTATGAAAAAATGTATTTCTTGTCTCCAATACTCGAAAGTCTGAATAAAGCTTTTAGTCTTTCACTATAATAGATTTTTCTTCCTTTTTCCTAATCCGCTCATCACGTCAGGTCAAATGATACTTGGCATGATTTGAAATCTATTTTATTATTCAATTTCAATTCATATTTCATTATTCATAGAAATTTTAAGAACATTGAACGTGTTCACTACCATCTATTAATATTTCATTACCAAACTTCATCACCATCCAAATTTATAAATTACCATCCAACAGTTTTTCATTACCATCCACACCTTCATTACCATCCATCAATTTTCTTCGTATCTAAGTGTCGTAGAAAGGTGCCCTTTTCACCTCTCTACATCTGGTAGGTACAGGAACCCATTTCTATAAAAATATATAGTAAAAACGCAAAAAAAAAATTTCCGCGGAATCAGGCAAATTTGAACGAAACCGCGGAATGACCTTAATATATCGATCCATGATTGGCGAATTTATTTATTTTTTACTAGGATTGTGCAGGGGCGGGGAGTGGAAATCTTTATGTAAAAATGCTGATATTGTAAATACTTCCTTCGTTTTTTGCAAATTTTCGTCTCAAAACCTAACTACAAACCACAAAAATCGATAAAAATTATAGAAAAAATAAAGACTTTTAAATTTTCAATGTACAACTTCGTACAAATGATTGATATTTATTATATTTTTATGATAACCAGAAGTTGTCAATATATCGATCCATGATTGACAGATCAGCGTAAGCGCCAAACAGTAAATTGTTCAGGAGAAGGTTTTGTTTAATTAATTTTCTTCATTGATTCCAAAAAGGATTTTGGTTAATTAGGATTATTAATAAATAATCTACTAATAAATAGCCTACATAAAGCTGATAATACAATTATCTGAATGCCTTCAGTTGTTGAGATAGTGGCGGTAACGCTGTTTTGCCTACGACCCTGACAATTTTTTTCCCTAGGAAATGCCTGAGTACACAATTATTTTTGAAATGTTTATCACGCGATCGTGATAGGTGAACATTGGAGGACCCACCACTTACCCGCCCTGGTATAGGTAACAGATGGTTACCCCTTCAAGGCTCTTGCAAGGACTCTAATTTTTTTGGTAAAAACGACTCTACATTTGAAAACGAAACTAAACCTCCAATGTCCCTGCATACGTTGTTAGCAAGCAGTATGCAAGTGCTTAGCGGGAAATACAGATACAATATGTGTTAGTATGACAAATTATAGACAAGACAATGGGACAGGTTGGTGAAAGTCCACGAGGTGGCAAGCGCTGGGTGATTGTATACAGCGTATCCTACAAGCACCTGTTTGGGAAGAAGACACAATAGATAAGTAATAAGGGAATGGCATACGGTTATTTGTGCAGTCGGCTTAGCAAAAAACCGCAATATAACATTTTTTATCTGAATACAACACCAGAGGCCCATCTTCTCCCAACCGTCTGGAGCCAGCGATACTATGGCCTCCCCAATTTTGGTATGCTATGAGGCTGAAGGTAGTGGGGAGGGAAAGGATATGTGGAAAATGTACCTGGCTATTCAGAACTAGTTACCAAACACGGCTAGAGCAATTTTAAGTAATAAATCTAATACCTACACACCACAGCGCACAAATACAAAAAATCATATAATATTACTTTTCTCCAAATTCAACACAACAGCCCCAACTGCTCCCAACCGTCTGGAACCAGTGAGACTATAGAATTCCTAATTTTAGCATGTTGTGTGGCTGGTGGAGAGGGGAAGGAGATGTGGAAAATGTACCTGGATATTCAGATCTCGACACCAAATACGGCCAATAAATAATAAGTCTAACACTTATACAGGGTGTAACAGGACGTACCCGAGGGATTTTAACCATCGACTCCTGACATTATTTGGAGTAAAAAATGTAAATGAAATTTTGATCTCCGGTGATATTTTTTGGTAGGTGGTAGGTGTTGAACAGTTGGAGGCTAGGTGAAGGGTTGGTCGATTACTCGGCTGAGTGAACAATGAAATTTTTTGTTGTTGTTTGAATTTGAAGAAAAAAAATTTACAAAAAAAAAATCTCATCACAAAAGTCACCGGAGACCAAAATTTCATTTACATCAGAAATCGCTGGTTAAAATCCCTCGGGTACGTTCTGTTACACCCTGTATACACTACACACCAGCGTAAAGATACAAAAATCATATGTTGTAATTTTTTTAAATCCAAATACAGCACATGAGTCCCAACCGTCTGGAGCCAGTGAGACTATGGCATCCCCAATTTTAGTATGTTATGAGGCTGAAGGTAGTGGAGAGGGGAAGGAGATATAGAAAATATCCCTGGCTATTCAGATCTAGTCACCAAATACGGCTAAATCTGAATACCCGTAACTTTTTCCACATCTCCTTCCCCTCCTCACTACCTTCAGCCTCATAACATACAAAAATGGGGATGCCATAGTGTCACTGGTTCCAGACATAATTAGGATAAATTACATAATTTGCATTACTACTTTTTATACTTATATTCTAATACAAAACAATAAATTAAAAACATTAAAAAAAATCCGTTTAATTTCCGATGCTACTAGCCACCGACACGTCTGCACTAGTCACCAGATGGACGCCAACCGACTAAACTAAAAATTTCTCGACCAACAAACAGCCTAGACAACGTAACCGACCACAGTCGCTTGCGCTAAAAAAGGGTCAGGCATATAAGATAGAGCTGCAATATTTTTGTCACTGATGTATTAGGCAGCATTGAACAGTTTTCGTTAAAAATCGTAATTTAACTAAAATGTCGTTTATGCTGTTCTGCCAATTACGGGTCTGTATGTTGTGGGAGAAAACCCTGACATGGCGTAAGCTGTAAGGGGTCGTCCATTAATCACGTGATGTTTTTTAGCAACTTTTTACCCCCCCCCCCCCAAAATCACTTGTATTTTTTTAGTACAAAGTATTTTGAAATTTTCATAATATTATCACGAAAAATAAATACACGTGATATCTCATTATACCCCCCCCCTCTCGTGATATTTCGTGATTTTTTCCGAACCCCCCCCCCCTTTTGAGCCTCACGTGATTAATGGACGACCCCTAACATATCTTTTCATTACTTTTCGTTATTAGCAAATATTAGTTACAGACGTTAATAGATTTATTAGCGGTTTAGTGACGTAGAAATTTGAATTGTCTAACCAACTAAGCCATCTAAAGACTCAATCCACTGAATTATCAAAGTGTGTCGTGAGCGTGTCAGCGTGCCCCAAGTAAATCTTGTATAGATGATCAATTTAATCAGCCTGACGGTAAAAATCGGTATTTTACATAATATTAAGAGGGCATTACCAGAGAAAACCAGAAATATGTCATTTTCAAATCAGATTTTAGACGTATTGACTCTTTTCCACAAAAAATTATAAATGAATTTCGAAAGATTGTTCTTTTATCTAATATCTCGTAATAAATTTTGAGAATTTTTTTTAATTTTTAGTATAATAAGGTTATTCCATAGGTCATTGGCAGATTTGTTAAATTTTCAAAAAAGATTTTGTATTATACCACACCCATTTCAAATAATATAATCATGCAGTAAAATAAATCAATACATTATCTAGCAAACGCATGTTTTAGAATTTTAATTTTAGTTTCAATAAAATCATTAAAAAATATGTACGTACATGTGTTTCTTGACGAAAATTGGTCCATTTGTGTATTTATTTGCGCGCTTACAAACTAATATATTTCAGATTTTTTTTAAATTCTTATTAAATTTAGACATTATTGAAAAATGATAAATACTTATAATAAAAAAATAACTACAAAAAGTACATTATTTTAATAGTTTTATCATCACGCCTTTTAGCATTTTTGGATGAAGGTATAAATTAAAGCTAATTTGAATTGAAATTAATTCTATATTGAGTTATAATTTTAAAAAGCTGATACGGAGAATAATTAATCTTTCTCATTGTAACCGCCCTGCACGATCGTAAGAACAAATTTCGACGAAATGTGGATTTTCGTCCGCTGGCTGGTTAAACGCTCTTAAAACCATCGTTCACAGTTCTAGGGATTATCATCTGCTCAGTGGCTCGACCACTTCAAGTGTGAGAGTTCAGGTATTATTATCTATCATAACATCGTCTTGTACTTTCTAGTAAAAAATATTAATACCTAGCGCCCGGGAAAATTACCCTTAAAATTCAATGATCACAGGTACGAAAACACCACAAAGGGTTAATTCTGTACTAAGGTATTTTAAGGGAAAGTTGTTTATCAAAGTGTAAAATTTACAATATTGTATGAGATTATGTATCGCAGTCATGGTTGACATGCACACACACACACACATGGTACTTGCTTGCGTACAGAATTTTTCAAATTTGTTATTCAGAAAAGAAAATTCCAGTAAATTGATAATATCATCAAAAATTCACACTAATTTAAGTTGTCTGTCTGTGATCGTAACTTTGGTTCAATAAACTCTGAAAATTACCTTTCGGATGAAAATCGTTAATAAACTTGAAAAATTACGACAACTGTCAAAAAATTCAATGAAATACGCAAAACAAATAAAGAATCATTAATTAAAAATTTCAAAAAATGTTGTTGTTCCTTTTTTATTGCTTGTCTGAATTGTTCACATAATCAGTTCCAATTTTAAAAATGACACTTAAATTCAAAGCAAACCTGAAAGTTCTAGAGTTAATTGAACCGAAGTTACATACAGAATCACTTCCGAAATGAATATTTTTAGTAATAAAAAAGAACATTGTAAAAACTTTTCGAATACCTACCTACATACGTATTCAAATTCGAACAATGTTGTGCCTTTGCGCCAAAAACATTAAATTACCTTATTTTATTATCGTACCTTAGAATTAGATTTGTTTTGAATTAATGTGTCATTTTCAAAGTTGGAACTGATTGTGTGAATAATTCAGAAAAGCAATAAATTAGGTAGGTATATAGTATAAGAGAGATTTATTTTAATTGTCACTAGCTGACCCGGCCACGAGTTGCTGTGCCTCAACTCAAATTCACACCGCCCGCTTGCCAGCCCACTCTTATTTCAATTAATTTACACAAAACCTCGTCAAATTATATACGTAAACCTTCCTCATGAATCACCATATATATTGGTTAAAACCGCATGAAAATCCGTTCAGTAGTTTTTGTATCGCGAACAGACAGATAGACACAGCGGACGACTCTAATTTATAATATGTAGAGAAGACAGAAATTTTCAAAATTGGAACTGCAAGAATTCAGACAAGCGATAAAGTATAAAATAATATTTTTTTACCATACCTAAATTATTTTAATTCTACATTTCAAATGTGCATTTATCTTGTATATTTCCTGAGTTAATCTTGACAAGTAGAATTAGATTTCATGATTTTTCAAGGGTCTGGGTTTACATGCAATTATCAACCCTACAATTAAAATATCACGTAATTTTGCACGGGTCTGCACAAGCTAACATGCAATTATCGGCCCTACAATTAAAATATCACGTAATTTTGCACGGGTCTGCACAAGCTAACATGCAATTATCGGCCCTACAATTAAAATATCACGTAATTTTTCACGGGTCTACACTAGCTAACATGCAATTATCGGCCCTACAATTAAAATATCACGTAATTTTTCACGGGTCTGCACTAGCTAACATGCAATTATCGGCCCTATAATTAAAATATCACGTAATTTTTCACGGGTCTGCACTAGCTATCATGCAATTATCGGCCCTACAATTAAAATATCACGTAATTTTTCACGGGTCTACACTAGCTCACATGCAATTATCGGCCTTACAATTAAAATATCACGTAATTTTTCACGGGTCTACACTAGCTAACATGCAATTATCGGCCCTACAATTAAAATATCACGTAATTTTTCACGGGTCTGCACCGGCTATTAACATGCAGTTATCGGCCCTACAATTAAAATATCACGTAATTTTTCACGGGTCTGCACCAGTATAATAAAATAACATGTAATACTTGTTGGAAAGAGTACAACGATAAGAAAAGGACATAAAATGCCACAGACAAACGATAAAATAAAGCAAAGGTATCTATTTCAAATGTGTTATGTGTTGCCCATTGTTATTGTTTATGCATTCATTATTATTTTATCATAATGCAACATGCTACGCTTTGCCAAAAGATACCTAATATAAAAACGGCAAGATTTTTGAACCACTGGAAGAAATTACATTATTATTTAGCCATTTTCATTACCTATGTTATCATTTTTCATTTTCATTACAAAGGAAATGTCTTATCATTCGGTATCTGGTAAATTATAATTTCTCCGTGTAACCTGTCGCTAAAACTGGTTTAGCATTTCTAAAAAGACAACAGGGCATTAGATTATCGAAACAGAGACATTATTTGAATCATTTTGATGGAAAATAATGATCGGCAACAACCTATTCGGGTGCATTTTGATGTTGTAAAGACTTCGTCGGGTAGATTCGAGTTGGAAGCTCAAAACGAAACAAAACATATTAGGCAACTCGAATGACTCGAAAAATAGAATATTGTTTACTAAAACGCACCTGAATATCAGCAAATGGTCCTATTGGATTCCAACAAGCAACACCATCGTACACAGAATGTTGTAAATTGTAAATAAACCAACAAGCGAAAATAAAACGAGAAGAAGCGCGCAAGCAATAACACTAGGCTTATTTAGTTTACAGTATCACTGTTGTTTAGTTTATATTAGCACTTTTAGAACCAAATGAAGATATCACGTCAAAAACATAAAATAACAACACCGCACCCGACGGAACACCTTACCGAAACGAACTGTGAACTGAGATTTTGTTTGTTTGACAGGCGGACAGGCGAGGCTAGCCGCGCGCCGCCATCAACTAGAGATGGTCGATATCCCTGTCCCGGTTACTTCGCTGTCACTGGATCGCCCTTCCCGCCATTGGAACCGGTTCCATTTCGGTCTCCGGTATTTGAAACCACAATGACGCCCATTTTAGATAATCAACTATCTCTAGAACTGAAGTTTGTTTATTTAACTTGTTAAACAGGAAGACAGGCATGATGCATGAGGCTTGCTCCTGTGTCAATTGGAGGTGATCGATATTCCCGTCCAGTTTTTACTGGACCCTCCATTGGCAACTAGTTCTATTATGGTCTCTGTTAACAGTACCGCAGTTACATCCCATTTCAAACATCTCTATTAGAAATTTAAAAAGCAATTCTCTTCTTCTTCTTTTTCATTAGGTTGTGTAGTGAAATGAGAAAATAATTCATTAAGCAGGGCCGGCGCTGAGCCAAAGGGCGCTTGGCCTTAGTAAAAACCTCAAGGGCGCTGTATTAAGTATTATCAGCGCCTTGTCTGCTTGGCGCCTTGGCGATTCGGCGCGCCTGCACAGGGCCGGCCCTGACACTAAGTAGGTAGGTACTTATATTTCGAAGGAAAAAAGTTTTCCATTTAGATATACAAATAATAATATGCCTTGTAGATAATAATAAGATTGTAGGATTAGGCCCTCCATTCATGGAGATACTTACAAACTACGTGATTGTGACGGAACCACAAGTACCCTGTAGATATACTACTCTAATGCTGGTTTCCGTACACGAAATATACTGAACTTGATCATTTTTCATGTTGAGCCGTGGAGTTAAAACGATGTCAAATGTCTTTTTTTCCAACATCAATCCATGCCTTCTCCACTAAATCCTTTCTTACATATTCTGGTAAAGTAATTCTGGTAAACATGCATTTTTTTCCACTTCCAGAACAAACCTAACATTACTTTCATGTTCCAACGTCATTTCTGTCTAACAAAAAACGAAAGTCAAACGAAGACACAAATGATGCGATGCGTTGCATCCGATCAGCACCGTCGGTAGCGTGCAACAGATTTGAACTGACAGCCATCGCGTAGCGCCGTGTACGAGTACCAGCAAAATCGTACAGGGGTACTTACGATCGGCGCGCATGATACGCGCACGAGGATCGAGTAGCTTGTAAGTAGCGTCATGTACGGAGGCACCTATAGTCAGCCTCCGAAAGGAATATGAACCCAAGGTTCGTAGAAAATGTGTTAGGTATAACAAGGTTCGCAAAACGAAGGAAAAGAGCGGTGATTGACTAGAAAGGCGTGATGTAGCTTGTCCATTTTCCACTGGGCGATTTGAATTTACTGCAATAATACAAGTGGAGTCCAACTAAACTGGATGCATTTGAAAATTATTTATTTATAATAATTTTTTTTTTTTTTTTACAGTGAATACCGCACAAGAATCTCAACTGCTCCCGTCTGGAGCCAGTGAGACTATGGCATCCCCAATTGGGGTATGTTGTGAGGCTGAAGGTAGCGGGGAGGGGAAGGAGGTGGGGAAGAGGAAGGTTGGGAAGTACCTGGCTATTCAGATCTGGTCACTAAACACGACTAAAGCCATTTTCAAGCAACGTTTCAATTCTGAATGGTGGTCTTACACCAGTGCGATACTGATAGTATCTTCCACTCTGGAACATGCCGCAAATATACTATATATTATTTTAAATGAATTAATTGTGAAATAACACAAATTAATCAAATAAAATTTATTTGCGCATGCCGGGTTCGAACCCGCGACCTCCGGAATGTGAGTCAAGAGTCTTAGCTACTGGACTACGGAGGTCGTCAGATGTTGGTAATATAATATTAATGATTCGGAATAAAAGGGAAAAATCCCAGGAATATTTGCAGTGTTAGGGGCCATCCATAAATTACATCACACGAATTTCATGATTTTTTGACCCCCCCCCCCCCCCGTCCAGTCACATTTATGAGACCCCTCTCCCCTTGTGTGACGTAATATATTTTGCAATTTTACATTTTCACTTTGTGGCACCATTTTATTACTGAAATAATTAAAAACACTTTGTTTTTACCACGATAATCTTTATTTAAAAAGTCAACATGTTTCAAGAACGATTTTCTCTTCATCAGGACATATAATTAAGTTTTTTTAATTATTTCATTAGTAGATTTTTAGGTGACGTCACAGAGCTGATGACCCCTCTATTCCCCTTGTCACACAATGTCACACTTCTCTACTCCCCCCCCCCCCCCCCCCGCTTAATGTGTGAAGTAATTTATGGATGGCCCCTTACTCCTACATTGATGATGTAGAATTAAGGTTTTCTTTATTATTTTTTTATGTGAATACCTCACAAAAATCCCAACTGCTCTCGTCTGGAGCCAGTGAGACTATGGCATCCCCAATTGGGTTATGTTGTGAGGATGAATCGTAAATGGGGAGGGGAAGGAGATGGGGTAGAGGAAGGTGGGGAAGTTCCTGGCTATTTAGACCCAGTCATCAAATAGGGCTAAAGTAATTTCAATTCTGAATGGTGGTCTTATACAGGGCGATACTGGGAGTATCTTTCACTCTAGTGCCGTAAATTGGTGGTCCGTTTGATTCTCCCATCTTAACAGACGGATTGCAATCTTTAGAGCACAGGCGTCGGGCGGGAATGCTGTCCTTGTTCTACCGGTATTACAATGGAAAATGCTCCGAGGAACTAGCGTCATTGATCCCTTTAGCACCAGTGCATAGTCGGGAAATATGCCAAACACCTGCCCAACATATGTACACGGTTGACATTTGTCACATGAGAACCGGTCGCTTCTTCGACTCGTTCTTGTGTTCAACAGCTCGGCTCTGGAATGATTTGCCGGCCTCTGTGTTTCCTCCTTTCTACAACTCTTTCTACAAGTATCTTCAAGACCAATATTTATTCCTTCCTCTCCTCAAAAAGACCCTCCACACAACATCTCAGACGACATAGGCCTTAAGGGAAATTACTTTCCTCAGGGCCTCCTGTGTGGAGTTAATGTAAAACAAAATTACATTTTTTTTTAAAATTGTTAAATTGTGAAAACACAAACACAAATCAAATAAATAAAATTTTTCTGTGCATGCCGGAATTTGAACCTGCGACTTCGCTAGTCGAGAGCCTTGCCCCTGGGCAATGGAGGCCTTCGTTATTAGTGCCTTAAGAGGGCATTACCAGAGAAAGCCGGAAATACGTCATTTTCAAAAAAGTTTTTAGACGTATTGACTCTTTTCCGCAAAAAATTATAAATGGATTTCGAAATATTGTTCTTTTATCTAGCATAGTTATGTAATAAATTTTTAGATTTTTTTTTAATTTTTAGTATAATAAGGTTATTCCATAGGTCGTTGGCAGATTAGTTAAATTTTCAAAAAAGTTTTTGTATTATACCACACCCATTTCAAATAATGTAATCATGCAGTAAAATAAATCAATACATTATCTAGCAAAGTTATGTATTAGAATTTTAATTTTAGTTTCAATAAAATCATTAAAAAATATGTACGTACATGTGTTTCTTGACGAAAATTGGTCCATTTGTGTATTTATTTGCGCACTTACAAACTAATATATTTCAGATTTTTTTAACATTCTTATTAAATTTAGACATTATTGAAAAATGATAAATACTTATAATCAAAAAATAACTACAAAAAGTACACTATTTTAATAGTTTTATCATCACGCCTTTCAGCATTTTTGGATGAAGGTATAAATTAAAGCTAATTTGGATTGAAATAAATTCGATATTGAGTTATAATTTTAAAAAGCTGGTACGGAGAATAATTAATCTTTCTCATTGTAACCGCCCTGCACGATCGGAAGAACAACTTTCGACGAAATGTGGATTTTCGTCCGCTGGCTGGTTAAACGCTCTTAAATATATTGCATTTGTAGACATTCAAATTAAAAGTCTCATTTAGCAAACTATCATGACAAGGATATGACAGGGAAAATGTTGAGTATAATTTTATTCATACAAAGAGTCGCACAGGGTGGTAGATACTCTCATTATCGCCTTGGTGAATGTCAAGAAATACCACCATTTGAAAAATTGGTTGAAATGGCGTTACGCGTATTTGGTGGTCATAATATGTGAATAGTGAACCCACTGCCATGGTGAATGTTGTGAAGACCACCGACACTTGCTTGTAATGGCTTTAGGCGTATCTGGTGGTCATAATATGTAAATAGCTACCCACTGCGATGGTGAATGTCGTGAAGACCACCATTCGAAACATTGCTTGTAATGGCTTTAGGCGTGTTTGGTGGTCATAATATGTGAATAGCCCCACCTTCAACTTCCATGCTAACTATGCAACTATGGTTCTTACACCTCCCACAGCTAACGTGTCCGGAAACTCGTAGTACAAGCGGGAAACTGGTGAATCTACATCACGTAGAGAACCCAAAAAACTTATTTTTTTCGATCTAAGCATTTCGATTTTAATATATTTTTTTTTCTATTTTTCCATTTTTTCGGCAACTAAAGGGTTAAAAAAATTTTTGAGCCCGGTTTACCCTTCGTTGCATTTTATAAGACATTACACAGCTGAAATCAACCCCCTAGTGAAAATTTTTTTCAAATTTAACCTAAAAAATTCCAACTTCGGACCCGATTTACTCAAAAACGAAAGCTCAAATCAAAAAAAGTTAAACCACAAAATCGACTCCAAATGTGATGTGGATTCTCCAGTTTCCCGCTTGTACTACGAGTTTCCGGACACCTTGTATAGAATAATTCTTACAATTTTTTTTTTTTTTGGTGTTCCCTATCAGGTCCCCCCCACCGTTGGCGATCACTCTGGAAAATGTCTCTCTGTCTTGCGCTGCCCGGAATAGCTCCTCCACACTTCTAATGCCGGTCCACTCTCGTACATTTCGCAGCCAAGACATTTGTCTCCTACCAGGTCCTTGGCGACCCTCTATCTTGCCTTTCAATACCAATTGGAGCAAGTGATACTTCTCCCCTCGAAATACGTGACCCAGATATGAAATTTCCTGACTCTCACCAGGCTATCACTATCTGCTCCAGCCCGCCTGAGAATTTCTGTGTAGGTGATCATGTCGGTCAATGGGACCTTGAGCATTCTCCGGTTTTTTTATAATACAACGAACAATTTATTTATAATACAACAAAATTATACTGAATTAAGTCAAATTTTAACATGGATAAAGATACAAGTACTTTTAAACAACTCCACACAGGAGACCTTGAGGAAAATAATTTCCATCAGGGCCTATGGCATCTTAAGGGATGCTGGGTGGAGGTCTTTTTGAGAATATGGGGTTGTGAACAGGGGGTTTTGAAAAGACTGTAGTAGACTATATTGTAGGAGGGAGAAATGAAAATGAATCTTTCTACAGCTGAAGTGTTTTTTTTTTTACATGAATACCGCACAAGAGTCCCAACTGCTCCCATCTGGAGCCAGTGAGACTATGGCATCCCCAATTGGGGTATGTTGTGAGGCTGAAGGTAGTGGGGAACTCCAGAACCTAGAAACGACCCGATCTATGCACCGGTGCCGAAGGGATAAATGACAGTAGTTCCTCGGAGCATCTTCCATTAAAATATAAGTAGAAAAAGGACACCATTCCCATTTGACGCCTGTGCTCTAAATTTGTTAAGTCAAGTTTCTGCATTGAGTCAAAGGTTTTTTTCAAGTATTTTGGTGCTCTAGATCAGAGGTGGCTGCTAAATTCAACAGTGGTTAAAAGTATGTCATGGTGATGTACTCAAATTATGTAATGTAAGTGCGTGAAAAGATACAAAAATAATATTTAGTTGCTGATGTGTACCCGTTGTTGCTTGGGGTTACGAATGGTTCGAAAAAAGTTTTGGGATTGTGAATTCTAGTGTACTAAGAAAACTGGGAATGTTGTAAACTGGGAAAGTTTTAAAGTGAATTCTAGTGTAACTGAAAACTGGGAATGTTTTAAGTGGGAAAGTTTTAAAGTGAATTCTAGTGTACCTTAAAACTGGGAATGTTTTAAGTGGGAAAGTTTTAAAGTGAATTCTAGTGTACCTGAAAACTGGGAATGTTTTAAGTGGGAAAGTTTTATTTTTATTTTTATTTATTTGGGAGACCAACAGTTTACATTAACAACAAAGTTTATAATAATTGAGTACAATAATTGAAACATTTACAGGTTTCCACATGAGTATTGTATACAAGTGTGTAATGAATTCAGAGATATTTAGTAATAAAAAATTACATTTCAAGAGGCGAGTTATTTAGGTGGGAATAGGAAAGGGGTAGGATGGGGGGGGATTGGTTAAGTTGAGGTATAGTAACAAAAATATGCGTGACAAAAAATTAAAAGAGAAAAAAAAGGAAGTTTATAGAGTGGTGGTTGTATTAGAGAGTAGATACTCTATAGATATAAGTATTGTTATTGTAGAGTATCGAGAGAGTGTCTGTGTGATTTTAAGGAGTGTGGTGCAGAGTTAAAAATGTCAAATTGTGTATAGTGTGTGTTGAAAATGTTGGATGCACGATAGATGAAAGAGTTCTGCTTAGAATTAGTGTTGCACCGAGGGAGGCTAAGAATCATGTCTGATCTTGTTCGTCTGTTAGGAACTCGTATCTGTATTCGTTCTAGGAGTTCTGGACAATCGACGATGGATCTGGCTATTTTTTGAAGAAAAAGTACATCGGTTTTAAAATGAATTCTAGTGTACCTGAAAACTGGGAATGTTTTAAGTAAACTGGGAAAATTTTAAAGTGAATTCTAGTGTACCTGAAAACTGGGAATGTTTTAAGTGGGAAAGTTTTAAAATGAATTCTAGTGTACCTGAAAACTGGGAATGTTGTAAGTAAACTGGGAAAGTTTTAAAGTGAATTCTAGTGTACCTGAAAACTGGGAATGTTTTAAGTGGGAAAGTTTTAAAATGAATTCTAGTGTACCTGAAAACTGGGAATGTTGCAAGAAAACTGGGAAAGTTTTAAAGTGAATTCTAGTGTGCCAGAAAACTGGGAATGTTTTAAGTGGGAAAGTTTAAAAGTGAGTTCTAGTGTAGCTGAAAACTGGGAATGTTTTAAGCAAGAAAACTGGGTTTTATGGTGGAAATAACAGAGTTGTTAAAATTAGATTTTTTTTTGTTCACTTGATTGCGCCATGTCTTCCTCGGGTGTTTTCGACGTCTTCTACCATTCTCTTCCACGTCATACATCCTTACACCCCTTACTTCGTTCATCACTTAGCCTAATTTTACCACACATTTTTTTTACATTAGCTCCACATAGGAGGCCCACATAGAGATGCTGTGTGGAGGGTCTTTTTAGAGAAAGGAAGGAGAGAAAGTTCTGTAAAGGAAAAAAGGTATGAGGGATGGGTAGGAATCTGGGGGTCAAAGCGTTCATTAGTGACAGACGTATGAATCCATCCCTCCCATTGCAGTGCAAGGCGTTGGGTCAAGAGAGTCCGGCTGGGGAGTTCGAAAGGTCTTCCTTAACCAGTCTCTCCCAGTCCGGCCCGTCACGTAGTAGATGGGAAATTGCATTTGCCGTCAAAACCTAGACAGACCTCACCCCATGAACCCGGGCACCCCTGCTAAATCATCAAATGTAGCGAACCACCAGGGGTGACCTATGGCAGGGATGGTGGTTATCCAATGAATGGTTCCTGGGGTGGCGGTAGCAATTTGCCTCCCAAATTGAAATGAAATTAATAAATGCATGCAATTACTCGATTGATCATTTTAAAAGCATGAACATACATTTTATACCATACTAGCTGACCTGGCGAACTTCGTACCACGTCAGAATCAATAACTGTTGTGTTAACTTATTAGCTGAAATAAATTCAGTTTTTTTATTAAGTTAAAAATTACACAATGAAGCAATTAGCAATGCGCAACTGTCCGTGTTTTATTTTTATCAATATCAAAGATGGCGTTGTGTACGGATTTATATTTTTTATGGTTTTCTTACTTTTCAACTTACTTACGGGAATTGCGTTTCATTTTCTTTATACGTGTTAGGAAAATTTATTTTAATTATTGTATTTTTCCTTTGGAAGGGTGCAGACATACGTTAACCGTTTGTCTCATTTTCAACTGTTGACATTTAGTATGTAAGAAAGAGGGGCAGCATTATATGTTTAAGAACAAAAAAAAAACAATCAGCGCATTGACATTTGACGTTTTTGAATTTTTGGAATTTACTCACTATTCAATATTATACTTATCACAATATTGCTGCAGCTCTTTCAACAGATGAGAATTCGTTCCATATAAAATGAACGACGAAAAGAAGTTTATTCATAATTTTTTTTTTCCTGATTTTTTCCGATATTTTATTAGCTATTCTGAGACAAATCCAACAAATCAAAGATCATAAAAATCAGTCCAGCCGTTCTTGAGTTATAAATGGTGTAACTAACCCGACTTTGTTTTATACATTAAGATTTATATATATTTACTAGCTGACCCAGCCACGCGTTGCTTTGGCTAACGAAACACAACGCCATCTACTGGATGGTTACCCAACGTAGATAACCAAGTGTTTGTCGATAAATTAACTCACACCGTCATCTGTTAGAAACTAATGGAACTTATAAATAATTACAAAGCATTGTCCTATAACAAGCATTTGATTCGCATTAATAAATATTGACGTCAATAATCGAGATGAAAACTACCCTATATTTTAAGTTGGGCCAAATTAAATACAGTAAGCCAAATGTCATCAAAATCGGTTAAGTAGTTTCGGGGTTTATCTCGAACAAACATCGTGATGCGAGATTTTTATATATATATAAAGATGTGGTAAAATATGGTAAACCAAATTTCTTTGTAGCTAAATGCTCGGTTTCGATTAATGGTACCGCAAAAAAGAGCGGAACATTCAATAACAAGTTTCGCTCATACATGAACTTTTCGGAAAAAAAAACTCATCGGGCTGCTCGCATGCTCGTGACGTAGCTTAAAGTCCAGATGGAGTCCGATCAGAACAATCTTTCACTTTTCACTAGATATGTATTATTTTTTGGTAAATCTAAGATAATATCCTCCCACTTATTTTTGTACATACAAGTCGAATTATAACGTGGTACAGGGAACGTACCCATACTACGTGACACGTTTAGGGGGGGGGGTCTTCAAAATGTCACGCTTGGTACAAATGAGCGGCGGCGGGCTTGGGTTTTTGGTCACCGGAGGGGGGGGGGGGGGGGGTTAAAAATTGCAAAAAGTTGGTCACGTAGTATGGGTACGTTCCCTTAAATGATATAAATACACAGACGAATTAAAGTCAGTATAACATAGTTTTTTTTAACAGTAACAATATGGTATAAGTAGTATAGTAAATACATCTCAACGTACACAATCTGCTAACACAGTCACAAACAAACAGTATCAATCATTCTTTATAACGCCTGTAAGCAAGGAGGAAATTCTCAGAATTATCGTAAAACTGAAAGATAAAAGCAGTGTCGGCACTGACAAAGTCCCTATAAAAATTATTAAAGCAAGTGCAGAAGCGTTGAGTTACCCGTTGGAAATATTAATTAACAAATCTTTTGAATCAGGAACCTTCCCAGAACACCTAAAACAATCTATTATTGTGCCTTTATATAAAAAGGGTCCCAAACAGGAAATATCAAACTATAGACCAATATCCTTATTACAAAATTTTTCAAAAATATTTGAAAGAGCAATGTACAATCGCATTTACAACTTTCTCGAAAACTTTAAGATAATATGTCCACAACAATTTGGATTCCGTAAAGGCCGTTCGACAACACAAGCAGTCTTCAATTTCATGAACAAAATTCTGGAAAGTATTAATATTAGCAAAAAAAACCGTAGGTATTTTTCTCGACCTCTCAAAAGCATTCGACAATGTTGATCATAAGCTTCTTCTAATTAAACTTGAACACGTCGGTATAAGAGGTTTAGCATTAAAATGGTTTGAATCGTACCTAATAAATCGTAAACAAAAAGTTCAAATTTCAAACATTGACGAAAAAATGATGCAGTACATGGTAGAATCCAAATGGAGAACAATCAACAAGGGTGTGCCTCAAGGAAGCATTCTTGGGCCCCTCCTGTTCCTTATATACATAAACGAACTTCCAATTATTGCTGGCACAGAATGTTCAATGTTTGCTGATGACACTGCTTTGTTGTTTGAATGTAATGAAGACGTTGACGAATTTAATAAACATATTAACGAGACTTGTCAATCAATAGCAAATTGGCTGTTATCACAAAATCTGTCACTCAACACTAACAAAACTCAAGTTTTACAATTTTGTCCAGTGCAAGCTACACCTATAAACATAAATGTAAACTTCAATAATAATATTATCGAACCTTCCCAAACTTGTTCACTGCTGGGAATACAACTAGATGCAAATATAAACTGGAAAGAACATGTATCCAAAATAGTAGCCAAAATCAGTAGCTTTTCTTTCGTTCTAGGTACACTGAGAAATATATTAAACATCGAATCGGTAATGGCCGCATACTATGGTTATGTATATTCAATAATAAAATACGGAATTATCTTTTGGGGAAACTCAGTAAACGCCAAAGATGTTTTTATCATCCAAAAAAGATGTATAAGAAAAATGACAAACTCTGCTAATCGGGATTCATGTAGACCTATATTTAAAAAATTGAAAATTCTTACAGTCACCGACATATATATAATAGAGTTATGCATGTTAGTGCGATCATCTCCAGAAAAGTTTCCACAAAAAAACTCTACACATAAACACGCTACAAGGTTTACAGAAAATTTATCAATACCAAGAGCAAACAAAACAATTTTCCAAAAAGGACCCTTTTACATGGCCATTAAAGTATACAACAACCTTCCACACGACATTAAACAAATACAAGATACACTCAGATTTAAGTCATCACTAAAAACATTCCTCCTGAACAGGTCTCATTACACATTAAGTGAATACCTCACATAGGTACAACTGTTTTATGTTTACGTTTATATAAAAAATTAAAACAAATTCCCTTTGTATTACACCACTTTTATATTTTTTGTGTTCAAATCTGTACAACATGTTAGGTTAACTGGAAGAAATAGGATATAGGTACCTATAAGTTATACCTTTTGTACTAAATGTTAATTTTGTACAATAAATGATTTTGATTTTGATTTTGATTTTGATTTTGGTATGCAGTGGTGAAAAGACGCATGCAGTCAAGTGCAGTCAAGTGAAACAAATATGTACAGTACAATTAGGCATATGGAATGAACGAAGTAAGATTAAGAAAATGGGTGTGGAAGTGAGCGTATTTCCAAAACCTATACCGGTTCAGTCGCGGTAGTGACAATTTACATTTTAAATATCAAAATCTGAATATTTAGAAATAAAATTATTCATTTCTAAAATAAACGTTGGAAAAATTATTTCATCTAAATTTTACAACAATTTTTGTTTTTGCAAGGTGATAAAAAAATAATCAATATGTATGAGGTGTATTTCCAATATATGGGAATAATATCAAAATTTAAATATTTAAAAATAAAATTATTAATTTCTAATATACAATAGAAAGAGTAATTTATCTAAATTTTAGAACAATTTTTGTTTTTGCAAAGTAATAAAAAATAACCAATATATAGAGGTGTATTTAAAATGTAAATTGTCATTACCGCGACTGAACCGGTGTAGGTTTTGGAAATACATGTGGAAGTGAATGGTAGAAGATGTTGATGACACCCGAGGAAGACATAACGTGATCAACATATACATAAAATTTTTTTTTTTTCAGAAGTAAATAATAATTTATAATAAGTATTTCGACTAGAATTCACAAACTCAAAACATAACTTCAAACCAAAGATATTGGAATATAAGTAGATGTGCTATCTGCAGTTTTTACTAGGTGGGACTGCGCTTCCGGGTGTTGCCGATATTGTTTACCAATTAACAAATAAACTAAATGAACGAAAAATTAATGAATAAACCAAACGAACGTTAAACTAAATAAACCAATTCTTTCCGTATTCAAACTATATTGTTAACCAATACTAATGCACATCTTCAAAAAATCAATGAAATGAACAAATTCTTTTCGTATGCAAACTACTCTAATTAGATCGTAGCGCCGACAGTTGCGCGGACACCATAGCATATCTCTTTGTATTTGAATATCTTTGCTTCAAACCATTCACAATTCCGAACAACACAGGGTTCAAGTCAGCTATTAAATATTATTTTTGGAATATCTTTCCATGCACTTATGTAGGTGATGCACTCTTGAGGCGATTTTTCGCAAAAACAGCGCTATATAAGTTGTCCAAATTTTTTAATATTTTTATTTATACATACTAAAACTTGAATACATCACCATTGCATACTTTTAACCTTTGTTGAATACGGCAGCCAGCTGGTGTCTGGAGTCCCAAAATACTTGAGTAAAACCATTGCCTCAGGGCAGAAACGGGTGGTCGGTTTGATAGATGGGAAGTCTGAGGGGAATTATTTTCCTCAGGGCCTCCTGTGTGGAGCTAATGTAAAAATAAAACAGGTCCCTTCAAAAATGATAGAGGTGTATATTTTCTACAACCTTTGTGTAAACCAAAAGGAGAAGAAGAATACTCACCAGCCCTTTTTAGTAATGATATCACTAGGCTTATCTTTCCAGAGTTTTTACCAGAGAGCAACTTGACGGACGTAAACATCCGATAATCCGAGCAAAAAATCTGATAATCCTTGAAGGATGAAAAACGATGCCGAAAAACGAGTCTAAGAAACAACCTGTTCTCATGAAGCCAATATTAACTGTAAACGGATGTTCCACTAGTTCCACGAGTTTCGCCTATATGCAAAAACTGTTAAATTTAGGGTTTAGCAGCGCTGCTGCTGTTAATTAATAATCCACAATTCGTTTACACAGCCCTCGTATAAGGTTGCTTTACTTTAGCTTAGTGCGTAGCATTCGTGAAAGAGGTTCTCAGGTATGGGGGCCAGACGACACCGTCTTTGTACTAATGGTCGAGAAAATACAAAAGAAATTTTTAACATACCTCTGCATGAGAGTTAGGTTTTTACCCGTGGCTGTTTCCAACAGCATTTATCTCAAGAATGCTGAGTGTCTTACCTTACCTAGCCTTACTTCCAGAAGGGATGTCACATTACTGCTGGTGGCTTACAAGCTTCTGAATGGTATATTATTACTAGGGCTCGGATAAATATGTATTAAAAAGTTCAAAATATGTACATATAATATGGACCAAAAAATTCAAAATATGGAAAAAATATGGAGTGTAAAATAAGAATATCTTTCATATTAAACAATGTTTATTGTGAAAATTACTATGCAGTAACAGTTACATTAAAAAATTATAAAAAGATAGCGAAACGTTCAGGAAATTCAAATAAAAAAATGAAGTTTTAATCATCTTCCACTAAATCCGTCTTATTAAATTGATTGCAGTACACAATCACATGCTTTTTTAAATTATCGAAATTAAAAGTTTGTCGATTTGGTCTAAATATAGCCTTATATTGGCTGGAAGATCTTTCCATGTCACATGATGTCAAATGGGAGCGTACTTAAAGATGCCGAGTTCCGAAATTGTGTAAGGCACGTCTGCAGTACCCTCAAAGCTTCCGCTCAGAACCTTATTAATTGGTTTTAGGGTGTCAAATCCTTTATTTTCGTCTAAAATATACTTTACTTGAAACGCAAAGGTTGCTTATCCTTGGGCATTTTGAAATTAAACTGATAGGTACCTAGACAGTAGTAGTAGGTGACTTGAGTATGTAAAAATAAAAAGACGCGCAAGCAACAGTGCAAGTAGAGGAAGAGAATCAAAAATAAAATTCTGACGAATAATACGCGAGAGAAATGAAACACGCGCGGCCGTCTGGTAGGGAGAATGCAAATACGTAAAATTATATCAATTTTTGTGAACTAACTCTTGTTTTATGATATAAAAATCGAAAATATGGATGATTGTGATATTTTTGGTAAAATATGGACTTGAAATATGGAAAATAAAAATTAGTTTTTCACAATCTATATATGATAATCTAGGTAGAGAACATATACGAGACCGAAAATTGTGTAAATTAAAAATATGTATTTACATATTAATCCGGGCCCTAATTATTACCAATACCAGACATTCTGGCTAAAATAGGATTCTATGTCCCGGATAATTTCACACGAGGCTGCCAACCAGTGGCGGCTCGTGACTTTTGGGTGTGCTAGGGTGCTAATATTAAAAAAAATGGCATCATGGATGTTGTCGTATGCGAAAAATATATATTTTTTTTTTTCAAAAATCGGTGTTTTGTATGAAGATTTTTCAGGAAATCGGTGCGGCGCACCGCCAAACTGAAACTTTCTGAAATTTTTCATACAAAAAACTGATTTTCAAAAAAAAAAAAAATTTTTTTTTCAGCTACAATAACATCAATAAAGCCATATTTTTAATATCAGCACTCTAGCACACCCAAAAGTCACGAGCCGCCACTGCTGCCAACACGGGCTTTTAATCCTTTCCAGGTTCAGAACTAACTTACCAATGGTGATGCCGCCGGGAAGAGTCACTAGGTTAATTAACTGCCTCGCAGGAAATGTAATTTTGTAGTTAACAAAATGTTTTCAATAATTTGTGCATACAAAGCGGGAAGTGGAATTCTAGAATTAACCAAATATAAGGTTTTACTTGAACAATTGAACTAAGCTAGATGATTTAACCCTTTTCGAGTTCTTGTACTTAAAGCTGGGTCCACACATGTTCTTTTGTCCGTTCCGTTCCTCCGTTCCGTATCAGCGTCGCGATCAAGAACGCTAGTTTGGACGCCCGTTCGGAACGGTACAGTGTTACGGCGGGACGATACGGGTCGAGGTACGCCACGATCCATCGGGAGTCGGTTTATTCGGCCCGTTCAAAGGCGATACAATACGGCCGATACGGGTATGCGCCAGTCTGGACGCGATCGTAGCATGCGCAGGTCGTTCTCTCTGTCGAATAGAATGAACACGTGATGCCGATGATCGCAGCGACGTTACGGAGGTATGGGCTATTTTTACTTGCGTCCAGAGTTTTTGATACGGAACGGAGGTACGGAACGTAGGAACGGAACGGACAAAAGAACATGTGTGGACCCAGCTTTAAATTTTTAGTTCGAAATAAAAAAATCAGGATTCAGGTTTATACTTTCAGTTTTAGTTTTTAGACATTTTTGTTTGAAATTTGTCTTGTGTTATTTATACTACTTACTGGATGCTTTTATATTTACTGTGAGGATTCACGGTAACAGTATCATGACGGCATAAAAAAGGCAATAAACATACTTTCCTTATCATAATATTGCTGTAGCTCTTTCAAAAGATGAGACACATGCATGTAGGTCTGTTTCCTCCAAAGGAAAAAAAAGTCATCATTTTCTTGCACCTCTCTCACACGCCGCACCGCAACGTCTCCGTAGACCCTACCAATGCTTTTAATTTAAAAGTTACCATAACGATAATTTTGAAAGTATGGAATATATTTACAAAAATAATGTTGAAGTGTGAGTGAATTCTAAAAATTCAAAAATGTCAAAAGTCAATGTGCTGATGGTTTTGCTCTTGTTGTTAAACACATAATGCTGCCGCTCTTTCTTACACACTCAATGACAACAGTCAAAAGTGAGACAAACGGTGAACATATGTCTGGACCCCCCCAAAGGAAACATACAATAATTTTTACACATCTCCCTTAAACGTATAAAGAAAATGCAATGCAATTCCCGTCACAAAAAGTAGTACTTTGAAGGAAACAATCACACATATTTTGTGTGTCTCACCATTATTTAATGTGTAAGAAAAAGCTGCAGCATTATAGCGATAAGGAACATATGTTTATTGCCTTTTTTTGCCATCACGGTACCGTCAACGTGAATCATCACGGTAAATTTTAAAGCGTCCAATTACACTATAATGCATAATTGTTTTTCTTCTAGTGCCCTCTCCTATCGTATGTTGACAATCATCACTCTTCCTGTCAACGAGTCCGGAACAACAAACCCAAACAGCTCTCAACTACACTTTTGAATTTGGTAATACGTCCACTTTTGATCCTAGAAAATGAGTGTATGAAGCTGAGAGTTTACCAGGACGGAGGTTTGTTATAATATTATATGAAGAGATATTCCGCCCGTAAATGAAATATCTAAATGACACTACATATAATAATTGACACACATATTTTCATACGAATTTATTCATAGGTTATTGTTGTTACAATAAATAATTAATATTGTACTATTTTGTAAATGAGATTCACAATAATTTAGTGAAAATAAATAAATCAGACAAGAAATGTACATTGGTGAAATAGCAATATAACATTATTTATAAACATTAAAAAGTTTTCAATAATAATTAGTAATTAGGGCCAAAAATTAGACCTTGAGTGCCACCTTCATATATATTCAGATCAAATTAGCTTCTCCTGTACTGAAAGTCATATTATTAGACATTATCTAAATATATATTCAGATCCAATTAGCTTCTCCTGTATTGAAAGTCATATTATTAGACATTATCTAAATATATATATATTCAGATCCAATTAGCTTATCCTGTATTGAAAGTCATATTATTAGACATTATCTTAATATATATTCAGATCCAATTAGCTTCTCCTGTATTGAAAGTCATATTATTAGACATTATCTAAATATATATTCAGACCCAATTAGCTTCTTTGTTACTTGAAAAGTCATATCATATTATTATAATAATTTATTGAGAATTGTAATCATTGAAATTTATTTTTATTGCCATTTGATTTAAAAAAAAATGTGCAGTAAAAATACATGTTAAAAATCGATATGAAAATATTTTTAAATTGAATAAAAGTCTATGTTGCTATTTTTTAGAGCCAAGGGAATTCTTTTCAGATATAAATAAAAAATATTGCAGCAAGATACATACTGAAGTGCTTGTTGGCTATTTGTCGTCTATTTTAGTAAATCTAAGTATGGAAGTCCATTTGGTAGAAACACACATAATATAATATTTGTTATTTGGCAAGTTTTTATCCAAATCATTAGACTATAGGTACTGTTCATTTGTTCATGCCAACTTAATGAATACTTGTATTCCAACTGAATCCTTATTTTAAAACTAATTTATAAATAAATTAGCAATCGTTCTAGGATAACAAGGCATGTTATTTAATTTAAATATTACTTATGAATTAAATGAAAAAGTGAGTGATGAATAGTAAAATGATAAATGTATATAATAATATGCTCTTAATATCATGGCTCAGTAAGTGATATAATAATATATAAACAAGTAGGCAATTGCATAAAACTACACAATGAATAGTTTTGTTTATAGTGTTAATTACTATTAATCTCTTTTTACACATAAAAACATCACTTCATAGGTACGTACTAAATATTCAAATAATAGTGATGAATCTTAATTTGGACAAATTTAAAAATAAATAGAGGAAATACTTCTGTCAAATATTACATTGTCTTCTCCACATTTATAAGGGAAACAATAAATTGATAAACAAAAAACATATCGATAGTTAACAGCTTACTTATCGTAACCAACATTTTCGGGATTTTACAGGAGAGAAAAAACTTTTTTACCAAAATTGTTATTGTCTTTTTGCAATTAAATTATTTAATAACATTTTTGGTTCTACTTTCATAAAGAGGCTCATTATGGTTATCATATTTTCTACTGCAACATAAATTAATATCATTTCCGTGAGGTGTAGGTATTTAATATATTTTGAAGGAGAGAAGTCTGAAACGTCCTGACTTCTCCTTTGGTCATTTAAAAATTTTAGACATAGATGTTTGTTTTATTTGGCAATGTATTCTGACATATTTTCTTCTTCAGTTGTGCTGCTATTGTTGTCATAAATTAAATTTTTATTTTTTTGGGAGATGGAAACCAATATTAAAAGTTCTTTTAAATATACTTCTAAATACCCGTAGAGAAACTAACTTAATTTTAAGAATATAATGATAAACGCACAGTGGTGTGCAGTTCATAAAGAAATTAAATGATAATAGAAAAATGTGATAAATTCTGAAAATGCATTGGGTGAAATGCAGATCCCGCCAATGTGGGGGATTTTAATAAAAATGCACTTTCTAGATGAGAAAAGTGTGGAAAAGTTGAATAAAAAAGAAATTAAGGCGCGCTTGGCAAAATTGAGGGAGATACAGCCGTTTAAAAAATGAATAAAATGACACTTCGTGAACTTATACTACGCCATTTTGTTACTATTATGTTGGTATCTCAGACTTGCTTTAAACGAAGGTTGATACGATTGTAGCTAACTTCGTGTGATATACACGTAATTATGAAAAACAGAATTAATAATGGTCACAAACCATGTTACACAAACCTGGCGTAGCCGCTAAACTACTTGAAAACTGGGATGTTTTTCTTGAATAAATTTATAAAGGGGCACAAACCATGTTACATAAACCATGTTACACAAACCTAGCGTAGCCGCTAAACTATTTTAAAACTGGGTTGTTTTTCTTGCGTTGACGCGAGTAGGCGTTATAAAGGGGCACAAACCATGTTACACAAACCATGTTTAGCGTAGTCTTAGGTTAGGTTACTTTAATTTGGAAGGTGATAAACAGTAAAATCGTTGAAAAAAAGTCCGCTAGAAAAATTTCATAATTACGCATCTATCACATGAAGTCGGCTACAATCGTATCAACCTTCGTTAATAGCAAGTCTGAGATACCAACATAATAGTAACAAAATGGCGTAGTATAAGTTCACGAAGTGTCATTTTATTCATTCTTTAAACGGCTGTATCTCCCTCAATTTTGCCAAGCGCGCTTTAATTTCTTTTTATTCAACTTTTCCACACTTTTCTCATCTAGAAAGTGCATTTTTATTAAAATCCCCCACATTGGCGGGATCTGCATTCCTCCCAATGCATTTTTCCATCACGTAATTTGGTAAGGAACAAAAAATTGTGACCGTCAATTCATATTAAACTAGTTTAACATGAATTGACGGTCACAATTTTTCAAATTTCAATACGTTTCAACTCTTTGATAAAATGTTTTCTTGCTTGTAAAAGTGGTAGTTTCGAAAAATGTCTTAAAGTGAAATTTTTCTGGGTAAGATAAATAGGCGGTTAACCATCCAATATGATAAGTATTTCAACAAAGTAAAATCTTCAGAAAGAGGTCTGGAAAGGTTGACATTTGAAAGTTGACCTGATATTCCTATAACACCTCTACATAACTATTACTCTTTATCCAAATCCAATTTATCATTACGGCAAAGTTGATACATACACTTCATTTACTTTGGTTCCTTTTGTGATACATCTTAATAATTTACATTTCATCCAGTTACCCCAGTTTACGTCAAAAATACATCTCACCTCCCTTATCTACAGTTTACATACATTCATTAAACACAAACCTACTTAATTACTAAAATTCAAGGTGATATATTTCATCCGTTTATTATACATTTAATACAATATTAAATGCGTTAGCGACTTCAACTGAGATTAATTAAAAAGGATGATATTAAAATGGCGATAATCATAAACCAAAAAAAAGGTAAATATGTAACAAATCAAAACTTCTTCTGTTTCTGTTTTAAAGAAATCATTGAGAGTCTTTTGAAAATTTCCGCAAACCAACTACTTCAAGAGAAATGGTACCAATATTAAATAAGTTAATTAGAAGACAATGATTTCATGTGATGATCAGTCTTATCGTGATTGAGGCTTGTGACAATGATTCAAACAAACAACGTAATTAAAAATAATAAAGACATTTTATCAAATAACGTAAGAAAGAAGTAAATATTTGGAGGAATGCTGAAATAAAAAAAAGATGGTTAAGGTTTAGCCTATAGAGAGTTGGCTAAAAAGAGACAAGAGAGTGATACTTGCACATCAACAATACATCAATTATTTATATAAACACGAAGAAGATATTATGGAAAATGTCTTTTGCACTAGATAACAGTTATTAGAAGAATTATTGCAAACATTCACTGCCTTTAGAAAGTACGTGTCGGTTCACAAATGTTTTGGGAGGGTGAATATTTAGCAGTTTGTTTATAAAAGTGATTTGCGGGTCACACTCACAGAGAGTTTAAATGGATCACTACTTGTGCTTGTTAATTTCATCGGGTCGTCGTCACTTATATTAAATGTCATTATCACTGCAATCTACAAGTGTTCAAGTCTGCATCGATACCAGTGTAGTACTCCATCAAGGTGAATAGAAGATCTATCGGTGAATTGGTTAAAAAGTGTCCTTACTTCTACATGAGGAATATTATCAGCACCACTACTTATTTCCGTTTCTATTATTATTTAAAATATTCGTTTTGAAAAATAATTTAAAATAAAATTTGTGTCGGGTAATAAATTATTGACGAGTGATCATTATTACAACGAAGCAATTTTACATTAGCCGCGATCTGAGAAACATGTATGTACAAAACCTTCCAAATAAGGAAAATCAGATTGGAAAGGTAGATATCTAGGATTTGGCCTTTAATCACGCAACTCCGCTGTCCAGGTGGCTGCGCTTCTTGACGTCTGTCCGGGGAGAGAGGTGGTGGTCCGGGGTGGACTTGAGAATGTCCGGCTGTCCATGGGACATCACCCGGTCCTGGCTGGAGGACTGGTGGGTCGACTGGTTGGTCTGCGAGGAGCCGAAGGTCAGCGTGGCGTTGCGCTCTGACAGCGTCATGGTGTGCGAATTGGAGTTGAGAGTGTTGGTGTTGTGCGTGGAGTGTGAGTTGAGCGTGTTGTGCGTGGTGTGTGAATTGAGCGTGTTGTGTGTGGTGTGGTAGTGCGTGGAGGAGTTGAGGGTGTTGTGGTGCGTGGAGTGTGGCAGCGTGGAGGGCGAGGAGTGCGGCAGAGTGGAGGGGCCGGGGCGTGAGCGCAGGGAGCGGTGTGACCCGTTGCGTGTGAGGGAGTTCATCTGAGGTGTGCCGGGCCCCACTCGGGACAGTGCATTCTTGTAGTCAGCTATCAGGTGGGTGAGCTCTGCCATCTGAAATATTTCAATTTCTCTTTCACACATTACAGATTATTTTACAAAGAATAAAAAAAATTCTTGAAAGATATGATTGAGTTAGGCCCAGGCTACACGAGCGGTTCTCCCGCCGCGGGAAACCGCAGCAGACACAATTTACTATGAACTTTGTATGGCGCAATCTACAAGAGCGGTTCTCCCGCCGTGGCTTCTCGCGGTTCATAGGCGGGAGAAATTCGACTGCCATATGCAGCAGTTCTCTCGCTGCGGATAACCGCCACGTTCATACTACACGAGCGCTTTCCCGCGATTGCATCATTTTGTGTGAGAGACCGTTGTTGATCGGTTGTGCGCGTAAAGGAACGGACGGTTTCCCGCGGCGGTAGAACTGCTCATGTAGCCTGGCAGAAAACCACCACCCGTGTAGTATTATGGTCTGCGGCAGCTCTCTCCGGCGTTTTCCCGCAGCGGTAGAACCACTTGTGTAGCCTGGGCCTTAGATACTTGGGTTTTTGTATTTAACTTTTTGTTTCCAAATTTCGAAACTAATAATAGGTTTGTGGGTGTGTTTTTGGGAAGCTGGAGTTGGGTGACATTGGGTGATTTTAGTCTCTAAGGAACTGAAATCATACAATTTTTTTTCAATATTTTGAGATTGCTGCGTTAGCTTTAATATCCCTTAATTATTGATGTCCATGAATGACTGACCTTAGGTTTATTCAGGCTAATGATCATTTTCTCGATGCCCATGGTGCCATCTTCCCCATTGATGACCATCATGAGGTCGTCTTGGACACCGCCAAATAGACCGATGCAGGCGTGTGCATAGCGAGCAATCACCCCCATGGATGCTAGCTCAAGGATGGTCACCCCGTCCTCGGACACCGCCAGCCACACCATAGATAGGTCGGGTTGTTTTATCTGTGGAAATAGAAAAAAATATTAGAGCCTAATTTATAAGAAATAATCCAATTTATTGTAGCACTGGGTTGTTGACAACAAATCTAAAAAAACGCCAAAGCTGCTTTAGTATTATAATCAACTAGGTTTTGCCCGTTGCAGAAGCAACTAACGGGTTAAAACACTATGCGATTTAACGTGTGAACGTGGATGAAGCGAGGAGCGGGTGTGTGTTAAATTAAATATATGAAGAAACCTGAGGTTACAGTGACCTTGCAACGCATGCCGGGTACCCGTTGTATATAATGTTATGTAGTGCAGCGCTTGCATTAAAATGTAACTTCCCAGGAATTGGAATGGAACCATTATAGTTAAGTTGACCCCGAGGTTACAGTGACCTTGCAACGCATGCCGAGTAACCGTTGTATATCATGTTATATATTGCAGGCACTTGCTTTAAAATGTTATTTCCCGGCAATTGGGATGGAACCATTACAGTTAAGTTGACCCCGAGGTTACAGTGACCTTGCAACGCATGCCGTGTACCCGTTGTATATTATGTTATAAATTGCAGGTGCTTGCATTAAAATTTTATTTCCCGGGAATTGGGATGGAACCATTACAGTAAAGTTGACCCCGAGGTTACAGTGACCTTGCAACGCATGCCAGGTACCCGTTGTATATAAGATTCTCCCAGCCAGATTCTCCCAACCCTTCGCTTTGCACCGCAGTGTGAGGAATAGATTCATACGTCCGTTACTCCTGGCCACACTGACCCCCAGATTCCTACCCACCCCTCATACCCTTTTCCTTCCCATATCTTCTTCTCCTTCCTTTCCCTTAAAAAACCCTCCGCACAGCATCCTCAAAGATGACATAGGCCCCTAGGGAAATTGTTTTCCTCGGTGCCTCCTGTGTGGAGCTAATGTAAAAAAAAAGTTTAGCAATGCATAATTTCATGATGCCAGAGCTCAATATTGTATATAGAAACCAATTAATGGTTCCCGGGGTGGCGATTCCAATTCCACGTTGAATGATTATCATTAATATGCAAAATACAAAAAAGCGCTATGTAAATTTCATATTTTTGAAAAAAAATGATCCCATTCAACTTCTAGTAATTTCATCACATATTTACAAAAAAAAACATACGCAATATCATCAGAAGATTCTGAGTCGTTATGTGCAGTAGCCTACTCAGATTCTGAGTAGGTACCCACACATCTGTAAAAAAAAGTAATTAAAATTTTGTAAAATTTAGTATATCCGAATGTAAATGACGCAATCTACGCTTTTTTCCGATGCGTAAAACAAAAACTTTAGCATTTCATTTGGACAGAAAATAAGATAAAAGTTCTCTCATACCTAGTACCTACCTACTAACACACATAATATATCCGTGTTCCTAGTTACCTACGTATTTTTACAAAACAAATAATTGCACCAACCAATACCCATGTAATTTAATTTCAGTTAAATGTACAGAATAAATAGTTCCAATACACGTAGGTACTGAAGCATTTTTGCAAAATTCCATCTTTGATTACTTCCTTTTATTTTATATCATAATTTTAAAGTAAATAAGTTCCTACTCATAGTGAATATTGTAATTTGAATTAATAAGCACTAACATCTCTATGCGGCCACTCTGATTGGCCATCGGAATAGAATTCCAATCTCTCTCCTGATTGGCTGAAAGCTAAAAAAGATAGGGTCCGCCAATATTTCCTTACTCATTTTTAACAAACACGATTTGATGAACAAAATTTTTTTTTTTTTAAATCGACCCTTTGATTTTATTTTTTGTAAATGTCATCTATCAAGTGTCCACCTTTCAAATTTAGCAACGCCAATACTAATTTCGTAATAAATAGTTATTCAAAACGAAAAATGTATTTAAATTTAAAAAAAAACTACGTATCTCATTTTGAAAAAAAATTATACGCTGCGCAAATCTTTGTCGCAACGGCCCGACTCCATTTTCTAAAAAAAAAAAAATAATTAGAAAACATTATTAATACTATTACAAAATTAATCAATATATTTCCAACGGTATTTTTTTTACCACCCTGCACTTACATTCGTAAAGTGGCAAGCAACGAAAATCGGCATTATTTTCAAGAACGCATTAAGTACCTACCTATCCTGTAATAAATAACATTCTATGGCGCCTTTATTTTCTTGATATTTTGACTATCTTGAGTGATTTCTTTATTTAAATGAAAGAACATTCTTCATAAGCCGGTAGGTACCTACTCGAACATTCCGGGAAAAATAATATTGGTGTAGGTAGGTACCTACGCTTATTCTCAATAAATACTTGGCGAATTTGCAATAATTCAATTGAACGGTAGGTACCTACCGCGTTATAAATTGTGTTTTTTTTAATTTTCATATGGCCAGCCATTTTTACACTCTCGAAGAATTTACGAACACGTTTTTGACATGAAAATGTGTAATATTTGGCAGCATCTCCTGACATATTTTATATGAGAATCATATGTTTTATTGTTATTAAAAGTTGCGGAATCTTTCCGGCTATCGTATTTTTAAAAAACATCTAGCCCGGAATCGGTTTTACGGCGGCAATGTCGTTTTCCGAGAAACAACGACCCAAACCGCCGAGAGTTCCGTTTTGTTAGGCTAAAACTTTGACATCTGAGATCCTGACCTATGTCAAGTCAATAGTCCTAGCATTTTCCTTTGTGAAATAAGCGGGTTTTTTCGTCATTTTTTTTTTCAAACGCCATCTGTCGGCGGGAAATACAACCGAGCCGGATCGAGTGATTCGAGTAGAGCTTCTAGTTTTCGCCGCCGATTCGTATAGGAGAATAAATCCCTGTATATATTTCATTTTGTCGAAAAAAATATACTCCCAGCTTCTTGTCTGAATTTGCTTCAACCGAAAGTGAACCTTAAGGTGGGTGAAACGTAAAGGGCAGAGTGGTCGTTTTTCGCGTCAAGGAAAAAGTGCGCGGTCGATAAACTGTGTATTAATATATATATATTCAAAACTTCTGTAATGAATAATAATATTAATAAGCATCCAAAATGCAAATAAATGACTACCTTCCAACTCCGTTGTTCCGCAGATATTCACGTGTGACAAAGTCATCAAATGGCCAATTCAGTGCCATTTTTTTTTTGACAGTTGAAAGGTTCACGTTAAATGCCGATTCTAAATCCATTTCAACTATTGAACAAATTGTGTTCAGCAGAACATCATCTTATCAGCTTATCCACTCGAGCGACAGTGCGATTTTTAACTTTTTCCTCGGATTGCTCGTGATTTTTTGGTGACCATTTTGAATATTTTCCGCCGACATTAAAAAAATCATACCTTCGAAGTTTAAATTTGCCTAAAACTGGCAGTAAAGCAATCCGAGGTATTTTAAATGGTGCCGTATTATGGCAAAAAGCGCTCCAGTGGATATTACAATGTGATAGAAAGCGGAAACTCACCAAGAAATGGCATTTAACAGGGACCTTTGAAATGTCAAAAAAAAACAAAATAGTGCTGAATGGCCATTTGATGACCGTGTTACATTTGAATTTCTGCAAAACTACTGGGCATTAATCAATGGTGAGTCATTTCAATTAATACACACGCTGTTACATAAAAGTATTTGTATCAAGATGTGTGCACCCTCTTATAAACACTTTATTTATGGTCACGGTGTGTGGCACCTCCAGTACTTGTCCATTGACATTTGGGCGTTGATTATATTACGAGCCTTGCAATATTTTGGAATGCAACAGTTGTTGATTCTGCACAGATTCAAATCAGCAGATTTGAAAAGAAAGCACACCATTCTTGGTGCAGCAGCCGAGAGCTTTAGGCGGCCCTATCGACTGCAACGGATCATTTTTTGAAGATTGCTACGATCGTGATTGTGGACCTTGGTCATAATACTCACCATCTTGGGAGCTGACCGGAAATCATCTTGGAGTGATGATTGGCATCGAGAATCATCCGCCTCTCCTGCTTCTGGAGGGTCCTTTTGGCTGTGAGCCAATTCTCGGAAGTCCTAGTCCTGCTATCTCACGATGTGAGATTCGTTCCACAACAGGAGATTTCATCATGCATCATTTCAACTTACTGGTATTAACCCCTCCGAATTATCGAGAATATTAGCTATTGGTGTCTTAAACAAAATGACATTTTACGAAAACTTTTTGTTATTACCGCTTCACAATTAAAGCTCTATAAATGAAACATTTCTGAACGTAGCCGAATAGTAAAAACTGTTTTAGAAAGGTTACAAAATAGGCTTTCAAATTATTATATTACAAATAAATATTAGCATTTGTAAATATTAAAATTTAGAACGCAAACATTAAAAATAGGTAAAAATGACTCACGTAATGTTTTTATGTGAAAACGGTACTAAAATCACCGATTATGTAAACAACAATACTTATTCTATTGTATATATGTGTAATAAACACTTTTGTCACCTCACTTTTTCATCATTTCATATAAAAATATTTAATAAAAGTTTAAAATGTGGAGCGCGGTGGAGCTGCCGGTAGCAAATTTGCGCTGGTAAATATTTTTGTGAACTACACGACTGACAGCTGATTCCTGTTATGTATTTCCATAGACAACTTGATAGAAATGTGTAGCTTGATCTACTATCGACCTTTTACTTTTTGTTTTAGGGATGTAACTAAAACAATAACGGAGTTAGAACGATTTCTATGGAAACGACGTTTCCTTTCGTATTCTGATGTATAAACACGCTTATTGTACTTGACTGCTGTCCTATTTTTAACGCTTATATCTGCTTACGTTGCGGAGGGGCATGAACTATTTAACTAAGCAAGCCCTCGCCAGACAGCCTTAGTTTTCAGGATGTTATTTTAGTTTAATATACTTTTGTACTTGTAATACCTTCTCTTCTTTCAAAATCTATAACCTATACCTTACATCTGCCATGCGAGTCAATCTTACTCAAAGTAATCTACTATGTACATTGTTACCACCTCATCCCCGGTAACAACGCATTATAATAAACACTCCCTTTTATATAACATAATGATAATATCATGTCTTATTATTAACATACAATATTTTATGTGCCTTTTATATTTTTTGCACAGTTTTTTTTATTTACACTGTGTTCTGTGGAATGTATTCCCCATGTGAAAACCGAAATTGTAGGTATATAACATATACTCAGTACACATAACATATGGTCAGTTTTAATGACAAAATTAGATTTTCAATAAAAATCCTTCCATCCCAATAATTAAA
Source organism: Limnephilus marmoratus (assembly GCA_917880885.1). Classification (NCBI taxonomy): domain Eukaryota; kingdom Metazoa; phylum Arthropoda; class Insecta; order Trichoptera; family Limnephilidae; genus Limnephilus; species Limnephilus marmoratus. Next base: position 25,592,349 of record OU862917.1, on the reverse strand, counting down.
ATAATTATTTTAAGTATTTCCAATCTGATGAGGACAACTAAAAGCAGACATAACAACAAATGCAAAATGTGAAAATCTTCTAAAGAAGTTATAATTGACTTCTCATTTAAAAGAGTTCCAATGTAAATAGAACTGTATCCTCACCCTTGCTTGGAAGAGCGTTGCACCAAAGAAGGGCCATTTCCTGGTGCAGTTCAGGTAAATCCTAACACAATCCAGAGCTGTACGGCCCCTCAAAGCCAGCCACTTGATTCTCAGTTTATCTTCAACATCCCTGAAAAGAAATTACAAATAAAAATTAATTGCTTTAATAAATAATATAATACTGAAAAACTGACTTCAGAGGAATGTCGATAATTGCCTTTAATGTAAATAAGTATGTACAAATGATTTATTTCATAAGTTCGTAAGTGGAGAAAATAGGAGCAACAAAATACTGCTTTATAGCGAAGTCCAAAATGAAACACAATGCGGGAGGAGGGAGTGGTGTGACAAACCACCAATGAATGCTAGCGAAATACTAATAAATCATGCCCTTTCTGCGCATGACTAGAAACGTACGTCTACACAACTTCTTTTGTTTGCGGTCTAGCTAGATTTACCTCAGCTGTTCGATGGACATCCCAGTCCTGTAGCGATACGGGTAGAACCTGTCCACTAGAGCCACGGCCTTGTCCGGCTGACAGTCTCCCATCTCTAGCTGCGCCATGAGGGCACCCAACTCCGTGCTCAGTTCTCGGGTCACCGGGAAGCGTCCAGCAACAACTGTAAACATATACAGGGGTTAGAATAGTTATCTAATAATCAACATTACAAGATTTTGAATAAACTGAACTATTAGGGCAGGCTCTATTGAATAGAAAATACTATGTGTGATCCATACCAATTTAAAAGAAAACAGCTGTCCTCAATTTACATAAGGTACTAAAGAGGCCAATGGAATTGATTATCTGTTAAAAAAGAATTTTGATACTTGAAAATGTTCGATCAATCTCACCCAAAGAGAAATTGATCTAACTTTGTGTATACAGACATAAAAATCAGTGGCTAACCTTGCTGATTGACTTGGTAGCACAGCAGCAGCCTTTCACGGTCTGTCTCGCTGCGGGCCGCATGCCGGAAGTAGAGACGGTTGCGGTAGCTCAGTCGGATAACTCGTGAGTTCTCAAATTTACCCGAGCCCTTCTCACGAAGCGCCGTCTCCCACTTTGATATTACGTCGCACAACTGCAAAAAAAACAAACACTATGCGTAAAAATCTCTCATCATAAATCTCAATAAATCCATATGGATATTGTAAGGGACGTGTCCGCCACTCACATAGACTGTAACATAGGGTGCCGGTAAGTTTATATCAGCCGCTGGGTCTCGTGAAATTAAAGTCCGGATTGTAGGTGAATTTCCGTCGAGAAATGGTCCGGTGGCAGAGAGAGAAGTGTAGCTGTCGGTGTTCTGTACTAGAGTGCTTGGTTACCGGGGCTGCACCGCTATTTATGCCAAAACCTCCTTAACCGAGTGGAGGCTTCGGTGCGACCCTATCCGTTTAATCAATTATGTTTCGTAGGTCATAACCTCCGCCACGATTCGCGTGGCGGGCGTTTTGACCTTTTGGGCTACCCTTTTATCTGTGTTCTCTCTGCCGACCAAAACCATCTTTCTCTAGCATGTTTATTATTTCGATAATTAAAAATACAAAAATATCCGTGGGTCCCCGGCCCAATAATTTTCAGGGGAATTCGAAATATGTCACTTATAACTAGATTTACAACATAACTTATTATCTAATTATGTAAAGTGGAGTTCAGCCTACCTTTCAATATCATTTATTAAACCAACTTATAGGCCGAACTCCTGTGAATCAACATTAAACATAACACATTATAATTACAAAAATACCAACTACCGACCAAATGGTTATCCGAGTTCTTATTGGTCGGCAGGGCACCCACCCGCGGCATGGTGCGAGTAGGCTCGTCGGCGGGGAGCGGAGGGTGAAACGGTACGTCAGTCCAGCGTAAATAGGTAGCCTCGGCGGCTGCCGCTATCACACAAACAATGCCAGCTGCAGGGGAGGGTGCCCGCAGAGCCACGGGAAAAAAGAAAACGAGGAAGTTGAGCCAACACTCCTCGTCTTCTATTTATCCGATAAAGACGTCCGCAACAGATATGTTTAAAAAAACCATTTCTCTGAATGTAACTAGCTATTCTGGGGAATGAACGAGGAAAGGAGTGTAAGGAGAATATATGACGCAAATGTGAATGGTAGAGGAAGTCGAGGACGCCCAAGAAAGACATGGCACGACCAAGTGAATCAGATACTTGAGTCGGGCCATGTCAAGAGTCAGAATAATAGAAGAGAATGTATGAGACGTTGTATGAATGTAAACGAGGCAAGGAATGTGTGCCAAGACCGGGATGTTTGGCGGTCCGTCCTCTCTGCCTACCCCTGCGGAGAAACGGCGTGATGGTTAGTTAGTTAGTTAGTTATATCTACTATTTTTAAACTTATTATCTATCTGGTAAGACAGTACAATTTATAAATTCAATTTGTAAAAAAGGAACAAGTTATGACGAAAATAGAATCAGATGGCGCACGGCACAAGCTTTGTGGTGGCACACCAAGAGTTAACACCAACTGCCTGTTTCAATTAATTAAAAAAAAAACATAGTGAAAATGCATGTTTTATTTTATTTTGTGAAGTTTAGGCACAAATATAAAAATGTTTTCAGATCAGAGTCTAAAAAACATAATTTGCCACATTATACAATAAAAGCAAATCCAAAAAGGCTCGTAAGTAGGAGATTTTGTCCCTCGAAGAAGGAGCAGCTTGTAACTTGAGCATTTTTTGTAGGACTAATTCTTTATTATTTCTAGACTTTTAAAAAATTGTCCGGTTAAGTCAAAGGCCAAGCTGTCTTCTACTCCCAGTATTTAATTGAAGCTTCTATGATATTCCTTGGTGATTAAATTTTTAAACAAAAAAACGCATGACTTTGTATTATGTTCTTCGTATTGCTTCGCTTTAATGGCTTTGATTTCACTAAGGCGAGGGTTACAAACGTCAAACTCAGTCTTGTAAAATGTAACATTTTTCCAATTCAAGAAGAAAATATGAACTTGCTTAGTACTCCAGTCAAGATGTACATCCGTGCTTGCAAAAGGTCCGGTCATTCTGAATTTTTTATATGTTGTTAGGACCTAAACCAGTATTAAAAAAAAATTTTGCAACTTCGAAAATGCTGTGCGAGCGGCGGTGGACCTAAAAAACCAGGAAATTTTCGGATTTTTTTCAGTTTTTGCTCAATATCTCAGTGAAGGAAGGGTCTGACTGGTATAGTCAGTATGGATAATTTTAAAGAAGACTAAATTTGCTACAATTTGACACCAAAGCAAGCTATATACAGTCATTGGTTTCCAAGATACAGTTCTTCGAAAATAGGCCACTTTTTCCAAAAGGTGAAATTTTTTCAAAATGTTCACTTATTTTGTAAAATATTTTCTAAAACACGCATCCGTCGTCAAATATTATATGAAATAAAGTTGTAGTAAATTCAATTAGCTTTCATTTAAGACTAAATTGATATCTGTAGATCTAACGGTTCTCTCAAGAACGCCAGATAACCAAAAATAGTCATAAAAGGGTTTTGGAGGAAATGCAAATAAACTGTTCTCACGTCTTTTTATGGTTTTATTGTGCTGTGAAGTAAATCCATGAGACCATTTATTGTGCTGTGAAGTAAATCCATGATGCGATCCATGAAAACCTATGGTGGATTGACCCAAGGAAGGGGAATCTCCGACAGTGTTCTAGCAAGGTGGACAACAGGAATGGTGTTTATGTTGAACATTTGTGAAGAACTGGAAAGTTTTTGCAGCATCTCATGTCCTACTGGAGAGCAGCATGTAGACATCAGACCTTCTCGAATCATCCAAGATAATAATGATGTGGAAAAACTAAAAAACTGGTTTGCTCTCCACTCTCCACCCTCCATTTCCCAAAACTGACAGTTTGATTTCTATCAGTAGTGGTTTACTGGCAGGTCCTGAAATTAATTGCCACACTGCCCAGAGAGTTGGAAGGGAGGGAGTGATGAAAATTGTGGGGCAAATGTACGACAAGGGAGTAATAAAACGGAAAAATAAAGTTACCACGCTGGCATTGATCACTTCAACCGTCAAACTGCCGGACAAGAACAGAAGAGTGGCTGTGGATCCGCTCACAATTTTCCAGCGAGCGTGTATTGCAAAGCAATGTGAACAGGATTTACAGGATGACTTCAAGTTTGAGTTGGCCCCGTTCCCGATGTCTCTGGTCAATGAACAAGGGATGCGCAAGGGCACAAAATCTACTCTGTAATCTGCCTTCACTCCTCTTTCCAGCCACACGCCGATAGATGCCAGCACTCACGTCATTTTGGATGGTGGCTACTTCTTGCACAAGGTCGTGTGGCAGCGAAAGATCACGGTTCGAGCACTTTTGGAGCATTATACCACCTACGTCCGAAACCACATTGGGAAGAACGTCTCCGACGGCTACCCCGAAGATGCTACAAAAAAAAACACCAAAACAGCGGAACGACTCCAGCGCTACGCAGCTCATCCCAGCTTATAACTCTTCTCTGTGACGCCTTTCAGAAGGAAAGAGTAGAAGTGGTTGTTGCCGAAGAAGATGTGAATCGAGGGATCGTCATGATCGTGGGAGAAGACGTCGACCTGCTCGTTCTTCTCTCAATGGTTTAGGCGCTGAAAGGACAAACATCTTCAGAAGAGCACGAAGGGTGAAGCTGGTTGCTGACACTACTCTACGACCTCCTACAACCACCAGGGCTCCCGGCGATTACCAGGAACGGCACTATTCACCCACGCGTTTACCGGGTGCGATACCACCTCAGCATCGTTTGGCCAAGGAAAGACCAAAATCACCACACTTCTGAGCAAGAGTGAACCACTTGCTGAGCAAGTGGAGGTATTCCTTCAGCCAGACTCCACTACACAAGCCGTGAGTGAAGCAGGCATCAAGTGCTTTGTGGCTCTATATGGGGATGAGATCGCGAGGGATACTTTGGATTTCCTGAGGTATAAGACGTTTGTCACTTCAACAAGCATAAACCTCGCCCATTTGCCACCGATGGAAGATGCCGCAGGCCACCATGCAGCAAGGTGCTACCTCTAAGTGCAGAAGTGGCGGGGAGTCAACTTGAATCCCACTGAATGGGGGTGGAAGCTGTCTTCTCAAGGACTCACCCCCATCCTCACCACGATGGATCCCGCACCTCCTGCCCTTCTGTGAAAAATTTCATGTAAATGCAAGAAAGGATGCTCTGGGAGCTGCTCGTGCAGAAAGGCTGAGCTCCACTGCTCAGTCCTCTGTCAGTCATGCGATGACAAATTGTGCATTAGCATCCCGGATGTGGAGCTGAAATGCTCGGACGATGAAGATGACCCGACTACAGACTGGGCGCCTCTCCCAGCGTCCATCACAGATATCGAGACACCTTCTTCGTGCGAGCCTAAGCCCGGGCCATCTAAGATAAAAAGAAAGACATGATTTGGCAACCAAGACACAATACCTAAATGATTTATATTAGTTTTATTTTTTGGGTACATGTAATTTATCCTTATAGTTAGTACCATGATGTTTGTACAAGCATTTTTGTATGTAGATATATAAAACAATGTTTGAAGATGACGTAATTCCCGATAGATTTATTATCTTTTCTTTTTTTCATCAAAATTTTTTTAACAAAAACAAAACAAAATTGTAACTGTTTGATAAATAAAACCATAAAAAGACGTGAGAACAGTTTATTTGCATTTACTCCCCAAAACCCACTTATGACTGTTTTTGGTTATCTGGCGTTCTTGAGAGAACCGTTAGGTCTACAGATATCAATCTAGTCTTAAATGAAAGCAAATTAAATTTACTACAACTTTATTTCATATAATATTTGACGTGGGATGCGTGTTTTAGAAAATATTTTACAAAATAAGTGAACATTTTGAAAAAATTTCACCTTTTGGAAAAAGTGGCCTATTTTCGAAGAACTGTATCTTGGAAACCAACGACTGTATATAGCTTGCTTTGGTGTCAAATTGTAGCAAATTTAGTTTTCTTTAAAATTATCCATACTGACTATACCAGTCAGACCCTTCCTTCACTGTTTTTTGGGTCCACCGCCACTCGCACAGCATTTTCGAAGTTGCAAAAATTTTTTTTTAATACTGGTTTAGGTCCTAACAACATATAAAAAATTCAGAATGACCGGACCTTTTGCAAGCACAACCCCCTTTTCATGTTTAACTTGACTGGACTATAGGGCCCATAACAGACTTCTATCGGTTAATCACTTTAATGTGACTACCGCGAGCAACTGATCTCAAATGTTATCCCCATGAGTTTTAAAATAATAATACCTTATATTGAATTTTAAACACCGTAATCAAATTTCAGAAAATAGACAAATTCTTTTAATGATATTGAAAACTAGAGGTCTAATAATGGTTACCTTTTTATCAGGTTTGATGTGATGTTCCAAGTCTTTCTCTATGGGGTCATCACTGAAGAGGGTGAAGCCAGAGACTGCCGGTTCCCGACAACACAGCTCAGAACTCAGTGTGGACAAAAACTCCTCCACAGTTGTTGATCCATCAAAACTGACAACCTGCAAAAAGGGGATCATAATATAAAGGGAGGCCGGGATCATACGAGATGTGGCACCAACAAATGAACCGAATACTTGGATTGAGTATGTCAATAGTATGAATGAATGTGAAAGAAGCAAGGAGTGTGTACTTAGATAGAGTTGTGTGGCAGTCTATTCTCTCTGCTTACACATGCTGAAAATTTTATGATATACATATACATTATAATTTGGGAGCTGGGTATGGGTACTGCCGCCCCGGGAACCATTTATTGGATAGCCCGGGATAATTTATTGGATGACATAAATTGGATATCCCTCTGTCATAGGTCAACCCTAGTGATTCGCTACGTTTGGTGACATTGCAGGAGTGCCCGGGTTCATGGGTGAGTCCAGGTCTTGGCGGCAGTTGTGCTTGCCCACCTACTGCGTAGCAGGCCGGATTGGGAGAGATTGGTTGAGGGAGACCTTTTGACCTCTCCGGTAGGACTCTCGGATCATAGCCTTGCACAGCAGTGGGAGGGATGGATTCATATGTCTGTCACTCCTGGACACACTGTTTTCCTTTCCAGAATACCTATACTGAATACAAGATTTGAATAGCCAAGTACTTCCGCACCTTCCTCTTCCCCATCTCCTTCCCCTCCCCACTACCTTCAGCCTCACAACATGCCCCAATTGGGGACGCCATAGTCTCTAGGCTGGCTACTAAGCAGCTAAGAATCAATTGAGATATTCACTTGAAAAAAATGAGGTGCCTAAATACTAAATAGTGATGGTTAACCAGAATTTGCGATAAGTACAATTGAAAAAGATTCCGAAATCTTCTGCTGTAGATGTATTCCATAGAAATGTGATAGGTTTGCGATTGAATAATCTAGATGCTCTATAAATAAAAAAAATAATAAAATACAGCTTTTAATAAATAAACAACTAGATTTATCAAGTAGCCCAGTTTCAGACACGTTACTTTTCTACTTCCTGCGCCCAAACTTACCCCCTCTCTTTTACCTACTCCCAATTAGATTTATCAAGTAGCCTAGTTTTAGACAAATTACTTGTCTACTGCCCTGCGCCAACGCTTACCCCATCTCTTTTACCTACCCCAATTAGATTCATCAAGTAGCCCAGTTTTAGACACATTACTTTTCAACTTCCCTGCGCCGCTTACCCCCTCTCTTTTACCTACTCCCAATTATATTTATCAAGTAGCCCAGTTATAGACACATTACTTTTCTACTTTTCACACCCACGCTTCAAAAAAAAAGATTTTTGTTATTTTTTGACACTTTCAGAGCCAAATCCAACAGAGCCTATATTATACAGTCCTGAGTAGAGTATGATCAAAGGAAGAAACGGAATGCAGTTACCTGGTAGGTGTTGTTGAGCATATGGACGGGGATGGCGTGGGGGAGACTGTGGTGGTAGGGATTCTTCAGCAGGATGGACAGGACCTCCATCCGCGAGGGTTTGTCTTCCCGCCCACCGTTTCTGATGGTCCTTTCCAGAGCCCTCTCGCAGTACGCCGCATACTTCCCGCATTCAGTCCTGAAAATTACACAATCAATGTATTTTTATTTATGTTGACTCCAGACAGGAGGAAAACCTCAAGGACTGTGAGATCTTTGGGGATGTTGTGTGAAAGTTCATTTTAAGGGAAGTAGAATACATATTATTATAGTGAACCCATTCCATCCCAAGTTATTTTGACTGAAACTAACCACGGAAAGTGAATTAATTTTGTGCCAACTTGTCCTGAATTTATTGAAGTAGGTTGTGAAAATACCATAACTTTGTTGTTTATGTATTTCTTTGATATAATAAATAAAAAAATTATTCATTTTTAAAAATTAAAAAAAAAGTTGCCAAAAGAGATGTGTAGGTTTAGCTGGAGTGGGCTCTTGAACTCGGGTTTTTCGCGGGAAGCGGATCTTACGCCTACTCCTTTTTTAAATCGACTACTCCCAGATCCCAGTCCAGGACTCAGACCCCAAGCCGGAACTCGGAGCCAGAACCCGAATGCTTCCTCTGGCGTCCCCGTGTTTGCGGTCCGAGCCACTTGCGAGTCCCGGGTACAAGTTCTTTTGCGAGTTCTGACTCCGAGGTCCGGCCGCAACAGCACCCAGTACGCAGTCCACACCAAAGAACTCGGACTCGGGACCTGCTCCTAGAACTCGAGTACTTTTAAAAGGAAGCACGTCTCGGAGACCTCCGGAAAAATGCAGAACTTACTCATCTCAAGTCAGCAATGCAAACTGCTATTTACGTAAAAATTTTCGGTATATACATTTCGGGGTATACATTATGACTGTCTGAAGGGAAGGCTTTGTAAGATAATAAATAAGTGGTCATAAATAATGGCAATGGGTTAAGTAGTGACAGTTCGGTTTATCTTACAAATGCTTTATAACAGTCTCGTAAACAAGACATTGAATTCCTTTTCCTTATTCAAAGACCGTTTCATCAAATAGTTGAGCTCACCAAATAATCAATCAATATTATCTATAATCTACAACAAAAAAAACTATACTTAATATGCAACAATAAGATAAATATCAACATTTTGTTAACAAATAGATTTATTTATCTAAAATTGGGTTGGGGCCAAAACATTTTTGTTTTACATCGGCCGTAGAAAAATAAAACATTGTGACTGTCGTCAGAAGTTTTAAAAACATTTTGCCACAGGAGACGCGCCTTAAATTTCATTATGTATTTATATACACTTACAGCATAGGGAGTGTGGCGAACCCATCGCTCAGGGAGTGGAAATACAAACCTGCAATAGCCATCCCAAGCCAAGGTGTGAGCTACCGTGCTCAGGCTGAATGTCCTGGGGAACAGCGTCACGAACGGTGCCTCCGAGAAACAAGGTCACATCTCGGAGTATTTAGACCTCACTCCAGCACTCAGGGCTCTGCTGGAGTGGATCTTCTATTTCCCTGGTAACTCGTGGGACAAAAAATTGGACCATTCGAAAACTAGGGGCCTTTTGGGAACCTAGGAGGGCTGAGGCCACCTCTAATAATAATAATAATAATAATTGGATAATTTATAAAGCGCCGTTTTTGTGAAAAATCACCTCAAGGGCGCTGTACAATTTATTAGGAATGCTTAGGTTCTAACTAATTTTACTATTTATAAATGGATACAGAAACATACTTACCTGGCTGGTCACTTCCGATAAACACACTTTAATTAGAAAGTTTATGGAGAAGATACGGCTTTGCACGCGGAGGACATTACAGTTAACACACTGGACATTGCATGATTTTACATTATTTGCTTCCCTAGTATTACATTTATGAATAGATTAGTTGCAAAAGTATCTAGAGTTAGTATTTATTTTAAAATACTGGAGAATTTAGGACTGTTAGAGATTAGTGGCAAAAGTATTGTTGATATTTAGGGCTCTTTAGGGCTGGAGAATGTTCATGAAATGACCTTTTTTTTTTTTTTTTTTTTTTTTTTTTTTTTTTTTTTTTTTTTTTTCTTTTTTTTCTACGTTTTTACAGGTTTTTCTTCCTGGGGCCGTAGGAGGAACCAAGAGGAGAAACCGTGGAGAGGTGAGCTGAGGCCACCTCCATGAACTCTTCCCTTGCGGGTCCTTCAAGGAACCAAGGGCAAGGGTAGCCTTCTAACACGGGGCCTTTGTGGAACCAAGGAGGAGTGAAGTGGAGAGATGATGTCCTCTTCCCATGTGGGGCCTTCGAACCATGTAGGAGTGAAGAGGAGAAATGAGGCCATCTTGGTGAACTCTTCCTCTGTGGGGCCTTTAAGAAACCAAGGAGGAGAGATAAAGTTCTCTTCCCTCCTGGGGCCCTCGGGGAACCAAGGTGGAATGGACTCTCCCTTGTGGGGCCTTTAGGGAACCAAGGGTAGGTGGACTCTCCGTCGTGGAGGCTTCGGGGAACTAAGGAGTGGAGAGGAGAGATGAAGCCCTCTTCCGTCGTGGGGCCTTCAGGGAACCAAGGAGGAGTGAAGAGGGGAAATGGGACCTGGGAAGACACATTGTCGAACCAGAAGGTACAGCTTCATTTCCAATGACAATCCTGGTGAACTTTATAAAAGGGACTGGGTTACTGTCAAAGGAATGAGGTAAAATGGGAGATAGTACAATGGGTCTATGGCCTAAGTGCTCACGGGAACTATATATATGTAAACCGTCTCCGATTATATAAAAAAAAATATATACACTTACTTAGAGTCTGAGTTTCTGGACAAGTGCAGCTTGAGATACCACAGTAATCTGTTGTTTCTGGGCACAAAGAGGCTGACGGCCAGAGCCAGCAGCTGCCAGCCCTGGACGAAGCTGTAGGTCGGCGGGTTGCTCTTGCAGTCCACGGACAGGAGAGGAGCCTATCAGGGTTGCCACAAGAACAAAGTACAGGTAATAAATAATACAGTATTAGACATTTCAAAACAACATCAGTGAACTTGACCAGCCAACGATTCAAACATTTCTTTTTGTGGAAGGCCATTAGCGAAATGATATCTTTTTATGACAGCTTTAAACATCATTTATATACAATGTCGAATTTTCTGGTAAGCTAAACACGTAGGTTCCGGTTTAAAATGGATGTGGAAGTTTATGGAAGTCCAAGAAACAGGCTTTAGTCTGCAAGCAGATCCATAGACCCCTTCTAATGTAATACTGAATTTTTACAGTGACATTTTTGTGAAATATTACTTGAAAGGCTTGCATTAGCTTGTGCAAACAAAGTGAAAGAAAATCCAGCAATACTAACAGAGTACAATAATAATGATCATGGCACTTTATGACAAATATGTCCATTTTCTGAAATGAGGAAACGGAAAATAAGTTCAATTAATATAGCTCGCGACTTTATTGCCAATACAAATATTTAATCGTTGACAAATATGTAACAAACATTTCAGAAAAAATTTTCATCAATACAGGGTGGCCACAGAAAATTAATTATAATTCCAGGTTCTCCAGAGCGGTTTTTACATTTTTCCCTGGTATTCTTTATTTGATATAGGGGCTCAACTTTCAAAATATTATTTTAGACACTGCAAAAATTTACGTAGTTTTGACTTAAATTTTAAATGTAAATTAATATAAATCACAATGGGAATACAAATAATCTATTTAGAGAATTTGTATCTATGCATTTCAGCCCGTCGGCGACGGTAATCGCCCGGAAAAATTCGATTTTCACAGAAATAAGTCGTATTTTTACGATTTTACTTTAAATAAATGAATTTGAAGGGCCGACGCAATAGAGATCGGCTGCGAAAATTTGATTTACTTGGAAACATGTCGTAATCTTTACGAAATTAATTTGAATATCTGTAATTGAAGACCCGCAGTCTGCTGCGAAATTTTGATTTTATTACAAAAATATTTCTTAAGATTTACTGTATTCTCATATTACCATATAAATATTTAAAACCATATGGGACACGATGGATTACACTATCCTCCCCACACCCTGGAATAAAACAGTATTATTATTATATTGAATTTTTTTAATAAATTTTCCTTGAATATCTGTATTTGATGACCCGGCCACGACGGTAACAGCTGCGAAATTTCGATTACACGGAAATGTATTGTATTTTTACGAATTTACTTTGAATATCTGAAGTTGAAGGCTCGGCCACAACGGTAATTGGCCGCAAATATTCAATTAAGGGCGCCCGCAGATGAGAGAGTTTAGTCACGGCAACAGTTGGAAAACTATTAAAAAAATCTTAGAAACTCAAAAAAAAAACTCTCTCGTGTGGGTACCTCCATATTCAGTAATTGATTTTATGCCCGCAACTAAAGTCTCTCATCTATGGGCGCCCTTACATGGGAATAAGTCGTCTTATTACGAATTTACTTTGAATATCTACCTGAATTTGTAGGGGCATCCGCGTAACAAATTTTTTTTTAAATTCCAATTTTGAATTTCAAATTTTAAAAAAAATCCCTAATATTCCAAAAAATATTTATAAAATCCATGATATTTCCCTTATAACTCCCCCGGTACGGTAAAATTCCTTGACAATTCCTGGTTTTTTAGATCCGTGGCCACCCTGCAATAATAACCTAAAAAAGTTATCTTAAAATGCTGCCTAAAATATAAACTCAAAATTAGTAACAATTTATTTTTATGTTGTCATCATGCTCAAATAAACCCAAACTCATTTTAGCCAATTTATTAATAACTTCCATACAGCCAATTTGTTAAAATGATTATGTGCGGGACAAAACACAATAGCTCCAAGGACAATATTGGTTACCTCAAAATAAACTGCTTCAAAAACCTTAGTTAGTACATAAAAAAAAAACACTGCAAAATTTCTTACCGAGGCGTAACAAACGAAGATATTTATTGTGATGGTTTAAAATACAGAATAAATTAATAAAAAATAATTCCGGTGTAAATATCTGATAATAGTTATTAAAGCTGTATTTTTACTGCCTTAGATTCTACAAGCTTGACAAATGGATAATTTTTATGAGATACATTTTTTAAATTATAAGAAACAAAGTAGTTAACACTGGTGCTGCATTTATTGTATTGTGAATATAGATGAAAAAGCATACATTTTAAATAAAAATAAGTACATTTTGACGAAAATAATAATAAATTATTGATTATAAATATTATGTTTCGTATTTTTAAGAAAGAAAAAAAAGTTAAGCTAAAAATAATACACTTTATGTAGGCAGGTTTATAATTTTTTCGACATACTCTGCCATTTTAAAAAAACTGTTAATTTTCTCAATATACGAGTACCTGCTAAACCAGACAAATTTAAAAAAAAGGGTCAATATTTTTTACTGCAACCCCTTAACATCCTCACTCGAAGTTAAATAAATAGACAATTATTCTATGAGGCCATCATCACCATCCGGGGAGATCAAACAAATATATTACTCAAACAAAATAAATAATACGTACTTATGGTTAAAAATATTTAAAAAAAGCTGTGTGAAAAAATGCATCTCATATACGAGTATTACTTACTTTACTTTATTTGAGTTCAGTTTGCAGTTAATTTTTAAGTTTGCGAAAAGTGATTCAATACCAACCTCTTCTATGGAAGCATAAAAAAATAATTTTAGTCCATAGATTCCTGCAGAAGATTGAATAAATATACGATTGCTTCATAACTTTTGATTTAAAAATAGGATGTAAAAATATTTATTAGAAGTGCTTTGCTAAAAAAGACACTAGTCCGAAAGCCTTTGAATCCCAAAAGCATAGCTCTAATTTCCTCATATAAACAAAAATTAACCATATCCTCACAGTAAAGCGATAATGCAGTAACCGCCACTATCTCTGAGCTTACTTTATGTGAAAAATTTTCTGCGTTCAACTACCTGGCAACAATGGTTTTACGAAGATTATTTTTCCGTTGGATCAAAATTCACAATCCATTTTCTAAAGTTTTGAACTCCTACATAATTTTTTTTTGTCAGTTATAGCAGTATCGCTTTTCTATGATGATAAATTTCAAGTGAATGGTGCTTATGGAATTCGGGCCTTTTGGTGCTGAATGAAATGTATCCAGGAATAATATTTGTCAATGGTAATGAAATATGACTGATGTGAGGATCAGTGGTGTAGCGACAAACACAGGCCCCAACCATAGCACGGCTCCCTATGATATCAGGCCCTTTTTCATGAAAAATATGAAATATTTTCATAAATATATTGAGGAGGTCAATAGCCAGGTGGGTGGGATACTCAACTAGCAGCCGGACGGGCCGACCTTTATTCAAAGTGGAAAATCTCAACTCCCTCTTCGATTTTATTTTATACAAGGAATGTTTAATGCAAAAATCTTGAAAGTTGTATTGAACCGTTGCTTAAAAAATAAAGGTGTCCACCAAAATTTAATTTATATTGATAAATACAGCAGTATGGAGAAATAGTTCGGTAGCCAAATTGAGATGGAATTCACCCGGAATACGGAGATTCCGAGATCCAATCCCGGTGGGATCGAAGTATTTTTCTTTTCTTGGTGTTTTTAGAAATAAATAAATGTTCCGGTGGTCGCTACGCCACTGCCGTAGGTAAATGATTGAGTCTAGTCGATTGGAGGATGGGAGACATGTGATGACTGTGAGATGGGTGAGATGGTGCGATGGTAAGATGGCGAGATGATATCCGAGTGGTCTGCTAGGATGATCACCTACCTGGATGGACAGAGGAGAGCTGCCGTTATTGTGGGCCCCTCCCGAGCCCCCGTTATTGGAAATGACTCCAGAGCCGCTGTTAGCCGACGATCCCGTGTCGCAAGTGAATAGCGATTGCGTTGCGCACAAAAGTAGTTGCTGCAAATGAAATGTTGGTGTTCCACACAAACCCAAGGAATGTTCTATATTTTTTTTAATCCTAAGGTGACCAGTTGTTCAATCAGTGCCAAGATTTAGATATATAAATTAAATAGATAAAAAATAAACACAAACGGTTTTAAATGAAGGAAGAAGGAAATAAGTGGAGCTGATAATACTTGTAAAGTGATGCAAGATTTATTCTCTGTGATCATATTAAATATTGTAACAATATTAATAATCATTAAATTTGCATTAGAGAAATCAATTAATTGCTAAGACTTGGATTTTAATTCCGGGATTTCCCGCTATCCGGACGGCTGCTATAATCACTAATCAAAGTGGAAAGAAATAATCTGATCCCATCTGGAGGTGATTAAGTTATTTAGTCACTTTGCTTGCAATAAGTCATATAATTGATATGTATTGGAGGAACATGATGGCGGAAGATTATGGCATTAAAATTCTGGTAGCGCAGGTAAGCAACCAACCAATTATTATTAATGTTGTTGCAATTTAAAACTTTATTTAAAATATTGTGTGTTTAATTCTATTTTTGCATAAAAAAAATCACATGAGATAAGTGGAAATGGAATGTTTCTTTATCATTTGTAAGAACATCTTTTTCAAAACTGGATCACGTATAAGTATTAAAGATATGGAAATGATAATAAATAAATTATTAGTTGTGTAGGCAGTACCTTTTTACTATCGTAATCTTTAATCACCTTAAACCTTAATCTTTCACCTAACACACCATAAAGCAGGGAAAATGGCTTTCATAATAAAGTAATAGTTTTTAACATTAATTTATTGTCCTTTTTCATTATTTTGGTGCTTGGCACCATAGTTACAGTTTTCTATGAGTTTTTAATCAAAATATAGAAATTGAATAATACGAAAACTGGGCCACTGAAAAAAATTAAAGTCAATCAAAACGAGAGTTGATTGAAAAAAGATTCAAAGTTGCTATAAATTTATAAAAAAGAAAAATAAAATTAGCGCATATAGGAACAATAAAGTACCTTGTACACTTGTTTACTTACATTACTTAGAAGACAAAAGTATTATAAGTCAAAAGCAAGTTTACATGCTCTTGTTTCGAAATGAAAAATGAAAAAAATAATATTTTTTTGAGTGACACTTCACAAGTGTTCTAAATTGATTAAGGGAAAAAAGAATTTTGCAACTAGATTAAAAATAAGAAATAAAAAATGAAAACTAAAGAAGGAAAGGAAAACTAAAGAAGGATAGGAAAACTAAAGAAGGAAGTGGAATCTAAAAGGTTTACGTTTTAATCAATTTCAAAAATTCTCACATGATAATAATAAGAGACACAATATAATAAGAAGCAGCATTCATAAATAGGATTTAAAACATACATTACATCTGGCCACCTGTATTATGTTATATTATTCAATAAATACATACATATATAATACTTTTATGAGAGAAATGGCCATTACCAACAAAATATTAGGTATGATTTTTAAATGTTTACGTGACACCTCACTGGAGATACCCCCGCCTTACAAGAGTAGGAGTCAGGAGACAAACTCAAAATGTTGCTATTAAAAAGATTTTCAATGGAAGCATTAGATGAAAATATTATCAAAAATACTAATTCATCAATATCTCGGGAAAAGAAAATATGGCAGGCCCGAATCCATTTTTTCTTCTAATCTAGCAAATGCTCTACCAATTTGTTTTTTTTTTAATCTATCTCCCATTATTGACAAATATATACAATTTAATATGAAGTTATTTTATTACACAAATGTAAAATAGTCATCAAATGGCCAATCATTACAATTTTCTTTTTTTAACATTCGAAAGGTTCCCATTGAATTCCAATTGTGGGTACATATCAGCTTATTAACAAATTTGATCAGCTGACAATATAGGACTGGTATAACGAATTGACAGTTCTACTATTCTACTGATTACAATTCGTTCAAAAACTGAAACTTACCTAGTAACGGCGTTTAAGCATCAGTCACACACAGCGTTAAAAGCGCTAGCACTTCTCTGTTTAATCGCGAGTACTTACGTGTTGTACCGTCACACTATGCTATCAAATTTTTTTACCCTTTGAGCTTCGAGCACATTATCTGCTTAGATGTGACAGGTCTGTATGGGATTGAATGGCAGGTGTTATTGTGCTTGGGATGATCTTTTATAGCTAGGTGAAAATTAACGGAGACCTTTCAAATGTAAAAAAAAAAAACACAAATGGCGCTGAAGTGCCATTTGATTACAATTTTACATTTGAATATCTATGAAAAAACCCCAACCTACGAGAAGTTTTTCAAAACATTCTTTCTCAAATAAACAAAGCAGAAAGTGAAATGGTGTTATTCAGCGGTAGACAGGGACAGTAAAGATGATTATTACGTACTCATTGTCCGAGGCCATTATTTAAAAGGAAGGAGATCTACATGACCTAAATTAATACAGCATTTGATTAGTTATAAAAACATCCCGTTACCATATCTTACCTCAAGAAAAAAATTAATTAGCAAAAGAATAATTATTCAAAATATGTAAAGATAAATTATTTATGTAATATTTACATGAATATTATATGCATCTACCAAGAATCTGGCAATTTCATTATCGAATTTAAAATAAGATATAATTTTTAATAATAAATGAGTTAATTTAAAAAAGTTATGGAATGAACATTAATATGAGAAGTATAGAAAGAAAAGCACCATTAAAAATAATATTATTAAAAAAAGTAAGGTTCCCAAGTTTTTGAAAGTTTATTAACCCCTAGGGTCCGGCTAACTACAATAACTGTTCAGTGAAATCATGACTACTGGAATGTGCAGTGAGTTCTAGGTTTTAGAAGTTTTTAAGCATTTCATTACTTACTATATGGGTATATGTACACATATCCAAAGCAAAAAAGTTGATATTGTAAAAGCCTGTTAATTATATATTTCAGAGATAATTCAGTATTTATTATATTTGGCTTAGAGATATTTAGAAAATATCACCCGTCGTCTAGGGGTTAAAATAGTAATGATATTTATTAAAATAATACAAGTTTAAATTGACTGAAGTACACAGAATTAACTGTTAAATTGATTTAAAAGGTAAAATGCATTTGCAAATGTAGCATGTGCAGATGTTTTAATAAAGAACTGTTTGATGGAAGAAAAAAAGTACATTTAAATAAACTAACACAAACTTGTTAACCTTAAATAAAATTAAACAAAGAATTTACCTTAGAAACCGTAGAACCAATTGACAGGAACATTTTAAAACATAAATGAAAAGCAGGTAGAGAGGGATGACAAACCTTTTTCACAATATTTATAAACACAATATTGCAAATTAATTATTAGGTTCACCATCCGCAGTCTATTGATTAAAAGAGTACACAGTGATTTATTTCTTGTGATCAGTCAAAAATAATAATATATAATACATTACATAATGGGAATCAATAATAATGTATATACACCAACATTCCATTTGAGATACAGCTTTGTGCATTATGAATATATTATGTTGTATATAAATTACTAAAATATACAGAGGAAAAAATGAGTTTGTCCTGATTGATGATTTTGATAGTAACCCATTGACCACCTACACGTCATTTATATATTTTAAGGAATAAATTCAACTTTTTTAAAATCATGTAAGAGATCAGTGGCGTAGCAATAAAATTTTATACCCCGGGCAAATTTGTTGACCTACCAACAGACCCTGCCGCATTGTTAACAGGTCCTCACCCCACTTGCCGCTTTCATCAATTCACACTGAGCGAATGCTTAAAATTTACACTTGGCGGAAGACTTAGCGAAGAATTACTCAATTCTCTTTCACTCTCATTTTTCGACTAAGCATTCACATAGGTTCAATAATAGATAATATATTTTAAAAGTGTCAAAAGTAAAATCTAAAAAATAAAATTCATCCACAGAAAATAAATGCTATTGTAGTTTGTTGAATAAATTTATACATTACATCCCAAAATACTTAAAAAATTTAGATCACATTATATAAAAAATCCCTTTGGCCGTTCCACACTTGGCAGAGTTAAATTCAAACAGATCACAAAACAACTTTAAGTGTCTCCCTGAGTTAAATCATGATTGGTTGTGTTGGTGGCAGTGAGATTGTGCGTTTGAGTGAATTATTAACTGAACAGGGGTTCAGAAGTTGAGCGGGATCTCTACTTTCACAATACATAAATGCATTTATTTACTTACATGTTATTGTTATTACATATTAAAAAGGTTTCCGGTTTAATCTGATATCCGCGCCAAAAGCTGATGTTGTAGTTAAATACCACCAAGCAAATAAATAATTTAACCAGAGTAAGAACGGATTGAGCACGCTTTTGAATAATTAAATCATAGCCGTCACGGGGCGCCCGGCAGATGTGAAAAATGGAAAATGATTTTTATTGAAGGCTGTAAAAATTAAAGTAAACAGATGTTTAGACATTTTTTAATAATAAAATAGTTATTTTATTATTATTAAAATGAATAGAAGCAAATATATTTGGCGGCCGGGCAAAAGAGTCGGTTTTACCCCCCTAGGCGCCAAAAGCCAAGGTGTGAGCTACCGTGCTCAGGCTGAATGTCCTGGGGAACAGCGTCACGAACGGTGCCTCCGAGAAACAAGGTCGCATCTCGGAGTATTTAGAACTCACTCCAGCAACTGCTGGAGT
The DNA here is from genome assembly GCA_917880885.1 of Limnephilus marmoratus. Classification (NCBI taxonomy): domain Eukaryota; kingdom Metazoa; phylum Arthropoda; class Insecta; order Trichoptera; family Limnephilidae; genus Limnephilus; species Limnephilus marmoratus. The sequence goes on along the minus strand of OU862917.1, from coordinate 25,572,721 downwards.
GGACCTTCTATTTCCCTGGGACAAAAAAATTGGACCATTCGAAAACTAGGGGCCTTTTGGGAACCTAGGAGTGCTGAGGCCACCTCTGTGGATTTCCTTCCTGGGGCCGTTGGAGGAACCAAGAGGAGAAACCGTGGAGAGGTGAGTTGAGGCCAGCTCCATGAACTCTTCCCTTGTGGGGCCTTCAAGGAACCAAGGGGAAGGGCACCCTTCCAGTGCGGGGCCTTTGTGGAATCAAGGAGGAGTGAAGTGGAGAGATGATGTCCTCTTCTCATGTGGGGAGTGAAGAGGAGAAATGAAGCCATCTTGGTGAACTCTTCCTCTGTGGGGCCTTTAAGGAACCAAGGAGGAGAGATGAAGTTTTCTTCCCTCCTGGGGCCCTCAGGGAACCAAAGTGGAGTGGACTCTTCCCTTGTGGGGCCTTTAGGGAACCAAGGAGAGGTGGACTCTCCGTCATGGAGCCTTCGGGGAACTAAGGAGTGGAGAGGAGAGATGAAGCCCTCTTTTGTCGTAGGGCCTTCAGGGAACCAAGGAGGAGTGAAGAGGGGAAATGAGACATGGGAAGACACATTGTCGAACCAGAAAATATAGCTTCATTTCCAATGACAATCCTGGTGAACTTTATAAAAGGGGCTGCGTTACTGTCAAAGGAATGAGGTAAAATGGGAGATAGTGCAATGGATCTATGGCCTAAGTGCTCACGGGAACTATATGCATGTAAACCGTCTCCGATTACTTAAAAAAAAAAAAAAAAAAAACTAACCATCACACTGTTTCCCCGCAGGGGTAGGAAAAGAGGACGGACTGCCAAACAACTCGATCTTGGCACACACTCCTTGCCTTGTTCACATTCATACATCAAGATTTAACAATACGTACCGATAATAACCAATTAATTGGAAATTCAGTCGTGAATCGCTATTTATTGTTAAAGAACACCAAATGGCAGACAGCATTTATTTTTAGGTCAAGAATAAATCACTGTTTCAGTGTTTGATGATTTACAAACATTACTCGACACGTCGATCATTGAATTGTTTCCAATTCCAGACAAAACTGAATTCCAGGCAAAATTCGTTCACTCTTATAACTCCTACTATGATGACTCCCCAACTCCGTCAGTTCCACCGGGTCCGGTGAGTCCAGCTGAATCAACTCTCAGCATTGAATCAGCTGGAGTCAAACTGATTTTGATTAATGTGCGGAGCGACACAATTAGTTTGATGCCACTGGATTCGGTGGAATAGCCGGAACCAAAGAAGCGAGTTCAGTGAATCGAGTCCACGTAGCTGATTCCGGTTCGGGAATTGATTCCATAAAATGAGTGAATCGACACACTTCTAACTCACAACATTTCCTAAATGGAGGTGCTGTAGTTCTAGGCAATCTATACAATTCTTGTGTTAACTCCTGTACGATTTCTTGCACCGTGGGCCCTCAGAGGCTGATCAAGTAGCTACGCCACTGCAATAGATACTTTTTGACTTGACAGGAATAAGGCAGCCAATGGGTTATACTAATCTGATAACTACTGTTAATATTTATCTAAAAAAATGTCCATAATAACTGCAGACACTCTAAATTACTACCGTAACTAGAAAAGGACACATCAATAATTCAGCAATCGTCCTTGACTGGGTACTCTGTAACTAATAATACAGGGGGAAAACCTATCTGGCTACACATAAAGCTAAATTATCACATGTGGGGTCAGATTTCGTACCTACCTAAAATGTATCCGTGAGACCAAAAAATAAGTGAATAGTTTAGATAAAAAATTTATTATAAGAAGTTCTGACATTTCTAATCTACACAAATATTCTTGCTAACAAACTGTGTATGAAAATAAAAATAGATAAGGATCGTTCAGTTACACTGTTTGCAAAGCACGGATTATAGGAAAACATGCAATAAGCATCGGATATATTGATATAATAAATTTTAACAGGTGACATTGATGGATTGCTAATACGAAGAGAGAGCGTGAATCACTAAACAAATTAAAGCTGTCTAGTAAGACGTCACGATAAAAAAAAAATTACCGTTATTAATAAATAATTAAAGTCAAGGAAATGGAGGTTAGTTATCAGTGATTTAACTTGAAAAGCAGCTTAACAACAGTAGCACATTTCTACACGCGCCTTATACCTATTTTTGAAAAAATGGAATTTTTTAATAATTACATATAGCGAAAATTCTATTTTGGACCGAAATGTTTCTGTAGACGGCCAATTGAGGTTGCCAATAGCATGGTGGGAAGGGCTTTTGGCTCTATACTAACAGCCGATACTTAACAACTCTGTGTTCAACATGAGTTATACTTAGTGAAAAGGTCTGTATTTTAAATTATATAAATCCATATTTAAGTATAAAAAAATTCTTCACACAAAATAACTCATTAATAACACTTTTAAGAAAAACAATATGCATTGTATTGTAGGGAAATTCATTTAAATATGTATAAATGAAAATACAACAAGTGACAACAAAATCATTGATAATAAAACAAGATACCGGTCATGCTAGATGGATTATCAAAATTTGATCAACCGCTGAAATGTGCCAAGAATCGGCAGTTAACGAGAGCCATTGAAATGATACAAAATCAAAATGGTGTCGATCACTGATCAAGTATGACAGGGGTTCCAACAAATGCGGCTAATTTGATTTTTGTCATTTTATGTAGATATGTATTTATCTTGAGAATAAAATAATATTATTAACTTCGTAAAATATACAACCGAAGCAAATGTAAAGCAGTGCAACAGTGTAAAGCAGTTCCCTGCTCATAAAGGGGAAAAATGTTCGCAGTGTCTTTATCGAACCAATTTCGACAATGGTGACACTTTTTCGAGGCTAGAAAAGGCTTGGTTAGAAAAAGATTCCAGAAGCTATTTCACTCCAAAAATGAACCGGTGATTATTGTATTCATACAAATAAAAACAAAAACATATCTATAGGAAGATAATAAGACAGCGCTCTTGAGGCGATTTTTCGCAAAAACAGCGCTATATAAGTTGTCCAAATTTATTATTATTATAATGGTGTAAATGAAATATTTCGGCATTTTAATGTATATTCATTTTTGAATGTTTCGGCATTTTATCTACATAAAGAGGTGAAGTTAGAGGTATTATTTTTTGTAACCTCTCCCCTTTTCTCGTAAACAAAACGTAATGTAACAGAAAGAGAGGTAACAGCAGAGCTCTCAGAGGCAAGACCATGTACAGAGTGCCGACAAACCTCTGGCACCTCTGGGAAAGGACCCTGTTTGTCTCGTTTCACCACGATCGTTTTGCTGAACAAAAGAATGCATTGCTAGCTTGAAATTGGCTCAAATTCTAAGGCAATTGCCAATTGCCACCAATGAGAAGGATTATGAGGGAAACAACAACATAATACAGATAAACAAATAATAACAATGAACACGAATATATACAAGAGCAGTTGTAGAAATCATAACGGCTAAGCTATTTGCAAGCTTGTATGCAGGGCCTCAAAATATTATATAAAGTTATGTAAGCACATAAATATTATTACGAGGTTAGTTTAGTGAAGTGAATGAAATATCATATAAATTGTAATGTTAAACGTTTCCTGTGTTTTCTTAGGAAGGTCTTGCAACACATTTAGTGAAAACATTTAAAATTTATTTCTCAGTATTTACATGTGAATGTCTTTTGAGATTACCAGCATAAATGGTTAATAAATTGATAACACACGCTTGTTCAAACCACAATTCATGTTAATATTACATCATTAAATAGGTAAGTTAATGCGATTCAGTCCCAAGTCCCAAGAAATTATGATAAGATCTTCAACATTACATAGATGTGCGAAAATGATTGCTTTCCAAGAAATGGCGTTCAATTGTGGTAAGATATTCGGAAGGAACAGACATTCACTTTTCCATCCATAATGTAATATAAAAAAATAGAGTTTTTTAAAATCAAGTTTGTGCCAATGTGTTGATGATTGTAATAATAGCACTTTAACCTTTGCGTTCATTTAAGGACCTGAAGGAATTGTAATTATTTGTTTGATCGATTCTTTCAATAAACTCGACTACAAGAAATAAAATGATTAATGATGTTATCTGATAATGCGGTGTTCTTGATACGGTTTTTAACAAAAACGGGGCTATACAAATTATTCAAATATGAATCATTAACAAATGCAATGTTTGTTTATTTATTGTGAAAATCTTTATTTGAATTTAAAAAAAAATTACCAAGTTACATCCCCAATCCTTTTCTACATTGTATTTTGTACACTGCAACTGAAACTTAAAATAATCAAGAATCCAAAAATTTTATGTCAATAAAAAAAACAAAGCCATGCACAAACACCCTGGATACCTTACAAATTCAGTAGGAAAATGGCAGACTTTATCAATAAAATCTATCAGATGATTTGTAAAATATCCATTGTATATTATTTATCCATGGAAACAGTGGCGTGCTTGTCATTTAACCGTGGGAAAGTTGTTGTACGCGAGTAAGAACATTGAACGTGATACCATACTTATCATGAAAAACTATAAAATAAAATTGCACTTTCTGCACTTTCGACGGTAAGCTAACAATGCATGCCAATGTCCCACGCAGCTCAGCATATCCTTAAAACTTGACAAGAGGTTAAGAGGACCATCGGGAGGTCTCTGGGAGTCTCTGAAAGTCTTGAAGAGGATCATTGTTAGATCTTTAGGAGTACTCCGAGAGGCTTCGAGAGGATCTTCATCTCTTACAGATTCCCATAAGAACTCTGGAAGAGAACTTCTAAGAAATCTTTGACTCGGTATAAGTGTCCGCTGAGCCGTGGGCGAGATACAAGCAAAAACAAAAACAAGTTATTGGCGCATTCAAGCACTTACATTCTTAAGCTTGAGATGCATGCGAGGGGTGCTCGGGGAAGCCCTGCCCTGGTCCTTGGTTACCTGCACTCCGTGCTTGGTGTGCAGGTGGCGGCTAGTCTGCTTCACGAGGCACGACACCAGCTCGTCCTGTAGCTCTGCCACCTCCAGGCACTGCTGCAGGGCATTCTGCGCCAGCACCACGTGGTAGTCGATGCCCGCGTGCTCCACGGCAACCGACATGAACAGCTGGCAACACTGACCACAACACACACATTTTAAACTTATTAAAGCTTTATGTTTCAGTTGATGTAAAATTTTTTTTTAATTATGTGACACCTCACGAGAGCAACCATATCCCCACTGGTTGGGCAGCATTCTGAGGTGTGGTAAGGTAGGGGCTGTATGAAGGTATTATATTAAGGAGGAAAGTAGATATTGGTAGCTCATTCCACATACACATAGATTTACACAAATACAATAAGAAACGATCCATATAATGACCGAAACATTTCCACAAAGCCAATTTACTATTAAAAGTGAACGGGTGTTCCACTTGTGTCTGTCGAGTTTTGCACCCGTGCACCAGTACATAAGGGATCAATGCTGCTGGCTTCTTAAAGCAGGCTCCGATGAAATACCCGTATAGCAAACTCAGCATTCCTACATTGCATCTGTGCATTAGAGATGGCAATTGGTCTTGGCTCCAATCAACGGATTGTCAATCAGACAAACCGCCCTTCTTGGCACAGAATCAAGTAGATTTATCAGGTATTTTAGGGCTCTAGTTATATTAGGCTCGGTCACAACCTAATCCATCACTTTTCAAAAATGTGTTGAGTTGCCACTGTCCTGAGTTGTCGTGGTACCATTACACGCAGAAAAAAAAATTGAAACTAAACTAACTAACTAACTAACTAACCATCACGCCGTTTCCCCGCAGGGGTAGGCAGAGAGGACGGACCGCCAAACATCCCGGTCTTGGCACACATTCCTTGCCTCGTTTACATTCATACAACGTCTCATACATTCTCTTCTATTATTCTGACTCTTGACATGGCCCGACTCAAGTATCTGGTTCACTTAGTCGTGCCATGTCTTTCTTGGGCGTCCTCGACTTCTTCTACCATTCACATTTGCGTCATATATTCTCCTTACACTCCTTTCCTCGTTCATTCGCTCTACATGCCCAAACCATCAGAGCATTCCTTTCTTGATCTTACTCATTACGCTTACATCAGCCTTGCATTCTTTGCGGATTTCCACATTTCTCACACGATCAAACATGGTTTTACCACACATACGCCTCAGGGATCTCATTTCTACATCTCATTTCAGTCTACTTTCATCCTTCCTCTGCCAGTTCCATGCCTCACTGCCATACATCAGGGTAGGTACCAGTACTCCATTATGGACGGCTAGTTTCGCGTCTTTGGACAGTTTTTTGTTGGTGCCAACGGCGTTCAGTCCTCCATTAATAGAGTTACCAGCATTCAACAATTGAAACTATGCTAATAATTTTACAAATATGGAACAAATTATCAATACTGTTTTAGTCAAATAATTTTAAAGTGATTTTTGCATGCATGTAGGGGCGAATTTTGAAAATTATCCGGATAAAACAGAATCGTGACAAAATAAAAACGCATGAAATAATAGGTTAGGTTGTACAGGTTAGTTTTTGTCTTCAATGTTCTGCTTTGCGACTGTTCGGTGTTGTCATGGAACTGTAAAAAATGTATATTTTGCAAACATATGTTTAAGAATTTTGTATTAAAAAGGTAGCAAGCGAAATATTGTATTACCTTGAATAGTTTGATGGCTTCGGCTTGCAGAGCCTCTGAGTTCAAGGAAGTTAGCGGTGATGCAATGTTATCTTTTGAATGCAGCAGTTGGGGGTGACGCCATAGGACACAATCTGTAAAAATTCAAAAAATTCCACTGATGCATCACATGGCAGTTTACTATCGTTTTATAGGACATATTATATCTATGATCAACTAACTTCACAATTGCCTTAAGAGGAATATAAACGCTAGAAATATTTCAAATCTCATGCCTGCAAAATTTTAATATCGAGCGTCTTTTTGCACGAGGCTAGTAAGCGAAAAAGTGGTTTTTATTTATTTTGTGCATAATTTTATAAAAACGAAAAAAAATTTAAAACATGGAAAACCTCAAAAATAGTCTTAGTCATAAAGGGCTATTTTTTAAAAATTGTTTCTTGCATTACTTCATAGTTAAGTCATGAAAAAAACATTTTTTTTGGTGGTTTATGCTTATATTTTTTGTTAGGTAAATAATAATTTTATTGTAATTTCAATACATAGAAAAGCTAGTAAAAGCTTCGATTTATCCGTAGCATATTTTTTGATGTTCATACTGTAAGCCGATTCGTCGTAAAGATTAATCAAAATAGTATCTAAATAGGATTTCACGTATATATTCATCTTAAACATTTCAGCTAAACAACAGCATAAAGTCCTGCATGAAGGTTTAGGTATGAAAAAGCTGTCTGAGTAATGGATGCCGTGTTTGCTGACCATTGACTAAAAAAATAATTGAATGGACATTAAATTACAAAGAAGTGTTTGACGTTGTTCAATCGCAATAGGCCACTTGCATCACATTTTTAAATTTTTTTTCCGGTTTAGGCAAATATACTAAGACATTCTGTATTTTTTTATTTTTTTTTATTGTATTTTTGAAACCCTGGCGATTTTTTGAAAAATCCGAAATATCAGACCATTTTTTATAAACCGGAAAGACGGGACATAATCTTATAGGTGCGAAAAAACGATAATTACATAGCCAAAAATCATTTTTAAAAAAATAACGTTTTCCACAAGAAAGGGCACAGGAGAATAACGAGGTATACCAAAAATATTACATCTCATAAATATTTTTTTCCTTGATCCATCTTATTGATCATAAATCGTTATAATGTTCAACGTCTGTATTACTAAATCCAATGTAATATACTTGTACTTGTAAATTATGATAATAATAAGAATATTATAAAATTTGATTTTGTTAAAATCAGCACCACTACCATTATACCTCTAAAACACGTACGGAGAGCATAAAATGTAAGGGGTTCTTTTCATAACATCTGTCAAAAAGCCAAACCAAATAATAAGTTCGCAGAGAACAAACAATAAATCTAGTGAACATTAAATGTCAAATTCAAAAATTCGCCTGAAAGCAAAGTGTTGCCATATAAAAAAAATAAATCAGTGAACATTTTCGGAGACGGGACATTTTCATGTAGTGACGTCACGGGCCCAAATAATGGATTTATTTATTAAAAAATAAAAAACTGTACATTTCTAAAAATTTTCACTAACTTGTAATCTTGGTAAAAAAATCTATCCACACGAATTTTTCCAAGTCGTTATGAAATCCATGCAAGTGGCCTATTGGTAACAAAATATTGACTGTGGTTTTTTAAAACCCTTCAAGCCACCAAATGAAAACTTTTCAGGAGACGATAGAATCAATAAAACTAATTAAAAATCTCTAATATTTTTGAATGTAGCTATAACTTTGTGGTTAGCTTTTATAGGAAATGAAACAATACAACTTTGTATAAACCACTTAAACGTTTATTCCGAAACCGGTCGGATTTACGCATTATATAAGTGGTTTATACAAAGTTGTATTGTTTCATTTCCAAAAATCTCTAAATTTACATGAAAGCGATTATCTGTTTTTCAAAATGTTGATGTAAAATATTGCAATTTTATTTATAATTATGAAATATTTGAGGGTTGAGTAATTTCATCTAAAATGATATTTCATTATTTATTTTATTTCACATTTCATTATTTACGAAACAACCTAAAAAAAATTCCGCTTAAATTTTGTTTTTATCACATTGTACTTCGAAAACTATATTATATTCTACATGAAAGCACTTTCTTTTTAATATTAGCTCCATTTTAAAATGTCATCTTTGGGGATGCTGTGTGGAGGGTCTTTTTAGAAAAGGAAGGAGAGGAAGTTCTGACGGAAGTATGAATCCAACTCTCAAGGCGATGTTCCGAGAGAGTCTCGCTGGAGAGATCAAAAGGTCTCTCTCAACTAGTTGGTGGTCAAACACATCTACCGCCAAGACTCGGAAAACTCTCACCCTGTGAACCCGGGTACCTCTGTTAAACCACCAAACGTAGCGAACCACTTGGGGTGACCTGTGGCAGAGGTGTTGGTTATCCAATAAATGTTTCCCCGGATGGCGGTACCCACACCCGCCTCCCAAAATATAACAACTGAAAAGTAACATTCTTAAAAAATGTGGCATGAAGGGTTTTACCAAAACACAGTCGATATGTTAGTTTACAAAACATAATATGTTACATTTAATTGTGCAGTTATTATGCAAACATAGTAACACTAATATTTTTTTTATTTCCTCTTCTATAGAAGTGAAAGCTTGTGGTAGAAGAGGAATGAGCTTCATGATTAATATAACTTGATTGTAATTAGGTAGGTTTTTAAGTAATTATGAAAAAAATAATTTTGTGTTTAATTAAAGTAAGCGTCCACAGATCCGCATCGTATGCATTGGACGGATCGCATCTAATGGATTTATTAGGCGTAATGCGTCTACCGTGTTCGGATTGCCGACACTTCGGTCTTTTACAATCAGATTTTCAATCAATGCATTCGGATTTTCACAGTGAGTGGATAAGTCATCGCTAGCATCGGAATAGTTGCCACTCTGAGAATTTGCGTCGGCATTGCCAATAGTTCGATGCAAAGAATTCTGTGATTTGTCCGATGCGTACTATGTGCACCGGTGGATGCATACTTTTAAGTTTTTTTATTGGATATTTCAATTATTAGGTAGGGAAGTAATTGGTTTAGGATCAAGTTAATGCAGTTAAGTTTTTTTCTTTACATTGAATTGGTCTTTAATTGCTTTTGCTAGGCATTTATCATTTTTAATTGTTTCGGTAGGCTGTTGAAGTACTTTTCCCCTAGATACATATATTGATATTGTGCAAATGAGGCATTACATTTATGTGATGTAATTACACAATTTTGAAGTTTTTTTATTTCCTTTGGTTTAAATTGTTTTACAGTCTTGAGAAGCAGCGCATGTCGAGAGACTTATGTGTTTATTTTGTTGTATACTTTAAGTTAGCTAATCTATTTATATAAAGAAGAGTGTCTGTGGCAGGCGGCCATATGGCGGACGGCGTGGATTCGGTTTTTACACAAATGTACAGTTTTAAGCCGAGATTGATGAAAATTTTGCAGATTTAACCTTCAAAACAAGAGGCTGGTCACTGTATACATCTGATTTCGAAAAACTCTGCCTAAATCCCGGGCAAAAATGGGAATTTCAGCAAGTACATAAATAAATAAATAACTATCAAGTTAAAAAAAATTATTTTCTTTTGGAAATTTATTTCTAACTTGCTAAAGTCCCTGAAGTTGTCCGGGACGTTTTTAAGTTTATGTAGAGTTTTTAAAAGTCAGTATTAGAAGAAGAAGTGAATTTTCCTCTTATTTTGAAAGTCAAGTGTGCAAAATTTCATCTTGAAGTATCAAAATTCGCTTTAAGGGTTGGGAAAAGAGGGAAAGGGGTGGTTTTTCAAAATAACATGTAGAGAGTGACCTTCCTCTTGTTTTGAAGATCAAGTTTCCAAATTTTTATCAACCTTGGAGTAAAACTGTAGATTTGTATGCAAATAAAACCCACGCCGCCCACAAGCCGGAGACAGATTTTTTTTCTTCAAACTTTGCAAATACACTTTCATTATTGATTTAATGAAAATAAAAAATAAAAAAATAAATATAAAACTTATAGAAATAAAAAATAAATATAAAACTTATAGAAATAAAAAATAAATATAAACACCACCATACCATATAGATATAATTTATTTAACAAAGTTATTTATTTTCATTAAAACAGACTTTATTCTTTATGTAAATAGAAGATAGATAGATTAGATGTAAAAAGTAAAAATGAATAGGAATTTGAAAACCTGAGTCACTAGCAATATTGGTTGAAATAAAATCAGATTTTTACAGATTCACCATGATAACATTGATAGAAAATATTTGAATTTATCATAACTACACATTCAACTTGTCCACCTGATTTAAAAAATTTGAGTGTCATAAATCAGTTATAATTAAAAATAAATTTAAAAAAATCCCTTTCTTCCAATTTACAGGTCACCAAATTAATTTAGCAGCACAACCAAACTCTTCACATTTATAAATAAAACAAAGAAAAACAGACTAAAGGAGTGTTTATTGCCCAGAACAATTATACATATGTAGTACATTTTACATATTGGTTACACATTATTTAGGTAGGTTTAGACAAACATAAATACAGTCGATTTCGCTCAATTGGTACACAATTGGTGCACATCGGGACAGCCGGTTATTTGGGACATTTTTGATTTCACCTAAAATATTCCAACTTCGGACTCGATTTAACGAAAGCTCAAACAACAAAAAAAGTTATATTGTAAAATCGACTCCAAATTTGATGTAGATTCACTAGTTTCCCGCGTGTACTACGGCATTCCAGACACAGAATTTTAATTATATTATTTAAAAAATAAATCTTGTTTCTCTTTTAGGGTTTTTAACTTTAATTCATTTTTTACAAAAAAATAGAAAAGAGGGCAGTGAGTCAAATGACCGAAGTGTATATAAAATTACATATTACATTTATAAAATTTTGTCTTCAGAAAATCTTTAGTTATTCATTTCTGCATTCACATGTTTCTGCCATGCCCTGTACATCTCTTCATAGGTTTGCTTTTGGTCCTCACAGTTTGCAATGGTTTTCTCAGGAGCCAAGTTGAAAATTTCTTGAAGTTTAAAGCAATTACTTTCTGCATGAAAAACAGTGTATTCTCTAGCGTCTTTAACAAGCTGTTGGTATATACGTTCAAGGTCATCCACTTCCAGAGGATACATGGTTTTGAATAAAGTTAGAGAATCAGTAAACTTGAATTGCTGCAACACATTGCATTGCCCAGAAACTCTCAACACTTCATTTAATAGAATGAAGTGAAATTTATTTCCATTATGCGCCACCAAACACACTGGTTGTATAAGGCCTTCCAAGAATTTTCTTACTTGGTTCACATCTGATTCGGAGATCGGCTCTGTGCCGAAAATCAGTAAATCTGTTTCCCGCACACAACTCAAGTCATTACCTTGAATGATTTCTTCTGGCGTTCTAGCCAACATGCACACTTTTCGTACCTCTAGATTTTCAGGGCCAGTTTTTCCTATAGGAATTTGAACATCACCAAAAGGGGTACCGATTTTCAAGAAAACAAATGTTTTAATGGTAGCCAACTTGGAGTCCTTGATCGTGTCCATTATTGCAATACAAATCTGTAAAATGCACACCACAATCACAAACACACGATTGATAAGTAATGACATACAATACACGCAATATATAGCAAAGATTAGCATGTTATCTCAGACTCAGAATACATTAATATTGAAATGATAATAACTATCAGTCAGTGGCGGCTCGAGCACATTTTTTGTGGTGGGGACCGTCATTTTTTGTTTAGACATTTTCATGTTTTTTTTTATGTTGTGTTTTACCAAAAAAATTAGTTATTGCGTTTGTCGTGTGCTCCCACGAATTTTCGTATTTTGTCAAACTTTCCGATAAATGTTTAAAATATATAAGATTAAAATTAGTTTTAAATCTTATACCCAGCTTGAGTACACCGTATCACCACTAAAAAGTATACTTAGAATATATTTTTCAGTTAAAAGTCGGCTTCATTAATTATTTTTAATAGATTTTTTATTTCTTACAAAAAGTATATAAAGTAAAATAGATCAAAGGACAAGTCACGCACCTAACCAGGAACACCAACTAAGTACCTACATATATAAATATTAAGTTTAATAAAAATAACACAAGATATTAATTAACTTATAACTTAATTTATTTATAATTATTTACTTAATATATTATATATATTACATAAACTATATAAATTTATTACTTAATTATTATTATTTTTAATATACATAATTGTTTATTATTATTTACCTGATATTATTTAGCTGCTAGCTATAATTAAATTATAGCTAGCAGCTAAATAATATATAATATACTGCCCAGCTATAATTAAATTATTAATAATCCATGACTGAATAATGGTTCTCAGTGCTTTTTTTGTAGGTTTATAATTATATTTTCATTAAGTTCATATGTATGTTTTTTTGTTTAAATTACATTGTAAAACTGCATATCTCGATACAGGAATGCCCTAGTGAGATATGCAGCGTATGTTTTTCATGTATTTCTTCTTATTTTTCAATAAATAAATAAAAATAAAAATCATTGTCACTTTCGTTTAAATTACCTTTGATGTGTATATCGAACGTGTTATTTCATATCATGCATTTCTATCGAAGAGGAAATATTATTCATTTGAACGGCGCGTCCCCGAAATATTGATTTCTCAACACTTTAATATGAGGTGATTCATGCTCCCAAAAATATAAATTATTTTGTTGCACAACGTGAAATTACAACATGAGATGACTCACGCGGAAATAGGAATTATTGCATGAATTTAAAATATTGTGAAACCGACTAACCTGCCACTATATAAGGTCTGCGAAGAAAGCAGTTGGCATTCAGTCTTCAACCACCAGCGATCAGAATAATATCTCTACAAAGTTACTACCTGAAGATCCTCGACATCGAAACGCTGCTCAATTCAAGACATCAGTCTCGCCGTAGCCGTCACCCTTTCAGAGCTCCAAGACGCAACTCTTTCACCTCAAGCACCCGATGGGATAATACCTACAAAACGTTGACGCCTGAGCCCTGACCATCTTGCTCCGGGCTGCTAGCCCAGGGCCCCCTTGCATCGAGCCTTGCATCTCTCTGCCCTGAAGACAACGCCGAAGCCCCGGCCATCTTTGGACTCCTTTGAACTTGCTGATTCTTACCAGACCTTGAGGTCGCTGCACTACCTCTGACCATCTTGCTCCAGGCTGCTAGCCTGGGGCCCCCCTTTGCATCGAGCCTTGCATCTCTCAGCCCTGAAGACAACGCCGAAGCCCTGGCCATCCTTGGACTCCTTTGAACTTGCTGATTCTTACCAAGCCCTTGAAGTTGCTGCGCTACCCTTGAACATCTGGCTCCGGGCTGCTAGCCCGGGGCCCCCTTGCATCGAGCCTTGCATCCCTCTGCCCTGGTGATAACGCCGAAGCCCCGGTCATCCTTGGGCTCCTTCAACGCAGACCTACCTGATCATGACGCCACGTGCAGCACGCCCAATAGAATGCAGACCGATACCCTGGAGCCTATCAAGATGTGAGTGGCTGCAACTGCCCTAGCCTAGGATGCAAGCGACCCACTGCCATGCAATGACAAGCCGGCCTACTTAAGGGTTGCTGTGACCGCCCCCGCCTAGGATTTTATTCCCTTGGATACATGACAAACTCGAGAATATACATCATCTGGAGCGCAGCCCATCTCACATAATACACAACCAGCGTCCAGCGCAGCCTACATACTCCGATGCAAGAGCATTCCATCTCACGATGCGTGGCGGAAGATACCCAGCATGGATGCTTCTGTAACCAGATACTCTACTGAACTTCAACCGCTGTCAAGGCGAGAATACATCTCTGTCAAGACATTGGAATTGTCGGGCGTCTATGTGTACCGGCACTTATTGTTTACAGTCTTTGTGCAAGCCTACGGGTCTTGTACAATGTGTATTTACCACGAGAATGGCGCTATAGAAATAACCCGATCAATCGATAACAATATTACTATTTACGTAACGTCAAATACGATTATAAAATGCCTAACGTGAATTCCAGCCCGTGCATAACTGATCTACTTCAATTAGAAATAAAACAAATATTCACAATCTTCACAGGGGGATTCTTGCACCTGTCCCCGCGATTATAGTATAGATGGTTCAAGCGCGCGCGCGGATCCCTAAAATCACATACAAAAATATTCAGCGCGCGCAAAAACTTCATTTTAGAAGGAATAAATCGCCGTGTTGCCCCTAACTGCGCAGTTCTCAGTGCGCACAGTCAAGCGGGCGCTAGTATCTAGTACCTATGCGTCGAGTCGAGTCCGAAGTGGGCGGCCGGTCGCGAGTATTAGTTTTAGTTTAATAGTTTGCTACGGATTGGAACAAATGGTTCAGGAGCCTACAAGGGTTCCTGATGTCCAGACTCACCGTTCCAATCTGTTAGATCTATTTTTAACTACTGTGCCACACGGTTACAGGATTGAAGTCACAGCGCCTTTAGGATCGTCCGACCACTGCCTGGTGACGACATCAATCCCTGTAAACTTCAGACCACCAAACGAGAGGCTGAAGAGAAAAGTGTGGCACTATAGGTCAGCAGATTGGTTCGGTCTGCGGGCACATTTTAATGCTTTTCCGTGGTCAGCTGTCTGTTTTCGGACTTCGGATCCCTCAAGATGTGCCCAGGAAATTGGTGAAGTCATCACATCCGCGATGGATGGCTTCATCCATTCTACTGTTAAGGAAACTGGTGTGGGCTCAAAGCCGTGGTTCAGTCGACAATGCGCTGAAGCAGTGCGACGAAAAAACGCGGCTTACCGAGCCTACAACACATCTAGAACATCCGAAGACAGAACAGCTTACAACAAAATGGCAAAGGAAACCAAGAGAATCATAAATAGGTCGAAATTGGAGCACGACCTGCAGATCAGCAGAAAGCTGGCTGCATGCCCGCATGGCAGCAGGCAATTCTGGTCGCTTGCGAGCTCAATAGGTCGCAATTTCTGCAAATCCAGTTTGCCACCTCTCACCAGACCTGACGGCTCACTAGCAAACACCGCCACCGAAAAGGCAAACTTATTAGGTAAAATGTTTGCGGATAACTCAACCCTCGATGACCAAGGTGCTGTCCCGACGTCGGTTCCTCACTGCGGTTTTCGTATGAAAAAGCTGAGGATTCGGCATCGGGAAGTACTCCATGTTTTACGAGGGCTTGATGTTAATAAAGCTAGTGGGCCTGACGGAATACCTGCCCTGGTACTGCAGAGGTGCGCTGCAGAAATAGCTCCAATTTTGACGAAGCTTTTTAAATTGTCCCTGAAGACTGGCTCTGTGCCCTCTGGTTGGAAAAAAGCGGTTATCCATCCTATTCCAAAGAAGGGTGACCGCTCCAACCCGGCCAACTACCGCCCCATAGCGATCACATCAGTTCTGTCTAAGGTGATGGAACGTGTGATCAACGACAAACTGCTCACATACCTCGAGAAGAACAAAATTATTAACGACCGTCAATACGGATTCCGGCGGAACCGCTCGTGCGGTGATCTTCTCGCGTATGTGACGCATGTTTGGGGGCGATGCCTGGAACGTTTCGGTGAGACCCAAACGGTTGCACTGGACATCTCCAAGGCCTTTGACCGGGTTTGGCACCGAGGACTTGTCAACAAACTGCATTCTTACGGACTTCCCGCATCCTTGTGTATGTGGATTGCCGACTTCTTGAGGGAGAGGTCGATTCAGACGGTAGTCGATGGTTTCACTTCTTCCTCACACTCGATAAATGCTGGCGTCCCGCAGGGATCGGTTCTGTCTCCGACTTTGTTTTTGTTGCACATCAACGACCTTTTGTCATGTGCACCAATTCACTGTTACGCGGATGACAGTACAGTTCATGATAGCTTTTTGTTTGACAAGCCCCCAAAGGGCTCACAAACTCCAACAGCTCGTAGGGCTTTGAAGCAAAGAATGGACGGTTACCTCGAGAGTGTTTTCTCTTGGGGTAAAAATAATCTCGTTGAATTTAATGTTTCAAAGACCCAATCTTGTCTGATTACGTCTAAAAGGGATCGAAATGAAAATCTAGTCTCTTTCAACGGAAGCAATCTTCCGAACAGGCCCTCCATTGATATGCTTGGTGTAACCCTAAGTGACCAGCTCAGGTATGGGGGCTCCATCGAAGCCAGAGTAAAGTTAGCCTCCCAAAAACTGGGCGTACTGTACAGGGCCCGCAGATACTTTAATAGTACACAACTGCTAACCTTGTACAAATCACAAGTACGCCCCACGGTTGAATTTGGCAGCCATCTCTGGTCTGGAGCTCCAAAATACCTGAAAAATACCCTCGACTCTGTGCAGAAACGGGCGGTCCGTTTGATAGATTCTCCCATCTTAACAGACGGATTGCAATCTTTAGAGCACAGGCGTCGGGTGGGAATGCTATCCTTGTTCTACCGGTATTACAATGGAAGATGCTCTGAAGAACTAGCATCATTGATCCCTTCGGCACCGGTGCATAGTCGGGAAACACGCCAAACGCGTGCCCAACATTTGTACACGGTTGACATTTGTCACATGAGAACGGGTCGTTTCTTCGACTCGTTCTTGTGTTCAACAGCTCGGCTGTGGAATGATTTGCCGGCCTCTGTGTTTCCTCCTTCCTACAACATGGGTCTCTTCAAGACCAATGTTCATTCCTTCCTCTCCTCAAAAAGACTCTCCACACAGCATCCCAGATGACATAGGCCCTGAGGGAAATTATTTTCCTCAGGGCCTCCTGTGTGGAGTTAATGTAAAAAAAAAAAAAGTGGGTGGTTTGGTATATTTATGGTTTAGTATGCTATAAGGAAGAAAGGAGAGCGGTCACACGAAGCGGTCGTCAAATTTCGAGCATAAAAATTATCCAAATTAATTTCTTAGATTATACATATTTCTAAGCGCGATGACACTTTTATGTTGAGAATGCATTAATTATTTTTTGTGAACACAAAGAATTGTCAATTTTTTCTTGGTATGTTTCTGGAATAACTGATGGGGACTGTCCCCATGGTCCCCTTGTGGGGTTCCGCCACTGCTATCAGTTATTTGTTTATTTAATTTTTTATAAGAACAACTCACTTTTTTTAACATTTGAAGGTTATTTCCCTCAATGTAATATATCACTGAAGAAGAAGATAACACTAATAATCTAAATGAAAATATGAAAGAGAAAAATAAAAAAAAGATAATGGTTGCAACTGAGAATCGAACCCAGAACCTTTACAATTAAATTTCATTGGAAAAACCAACATGAGTACCTACATTTATAACTTTTCTAGTAGAATAACAGTTTTACCTACTTTTCAAATATGAATCGTGTAGAGTACCCACATAAGAGTGAATTTTTTTATATTCATCGGGGGAGGGGGTCAACAGCGAAATTCGAGATTTCAAGTGTCTAGGCATTTCTTTTTTCGTGGGGTGCCACCCGCTTTTTCAATTTTTTTTCCATTTGGATGGAACGAATAAACAAAACTTTAAACAGAACTTATCAGTTAGTTTTTCAAGAATTACAGCAAAAAAATTATTTTCTCAAAAGCCATGTTGGCCTTGTTAAATTGTCACAAGGGGTCGCACGAATTGGGCCGGCTGTGGGTTGTGCAACACTGGTTTATAAATAGCCAAAAATTAAATAAAAAAAATATAATTATTAAAATTAAATTACCAAAACCAACAAAAATCGCACAAGCCAAAAACAAGTGAGGGTTTCAAACCGAAACAATTTGCGCAAGCTTGTAAAAATCATATCACGATTGATAATTTAGTGATATTTTAAAGTCACCAGTCACAAGTCACGGTGATTCATGAGTTGAGAATATTGAAAAATGATGATAAAAGCGAAATCTAACAACCATTGATGACACATTTTATAAATAAAAGTGTCAACTTTTTCTAACATATTGTTTTTAGTAGATAATACACTTGTATTTTATAAATATATTATAAATTGGCAAAAACATTGATAAACATATTTCTGATTACCGAGTAACAGCTTTAAGGAGCAAATTTTGTCAGTCCCCTCATTCTAGTACACATTATACATACATATGTCTCGAAGGATGGTTAACTTGCCTAGTGGTGCAGTAGTGAGCGAGAATGATACAGGGTTTCGGTCACCATGCCATGATGTGCATTAAATTTGTTGGTTGTAGCCGGCGGCCCGTCGGCAGTAATAGACGTATCGTATTTTTGCTTGGCCAATGTTTTTTCCTCATTGTCAGCACTAATCCGCTAATCTACTGTTTGTTTGCATTGAATAGGCTCCGAAACTACTGAACCGATTTGAAAAATTCTTTCACCAATAGAAAGCTACATTATCAGCGAGTAAGATAGGCTGTATATAATGGTAAGCTCTGGCATTATGAAATTTGTATAAATGAAAATGTGTGTATTTCATATATTTTAGCGGCAGGGAGGAAAGGCAGGGGGAAGGTGGGGTTTGCGGAGAGGGAAGACACGAGGGAGGGGGAAGGTGGAAGGGAATGGGGATGCACGGGAAAGGACCTGCAAGAAGAAGGAAGAATCAATTTATTTCTTTGAATGGCGTAGCAACGCATGCCGGGTACCAGCTAGTTCATAATATTTTGCGTATGTTCATGTGTCCATAATATGTACTATTAATAAAATGATTTACTTAAATAAACTACACATTTTAATCCAACTTAAAAATGAAATAATTCTAAAAATTTACCCTGCGTACTGAGTACCAGGGGCGGTTCTTCCATACATACTATGAATGCGGCGTTTCCCTTACTTTTGAGGCGTATAATAAATAAAAAAATGATTGTTATTTATTTATTTAGCATTAAAAAAAGCTTTGAGCTTATTTTTTTCTAGCCGTAAATTGAAATAAATACTGCAATTTAACTGCACCGTCCCAACCTCAGCGGCCACAAACAACAAAACGCGACGCGCGGACCGGATCGAAGTACATAATAACAATACCATTCTCGATGCTAGTGTGTCGAATGTCGCGTAAACGCACCAATACCAGCAACAGTGGATTCTCTGCTCCATTCCGCATCCACGATGTTAGAAAAAGTTTGATATTTGCGCATGCGCGTTTAGTTCTGCCTGCCAAGTTTTGCCTGAAGCAGTATACGCATTCGATGGGAGCATCCAACGCGCAGAAAACGACTTTAATGCGCGTAGGCATAGTGCACAGAATAGCATAACAAAGCATGTGGATTAATTCAGTACATTTTAGAGAATTTGTTCACGCAACCATTTTGACAATTTGGCTTGAATAACGGATGCCAATTGATTCGTTAATTTATTTTTAGAACTGTAATAATTGATGTGAAGCATAACCTGTCAAGGGCCAGGGTTTTTTACCTTACCTTTTTTAAATTACCTTAATAACAAGAATGGAGGAAGCTATTTTAAGCTTTATTTTATGTTATAAATTAATGGAATAAAATTTAAAATCGCATCCAAATTATTTGAATTAATATTCTTTTTTGAAATTCGTATCTCGCGCGCCGGCGCGTTCCTGGCAAATGACAGGTTAAAGGATTTATAGAGATAATTTGAGATAATATTTTTGACAGTTATCGAATTTTGTTTGTGGGCTAGTCTCAGTAGCGTAGCTACCGCCGTATCAGCCGTATCATATACGGGGCCCCCGGGCTACAGAGACCTTTTGTTTCTTTTGTGAGAAAGCTTTATCCTTCATTAGGGCCCCCCAACTAATTTTGATACAGGGCCCCTCCAAGGCACGCTACTCTACTGGCTAGTCTGTACTTATTTAATAATATTATTATTCAATGTATAAAAACAGTTTATTATAAACAAGTTCTGCTTCTGCTTCGTAATTATTATTATGAGTTACAGCTGTTTCGCCCTCTGAAGGCATTATCAAACTGTCTATTATTCATTAAGGCATTATCATTAGGCATTATCATTATCAAACTACAGTTTGATAATGCCTTCAGAGGGCGAAACAGCTGTAAAATAATAATTACGAAGCAGAAGCAGAACTTGTTTATAATAAACTGTTTTTATACATTGAATAATAATATTATTAAATATATAAAATAAATAAAAAATTAAAATGGAGTTCTACAAAATAAACTTAATAACAATAAATAGTCTGTACTTATTTATATTTGATATTAGGTAGGTATATATATATACTTCAGCATCCCTTATACAAAAAGTCACCAACCGCCACTGCTGAGTACGCAACACCAGAGTTCAAGGGATTTTTTAGCACTTTAAGGGAAGGGTTAACATTGTTGCAATAATTTATTTAATACCAGAATAATGTATATTGGACTAACTTGGATCTCCATCAGTTTCCATGAGTTTCTGCACAAGCTGCTCGTAGTGTGTCCCCTGGCTTAAGCCTCCACCACTGACCACCGTGAGGTTATACAGCCAGGCATCCTTTTCTGCTTTGTTGCTGAACAGCAAATACGTGGGGCCCTGCAAATTTACAAAACAAACATTATGATTTCTGATTATGATCATTTATAATTTCATATACTTACAATGGAAAAAAACAACGCAATTTAATAAGTTCATTTTTTCATATATTATGTATTTTTTATCAAAATTAACCTTCTAATTTAAATATCAGCATACATATATTATATAAATAGTGTCCAGAAACTCGTAGTACAAGCGGGAAACTGGTATAGATATGATTTTAGACAAACAGAATAGTGTGGTTATGAAACGTGTTTTACTGAATAGTGATTACAGCATTGTAGTTCTGGAAGTGTAAGTGAAGACCGTACCTGGTGCTGGGGGTAAATGGCAATGGTGAGGTGCGTCTGCGTCTCGTCGTTCCTCTCCTCTGAGTCTGAGTCCGATACATGCTCCACGTCCTCCACGCGCGCGTCTCTCATGTTGATCTGGCCGGCGGGATTCTGGAATCAACAGAGCGCAGGGGAAAACTATAGCAACTATTTAACCAACAACATTAGGTAGAAAGGAAAGACTGCCAAAGAACTCGGTCTTGGGACATTCATATATCGCCTCATACATACCCCTCATACATCGCCTCAAACATACGTTATTCTGATTCATGACACAGCTTGACTCGAGTACTTAGTTCACTTCTACCATTCACATTCCTATCATATATTCTATTTACACTTCTTTCTTCGTTCATCCGCTCTACATACTCAAACCATCTAAGCGTCCCTTTCCGAATTTCCAGATCTTTCATCATCATCATCATTCTTGACTCTACATGGGTGGGTCTTGGCCTCCTCAAGAGTTTTCCTCCACTCATCACAGTTTTGTGCCAGCTGTCTCCAGTTTTCATATCTTTGAGGACGTTGTCGCTCCATCTTAAAGTTGGTCTTCCTTCGCTCTGTCGGTCTTGAGTTCAGCAGGGACTTTGGTGCTTGATGCTCGGTCATTCTCTCTACATGACCCAGCCACCGAACTCTTCCCGGTTTTATAAATTTTGTGACTTTTAGATCCTTAAACATAGCTCATTGTTATAACATCTGCGCCAAAATCCATTTTCTGAAACCGGTCTGAAGATACGCCTCAAAATTTTTACCTTCAAAAACATCCAGTGCTCGCTCATTCCTCTTAGTTAGTACCCAAGTCTCAGCTGCTTATGTAAGTACTGGTCTGATAAGTGTTTTGTACACTAATATCTTGGTGTTTCTGGACAGCAGTCTGGATTTTATTTGGTTTTGTAGGCGGTAATAAAAGATCTTTGTTATTATTATTCCAGATCTTTCACACAGTCGTAAATGTTTTTACCATACATATGCCTCAGGGATTTCATTTCTAAAGCTTCCAGTTTACTTTCATCATTCCTCCGCCAGTTTCATGGCTCACTGCCATGCTTCAGAATACTCAAAGCAAGGTTTACATCAGGGTTCGCAGGGTATACCGAATAATTAAAGAAAAGGGATTCAAATATGAACTGGCGATTAATATTAAAAGCTATTAAAAGTCTTATAAAACTATTTGACTCGAAAGCCTTCAGACTTCTTCTTCTTCTTCTTCTTCGATGGCGCTACAGCCCATATCGAGCTTTGGCCTCCTGCAATAGTCGCCTCCAACTCCTCCTGTCCTCAGCGGCTGACTTCCAATTTGGTACCTGGAACAGCTGTGCTGCATCCCCTCTTACTTCGTCTTCCCACCTCAGTCTGGGTCTTCCCACTTTTCTCTTTCCACCTGGGTGTCCAGTCAAAATTCTTTTTGGGACGCGTGTATCCGGCATTCTCTGTACATGCCCAGCCCATCTCAGCCTGAGGAGTCTCATATGTGTTGAGATGCTAGGTGCCTTATATATATCATACAATTCTGTATTGTGCCGGATGCGCCACTGTTCACCCTCTTTCACGGGTCCACATATTCTTCTCAGCACTTTTCTTTCAAAAGTATCCAGCATTTCAGCCATCTTTACCGTCAGTGTCAGCGCCTCAAATCCATATGCCAATACAGTTCTAATAATGGTCTTATATATGGTTATTTTGGTTTTTCTGTGGACACTACGTGACTTAAACACTGGCAGCAAAGAGAAGTATGTTTTGTTGGCTGCTGTGATTCTCCTTCTGATTTCTGCTGAAAGCCTTCAGACAGCCAAATAAATTGATTATATTTTTATTTGTTAGAAGGAATCACAATACTAGAAAAAGTTACTCAATCAAACTCCACCCAAAGTAAGGTCAAATTGACCTTCTATCAGTTAATCAACGGAGCATGTTACTTACACTGTCTGCCGATGATTTGAAGTACAGGAACATTTTTCCAATGAGAACGCACCAGCTCTTCTTGGCGTGGCCATTTTTCACCTTTGTAAGCCAACCCTGAATAGTAGGCTTGTTGTCTTCCTTACTCAAGAGTAGTTTGGTGGCGTTGCGGCGTTGAACGTTCTGTGAATAAATATATAAAAACATATTAATATATTCTAAATCGTTAAGAAAATTTAAAAATGTCTGGAAGTTCAAATTAACTTCTGCAAACTAAAATTTAATGTTGAAAACTGACAATTGAATGTCAGAATATTATTTTCGGCAATAGTGCACTAGTGCATTAATCTACTGCTACACAAAAGGATGAAACTTATCATAGTCCGCAAAATTGTAAATCTGCTAAATTATTAGGTTAGCGCCTGTACAGTTGAAGTTTAAGAACCCGACTTCGAATACATCTCTGATGCCGCGCCTTTTGCAAACCCATCTTTGTACTTGAAGTTTGTTAAAAAGCTACTTTTGTAATAGAACCGAATTCTAGCAAGTAGCCAATAATGCCAAAAGATGGCGCCGCTTACGTTAACAGCTAGCGTGAGGAACGTCGGCTGGCAGGCGTAAGTACTATTGGATTTGTAATTTCGTGAATATCTCCCTGTATGGAGAGATTGATGATAATATGATTATTGTAAACAGCTAGCGTGAGGAACATCGGCTGGCAGGCGTAAGTACTATTGGATTTGCAATTTCGTGAATGTCTCCGGGTATGGAGAGATTGATGATTATTGTAACTAGTAGTTGTTTATATTATACTATATAATACCACGCGTCTGTATATTATATGTGACGTCATTGCCTGTGGCGGCTACTTTGTCCCGGTGACTAGCTGTCACTGGATCATCTGAGATTATTATTCCGAGGAACCGGCTATTTTTGGAACCAGTTCCAATCGGATTTGTAAAACGGTCACTGACACTTAAACTGGCGAAGCCGAACCAAAAGCTGCCCACAGGGCCCAGCAGCAAAAATCTTCGGAGCGTGTTTTTAGCTGCTAGTGTACAACATACCTGTGTAAATGTAATTAATTATTGATAATTTCAAGTTCAGTAACTTCAGGTAAGTATGTTTCTGTATCTGTTTGCACATAATAAGATGCTTAGTTAGTAAAATTTGTACAGCACCTTTGGGGTTATTTTTCACAAAAACGGTGCTAAATAAATTATTCAATCTGATAGTATTATTACCTGAAGCACTTTACATTGAAGTAAACGGAAATGGCGCCCTCCGTTATGTCAAAAATAAAATTAATAAAACTTTGAATTTCTCAACTTCAAAAACTTTAATATACATAATTCATATTCCCTACCCATTTTCCGAGCATTTTTTTTTTCTCAATGTGCAATTTCTGGCATTTAAGAATTTTAGTAGGTACCTTATTTCTGAGGTGGCTGCCAAATTTAAAAGTAGGTAGAAAGGAAAAATTACTACTATTGAGTTTGGTTACACTACTTTTATATCTGAATGAGTTAAATATATTCAGATCTAAAATTAGAGACATGATCTAAAGCTCGGGCAACGCTAGGTACTTGCTAGTTTTAAATAAAAGTGAGCAATTTCTAAAGTGTGCTTTATATTTTATTATACAGGGTGTCCGGGGGTAAAGTGCATTAACTTCGAGAGGTGATTCTACATGATAGTGTAAGTCAAAAAGAAAAATAACTTTATTCGAAATTCCAACTTTTAGGGGTAGTTTTGTGGTAAAAACGTAAAATTTGACCGGCGTGCGCGGCCAGCATTATTATTTTCCGCTCTTACGATACGGGCCAGTCACCATCATTTATTGTTGCCACGATAGTGCCCGGCAGGCTCCCGGCAAGTAAGATCGTACCTCACACTAAGGATTTTTAGTAGGTAGATCTTTTTGTATGGGAAAAAAAAAGTTGGAATTTCGAAAAAAGTTATTTATCTTTTTTACTCCTACCATCGTGTAGAATCACCTCCCGAAGTTAATGCACTTTACCCCCGGACACCCTGTATATAGTTATTCTTCATTATGTTAACACAAAATTGCAAAGGTATAGTATACCTATATGTAATTCTAATTTTGAGATCAGTGGGTAATCCATATTGCAAAGAAAAAATAGTTTTTTTTTTCACTTTTATGTCTTTTTAATTTTATATAAAAATGTAGGTTTTATACATCTTTACTTTTCCATCATGAGTTTTATTTTTAGTATTGCCATTAGAACAACAGTGGCGCCCTCCTATGTTTTTTACTCTTATTTGATAAACTGTATAAGTTCATCAAAATTTATATAATATGTGATATAGCATCCAAAGATAAGTACCTGAAGAACTCTGATCCAATCCTCCATGGTGGCAATGCTATCTGCCGTGAGGTAATAGGTGCGGGAGCCAGTGTATATCTCGAAGGTAGCAGCTCCCTCGTTCCTTGATATTTTGCAGGCCTCTCCCAAACCGATCTGACCTTGTGGTTTCCGAGTCACCTCCGACTGCGATTTCCAATACGAAAGCGTCCCGTTTTTCAAGACGAACCTGGAATTATGAAAATTCACATTATTATAGGCCCTTCACAAGGTTCTTTTAATACTGTAAGGTTAGCTCATACAGGAGGTAGAGCATTGATTGGTTAGAATATCGTAACGTAGCTTGGCATGAAAATTAAGTTTTTGGCCAAATTTGCATAATTTTTTGGCTAAATTGTGTTTTTTTTTTGAGAAACGCAGCATTATTCTCAACAAAAGCGATGGTATTTTGTAATAAAAGTGATGATTAGTTAACTTCATGGTAATTTGCAGGTTTTGAATTAGGGTGGGTCAAAAAAAATAAAATAGAGTAGTACCGAAAAAAGTAGGCTTCAACAACATATTCATGCTTTAGGCTCTATGAATACAGTGGACCGGATGTCAGATTATCAAATTTGTCAGATTATAGAGTACTGCCAAAAACCCTTTATAGTCTGGAATTTTTTGAATAAGAGTACCTTGTAATCCGACAAATTAAAATCAAAGTATTTTATTTTTATTTTAACTTTATGAGTAAAACCTCAAATTGTAATATTTAAATAAATGAAGACAATATAAGCGAAACTCAATCAAAAATCTGGAAACAGAAAAATCAGAAAAACATATTGACACCTCTGGGACTCGAACCCAGGACCTCTTGCTTTCCGGGCAAACGCGCTAATCACTGCGCCACGGTGTCGATATGAAATTCGGTCATGTTTAACTGTACCATACTTCAACTAAGAACCACCTACATTATCTTCATTTTCTTTAACGCATATATTATTGGCAACGATCTTTATGTATGATTGCAATATTTAAACCCGAACTAAATGCTCTCTAGATAGTGTCTGGATAAATCTCTACCCATTTTATTTAATATGCGACATCTATCGACTTTTCTGCAAGTCTACGATGAATATTTTATTTTTATTTTAACTTTATGAGTAAAACCTCAAATTGTAATATTTAAATAAAGTGTTTCACATGATATTACGAATAATCAAAAACTAAAAATACAAAGGATAATATGTACCAATCAATTTTTTTGTTGTTGTTTTAAGTTGTTAAAGCGCGAAAACAAAGCTTTGTGCCTAAGTCTTTTCAAAAGTGAAGATTTGCTGAAATTTTTATGTACAATCAACAGTGATAGGCGTGTCAGATTACAGGGGGCGCCGGATTAGACAGGGGCCGGATTACCGCGGGTCCGTATAAAGAATATTAATGTAGGAAGGAAAAACTATCCTCCTACGAAGTGCTGTAAATTTAAAAACGCGACTTGGTCGACAATCCCAGAGATCATGCATTGGCCAGTCAGGGTGGAGCAAACGTCCCAACTTGCCCCACCGTGCCTACGCCCATGTCTGAGTGTGAACATCGTTAGTAAATTTATCCAGTTTTTTGTGTTAGTTTCTAATATGGAGGGTACTAAGAAAGGTATGAATATTTGCGGCTGCTGTTTAATACACAAGCATAAAATTAAATATTTTAAATTTTCATTCTCTTGCGTGATAATGTTTTGAGGTGATTGGAAAAGGGGTACTTGCCATCTCTTCCGCCACGTCTTGAGTTTGCCGCCCAGCTTGGCGAGGTGGCCGCTCTTCTCCAGCGGTTCCTGGCGGCGTGGGGAGTCCTGCGCAGCTGCCACACTGCCCCGGGCACCGGCCGCCAGCGAGGGGAGCGATAGGGAGGTGGAGGTGGCCTCGCATGCGGATACCGCGTCCGGCGGGATTGCATAGTCATCTGACATGCCGGACTCGAAGGACGTATCTGAGAATCAAAAAGCACATTCGTTAATAACATTGTAAATAAAAACACCTAATAACTTACAATACACTAGCCACTAGTGGAAAGCCATCGCCAACAGGTCTATCAATAACATTACGTCGAATTAGTTTTTAATTGTCCAAATGAAAGTAAGCGAGTTGTGGACCTAATTAAACTACCAGGTTTCTTTGACCCTCGGAAGACTCTCGCCTCTCTAAGGGGGCGTTCAAGTATCATGTAACACAATTTTTGAAGATTTTTGACCCCCCCTCCCCCCCATGTAACACGCCGTAACGTTTTTCCGTACCCTCCCCCCCCCCCCTAAACGTTACGTAACTCCCAAGTGACAATTTTTACCTGAAAGTCACAATTAAGTTGCGCAAAGTACTGGAAAGTCGCTTAAATACCGTTTTTCTTGTTTTAATCGCGTTTGCGGAAATAAATTGCGCAAATATCACAGCCAGGCCGAGAACAACGCAACAGACTCACGCGGTAGTGATCAGCTCAGATGACCCGGGGAAGAAATCTGATGACTTGGACCAGCTTATAATGAAGCACGTCGATGTTCGATCCCTTGGCATTGGTGTAACGGACATGCGAAAAACTAATAACCAAAAACTCGTTTTTAAGATGGCCTCATTGCAAGATAAAAACAATTTCAAGGCGGAATTGAGCAAAGAACTTCAGGGACAAATTACGGTGACTGACGGTAAGCAACTCAATCCGCTTTTAATCATAAAAGGGATGATAAAAGGTGCTTCTGACGATGACCTACTCAAGTCACTCAAAAATCAAAACAAAGATTGCGGTTTAGATTTCACACAGAATTTAAAAATTAAATATAAAAAAAACCACAGGAACAAACTTCTATGCAACGTTGTCCTTGAGGCGTCTCCAAAAAATTGGAGATCTTTAATCAACGCTGGACGAATTAACGTAGGGTATCAACGTCTTATGGTCGAAGATCAGTCACCATTGATGCAGTGCTACCAATGCCTAGGTTTTGGTCACTCCCAACGTTTTTGCACAGAGAAGCTTAGTTATGTTCACTGTGGTGAAGGCCATAAATATGACACGTGTCCCAACAAGGCCAAAGAACCAACGTGTTCAAACTGCAATGGAGGTACTAGAAACCACCGGGCAACAAATCCAGATTGCCCTCTCTGGAAACTTATGGATGAACGTTTCAGAGAAAGGGTAGACTACGTGGGCCACTGCTAAAGGCAACTTCAAGGAAAAAAAATGTTTTAATATTCAAGAATACACCACCAAAAATTCCTGTATGCGTATTATGTATATGAACGCTAGAAGCATCAGAAACAAAATTGACGAAATTGAAGAAACCCTAAAAAACATTACAGAAAAGGTACATATTCTCGTGATAACGGAAACCTGGCTCCGAAAAGGAGAAGAACCTTTTTTCAATATTACTGACTACGCTGGAATTTTTGCTTCCCGTGAGCTCGACCGAGGAGGAGGAGTCGCCATCTACATGCATAACACACTAAGCAATAAGAAAATAGAAAAATGTTGCAGTGAAAATACTTTTCTTGGAATTACGATCATGGCAAAAAATATTAAACCTCTCAATTTGTATGTTTTTTACCGTAAGCCCAACTCAAACATAACAGATTTTTTTGACTCTTTAGAAATAATTTTAAATAAAAACAAACAAGACACATTACTTTTTGGAGATTTTAATATCGATATTTCAAAAGAAACTGATATTGCACGGAAATATGTTCACACCTTAAAATCGTACAACTTTTATGTGTGTAACACGATGTTTCCCACAAGGGTGACAAATAACACCAGCTCGTTGATAGATCATATTATCACAAATAGAACAAATGTTTCTGGGATAATTTCAAATATTGATGATCCCCTTAGTGACCATAATATACTGATATTGGATTACGAAAACTCTCTGAAAAACCTCCCCAATAACAGATCCCCAAAAAACCTCTCAAACGCTTACAAAATAAATTATCAAAAATTAAATACGTCACTTAAAACTTGTAAATTTACCCATTCGTCTGACGACGTAAACCAAAATTATAATAATTTCGCTGACTATCTTCAAAATGCTGTAAATTCATGCAAAACAAAAGTAAAAACTAATATAGGAGACAAAAGACTGAACAATACTCCATGGTTTGATGCCCAACTCGATTCACTTATTAAAGAACGAAATAGCATATTTAAACTTTGGAAACAAAATCAAGGAAGTATTTCTTTGACAATAGAAAAAAATAAAGCTCGTAATACTGTCACAAATTACAGAAGATATATTAAATCTATGTATTATACAAAATTGCTTAATGAAAACATGAATAAGCCACAACGAACCTGGAAAACAATCAACTCCATTCTCTCAAATAGCTCGCGAAACCCAAAAATAACTTGTAAATCTCTAGTCATAAATGACGAAGAAGTAAAGGGACCAAAGGAGATTGCAACTGCATTTAACGCATTTTTTCTCTCAGTTGGGGAAAGTCTAGCATCAGTAATAAAAACTTCAAAAACTGATGTGAACACGATCTACACGGAACCTCAAGCAAAACAATCTTTTAACATGATCAGGACAAATAAAAATGAAATCCTACGTGTCATATCTAACCTTAAGTCCAAAGCGGCAGCTGGTTCCGATGGGATAACCTCTCTCCTTCTCAAAAATTGCAAGGAGGAACTGGCAGATGACCTTGTATTCTTAATAAATCTCTCTCTATCAAAAGGTATCTTTCCAGACAAACTAAAAATTGCTAAAATAATTCCTATTCATAAAGACGAATGCAAAAAAAATGTCCAAAATTATCGTCCAATCTCTATACTTCCAGCTATCTCTAAAATATTTGAATGTATCATTAAAGAAAGACTATTGAAATATCTCGAACACAACAAAATTCTCACGTCAAAACAATACGGTTTCAGACGACGATCTAACACTAAATGTGCAGCTTTTGACTTTATATCAAATATACAGAAACATATTGATCACGGGGATTTTACGGCGGCAATATTTATTGATCTAAAGAAGGCGTTTGACACGGTGGATCATAACGTATTGATCGAAAAACTGAAACATTTGGGTATTGTTGGTACTCCTCTGGAACTTCTCCGATCTTACCTATCAAATCGCTTCTCGGCAGTAGAACTGGGAGGAGAAACGAGTGAGTTGGGTAAAATAACATGTGGAGTGCCACAGGGATCAATTCTTGGACCGTTGCTATTTCTTATCTATGTGAATGACATAACAAAGTGGGGTATTAAAGGAACTCTGCAACTCTATGCGGACGATACAGTAATTTTTTACAACAAACTGAACCTAGCGGAGCTTGAAACGGAAATGAATGCTGATATTTCTAAACTCACAAGCTGGTTAAGAATAAACAAACTAACTCTTAACGTAAAAAAAACTCATTATATACTTTTTGGCAACAAGAAAAATATCAGCCTCAATATCAAAGTTGGTGATAACTGCCTCGAAAAGAAAATGAGCACAAAATATCTGGGCCTGATCGTAGATTCCCAACTTTCGTGGGATCTCCACATAAATCATGTAAAGGAGAAAATTACACCCATAACTGGTGTACTTTATAGACTCCAAGGATTACTACCCGTACCTTTATTAACATCAGTGTACTACGCCATGGTACATTCACACCTTTCTTATCTCTGCTGTATCTGGGGATTTGCCTCAAAGAAATTGATAGCTGATCTGCAGGTGGTTCAAAACCGAGCTCTCAGAAATGTTTTTGGACTTCCATGGGACACCCATGTCAGAGACATCTATTCAGTTTCCGGTATTCTTCCAATCACAGTCCTTCCTAAACATGAAATCACAAGCACCATCCTACAAATTACCCAACAATCAACTCACACTAACATCAAGCCACTTTACAATCAAGACATCCACACTCACAATACTCGAAATAGCAATAAAATCCGCATACCTCAAACACACACTACAAAATATGGGATAAAATCTCTGAACTATGTTGCCTATACACTATATAATTCGCTACCAGATATGTACAAGGGAATTCAGCAAAATAAAAAAAATCAGAGTAATGCTTTAAAAGAATATTTTTTAAGTATGTATAAGGATGAAACTTTGTAATTTTCTTGTCATGTTTCAATTGTCTTGTCTCTTTTCTCTTCTTTTCTTTTCCATTAAGTTTGTAATCATCCATATCTGTATAACCTTGTTCCCTTTTCTTTAATTGTTTTCCATTGCTGTTTATTCTACTCAACCTGTCTTTTATTTTTCTTCTACATTGTATGTGAATCTTATATTTTAATATCCAAATTCCTATGTAAAATTTTAACTATTACCTCCCACCCATGATTTGTATGTTCCTCCTGTCCTAAAATGAGTTCTGTAACTCATCGGGATTGCTATAGCAAGAAATAAAAACAATAAAAAAAAAAAAATAAAATAAAAAAAATAAAACAGGAGATTTGGAGAACCAAAAGGATTGCCAACTTGGAAGATTTTAGTTCCCTAGTTTTTTTTATCTAAATAAAGAAAAACATTTTCGTTATTTGTTTTTGGGGTGTTATGCCGTATTGCGCTACCTCCTTCTTTAGCCAACGTTTCGGACAGTGTTGCAGTGTCCATCATCAAGGCAGATCCGGTTGGCTAAAGAAGGAGGTAGCGCAACACGGCATAATACCCCAAAAACAGATAAAGAAAATACTTTTGGCCGTGAAAACCTTAAAACGTAACCAAAGAAAAACATGTTACGTAACACGTTGTTCGAACCCCCCCCCCTCATAATGCACAGTAACGTTTCACAAGACCCCCCCCCCCCCCCAAGTGCATTACGTAATACTTGAACGGCCCCTAAACCACATCCAGTGCAGTCGTAGTCTAATTTATGATCTGTTTTTCCTTTTCATATAATTAAGGCCTCTTCAAGACCCTCATTAATAAATCCCTTCTTACAGCCCCTACGTTAATCCGCCTTTCTCCGTTACACTGTACAGACAAGGGTGCTCTTGTAAGTTGAAATTAAAAAAAAAATGTAATAAAAAAAAAAACAAAAAAAGATTCTGAATTTTGTGAATGCGGAAATACCAGCTTCAGTACTTTATTGTATGCTTTGTTCAAATGACAGGCATAAATCAGTGTTGCAACGGACACCTTATATCGTGTTAACGTGCCTCGCACATCGCCTTGTGGAGACATGAGGCAATGTGCCATTTCCATGTGACATAAGGTGTAGAAGAATGCCCACTCCATCAGTTTCTCAAAGGCACATCTATGCTGAATCAAGTGACCCCCGATGTCGTTAAATGGCATCTCATTATGACCTCCACTATCTCACCTCCTTCATACTAAAAAGAAAAAAAGTTGTTTGTGAAATTAGCAACGCTTCTATTTATAAAAAAATGGTAAAGCTTTTCAATGAATTTTTTGTTTAAATTTAACTGATAACAGCGATCAGTGATAACCTATGATGTAACAATAACCCCCTCAGACTGATTTGTTCGCTTTTGGAAACAGGAAACAAAACATATAGGTCTCGTAGAAATCGTTGTGTCTCCTTTACTGCTTAGGTGAGAAACATGATCTAAACAGTGTTATAAAGAGAAAACACTACACTTTATATTCAAATCTTAAAGTTAACAACAAAAGAATTAAAATGTACTTTGATGAAACCAAAATTTCCAACAGATACCGTAAACAAAGGTCTACTCCTCTACGAGCTGTTATTAGATTATACATACTTCAAAATGGTTTTCTGCGTTTAGCTTTGGACGCTTTGGTGTAGTCGTCAATTACCGAATACCAAGAACTATTGAGCTTAGCTCCGTCGTCTCTATTAATATTATGTAATTGGATTTTTATGAATTTCATTTGCCTCCTTCATCAGGCGTGCTCTGTGAGTTTTGGGTCTTCCCAGCCGAGCGATTCCGTATTTTTTGTGGGATCGTTATTACATAATGGACGTGATCTCTTATCAGATTTGTGTGATTTTCATGGCTGTTGTTTGCTTTTTCTGTGTACAACTTACATTAAATGAATAAATAAATATGCGTAGGTACTTGCAGGAATTCGAGTTTAAATTGATCTAAACTGAAATATGTGACAGTAAATATGTAAAAATCACACAAATTTGACAGGAGATAACGTCCGTTATCTAAGATACGGAATGGCTCGGCAGGTTTTTTTTGTTATCAGTAATTTTAGTTAGAAAATCGTAATGTGAGCCATTTTCAAAACTTTTTTATGTTGGCATTAAAAAAATGTACGTATGAAAAATTATATGTTTATTTCTAATACTAAAATTTGAATGCATACTTCATCGCCTTCCAAAAACAGTGTTCAGTTTCCAGTTGTTTAAAAATATTCCATTAATTTGGATTTTATTGCAAAGTGGAAATAATCTGATCATCTGACAGAATATGCTCGAGGCCTGAGGGGTTAACGTCCCTCAGCAACAAAATTCTTTCATGGAGTATCGCCAATTCAAGCATTCAATCATAGATCTAGTTGTAAATCGCAGACATATCGATATTGAAGCTGTCACCCTAAAATAAATACACATTTCTATTGATTTCCATGTTTTAACTACCTTCGACGACCTCCGTAGTCCAGTGGGAAAGACTCTTGACTCACAATCCGGAGGTCGCGGGTTCGAACCCGGCATGCGCAAATAAATTTTATTTGATTAATTTGTGTTTTCACAATTAATTCATTTAAAATAATGTATAGTATATTTGCAGCATGTTCCAGAGTGGAAGATACTATCAGTATCGCCCTGGTGTAAGACCACCATTCAGAATTGAAACGTTGCTTGAAAATGGCTTTCGCCGTGTTTAGTGACCAGATCTGAATAGCCAGGTACTTCCCAACCTTCCTCTTCCCCACCTCCTTCCCCTCCCCACTACCTTCAGCCTCACAACATACCCCAATTGGGGATGCCATAGTCTCACTGGCTCCAGACGGGAGCAGTTGAGATTCTTGTGCGGTATTCACAGTAAAAAAAAAAAAAAACCTAAGTAGTTTAGCGGGTTCTTTGTAAAATGAAGAATAAATTGTACAAATAAAATATAATCGCTATAAGTAATAAGGTATTTTATTTGTGTTGTGGTAGCAGAGCTGCATTCTCGATTTACGCGCAATAGAAACAGCCTTTACGCATGGCTGTAGTTGTTTCAAGGTCGATTCACATTATACCAGCATCTTATGAGCGGCAAGCACGACACAACAAAATTAATGGTTTATTTTATTACCTAATGTAAATATTTAATATTTCGTTGTATTTTAATATGAACTGTAGTAATTTAATTTACATTTTATTCTCTTCTTTTACCTCATATTATTATTTAGGCTTTATTTTTCTTATTTGTCTTTACATTTTTTGATTTTATTTTGTTATTTCTAAATTGTTGTTTGGCATCTCTACTTAGCGAAAGATAAATCGTAAAATATGCTTTTTGTGAACATTTTTAATTGGATTATTAACACTTACATATTTCCTAATGCTAATTAATTTAATAACTACATTACAACTACGTAATAACTAGATATATCATGTTAATACTCCGTAATATATATGTATATATATATATATATATATATATATATATTAATGCACAGTTTTATCGACGACTTGGGTTCTCCTTGATGATGCGAAAATCGACTTCTCTGCCCTTGCGTTTCAACCACCTTAAGGTTCGCTTTCGCTTGAGGACAAAAATTCAGCCACGAAAATTAAGACACGAAATGGGGAGGTTTTTTTTTTCGACAAAATAAAATATATATAGAGATTTATTCTCTGATACGAATCAGCGGCGTACACTAGAACTTCTAATTAAATCACTCAATTCGGCTAGGTTCTATTTCCCGCCGACAGATAGCGTTTCAAAAAAAAAAAGTGTCAAAAAAGGCGTTTGTTTCAATACCATTTTTCCTTTATACGGGAATATTGAGTCAGGTCAGGATCTTAGATGTCAAATATTTAGCCTAACAAAACGGAACTCTCAGCGGTTTCGGTCGTCGTTTTGCCGAAAACTTCATTGCCGCTGAAAAACCGATTCCGGGTTAGATGTTTTAAAAAAAATTGATAGCCGGAAAGATTCCGCAACTTTTAACACCAATTATACATGCCCATCCCATGTAAAAATGTTCAGGAGAAGATACCAAAACTCGAAGTTTTCCAAAAAAAATCACCAAAACACGTGCTTAGACATTTCTTCAGAAGTGTAAATTTTACTGGCCAGGTAAATTCAAATGTAATTCATTGCTGAGTAGGTACTTATTTCGGTAGTATTGCAAATATGATGAAAAAGCAAAAAGATTGCAGGAATTTTTAAGGAAATGCGCAGGTAGGTACCTACGCGAATAGGTAGCTACACAATGTATTAGGTTTAAATGCAATAAATACTAAGGTAAGGTTGTTTCGATGATATTGAACAATGTAACTTTTTTTTTTAAGTTAATTTTCAGGTTCTGTGTTAGTTCTATTCAAGTTCTGTTTTTTATCATTATAGGCCAGTTACATCACAAATCTGAAATAATTACAAAACTTTCCAAAACAGAAAATTTACTAGAAAAATTTGAAGAATTGTAATTTTTTTTTTAAATAACCCAGGCTTATTATTTTATTTATTTTGAAATGTGTTGATTATTTATGAATGGTTCTATTTGGACATTGTTAAATAATAATAAAAACAATATAACGTGTGTTCTAGGTAGGTACTTACTAGCAGGGCCTTTTTTCCTTTAAAAATCAAAACATGATATTGAATAAATTTATTTGTAGTATTGCAAATTTTATGAAAAAAGCAAAAAGATTGACGGAAATTTTTAAGTATGTAGCTACACAATTAATTAGGTTATAATGCAATACAACGCGTACCTGGCATGCGTTGCAAGTCCACTGTAACCTCGGGGTCAACTCAACTGTAATAGTTCCATCACAAGTCCCGGGAAACTACATCATAATGCAAGCGCCTGCTCTATATAACATTATATACAACGCGTACCCGGCATGCGTTGCAAGGCCACTGTAACCTCGGGGTCAACTTAACTGTAATAGTTCCATCACAAGTCCCGGGAAACTACATCATAATGCAAGCGCCTGCTCTATATAACATTATATACAACGGGTACCCGGCATGCGTTGCAAGTCCACTCTAACCTCGGGGTCAATTAAACTGTTATGGTTCCATCCCAAGCCCCGGGAAACTACATTAAAATG
Organism: Limnephilus marmoratus; assembly: GCA_917880885.1. Classification (NCBI taxonomy): domain Eukaryota; kingdom Metazoa; phylum Arthropoda; class Insecta; order Trichoptera; family Limnephilidae; genus Limnephilus; species Limnephilus marmoratus. The sequence goes on along the minus strand of OU862917.1, from coordinate 25,535,875 downwards.
CAAGCGCCTGCACTATATAACATTATATACAACGGGTACCCGGCATGCGTTGCAAGTCCACTCTAACCTCGGGGTCAATTAAACTGTTATGGTTCCATCTCAAGCCCCGGAAAACTACATTATAATGCAAGCGCCTGAAACTATATAACTTTATATACAACGGGTACCCGGCATGCGTTGCAAAGTCACTGTAACCTCGGGGTCATCTTAACTGTAATGGTTCCATTCCAAGTTCAGGGAAGCTACATTATAATGCAAGCGCCTGCACTATATAACATTATATACAACGGGTACCCGGCATGCGTTGCAAGGTCACTTTAACCTTTGGGTCAATTAAACTGTAATGGTTCCATCCTAAGTTCCGGGAAACCACATTATAATGCAAGCGCCTGCACTATATAACATAATATACAACGGGTACCCGGCATGCGTTGCAAGCCCACTTTAACCTCGGCTCAACTAAACTGTAATGGTTTCATCCCAAGTCCCGGGAAACTACATTATAATGCAAGCGCCTGCACTATATTACATTACATACAACGGGTACCTGGCATGCGTTGCAATATCAAGCGCCTGCACTATATTTTATTTTATTTTTTATTATTTATAACATTATATATAACGGGTACCCGGCATCAATTAGATGAAGTTTTACTTCAGTCGTGTATTCTAAAGCACACTTTTTTTAAAGTTAATTTTCACGTTCTGTGTTAGTTCTTCTTCGATTGCGATGAAACTTTGGGGACTTGGTGTGCGCATCCCTTCGATTCTTTCTGTATAAAATGGTGAGCTCTGGCTTCATGAAATTATGCATTGCTAAACCGTTTATCCGATTGCGATGAAACTTTGGGGATTTGATGTGCGCATGCCGGCGATGGTTTCTCTGTATAAAAGTGAGCTCTGGCATCATGAAATTATGCATTGCTACTTCTACACCATTTAACCGATTGCGATGAAAATTTAATATTTAACCGATCGAAATTTAATTTAACACACACTCCTCCTCGCTTCATCCACGTTCACACGTCAAATCGCATAGTGTTTTAACCCGTTAGTTGCCTCTGCAACGGGCAAAAGCTAGTATATATATTAATGCACAGTTTTATCGACGACTCGCGTTCCGAAAATCGACCTCCTTGCCCTTGCGTTTCAACCACCTTAAGGTTCGCTTTCGCTTGAGGACAAAAATTCAGCCACGAAAATTAAGACACGAAATGGGGAGGTTTTTTTTTTCGACAAAATAAAATATATATAGAGATTTATTCTCTGATACGAATCAGCGGCGAACACTAGAACTTCTAATTAAATCACTCAATTCGGCTAGGTTCTATTTCCCGCCGACAGATAGCGTTTCAAAAAAAAAAAGTGTCAAAAAAGGCGTTTGTTTCAATACCATTTTTCCTTTATACGGGAATATTGAGTCAGGTCAGGATCTTAGATGTCAAATATTTAGCCTAACAAAACGGAACTCTCAGCGGTTTTGGTCGTCGTTTTGCCGAAAACGTCATTGCCGCTGAAAAAACGATTCCGGGTTAGATGTTTTAAAAAAAATTGATAGCCGGAAAGATTCCGCAACTTTTAACACCAATTATACATGCCCATCCCATGTAAAAATGTTCAGGAGAAGATGCCAAAACTCGAAGTTTTCCAAAAAAAATCACCAAAAAACGTGCTTAGACATTTCTTCAGAAGTGTAAATTTTACTGGCCAGGTAAATTCAAATGTAATTCATTGCTGAGTAGGTACTTATTTCGGTAGTATTGCAAATATGATGAAAAAGCAAAAAGATTTCAGGAATTTTTAAGGAAATGCGCAGGTACCTACGCGAATAGGTAGCTACACAATGTATTAGGTTTAAATGCAATACTAAGGTAAGGTTGTTTCGATGATATTGAATAATTCAACTTTTTTTTTAAAATTAATTTTCAGGTTCTGTGTTGGTTTTATTCAAGTTCTGTTTTTTTATCATTATAGGCCAGTTACATCAGAAATCTTAAATAATTACAAAACTTTCCAAAACAGAAAATTTACTAGAAAAATTTGAAGAATTGTAATTTTTTTTTTAAATAACCCAGGCTTATTTTTTTATTTATTTTGAAATGTGTGATTATTTATGAATGAAGCATGGTTCTATTTGGACATTGTTAAATAATAATAAAAAATATATAACGTGTGTTCTAGGTAGGTACTTACTAGCGGGGGCTTTTTTCCTTTAAAAATCAAAACATGATAATGAATAAATTTATTTGTAGTATTGCAAATTTTATGAAAAAAAAAAGATTGAAGGAAATTTTTAAGTATGTAGCTACACAATTAATTAGGTTATAATGCAATACAACGCGTACCTGGCATGCGTTGCAAGTCCACTGTAACCTCGGGGTCAACTTAACTGTAATAGTTCCATCGCAAGTCCCGGGAAACTACATTATAATGCAAGCGCCTGCTCTATATAACATTATATACAACGGACACCCGGCATGCGTTGCAAGGCACTCTAACCTCGGGGTCAATCAAACTGTTATGGTTCCATCCCAGGCCCCGGGAAACTACATTTTAATGCAAGCGCCTGCTCTATATAACATTATATACAACGGGTACCCGGCATGCGTTGCAAGGCCACTCTAACCTCGGGGTCAATTAAACTGTTATGGTTCCATCCCAAGCCCCGGGAAACTACATTAAAATGCAAGCGCCTGCACTATATAACATTATATACAACGGGTACCCGGCATGCGTTGCAAGGCCATTCTAACCTCGGGGTCAATTAAACTGTTATGGTTCCATACCAAGCCCCGGGAAACTAAATTATAATGCAAGCGCCTGAAACTATATAACTTTATATACAACGGGTACCCGGCATGCGTTGCAAAGTCACTGTAACCTCGGGGTCATCTTAACTGTAATGGTTCCATTCCAAGTCCAGGGAAACTAAATTATAATGCAAGCGCCTGAAACTATATAACTTTATATACAACGGGTACCCGGCATGCGTTGCAAAGTCACTGTAACCTCGGGGTCATCTTAACTGTAATGGTTCCATCCTAAGTTCCGGGAAACCACATTATAATGCAAGCGCCTGCACTATATAACATAATATACAACGAGTACCTGGCATGCGTTGCAAGCCCACTTTGACCTCGGCTCAACTAAACTGTAATGGTTCCATCCCAAGTCCCAGGAAACTACATTATAATGCAAGCGCCTGCACTATATTACATTACATACAACGGGTACCCGGCATGCGTTGCAATATCAAGCACCTGAACTACATAACGGGTAACCGGCATTAGTTAGATGAAGTTTTACTTCAGTCGTGTGTTCTAAAGCACACTTTTTTTAAAGTTAATTTTCACGTTCTGTGTTAGTTCTTCTTCGATTGCGATGAAACTTTGGGACTTGATGTGCGCATCCCTTCGATTCTTTCTGTATAAAATGGTGAGCTCTGGCTTCATGAAATTATGCATTGCTAAACCGTTTATCCGATTGCGATGAAACTTTGGGGATTTGATGTGCGCATGCCGGCATGGTTTCTCTGTATAAAAGTGAACTCTGGCATCATGAAATTATGCATTGCTACTGCTACACCATTTAACCGATTGCGATGAAAATTTGATATTAAACCGATCGATATTTAATTTAACACACACTCCTCCTCGCTTCATCCACGTTCACACGTCAAATCGCATAGTGTTTTAACCCGTTAGTTGCCTCTGCAACGGGCAAAAGCTAGTCCACATATGAATGCTTCATTGGGGGCAACTGTGTACTTATTACAAAAATAATAACAAAGAAAAATAATTGTGCCCACAAAAACCGCTATTATAATCATTGTTATAATGACATATTTATATATGGCTGAAACAGGTTCTGACTTTCTAATTTGGATGCAGAACTTGTTATCAAGCTGAACGACAAACAAGAATCAGGGATCGCCAACTAAATGTGTGAAAAAAATATAATAGGAATATAAACGGAACTTGCATCTAAGTTAAAGGCGTAACTCACTAAGCTTCTAATATAATAATAAATAATAATTTATGTATGTAAAGGCACTTCATCACTCCTTTGAAAAGTCATTAACCCATAAAGTCTATTTGTTCAGTTTTCGGAGCAACTAATATTGGTAGAAATCATTGTATCTCTATCACTATCACTAACTCTATCACTATCACTCTCTACCTCATCACTATCACTATCACTAACTCTATCACTATCACTCTCTACCGTCACTATCATAGTGAGAAATATGATATAAACGGTGTTAGAAAGAGAAAATACCACGCTTTATTTTCAAATACAAACATTAATCACAAAAGAAGTAAAATGTAGACCTTCAGGAAACCAAAGTTTTGAATCGCAATTTGAAATAAATTTTTGAAACTTTGGGAATTTTTATTAATTATTTTTACATGGAATGACAAAAAAGTTAGGTGACAATAACATCTGTGATACATTTGCCTAGTAATATGTGCATGTGTTTTGATTTTTATACGTTAATTTTAATTTTATACGTTACTTAATTTAAATTTTATATGTTAATTTTAATTAGAAAAAACGTAAGATGCAAGTTTGCATGCAAAATGTTTACATTTAAAAAATTGTATGTTTGGTTTCCATTTATAAATTTGAAAGCGATTTTATCACCTTTAAAAACAGTTTTTGTTTTTGGATACATTCATGAATTGAATTGAATTGAATTGAATTGAATTGAATTGAATTTATTTGGATTTTATTGCTGTCAGAAATATTCCATTTATTTGGATTTTATTGCTGTCAGAAATATTCCATTTATTTGGATTTTATTGCTGTCAGAAATATTCCATTTATTTGGATTTTATTGCTGTCAGAAATATTCCATTTAGTTGGATTTTATTGCTGTCCTGAGGAATGATTTGACGCGCGATCCGGCAACACTGCGTGTAGCCTGGTTCCCCCAAGTCAAGTTCCTACCACTCTGCACTCTCTGCGATGCTTAGTCTCGGCATAGCAGTCATTCGCGATGGTGGTGAAGTGGAAGCTCCATCATAAACAGCTGCCACACCGAGACTAAGCGTTGCAGAGAGTGCAGCGGAAGTGGGGATTTGGCGCGGAGGAACCAGGCTACACGCCAATGTTACCGGATCGCGCGTCAAATCATTCCTCGTGACAGCAGTAAATTCCTAATAAATGGAATATTTTTAGAGAGGTAAAAACATCTTCTCAATCAGTTTCTTCAAATCCGGCCCGCCACACCATAGGCGGGCAGATGCATCCACCACCAAGTCTTAGACAATCCTCACCTCATGAACCCGGGCACCCCTGCTAAGTCACCAAAATTAGCGAATCACTTGGGGTGACCTATGACAGAGGTGTTGGTTATTCAATGAATGATTCTTAATCTTAATTACAAAAATCCTGATAATTTTGTCATGCATTATTTTAAGTTTTATTACTTAAATATACTTATTTTATAATGGGAAAAAGAGAATTTCTCTTCACTCAATGGTTGGAGACCCATGAAGTCACTTTTATAGCATTTTAATGACCTCAGAGCCATTTCACAATGCATTTTAGTTGTATTTTAAAATTGCCAAGTGAGCGACGCGATGCCTCGCATTGAAACCTTTGTTTTCTTGAAAGTTGGTACAAATTACGGTGATCTTATTCACTTAACAGAGGATCGAGTCGAATATCCAATCGTGCAAAGAATTTGCATGTTGGTTAGAACACCAGAAGAAATCATTAAAAGAAAAAAGGAATGCTATTTGACCAGTAACGATAAACTGATTTTCGGAGGAATAAATGGGCAGCATGTGCAGTCTATAGAGAGATTTCTTCGACAGCTACAACCACCAGTGTGCTTGGTGGCACACAATGGAAGTCAATTCCACTTCATCCTTCTGTTTAAGCTGTTAAAAGATCACAAGCGGCACGAAGTGTTACGAGATATGCTGTTCGCGGATACCCAACACATGTTATTTTCCCTGTATCCGATTGATTGGAATAATTGTAATCTGGATGACGTACACAAACAACTTGTCAGAGAATCAGCAATTAACTCTAATGATTGGGGGGCAGAGATTAATTGCTTCAAACTTCAAGAAATTTTCGCCCTTGCTCCAGAGAAAACAGTAAAAATTTGTGAGCAGGCGTGGTCTGTTGAAAAGCTTTTGAATGAATGGAATGATTACGTGGAACAAAAGCAAGAGGAATATAATGAGGTGTATTGGAATTCATGAAATTTTTTTGGGATATAAGTGTTAGTGCAAAAAATATAAATGCAGCTTCGACACGGTTAAGTTTGGGTTCGTGACAAAATATTTATGGATATAAAGCTTCTTTTTAAAAACTATTATTACTGCGGGAAACGGTATTTAACGGCATTAATTTAGTTATTATAATATTCACACATAATAAAGTTTAGTGTTAATACCTAATTAGTGATGACTAAAAAATGGTCTCAATCAAGTTGCAAGATCTATGTGGTCACCAAGTTAGTGGTCTATTAATTTGAATAAAATATCTTCAAACAAATCTTCCGAAATTTGTGAATTATTTCCATACCCTTTAACAACATCTAACTTCCGTCAAAATGTTGTCGGAAACAAACTTTTAACATTAAAGCTTAATTAATTGTATCTAAATACTTAATAATAGTAAGTAAGGAAAAAGAACGAGAGATATTTGTATAAATAGGTATTGCAAGTATAGTTGACCCGAAAACAGTACTCAGGCATTGCTTGCTTAACCACTCATTTGCCGCTCGTGCGCCGGCGTATCATGAGACTTTACACGCGATTTTGACCCTTATGTATAAAGAAAGTGTATGAAGAACACGGTCAGAATCGCTTGCTCTATTATCGCTCTTTACCATAGAGAAAACCGCAATTAGATTGGTGACTCCATATAATTTATATTAATGATTTACCGGAGCGCGGGAACGTGCGCAGTTCTTGCGCATGCGCGGGAAAAATTCTTTGGTCTTCAACTTTGACCTTTCTATGTACGAAATTTCTCAAGGACGCTGTCAGAATCGCCGGACATTGGGTGTCATGGCTGCCGCTTTTTGCGAACGCTAATTGGTTACAACCAACCCCATTTACTCGCGGCATTCAACGAGTTAAATGCAGAATGTTTCAAACTCATTACGACATGACAAAATTGCAAAAAATTGGTCACGTAGTATGGGTACGTTCCCTTAAATCTCTTGATCAACGCCGACATATCAGAGACCTATTAATGCTCTATAAGATTATTTCATAACTTTATTGATAGCCCGTACTCACTACAAAATATTCATTTCAGATATCCATTAAGAGTTACTCGGTCTTTGGACACATTTTGTATCCCTAAGAATAATACAAATTACCTTGAAAATGTATTTATAAGAAGAAGCTGTAGCACATTTAATAGATTACGCCCAAATATCGATGTGTTTAACACGAACCTTGCTAAATTCACAGCAATCATAAAAAATAACACTTGATGGAATGCCACATGTTTTAAAAACCTAATATTTCATTTTCTTTATTTTTTTTCTTTTTAGTTCATCATATTTCCTCTTTTACTTTTAGCAGTTCGAATTTGAATTTTTTTTTTTTACATGAGCTCCACACAGGAGGCCCTGAGAAAAATAATTTCCCTCAGGGCCTATGTCATCTTTGAGGATGCTGTGTGGAGGGTTTTTTTTATACAACAATTTTTATACAATATAATACAATCACTTCCCGAAAGATATTATTGATATCCATTAAAATATAAATGTAAGCCTTGGAAAAATTTCACTTAACACTTTTTGAAGACTTAAGTAAGAAGACGACGATGTTGACATTACCATTCAAAGAGCAGCTTTGAAATCTCTCCTTGCGATTGAGGCTAGAGAAAATAAATTTAAAAATACATACCTCTAGTCTTACTCTGCTTGCTGGGAGAGCCGCTGCTTGATCTCTTGGCGGGGCTGAGACTGGAGCTGGTCTTGACAGACTTGGAGGGGCTGCTGGCGCTGAGGCTCGTGTCGCTGGAACTGCACTGGCCGCCCGACAGAGACAGCGCCGCGACACCCGTCCCTGCCCCCCCAGTCCCAATTCCCACCCCCAACACTCCCGCCATACTCCCTGTCCCCGTCTGGGACGTGTAGATGGGCGTACCTGTCCAACACACATCATTATTATTTATCTATGTATTGAAATGGTTTACAGATAGTTCCCGTGAGCACTCAGACCATGAGCTCATTTCGCCTCATTCCTTTAACAGTACCAGTCTCTTTGATATAGTTCACCAGGGTTGTCATTGGATATTTGGCTTTGCCTTCTGGTTCATCAATATCTCTTCCCAGCTGCCTTATTAGGACACTGTCTGCCAGATTAGGACATTGCCACCATAGGTAAATTGGAGCCTTCATCCGCTTCACATTTCCTGCATCTGTTGGTGTTTTTAACTCCCAGAAACTGCTTATGTCTCCTGAGATGGCAGTAGTTAATTACCAGTTCACTCAGATAGTTTCTGTCCATATTTAGTAGTTGTCTGGTTCGTCCAGGGTTTGGTGAGTACTTTGGATTTTCTCATTCTGGATGTCCTCTACCATTTCTTCCAGTGCTGGGATTTAACCAATCTTTCAATATTTAATTTGGTGTGGCAAGCTGCCATTCTTCCAGCCGGCACAAAATTATTAATAAGGTTTCTATTATATCTGAGGCTTATGTTCGGTTTACCTTAGAAGTTTAATAATTTAATACTTCCTACATGGTCAAAGACAAGTATCAAATGACGCACCGGTAGTAACAATCTTAACAACCCACAATAGCTGGCTTTGCTACTCTGACGATGTACACAACAGTTTTATGGGTTCCATGACAAAACAGAACATTGCTTTGGTGTGGCAAAAGAAGACATTAAGTTTGGTAGGACCGAATTAGAAATCGATATGGGTAATTTTTATGTAAACTATGAGGACATGAACACATCATACAATTTTGGCTAAAGAACTGCTGGGGTGAAAGCAATTTATTTTAATATAAAGTGAAAGTAATTTATTTAAAGTCATAATTTATTTTACAAAATGTAATTTTATTGAAATAGATATCATCAGGTTTTCTTAATGACTCCGTGCGCTACACCGACGTTTGAAGAAAAGTAAAAACAAAGACAAGTTAACAAACAAACAACAAACCTATTCTAACCTAACCTTCTTATTTATTCTTTCATCATACTCTGTTTTGTTACTCTTCTGTTTTATATGGTTACCGGTTTCTTAAAACAGTGAAAAAAAATTTGAGTAGGTAAAATTAGAATCAATCTAAGTTCATGGTTAGTTACATGGTATGGTGTCGAAACAAAGAAACAAAGTTTGCAGTATTTGAATGAAAAATATTTGGGCCTGCGCTAAATGGATAATACAGAATTAAAATGAAATCGTAAATATAATGAGATATTTTTATAAACCGTGAAGAACTATTAAAAATGTATAGAATATTTAAAGTTTATTTTACTGATTCTGATCACTGTACTAAAAATGTGTAATTTTAATATTTTCATTCATAATTTTTGATTTTAAAAATGATCTAATTCGCACATTCCGAAACGTTTCCAACTGTCTGAAACGTCATCGAGACTACATAGAAAACGACAATGGCTCATAAGGCGGCTGGCACCGATGTTGCTCGGTGTGACGTTAACGCCGCCATTTAGACAAATAAAAAATGTTAATGTTAAAAATTATTGTTAATAAAAATTATTTTTGTGATACATGAGAAATGGCACATTGGTTGATATAATGCTTGGAAGAGGATTGGAGCAGAATGAGAAGGATCGAGGACTGGAGGCGAATGACGAGGGATCGCAGCCAGTGGAGAGCATTTACAGAGGAGGCAAAATCCCACCCTGGGATGTAGCCCCGTGATTACGATGATGGTAGGCGGAAAGTATACCGAATGCTGCAAAAATATCCCTTAGACGAATGTATGGTAAAACCATGACCGACCGTATTACAAATGTTAAGATTCGATAAAAATGCAAGTAAGCATAATGAACAAGAAGGTGAAAAGTTCTCTTAGACAGCTTCGATATGAAGAGCGGACGGACGGGGAAAATAATATCAAGAAAATAATAAAGCACATACCAAACAGAACAAGTTCGGGATGTCCGAAAAAAGACAGACAAAATCAATAATACCCGAGTAGGTTCATATAAAGAGCCAACACAACAGATGATTATGTATGAATGTGAGTTTCAGATAGGTAGATTTTTATGCAACCTTCCGTTTTGTCAGGGAGAATGTAAAAATAGAGTTATGTGTCTTCCACTCACTGAAAGTATGATGCGGAGTGTGTTGGGCTATCCCCATGGAGTGAGGGTCTTCTCCATCGGAAGAATCGTCCGAAGAGTCGCCGGTGAATGGCATTGATCGTATTTGACTGGCACGCTGCGGAATCAATAAAAAAATTCATGACAATTAATTTTTAGGGTTTATTTTATACAGCACTAAAAATATATATTTAGTCAAATCTACACACAAAGAAATTCGGTGGTTTAGAATCTTCAAGAGAATTTTAAAGAGTGTGTAATTATTACCCTATTCTTGCAGATGAAAACAACGACGCCGTTTGAGAAAATGGGTTTTGTTTTAAACCTCTATATCTTTGAATGTATTGCATACTATTGAGTGAATCTCTTTATATAATACTCACTACACCTCGGCAATAAGTGCAAGGAAAATAGCAATAGTGTTCGGTTATTTTGGTAATTATTTATTTATTTATACTGGTTTTTACAGATTGGTCTCCTATGTATACCTATCTTATTTATAAAAATATCGTGTCACGGTGTTTGTGGTCACACTCCTCCGAAAAGGCTTGACCGATTTTTATGAAATTTTTTATGTATAATTGGTAGGTATGAGAATAGGTTTTAAAGTATATTTTATACCACTAGGTGATTAGGGTGTCCCTATTAACAAAAAAATATTTTATTTTACAATTTTTTTTTTATTTGGCATCAAAAAATACCTACAACTCGAAATTTTAACCCTTCTACCCACCACCCTCCAATTTTTTAATCGCGATTTTTGTATGAACAAATTTAACCGACTTTCGTATTTCAAAGAGAATGAAATTATTTATGTTGTTGAATGACAGATGGCGCTATGTGCGCCTCATCGAACTTTCATCCACTCACGCGCAAGACATTCATGAGAAGCGTCGTGTCATTTTGATATTTCATTCGGCATCATGCTCTCGCATGGGCAAACCATCGAGCTTATTTGTGTTTGCTAAAGACGGACTGACAAAAAATATCATACACTCAATTGCTCTTCGAAATTCATATTGATTTTCTTTATTTCATTTTTCTACTTTAGTTGGTGTTTTTTTATTTTTATTGGCGGTCGTTGTTTACAGTGCTCCATACCTCTTTCTGTCATAGATCCCAACCCCACAGACTATTTAATAACCAAAATATTAACTAGAAATAACAACGGCAAAAATAGGCAGAACAACGTTTGTCGGGTCAGCTAGTACACATATATAAATACATATATTTTGACATTACCCCCTTGACAGTGGCGTATACTGGTACGGAGATGTCCTGGTAGCTGACTGGCTCCCCAGCAAGGCGAGTGGCGGCCGGAGGGCTCAGTTCGTCCCCAACCGATTGCTGGAGCCCATCTGCAGCCACCTGGATCGTTGGAAGAACATCAAAGGAATTACAAACAAAAACTACAACAAAATAATTGTATTTTGATTAAAAAGATTATAAAACATGAAATATTTATATGACAATATTAAATGTTGAAACAAAATTAACAAATTGTACTTTAAATTACGAGGGTGGTCTGAAGATGGCAGCACTCGTCAATAAAAGCTAGTGAATGTAGTTGAGCATTTTTTGACAGTTACTCACCAAAGTTTCGGCCATTTTGAACTGCGCAGTTTTTAGTTGACAGTCGTTTGAGTGAGCCGATGTGTGTGTTTTTGTGACAAAGGAAAAAATTGACTATCGAGCTCTTACGGCCATGTTTCAAAATTTCACTGTGGTAAATGATGGTGCAAAGTCCCCATACACAGAGTACAACTCAACTTCGATTTGCGTTGGCGTATTGCCATTCAAAAACAAAAATTAATAACAGCTCGATACTTGTTTTTTTTCATTTTCACAAAAACAACACATCATCTCACTTAAACGACTGTCAACTACAAACTGTGCGTCCAAAATGGCCGAAACTTTGGTGAGTAACTGTCAAAAGATGCTCAACTACATTCACTAGCTTTTATTGACGAGTGCTGCCATCTTCATGTTCAGGTCGGAAAATTTTCAGACCACCCTCGTAATTGCGATATTTTCTATAATATCTTAATTGACATGCCTTGAAATCAAGCAAACAAGTCAAGTCAAGTAAATATTGAACCTGGTATATTTTTGCCTCCCAGCTGGGAAAGCGGTGAAGGGGTGGTGTGGGAGGGCGGGGGGTAGGGGGCGCCAGGGATCCCTCGCTGCCAGTACTGGAGCCCCCCGGAGCACCCAGCCAGCCGGGGGTACGCTCTGCAAAAAACATCAATACATTAAGAATCGTTAAAGTGCTAAAATAAAACTAAATTATAAATATAAAAAAACATTTTTTAAAACTTGAGTAGGGGTCAGTATTTTAGTTTTTTTTAACCTCAGCTTAAGATATAGGTACATGCATTCGTCAAGTTGCTATTAGGCACTAATCCTGGATATAATTTAAAACATGCTGTTTCCCATCAGGGGTAGGCAGAGAGAATAGACCACCACACAACAATTGTCACGACACACAATCTTTTCTTCTTTCGCATCCATATATCGTCTCTTTTTAATTTTTTTTTGTGAATACCATAAATGACACTAATACTCCCATCTGGAGCCAGTGAGTCTATGGCATCCCCAATTGCAAATTTTGTGAAGCTAAAGGTAGTACGGGGGGGACGGAGATGCGGAGGAGGAAGGTGGGGAAGTACCAGGCTATTCTAATCTGGTCACTAAACACGTCTGAAGCCATTTCAAACAAAGTTTCGATTCTGAATAGTGGTCTTACACCGGGACAATACTGAGAGTATCTTCCATTCTGGAACGTGCCGCAAATAAACTATAATATATTATTTTAAATTAATAAATGGTGAAATAACACAAATTAATCAAAATTCATTTGCTCCAGAATAGTACAAATAAACATTATAAAATCATACAATTATTTCAATGATCAAAGCCAAAGATGTTATACGTCCAGACTTGCTATTGTCTCACAAACTCAAAATTAAATGTGGCAAGTAAGAACACTCTTGTTTTCAGTAAATTCTTAATTCAAACGTTGTTCATGTATGATGAAGATAGACATTCAAAGAATGTATGCTTATGGACAAAATAAAGGATAGATCATGCTATTTTAGAGCAACTCAGTTTGCAAATGGCGTCGATTGTTATTGTACTGGCTGTTATTGCTGATTTGTATGTTGTTCTACTGCAAGTGTATACAGGGTGTCCGGTGGTAAAGTGCATTATCTTCGGGAGGTGATTCTACATGATGGTAGGAGTAAAAAAGATAAATAAATTTTTCCGATATTCAAACTTTTAAGAGTACTTTTCAGGTAAAAACGTAAAATCGGTCCGCTGTGTTACCGCGTGTTATCGCCGGCGTTACTATTTAGCATAGTTTCCAAATCTACCGTCCCGCGCCCCCCGCGCTCAATGAACTCCCCGCTACCCCATTCCGTCAGTCAGCTGTTGATATTTAAATACGCCGCAGATGCTTCGCGATGAATTTTACCGTTTATTCGCAAATACAATGTATCTTGCAGTGTTTCTCTGTAAGAATTGTGTTATTAATACTCGAAACTTGTTACATTAGTGTGTATTTATTGACTTAAAAGAACATGTTTGTTCAACGCGTGTTTCTTTTCTTCTTGTCAATGACGTTTCAATACTTGCCTGCAAGCAGAAGGTGGACATTTTGAAAATTTGTTAAATTAGTGAAAAACGATGATATTAGTTAAGTGTTCAATTAGTTATTAATAATTTGTATAGTAAAAAGTGTAAATTCATATGAATATTGTTATTTTAGTGCAGTTCTCAGTTGAATTTGGTTTAAAACATTATAAAACATACGATTTTGTTGCACATTGTAAGACGGCGAACTGTCAGTCTTGTTATTGTTTACAATTTACATGTTGTTTCCATGGATACGTGCCACTCATAAATATGCAACGTTGCCACATTGACACTGTCAACTGGTAAGTGTGTACCTTCACTAACGATTTTTAGTAGGTATATCTTTTTGTATGGAAAATAAAAAGTTGGAATTTCGGAAAAAGTTGTTTATCTTTTTTACTCCTAGCATCATGTAGAATCACCTCCCGAAGTTAATGCACTTTACCACCGGACACCCTGTATATAAACAGAGTGATTAGATTATTTTAAAAAGGAAAGTTTACTTAGCGACAGCACTGACTTCATAATTTGGCTGTTGCTCATCCAGACTTGTTCCTTGGCTTTTACCAGTGTGTGCCGAATAACAAAAACATTTTCTCATCACACACCTTTTTAATACAATGTACTTAGGGGTAGGAAACGACCCCATGCGACGCACGGCAGTTTAGTACTAATACTACGAAATCGAAGACAATACAATTACCTTGTTTTTTCCATTTTGAGATATTGCCACTTTCATCTATATATTGTAAAGTCATTGATCAAAGCGGCATTATTCGGTAAGTTCGCTGAGTTTTATACAGTGAAAGTTGTTCCGAATTTAGAAAAAATTCAGATGATTTTTTTAAATACAGAAATAACAACCTCTGCTTGGGGTGTAGATCTCAGCATAGTCGTGTGTGGTGTCTCCGTCAGTGGAAGTGTTTGGGGTAGTGGGAATAATTACTAGGTTCTCAACAGCGGCCTGCAAAACAAAACAAATGGATTTATTAACAGTCCAGCAGGGATTCAATAACTTCGTCCAGACTTCGTGCAAGAGTTGTTCCTAACTAGCAGTAAGTTAATAATAGAAATTCTTGAAGATTGATGGAAAGGACCGAATGTACTAAAATAATCACAACTGATTTCATAAACTCTATTTTACATTTTTGACTATTACTTATTTACTCGTTGATTGGGAATATCTGGCTAATGATGTCCGATTGAAAGAGTAGAACAGTTTTTTAGATCACACTACTCAATTTAAATTTTTTAATCAATTTTTATAATGGCATCAATTATAGTGTTGAATATCTCACACAAGATGGCACTACAAATCTGCTATCGTAAGTAAAAATACAGTTTCTTCTTTGAGGGTCTCACTTTTTACATACCACGGCAGAATGTCCCATGGAAACACCTTCTTTTTCTTGTATTAATACAAAAGGTTTTCGTTACAAATATTTTGAATTGCTGCAAATGTTTTGAGGTGGTGTGTTGACACTGCATTAACTCTCGACAGGCCAAGATGCCAAACATAATGTCCGTAACCATGTGGGTCGGCCGATGACCTCATTCATTTTTCTGTCTTATGGGCATAGAAATAAAAATAGAATAGAAATCCTTTTTTTTTGTTATTTGGCAGGGAATATTACCTACATTTTTTCCTTTGTGGAATACCTACATAAAATACTAAAAATAAGTAGATATAAGAAGGATAGCAATTTTTGGGTCTATCTTCGGCCTTAGTTGGCTGCGGGAGAGTTAAGAAAACATTCTGGGAAAATTTTTCACTCTGAAATTTTTTAACCACGCTATTGTAATTCAATGGTCGATAACTTCTTGAGTTTTCCACCTACCCACCCTTCCTCTATCACCTGGTAGTTCGGATTGTAGCGGGTTCAGATTACAGAGACTATGCTTTATGTAACTTTGTAACCATAAACAGTCGATTCCGCTTAATTGGGACACACCGGGACCCGATTATTTTGTCTCAAATAAATGGCTGTCACAAATAAGTGAAATTTAAAGGATGTAATTTTTTATTTAACTGAGCTTTTTTACAAAAACAAAGATATATCTTACTTACTTTAACCAGTGATTCCTGACAATATTTGGAATAATTTTTTTTAATGAAATGCCGGTCTTCGGTGACAATTTTTATGTTTTTTAGTTTTCAAATTAAAACATAAAAAACAGTAGGTATTGGGTAGTTAGGGTTGGGGTGAGGAGTTGGGCCCTTACTCTACTGAGTGACCAGTGATGATATGGGGAAGAAAGTTTTTTTTGTTTGGTTAAAAAAAAATCAAAAATAGTCACCAGAGACCAAACTTTTTTTACTCCAAATAATAATGACGGAATCAAACTGACAAAGTAAGTTAAGTACGTTCTATAACATTCTGTGTGCAGGGTGCAAAGCACGTACCCGGGGGTATAATTTTATCCATCGATTCTTGAGCATATTTGGCGTAATAAATGTAGATGTCATTTTGCTGTCCGATGATATATTTTTTCTATTAAAAACAAAAATAATATTTTTCAATCAAACGTCGCCACTAACCACATCGCTATGGAATATAACCCATTGTGATGGGTTTGAGCGATACGCGCACTGTTTCGTGTGTTAACATGCTGCTAGAAAGAGATGCAAGATACCTAGGCTATAAACAAGCTACTCTCATAACTAGCCAGTTGCAAAGTGAGATGGAAAAATGTTTTTAATGTTTTTAATAGAAAAAAAAAATGTCAAAGCACAGCAAAATGACATCTATATTTTTTACTCCAATTCAACCCAGGAATCGCTGATTATAATCCGTCGGGTACGTACTGTTATACCCTGTATATACATATTACATTTATTTGAGTACTCTAGAATTGTTTTTAAAACTTTATTAATTTAAAAAAATACAGGGGTAAAATAGGGTTTTTGTCCCAAAAAACTGGCTGTCCAAATAAATCCAGTGTACCAATTAAGCGGAATCGACTGTTTATAAGAAGTGAATATTGGCGTTTGTATTTTAGAACTGATATCAAAATATCAAATGTAACCAAATAAATAAAAGAATGACACTAACGGCAAGATCGTCGGCGAGCAGACTGCCGTTGGTGTGGTCCTCCATGGTGACGATGGCGTTGGTGAGGCTGGAGATGTGGCTGTTGATGTTGACCACGGGATTGGAGGTGCCGATGGACAGGTTCCTCCGATGTCGGACGGGTGTACTGTAGTGCGGTTCAATGGAGGAATGGTGCGGTATCTGAAAACAGACACACATCGTTGTACAGATATGATTGAGATTCACATATTACAGCAATTGATTGTTGGGGTATTACACCGTGTCGTGCTTCCCTTTCTTTAGACTTTCAGAGAGTCTTGCAGCTTCCATCAGTATGGCAGATGTGTAGATTGTGGAGAAGAGTGTGTTCATGTGTGAACAAGTATAAATAAAATTGAATTACTTGAGGTGCTTCGAGGCTTTCTGATCGTCTTCTACTGGCGGCAAGGAGGGCTGCAGAACTTCTTGATGGACTCTCCTCTGCACGCACCTCTAGAGACAGACTGGTTCTGTTAGGCAACTAGAAGAAAAATAACTTTTTAGTAAAAAATTATTGGTATTGAACAGCGGTACATCGAATTTACACACAGCAGTGCCCATTTTTCTACGAGAATCTTTATAACGAATGCACAACCTTCATTAGTTCTGCCACTTTGATAGTCAATGCAGATTGGTCACAGCTCGGCGACAGTCGGCATGCTTACTTGCCATATCTCCCTTTGTCTCTATTATGTATGGTTCCTGAAGCTCTGCTGATCCAGCTGCCCACTAGGCTGCCTGGCATTGTACAGAAGTGAAAGAAAAGAACCTGTACTAACCAGGCTATTCCTGGAGCCCTGCTGAGCAATGTGGTTCCTGAGGAGCTCAAGCTGCTGGTTGCAGCGGTTGTTCTGCTCCCTGAGGTGTTGGTTTTGCTGTTCCAGCTCCCGCAGCTTGTTGGTCACCCACTCCTTGATGCGGGCTGCCTTTGCTTCCACTTGTTTCGCGTCCTGGACTCGCAACTGCTTCTGGAATCAAACCATTGTAATTAGTAATGCAACACAAATAGTAAGGAGAACTTTCAAATTCCAAGGCTGTAGGATACAAGAGAACCTTTTGTATTTATTTTCACATAAAATAAATAAAGCATAATTATTAGTAAGTATACAACTTTGACCGTTCGCATGCACTTTCCATTCTGGTAGTATATTTGATGTTATCTGACTGATTACATGAATTTCTAAAGTACCTAAATATTTTTGTCCCTTTTTTGAATCCATAATAGAAGACCTAAAATATAGAAGTGGCAATGTATGAGAAAATTCTGATCCTCTCAAATAAGGAATCTAATCAGATAAAAAAATTAATTGTCTTATGAAAAGACTAAAAAAGCATTTGCTTGAACAATTAAAAAAAATAAATAAACCGTAATAAAAAATATTACATTGAAATAATTATTTTCATGTATAAGTTCACTTATTATTATTACTTGTACTACCTTGCCCCATCGCTACACATTTATAATTAACTAGCAGACCCGGCCACACGTTACTGTGGCTAACGAAACACAACGCCATTATCCAACCTTTATAAAATCCACACCACACGCTTGCCAGCTGCCCGCTGCCTGAATTGAATATTTGAAATTCTCGGCTTTTATCTAGTATAATAAGCATGTATTTTACATATAAACCTTCCTCTTGAATCACTCTATCTATTGGTGAAAACCGCTTGAAAATCCGTTGCGTAGTTTAAAAGATCTATGCGCACATACATTTTGAGCGACTTCATTTTATACCATGTAATGATGATGCTTTTTACCTAATTCACCATTTGGAATGGTGGCAACATTATTACAGGCAGGACGGTAGTACTCAATTCCGTTTCAGGTACTCTTACATCGGGAACTTGTCACCAATTTCACTTTTTCATTATAATTTTTTTAAACTTTTACACCTGTAGATAATTTTCCGCGACATCGCCCAGTGATGAAAAGATTGGTGACCCGACAGTTGGCCCCTCAACATTATAATTATTATATTAAACTTAAAATCCACTTCAAAAATACCTTTTATATTAAGTTGGTATGGACATCAAACGAATTTTACCGTGCTAATTTGTTATACTTAGGGGCCGTTCAAGTATTACGTAATGCACTTAGGGGGGGGGGGGGTCTTGTGAAACCTTACTGTGCGTTACGAGGGGGGTTTCGAACAACACGTTACGAAACATGTTTTTCTTTATTTAGATAAAAAAAGGGAATTAAAATCTTCCAAGTTGGCAATCCTTTTCATTCTCAAAATCAAGAAAAGAACAAAACAAGAAAAAAGGTAATTAAGCGATTTTCCAGTACTTTGCGCAACTTAATTGTGACTTTTAGGTAAAAATTGTCACTTGGGCGTTATGTAACGTTTAGGGGGGGGGGGGGGGGGGGGGGGAACGGAAAAAAAACGTTACGGCGCGTTACATGGGGGGGAGGGGGGGTCAAATATCTTCAAAAATTGCGTTACGTAATACTTGAACGCCCCCTTATATGCTGGAATATACAGGTTATAGGCAAGTACTTTTATCCTTGATGCAAATGAATGAAAATGACGTATTTATACTTTTGTTATTCTGCAGTACATCTTCTCTGCACACCCTTTTGGAACACTTAGGTATATTTTGTATAAGTAGGAACACCTAATCTGACTGCATATTGTTAATAAGTATGGCGGGAGGCAACTCTCGAGGAATCAACTGTCATGGAACAGAAAAGATCAGAGACAGATGTGGTATCCAGCAGCTCCTCGGCAATACTGCCCCCCTTGATGATAAAGCGATGAAAAAGCTTGTGACGTTACATACTATTAGACGCGGGGTAGAAATCTCAAAGTGGGAAGACAAGAACAAGACAATTGCACCAATCTCGATATCTAGTACTTTAGTACTAAATTGCTACGGGTCGAGTAAGGTTGCGTCTTACCTGCACTTACCAGTAAGTAAATTGCATTTTAAAAAGTGCCAAAATGCCCTCCTGTGTGATGAGAAAATGTTTCAATTACACGACAAATAATAGTAAAGGCGAATGAATAACATTTCATTTGTAAGTACATGCAAATTACTTAATATTATCGATTATTATAAATATTACAATTAATTTTCATGTTTCCCGCTCGCGGTTTTACACGTCATTAGAGAAAATTCAAGTCCTACTAAAGTAAAGGGTCTGGACGTGCAACAGTCAAATTTCTGTTGCTAAGTAAACTTTACTGTTTTAAAGTAGACTAATCAGCCTAAGCACTTGTTTATTTGTTTGATTGAGATAAAACAACACATAAATCAGTAGTTCCAACAAGTATTGATGATAATCGCCACCATTTGAAAACTGTCGTTGCCCTATTGTATTTATTGTATAGCTCGACATATCAAACTCCGACAGGCAGCCGAACCTTTTATTCTAGTGGGCCTCAAGAAAAGGAGACAGCGAAAGTTCCATCAAAAAGTGACAAGCAATACACCGCCCGCTCATATGTCCATTTCATTCATACACACACATTATTTGATTGTCTCTCTTTACCACACAGGAATAAACTTTTGAATTAAGAGATTATACTGAAAATCGCTGAAAACAAAAGAGTGTTCCTTACTTTCCACATTATATTGTGAGTATATGAGACTATGGCGAGTCTATTTATTTTATATAACGTCATTGTTAAAAAGGTTGTATATTCCGGTAGCACAGTGTGCCTCAATTTAGAGGTCCTCAGGTATGCTTATTCCCACCTCCCACTTGTATTATGCACCTCCAACTGAGGGACTCTTATTTGTCTCTTATTATTACAATATACCTGTATGATTGTCAATCAAACTAAGTATTAATTGAAATCATAACTACCCAAGGAATGCCCTGAAAATAGTGCCCCGACCATGCTCATCTCTACCGAGAGAGGTATTCATCCTGGTAGGGATGTTTGGCATCCTCATAAAATCCTACTCTTATTGAGTTATTTTCTAACTTTAATCACCTTTCCATTTTAACTACAATTAAAATCAAACCTGCACAGCAGCACGTCTTTTGTAATGCACAGAAAAGGCGTGATTTATTAGTAGTTCGCTAGCTTTCATTAGTGGTTTGTTGCCTTTGTGTTTTTGGTCGAGTATACAATAAGATAAGAAAGACAACCCACCTGCTCTTCGACCTGTCCTTCTAGGCGCACGATGGCCTTACGCTCGGCGGGCCCCTCGCCACAAGGGGGCCACTCCAACAGCCGCTGTTCCATCGCGCGCACCTGAAATTAAAACACTTTCTGATTAGTGGTTGTCTAAAAGGTATGATACATTTGGTTTCATAACAGTACAGAATGATGACAAAACAATAGTTAGACACATCGAAGGACAGAGAAGCAAAAGAACAAACAAATTTCAAACCTAAATTAACCTAATCTAATCTTTCCCAAACTAACTTAACCTATTTTTAAAGTGTTTTACTTAAAGTGTTCGGTTTTACTTAACTTAACCTATTTTGTTTCTGTTACTGGTACATCTCATTAACAAAATATAACGACCTCTCCGTAATTATTTGATAGTCAATAATGATGTTGAAGTCAACTTTTAATGAAATGTGAACATATTACAAATAAATGAACCTTAGGACGGGTTACGCCAGTAAATTCACATTCTTTTCTTTTGAACTTTTGTAAAAAACATAAAAACGCAAATAACATAAAAAATATATATAAAAAACAAATAAAAAAGGATTTATTTTACAGTCGTATTTACCTACTTAGTTTTATGGGGTATCTTAAAAAGTGCAGGGTTATCAAGTTATCTTTTTAAAAAGATTTCTATGTACCTACTCATCACTACACGTTTATAATATAATCAGGAGTTTTAGTCTCCGATGTCGTGTGTAGTCATTGCTAAGATTTATTTATTAATTTACGGACAATGGTCCATTAAAAACATAATAATAACACAAATAAAAAAAAAACAGAGATGACAGTGAAGGGAGAGCACATATAAAATAATAGCAATGACAATATAAAAATACGTATAGAAGACATTACAAGTCAAAGCATGAAGAAGCATTTAAATATTGCGTATCGACTGCCGAAAGTCATTTAGTTTTACACCAAAAAACTCAATGCTTTGACAAGTCTCGACATTCTGGATAAGGGAGAATGGTATCCATAATGAGTAGAATGTTGATTGGGGAACAGCAATTTATCATTTCGGAGTCTACGGGAAAGGATGTTGAACTGGATGAGTTGTAACAATGCAGGTGTATCAGTAATACTGTTGATAATTTTAAATATGCAAATTAGATCAGAGTCCTTTCTACGATTTTCTAAAGAAGAAATGTTTAAAATGTTTTCAATTTCATTATATGAGTACTCGCCTCTTTCAAGACCCAACCTCAAAGCAATTCCTCGAAACGATGTTGTACGGATTCGATGTAACAAATGTGGACAGCATAGAAAGGAGACCAAATGACACTAGCATATTCAAGGTGAGGGCGAACCAGCGAACAGTAAAGAGTTTTAAGTGTATTTATATGTTTAAAGTCAGAGGTAATTCTGTGAATGAAGCCGAGTAGTTTAAGTGATTTATTTACGATATTATTTAAGATATCACGTTATTACAATAAAACGACGATATATTGTAATTTAGGTACTCAGCGGGTTAATTAATAATGGATGGTTGGTAATGTATAGTATTAAAACCAGGCATTGTCACCGATGTCATTATCGGCGTTTATTATTGTTATAACTTCGCCATTGATAAAATGAAACGACGATATCGATCTTCCAGTTGATTAGTCAGACATCTCCGAAAAATCGAAATTGGAGTTGGGTATACAGTTATATGTAAAAGTGTACCCTCTAACAGGTACAATACTCAGATTACTCCTAAACACCATCAAATCAATTATAAAGCAAATAAACTTGTAGTGAAATAAACAAAATGTTCATGTTTTCCATTTCAAAATGTCATACTTTTGTACCGGACCGTTATGCCACCCAGTGTTATTTTATAGCATACTAGCTGGTACCCGACATGCGTTGCTATGCCATTCAAAGAAATAAATTGAGTCTCCCTGCATGGCCTTTCCCGTGCATCCCCGTTCCCTTCCACCTTCCCCACCTTCCCCCTCTCTCGTGTCTTCCCTCTCCGCAAACCCCACCTTCCCCTTGCCTTTCCCCCCTGCTGCTAAAATATATGATATACACACATTTTCATTTTTCATAACGCCAGAGATTACCATTATATACAGCCTATGTTACTCGCTGATAGCTTTCTATTGGTAGCTTTCTATTGGTAGCTGATAGCTTTCTATTGGTAGGCTCGCTGGTAGCTTTCTATTGGTGAAAGAATTTTTCAAATCGGTTCAGTAGTTTCGGAGCCTATTCAATGCAAACAAACAATCAAATCTTTCCTCTTTATAGTATTAGAAAGAAGAAAGAAATATTTTTTAAACAGAAATACAAACATTCTCGGGATACGAATAACCCGACAATTGTTTAAAATCTCCTACTACCACCACAGTAAGCAAAAAATGTTGCTTGTGTCGTGATGGACGCCAGCCGAAGAATCGAACATGCGATGCTCGGGTGGAACCTAAACGCGATGCCCACTCAGCCACTGACTGGTGAATACGTTATATTATATACACAGACATGCGTAAAAAGTAATATTTGATTTATGGTGACCATTCGAAAATTGATTTCATTATCTTAAGGCACAGTGTACCCGCTCAAAAAGAAGAAGATGGAGAGATGTGTAAATACGAGTGTTAGAGGGAGCACTAATATTTCAGCAAAAATTGTGGAAATGTTTAATAAAACACGACTCGTTAATCTCGAGGGAAATGACTAAAATGTTACAATTCACACGCAGTAGAAGTAAAACTAGAAAGTCGCTAGATATCGCTTTTTTTCTTTTGCCTGTTTATTTTAAAATGGTTTGAAGATTGGATATTGATTTTACAAAAATAAAAATGTTTATTTTTTTGGATTTGGTAGGTTTCGAACCTCGGTTCGCTGGACGTCTCTCTGAGCGCTGAGAGTCGGGCGCTTTATACCGCGGCGTTATTGGAGGCCCGTGCGTAGTCGTGAATTTAACGTATTTAAAGAAATACTTTGGTTAAAGAAATTATATAAGAATAAAGAAACCGTAATTAAATAAATACTGTGAATTTTTAAGTATTTATAATAATTTTCGGAGCTACTTTGCGATTTTTTTCTATCCAGGGAATTTCATATAATTGCCGTTTCGGCGTAAGGAATGTACAGATATTATCTTCAAGAATAACATATATTTTTTAAGAGCTTTAAAACATAAAGTATTTAGGGAAAATAAGTAATACATCGGTAGAAATGCGGGAAGCCGGGCCTTAAAACACAGTATTTGGAGATATTTGACTAATCAACTGGACGATCGAAATATCGTGGTTCGGTACTCAGTGGGTTGAGAAGATAAAAGAGCTCAAAATGAGTGAGTGGCTAACAATATATAATACTAGCTGGTCCCGGCATGCGTTGCTATGCCATTTAATAAAGAAATTGTTTCTCCCTGAGTGTCCTTTTCCATTCGTCCCGTTCCCCTTCCGCCTCCCCTTTTATTCTCCCGTTCCCACTCCGTCACCTCCACCTTCCCTCTCCCCACTCCACTCCCCCCCCCCCTTCCCCCTTCCCCCTTCCCCCGTCCCGCGAACCCCCCTCCCCCCTCACACGTCCCCTTCCCCTCCCGCGTTCCCCTTCCACCTTCCCCGCCTTCCCTCTTCCCTTTCCCGCTCCCTCGTCCCGCCAACCCTCCTCCCGCGTTCCATATATTCAATCCCAGTACATTCAGTTTTTAAACATCCCGCGTGTCACCTTTTACAATTTTTATTCATATTTCCATTTGTCATGTATATTAAATTTGGTACCTATTTAAAATATCTAAAATTCTTGATTGGATTCAAACTATTAGGAGAGTACCTACCTACTTTAAATAAATTTATCGATTTTCAAAAATAGAATCCTGATTTAACAATCATTGTTTTGCAAAATGTCATTCTCAAAAGTGCTATAGTCGTTAGGTTTTCTGAAATTATCCAATTTTCTGCGCAATTTTCTTAATTTTTCTCTCCGTAAGAACCATCCTCGCACTTCAAGGAATATTCTAAAAAAAGAATGAGCGAAATCGGTTCAGCTCTTCTCGAGATTTGCGCTTAGCAACACATTTAGCGATTCATTTTTATTTATTTATTTATTTTTTCATGTTCTCCGTAAAACGGTTATTCACCAATACATTATGGAGAAGATTACAAATTAGACAAAAAGTATAGCAAAACACATAAAAAGGTCAGTTTCACTACTTTGTGACATACGTCAAAAGATAATTGTTAAACTGCCTGTAGGTTACGTTAAAAATGTCAATGGTCAATGCAGACTCGTTGAGCAGTTCAGTCGCTCTGTTGACTGGCGCGTTCTGATAGGCAGAAGTCCTCGCTTTTGGAGCATAAAAAAGGGTATGGGACCTTCCACGAGTATACTTGTCTGGGACATATATAATATAAGAAGATAAGATTATTGCAGTTAATTTTGTGAAAGGGTTAAATTCAACACGTCTGTGTCTGTTACGAAAGATCAACTTGCAGAAACAAATCCTATGTGGGATATCAAATAGAGAACCCAATCCGTTCGCGGTGTCTCTGTGGTTAAATAAGTCAATCATTCAACTTCTGCGTGTGTTCTTATTATCCGATCTATGAAGCCCTATTCACAATAAAAATCATTAAATATATAGGTAATACACTATTCTGATTCTGATAGTATTAATACCCTAGCGTCTGTACGGTTGAAATTTAAGAACCCGACTTCGAGTATATGTCTGACGCCACGCCCTATGCAAAACCATTTTCATACGTGAAGTTTATTACAAAGCTAAGCCAGGGACGGGTTTTTAATTGCTAGTTCTTATTATTTAGAAGCGGGAGGTTTTTTGCTGTTGACCAAGACCAATAGTTCTAAATATTGAAATAACGTTTCGACTTAAAGAAACTTCTATTTAGGTCGGTGGAGATGCAGAAAATAACCTAATAAGGAAACTTCCGGCAAACATCACACCATACTAAGAAGATGGCGAATTTTGAACTGTGATTGAAAAGAAATTAACTTTATTGCATATTTCATCATCTCCCCCAACGTAAATGTTTCCATGACATTTGATCCCTCGTCAACTGGCCCCCCGGCATACTTGTACACAATACGCAGTCGGTTTAGGGTAAGTAGGTTTAGGTATACCTACTTAAATAAAATATAAGTGTGCAGGGAGGATATACTGCCGAAAAACAAAAGCATTAAACATACTTTTATTGAAATGCATTAAGGCTCCGCAACCGGGCCCGAAAATAAGAAGATGGAGAGATACGAAATTACGAATGTTAGAGGAGAGCGCTAACATTTACAGCGACTAAACCGATGCGAAAATTGCGAAAATGTTTAATAAAACTTAGGCTAAACTTAAGGCTCGTTTAAAACGCGGGCATTGTCTTAAACAGTATTTAATGAAACACTGTGATTTTTTTCATACACATAACTTGTAAAATAACTGAAACAAACGTGTTTATAATAATTTTTGGAGCATACTTTGCGATTTTTTTCAATCGAGGGAATTTTATATAATTAGCGTTTCTGCGCGGGCAATGTCTAAATATTATCTTCAAGAATAACATATATTTTTTAAGAGCTTTAAAACTTAACGTATTTAAGGGAGATATGTAAGAAGTCGGTAGAAATTCGGGTTGCGGGCCCTTAAGGAGAAAACTACTTTCCACATATGTGGGGACCTAATATATCAGCGTACAAGTACAAAAAATCAACAGCGTAAATAAATTCGTTTGATATTCAAACCAACTTATTATTAAACGTATTTTTGAAGCGGATTTTAGGTTTAAAGTTGGTAAATAATGCACAAAAAAATCATAATAATTAAATTCCGAGGGCCAACTGACGGGGGATCAACTATCTGGTCACTAGGCTTGTTGAAAAAGTATCGATATATCGATATTTTTAATTCAATATATCGATATTTTTAGCCGATATATTTTGATCCGATATATCGATACAAAATATCCAATATCGAAAATTGTGTCAAAACGATATTTTTTAAAAATTTATGTATTTAAAGTCACTAGAATCCAAAACCGTATAGGAACGAACGGAAAAAAAGTAAGTGTATTGGGTCATGACATCTGGCGGTTGAAATTTTAACTATTAATAGCTTACAAATCTATTGTCTTTGCATTAGTATTTGCGATCACCAATACATCTCATGTGTGTAGGTACATACATAGAAATGTATGCTATTTTTCGCCATTTTTTCCTAAGCCACTCCTATGTGTTGGTTCCCAATTGTCTATGATTATTGACTATACCTTGTTCCAAACACAAAGTCCTTTTTGACAGATTAATACGCCAATAGAATGTTACTGAGACGCATACAAACTTTGTATGCGTCTCATTTTACATATAAATTAGAAGACAGCTTTTTAGTTTTTGATATTTTTGTAATTATTACGTAATAAAAATGAATAGTGATAAAAATACCTTCATTTTTAATGAGATTTTTGTACATTAAAAAAGCAAATTGTGTACAAAAATTGCTATTGATAATATTGAGCTGAATACACTATTATTTTAAAAACGCAAAATCTCTTGAAAATTTGATCGATATATCGATATTTTTTTTCACTTTCGACATCCCTACTGGTCACTGACGTTAATAGCTGTTTCTTGTAGTAATTAAGTTGCAATTAATTAAGTTGCAATTATTTAAATAATTGTGTGTAAAGAAGTAAGACGAGTACGAAAATTTGTCGTTCGGACATGCTCGTCCGTGAATACTAGGCTTTTGAACCAAAAGTTATTAAGTCTGTGGGGGCATTGGTTTCCATTCAAATCTACATGGAAGGCATTTCTAATGTGTATTATCCATTCGGTGCGTAAAACCATAAATGTTTTGTATAAAATTCACTAACGTTGGAGCTGTAAATATTAATTACACAGGACCCAAACATTCACGAATTTCCGAGTCTCACCTCGAAAACCATTTCGTTTACAGCAGAGTATAATTAATTACTAATTTACTCCGAAAAAGCTAAGGCATTAAGGAAATGGAAGCAAAAACATTAAGTAAGCTAAGTAGGTAACCTTCATTCAAATTTTATAGGTTTTGCAAACGGAGGAAATTGAACACGCAAGTCTTTAGGCAGAAAACCTATTCATCTAAATCTAGGTATATAAAGTTGAGTGTCCCGGTGTGTGTTTGTTTTTTAAACAAATCTACAGTTTTATTCGAAAATTGATGAAATTTTACACACTTGACCTTCAAAACATTAGGAAGTTCACTATGAGATTTCTAAAAACCACTCCACCCCTTTTCGCAGCCCTTAAAGCAGAATTTTGATCATATTTTTAACACTTTTTTTAACATTAGCTCCATACAGGAGATCCTGAAGAAGATAATTCCTCTCACGGCCTATATCAACTTTGGGGATGCTGTGTGAAGGGTGTTTTTAGAAAAGGAAGGAGAGAAAAGATGATCTACATCTACAATTTTACAAAGAGCTACCTTGACGATTTTATGCCCTCTATAACTAAACGCAAATGGACAAGCGAACCGGTCAACGTCTTTTTGTTGATTTTATCACGTACCCCTTCATGGTTGCATTATTTATATGTAACAAACAATTGAGGTTTATGTCATATATCGTTAATACAATAACTCTAATTATTAAACACAAGTGGGCGGTGTGGATATGATTTGTATGCAAAGGAAAGTCACTGTCTACATTTGATTTCGAAAACTCTGTGTAAAGCCCGGGCATCGCCGGGGACTTTAGCTAGTATTCTATAAATAAGTTTCATAAATCCTACAATTATAATATCCCATGATTTTACACGGGTTGGCGCTAGTTTATACGATAAAAAGCAAATTGATTTCCCTCAGTAGTCCGAGAAAATTCGCCTTGAATATTCTTTACTTTATCCCAAACTCAAAATCGCCATACTGGAAGCTAAACTTGTGTTCCTCGGGACGGATTACACCGAGGTTCAACGACACCCGGCGCTATTATTTGCCAAAGGATTTTGAGCCATATCAGCATATTGCATTCCGGAGGTCGTTTCGTAATAATACGATGTAGATGTGTTCTGTAGGTACTAAAATTCGCAGAAAACCATCATAAATACTATATGGATATAATGCTTTACTATGCGTATTGCGGAGAATTTTTGGAATTCGTTAATCATAAAGGAATTGAATGGTAAATAATATTTCAAATTCTTCCTACGAAAGGAAGCTTTAGTAAAGATTTGGCGTCAGGAATTGCAAATATTTTTGGCGATTGTAGCGAAATTTAAATGAAATTTTCAAAGAAAAACAAAAACATATTAAGTAGATATTTGTGTACACGGGGCGATAAAAGACACGTATACATTGACTTACTATTGTACAAGTAGTGTTATGGTCTTAACCACTCGGACCCATAAGCATGTTTTCACGATAATATAACATTTCTAGACATGTATATTAGGATTTTAGGATAATATACAAAGATTTTAGACTTCCCAAAACTAAACTTTCGCGCACATAAAACAGCGAGGGAGAAAACTTCATAACCTACCAAAGATCTTAAAGGAAGCCTCAATCCTTAGCACTTTTCGTACGACATGTGCAATAAACGTAAAAAATATTTTTTATTTGAATACGAACATACTCACCAATGTTATTTAAATTATCCTAAACCAAGTTATCTGTTTTTTCTAAAAATGTATTTTTCAAACCTATTTGTAAATGTAACTGTATCTCTAAAATTGTATTTTTTAAATATTTTTTCTACTAAATGTAAGAAAAAAATTGGCAGGAATGCAGATCCCGCCAATGTGGGGGATTTGAATAAAAATGCACTTTCTAGATGAGAAAAGTGTGGAAAAGTTGAATAAAAAAGAAATTAAGGCGCGCTTGGCAAAATTGAGGGAGATACACTTGAGGTAATCCAACCGCTTTCCCGCCCTGGTATAAGTAACAGATGGTTACTCCTTCAGGGCTCTCACAAGGACTCTAATTTTTTTTAATAAACGAAGCTACTTATAATGCACGAAGCTAAACCCTCAAATGTCCCTGTAAAACAGGAGTTAGTCTAAAAATGAGGTGATGGGTTAGTGTAATGAATGATGAACATAACATGAGATAAATACAGAGAGTATGATTAATATTATTTTATAAAACTTTACAGAAAAATATAAGAAAAAACAATGCCATCACTCAAAACAATGGAAAAATAATAACTGTAAAATATTGAGGGAGATACAGCCGTTTAAAGTATGAATAAAATGACACTTCGTGAACCGATACTGTCAGCCATTTTGAAAACTAAATATTACCTTAAAGTTGGTAGCACTCGTAATCGTCTTCTAAATCTGTTACAATGTAACATGGTTTGTGCCCCTTTATAACGCCTACTCGCGTCAACGCAAGAAAAACATCCCAGTTTTCAAGTAGTTTAGCGGCTACGCCAGGTTTGTGTAACATGGTTTGTGACCATTATTAATTCTCTTTTTCATAATTACGTGTATATCACACGAAGTTAGCTACAATCGTATCAACCTTCGTAAAGCAAGTCTGAGATACCAACATAATAGTAACAAAATGGCGTAGTATAAGTTCACGAAGTGTCATTTTATTCATTCTTTAAACGGCTGTATCTCCCTCAATTTTGCCAAGTGCGCCTTAATTTCTTTTTTATTCAAGTTTTCCACACTTTTCTCATCTAGAAAGTGCATTTTTATTAAAATCCCCCACATTGGCGGGATCTGCATTTCACCCAAAAAATTGCTTACATTTAAATAAGATTAAAAAACAAACAATATATATGATGTATGGGGCGTACCTGACTTATTAACTAGAGATTCTAGACCTTCTTTGGAGTAAAACATGTTAGTGAAATTTTCGGTCCCCGGTGACATTGTTGTTGGTGTTTTTTTTAAATACATTTTTTTTCACATGTCTTTTTTCACTGCCACTCCAAACCGACACTGCAACTGTCCAATACCTAATGATTTCTTACGTTTGGTGGTAAAAAAATAAATGCTCCTAGATAGTCACCGGAGTATAAAATGCCAAATTCAGGAATCACTGATTATAGTAAGTCAGATACGTCTCTTAAACCATGTAAAATATGGTCCTGCCACTGAGAGCTCCGCTGTAACCACTCTTTCTGTTACATACGTCGTCGTATGGAAAGAGGAAGAGGTTACAACGAAGTTAACGGTTTAATTTACCGTTTTTACGAGCACATTCGCACCGAGGAAGATGCAGGATTTTCACTGGCAGAACAAGTAAATTAATAATAATAAAATAAGGATATGTAGCAACTCAAAATATTTTTTTTGGATGATATATATTAATTTATTGAAGTGAAAACTTCATAATTTGAAACGCGATGTAACGAAAAAGCGACACTAAAAAGAAACAAACACTTCCATCTATAGGATTTAGCCAAACACTTACATCTATAGATTTAGAGAGATTAAGATAGAATAATCGCTCTCCTCTTTGTGCGGTGCTTGGTAACCTCCCCACTCTTATCTACTTTAGTTTACTGAAGGTTTCACTTCTGTGAACTCCACACATTTTTTTAAAGTTTTGACCAGCTGTGTTAATGGATTTTCCAGTGGTTGTTACCCGTCTTCACCCTAGTTTCAACAATCTTTGAAATAATAAAATTAGCTTTAAGGCTCCGCAACCGGGCCCGAAAAGAAGAAGATGGAGAGATACGAAATTACGAATGTTAGAGGAGAGCGCTAAAATTTACAGCGACAAAAGCGATGCGAAAATTGCGAAAATGTTTAATAAAACACGATTCGTTTAAAATAGAGCAAAAATCTCACGGGCATTGTCTTAAACAGCATTTAAAGAAACACTGTGATTTTTTTCAAACATAAAACTTTAAAATAACTGAAAAAAACTTGTTATTAATAATTTTTGGAGCATACTTTGGGTTTTTTTTCTATCGAGGGAATTTTATATAATTTGCGTTTCGGCACGGCAATGTCTAGATATTATCTTCAAGAATAACATATATTTTTTGAAGAGCTTTAAAACTTAACGTGTTTAAGGGAGATATGTAAGAAATCGGTAGTAATTCGGGTAGCGGGCTGAGAACTGTATTTAAAAAATATATGCCCATTTCATGACGTCAAAGCTAGGGTTTGAGAGTTTTTACTTCTTCAGAACACAGATTTTCGGTATATTTATTGTTATCAAGTTTAATTTGTGGAACTCCATTTTGATTGTAAATTTTTCTTTTAAATAAATAATAATACATAAACAGACTGTTTATTTTTTCTTCTCACATACCAATACTAAACCAGCCTTTAATTCCGACAAACACCAACACAAAACGCGATCACAAAATCAAACAGACTTGTCGTCATATACTCAAACGACTAAATTTGGAATCAACTCCGTACAATACGTCGCATGTACCATATACGTAACACAAAGCTTACCTAGTAAACCTAAAACATCCCACAACAAACAAAAAAACATTGACAAAAGCTCCCAAAGGATATTTTCTCAGCAGTTTTATTAACCAGTGACACAATAGTCATTTCGAACACTCTAACTTTTGCATATCTTTCTAAATGTATTTATGAAATATTCTTCAATTAACTGTGTCAAGTTTGTTAAAATCACTTTTCATTGAACTCCCCTTTAAATTCGTATTCTTGTGTAAAGATTATTTTCTTTTAATTGTATAATGTTGTACTTTCTGAAATTAGTTTTATTAAACTCATTGGAAATAACGTATTATAAATACGATTGTTATGATTTTGTAATGTATTATCACCTAATAATACAAAAAATGTATAAAAGAAAAACTAATTTCGGCTTCATAGTTAAGATAAATTAAAGAATTATTCCACACGCTTAATTACAAGACAAATGCAGCATCTAAATGTAAATCGTGCTCTTCATATGTTCAATAATAATGGTCTGATTTCTAACATCGACATTTTCTCCGATTTACTGCCTGAATTTAAAAAGAGCATCATGTCAATAATGTAAATTGTTCAATGCGCATACATACATACACACATACTCTCTCTCGTACACACACACACACACACACACCTTCCCACTACATACATCACCCGGTAATTACTTAATATGCATACCATAAATAAGACATTACAATGAAACACATAATAGGTACCCACCATGAAATATACATTTTAATTGGAATTTTTTTTCACCATTATATCTAATGTACTGTTTGTTTCTGTTTTAAAAATAAAATAAAATAAAATAAAAATAAAATTGAAACATAATTGAATAAAAACATATAAATCTGAAATGGATTTATTCAAGATGACGTTCTAGGAACCAGTCACCAAAATTTCCAGTTAATTTGATTGAAAGGGATGGCTCATAATTTTTATGTGTTTCGATTCATGTTTTTGAGGTAAAAATAAGGCATGGCTGTGACGCATGACATATGGTGCGGAAAAAATGTTATGAATTTTTATTTCTGTAATAGTATTATTAATGAACAAAATATAGCATGCTCGCAACATATTTTATTGTTATGGTTAGGTTAGGTTATAGGTTTTAGTAGATATTTTGTTGGAGAATATTTTGTCCGTAGGATATTTTGTCGAAGGGTATTTTGTCGGGGATATTTTGTAGCGGGATGAAAACACGCATTACAATTACAAGTCTAATTTCGCCGTATTCAGAAATATCTACCCATGAAACTGTAATATGTATAACAAGTGATTGTAACCAATACACAAATAAGTAATACAGCTAAAACACAGATTAATTAACACAGACTAATTAAGGTAACTTGAAAACTGTAACTTGGAATCCGTGGTAAACTCCTCTCATTTTTTAAAAACTACTTAACAAATAGAAAAATGAATGTGAAGATTTTAAATAAAATGAGTAAAGCGAGATGTATTAAATTAGGAATACCGCAAGGATCTATTTTAGGTCCAAAATTGTACATTATATATGTTATTGCAATGTCAAAACTCTTTAAAAAAGTCTTTAGATTCAGTTTTGCTGACGATACTGCACTTGTATCCAATGAAAATCCTATAAGAGCTATTCAACAATTGCAAAGTGACTTTAACGAGCTACTTAAATGGGCTCATGTTGTTGGAAAAAAACCAATGTTAAAAAAACCAAATGTATGTATATAAGATCACCGAGCCTGGGAATATGGAATACAACCAAAATAATTGCTCTTAATTCTGAATGTATTCATAGAAAAATTGAAAATATTTGCTACTGTGAAACAATTGACTTTACTAACAAATATACTTATCTGGGACTAATAATAGACAATCAATTTAAACGGGATAAAAAAAGTGGCTAAAATTTGTAACCAGCTCTGATCTTTAGCAAATAATTTTTATAAATTGAAATTTGTTTTGCCCCATTGTATTCTTAAACATATTTATTTTTCTATGGTCGAATCCATCCTAAGATATGGAATACGAACTTGGGGGCACGCAAACATTATTTATATTAAATATATACAAAATTTACAAATGGCTATAATTAAAAAAAAAATGTACCACCGAACAAACAAAGAAATAATTTAAAATTATTGTACGGTTCTTAGGGCCTACTTCCAAGAAAAAAATTATTATAATGGATAATGTGGGAGAAAGCAAGTACAAAAAACAACTGGTGCATAATCACACCACAACATTCACTGAAAATAAGGGCCTCATTACTCCAAGAGTAACAAATAAGTATGGAATACGCTTAAATACTTAATACCAGAGATTTTCAATAAATTTTTTAAACCCTAGAATAATGAAAAAAAAAAAGAATCTATACTTATACTATACATTATATATACATGTACAAACCTTGCTATTGAAACTAATAATAAATAAATAAATAAATAAATGAGAGACCCTGCCCCAAAAACACTAAGCGTTGGCTAATAAGTGACGAATTAATGTACTCTCAACGTACCTACCTAAATAATTTGTATATAGGTAGGTCCATTGAGATATATTTTTTCATATAAACTAACGTTTAAGACAAGATTTTTATGCATAGCACAAAGGGTAACAATTATTATAAGCAATAATTATCAGCCTGAAACACTCATCTACATTGAAAAAATCTTCCGAGAAAAGATACATGCCGCCAACGGGACTTGAACCCGTGCCCTTCTGATTGCCGGTCAGGTGCTCTACCACTGAGCTATGTCGGCTTATCTAATACCCGCCAAATAACTCAATATAAACTAGTGTTTCATTCAAAATTACTGCTTATTACATTTTTCCACCTGAAAACAACCAACTTTATTTTTGTGAGAGAGGCATTGTTAGTGCTAAATCTCTCGCTAGGTGGCGTCGAGACAAATTATTTCTACATGTTTTGGTGAAATACTTTAACTTGTCAAATATTAATAATTATTATTTTTAATTGATAAACTAACGTTTAAGACGAGATTTTTATGCATAGCACAAAGGGTAACAATTATCATAAGCAATAATCATCAGCCTGAAACACTCATCTACATTGAAAAAATCTTCCGAGAAAAGATACATGCCGCCAACGGGACTTGAACCCGTGTCCTTCTGATTGCCGGTCAGGGGCTCTAACACTGAGCTATGTCGGATTTTCTAATACCCGCCTAATAACTCAATATATACTAGTGTTTCATTCAACAATTACTGATTATTACATTTTTCCACCTGAAAACAACCAACTTTATTTTTGTGAGATAGGCATTGTTAGTGCTAAACCTCTCTATAATATTATGTTTGTTATACATGCATTAAAAATTTAAAAAAATAAATTATTTTGTAAAACCTACAGACAAGCCGTTGTGTGACAGCTTTGTGGGACTACCTAAAACTTATATTAATGTCTTTTCTTGTATTACTTAAATAAATAACAAAATTATTAAAAAAAAAATAATTAAAAAAAAACTTAAAACAAGTAAAAGTAAAGGATATACTTAAGAGCGTTTAACCAGCCAGCGGACGAAAATCCACATTTCGTCGAAAGTTGTTCTTCCGATCGTGCAGGGCGGTTACAATGAGAAAGATTAATTACTCTCCGTACCAGCTTTTTAAAATTATAACTCAATATCGAATTTATTTCAATCCAAATTAGCTTTAATTTATACCTTCATCCAAAAATGCTGAAAGGCGTGATTTTAAAACTATTAAAATAATGTACTTTTTGTAATTATATTTTAATTATTAGTAATTATCATTTTTCAATAATGTCTAAATTTAATAAGAATGTAAAAAAAATAGAAATATATTAGTTTGTAAGTGCGCAAATAAATACACAAATGGACCAATTTTCGTCAAGAAACACATGTACGTACATATTTTTTAATGATTTTATTGATACTAAAATTAAAATTCTAAAACATGCGTTTGCTAGATAATGTATTGATTTATTTCACTGCATGATTATATTATTTGAAATGGGTGTGGCATAATACAAAATCTTTTTTGAAAATTTAACAAATCTGCCAACGACCTATGGAATAACCTTATTGCACTAAAAATTAAAAAAATTCTCAAAATTTATTACATGCGAATGCTAGATAAAAAAAACAATCTTTCGAAATCCATTTATAATTTTTTGTGGAAAAGAGTCAATACGTGTAAAATCTGATTTGAAAATGACATATTTCTGGTTTTCTCTGGTAATGCCCTCTTAACACCACACAAATAAATTAATTAGTAAAACAATTTGACGCATAAACAAGAAAATAATGGAAATTAAAGTAATAAACATACTTTCCCATGACGCATCCATCGTGAAGCAGTATATAATTCCAAGATTCACAGAAAGCACAAGTGGGAGTGAGAAGGGGACCGGGTGACTCCACCCCTGCTGGAGGCGCGTGTCACTAGGGTGGATTTATTGCACTAATAAAATCGATGTGTTGGACCCATTGCACACTTTTACGCAGAGACACTATAAAAACCTCCGAGGATTGTCACAACACTAAAACAATAGTCACCGAATAAACCCGGACAAAACTCATTAAAACTATGTCTTAACTTTATAAGTAAATAACAGAAAAGATATTAGATAAACACTACGTTTCCATTATTAACAAGGGGTGTTCTGAATAATAATTGCGACAACCATAACAAAAATGTAGACAATTTTTTTAAAGGATATTATGACGGCCGGCGTAGTGCAGCGGTAAGGCGCTTGACTACATTCCGAAAGTCGCGGGATCGAATCCTGGCAAATAAATTTTATTTGATTATTTTGTGTATTTCACAATTTATTCATTTAAAATAATATATAGTACATTTGCAGCACGTTCCAGAGTGGAAGATACTCTCAGTATCGTCCTGGTGTAAGACCACCATTCAGAATTGAAACGTTGCTTGAAACGGCTTCTGCTGTGTTTGGTGACCAGATCCGAATAGCCAGGTACTTCGCCACCCTCCTCTTCCCTGTCTCCTTCCCCTCACCACTACCTTCAGCCTCACAACATACCCCAATTGGGGATGCCATAGACCCACTGGCTCCAGACGGGAGCAGTTGAGACTCTTGTGTGGTATTCATGTAAAAAAAAATCTGAACGAGCAAGGAGTGTGTACCAAGATCGAGTGTTTGGCGGTCCGTCCTCTCTGCCTACCCCTGCGGGGAAACGGCTGGATGGTTAGTTAGTTAAGGAAATTATGTACGTAATTTATTATTTTTTGTCCAAACTATAGAAATATAAATACATTTTTTTTTTATTTTAACTAACTAACTAACCGTTTCATCACGCCGTTTCCCCGCAGGGGTAGGTAGAGAGGACGGACCGCCAAACAACTCGGTCTTGGCACACACTCTTTGCCTCACTCACATTTATACATTATCTCACACATACTCTTCTATTATTCTGACTTTTGACAATATGGCTTGACTAAAGTATTTGATTCACATGATGGTGCCACGTCTTCCTCGGACGTCCTCTACTTCTTCTACCATTCACATTTGCGGCATATATTCTTTTTACACAACTTTCTTCGTTTATTTGCTCTACATACATGCCCAAACCATCTGAGGGTCCCTTTCTTAATCTTACTCATTATGCTTACATCTGCCTTGAGGCGCATAGGGAAAATAATCTCCCTCACGGCCTATATCATATTTGTGGAAGCTGTGTGGAAAATCTTTTTAAGGAATAGAAGGAGAGAAAGTTCTGGGAAGAAAAAAATATGAGGCATGAGTAAGGAACCTAGGGTTCAGAGTGTCCAGGAGCGACGGACGTATGAATCCATCCCTCGCAGCTGGTGGGCAGGCGAATCCTGAACACACCTCACCCGATAAATCCGGGCACCCCTGCTTAGTCACCAATCTTAGCGGACTACTTGGGGCGACCTACGGCAGGGTGTTGGTTATCCAATAAACCCAAACTCGCGTCCCAAATAGAAAAAATAATAAAATTGCTACTAGAAAATTTATGCGAAACAAAGCAAATTAGAAAAAAAAAATCAACTTTATTACAGTCGATTTAATTTGGTAGGGAATAACACACGTTGCCACTAAGTCCGCAGTTAAAAAAACTAACAATTTTTCTTTATTATTATTATTATTATTAGTAGGTACGTTTGGACTTATACAATTGTCGATTTAGCTAAAGTATTAAATAACAAAATTACAATAGAATAACTTAATTTGAATACCACTTTTTTTACTAGCTTTAACCAACCGGTTTCGGTTTGAACTGAACCTTAATCAGGGGTATACAAAACATGAAACCGGTATATAAATTAAAGTGGTATTCAAACAAAGTTATTCTATTGTAATTATTATAATAATGTATACCTACAAAAGGTTTTCTATATACGAAAATTTATTAAATAATTTATTTACAATTGTAAGTTAGCAGAAAAAAGTTATTTTTATATCATGGGTCATTTGCTTTTAACAAACACCTTAAAACCGTCCAATTTAAGCTTCTTTGCATCGCATAAACTCATTAAAACTAAACAGGAACGTACGCCGTTTAATTTTTAATCGTTGATTTATTTACATAAACCACGCTTTCACGGCAAGACACATAAAGTCAAGTACAGGAATAGAGCCGACGAATACGACTATACTGTAATAAGTACAATATTATTATGTTGTGCACTTTCAAAGCTTCAAAATGGACAAAAATAAACGGGGCCCGACCCTCCTTCATACGATACAAATAAATCACAGTCGTGTCGAGGCGATGTGCTTTTTACCAGTACGGTAAAACATGACATGACATTTAACACTGAAACACAGCTGAAATAATTCACGACAATATTAAATACAAACTGAATCATAAGATTTCCTTCATAAAGAAAACAACACCGCGAGACGTTCCACTTTTTCAACTGTCAACTCCGAAATAGACACTCGGTTGTTTTTAACATTCGAAAAATTCAAATAAAGAGCGCGCTTTTAATTTGCACTTTTTAATTATCTGTGGCTACCGAGTGAAATTGTTTGCGGTCAGGGAAAAGCGATCCCTCTTCCTCGACCGGTAAGTGCAGACTGGAGGCGCTTAAACATCCAAGGGGACAAAGGACTCAACCGCACAAGTCAAACATATTAAATTACTGGCGCACACGAGTAGAAAAGTATGAATCAATATATCCGTCTTCTGAACGCTTACCTTTGTTTGTGCAAACCTTTTTATAATAAAGAGTGATGTTATTTAGTAACAGAATAACTGGAGGGGACGGAGTACTCAGTGCTAGTACTCACAGACTATGCAACATAACGTGGGCAAGTCCAGGTCCAGAAGACGCAAGTAAAAAAGGGGGTTGGCATACAATTTTTCAAAAGGGCATATTCAATCAGTTGTTAATAAAATAAAAGAGTATCATGAATGGTGACCTTTTTACAATATATCAAGTTTTAGCAGAATTTTGTGCGGGGTAAAGAGATTCCAAAAGCTCTATAATACATATTACATTATTCCTCCAAGTTCTAGCATAGGACGTATTTTACAAGGAAAACTTCAGTACTGAGATCCGATATCATGGAGGTTGATCCACTACCAGAGAGGGTCGAATCAGTATTTAAATTCAATGCATTTATTCATCAGAAACCATAAATTTAACACATAAGTTATGCGGAGCACTGACAGGAATGAAAACCAGGGATATAAACTTGATATACCAGACTAATGACAAACTTGAAGTGGGAATTAAATAACAGTAACTTTTGGAAAATGTATTTTGCCGAAAATATTCTGTAACTAAAAAATTATTGATTTCCATTATTAACACTAACTAAGCACCTGACTTTGCCCGAGATTCAACACGATGTAGTATATCCATCGTCCAGTTGATTAGTCAGACATCTCCGAAAAATTGAAATTTGAGTTGAGTTTGCAGTTATATTATGTAAAAGCGTACCTTCTATCTGGCACAATACTCAGATTTCTCATAAACACCACCAAATCAATAAGGGACTCCAGTGAAAAATATTATGGCTTTAAAAAAATATGTTCACATAGACCAAATAAACGCTGATTCTGAATATGTAAGTTTTATTTAATTAAACGCAGAGTTTAAAAAAAAAATTAAAAAGTCCATTTTTAATCGGGTCATAAAAACACGTCGTCAAGTTGGCATTATTGAAATGTTTAGTGGTGACGTCACTGTTCGTCTTGTCGTGACGTAAAGTCATTGTATGGGAATGTAGGTATGACACAAGCCATCGTATTAATTTATTCGTTTATTTACATACTGTTTAAAGAGATTAGTTGTTGTGTTTATTGAAACATTATTTAGGCCTAAATCTTACGATTAAATGGACGATCGATATATTTTTGATTAAATTCAAATACCCATAACAAAGCACCACAGCTCAATATGATTAATTTTACAATGCTCATCGGAAATAATTGCGCTAACCAAAAATTTTAGAAAGAAAACAAATTGTGCAATTTTCATGATACCAGAGCTGTTTGAGGATTTTGCTGATTCCGAAAACCGATTTTGGCATTATAAAGCCACCCTAATTTTCGGCTCCAAATCATTCTAAAAATCTTACAAACCCCAAGACTTCAAGAGAAAATGGAAACTTAATTGGTTTACACACGAAATTATAATAGGAGCATTTTTTAAATTTAACCTCTCCTTATGGCCCCCATTACCAAACAAAAAACGATTCTTAACCATTACCATAATTTATTAATTTGTAAAAATATTGATGCATTAATAATTTCAGGGATTGAGTAAAAGATACAACCCTGTGCTGCGATCGTTCGGTACTGGCATTTTCGTATGACTCAACGCAAACAGCAGGGGTGGAATCGCCGCCGAACCCCGCAGACTTTTGTCTTTTTGGACTTTTGACATTCAAAACTTTGTTACCAAGAGATAAAAGCCTAACACTTAAAACATAAAAACTCAGTTTTATGAATCATAAATCGAAGCGCCAAGGAAAGCGATTTTGTTTGCACTTTTTAAAACGTAATCACTTAAGTACATTTAGAAGGGGTTGTTTCACAGAATTAGAACAACTTATCAGATTTCAAAGTTAAATTTCACGTTTTGTGAAAGTCCTATTCAAGTTCTGTTATGATCCTATGATCCAAGTACTTTGAATCCATGATGAAATAATAACAGAACTTTAATAGAACTTTCACAGAATGAAATTA
Organism: Limnephilus marmoratus; assembly: GCA_917880885.1. Classification (NCBI taxonomy): domain Eukaryota; kingdom Metazoa; phylum Arthropoda; class Insecta; order Trichoptera; family Limnephilidae; genus Limnephilus; species Limnephilus marmoratus. Next base: position 25,494,268 of record OU862917.1, on the reverse strand, counting down.
TCATATTTCAAATAAATATTTATCATATTTTCATCAATAAACAATTGAGAGGAGAATTCTCTTCAAAAGAAAACTAAGGTACATGATAATTTATATAAAATTTGAATGAAATTTAACATCAGATAACAAGTTTCCAGGTCTGGGTCTCCTCAAAACCCAGGGCCATCCTATAAATAGCTTGGCCATTTGTTAATAAATGACTTTAAACGAATATTACAGAATCAAATCCCGGCGAGAAAAGTGAAAATAAAATCATTTTTTTACATTACCTCCTCACGAGAGGCCCTGAGGAAAATAAATTCCCTTAGGACCAAATATATCTTTGGGGATCTTTTCAGGGATAAGAAGGAAAGGAAGTTCTAGGAAGGAATAGGGTGTGAGGGTGGGTAGGAATCTGAGAGCCTTTGTGCTCAGAAGTGCCAAAAGTTTTTTTTTTACATTTTTATTTTTTATTTTTTTTATTTATTTATCTATAAAAAGAATGTTTGTATTACATTATTCGATGCCTGTCTCACTAGGGTATACCTGTGTTAGTTCCACACAGAAGGCCCTGAGGAAAATAATTCCTCTCAGGGCCAATGTCATCTTTAGGGATGCTGTTTGGAGGGTCTTTTTAGGGAAAGGAAGCGAGGAAGACGTGGGAAGGAAATAGGTATGAGGGTTGGGTAGGAATCTGGGGGTCAGTGTGTCCAGGAGTGACGGAAGTTTGAATCAACCCCCCCACTGCGAGTAAGGCGATGTTCCGAGAGTCCTTCTGGAGAGGTCTACAGGTCTTCCTCAACCAGTCTCTCCCGATCCGGCCTGCCACGCAGTTGGTGGGCAGACGCATCCGCCGCCAAGATCCAAGGGAGGAAACCTCACCCCATGAACCCGGGCACCCCTGCTAAGTCACCAAACATAGCGAACCACTTGGGGTATGGCACAAGTGTTGGTAATCCATAAATAATGTTGGCAATAGGTCAAGATATTCACCAGCAGGAGAGTTCAAAAAGCCTCCCTCGACCGGTCTCTCCCGATCCGGCCCGACACGCTGTAGGTTGGCAAAAGCATCCGCCGCCAGGACAGAACAATCTCACCCCATGAACCCGGGCACCCCTACTAAGTCACCAAACGTAGCAAACCACTTTGGGTGACCTATGGCAGGAATGTTGGTTATCCAATAAATGGTATCCATACCCGCCTCCCAAATTTAAAATAGGAAGAGCAGGAAATAAGAAGAAAGGAAATAAAATACTAGAAAAATAACATCTGGAGATTTTGTACCTCGTTCCAGGGTGAAAAATATTACCAATGTTAATCACTCTGGTGGGAGGTACCGTTTGGAATTGAAACATTGCGTTGGTTTCGCTTGAAATAGTTTTGTGTATTTTTAGAGATCAGATTTGAAAAACCTAATATTTTCCACCTTCCTCTTATACGTTTAATTCTCTTCTCCACTTTATTTTCTCACCCTCTTTGGAATATTTTTGAAAATAAAGAGATTCGATAGTTCCACTGGCTCCAAGCAGTCGAGACTAAAAAAAAGAGATGTAACTAATCAGTTCCTACGAACACGTCATGATTCAAATTATTACAAAATAACCAAAACTAAACAGAACACTATCTAATATTATCTCACTCTATGAAGAGATATAAATTTAGTAATTTCATTACGGAAATGGGTTCCGAAGTCCGGTTTTGTCAACGCACAGCGTGCATACGAAATTTATAGTTTAATTACCGAAAATGGCGCCGCGGTCGGGGGAGCTTTCGCGCTGGATGCGGTTACTTCCAACTTTCAAACCCAGTGGAGATGTGCACATTCATAACAACTTCACGAGCTTCGTCGAGCTTTACGTTCATGGCGCGAAACTTTTAACGATAATCTGAGAAAACTATAACTCATCACAAAGTTGTTAAAAAAAGCAACTAACTATACATATTTTTTAATTAGCGATAAAATGTAGTGTACCTAAACCTTTTTTTACTTTTACGAATTATGTTTACGGTAAATTCAAGACTAACTTTATTTACTTTCTTAAAACTATAACAAAAAATCAACAAAAATAAAAATATATTTTGTTTCACTGTTTTTACTACATTTTTTTCACAGATACCTAAATTTCTAAACATATACTTTAAAAGTAATTTTTTTCTTATATCTATTGATGTAATATAGAATTTTTGTTTATATTACCCACAAACAGGCAGTGCTTTAGTGGGTTCTTTTTATTGTTAATATTAATGAAGAAATATTTATTCACATAGGTAAGGGAACGTACCCATACAACGTGACCAACTTTTTGCAATTTTTAAACCCCCCCCCCGGTGACCAAAAACCTAAGCAACCCGCCGCTCATTTGTACCAAGCGTGGTGTAAGGGAACGTACCCATACAACGTGACCAACTTTTTGCAATTTTTAAACCCCCCCCCCCGGTGACCAAAAACCTAAGCAACCCGCCGCTCATTTGTACCAAGCGTGGTATTTTGATGATCCCCCCCCCCCCTAAACAGGTCACGTAGTATGGGTACGTTCCCTAAGTTTACATGATCATTGTTCGAGTGATTTATTTGAGCAATTTTTAATTATGTTATTTTTTCCATATAACTTTTGATTTGCTTATAAGGTTGCAAAGTGCGTGGAATATATTACAAAACCCGCCACAGAGCAACCCCAAGGATACATAGACCCTGAGGGAAATTATTTTCCTCCTGTGTGGGGCTTTTAGGGTCCAAATGCTCGGATAACAATACTTATTTTTATTTTGTAACAAAGATCAAATTTCCGAAATCAAGTCAATTTAAAATTTATCAAAATACTAGCTGACCCGGAAAACGTTGTTCTGCCATATAAATTATTTCTAGTGAATATTTTGGTTGGTAAAAAAAAATAACAAATGTATTGTAATAATTTCGTTTTGTGTTAAATACGAACGACGCGTTTTTGTTTTCGTTTTCGTTTTGTGTTAAATACGAACACGGTTAAATTTGTTCATACAAAAATACAAAAAATCGCGATTAAAAAATCGGAGGGTAGGAGGGTGAAAATTTGAGGTTATGAGTATTTTTTGATGCCAAAAAATTAAAAAAAAAAATTGCAAAAAATAGAAAAAAATTTCTGGATAGGGACACCCTAATCACCTAGCGGTATGAAATATACTTTATGACCTATTCTCATACATACCAAATATTCATAAAAATCGGTCGAGCCGTTTTGGAGGAGTGAGATTTTTATACATACTATATAGATGCTAGTTTTCCCAAATCCAATTTGGATTTTTTTTTTTTTAATTTTCTTTATTCATTGAAATTTTTTTTTTTTACAAAAGTTGGGGATTTTTTGACCACCATGCTAGGCACATGCCCGTGTTGTGGTCGTCGATTTTTTATACAGTAAATTAACATATGCAATATAAAGAATGTGTGAGAGTTTTAAGAAAATATGTACATAAAATAATATAATATTTCGATCAAAGTGAGTACTATATGGTAAATGTCGTGAAAAAAGTGCAGACCAAAAGTTGATAAGTAAGTATTCAGATCTGTTCACTAAAATCATTTCAATAGCTAAAGCTATATTTTAAGCAAAGTTTCGACTCTGAATGGTTGTCTCTCACCAGGACGATATAATAACGTTTTTTCGCATCGAACGTATCTATTTCCCAACCTTCCTCTTGCTCGTCTTCCTTCCCCTCCTCACTTCCTTCACCCTCACAACATACTAAATCAGGATGCCATAATCTCACCTTCGGGCAGTTGTTGACTCTTGGGCGGTAGTCGCATAAAAAGAAGAAAAGAAGCGAAACACGAAGCTGACCTAATTCTTGAGAATTCTAATTACATTACCGTCCCGAAGATAAAAGGGGCCATAAATTATGTCGCAAAAATAACTAAAAAAAACATGTACAGGGTGTTAGGGGACGCACTCGACTTACTTTAAACAGTGATTGTTGACAGTATTTGGAGAAAAAATAAAATTTTAGTCTGCGGTTACTCTTTTGATGTCCTTTTTAACAATTTAAAAAAAAATAACAATAAAATTTCTTCCCATGTTTTCACTGGTCACTTAACCGAGTAACCAACCAATCCCTCACCCCACCCGTAAGTATACAATACCTACTAATTAAAAAAAAACGAGTGTGCTTTATCGTTATTTGTTTTTGGGGTGTTAAGCCGTGTTGCGCTACCTCCTTCTTTAGCCAACGTTTCGGACATCGTCGCAGTGTCCATCATCAGGGCAGATCCGGCAGATCCGGTAGATGTGTAATTTTTAGGCGTGAACTACACACTTTTACACATCTACCGGATCTGCCGGATCTGCCCTGATGATGGACACTGCAACGATGTCCGAAAGGTTAGGCTAAAGAAGGAGGTAGCGCAACACGGCATAACACCCCAAAAACAAATAACGAAAATGCTTTTGGCCGTGAAAATCTTAAAAGAGTGTGCTTTAGACCACACGACTGAAGTAAAACTTCTGCTCCATCTATACGATAGGAAGAGAGAAAGAAAATGTGCGCGCGCACTGCTCTCTCTTGCTCTTACAGTGTGATACAGACAATAGGCCTGCACTGTGTCTTAGATATACGAAACGTAACTGGCTATGAGAGAAAGAGAAAAAGAAAATGTGTGCTCGCACCTCTCTCTTTTGCCCCTACAGTAATATACGAAACGTAACTCTCTCTCTTTCTATCTTCACTAACTTATATCTCCCTCTCAACTACCATTCGCCTCGCTTTTCATAACGCTCTCGTCACGCATTCGCCAGCTTACTCCCCAAGTCAAGGGTGCGTAAAGAAGTTTTACTTCAAAAATATTCATCAAAAATGTCACCGTTTATCAAAATTTCGTTTACATTTTATACTTCAAATAATGCCAGGAATCACCGGTTAAAGTAAGACAAGTACGTCTCTTAAATCACAGTGAAAAGTACACTGTGAACAGAGACTTTCGCGCGTTTAAGTATTGGGCGCAATATATGCGGGAGAGGAAAGTAAAAAAAATAAAAATAATACCAAAAAAAATCTATTTAAATGGCCGCCGGCCGCCGGCCGCCGAGACCGAGCGGCGAGACAGTGGCAGAAAGAATGGGGCGAGACGAACAACGAACAAAGACAAACGAACCACGACACATCCACATGAAATAATACCCCGTCTTCTGGCAACGCATCAACACGGCTTGCCACTTCACTGAATCAATATTGGACGGAGATGATGAGAATCCAAGATGGGTTGGTTTATCCAGTTTAGTGGATATGACGGCGCGTGCTGCGAATGGAATATGAAATGCCGTAATACGGGTAGGTATGTTATCCAGACAAATGTGGACTATTTACGTGCTGATGGGTCATATCTGTATTAGCCTTGAGAAAACTCGAGATATTGAATTGCACGAGTATGATTATTAACGGTACAAATTACCTTTTTATGAAAGACCCCAGAAAGCGTTTTTTAGAGAGTTCTCTCGGACCTAGACAAAATAATATCATGTAATCAAAATATTCCCTCTTGACATTAAATTTAAAATAGTTTCGCTGTTGTTAAACGTATCACAAAATAAAATACTGTTTTTAGCAGTTGAAAGTCTCTTTCGATTTTGATCAAAACATTGAGAGCAAAAGTTTTTTAAATCGCTCACAGATGGTTTTTTTTACCACTTTATATGTAACAACAAAGAAATTAGACAAATTTGACTTCACTTTTATCGTTCTACATATTTTAAAAATAATTATAAAAAAATTTAAAACACTGACCCGGTAAACGGTTGTTCGTTTTATAGATTTTTCAAATTACGCAGAAGTGTCTATGGTAAACTTTTACATGCAAAGAGAAAGCTTTTTGTACTCTCTAATCTGTTCATATTATAATATAGGTCTATAATTTATTTATTATTATAATATTATTCTACAGAGCGGAGATAACGAAGACAATGAAGACGTATTTGGTGACAGATATAGCACGTGTGGTGAAAGATAGACACGTGACCAGAGTGGTTTTGAGTTTTATCGTGATCATTTTTATGGTAATTATGCCGTGTCGTATAACCCAAAAAATAATCAGGATAATACTTTTGGCTGTCAAAACCTCAAATTATATCTTCTGTTAAGCTTCTGGGATATATACGATAGTCGATAATCACTTGAAACAAATTCTCGGAATGTGGAAAAAAGTCACCCAAGATTTTGGTAAGTCATTATTGTCCTCCATAGCACTGATCTGCATTGATTTTGGTTTATTACATTAGAAATGTTACGTAAAGCGAGAACTGTTTTTTTTCTCTTCTGGCGTGGTGAAAATTCGAAATTCGAAGTCTTGGTATAACATTGTTACACCTCCTGACGATGGAATGAAGTGAGCCAAGATATAGAAGAGTGAATGAATAAAAAACACATGAATCGGTTAGATAAAAAAAGAATAAGTTAACCACTTACTTTACTTAGTAAATCAGATCATATTTGAATCATTAAAATGATTAAGTACAGCCTTAACAAAAAGCTTTAAAAAAACATATATATATATACGATTTTTTGTCTAGCGTGGTTGCATGGGGTGTGCTTTGTGCAAAGCATCACAGAAATGCAAACATATATAATGTAATTTTTTTTCAACAATATAATGGGTATCATTAAAAACATTGATAAAACCGGTTTAACCCTTTAGGTGATTTTCATAAAAACAGCTCTATTCAAATTATCCAATTATTATAATCATTAAATTAAATTAGGTTAAAAATTACAGAACAAAAATACACCAAAGATTCAGTTATGAATAACAATAGTTTCAACATATACGCAAAATATTTGCAAAAACGTTTTATTTATAATGCCCGAAAGGTTCCCACAGGGCAGGCAAAGGTTTCTAGTGCATTTCTCCCAAGGGGTTGTGTGTGAACATGAAAGATAGAAGAAAATGATTTAAGAAATTAAGGTGGAGTCTAACAAAGTAGGTACCAGTGGCGGTTCGTGAGTTTTTAGTGAGCTAGTGTTAAGATTGAAAAATACGACGTTACTGATGTTGTCGTAGCTGAAAATGAAGTTTATCTTTTTTCAAAATTTCAACTTTTTCTATGAAGATCTTTCAGTGTGTGGATGCGGCGCATCCCTTGACTAAAAGAATCATGAAGATGTTCATACAAAAGTTGAAATTAAAAAAAAAAAATCATTTTCATTTACAACAACGTCAAGATAAAAATCAAAGTCATATTTGTCAATCTTAAGCACTCTAGCTCACTGAAAACTCATGGACCGCCACTGGTAGGTACCTAACCTAGTGGGAACTTAAAAAATCTATAACGCAAATCAATGATAGGTATTACACTAGGGTAGATATAAATAAAAAAGGCACCTTTACTCGTAGGTATGTAGGTGCTTAGGGCAGGTAATAAAATAGGGGGACGTAGCGCGTATGGCATTTTTTGGATTGTAGCATTGAACATTGAAATTTAACGATACACTATTATTACACAAAGTACTGAGTGTTTCAGAATGATCAGACGGAAATATTAATTAATAATGCTTTTTATTATCCACTTCGCTTAAAGTTTACCTCTGTAAAGTTGACAATTGGAAAAGTTATAGTAAAGAGTAACAACCGAGGAAGTGGGTCGCAGCACCCGTAAAACCTACCAGTTTTTTTTGTAAATCCCTATTTTGGAATTAAGTTGTCATTATAATCATATAATAAAACTTTTTTTATGTCTTCTTTATTAATTTAATTGTAGGTTACATGAGTTGAGTATTTTTCGACCACCATGCTAGACACATTCCCGTGTTGTGGTGGTCGATATTCTATGCAGTAGGTACATTAACATATGCAATATAAAGAATGTAATTATAATTTAATTCTATTTGATTCAATTCAATTCGATTCATTCATTTTAAAAACATAAGAAAATTAACATTTCAAAGCGTTTTGAATATAGAGAAAATATTTAAGATTTAAACTAACAGCAACAAAGTTTGTCGTCTAAATCAATGATACTCAACCTTTTTTCTCTTCGGGCCATATACATGTATTTGTAAAGTTACGCGGGCCGCAACACTCTACTGGTATCACGAAAAAAAATCATCAAACCCCCCCCCCCGCTAAGAAATATTATTCTTCCCAATTTGTCTTGAAACACTGTCTTTTCGTCGGACATTTTTCGATTGCATTTTGAAGACACTCCCGCCATTATGCGTATTTAAATTATAACAAAATAATACCATACGCGACAGCAAAATATGCTGTTAAAATTTTTGCAAGTGGGTACCTGACTAACCAGTGACATTAATATTTTTTTATGTATTATAATTAATGCGGTGGTTTCTAGACGTCACTTTTATTTATAAATTATTTGCGCGTGTACTTGTTTGTCAAATATTTGTTTTTTGGGAATAAATCTAGCGTGTGCAATAGCAACACACTTACACATCTGTCCTGATGATGGACACTGTAACGCTGTCCGAAACGTTGGCTAAAGAGGGAGGTATCGCAACACGGCATATCACCCCAGAAACAAATAACGAAAATATTTTGGCCGTGAAAATCTAAAAAACGTATCTCACTCTTATACCAGATCATGTGGACCATAATGACAATCCTTTTCGGGTGTCACTATCTGGCGTCAAAGTCGTAACGAATCTCAAGATATACGAAATTTAGAATGATTTTTAAAAATCAAGTTCCTGAAAATAAACTGTTAAGGGCCGGACACAAAAGCTTGGCGGGCCGCAGGTTGAGTATGGTTGGTCTAAATTGTGCTTCATTGATGTCTATGCTGTCGGTGACGGAGATAACCATCGGGAACATAGAAACTATGCTCTTTGATAGTCGAGTTTTTGAACCATACAAGAATCAGTCTGAAGAAATGTGTAACAATAATGGCTGCCTGATAATAAAAATCAATATTGTCGATTATGTTTATCATTCAAATGTTGATAAACAAACACAAAATACTTATTTTTATATATTGAATCTAAAAGATAATATATTATAATAACTTAAAGGAGACAATAGACAATAGAAATAAACTCATTTAACAAAACAAATAGCAGTGATAGATAGGACGTTCGATACTGACAGTGACTACCTACCGATTTACCTGCTTTCAACACAAGTTATGCATAGAAAAAAGATATTATACGTCAATGGTACCATTAATCTAAGGGTTTTTATCTTCTTTATTTTCTTGTTTGTGTCTTTTAGTTAAAAGGGTCTTGATTGCGATGTATTTGTATTAACTGCACCTATATATGTGAAATACGTGACTGTAGTAATTGTACACACATGAAATGTAGTATGGTTCGTATTTTTATATTCAGTCCTGATGAAGGTACGGAGGTACCGAAACCGGTAGACGGAAAAAATATGAATAAAGTGACTTAAAACAAAGTATTTTATTTTTATTTATTTAAAATGTCAAGTCACAATGTGTTTGCTTCCTTTGAAAAAAAAAAAAAAAAATAAAGAAATATCGACAATCATTTGAAAACATAAAACCTTAAAAACGCTCAACAAACGAAATAATCTGAAATTCAAGAATATTTGATGCAATATTTTATAGTGATGAATGATGAATACTTGGAGCAGGTGGATGAGTTTGTTTATCTGGGTAGTATGTTTACGAGAGATGGGAAGGCTGATAGAGATATCGAAAGAAGGGTAAATGCCGGTAACTCCATTAATGGAGGACTGAATGCTGTTGGCGCTAATAAAAAACTGTCAAAAAAAGCGAAGCTAGCAGTCCACAATGGAGTCCTGGTACCTACCCTGATGTATGGCAGTGAGGCATGGAACTGGCAGAGGAAGGATGAAAGTAAACTGAATGCTGTTGAAATGAGATCCCTGAGACGTATGTGTGGTAAAACCATGTATGATCGTGTTAGAAATGTGGATATCCGCAAAGAATGTAAGGCTGATGTAAGTATAATGAGCAAAATTAAGAAAGGGACCCTCAGATGGTTTGGGCACGTAGAGCGAATGAGCGAAGAAAGTAGTGTAAAAAGAATATATGATGCAAATGTGAATGGTAGAAGAAGTCGGGGACGCCCGAGGAAGACATGGCACGATCAAGTGAATCAGATACTTGAGACGGGCCATGTCAAAAGTCAGAATAATAGAAGAGTATGTATGAGACGATGTGAGTGAGGCAAAGAGTGTGTGCCAAGACCGAGTTGTTTGGCGGTCCGTCCTCTCTGCCTACCCCTGCGGGGAAACGGCGTGATGGTTAGTTAGTTAGTTAGTTTATATTTTATAGTGCTGCCTAAAATCGTAAAAACATAAAAAAATATCGACAAACATCTGAAAACATGAAACCTTAAAAACGTTGAACAAACGAAAGAAACTGAAATGCAAGAATATTTGATGCAATATTTTATAGTGCTACCTAAAAACAACCATAAGGATTAAAAAGCTGTTAACCCTTATCACCCTGTTCAAACACGTACGAGACGTGACAACAGCTGGTAGTAGTTAGGGTTAGGTACTGGAGTAGTTGCATACATATTTAAAACGGCACGCAAAGGGTTGGAATGCTAACATACGGTTTTAACGTATACATAATGAATGAAAGTGTGTGACAGGATTGCGAGGGATTGTGATGTAATATTTTAGATTGATGAATAGCCGACCCTTTTCCAGTTACTTTATAAAATTATAATATTAAAAAATAAGTTTTAAATTATATCTTCATTTTTGACATTGTCAACTTGATGTAGAAATCTATTGTAAAACGATGATTTAAAAACTCCATAACTTTGTTTTACATAATTAATTTTAAATATACCAGGTCTCACCCAGCTACTGGCATCTTCAGGGTAATCTGTCCAATTTTAATTTCAAATATTTTAACAGGAACAAACCAGTTAAAGGGCATATATTTTTCAAAGATTTATAAAAATAAAGAAACATTTAATTGCTATTTCTTAACACAAACAATTCTCCAAAGGTGAACTTTTTTCAGTATGGAGCTTCGGGGCGCAGGCAAAAAATATTGCTCTCAAAGTAATTTCCGTCGGGAGTTACCGAAATTAATAATTAACTGTCCAGTGACAAAAAATAGAGTTGAAAGAATACTGAGGAAAATAAAAACTTGGACGTATCTGGGTAGTAAATCCATCAACCATTATTATATAATCTTTGGTTCTAAATTAGGATAGTTGGCAAATTCATTATCAAAGTTTGTTAAAAAAGGTTAAAATATTGTATTTGTGTAAAACGCGCGGTAAATTACAATGCCACGAAGAACTTTAAGGGGAACGTGTGCGCGGCCCATTTCTGCCCGTTTCATACAAATCTTAGTTTTGATCTTTCAACCAAACTGAAAAATTATTTGTGTAATCAAAAGGTATATCAAATATCTAGTTCGGATGTGAGCCACTTTATTTATTTTAGCTTTAAATTATAAGATATATGCCATTAAAGATTTTAGTGTTTCATGATTTTGGAGGCAACTATTTGTGAGTAAAAGAAAAACATAAAAAAATAATTTTATACTATATTTATTTTAAAAATACAATGAAAAATTTAATCAAAAATTAAAAAAATCTTAAAAATGTATTTTTTGGGTAGTCATTTTAATATATAAACGACTATTTTTTATTCCGCCGTAAATAGGTAATTTGTATTTTAATTAACACCCGTCAAAATTATTTTTTTTATAAATTTTTATTTTTTATTTTTTATTTTATCATATTTATGATAAATATAGTAATGTATTTTTTTTATTGTTTTTAATTTATCCTCAAATAATTGCCCAAATCGCTTCTAAAATCCAGAAACATTAAAATGTTTAATGGCCTATATCTTATAATTTAAAGCAAAAATAAATAAAGTAGCTCACATACACATTTTGATTTCAAAAATAATTTTTCAGTTTGGTTGGGTATTTTGATCTAAAATCCAAATCTATGATAATGGGCCGCACATACGTTCCCCCTTAATAACCTGAAAGCAAAATTTTTAGTATCGCTCTGGTAAAAGAACACTATTCAGAATCGAAACGTAGTATGAAATGGCTATAGTCGTGTATGGTGACCAGATCTGAATAGCCAGATACTTCCCCGAAACCCTTTCTCTTCTCAAACCTCTTCTCCTCCCCGCTACCATCAGCTTCACAATATAATTGGGGATGTCATAGTGCCACTGGTTTCAGACGATTGGGAGCAATTGGAACTCTTACACAATATTCACAAACAAAAAAGGAATAATAATAATAAAAACACGTCCGTTAATTTAGACACGAGACAGGAAATCATAAACAACGAGAGTTTCTCGTTCTCGGAAATACAAACGGAATAATTTTAGCGAGCTTTAGTCATGGCAAAAGGGCAACACTGCTTGCAACTCAAAGTAACCAAATATTTTGTTCTACAAAAAGTTTCAAAAATCAATATCTAGATTGTGTTTTTCACACAAAAACTAAGTGTATCACATTAAAAAAGTGGATCGTTTTCCAATTTTAAAATAATCACAGTGAGAACAGATATACTATAACAGTGAGTTTAAAAACAAAATCCTGAAATTAGCATGACAAGTGAGTAATATTTGAATTTTTGAATTTGAATATTTGAATTTGAAACCATTTAAATTTGAATTTGAATTTGAATTCGAAGTCTGAAGACAAGTGTCATTTGAAGCCATAGACAAAAAGTTAATCAAAAATAAATTAATACTTTACTCTAGTCGACAATAGATGGCGGTAAATACACCAATTTAAAGAAATACTACCTACCGATATTCATTAACAGATGGCAGTGGATATATAAAATTATTTATTTATTAAAGTTATTTGAATTTGAAAAATGGAAAAGGGAAATAAAACACCCAGAGTAAAAAATTCGGACCCGTTCACGAAATCTTTTATGACCCCAAGATCCCCAACTGAACAAGAGGACGATAATTTATCGTCTGATTCGGAAAATAATATAAATGATGACGAAGAAAAGTCTATATTGATAGAGACAAATCAAGTGAGTAACGCACTTACTAACTCGAGAATCATAATTAATTCCATGAAGACAACCCTCTCAGAAAGTAAAGGAAAAATTTCCATGGGCCAAAAAGAAAAAATTAATGAAGGAATGGATAATTTATTTAACATTATAGCTCATTTAGTGGCAGAAAATAATGAAATGAAGGGCGAATTAAAAATTCTCCGACCACTCACAAAAATAGTTACCCATAATTTTAATGAAATGAAAAAAATAATGCAGGAAAATAAATCGCTTTTCAATAATATGAACACAAAAAATGAAGAAATTAAAAAAGACATAAGAAAAATAATAGTACCTGAAACTTATGCGGAAAAGGTAAAAAAACATGAGCCGATTGTAATCATAAAACCAAAAAAGAAAAATCAAGAAAATATTGAAACAAAAAACGAAATTAAAGGAAATATTGATCCAGTAAACTTTGGAGTAACTGGAATGAGAAATTTTAAGGATGGAGGGGTAATAATGGAATTCAAAAATTCCACCGATATAAAAAAAATTCAGGATGAGGTGACTGGACTGATAGGAGACAAATATGATGTGAAAATCCCACAAGAAAAAAAACCATCTGTTAAAATTATTGGCTTAACTGAAAAATATTCTTTTGAAGAGATAGAAATAAAAATAAAACGACAAAATGAATTTATTTTTGAAGAAAACGCCAAAATAAAAGTAACATTTGTAAAAGAAACAAAAAATATAAGAAATCAAACCAGCTACACCGTATATGCTGATGTTGATGGAAAGACATACAACAAGATGTTAAAGGAACAAAAAATAAATATCGGATGGGACCGATGCAGGGTCTTTGACAATTTAAATATCATGAGATGTTTTAAATGTAATGGTTTTAATCATAAGGCTGTAGATTGCAGAAACCTAAAATCTTGCCCAAAATGCGCCAAACATCACGATTTAAAAGAGTGCACCGATGAAAATATTCAGTGTGTAAATTGTATTATGACAAATAACAGATTAGGTTTAAAAATAAATAGTAGTCACTCAGCCATGAGCAGAGAATGCCCGATTTATAAACGAAAATTGGAAGCGAAAATGAGCAGGATCTCTTTTTTATAAAAAAAGTTTACGAGAAAAATGAAATAATATACCTAAATGTACAAAGCATCATTGCACATTACGAAGAGGTCCAAATACTTTTAGAAGAGAAGAAACCATTTATGCTAATGATGAGCGAAACACATGTGACAGAAGATATTCAAGATAATGAAATAAAATTTGAAAATTATAATACCATCCGTTGTAACTCACATAGTCGACACACAGGAGGAGTGATGATTCTCTTAAGTAAGAAATACCCGTATGAAGTAATATCAAATCAGCAAATTGAAAAACTTTGTTGGATCTTAGCCATCACCATTAAAACAGGAAACAAGAAAGGTACATATACTGTTATTTATAGATCGCCAAATACAAGTAAGTGCGACTTTTTAACATATTTTCAAAAATGGTGTATGGAAAATTTACAAGACGAAAATGTAAACATTATAGCTGGAGATTTTAATATAAATGTCAAAGCAAAGGCAGACATATACACAAAAAAATTGAAATATATTATTCAAGCTGCAGGGATGAAACAACTGGTTAAAGATTTTACACGAATTACCAAAACCTCGAAAACAGTGATTGATCTTGTAATCTCAAATAAATTCAACTTAAATATTAATATACTAGATAATCCTAAAATTACCGACCATAACATCATTCAGATTCTATTAAATGACAGAGAAAAATACAACTCCAGCAAAGAAACAAAAGTAATAACTTTTAAAAATTACAAAAAATATGATAAAGAGATTTTCATTCAGACCTTGGAGGCTATTAATTGGAATGAAATAAATCAAATGGAATATAACAAAAAAGCGGACCAGATGATATTAAACTTAAAAAAATCTATTGATGAAGTAGTCCCAGAACAGAAGATACATAAAATAAATAATAATAAGTGGTACACAAAAGAACTACGCAAAATGCAGCACGATAGAGATACATTTTACAAAAGAGCACGCCTTACTAATAATACTATGGATTGGGATAACTACAAAAAAGCGAGAAACGAATACTCCAAAGACATAAAAAGAACGCATAATGAGTACATAAAAAATAAAATTAACTCAGAAGAAGGGGATCCCAAAAAAATTTGGAAAAGCATAAAAGAATTAGTACATGGCGAAAACAAAGACGACATAAAAATTGTAAACTTCCCAAAAGAGATAAACGAAGAAAACATGGCTAATAGCTTTAATAAATATTTTATTGAAAGCATCACTCAAATCAACAAATTAATACCCAACATTGTTGCTAACCCCATAAATGAAAATAACGACTCAAACAAAGAATTATTGGTCTTCAGAAGAATAAATGCAGAATATTTATTTAAAGTCTTAAATGAAATTAAATCAAAGAATAGTTCAGATGGATTAACTATTAGTATAATAAGGGATGCTTTTCCAGTAATTGGATCTACACTATTAAATATTATTAATGAGACGATTGAAGAAGGAAAATTTCCACAGTCATGGAAACAATCTACCATTATACCGGTTCCGAAGGTTAAAAATACCAGAAAATGTGAAGAATTTCGACCAATCAACACCTTACCAAAATATGAGCAGATTCTTGAAGTGATAATAAAAGAACAAATTTTACAATACCTAGATAAACACAATATTCTATGCCAAGAGCAATCAGGATTCAGATCTAATAACTCGTGTGAAACAGCATTAAACGTAATTGTCGAAGAATGGAAGGAAGGAATGAATAGTAATAAATTTATCTTAGCAATATTTTTAGACTTTCAAAGGGCATTCGAAACTATAGATCGAGAAATCTTAATAAGAAAACTTAAAGAAATTGGTTTCTCATCTATAGCCATTAAATTAATAGAAGAGTATTTGAAAGACAGAAAACAGGTAACAAAAATAAATAATCAATTCTCAAAACCAATGGAAAATAAATTAGGAGTACCGCAGGGATCGGTCCTTGGACCCCTATTGTTCATACTCTATATTAATGACATGGTGAAAATATTTTCAAAATGCAAAGTACGACTTTTTGCCGATGATACACTTATATACTTAATTGGAGATAACTATGAAGAACTAATAAATATTTTAAATAATGAACTAGATGATGTATCAAGATGGCTAAAAATAAATAAGCTTAAATTAAATACAAAAAAAACAAAATGTATGGTGATTGGATATAAGAAGACATCCAGTGAAAGCAAAATTAAAATTGATGGTGAAATTATTGAAAATGTTTCCGAAATGAAATACTTAGGAGTCATATTAGATTCCAAACTAAACTTCAATAGACATGCCGAATATACCCACAAGAAAATTGGCAAAAAGATATCTTTTTTGGGAAGAATTCGGCCGAAAATTTCCAGAAAAACCGCCATCACCATTTACAATTCAATTATTGCTCCACACTTCAACTACTGTTCAAGTATCCTTTTCCTTTGTAATGAAAGAGAACAGAATAAATTTCAAATTCTCCAAAACAGAGCAATGCGAATAATACTCCGAAGAAATAGATTTTCAAAAATAATTAAAATGTTAAAGGAACTTAATTGGTTAACAGTGAAACAAATACTGACCTTGAACACGTTGATATTTATTCACAAAATATTAAACAACATGTTACCAAAATACTTCACAAATAAAATCGTATACAATAAGGACATTCACAGACATTACACAAGGACTTGCAAGGAAATAAGATTAAACAAAAAGGACAAAACGAATACGCAAAACAGTCTGCTGTACAAAGGAATTAAGTTATATAACACACTACCAGAAACTCTTAAGTCCTCACCAATTGAAAAGTTCTAGATGGATTGTAGGAGCTACATAAAACAAAAACAAAAAATTTTGTGATTTCAAAAATTTTGTGAATTTAAAATATTATAATTAAAAAAAAAAAAAAAAAAAACTGCAATATGAAATATTATAATCAATTAGAAATTTGTAAACTTAAATGTACAAATTACTAAAATAAAATTCAAATAAAAAAAAAAAAAAAAAAAAAAAAAAAAAAAAAATCAAATCAGTTCTCAGAAACGGTAGTAGGTATATAAGTCAAACCAGAAAACGTGTACCTACTTCATATCCCTACTTACAGTTAAAACAAACTTATGAATGTAAACGTAAACATGCGATTAAATAAACAAACATTATTTAACGGCACCTTTGCGTGGTGAATTTGGAGCAGGCAATATTTTAATACTAAGTAGAATAAACTAAACTAGCTTTACTACCCGGTTTCGTTCGAGTTTCAACACCTCTATTTCAAAACGATTTTTGTGGTATAATACCTACCTAATGATTTTGATATATAGCATCGGGGTTACATTACATGTTTTTAGCGTCAATACAGTAAGCTTAAAACATGTACTTAAAAGCTCCGTAGCTCATGATAGGTGAATAATGTTGCGTGTTAAAAATAGTAAGTTGCGCTGATCCATAAATCACAGGACAAATTTTATGACGTAAGAGTTCACTGTTCGCCGGTTTTTAGTGAGACATATTCATTTTGTTTACAGTCAAGATATTCATAAAAAATCTTAAGTAGGTATTATTGAAAAAAATCTTAAGTAGGAGAGATTGCAACACTGAGGGAATACAAGAAGGCGCTGCAAAAAAGCGAAATACCCTTGCACGATGATGTCGTTTCTCACCCGGCATGCCGCTTAAAGTCTCGAAAACCCTTCTGGACGGAAGGAGAAAGACTCCTTCGAACACCTCTCACCCCAGAAGATAGGTGGAAGCTTGAGTGGCAATCAGCCAACGTCAAAAACGCCCATCTCGTGCAAGACCCCACTGAGAGACAGCCTGGGTTCTCATTGCCTCGCAAACTCTGGACTGCCATCAATAGGATAAGGTGCTCCCATAGCCGTTGTGCTCACATGATGCATAGATGGGGCCTTAAAGAGTCGGCGAAGTGTGAATGCGGTGCGGTGAAGACCACCGAACATGTGGTCAACGAATGCCCGCTCCATTCATTCCCCGGCGGGATTGATGAAGTCCACAGGGCAACACCTGAGGCCCTAGACTGGCTCGCAGACCTAGATGTCCCCCTCTGACCCCCCACCATACGAAAGAAGAAGAAGAAGAAGAAGAAGAAGAAGAAGAAGTAGGTATTATATTTATAATAAATAATAATATTTTAGAATTAGTTAAAAAGTTGTCATGTTTTATCCTGTAAATTTTATATATAAAAATAAAATTAAAGAAACAAAACTCGATAAAGGTGACATCCAAAAAAGCGGGAAACCGACGCCATTTTCCCTGAAACCACGAAGAGAACTTTCCTTTGAAGTGTTTACACAGTAGCAATTTTGCCGTTGAAAACGGGAACCACAATGAATAAGCTAAGGAAAACATTGCGGAACCATCATAGTTAGTAAGTTGGGTAGTTCAAGTTTACTCCGCCGTGAAATGCACGGAAATGAGCAGGCTTCCCGTGCTTCACGTAATTTAGTAACACAATGTGGTGTGTACTTACGGTTGGTCGCTACGTGGCGGCAGCACAGTCTCGCCGCTCGAGCGTCGTTAGTTTGTATTTCAGCCGCCAGGGCTTCTCCGGTTCCTTGTCAGACATTGACACGGACGGAACGAGACAAAAATCGAAAAGGAACAATGCCATTCAACGCATTAAATGTCGTTATTTTCTTTTTCCTTATCACAGAGAGTCGATTGTGTCAACTAGACGCTGTCGAATAATGAGCAGTCTCAATTATGCAAGAATTTGCCATTTGTACAAAGCGCAAAAATATAGTAGTTTGCAATTTGCCTTCCGTTATTGTTGTTCTGAGAGGAGTTCTGTAAAAACACAATATTTTGATTTTGTGTTAAATAAAAAAAAATCACGAGATAATAAAGAAATTTGGATGAAAAGCTTAACGTTAAACCACTAAATCATATAGTGAAGAAAGCTTTAGGGTAGAGATGTGGAAAATATGACAACACATTTCCAAATAACAATGCATTATTTAAAATAAATGCAAAGTGGTGTATTTCGCATAGAAATCATCGCACTTTAACATGTTCATCAAAAAATATACGTAAATGTGGTATTGTGGCATTAAAATTAAAAGATATTGGCAAAATGAACACTAAGAGAGTATAAGAGCAAAGGCACTCGGACGTTAGTTGGCAATCGTGGTAAATAATTGAAGAAGGCTTATCGATCAAACACACGCACCAACAGACGGACACTCGACGCACATACACTAAACAATAACAGTATTGCAGATTATTCGTTGTCTCGGAAAGAAATTAAGTTCGATGTCGGGCGGCCTTACGGGGAATTACGGACGGTATAGGCGTCCAAAAAGAAATTCCGCTCAAGTCGGTGGTATACAGAGCGAGGGTAGTTATGTATATGGGAGCGCGTGGCTGGACGGTTTAGGGGTGAAATTCGCCCTCGTTTCAGAACTGCGCATGCTTCTGGAAAATGGCTGACATTGTCAGGGGTAGGAGGCCTCTTTCGTCTCTACAGCTGTTTATACTACCCCTACATCCACTTAGTACTATTCCACGCGAAGGGACTAAAAATACAATAAAAACTACGAAAGAAGCGTTGAAAATTAAATGGCAATAAAAATCATATTTTTTAACATTATTACATATACTATTTGCATTAATTGAACCCAAATTTTAAAGGTCGTTGACCTAGAGTTCAAACTTGTCAAAAGTGCATACATATTTCGACTGTTCCAACGAACGATGTCTAATTTAGCTAATAATTTTTGTTACTATTTTTGTTATAATTTCTGTTATACACTGTATTTAAACCACCTGTGTACATACATTTTTGGGCAACATGACTGTTTTATGTACTTACATAAAAATAAATAAATAAATTGTTTCTTAGAGCAAAAACTATGGGGTCTTAAACGGTAACAAGACAAATCCTAATACTTTTCAAAAGTGACATAAAGTGATGAAAAAAAGGTTAAGTAGGTTAGGTTCCCCACCTCCTTCCCTTTCCCACCACCTCCAACTTCCACAACAAATCCCAACTGGAGAAGCCAAAGTCTTACTGGCTCCAGATAGTGAGGTGCAGCTGGGACAGTTTGAAGTATTCAAATAAAAAGGTTAGGTTAAGTTTTAAATCTGTTTTCTTTTCATCACTTTTAATGACTTCATATCACTTTTCAATTCTGATTTGTCAGTTTTCTGATTAGTCACTATTCTGATTAGGTTACTGTTTTGATTTGTCACGGTTCTGCGTGTGAACTGTATCTAAATTTCTCTAAATTAACAGTGTTAATCTCAAGTGACCTCCCAGCTAAGTATGGTCCTGTATATTTTCTGCTGTACAGTATTTTTACGCAACATCGCGTTCATTGGTCAAATCATTTTACATATATAGTTCATATCGGTGATCGATGAATGTAATTGTTAGCCATAAGTTGTTATAATGGTTTGTCTAGTTTGTATTTAGAAGGAAGATTGTAGAAATATATTGTAAGTTTGTACGACGACCTTGAGGTAGTTTTTAATAAAAACAGCGCTATACAAGTCATCCAAATATTATGATTATTATTCTGTTTATAACGGTTTTAATTTCTCTTTTTAATGCAAACTTGCACACCAAAAGTAGATTATTTACACGATTCTCTTAAATTGAAATAAAGGAAAAACGCCTTTTGTTGATCGTAACCGTAATTATCTTCCAAAAGTAAATTAAATATAACACAATTTTAACAATCGGCTTAGCCTGTTTAGTACTAATTTCAATTTTTTTTTCGTATTTTAAAAGGTTCACAACTTCGAAGATAAAACACATTCTCAATAAATTAATGGATGGCTGTCAGATAAATAAACAAACATAATAATATCCTGAAAGCCTTTTGCGGTGACGCCATAACCGCATTCAGCGCAAGTATAGAACAATGAACACCCCAGTCATTATTAGTCGTTACAACATTAATCGTTATAACGTCCGTCGTTATAACATTAATCGTTATTATATTTTACTGTATGAACCTCATAAAAAAAGTTTTCATAAAAAGTGTAATTATCGATATTCATTTTTCTGCACAGAGATTTGCAAAGAAAAATATAAAACAAAAAATATGATGTTTTTGTTTTGTGATAAAATTGAATAGATTTGAAACGCCATAACGAAAATGACGCTGTGCCCTGAACACGGTGACTTTAATTAAGAAATTCCAAAATTTCATGACGCCATGGCGCACATTGTGATGTAGCGGAGGAAGATGCCGAATCTAGCAACTTCGAAACCTACTTGACTGGTACTAGTGCAGTTCCGGGTCGCAGTAGGCAAGATGAATATGTATTGATGATAACCAATCTCCGATAATACAGGGAGAAAAATAATATGAAGAGAAAAGGATAGTTTTTCAACCATATAGTTGATATATTTTGAGAGGCAAGTATGGGTACCGCCGCCTCGGGAACCATTTATTGGATAACGAACACGTCTGCCATAGGTCACCCCAAGTGGTTCGCTACGTTTGGTGACTTAGCAAGGGTGCCCGGGTTCATGGGGTGAGGTTTGTTAAGGTCTTGGCGGCCGATGGTCTGCCCAAATGCTGCGTGGCGGGCCGGATTGAAAAACTGGTTAAGGAGGTCTTTTGAACACTCCAGCCACAATCCCTCTACTCATCGCGATCGCCTTGCACCGCAGTTGAAGGGATGGATTCATACGTCTATCACTCCTGGACACACTGACTCCCAGATTCATATCCATTACTCATCTATTTACATCTATTTCATTCCCAGAACTTCCTCTTCCTTTAAAAAAAAACCCACACACCGCACCCCTTAAGACGACATAGGTCCAGAGGAAAATTATTTTCCCTCAGGACTATTTTACAGGACAGTTCCCATATCCAGACTACAGGAATTCTTTGAATTATTTTAAATAAATATTGAACCCGTAATAAAATTAGAAGACAGGATAGCATGTAATAATGCAGATCGATGAAGTCTTTCGTAGTATGCATGAGGTAGGGTACAGGGTGCAGGGAGGGAGATGAATGCATCTCCATCTCCCTAAATGAGCGGTTAGGTTGTTGAAAGGGGATGAAACTAGTGTGACCATTCTACTTTAAATTTGATGGTTCAAGGACTTCCCTGAGGAAAATAATTTCCGCAGGGCCTATGTCATCTTTGGGGATGCTGTGTTTGGGGTTCGGTGTATCCTGGTCATCCGCCTCCAAGACCTAGACAAACCTCACCACATGAATCCGGGCACCCCTGCTAAAACACCAAAAGTAGCGAACCACTTGTGGTGACCTATGACAGAGGTGTTGGTTATCCAATAAATAATCCCGGGGTGGCGGTACCTATTCCAGCCTCCCAAATTGAGAATTGGAAAACATTTAAAATTGGTTTAAATTGAATTGGGTTAATATGCATTTTCAAAATTATCAACAGTATTACTGACACACCTGCTTTGTTACAACTCATCCAGTTCAACATTCCTTCCCGTAGACTCCGAAATAATGAATTGCTATTCCTCAATCAACATTCTACTAATTATGGATATCATTCTCCTTTATCCAGAATGTCGAGACTTGTCAACGCAAATCAAAGCATTGAATTTTTTGGTGTAAGCCTAAATGACTTTCGGTAGTCGTTACGCAATGTGGTTTTTTAAAGTCTTTTTAAATCCATCTTCAAGCTACTTGTAGTTATCTTCTCTATGTACTTTTATATTATATGTATTTTGTCAATGCTCTTCATCTATATGTAATCTCTTTTCATTGTGATCTCTCTTTTTTTTCTATTCGTGTTATTGTTATATTGTTAATTGGACTATTTGTCCGTAAATAAACAAATAAATAAATAAATAAAATGTTTGTGGTATCAGATTTTAAGACGTAAATTGCATATTTAGTTAGTATTTACTTGCTTCTTTTTTGTTAATGTTTCTGGCTGGGTCTGGGTGTTCTAGGCCATCCTTTCAAATATCGGAGGGAGGGAAGATGAATTAACATATTAATTTTATTTAAATTAGCAATAATATGAAGGATTGGAGTCGAGTTCAGACTTAGAAGAGATGAGATGATGAATAGAGGGGAGAAAATTTTAGATAAGGCTTGATTTTTAGAGAGGATATTAGCTAAGAGAGGGACAACCAAAAAATATGTGATCTAATATCAAAAAAATATGTAATCTATAGATTCCCACTTCCAGAATTCATAATGAACAATCTGGGCAGTCAAGGACGTGAATTTAAAAAAAGAGTGTGCAATTCATACGCATAAGAAGTGAAACTTTCAGAAAACTAAACAGCCTAGCGTGGGGAGGCTATGAAGCATCGCAAAGAGGAGGCCGACAGGCCACGAAGCACCGCATAAAGAGGAGACCGATTATATTATCTCATCCTCTCGGAGGGTAAAGCTTATAGATGAAAGTGTTTGTCTCTTTTGTCGCTATTTTTCATTTCATCGAGTTTCAAATCAAAACGGTGCTAAAGAAGTTTTCGCTTCAAAAAGGTGAGAAGCAGAAGTAATAAGCAAATTCGCAGTTCGTCAAAATTTTAAAGAAAATTGTTTACATCCTTAGATCTTCAACGTTAAACCCATACGTTAAAAACGTGTTGTCTTAAAATTTTAGAGCTTTTTTACGAGAAGCCTCAGTCAGTCTGTTATCATACTCTCAGCCTTAACCTTGTGCATGTTACCATTGAGTAAAACTTTCTCTCAGTCAAATTTGCTGGTGACAGCTTGTTTAGCTCAGTACACCAATAGCTCCAGCCTGAAACTGCGAAACATCCAACGCATGTCCTTAACAAGTGCAGGCAAATATCAAGCAATAGTTGAACATTAATACAAAGCTTCGAAACACAATAATACCATCTAATTTCGTGGACCGTTTTGAATATCGAGTTTCAACACACTCTTGGCAAATATTTATTCTCATGAAAACAATTGCAAAACATGGAACAAATAACACACACACTGTGTCTCATATTTTGAGAGTTAAAAGGATATTTATGAATGAAACCCTGCGAGTCAAAAATAGTGGTCTTAAAATGGAAAAGAGCTACGAAAATTTTAACGAAAATATCTAAAACAAGAAGAATCAAAATCAAATATTAGTAAATACATACATACACATGTACTATATATGTACACATATATAATATATGTACATACTAGCTTTTTCCCGCGGCTTCGCTCGCATGGTATTAGGGGATTTCCACTCAGCCTCCTCCACCTTCCTTCTCCCCATACCACTCATCCATCAACCCCGCTCTCCCTCCCCCTCCTCCACCCACCCCTCCCCAACTCCACACCCTCCTCACTCCACATCCCCCCACCTTCCTCCACCCCTCCCCCTTCCCTTCCTTCCCTTCCCCCTCTTCCACCCCACTCCGCCTCCTCCACTTTCCTTCTCTCCACTCCACTTCCCCCATCAACTCCCTCTCCCTCTCTTCCTTCTATTAGTGAAAGATTTTTTTAAATCCATTCAGTAGTTTTTGTGTAAAAGAGTAACAAACATACATCCATACAAACTTTCCCCTTTATAATATTAGTAGGATTACTTATCTATAATTTTTTTACTATACATTTCGGTGATTCATTTTTAGAGATAGTTATTAAGTACGACGCCAAAAAAGTACTCTTTTTAGGGTGAATTGCATAATTAAAAAAAAAAACATCGTTTCCAACGTGACAATTGGTTTGTTTTTTTCTGACGTTTGCAATAAATCGATTTTGTTACGGACAGAAAATGTATGATATATGAAAAATAATTTCATAACGCCAGAGCTCTAAGCTATAGCCTATAGACTATTCTGATGTATGAGCTATATTATTGTAAAGTTTCATTAAAATCCATTCAGTAGTTTTCGCGTGAAAGAGTAACAAACATACATCCATACAAACTTTCCCCTTTATAATATTAGTAGGATAGTAGGATTTACGTGTGTTCATCTACTTGTATACAGGGTGTCCGGGGGTAAAGTGCATTAACTTCGGGAGGTGATTCTACATGATGATAGGAGTAAAAAAGATTAACAACTTTTTCCGAAATCCCAACTTTTTTTTCCCATACAAAAAGACGTACCTATTAAAAATCCTTAGTGTGAGGTACGATCTTACTTGCTGAGAGCCTGCCGGGCGCCCGACTCGATTGTGATTGGCCCGTATCGTAACAGCGGAAAATAATAAATCTGGCCGCAGACGCCGGACTAATTTTATCTTTTTACCTCAAAACTACCCCTAAAAGTTGGAATTTCGAAAAAAGTTATTTATCTTTTTTACTTGTACTATCATGTAGAATCACCTCCCGAAGTTAATGCACTTTACCCTCGGACACCCTGTATATATGCATTCACACACGCACACATATATACACATATGGAACTATACATAATCCACCTATTTTGAAAGAAATTAACTTATATGTCCCAGACAAGTATACTCGTGGAAGGTCCCATACCCTTTTTTATGCTCCAAAAGCGAGGACTTCTGCCTATCAGAACGCGCCAGTCAACAGAGCGACTGAACTGCTCAACGAGTCTGCATTGAACATTGACATTTTTAACGTAACCTACAGGCAGTTTAACAATTATCTTTTGACGTATGTCACAAAGTAGTGAAACTGACCTTTTTATGTGTTTTGCTATACTTTTTGTCTAATTTGTAATCTTCTTCATAATGTATTGTTGAATAACCGTTTTACGGAGAACATGGAAAAATAAATAAATAAATAAATAAAAATAAATAAATATTCTAAAGCCAATGCATAAGTAGGTCAATAATTACAAAGTGCCCGCCACCAAAACTAATTGCGACCACGGTCTAGAGAAAACAAATTCCCCATAGGAACATCTTCAAACGACTCCAGATACTAATATCTACAGCCTGTATGTCGGACGGATATCTACAGCTCATATGTTGAACTATATCTACGAACTTCAGAGTGTTGACTAATATCTACAGAGCTAAGGTCGGACGAATATCTATGACGGTCCCAGTGATGACTAATATCTACAGAGCGTAGGTTGGACTAATCAGCTAAATGTGTCCAATAGTCCGATATTAGGGATTTTTACATACATACTTACATAAATTAAGTTTTTTAAACTGCATACGCAATATTACGTTATCCCAATATGCTATACATAATTGCAAATCCAACCTCTGCCAGTGCTGTAGATATTCGTCAACACTTTGGTTCTCATAGATATTAGTCATCAGTTTGAGCTGTAGATATTCGTCAACACTTTGGTTCTCATAGATATTAGTCAACAGTTTGAGCTGTAGATATTGGTTCTCATAGATATTAGTTCGATTTTTTCAGTTTTTGGAATTCCTGTAGATATTAGTAGACGCACCCCTTCAAACTGAACGGTGTGTATTCCGCAGTATTTTAGGGAATGGGCACCCTTCTAGCTTTTAATCACGGACCCTTTCCTAAGTTGAATGGGAAATTGAAGGGGGGTTGAAAAATCAATGAATGAAAACACTTGTAAATCTAATCCCGCGCGCACCGCTTATCCACGCGGAGACACGTTATGCTGTGGAAACATCATCATATTCAAATCAAATTAAGGTAGTACCTATTATATTTTATTTTATTACTTCATTGGGATTCGCAAGGGAATTTGGTCATAGATTATTCAATAAATAACAGAAAAATATAAAAGGAAAGAAAAATAAATATGTGTGCAGTTCACACGCGGTAGAAGTGAAATCTTCAGAAAATTAAACTTCTGAGAGAATGAGACGAATGCAGAGTATCAAGAGTAGGATAATTATAGGGCTTATTTATTATAATATTGTTATAAAGTTTAAAAATAACATTTTATTCTGAGGAAGAACTGCATAAAGAGGAGGCCGATAGACTACAAAGCACCGCACAAAGAGGGCACCGATTAGTCTATCTCGTTCTCTCGCAGGCTAAATCCTATTAGATGTATTAATTTGTCTCTTTAATGTCGCTCGTTTCCGATTCATAGAGTTTCAAATCACAAAGATGCTATAGAAGTTTTCACTTCAAAATAAAAACACCGAAGTAATTAATTTAACTGAATAAAATGTAAATTGCATTTTCGATAGTCGAGCAATTTGTACCTAATTAAAGTCTTGATATAAAACTGGTAAAAACCCTTGTGCCTTATTAAGGCACAAAGACTTTTAAATAATAATTAAATTGTTTTGTGTAGTAAAAAGTACAAAATGTAAGATGTTTTTACAAAACTTAACGTATTACCCTATTAGATATTATCTTATATCAGTATAGCCGGCGTGGTCGAGGGGTAAGGCTCTTGACACGCAATCTGAAGGTTGCGGGATCGAATCCCTGCGTGGCCAAATAAATTTTATTTGACTAATTCGTGTTATTTCACAATGAATGTATTTAAAATAACATAGAGTATATTTGTGGCACGTTCCAGAGTGGAAGATACTCTCAGTATCGGCCCTGGTGTAAGATTACCATTCAAAATTGATACGTTGCTTGAAATGGTTTTAGCTGTATTTAGTGACCTTCCTTTTCCTCATCTCCTTCCTCTCCCCACTATCTTCAATCATACATACAACTGATACAACATACCCCAATTTGGGATGCCATAGTCTCACTGGCTCCAGACGGGAGCAGTTGGGACTCTTGTGCGGTATTCATATAAAAAAATATTTAGAGGCCACAGTGCGATTGCGTGGCTTCTTGAAATGGCTTCAGCAACGTTTGGTTAAAAATCCCCCCTTTTCTTCCATTTTCTTTCCTCCACCTATATTTACCCAACAGTTACTTTTTAGGGATACCATAGTCCCCCCCAACGTGATATCTTATACTTTAAAAAATAACTGTAAACGAAATCTCCAAACAGTAAAAAAATCGATCGCTTTTGTGATTCAAAACAAAACAAAAATAAGGGTGCGAAAAAGTCGCGAGGGTTGACACAAAATCACGAATGCGAGTTTTGTTTTGAATCCGACGTGGTCACGTGGTAGTTATCGATCCCGGCTTAACAACTCGGTAGTGGTCCATATAATATAGCAGCGTGACGAAAACATTGGCGCAGCACTACTAGTACGGGCTGCCGGGTGGGGGAGTGGGGGGGGGGGGGGGGGGGTGGATAATGGATAGGGGTGGATAGCCTTTCAACTGCCTTGTGGCCTAACTACAGCGCACTGGAGAAGTTTTGCACCAAAATTCCTAGGACTAGGAGAAAATATTTATAAAATGACTAGCTGACCCTGCCACGCGTTGCTGTGCCTAACGAAACACAACGCCATCTACTGGTTAGTTACCAAACCTGAGTTTTTTTCGATAAATTAACTCACACTGCCATTTGTTAATATGCATACAAATCAAAGCCACACCGCCCGCTTGCCAGCCCACTCGTCCACCACACACAGATGTTCTCTTTTATATATTATATATTTCAACCAATTTACACAAAATCTTGACAAAATATATACCTAAACATTTCCAAAGAATCACTCTAACTATTGGTGAAAATCTCATGAAAATCCGTTAAGCAGTTTTTGAGTTTATCGCGAACAGACAGACAGACGCGGTGGAGGACTTTAATTTATAATACGTAGGGATCTACTAATTTATTTAATAACTTGCTAATTTAGAAATTTACTCTTTTGGTGAATTACTAATCTAGTAACTCACATTCATAAGCCTCCATAGGTTGAGTGGTAACGCTCTCGACAAGCGTTCCGGAGGGCGCGGGTTCAAATACCGGCGCGCCTAAGTAAATTTTATTTGATTGCTTTGTGTTATTTGGCAATTTAATCATTTAAAAATAATATAAGACGTATTTGCGGCAAGTTTAAGAGCGGAAGATATTCTCAGTATCGCCCTAGTGTAAGACCATCGTTCAGAATCGAAACGTTGCTTGAAATGGCTTTGGCCTTATTTGCTGACTGGATCTGAATAGCCAGGTAATTCCCTTTCTTCCTCTTCCCCATCTCTCTTACAACACAATTAGGATTGGCATTGTCTCACTGGATCCAGGCGGTTGGGAGCAGTTGGGACGCTTGTGCGGTATTCACATAAAAAAGTATTAAGTAACTTTATTACTTAATTATGAATATTCTCACTATCAAACTGAGAAAATTTAGAATTGGTTATTGGAGTAATTAAATGTGATTTGTTAAATTACTAATAAGCACAATTCAGTAAATTACTAATTTTAAATCGTCATTAATTTATAATGTAGTTATTGAACTAATTTAATCTGTAGAGACCGATTTTTATTCTCAGTATCGCCCTGGTGTAAGTAAGACCACCATTCAGAATCGAAACGTTGCTTGAAATGGCTTTAGCCTTATTTGGTGACTGGATCTGAATAGCCAGGTAATTCCCTTTCTTCCTCTTCCCCGTCTCTCTTACAACACAATTAGGATTGGCATTGTCTTACTGGATCCAGGCGGTTGGGAGCAGTTGGGACTCTAGTGCGGTATTCACATAAAAAAGTACCAAGTAACTTTATTACTTAATTATGAATATTCTCACTATCAAACAGAAAATTTAGAATTGGTTATTGGAGTAATTAAATGTGATTTGTTAAATTACTTTTTTTTTTTTTTTTTTAAATATGTTTATTTAGTTATTAATTGTACAATAATTTCTCTTACTTAAATTTTACAAAACTAATCAATCAGTTTGATTGTAAAAAATCTCTAATTTTTCTTATTTATTTACTTACAACATATAAAATGTTTGATATTTTGGTGCTTAATACATTTGTAATATTTATTTAATAATATAATACTTAATATTAAAATACAACACTAATTATTATAATTCTTATTTTAACATTAATTTTATTTTGAACAACCGTTAAAAGATCTAGGTAACTATTCGTTCACAATATTATTTGTTTTTCATAGATTTAGGTATTTTTATACAATATTTTAGTTTTCATGTTCTATTGAAGTAGAATGATCTAACTTTAGTTTTGATTTTTGAATATGATGTCTCGTTTTTAATATTTTCAGGTAATGCATTAAATATTTCCGGAATTTTATGCCTTTTTGTTCTATCACCGTATACATTTTGAGATTTATTAATAATAAACATTTCTGCTTCTCTATGCCTAGTGGGGTACTAATAAGCACAATTCAGTAATTACTAATTAAATAATTAATTTAATTAGTAAATTACAAATTTTAAATCGTCATTAATTTATAATTTAGTTATTGAACTAATTTAATCCGTAGAGACCGATTTAATGTTACATAAATCTGATTATATTATGGACGTATTTTTGGAGCGTTCAGTTGATTCCAGATAATAATAATAATTGTACTAATTTAACTTGAGTATTAAGTTAACTTGAATATTAAAAACAACACGCATTTATTGTTAAAACCGCGTTTTTAGTCAAAAGCTGAATTGATACCAAAATTTTGAGATTTTTTAATTAGAAAATGATTATAAAGGTGACCCGACAATTCGTCCTACGACAATTCATCCGGCGACAGTTCATCCTGCGACAGTTCATCCGGCCGACAGTTCATCCTGCCGACAGTTCATCCTGCCGACAGTTCATCCCGCCGACAATTCATCCGGCGACAATTCATCCTGCCTGATCATTTAGAAGATTTTTATTAAGTAAGTATGCAAAGAGGATATACGGCCGTACAACCAAAATCGATATCTGTACTTATATCTGAAGGCATCTTGAGTGGAAATCCGCTGTAAAAATATTTTTACTAAATAGGTTAGGTTAGGTTAGGTTGTGCGGCCGTATATCCTCTTTGCATACTTTCTTGAAGAAAAAATCTTCTAAATGATCAGGCAGGATGAATTGTCGCCGGATGAATTGTCGGCGGGATGAACTGTCGGCAGGATGAACTGTCGGCAGGATGAACTGTCGGCCGGATGAACTGTCGCAGGATGAACTGTCGCCGGATGAATTGTCGCAGGATGAACTGTCATGGAACCGTTTATAAATTGGTAATGATATAACTTTTTTCAGATTTTTGGTCTAGTGCACGCGCTCTGGCCCTCTACGGAAAAATAAATCATTAAAGAGGCTCCACCGCCACCTGCCACCCCACCCCACCAGCCAGTCCACACCCCCGGGGAACAAATTGAGAATGTTGTGTAATCCTAGCTGCAAATGGAACGCCGAACAATCAATACTGCAAGATTCAGCCCTTCCCAAAATGTTAAATATATAAATATTATATTGATGAAACAAAAAAAAAAATTCACAATTTTTTTAAAAATAGTTAAATTTATTTGAAATAATAAGGGCCAGTGGTAGTACCCGCTCAAAACGAAGAAAGAGATACATGTAAATACGGTGTTAGAGGTAACGCGTTAATATTAAAAACGATAATATTTAAGCGAAAATTGTGAAAATGTTTAATAAAACATGACTCGTTTAAAATAGAGCAAAAAACACTGAATTTTTTAATACATAAAATAACTGAAAAAATGTAATTATAATAATTTTCGGAGCATAGTTTGCATTTTTTTCCTATCGAGGGAATTTCATATAATTGCCGTTTCGGCGTGGGGAATGTATAGACATTATCTTCAAGAATAACATATATTTTTAAGAGCTTTAAAACTTTCAATGCTTTAAATTTAAAGTTTTTAACGAAAATATGTAATAAATCGGTAGAAATGTGGGAAGCCGGGCCTAAACATACATATAGACACACTAAAGAAAGGAGTTTGTGGGACTCGAATAATATTTTGAACATTTTGGTTTTGTAAAAGTACAGTGTTTATGAAGACGAAACGATCTAATTGAGAGAATTTTTTAAAAGCCATTTTTTATTTCCATTTTATACAGCTGTATAGTTACTATCCGGCTTCGCCCGAGTTGCAATATTATTTTTTCGTTACCTATGATTAATGGTTATTTAAATATTGGTTTCTGTAATATCCCACATAATATTAGTGTACGAGCTGACACATAGATGGCGCCAGATAACAGACTATATGGTTGGTTACCCAAAGATGGCGTTTAGCTGTCCATATTGTAGAGATCACGTGTATAATAAATAAGGCGGGAACCTCAAGGTCGGGGTCCACATCATTCCGTCCGCTTGCTAAATAAGATATCAGAACCCATTTTCAATCTACGCATCACAATAAAGTCCTGTTTTGTTGACTTCAGAATTTAATTTCCGAAGAGCTGAGACAATCCAGAGTAAACACCAGTTTTAATATATTTTTTCTCTTTGAAACTAAATATACATTTATAAAGCAAAATAAAAACAATGAAGAAAAACTAACAAATACGCATCCATAATTGTACTTTAATACCATTTCACGAAACTATAATTTTCCATTACCCATCTCAAACCTACCCTAGACTTATTATAAAAAACATCAAAGTCTGACTTTAAACTATCATCGATGATAGTACTCTTCCTTCTCATGCATTTTGTAAAAACGAAAAAGGTACTAAAATAATAATAAAGTACGAGAATGATGCCGTCACGTATGATCTCTCACCAGGATTAGAACATACTATCATCATGACACATCTGCCATCACACACCTGCCCTGATGATGGACAAACGCTGTCCGAAACGATGGCTACAGAAGGAGGTAGAGCAACACGGCTTAATACCCCAAAATTAAATCACGATAGTACCTTTGGCCGTGAAAATCTAAAATAATATCTAGTGTGCACTATGATAAATGTATGACTATTGTTAAACATTATTATACAAATAAAATAAATAAATATGTGAAAAAACGATCGGAACAACTAACAAAAGTTTATGTTTTATTTTATGACAGTTAATATTGATGTTTTATGAAGTAGAGATTCAAGGCAGAAAAGCTATGCAAAATTTCATAACGCCAAAGTTCTAGTATTTTTCGTTTCAGCGGACAGCGTTTCTGCTTTATGGGTGAGTTAACAATGCCCAGACTTACTGACGTCATATGTGCCCAGACAGTAAGATCCACAATGTCTGGTAATATTCGAATGATATAGTATTTATAAATTTATAATTTTAGTCTAGGTGCCCAGATTGAGATTGTCCATAATGTCTATCTTTCTTCAGATGTAAACACCGTGACGTATTGATAATAAAAAACAATGATACATTGTCATCGGAGCGGTTGACCGATTTAAAGAATCACCCGAGACCGATTATTCATATTATTATTACTTTTGGGTTGATTAAAATAACGGTACTTCGAGTTATACTCCTGACCCCCTGTATCCAATGGTGACCGGACCGCTCCAGAATGAGCTCAACTCAACACCTCCTTTGAAAAGTCATTAAAATTGATGAAAAAAATATAGAAAAAGTTTGTTATTTGTGTGTTGCGCTACCTCCTTCTTTAGCCAACGTTTCGGACAGCGTTACTGTGTCCATCATCAGGGAAGATGTGTTATATATTTTCACACATTGCCCTGATGATGGACACTGTAACGTCGTCCGAAACGTTGAATAAGGAAGCAGGTAGCGCAACACGACATAACACCCCAAAATACCTTTGGCCGTTAACATCTCAAACCATATCATATAAAAAATTGGTTAAACAGGTTACGTTAGGTTGGGTTACGGGCTATTTTTCATTTTTTTCATAGCTTTTAATGACTTTTCGAAGAGGTATTCAGTTGAGTTGATTCTGAGTTGGCATGGATCCGTATCCAATATGCCGACGAATCTCGTGGTAGAGCGGTAACTGCCTCGGTTTAGAACCAGAGGTCACAGGGTATAAACGCGGCGAGAATTAGGTTTAATTGTATTATAATAAGGTACTATTTTTTTCTTCATAATTTAATAAGAATTAAAATAAATCAAAATGTGACTTTTACATTTGTACATCCTGCCAAACTAGATATATTTTTAGTTTTTAGTATCGCCCAGGCGAGAAAACACTATTTATTCAGAATCGAAAACGTCGCATAAATATTAGTCGTAACTATAAATGAAAAACTAGATAGGTACTTCAAAATACTAATTCAATAGGATAGTAGGAAATTTTTAAATTTTGAAAAAACTTCCTAAATCAACACGAAATAATCTTTGGAGTGCGCTTGAAAAATTTAAAAAAAGGTTTTAAATTACCGCAATAATTATAATTTTTATACCCACAACTAAGACCTTAAAATTTCGATGAGCCAGTACGGAAATAAGTCCGAAAAACGACAAAATACGATATGGGTATCAAAAGATTCCCAGTCACAGCAACCAAATTTATAAAAATGTTTGACTCCTAATATTCAGATGCACCAAGTAAAACTAAACTATTTCGAATTATCTATCTATCTATCTTCTTCTTCTATCTTCTATATAAATAAAAATGAATCGCCGAAATGTATGTACGCGCATAACTTCCGAACGACTAAACCGAATTGGATAATTCTTTTATTTTTGTGTTGGTTATTGTCAGGACAAGGTTTGTATGAAACTATTTGTGAGCTCTGGCACTATCAAATTTGTATAAAAAAATGCAATAGGTGCATCGAGACTGAATGTATGGAATGTGGGAGCGGGGTGGGGGGAGGGGGACGGTGTAAGGAGGAGTGGAGTGGGGAGAGGGAAGGTTGAGGAGGCGGAGTGGGAACGCGAGAGGGGAAGGGGACGCGGGAGAAGAGGGAGAGGCGGAAGGGGAACGGGACGAATTGGAAAGGACACGCAGGGAGAAACAATTTCTTTAATAAATGGCATAGCAACGCATGCCGGGAACCAGCTAGTTTCGATTAAAAACCGAAGAGATTGTTTTAAAAAAAGTTTGCATTTGAGCTAATGTAGAAATTTCAGTGAAAACTACTGAAAATTGTCATTTTTGCGTACGTGCGCAAAAACAAATTAGTGATTATTTAAAAACAATAGACTTTGACTTGTTGTAGTTTAATACAGTTTAATACTGAGCCATCGATATTATGGTTATATCGATAATGAACCAAATATTAAAGTATCCCCACAATTCTAACCACTATGGATAACGAAGCCCGATCGTCGTTATTGGTGACCGGAGTGTCACCGACAATAACAGAAACACAATGGAAAATCAACACATCTTTGAAAAGTGATGAAAAAAAAACTAATTTTGTTAAATATGTTACGTTAGGTTAGTTAATGGGCTATCCTTCACTACTTTCAATAACTTTAATATCACTTTTCAAATGGGTGCTGATTTGCCACTGTGTTGAGTTGTCATGGAACCGTCATTATTACGATGATGAAATAAAAAAATACATATTTGGTAGAAAAGATTTACCTTGTCTTCTGCCTCCTCCGCGCGTCCCTCCGCCTCCACCACCCGCTGCTCAAGTTCCGAAAGCTGAAAAAAGAAAATAAAAAATATTAATAAACGAAAAGAAATATAATATCTGCTTCAAAATACTTAAATTTATTGTCCATTAAAATACTAATTAATATTTTTCACCGTTGCCAAATATAACTAGCAGTGCCATCTAGCGGCAAAAGCGAAAGTGGGAAAGCTCCGCAAGCAGCCGCCAAAAGCTTTCAGGTTGAGCTTTTAGCAAACTTTTGGGAATATACCACAGATGGCAGTACAGGGAAAAACACAATGAATGTTCCTGATCACAAGTTCATAGTGACAAGAATGCTAGTGTTTTTAGCTGTAAAATACACTTCAAGCAAACACTGGTTATTAGAATCGGAAAATTAAAATTATTTGTGTAAATTTTTTTTTATCATGGATTTATTTCAATGCACCTTGCAAAATATAAAATGATAATATAAAAATCTAGTCGCAAGATTTCGCCTTCCTTTTATATTTATATGTATTTTATAGATAAAAACCGTCGACTCTGCACAGAAACGGGTGGTTCGTTTGATAGATTCTCTTATACAGGGTGGGAATGCTGTCCCTTGTTCTAAAGGTATTTTAATGGAAGTTGCTCCGAGAAACTAGCGTCATTGATCCATCATTCGGCACCGATGCACAGTCGGGAAACACGTCAAACGCGCGCCTAACATTTATTTACACGGTTGTCACTTGTCACATGAGAACGGATCGTTTTTACGATTTTTACGACTCGTCCTTAGAAAGGATGTGGAACGGTTTGCCGGGCTCTATGGCACAGGCTCTATATTTTCTCCCTCCTACAACATGGGTCTCTTTAAGACCCAGATTCACTCCTTTCCACAAAAATACCCTCCACACAGCATCCCCAAAGATGGCACAGGTCCCGATGGATATTATTTTCGTCAGGGCCTTATGTGAGGAATTAATGTAAAAAATATATTAATATTTACAGAGTGTGCTAACAATTATTGAATTTAAAAAAATAGTAAATACGTACATCGTTAAATACCGTAACAAATATCGTTAAATACCGTCAGAATATTATACAGTGGGTATATAGTATTATATTCTCCTGTATAAATACAAAACAAACTAAGGAGGTATTTCACCATTCTCTTGACAGCTTATCCATAAGAAAACGTATATTAATATTAAAACAAATTAATACTCGCAATAGGTAGAAAACCCGGCTAACTTACCCGATATTTAGCCACTATTCACTGGTTCAAGTACCGAATAGAAAAATCGTACTTTATAAATAAACAAATCGTAAATCGAAAACATACATTAGCCCGTAGACAAGCTATCACGAGAATGGTGAAATACTCCCTAAGAAAGTAAATACATGAAGGTGCATAAAATTTTAAGGTTATCAGTCGTTGTTTATCGTCAAAGTTTAAATTAAAGAAATTTAAATGTAAATGCCAGATAAACCTCGACTTAAAGGTCAAAGTTATTGCACAATTAAGATCGTTTTTTCGCCAAGTTTCATTTAATGTCCGCCATCTTTGCAATCAACAACTTTTTTTTGTAAACTTTGCTCCATGCGCATTCTACATTCATTCCACTTATATCGATTTTTTTTTTTAATTTCATGTTTCAAATGATCTCCAAAAACTCCACGATTCCAGCCGATTTAGTTGGACCCTCCGCTTGTGGCCCCTATATCTAATATATAGATATTCAAATAAAAATTTTAAAGTGTTTTTTCTTGTTCGAATGTACCTTTACAAGTAACAAAAGTGTCGTTTACGAAAATAAGTTTTATCTTTGAAAAAAAAAACGCAATGAAAACAAACTTGCTGGATCAGACTCCCCCTTAATACGTCATTGGCGACATCACACGTACCTTAAAAGCAAAACTAGTATTTAGGTAAAATATTAAAAAAAAAAATTATCCACTGGAGCGACAGCGCAATTTAAAACTTTTTTCTCCGATTGCTGAAAATTTTTTGGTAATCATTTTGAATATTTTTCCGCCCACATTAAAAAAATCATACCTCCGAATTTTAATATGGAGACATACAAACTTATTATAGTTCTATATAGCCAATGAATTCATCTATTTTTTGTCGATTATCACACATTCGTAGGATTTATTAAAAAAATATTATAAAATCGTAAACTTCTACTTAATTACTTACAAATAAGGGAAAATTTGCCAAAATTGGAAGCAAAGCAATCCGAGGTATTTTAAATAGTGCCATATTGTGGCAAAAAGCGCTCCAGTGGTTATGGTACATCTGTACAGTTTTTTCTCAATTCAAACCGAATTTTCCCCAGTTTAACGAAATGCTCGTGATACTAGTTGAGGGAAATCAATACAATCTGAATAACGGTCATAAAAGTTGGCGACCATTTTCTATTTACTGCTTTTATACGAGAGACAATAAAATTAAACGTTATGCGGAAACGAAGGGAATAAATAAGGAAAACAAAATTAACGCAGCGAAAAAAGTAAGTCAAATGCAAAGCGGAATCGAATTGCGAATCGCAAATAAATTCTTTTTAAATTTCACTGGACTAAAAGTTGGTTTATATTCAATAGGATCTTTCAAAACGAAAGAAAGTTAGACTATTTGTATGTACATATATATATATGTACAGGCTGTTAAGAGACGTACTTGACTTCCTTTAACAGACATGCCATTCCTGATATTGTTGAAAAAAAATGTTAATGATATGCTGGTCCCCGGTAACATTTTTCATGTCTGTTTTTTTCGATTGTTTTTTTTTGTCAAAATCAGACAAACATTCTTCTTCATGTTAACACTGGTCGCTCAGCCGTAAACCGCATAACTCCTTATCCCGATCATCACTGTTCAATACCTACTGATTTTTTATGTTTTTAGTTGAAAAAAAAAACATCAAAAACGTCACCGAGCTTTAACCAGTGTTAACGTAAGTCAAGTACATGCATATGGATTGATGTATAAAGTATGATATTCACTTTGAAGATAAATTATATTTTATAACTAATTAATCATTACGCCGTTTCCTACCAGAGGAAGGGTAGGCTGAGCGGATGGACTATCACAAAATTCTGTATTGGCACACACTACTTGCTTCATTCACATTTATACATCCTCTAATAAAATATTCAATAAACGAAACAAAGATAATAATATCCCACGTTGTTCACAACAAATTCGTAATGTAATGCACTTTGTCTATTCTACGTTTGTTCCATTCTAGGCCTGAAAAAACCCAGTGGTTTAGATGCGACATATTTCGATATGTTTGAAGAGCATTCCCTCTGTGGAGGAAGAACAAAGGACACTGATCTGCATCGTCTGGCCACCCGATTGGTCCCTCAGGCACCAATTGGATGCAGACCTTTCCGCAAGCAACTGGCCTCGCTTGCATCAAAAACTAACGATTCATTCTGCTTTAACTCTCGGTCAGGAGTCGATGGTCTTTAATATTTGTTCGCCCTTCACGTTACTTTATTATTGCATATATTTAAATTGGAGATTTATGTGTCTGTAAATAGTGTTAATAAACTTGTAAGTATTGAATCGTCTTACTTATTCGCTTTGCCATCTACGCACTTACACAATAAACACATAACCCCCAAACCTCTATTAAATGAGAAAAAATGTGAAAATCTGATCACATATAAGATCGGGAGAATAGAACGATTATGCTATGATACATCCCAAATTATATCATGGATAGCCGTTTTTATAAAGTTAGCAGTCCGGCGGCATTAATCCGTTAATCAAAATATGACACCATTAAAATGTCGCAGTCAGTCAGAAAGCACGTACAACCATAATTCTGCTTCAAAAAGTAGAACCCACATAAATAATGTTATTAGCATTTTAATGAGAATAAAGGCAGAGCTAATTCAATAAAACAGGTTTCTTTTCCCGTAGTGCGATACTTTATATCGAAAGAGAGTTGAAATAGATTAGCGAGGAGGAAACGACGGAGGCTTAAAGGATGGGAAGGGATGGTTATGAAAAGTTAGAAGAAAATCGTTATTAGATAAATCAATAGCACGAACAAGAAGGGTATTGAAATTGTCTGTTCAATAGGGCAATGTTTGTGTAGGAAAGAATATTTAAGTTCGCAGATAAATCTTTTCTTCTTTTCCCTCAGAGATAAGAAAACTCTTTATCGATTTCGATTTCGCTTTTTGAGCACTATATATTGTAATACGTAATGTTTCTGCCATAGATGCTACATCAGGGGTCACCAATTACTTTCATTATATTTTTAAATAACATGACTGTCGCGGTCCGGAAGGGAAAAAGCCTAACCCCCCCCGACTTAACAATATCAATGAACAAATAAAACGAATGGGTTCCGGAACATTATGTTATTAAATAATAAGCAAATGTTATGAATAAAAAGAAGTACCGTTTTTTACAATATTAATGAGAAAAAAAATTTACCTTTGACTATCCGTCAGAAGTTTGGACTAAAGTTTGTGCAGGCTATTGTCATTAAATCTTGGAGATGTTCATCAGTAAGTCTGCCCCGGAAATTATTTTTTATGAAGCTCATCTTGGAAAATGCTGCTTCACAAACATATGCTGACCCAAAGAAAATGAGAAGTTTCAATGCAATTTTTTTTATGGGTATTTATTAGCACATTACAAAACTCTTGACAAGAAACTTCCTGTTTTTGGTGATGTAAAAGTGCATTTGAAAGTCTACTCCGGAATTTACTTTTTGTGAAGCTCATCTTGGAAAATGCTGCTTCGCAAACATATGTAGACCCAAAGAAAATGAGAAGTTTCAATGCAATTTTTTTTTTATTCTGGGTATTTATTAGCACATTACAAAACTCTTGACAAGAAACTTCCTGTTTTTGGTGATTTAAAAGTGCATTTTCTTGGAAACCCATAATTTCCATCTGGAGAGCAGCTTTATTACTCCCAAAAATATTTGCAGCTTCATTGATCCATTTATCACCAGGATGCAGAGAGTAAATGTTACTGAGGATGTCGACGACGTTCTCAATTTTCTTAAAATCTGTGAATCTGTTTTCAAATTCCGATTTAAGATCCTTAATCAAAATATTTTGTACTGTTAACACAAGGTCCGCACAAGATAGGTCGGCGGTACGGACCCGGACCGCGGTCCGCCATTTGGTGACCCCTTGTGCTACATCATCTATTTATTAAAAAAATTCAAGCGAAAAATCATAAGGTAAACATATTTTGAAAACACCCAGTAAATAGTTTAGAATTTATTTGGACAATACATATTATGAGAGAGGAAGAAAGTTGGATATTATATATTTTTTACATTAATTCCACACAGGAGGCCCTGAGGTAAATCATTTCCCTCGGGGCCTATGCCATCTTTGAAGACGCTGTGTGGAGGGTAAAGGAAAGATAAGGGTAAAATGGTAATAGGCACTATCATATTTCATTTTCATTAAATTTAAATGACGTCACAAAGTGAAATTGCGATTATTGAAGAAGTAAGTCTAGTATTTATTTATTTAAGTAGAATAATACAATGTGCATTACTGCATCAAATTATACTGATGATGATACATCAATTTAAAAAAAATATATCATTTATATTATCGAGGCGTCTGACTCACATAATGTTGTCATTTTGTGCCTCATCTGTTTTTAAATTATGATATTAACATATTATAATCATAACATCTAATGTTTTTAAAAGGTACCCAGTCCTTTACGAAAGAATTCACTTTCAAATATTTTCCAATTAAAATGATAAAAAAATTTCATTATTCTCGATACGGCATGGAACTCAGGATTGGTTTGAGGTCATCAATATTGTCACTATCTGTTGTTCATACAAAATGCACTTCAATAATGTATGTTCAACTTCTTTAATTTATCGAGCACACTGGAGAGGCCTATCAAACACAATATTCTTTCCAGTACTGCATGTCCGGATCTTAATCTTAAAATGATTCTCTAACTATGAACTATGTTAAACTCATGCTCATACTCCCTTAAAGGGCATAAATTAATTACGTGAGAGGTTTTTCTTCCAATCGAGACCCCCCCCTCTTGGTGAGATAAATTTGGGCCACTTCGTAATTATTTTCAAGTAGACGTTAGATTTTGCTGGACCCCCTTCCGCCCTTTTGAGCTCACGTAATTAATGTATGCCCCATTATTGGTAGACTGGTACAACAATCACAAATATGATTATCTCATTATTATTATCAATTTTATTCAAGACCTAATGAATTTATTAATTAAAAAGGCAATGAAATAACGAATTCTTAAGTCGATAAATACAAATTTTTGATTATTACT
Source organism: Limnephilus marmoratus (assembly GCA_917880885.1). Taxonomy (NCBI): domain Eukaryota; kingdom Metazoa; phylum Arthropoda; class Insecta; order Trichoptera; family Limnephilidae; genus Limnephilus; species Limnephilus marmoratus. The sequence goes on along the minus strand of OU862917.1, from coordinate 25,452,831 downwards.
GAATTTTAAAACCCCATTATCGTTGCGATTTAGACGCGATGGATGGTTAGGTATGTACATATTCTTACCTCTACAGTGCTATTTTAAAGCACGATCTTGATCTGAGAAAAGAGATGCCACGACTGCAACGAATATCCCGATTGAATTTCTTAATATTTTACACAGTACTGGCTATTTTACACCGTTTCAATTATTCAGTGGTTTGCAGATAGTTGATGATCATTTTTCACCTTTTCTAAAGATGATACCATAATAATATTACATTCAGTTATAACTTCACATTCGAGCTACGCGATTTGCCTATACGAAGGAGCTTCGGGTTACGAAGTGAGAGTTGTTTTGGTTGCTTACTTTTATGGAAGTGTGTTGAGACATAATGGGCCGTATTCATAAAAAAAGGTTATGCTTATACTTGCAGAATATAAAGGAAATCCTTCAGACCGCATTCATAATATTCCGAGTAAAACCTTATAGAGTATGAGCATATCTTTCACAAAAAGTATTTGATTATTCATAAACGTTACCTTTTACTCTAAATATAAAGGATATCCTTCAATAATTTAGAGTGTGGTCATTAGCAGACTCAGTCGTGTAGTGATCGGTTGTAGCGATGGCAGATGTTGTGGAACTGAAAGAGATTAAGCACTACAAGCAGCGTTTATCAACACTTGTTCGTGATTACAAAGAATTTTTCCAAAATCACGGGGGTATTGGCAATTTCATCTGCTATCAACTGCAGTTCGGTTGTAGCATTATCTTTTTCTGTACTTTCGCTATCGCTGCTTGACGAATACATCTCCGATCGAAGTACTGTACTCAAATAACACCGATAAGAAAGAAATACCATAAATAAACAAACCATCGAAAACAGCTTGGAACCTGCCGCGGCACAGTCACAAGCCAACATGCCAACAACTTTTTGGAGGATATTCTTGCAAGTATACGGTAATCATTATTAATACGAAAAAAAGTGCTTATACTCCTACCCTTTTAAAACCTTATACTTCTACCTTATGCTTACACGGGTATCCTTTAGTTTTATGAATACGGCCGAATATGTTGTATGAAGGCACTAAATTAACCTATACAAAGAAGCTTTATATTACAAACTGAGTTAAACAAATTACAAGTAATTTTGACAGTCTATCTTTTCTTGTGACCTACTGTACTGTCATGAAAGTTTAACAGTTCAAGTGACTTTTGTAAGGCTAATGAGTCAAGTACGATAGGTATCTTGTGTATTCAGAGTTCGGAACCCGCCTTGAAGATGTTTCAATTTGATTTAAAAGATCTTCGGGGAAGTCGCGCCGATATCAACTACCGACATCCGACATTACGAAGTCGAGCGAACGTAAAGTTGAAGATTCTTATTTCACTTCCAACTTTGCTCACACGCAGGGGAAGTTGGCCGGTGTTTTGTTTGTTTACTCCGCGTGACAACCCCGGATGTATTGATGCAACTTGCTGGCTGCAACTTGCTGGCTGCAACTTAACTTGCTGGCTGCAACTCGCTGGCTTCTCGCTGCTCGTCTCCCGACCTCCTGACTCGCAAACGGTAAACGCTTCAACTGTTGAGAACTTGAGAAACTTCGCTTCTTCAACCTGCTCTGAGACTTATCGGCACGTTGAAATATTAAAATACATACCATACTTGGATATTTTGTAGTTTCTTCAAACAAGATACGTACTTACATAATTTTTTCTGAATTTTATTCAGCTTGATTATGACATATGAATCGTTTATTAAAAAGGGGGAGAGGTTAAAACGAAGCTATTAGCAGTAGGTATATATTAAATAAGTAAGTCTGACGTTGATACAGAAATCATTGCATTAGACGAGATTTAGGTCCGAAAAGTGGCGTGCCTTCCCGCCCACGCCTTTCTCTGTCGCATGTATGTTTTACGCATCTTTTCTCTTTGGCTTACGGTCATTGTACATAAAATAAATTGACTATATCTGCGCAAGAATGGATCGTATCAATTTAAATAAATAATGCACTCCGATGCAATCGAAGTACTTACTAATATATTTTTTTAAATTATTTAGAAAATTATTTAAAAAAATTACTACCTATCAGTGGCGGTCCGTGAGTTGTCAGTGAGCTAGAGTGCTAAGTTTGAAGAAATACGACGTTATTGATGTTTTAGCTAAAAATGATTTTTTTTATCAAAATATCAATTTTTATATGAAGATTTTCAATCAATAAGTTTTCTTATTCAATCTGAGCAATTCAATCTTGAGGGATCAGAGGGATTCTGATTCCAGAGGGATCACTGAAAACTCACGGACCGCCACTGATAGGTAGTAATTATTTAGATATACAATTTTAATTAAAGATAATCATATGACGAATGATTGTGTTGACATCAATACGATCGAATATTCTCTGAAGCTGCAAGCAAATCTAGTATCTGCCTATCTGACTACAGAAATAAAACAAATTACCTTTTTAATTTAATACAACCATTTTGATGTTAAATTAACAAGCGTGAACATGATTTCCCCAAAACAAATAAAGTGTGCGGGAAACCGCTAAAAATACATGATTTTTAAAATTTTCCGACAGCTAAAATGGCGTAAAGCGGAAGCTTATAACTGGCAGCATGTTCAGGCAGCAAGTAGGCAAGCCATAAGTAGGCAGGTAGTACCGCGCGGCGGAGCCCCGGGGCGGTGCCACGGGGTAGTGCCACGGGGTAGCCGGCATTGTCCCGCGCGGCGAGGCAAAATCATAATAAGGCTTTTCCACGGAGGGTTCTAATAGATTAATAATGAAAGCAAATCCCTGCGAATATACCTCCTATATTTGTACCCGGAGGAGCTGTAGGTGTACTTTTATACTAAAGACGGGGGACAAAAACTGTTGGATAAGTAACAAAACAATAAATTTAAACGATATCCCGCCTCAGAACAGACATCGTCTAGTGAGGCAGATAAAGTAGACTTATATATTTTATTTTAAAATTAAAATGCAATAGACGTACGAGTTTTTTACGTCAATTTCTGATAATTTAGATCTGGTCACTGAACACAGCTAAAGTAATTTTTACTTGCGTTTCGATACTGAATGGTGTTTTATAATATTCGATTCTTCCACTCTGGAATCAGGTGATATAATGTATAATTAAATGAAGACAATATTAGCGAAACTCAGTTCAAAATCTGGAAACATAAAAATCAGTAAAAGATATGGGCATATCTGAACTCGAACCCAGGACCTTCGGCTTTTCGGGCCGCAACTCTACCAACTGAGCTAATGTGTCCCTATCCGATTCGGTCATTTTTAACTGACCATACTTACGATTAACTGATCATACTTCGACTAAGAACTACCAACATTATCTTCATTTTTTTAACCCATATTTTATTGGCTGCTATCTTTATGTATGATTGCAAGATTCAAAGACGAGCTAAATGCTATCTAGATAGTGTCTTGGATAAATTTTTATGCATTTTTATTTATTTTTTTTATTTTTTTGAGTCCCAATGTGACCATATAAAACAATTCAATACAATTTGAGGTTTAACTCATTTACTTAAAAAAAATGAAAAGAAATAATATATCACTACATAGTATAAAATGAAGTCGCTCAAAATGTATGTGCGCATAGATCTTTTAAACTACTCAACGGATTTTCATGCGGTTTTCACCAATAGATAGAGTAATTCAAGGGGAAGGTTTGTATGTATAAAATATGCTTATTATAGTAGAGAAAAGCAGAGAAATTCAAATATTCAATTCAGGCAGCGGGCAGCTGGCAAGCGGGTAGTGTGGATTTTATAAAAGTCGGGTAATGGCGTCGTGTTTCGTTAGCCACAGCAACGTGTGGCCGGGTCTGCTAGTTTAACATAAAACAAGCTTCAAAAAATATTATTATTTTTTTAGATAAGCAGGTAAATTTAAAAAATGTTTAAATTGAATTTAAAAAAGGTTTGCGGGCCCTTCGACTAAAGACTTAATCGTCACAAGACATGCCACCAAGTAGCAAATAGCAGCCAACAGCCAACAGCAAGCAGCAATACAATACGAAGCGATATACAAGGGGACTGATTGGGGAATATTGTGATTTGTCGCATTGCGGAGTGAAGTATTGCGGGGATAATCAAAGAAAATATATTCCATTGTCCGCGATGCCGACAAACAGTAAACAAACAATATGAAAACAATACCTGTGCAATGCTGAAGTTGAAAAATAAATATGTAATCATACATTGTTATCGTTGCAAATTCAAAATATAAATTCAAATTCAAAGGTAATATTGGATCGACTCCCACCAAAAAAAGAACAAAAATACTTCTTAATGAGAAGAAAAAATTATTTTTTAAGATTTTCACGGCCAAAAGCATTTTCGTTATTTGTTTTTGGGGTGTTATGCCGTGTTCGCAACACGGCATAACACCCCAAAAACAAATAACCAAAAAAAAAAATAAAAAAAAATAAAAAAAAATTATTTGTTCGGTTTTCGGAAGAACTCATATGGGTCTCGAAGAAATTGTTATGTCCATTAGTATAATGGTTAGAAATATGATCTAAACAGCAAAGAAAACACAACGATTAGTATTGAAATCTGAAAGTTAACCACAAAATAATTAAAATTTACTCCTGTGAATTCAAAATAGGTATTTCGGCGCAATTTGAAAAAAAAAATTGTGAGATTTTTTTTAATTAATTTTTTTTACCTGAAAAGACAAAAAAATATGTGTGTGTTTTATTTTATTCATTTATCGTTTTTTATGATTATTTTTGTTTTGTTTATTTCGAATTATAAAATTTGAAAACGTAATTCATTACCTTCCAAAAACAGTTTTTAGTTTTCGGATGCGTTCAGAAATATTCTATTTATTTGAATTTTATTGCAAAGCCGAAACATTTTGCCTGACTGGTTAATATCAAATCAAAATCGTAGTGTTTAGTACACGATTTGTGCACGTACTTTAAAAAGTAACTAACACACAAGGAGGCGTCTACTAATATCTACAGGAATTCCAAAAATTGAAAAAATCGAACTAGTATCTATGAGAACCAAAGTGTTGACGAATATCTACAGCTCAAACTGTTGACTAATATCTATGAGAACCAAAGTGTTGACGAATATCTACAGCACTGGCAGAGGTTGGATTTGCAATTATGTATAGCATATTGGAATAACGTAATATTGCATGTGCAGTTTACAAAACTTAATTTATGTAAGTATGTATGTAAAAATCCCTAATATCGGACTATTGGACACATTTAGCTGATTAGTCCAACCTAAGCTCTGTAGATATTAGTTCAACCTACGCTCTGTAGATATTAGTCAACACTGGGACCATCATAGATATTCGTCCGACCTTAGCTCTGTAGATATTAGTCAATACTCTGAAGTTCGTAGATATTAGTTCAACATATGAGCTGAAGATATTCGTCTGACATACAGGCCTTAGATATTAGTATCTGGAGTCACATACAACCCTTGATATTGTTACGACTTCTGTGACCCACTTCATCGTGCCATATCTTCCTGGGATGTCCCCGACGCGTTACTCCACCCTCTTGCGCATCATACATGCTAGTGATATACCATTCTTAGTTTATTCGCTCTAAGCGTCTAATCACGTTGGCAATTAAAACTATTAAGGCCAAACTTGTTTCATAACAACTTATTTAGTTCGTTATTCTCGAAAAAAAACCTAATTATTTTAAAAAGGAGTACCTACCACAGGCACGGCATATAAAGTTAATAATAAGGTAAAAAAGGCAAACTTTTGTAGCCATAAAAATAAACATCATAACTGCAAGTATCTAATAAGACGGTGCATTAAATAATGCACCATTTATTCTGTGAATGTCATATTTCTTACAGTAGACGAGTTCTTTTGTACGAGAAATTAATGGGAAATTTTCCCTCGTAGGAGAGAGACGAATAATTGCAACAAGTGAAGCGGAGGAAATAATGTACGGGGCAAGGAAAGAACCGGTGAAAAATGCAGTCCGTGGGAAATTGCTCTATCGCAGCGGAGCATTAAAGAAATAAGGTACCCCCACTACACAACCTGAACCTACCCCCGGTTAAGATGTCACGGTGGAGACGCGACTGGAGTCTGCGAAATAAGTCCGAGGTAGAGATTTAAATTGCAAAAGGAAATTGGAGAAGCCAGAGCTTTTAAAAGCGCTGCCGTCTAGGAAAGAGACCGCTGTAAATGCGCTTTTACGTAGTATAAATAAGAGTATTAATGAGACGGAAAAATCTGTGATTTATTTAATATTATCTATTTTAAAGAGTGCTGTACCTTGTTTTAATTGAACATTCGAAGGTAGAAAAACCGTCCTTGTTTATTAAAGGCGGGTACAGATTGCCGTAACGTATCACGCAATGTAACACGCAATGAAAGAATTTGCCGTCCACATTGCCGCAATGTATCATGCAACGTAACAGAATTCTCATAGTGTGGACGCCTTGCGCGCACGAACCGCGCACACTCCGCGCGCGAACAGAGCATTTCAACTCGTGCGCGCCGCAATAAACAATGCTTCGGTTTTTTCGCCGAATACAAAGGGGGCGTGCAGTGTGCGCGGAGCGTTAGTGTGGACGGGTTGTTTGTGTCTGTACGTCAGAACGCGCGCGAACAATGGAGAACTTGTTCCCGGCAGACTGACCTATGTTCGCTGCGCGCATGCCGGAAACAGATGCGAGTAGGTTCATGTTTGGTTCGTGCGCGCGCTGCGTCCACACTTATGAAATGTTCCTTTCATGTTACATTGCATGTTACGTTACAGCAATCTGTACCCGCCTTATGTTGAGAGCAATTGTCGGATTCTTTGCTAACTCCACAAATAATGTTATCTTTATGAATGCTGCAAGGATGGTATTTTTAAGGAGAGAACGAAGAAAATCTAGACCTCAAAGAATGGTTAAAATTGATGTTTATTAAGTAGGTACTTTGTTACGGTAGAAAAAGAGGAGTTGGGTGTCATGTTATGGTACTTGAATTGGGGTAGGGTTTAATGTATAGGTTATTAAACAGGGTGTTAATATATCAGGGTTGTAGAATTCAATGTAATGCACTGGAAGTGCTGTGTTGTGTTTTGATTTGTACCTACTATGTGATCATATACACCTCTTATTAAGTGGGTGCATTAAATGTTAATTAATCAGGGTTATATATATGAAGGTACACAGTTATCAGCTTTAATCCCATGGGATTTTTGGACGCCAAATCTCGTAGGTACGAGATATGCTGACTGTGTCGGTAGGCATGAATACTCCCGTCAGAGCGTGGGCACTGTTATTTTAATCATTGTTGTGAAGCTTGGAAAATAAGAAATAAAAGAGTGGATGTAAAACAAGATTATTATATTGGAATATTAACATACCTGTGGACCATACTAAGAGCTAGCTAAAACCTATTATTTTTATGCGACGATTCCGGATGCCTAATATCGCACCGTGAGGGGCCCCTTTTCTCCCTCACGTTGCCTCCGCGCCAGGTTTGCAAGCTTCTCCATCCATCTGGGTGATTATTACGTTTGGTACATGGTGTCCTCCATCATGTGGTTGCAGTACTGGAAATGTCCTCCATCATGTGGTTGCAGTACTGGAAATGTCCTCCATCAGGTTGTGAAAAGAATCGGCGGGGACTATACGGACGGTCGTGTCCCTTTGTATAATTGAGAATCCATCTCGTCGGATGACGGATGATAAATATAATCGCAGATTACAGTAAAACTGGGTCGGTCAAGCCGCCATTATTGCACCACGGGATTCCATACTGGAATACCCGTAAACAAGAATTCTCCAGTCGCGATAACCATGTATCGGCTGGGAATAAAGGAAACTCGTTCACATTTTAAATATACTTGAAAACAACCCGCCGATTGAATATTTTTTACATATTATTAAATAAATTTAAGTCCACATTTTCGACTGTCGGATTTACATCCTGCCCAGGAGATGCAAATCCAAAAAGTGAGGGGAAATCGATTATTATCCCCCTATCGACCGAAAGTAAAACCACTCGGAGAAAAAGTGTAATTATAAGTGGCCAGTAAAATAATTGAATCCACTACTATAGACAAATATCAACAACCCTGGGGCAATTTTGAACATTATTCAATTATTTTCATAACAACTTGTTCTATGGGCAATTACTTCTAGGCAAGTACCTACCTAATTTTATTATTTTCTTTCTATTCGAATTAGTTATATAGAAGAAAAAAAAGAAGGTAGCTTCTATGTCTTAAGTAAAAAAAAATGTGTTCCAACAAGCAGATCACACAACATAAAACCTATAAAAAAACAAGAGCGTAAAAAGCGCCAAAGAAACTAAGTTGGAGGAGGGAGGAATCACAAAAGATGGAAAATCGGTCGTCTGAAAGTGTTAACCACTAGGACCCATAATTTTCACGATAATTTTTTTATTTATTTTTACATGCAAGAAAAATTAACCTCACTAGGACTAGGCCTGTGTTGTTAATTGTCTATTTACTTTTTATTGTAAATTAGAAAAGTTTATATACAACAATAATACAGTACATAAGGTAAAACACCACATTTCTGACCCTGCTCCAATTTCTGACATATGTAACATAAATTACGATTTTACCAACTGAAGTAACATTCCTACGTATATTGATATTAGTGCATCGAGAAATTTGTTCCCCTCTCCCTCCAACCAACGTTTAGTCTAAGGACTATTTGACACCCATTTCTACCAAAATATTATTTAGTATATGATTTTGGTGATTTTGTGATGTTGCACATTTTTTCACCTTTTTCGGCGAGTAAACCAAATTTTACAAAATGTGAACACACAGTTCACCAATGTTTTACGTATTGTTTTTGTATGTTTTTCAATAGAGTATTGACCATATTTATACATTTAAAACGGAAAATAATATATTTCAATATATTTATGACAGTTTTTGAGCGGTCAGAAATAGGTACCTGTTTTAATAGGGTGACCATATTTCTGATATGTATGTCAGAAAATGGTACACCTTCAAAGAATCATGTTCATATTTCTGACCGGTATGTCAGAAATTGATACTTATCATAATTTGGGTGGTTTTAATCCTGACATAAAAAGAATGGCTGCGCGACCTCCCTTATAATAAACCATATTTTGGATTTGTTGCCAAAATACCCAAACAAATCGAATAATTAAAAAAATGTTTGAGAAATATCTATTGCCGATAGTGTAATTTAATTTTTCTGGTATTTTTAATATAAAATTCAGGCCATTTAAGAAATAGTTTTCTAATGATTTTAGGGGCAAATTTGGCAATGTTTTGCGAGTTTGTGAGTAACAATTTTATAAAATAAATAATGTTACCGAACTAATGTTTTAATAAAATGAAATATCCAACACCTCTGCCATAGGTCACCCCAAGTGGTTCACTACGTTTGGTGATTTAGCAGAGGTGCCCGGGTTCATGGGGTGACGTTTGTCTAGGTCTTGGAGGCGGATGACCAGGACACACTGAACTCCAGATTCCTACCCACCCTTAAACCCTTTTCCTTCCCAGAACTCTTCTCTTCTTCCTTTCCTTAAAAAACCCTCTACACAGCATCCCCAAAGATGACATAGGCCCTGAGGGAAATTATTTTCCTCAGGGCCTCCTGTGTGGAGCTAATGTAAAAAAAATGTATATATATAACTTCTGTCATTATTTTCGTAGACGGGCATAATCTCACCTAACACTGAATATTGTGAGTTTTGCAAAGCAAATCAAATTACTTCGGTGGCTTTGTGCCCAAACGCCACACACATTTTGCAACCGGTGGATGTTGCTGTGTTTAGGCCATTAAAAGTGTCCTTCAAAAAGTCTGTCCAGGAATGGTGACTGAAAATAAGGAAGCAAAAGTAAAAAGGGAAATTTTTGCACTTATTTTAAAAAGCGCACCAGATAACACGGATATGAAATCGTACCTCAAAAATGGTCTTTTTCCTTTTGATGCAAATGATGAAAAACATCATTATTCAATGAAAGTATAAAATCAGTGGCTCCAGAGAGCATTGCAGTGGAAGAAACAATATATTTTGTAGAAAATAATGTATCACCGGTTATATCCCCTCATTCCTTTCCCTACCCTTATTATTCTGCTGTTTTGAAATAATTTCGTGAATCGCGCGAGGTTCGGATGGGCCTTGCGGAGTACAAGGCATTATTTGATATTTGAAAAATTAAGACCATAACTGTAGACAATTTTTCGGGGAATTTAGATATTTCGAATATATCATCGGAAAAGAATTCTGATAGTAATAAGGGTAAAGACCTTCAGTGGATTGCTGACATAATTGACGAAACTATTTTGAATATCCCTTTGAAGAAATTGAAAATAATATGGAAATACTAAACGAGAAATAAAAAAAAAAACATCGAAAATTAATCTTGTTAACAGGAATACCCTTACTCCATTTAAAAATAGTTTTTTCGGGCCTATTATCAATCAACCTTCTACTTCTTTCAATGAATGTGACGCAACAAAAATAACTATTATTATTGTAATGCCTGTACTTATTTAATTTAGATATAATGCCTGAAGAAGGCAAGATACTATTAAGTTCCTTTGCGTAAAACAAAGGAAAAATAATGTAAGCGATGTTTTAATTAATTTTCATCCCTGTATAAAAAAAGTTTTTTTTAAATTGTGTGTTTAATAATTAATAAAGTTTCTCCAAAATACCGATTTTTGCTTTAAATGTTGTCCACCTGGCTTTGCATTTTATTTGCATCAACGTATGTCGGATACTGGATTCATATTGATTTTGGTATGTCAGAAATACGAACAGCCATGTCAATCAATGGGAACATATTGATTTTGGTATGTCAGAAATATGTGTTTGTTAGCATGTTACTTATTAAATGATTTTAAATATTTAACGGTAATAAATTTACCAAAAAGTGAGATTTTATTATTTGAAATTGAACAATGTTTCCTAGAATTAAAAATTTCGTTTCAGTAATACAAGGTTGATTTTACAAAAAAATATTGAAATTCAAGAAAAAAAAGTGATAGCTTAACGTGTCAGAAATAGGGTGTTTTACCTTACCATTCATTAAAAGTTTTAAATTACCCAGTTAGTAGAGATATAATCTCGGATCTAACTGGGGAGCTAATCTATTTAATTAAGTGATGTATTTGGAAATAATAAAGTGTTTGACACAAAGAATTTGGGAATAATACTGATTATAGATAGAAACGGGCGGTCCGTTTGATAGATTCTCCCATCTTAACAGACGGACTGCAATCTTTAGAGCACAGGCGTCAGGTGGGAATGCTGTCCTTGTTCTACCGGTATTACAATGGAAGATGCTCCGAGGAACTAGCGTCATTGATCCCCTCGGCACCGGTGCATAGTCGGGAAACACGCCAAACACGCGCCCAACATTTGTACACGGTTGACATTAGTCACATGAGAACGGGTCGTTTCTATGACTCGTTCTTGAGTTCAACGGCTCGGCTGTGGAACGATTTGCCGGCCTCTATGTTTCCTCCCTTCTACAACATAGGTCTCTTCAAGACCCGTGTTCACTCCTTCCTTTCCTCAAAAAGACCCTCCACACAGCATCTTCAAAGATGACAAAGGTCCTGAGGGAAATTATTTTCCTCAGGGCCTACTGTGTGGAGTTAATGTAAAAAAAATGTATAGTTACAAAACCAGAAAAGAATACTTTTAATATTACTAATATAACATTACTAGACATATGTATGACAAATGAGGCGTACCTGACATATTAAACATGTAAGAAAGTATTGCATACTTTTGGCGCTTCTCCGAGATCTTCGAAGTATCAGAAAAACGGTAGTGTTATTTGCAGTCTGACAATGAGAAAAAAATCGACTTCATTTTTAAAAAAGGAAAATAGAAAATCGTACAAACCATTATACAATTATCAGCCGAGTTATTGATGAAAATTCTGAATTCTGAAGTTTCTAATTACTTTGAGTGGTAACCAACAACTAAGAAGTCCTACTGCGCATGCATTGCTTACTTAATAAATGTATAGGTTTGAACACATTACGAATCGTCAGTTTTAATTAAGCTCAATCGACATGTTTGATTTCGATAATATATTTTAACATCCATCTACAGGTTAACCGTGACATTTGTATTCCTCGAATCGGGAAACTGCATTGCCTTGTACATAATTAATTTCTCGCCCGTTATTCAATGGCAGTTGGCTGTAGGATAACTACTCCAATTGCCGTAAAATACAAGTACAGCATCACCATAAAAAGATTATTAACGATTCAAGAAAATTATAAAAATAACCAAATACAATATATTTAAATTTCACCATCCAAAACCGAAATGTTTAAAAAATTTATGAATATTCAGTCAGTGCTATTTTTATGATCTGAAAGAACTTCCGTACCTTTATAATAGGTCTAATCGACGAAGGCTTTTACACATCGATGGTAAAATGTAAAGTTCTTGTAAGAGCGCAGCGAAGTTTTGTTTTGACTCGATTTGGCATTTCATATCTCTGTATATTTGTTTATTACGTTCTGGTTCCGATTCAAAGTGGTGGCCGTGTTAGATACTACCTCTTTATCCCACCAGAGTTACAAGCTGTCGAATAGGAAAAAAAATCTAGATTAGATTATAGTACTTAACGACAAGAAAAAATTATTAATTAGGGAGGTGGTTAAGTAATTACTTACAAATCTATCAAAGTATTTTTTTATTTATTTAGTAACTATAAATTTATTATTTTTTACATTATTATATGAAACATGTTAGGTATATATATATATATAAAACAGAAAATATATTCGTAGTCCTCCTCACTAGGAGATCCTGTGCTGAGGGGGACTATGCTTTGGATAAGTTTTCAGCGACTTCTATGGTTTAACTTCATTGTTTGGATAAAGTTTTCCAGAAACTTCTATGACGATGTTTTAAGTATACAAGTAAGTTTATTTTCCGATAGTTCCTTCAGCCAACATTTAATGTAGCTATTTTTTGTTTTAATTTGTTTGGTTATAAGTGGGAGTTTGTTATATAACTTTACTGCTAAAAATTCTGAACTTCTTTGTCCAAATGAAGAGTTACACTTTGGTATATTAAGTATGTCTGTTTGTTTAACAAGAATTTATTAAACAAGAAAAAATTAGAAACATACCTTTTTTCACAGAACTACTTTCATGAGTTGGCATCTCTTTCAGCGAAATTCATTTTTGATTACAACATTTAAAAAAGATCCAAAAGATAAATCATATAGAATGCTGTTTAATCATTCTGAAAAAATCCCCTTTTTAAAGTGATGCTCTACTTTCTTAAACTCCCGCTACTTCTTCATGATCAGTGGAAGCCCCGGGGGAATGTTTGATTCGGGTTGTTGCTCCAACTATCCGGGGCAGTATATAAATCACAGTCAAAGCAGAACGCTGCGAACACCCTGTAGTTTGGGAAATTCAGCAGGAAACTAAGTTTAGCTCCCGAGCCCCGGTGGAATCCGATATCAATTCAACCGCAATGGGAGTCCGGACATTTCATGAAAATAAACTATCATTAATGATATAATGAAAGATCAAGTGAATCAACAACAAACAAGACGTGACAAAGACTTGTGAAACGGTTAAGATTATCGAATATATTAAGTTGTTTGAGTTGTGAAAATTGCATATAGGAAGCAAACACATTGCTCGTTGCAAGTACGTGAATTGTGAAAGAATTGTTTTTTGGCGTAAAATATATGATAGGCCAAAAAAAATATAAAATATCAGATAGGCCACAATTTAATTAACAGAAAGAAAATAGCTGATTCCTACAAATTATATTAGCGTGGGTAATATAGTTTTAGTGATTTCTCTTATATTAATCTTTTAGTTTCCATTTTATTTTATGTTACCATTTTAAAAAAATTGTTTCATATTTAGTTAACAGGTTTTATATCCGTACCCGAGAAGCAAACGGACGCAAGTTCAAAAAGGTAAATGTTCAGGAGCGCAAAAAAACTATTTTTTCTGTAACTAAGGGAACGTATCCATACTACGTGACACGTTTAGGGGGGGGGGGGGGGTGTCTTCAAAATGTCACGCTTGGTACAAACGAGCGGCGGCGGGCTTAGGTTTTTGGTCACCGGGGGGGGGGGGGGGGGGGGGGTTAAAATTGCAAAAAGTTGGTCACGTAGTATCGGTACGTTCCCTATGGTCTCGTAACTTGTTCGGATATCCATGCTGATTATTGCTGATAGATAACAAAAAAAGTAATTATTAAATCCATAAGTTTTGTTTTAAAACCGAGCAAATAAAACGAAATATTTTACATGTAAAGCCTATAAAAATATTGTTAAAAAAAACGCTAACTTGAGTCCTTCTGCTTCTAAACGAAATGAAATATTTTGTTATGACATGACATGTGGTGTATTATGAAAGGATCGATGTTTGAAAAGTAATGTATAATTTGAGTCATAATACTACATAATACGTAGGATTTGAGTCATAATACTCGAAATGCAATAAAATCATAAAGAAGTCCATGGTACATCTTTCTGCTTCAAAGATCGTTGTTGCATCAAAGGTAGTTGGATCCGTATACATTTTTGAAAATCCTATTTTTCTTCATGATACGGCCTGTATCTTTCTGCCACTGATAAACATGATAATTTACTTCAAGTCTGCATCAAAAACTCATTTCTTCAAATTTTGGACTTGCATCCGTATGCTCCTCGGGTACAGATCTTAGGGCATGTTTTCAAAACTTTTCATATAATTTTCGCTCATTAGGTTTATTCTGTTTTTGTAATTTGTGTAAAAGCCCAGCTAGGCGAAAAATCAAACAAAAAAAACATCACATGGTGCTACTATCTAATTCAGTTTAGATACCAAAATCCAAAGTAGGCCCAAAAATGTGTTCTAAAGTTTGGCTTAAGAATTTTAAATTATTTATAAAAAAAAATCATGTGCGCAGTTCACACGCGGTAGAAGTGAAACCTTCAGAAAGTTTATTTATTGTAATATTGTAACCAAGTTTAAACATCATTTCATATTTTATTCTACGAAACACCGTACAAACAAAAGGCCGACAGGCTACGAAGCACCACACAAAAAAGACGCCGATTATTTTATCTCATTCTCTCGCAGGCTAAATCCTATACAAAGATGTATGTGTTTGTCTCTTTTTAGTGTCGCTCTGTTCTGTTTCGAGTTTCAAATCACAATGGGGCTAAATAAGTTTTCACTTCAAAAATTATTAACTCAAAGTGTTGATATCTCTGACGAAGGCGGGTAGCAAAATTAGTCGATCACTATTAATTTATTATAATCTGATGTCATCTACATAATTCAAAACAATAGTTTTTATTTAATTAAATGAAGACAATATTAGCGAAACTCAATCAAAAATCTGGAGACATAAAAATAATAAAAATATGAAATAATTCAACTTTGTATAAACCACTTCTTTGATGCGCAAATCCGACCGGTTTCGGAACAAACGTTCCTTCGTCAGGGAAAGCTTATACTAATTTGACAGTTCAATCATGGATTTGTTCCCCTACCCACCCAATCTACATTATTATCTAGCAACGGCTCCACCACTACCATAATAAAACATTGTTCGAAACTGTCAAATTAGTATAAGCTTTCCCTGACGAAGGAATGTTTGTTCCGAAACCGGTCGGATTTGCGCATCAAAGAAGTGGTTTATACAAAGTTGAATTATTTCATTTTTCTATAATGGATAACCACAAAGTAATAGCTACATTCAAAAATATAATAAAAATATATTGGCTCCGCACAAGCAAAGGGTCCTGAGTTCGTGTCCCAGTGGAGCCAATATCCTTTTCTGATTTTTCTGTCTCCAGATTTTCGATGGAGTTTCGCTAATATTGTCTTCATTTAATTAAATATTATAATTTCTGATTTTACTCAAAAAGTAAAAAAAAATAAAAATAAACAATAGTTTTTAATTTAAAACATTTTTTTTGTACATGATCACGGGACTTTCTGCTTTTTACATATTTCCAACAGCAACTAATTTGGTCGTCGATCTACCGAGGGCTGGGTACAGTTGTTTTACAAAAACTTGTAATTCAAATAAATTTGTCCAAAATAACAAGATTCCAATTTTTTGACAATAACTCCTGTAATGACTCTCCGCAATGCAAAACTTTAGTAGATAAAAGACAATTTTCCAATGAATGATTCTACAATAAAGGTAATTTAGGTGCACGATATTTACACAAGTGACAGCGCGCTCAGGAGACTAGAACGATGCTTTACCCAATTTAGCCTTCGCGTTGCTCTATGCCCCGGAGAGTTGTTCGTTTCAGCGAGGCTCGCTGGCTGCGAAACCATCCCGTCATCGGAACAACAAGCAAAAGGAGGGTGCTCTACTTGGAGCTTATAAACAACGGGAAGATGATAAAGCTGTTGTAAAGTGATGTATTAATGGTTATCTTTGTAAAGCGTCATTTACTGACACAATCACCTCAAGAAAAGTGTGTGCTTTAAATTAGTTTCAAACACGAAAGTTTTCAAAATTTGTTTCTGACCTTAAACAAAATGACAGGTCACTGCAAGTACGGGTTGATGACAGAGTCATTTCCACCATGAAGCATGGAGGCATGGCAAGCAAATATATTTATTTTCCGCCAAAAATCCAAATAAATGTGGATATCTACTTAACTACAAAATTGAATAAAGCGAGATTGAGGCTTGTAAAGGGAAAAAAAATAAATACAATTATTCTAAAATAGATTACATCAAAATTGATTTAAGTTCTGCGAGGCACATTTTATTTAATTAATGAAAACAATATTAGCGACTCCCGAAACAGAAAAATTAGAAAAAGATAAGTAACATCTAATAATCGATTCAGGACCTTATCCTTACCGGGGCGATGCTTTACCACTGAGCTATCTGGGATATGGGACCCTATCCCTTTCGGTCATCTTTAACTGTATCGTACTTCGACCAAGAACTACCAACTTAATTTTCCTGATGCACATTTTTATTGGCTGCTATCTTTATGTATGATTGCAAGATTCATCTTGAACTAAATGCTACCTAAATAATGTCTTATAGTTAAATATGACCGAAGGGGATAGGGTCCCATTAGCTCAGTGGTAGAGTACCACACAGTGAGGCTAAGGTCCTGGATTCGATTTCTAGATGTAACCGTATCTTTTGCTGATTTTTCTATTTCAAATTTTCGATTGCGAGTCGCAAATATTGTTTTCATTAATAAAATATTACAATTTAAGGTTTAATGAGCTTTTAAGTTAAAATAAAAATAAACAAGCATAATTCATGCATTTTTAATTAAAAAGATTATTAAAATCCCAATTATCACAAAAAATGGGTAAATTTCTCACGTTGTATATTTTATAAGGCACAAGCGATGATATTATAAAAGATGATCGTTTTTTTTTGTATTAACCCGTAGGTATAAACATCCACAGCTCTGTAAAGGTAAAAACAGGTAAGCATTGCAATATTTAAGTAAGTAAACACATTAAATTTAAAAACAGCCAAAGGAGATTTCCTGAATTTCATATCCAACATCAAAGGGACAAGGAAAATACTCATTTTTCTTTAATATAACTTCCAGCTTTTGGGGATTTGGCCGTGCTCCCGGGGGACATTCAATTTTTAAGCGAATGAAAAAATATATTAAAATTTTAAAAGGAATGAGAAAATGGGAGTTGTGCTGCTTTGATCGCTTTATTTACTCAAAGAATTTGCTAGGGGAATTAACAGGGCCTCAATCCTGGCTTATAAATAAAATAATGCTAGTAAGCCAAAAACTGAAATGAATTACACGATTGCCGTGATTTTTGTTGCCGATTTTGGAGAAAAAAACTGTTTTCGGTTGGTATTTGCACAGATTGAAAGATGTCGCTTTTTACTCGAATTCCAATATCAAGTTTGCATGAATTATCCTTGTCAGCTTGTCCTTGCCGAAGGGATGGCAAACTTCTGACACGCGGACAAATATTAAGTGTTTATGGAATAACTGTTCTTGTTCTATATTACTGCCTCAACACAGGCTAGCCTAGTGAAGCAGATTACTGAAAAACCAAAATTTATAACTATTTTCTATTTTTCATTTATCTACTGTTCATATTAAACGCTCCCATTGTGTTGTAAATTGTAATATATTGATCCAGAGATAGCGATATCTGACACGCGGAGAAAGCTTGAATGGAATATGACATTTCAGATGCATTTCAGAGATACAATTATTTTGGTCTACGAGATATGAATTATTATTATTTATTAAAATGGAGACGGTGGGCACCTTTCCCGTAGGCCCATTATGCCATCTCTCATTTCACTCATTCCTTTCTGTTTTTAAGGTCCCCTGAGGGTCCAGCTTCTTCAGTAGATGGATCCCTTTAAAGGTAAAGGTTTTCCATCGGAAGTCCCCCTTGTCTGAATCAACTAAAGCTGAGTTCATCAAGGTATTCTCAGCTCTCCTCTCTACTCCTAGGCTCCCCAAAGGTACATCATCAGGTGCGATTTGGTTTCGAATCAAAATATTGTAATATCTAACCGATAAAAAATCGGTATTTAATATTTTATCCTATATGTATAAGTCTTTGACACTTTCTGATGAAAAATTGCATTTCTTTATAAAAAAACAACAATGTTGTAAAAATACCAACCGAAGAATTTACGGAAAATATTGAACATCGTCCAAAAATCCACGGCAAACCGCTGCGCCATGTATCTGTTTGAGAATAGAAAGCTTGCTTTGTAGGGCGGTAGCGATACCTGGAGGGTCCTTATCAATTCAATGGGTCCCCGACTCGACGGGGAAAAGGAGAAGATAATAATGATGAAAGCTCTACTGCGATTGTTACAAGAAAGAGTAGGAACTTTGTGTTTTTCTTGGATAGGATTATTTTCAGAATATACACCAGGAGTCTGGGAAACGGGGTAAATAACCTAAATTAGGGTAGGAATTAAAATCATTGGGGTAAGGCTCAAAACCGAACATTAATGTCCATAAATCCATATCCATAAACATCCATTTAATATCCTTATATTTCCAAACATGTTCATCTATTAAATTAAACGAACGGTTAGCTCCGCTTCGATTTATTGTACTATTCCAACCGACCATTTTTCCATATACAGAGTGTTTTGTTTTTGTGATGTTGTACTCATTTAGATGTTCTTTGGGTTAAAAAAAATTAACAGGTAAAACCCCCGCTGGGAGTAAAATTCAAAATAAATAAATTTAATATCCATTTAAAATACATAAACATCGACTTAATATATAACATACTAGCTGGGGTACCCGGCTTCGCTCAGGGAGTCGATATGAGATTAAACTAACGTATACGACGCCCTTGAGGTGATTTTTCACAAACACGGCGCTCTGTAAGTTATCCAATGCTATCGAATACTCTCGAATGTTCTGGATTGTTCTAGAAATTTCTAGAGGGGAAACTCCAGCCCTTTTATCTTCGAAAGCAAGCCCTTCACGTAAAAACGGGAACCTTCTTCATGGATGGGGGATAGAGGACTACCATACCACATAACTCCCTTGATTGTACCGGTACACGTTTCTGAGTTTTAGCGGGATGCACACTTTTGTACACTTTCTTTTATAATATATATTGATTACATATCCATAAGCATCCATTTAATATCCATTAATGTGCATAAACATCCCTAATAAAAGCACACAACGCAGCGTAGAGTAATTTATGCAGCACAGTTACTACATACATACATCAACTTGTACATTTAATTTTGTTTGATTGCTTTGATAATTTCTCCATACAGAGTTTTAACATAAGTACAAACTGTTTTGAAATTAAATGCTCTTTGTATTTTTCGAGTTACACAGAATTGAAGAACAAACGTTAGCTGTGTTACAATTTTAAAAGCAATTTTAAAGCGTATAGAACTATTTCTTTTGTATACTTTTATAGGTTATTAGCAAGAAAATATTAAATCAAAAGACAAAAAAAAGTGTTTTTTTAATGCACTTAAAAGTGTTTTAAAATTTTAACACCAACAGACCAGTTAGCCAACATGCCAGCGAAGAGGGTATAAAAATGAATGAATCAACGTTAAAAGAACTTGGCGTCCAGAAGGTATCCGTAAACAGATAAAGTGCGGAGATCCCTTTAGAAATAAAGGGACGAAATGAGCAAGGAAACATGCAGCACAAAGGGAATGCCGTATGAGGCGGGGACACTTCAAAGGACGCAGTAATTGCCCCGGAAATAACACGGGGTCCGAAGCCCGAAGCCCGGGCAGATGATTCGGACGCTAATCGAGGTTAGTTGGACCCTCTCAGTTGTCGATCATCCGTGTAATTTGAATAAACGCAATTTGCGGGAATATGCCAAATGCAAGAACCATCGAACTGTTTCATTTTAAGGATGCACAGACGGGAGACTGCACAACGTCCCCTATTTCTAATGATGGTAGCGAATCGTTGGCTTTCCAGTAGGTATACTTAGTGAATTCACAATGCTATTCAAACGGTAGGTCTTAACCGCTCGAGCGATTATGGTTGAAAAATGGACCACTTTTATTTTGCGACGGATAGCGGTCCAAAATTGGATTTTCATTCACACATTTTCCTTATTTTTATTTTTATTATTATTTTTTTTTTTAATTCACAAAAAGATACAAAAATTACAATAACTTTTATACAATAATTAATTACATAATATATGTATTTGATTTACCCCCATAAATAAGCAGGGCTTGTGTGTGTATAACATTTATTGTAATTATTTAAAACATTTCCATGGCTAGCCATTTATTTTAAAACGAAGCTATTGAAATGCTTTATCTAATATGACCATGGATATCGCAAATCCGAAAATCGTAGACTATTTTAGAACGATGTCAAAAATAAATTTTTAAAATATTTTTTTCACGCAGAATTTTTGATCAGCTAAAATTAAGTCCTTTAAAATTAAGTTCCTTTTCCATAGATATTCACCTTTCATTCTCAAGAATACCACAGAAAATATACAGAAAATTAAAATATTCTATGTTGACTCGAACAAGTACCCTTCACGCAGTTCCAAAGTAACAGACGCGCAGGATTCGCGCGGTTTTAAACTTTACGATTTTTTAATATAATTTTTATAAATCCTAAAAATATGAGATAAACAGTAAAATACAGGTGAATCCATTGGCCATATAGAACTATACTCAGTTTGTATGTGTCCATATTAAAATTCAGAGATATGATTTTTTTAAATACCGGCGGAAAATATTCAAAATGGACACGAAAATATCACGAGCAATAAAGGTCGGCGGAAAATATTCAAAATGGACACGAAAATATCACGAGCAATAAAGGTCGGCGGAAAATATTCAAAATGGACTTGAAAAAATCTCGAGCAATACGAGGTAAAAGTTAACTTTTACCTCGCAGGGTCCCTCCAGTGGTTAACTGTGGACGTATACGCGTAACTAAAGGCATCTTATTGTTAGATCTATTGTATCCTCTCCATCCAACCGCATAGATATGTATGTATAATGTTATTAAAATTGCATGCCATTCTTTAACAGTCCTTCATATTTTGTTACTGTATTCTGTAATTAATTTTTATTAATGATATGTGCATTCAATATTATAAATTATGTCCTTATTTTTATATACGTGTAATGTACCTAATAAAAAGTGAACGTACAAATGGGGCGTGAATAAATAAATAAATTAAAGACAGAGAGGTTTCAATGGAAGGGCCACTTGAGAAAGGTGTGAAGTTGACACTGTCAACCTGCTCAAGCACAAGTCACCAACCTACAGAAAACGAATTGTGGAAATCGCAAAATGAATTTTGAGAAAATAATAAAATGAACATTTTTCAAAGTTTTAAGGTTCATCTAAGTTTAAAAAAATCAACAACAACAAATAATTTTGTACTTTAAAAACGATTTGTATAATATGAAATGATCATTCTAATCGAAGCTCAATCAAAACAAAGTTTGATAGGTAAGTTGGCTTTTTCTGTACGAAGATTGTAGTGATAAACAGTCAACTTTATATAGAATCACCCCCAATGATTCTTGATGTTGGTTATAATATGTAGCTATTTTTAAGCTTGTTAGATGTGATACTTAGTATTTAAAGCAAGGTTGCTCTCCTCGCTTTTTCCTGATACTACCCATTCCCTGCATTAAATAATATATAGTATATTTGCGTCACGTTCCAGAGTGAAAGATACTCTCAGTATCGCTCTGG
The DNA here is from genome assembly GCA_917880885.1 of Limnephilus marmoratus. NCBI lineage: Eukaryota > Metazoa > Arthropoda > Insecta > Trichoptera > Limnephilidae > Limnephilus > Limnephilus marmoratus. The sequence continues at coordinate 25,430,671 of OU862917.1, read as the reverse complement.
TGTAAGACCACCATTCAGATCTGAGAAGCCAGGAACTTCCTTTTATTTTTCTTTTACCCATCTCCTTTCCCCCCCCCCTCACAACATACCCCAAATGGGGATGCCATTTCTGGCTCTGGCTAGGCTATACAAGTCTCACTGGCTCCAGAGAGGAGCAGCTGAGACTCTTGTGAGGTATACACATAAAAAAAATATAAAAAACGAAAATCCAACTCCTCCAAGACTGAGGATTACAGACCCACTGGTTTCGGCCAGGGACCATTTAAGGCTCCAAAGACTAAGATGGGCCAAACATGTGTACCGAATGCCAGGCACGCGAGTATCGAAGAAGGTTTAACAGGACACCCGGGAGGTAAACGAAAGGCGGGCAGACCTAGATTGAAATAGGAGGATGACGTCAGGAAGGATGTAAGAGGTCTACTCCATGTTGCAGATTGGAAGAAGACGGCCGAGGACAGAGGGCGGTGGAGGCTTATCTTGAAAGAGGCCAAGGCTCGAAATGGGCTGTAGCGCCATTGAAGAAGAAGAAGATTTAGGCCAGGACTTGTGTGAGGTACACCTACACCAAAAAAAGTTATTCAATATAGTATAGTTTCATCCGCCGGGGACAATAATTATAAATTATAGTCATATTACTCACACAATGTTACTTTCTGTGTAAAATCTCGAAAAATGCAATAATAAAAAATATATAAATAAATCTCTTAATGTATTTCCCTGCAAACTGGGGAAATATTAGGATGTTTATTATTGTCGCAGACGTTTGGCAGTTAAAAATTCTCCGCGGGGAGAGTGGGCGTGATTGATACGGGTCATTTATATTGTCTGTGCTTTATATTACCCTAGTCTCCCATTCCCCTAAATGTTTTACAGAGCAGCATCGTTAGTGGACATACCTTATTCACTTAAAAAATATTCTATCAAAATATTCATCTCGTAAAGGTAACCACATTTATTAATACGCGTCATTTTGTCTTTAAATCAAGAATTCAGTTATTTTTCTTTAAATTATCAAGAATTATAAAACTTACTGTGTCTAAAATTCCTGTAAATGTGGTTACGAACCAGATAATTGGTTTAACTTCATAGTTTGTGTAGGTTTTTTTCAGTAACTTCCGTGAAAATGTTTTTTAAAAACATATAGGTACTAGTCTATATAATATTGAACCAAATCAGTTAAAACAAACAGCACAAGAAGTGCCCTGAAATTTGCACAGCAATTTCGGACTGTTTTTTTTTTACATTAACTCAACTATCATCGTGATTTACTTTTGGGATAATATTCCATATGCCGATACTTCTTTATTTAGGCTAAATACCCCAAAAATAAAACACGATAATACTTTTGGCGGTGAAAAACTCAAATTACATCTAACTAAATTACGTTTAGCTTGCAACGACATTTCCAGGGAGTCACGAATATTAATTTCAAAGTAAAATATGACCAGATAATATTTAATAATTTCAGGTTATCTTAAAAAGTTGGATAAGTACATTTGTCCGTCGTTCAGGCACAACATTTAACTTTTTTTTACATTAAGGGCCCGCAACCCGAATTTCTACCGATTTCTTACATATTTCCCCTAAACACGGTAAGTTTCAAAGCTCTTAAAAAATATATGTTATTCTTGAAGATACTATCTAGACATTGCCCGCGCCGAAACGCAAATTATATAAAATTCCCTCGATAGAAAAAATCGCAAAGTATGCTCCAAAAATTATTATAAACAGGTTTTTTTCAGTTATTTTACAAGTTACATGTATGAAAAAATTAACAGCGCTTCTTTAAATGCTGTTTAAGACAATGCCCGCGAGATTTTTGCTATATTTTAAACGAGTCGTGTTTTATTAAACATTTTCGCAATTTTCGTATCGATTTTGTCGCTGTAAATGTTAGCGCTCTCCTCTAACATTCGTAATTTCATAACTCTCCATCTTCTTCTTTTCCAGCCCGGTTGCAGAGCCTTAATCCCACACATGAAAATAATTTCCATAAGGACCTATGCCATTTTTGGGGAAGGCTGTGTGGTGGGTATTTTTAAGGAAAGGAAGAATAGGAAGTTCGCGGAAGGAAAAATGAAGGAGGGTTAGTTGGAATTTAGGGGTGAGTATGTCCAGGAGTGGCGAACGTATGAATCCATTCCTCTCGCTGCGGAACAAGATAATGAATCGAGAGAGAACTTAAAAGTTTAGGAGGACAAAGGCTTCTCCAAGCCGGCCTCTCCCAATCTGGTCCACCACGCACCGTGTGGGCAGGCTTATCCGCCGCCAGGACCTGAACTCAGCTCACCTGACGAACCTGGGAATGAACCTAGGTATCTTTGCTAAGTATAAACGTAGCGAACCACTATCACCTATGGCAGATATCCGCCTCCCAAACTGAATCATTAACTAATTAATTCATAACTAAAAACAATAAATATACAAAATTACTTTCATTGATGGGAATCCTACAACTTAAATGTTAAACGTGATATTTGCAGTTACACAAAGCTGGAAACATAATCGGTCTGAATCCTCTTCGAGTCCATAGGCCATTCCCTGCACCGGGCGGCCAGTCTGATGGGGTGACGGGCTCCATTGAGGTGGTGGTCATTGAGCTGATGGATGTGGCTGGCCAGGCTACTAAGCACAGCCCCGGGAATAGGCCGTTCTACCGACCACCCCTCTTCATTGGTCGCCGCTATTATATTGATAAATGTTCATAAATTATGTAGCCGCCGTTGGACTGATATACTACTCCCACTGTGTTAGGTGCTATCATTTGCTGCTGATATTCGAGTTTGAACGAATCACTTTGTAATGAATCTTCGCAAAACTCGAACTGATTGAGGTTTGCGAAGATTCGTTACAAAGTGAATCGAACTAATCGATAAATTTATGTTCTGTTACTGCTAAAAACATGATCGATATTCATGGTAGTTTTTGTTGAAAAGGGGGAAATACCCGTAGATGTTGGTGACGAACAAAACTGTACTCAGATATTAAGCAGTTGAATGTCAAAATGAATCGATTCATGGCGAATTAATGAATCGGTAAATTTTTCATTAAAGAAGACAATATAAGCGAAACTCAATCGAAAATCAGAAAAATAAAAAAAGAGCGGTCACATCTGGACTCGAACCCAAGACCTATGTCTTGCCTGGTCAGTGCACTACCTACTGAGCTAATTTGTCTCTATCCGATTTGGTCATTTTTAATTGTATCATTCTTTGATCAAGTAGATATATTATCTTCATTTTCTGAACGAATATTTTTATTGCCTGCAATTTTTATATATTATTGCAAGATTCAACCAGAACTAAATGCTACCTAGATAGTGTCTTGGATAAATTTATCCATTTTTTATTTAAAATACTGATGTCTATTTACTTTTCTGCAAGTCTAGGAAGAATGTTTATTTTTATTTTTAACTTAATATGTAAAACCTCAAATTATAATATTTAATTGATGAAGACAATAGTAAAATACTTTAATATTCGATATTTCAGTGATAACAATGGTAAAAAAATAGGTATTTAATTCTATGAAAGTTGCCATTAGTTATACAATTTTTTTTTTTACTTATTTTATGAAACTATTTAACATGATATGTGCTAAAAACGTGATTTTTTAACGACTGAAGGCTAGTCAAAACAGAAACCCGATAGATCGCTTTAGTAAAGAGAATACGAGATATTATATAGGTTGAATTAAAAGGAACGAGTGAGATGCGAGTTTGTCGTTTTTTTTACCAACAAGTAAAATAGAAAGCCGGCCTACTTTACAATCTACTCATACAACTTTCCAGTATTTTTTTCTTTTAAACTATCTGGAACAATAATGAAAATCGCCAAGCTTTAACTAGAAGGTAGTAGTCAAAATGTCGACCGAGGGACAAAATATACAGTTCTGAGAAGCAGAGTGTAATCGGTACTCGCTGAGCATGTTCACTGCTCTCCATTCTCCAGTGAGATTATTTGCAAACGAGTACCATGCAAACTCGCCCTTGCGCAATCGACCCTAACGTGTTTAACTTTAGTTGACCTGTTTGCCTATTTAATGCACGTCGATGTGGATAATAGTAGTGAAGGTTTCATCTTCAAAGTTATATAATAAAAAAAATACAAATAAGAGCAGTGAGAGAGAAAAAACTAGAACTTATGACATTTCAAAGGGGTACGAATATATCCTTTGAAAAGATGAAATAAAAAATATATGCTGTTTTAACCACATTGCTAAATAAATCTGTTGACCGGTTTGGGAAGAACCTTTTATTCGTCGGGCCAATAATTAAACTAACAAAAATATAGATGAAAAAAGCGAGTGGCAAGTAAAAGAATAATTTAAAGTTTTTATTAATCAGTACATACATAAATACAAGATCGTATGAAGGAAAAACAAGTTTACAGGGAACGCACGCAACAAGATAGGACTATGCGTTTTGTGCATGACCATTATGAAGTAAACATTATTTATTAAAAATCAAATAACTTGCCTTTTACTTTACTTTATTTATATACACACAATCTACATGTTTCGTGAACGATGTTCACATGACCTATGGAGAGGAATGGGTAGAAGGCAGGGGGAGGGTGCGAGTGAAGGAAATTTATTAGAATTAGGGATTACAATGTCATTAGAAGGGGAAGACCGGTTAAGTGGAAAAATGTTTAAAGGAAGGTTTTCGATTTTTTTTTGCACATTAATTATATCTGCTTTGGTATTGATATTTTATAGATCTACATTTAATTTTTAAATTTAGTGGACATTTACTCCTGATGATGTGAACATCGTTCACGAAACATTTAAAGTGTGTATATATATATATAAATAAAGTTATGTAAACTAAGTTATTTGTCTTTTTAATAAAATAATTAATAACATCATCAAGTGAAAAGCTTTTAGAAGAAGTTTTATTAGAAAAAGGAAACTTTGCTAGGGCTATGTATGTGGCTAAGCACCCCTTCGATTGCTCAAAGTCAAATAAGCTCAGAAAAAAAAACAAATAAAAAATTCTAGGCCTTAAACTCTAATAACGTTATCTACAAAAAATGTTTTTGTAGCTAACGTTGTTTGACTCCAAGCCCTCGAATTATTGGTACTTTTTGTAGAAAACGTTATTTGACTTCAAAACCAATAATTATTTGGATGAGTTTTGTAGATAACGTTTTTTTGACATTGCATTGTGCAACGTAGGTATATATTTGAATTTATTTATATGTTCATGAACTAAAGTACAATTATTACATAATTAGCACGTAATACGTAGGGTGAAATAAAATAAATAGTAGGAAAAAAGGATTGTATGTTGATCATCCAAGCGGTAATGGGTATTTTCCCGTAAAAATTATTTAAGAAAATGTTTAAAACCCTCGCAACATTAAAACCTGCATGTGTCCGAACAATAAAGTGCATTTAACTTGTATGTGGCGTTGTTTAAGGTCGTGATATTAAAGGAACCCATATCTTTGGCCGCACTCCAAATGTCCTCATATTTATACCCACACACTTGTCTGCATTTAAATGCATTCGAAATTTTACCATTGTACCGCGGAGTGCAAGATTACACAAGGAATAACTATTTGGTATTCCTGGCAACGGATGGTAAAAATAAATCCACTCTTCTTTACTAGACATATAAATTATCAGGAAAATCGTGATATTCCTCTAAAGGGATGAAGGGGAAAAGAAAAATTAAACAACCATAGAGCTAATTCATAACAAAGCTTTTAAATAGTTTAAATAAAGATAAAAACACCATAGATTTTTACAAAAAGGGGGCCATATTTTTTTTAATAAATAAGAAATGTTTCAACGTATTTAGAGATATCAAAAAAATATTATTGATATCATATAAAATAAATAGCAGAGGGCCCAAAACTGTACCTTGAAGTATTGAACATTTTGAGCGACTAACTTTACTTCTTGGGGACTTTTATTTAGGTGATTACTTAGCCACGCTATTTACGCATCTCTCCATTTGCTTCAGTTGATTTTAAATATTCTATTAGTTTTTATCCAATTATAATAATATAGAATTTTTTAACCAAATATATACTCGTAGATACAGAAATATCAAATAAATATATTTATCGAAAAACTGAAAATGGCCCTTTTGGAAACAAGCCACAGAATTATAATGCCTCGCAAAGATAGATCGAGTGAAAAAAGGGTAAAGGGGGTTTTAAAGCACTGACTCCAAAGGTTTCAAATATAAATACATTTACATAAATTAAATATGTTCATATTACCCATACCAATTTAATAACCAGAAAATGTCTGAAGAAGTACAGCAGTTGAAAATTATAAGCCAACACCTTTATCAAAACGTATTTTTTTATTATTATGAACTATAAAACTTTGTACTATCCATTGCATGAAAAATACGACAAGAAGCCATTTTGTAAGATTTTTAACATGCCTAAACCCAAGAAGACTGTCTTGCACCGCCTTCAGAACTCCGAATATAATTTACACGAAAAAAATATGGACAATGAAAACCTTGTAGCAGTTCACATAATACGTATGAAATTGTGGCAATGATCTATAAATTTGTACATCTGTGGAATAGATTATAATAGTATATTTTATAGATCTCCAAAGTCGATTTTATTTCCAATTTTCACCGGGGATGTTTTCAGTGCCCGTCTTCCAGCCGGGGAAGCATAAAATAAATTCATCATTTCAAATCTAAACTCGCAGCACCGGAGTTTGTAACAAACACCTGTATTTACTTTTGGGGCTCGCTGCGGCGAGAGCTGCCGGTCGTGGTGGGGGTGGGTGGGAAGGGAAAGGGGAGGTTTGGGAGGACCACCCCGCAGATAAATAACGACGCGTCATATCTCATCCGTGATGGGCTGGTTACTGGGAAGGGATGGCCGGGTTATCCAAATATTCGCGTCGGATTATGCGCCGATACTGCTGATGTGTCGAGTGGCGTTTGCTTAATAACGTACCTGCTTACTAAACTTGTTAAATACATTTTGAATTAAATGAAAACGTGAGTCAAATCCGCGTACGCATTCAAATTACGCTATCCAATATCATTGATATTGGATAGCGTATCAATTTACTGCTTTTTAATTATTTAAGAAATAAGAATGCGTAGCACTAGAATTAGAACTGCTCCAAACTACCCGGAGTCAGTGGGAATATGCCATCCCCAATTGGTATATGTTGTTAGACTGAAGGAAGTGGAGAGAGAAATAGATGGGAATAGGAAGGTAGGGAAGTAGATGGTTATTAAGAATTGGTTAAACATGGCTAATTCCGTTTCAAGCAACATTTCCATTCCGAATTGTGTTCTATCGAGAGGGCGATCCTCGTTGATGTACAATACATCAATGATGATCTTTTACCACTCTTTTTTTTATTTTTATTAATTATTGAGTTAGTTTATACTACATGAATATTGTAACATTTCATTTGATAAATTTAAATATTTTTACAGTAAGCATAACATTTCTTTTTAAATACGTTCATTCTTTCTTCATTCTTCATACTTTCAGGCATTTCATCATACATCTTTAGTCCTCTGTACATTAGGCTGTTCTGTGATTTTTATTTCTTCATTTGTGGCAATCGAACTCTGTTTATATTTCTTGTTTCGTAATTATGAATGTCTCTATTAAAAACAATTTCATCCTTAAAGTATTTTGGCATTTGGCACTCTGGTTTTTCTGCAGAAACTCTTACGATTTCCATGGCGGAGCAGCTATGCTATTAACCACGAGAATAAACGAATTCAAAAGACGATAAAAAGGGAATATTTACGTTTTTAACAACGAATTTGATGTGGTCGCGTTGAGAGTTTAGACACCGTTCAGGATAGAAAATTTGCTTGAGATATCTACTAATACTAGATCATAATTGACAAACAACGACATTCCCAAATATCCTATCCCCTTCTTCTGGTCAATTCAACAGCCAATAATTCTCCTTCATTTTATTCCTTTCAGAGATTTTCATATTGAAAATTTTGGAATAACCTTCAATACAGGTATTATGTAAATAACATTTTTCTCTAACCAACTCGGAAATGGAAAATGTCATGCATTCAGATGAGATCGTCGATGGTTGCAAGTAACGATAAATGAAAAACAAAACTTGATTAAATGTTTAGCATAAAGCATAGATAATAGAAACAATGGAAGATATGACGCGAAACAGGCTGTCACGAAGCAAAGACCTATCTGTACGGAATATCAAAGCGGAGCAGCTAATATAAAGTTATAAGTTTGGTTGCAGGTAGAAACCAAGGCGGGGCGCCAATGAACGTCAATGCGATTTGCAATAATTGAACGCGCGGTTTCCTACTAAAAATGGTTCACGGCTCATCTCTCATTTTTCAATTATTTACAATATCCGATTTCGAAATGAATTAATGTTTTGATAAATAAATGTTTATTCAGATGATAGCGGTTGAAAGTAAAAACAAAAATCGATTAAATCTTTAGCGTACTTTATTAAATGTTTAGCGATTTCTAAACGTATTTTTTGCGTTAGTTTAATTTCACGACTTTTGGATACCCAGTTAGATCCAAAACAAACACGGCCTAACGAATGCATCAAACCCCGGCGAGCAGAGGACGGAGAGCGGTGAGCGGTGAGCGGCTCGAGACTATCGCTTCGGGTAAACGGGCAATACAAATGCGGGCAAAGCGGCCTCGGCCGGACCGAAAGGGTTCGATTTGTCAACGCGGCCCGCCCTGTTTGTTATGCTTAGCCCCCGGGGCACGGAGATTATTCACTTTGACGGAGTCGCGGTGGGAGAAGAGGGATGCCGACGTTGTTAGGTTAATTGGCGGGACAAAGTCATCGTTAGTTTGACCTGAAAGATAAATAATTGCTGTTTAGAAAGAAGAATTCGCGATTAACTACCTTACTTCCCCTTAACAAATCGCTTTATAACTTTTTATAATTACTTCGATAAGGTGTCCGACGATCTTCTTGCTGAAGCATTAATTTCCTTGGTTCTGGACCGAAAGCAGGGGCAAATAAAAATATGTGGATTTTCGCACACAGAGATTTAAAAAATAGTATTTTTACTTCACGTTTAAGGTGATGTGCCTTGTGGATAAGGCCGCTAACAATAACAGTCCTTATGTAGATGGCGATAAAGTTTAAAATCTCGTTCAACACAAGCCGCCAGTTTTGATTTATGTATGTACGAAAAAACTTCTCCCAAAAATCTTCTTTTATTTTATTTTGCGAAGCTCAGGTACAAATATACAAATGTTTTACGATTATTTTCTAAAGATTTTAATTTTCTTCTTTATTCAATACAACCATAACCGAGAAGATTTCATTTTTTCATATACTTTTTTTTTGGCTTATTAAAAGACTAATAAAAAAATTACTCGATTATGGCATATGAAGAAAAATATGGGTTCTACTCATAGTATTTAATTAAAATATCTAAAATATTTCTAAGCCCTCTAATTTTCAAACCAAAATCACAAGATTTTGCAATACCTACTAGTGCATCACCTTAAGATGTGTCTGGTGAAATACCACCATTCAGAATCGAAAAGTGCCTGAAATAGCTATAAATACATAATAGTATATTTAGTGAAAAGCTCTGAATAGTCAAGAGGTACTTCCAAACCTTCCTCTTTCCATTCAATTTACCTTTCCCACTTCATTCAGTCTCACAACCTTCCACAAAGTGAAAGCTGTGAGTGCCACAGTTCTACTGGTTCTGAGCAGTTGAGACTCTCATATAATCTATATATTTATTTTTATTTTGCAGAAACAAACAGTACATTTTTACATAATGGAAAATAGTTACAAAGTTATAGAATTAATACAATAATTGGTACCAATGACATGTCGCTGTTATATACTTATATTTTTTTGAGATAAATAATACATTATACCTAAATTAAGTTAGTAACTTATTGAAGGAGAGGGGTGTGTGAGAGTGTTTGTATGTGTGTAAATGCGCGTGTGAGGGTGTGGATGTGTGTGTTATGTGTGCGAATTCAGTGTGCTAAAAATGTTTTTCTTAAATAGAGAGAGGGAATCAAAAAATATATCGGTATTTGTGGTTTTTTGAATTGAGTTGAATCTTTGAAGGATGCGGGAAATGGGGGAAAATATAAATTATAAAAGAAAGTGAATGAAAGTGTGCGTCCCGCTAAAACCCAGAAACGAGTCCCATGGTGTGGTATGTGCCCTATATCCCCCATCCATGAAGAAGAATCCCGTTTTTACCTGAAGGGCGTGCTTTCGAAGATATAAGGGCTGGAAGTTTCGCTCTCTAGAAATTTCTACAACAGTCCAGATTATTCGAGAGCATTCCACAACATTCAAGAACATCCCGGAACATTGTGGAATGTTCGGAAAGAGTCTGGAACGTTCGGGAACATCCCGGAACATCCCAGATCATTGTGGAACAATCCAGAACACTCTCGAATATTGTGGAATGTTCTGGAACATTGTGGACCATTCAAAGCCTTTTTTGTACGGGTGGGGCTACCCACTGGTAGGGGTATATAAAGCAAGATCCGTCGTAGGTTGAACATCGGTTCAATCTCATATCGACTCCCTGAGCGAAGCCGGGTAGCGTATTTACAAAACCTATATCGAATCAGTCGCGGTAACGACAATTTACATTTTAAATATACCTCTATATTGGTTATTTTTTATCACATTGCAAAAACAAAAAGTGTTCTAAAATCTAGATAAAATAATCTTTCTTTTGCGTGTATTAGAAATTAATAATTTTATTTCTAAATATTTAAATTTTAATATTATTCCCATATATTGTAAATACACCTCTATATTGATAATTTTTTATCACTTTGCAAAAACAAAAATTGTTCTAAAATCTAGATAAAATAATCTTTCCAATGTGTATATTAGAAATTAATAATTTTATTTCTAAATATTTAAATTTTGATATTGAAAATTTAAAGCGACCGAAACGCGGTAGGGATTGTAAATACGCAGCCGGGTACTCCAGCTAGTATCAAGTAAAGCAGAATTTGAACAACTTAAAAAAGCAAAGTATGCAAAAAATGAAGAAAAAATGTGATGTGAATAAATTTATATTTATAGTAACGTTATCGTACGTCGATTTTTTGTTGATTTTACACAAATTTATTAATATCGATCATAATTTTGTTGAGTGACATCGACAATTCGATACAGAATAATAACATTCACAGGCTTAAAATATAGAACGATAAGACCTAAAGGCGCAATCTGAATTTTGATTGCTTCGGGAATTCGGCAAACGTAAAACGCGATCGCCGACAGAGGGAGGAAGGGAGGCGGTAACAACGTACCGTGAATCAAATTTCACCCGAATTAAACTGACATATGGCGTGTCGACCTACAGAGCGGGCGAATTAGCAAAACGGAAATGTCAAATTCACAAAGTCGATGGGCGGAATTAATTCAAAATGCACCCAAATTACGAGCGAAGCCTCATAAAATATGTAAGTCATAAACTTGGTTTCAGATGGGCAAAGCAACTAAATATTTAAATAGTAGTAATAATCATAATAATAATAACAAAATACCTAGGTCTCTCATTTTTAATTTAATTTATTAGATTTGTCAACGAATTTATATATAAAAATGCAAAAATCAGTCATTTTAAATACATGTAGGATTACAAAAGATTTTTTAAATATTTATATTGAGGGATCAGTAGGATTTATAGGTTCAATTAGGAATTCCACAGAGCCGAACCCTCTGATATGAAAATATCGGGAGTCGGTGAATTATTTTCCTATTTGGTCTCTGGTAGGTTGACATGTTGTTCTTGTATTGTTTTGTATTTATAATACTTATATAGTGCAATTGCATAGCGCGGATTGACTAGATGATCATTTGGGAAGTGTGTGAAAGGGTTTAGTTTTTCCTGTGGGGAAAATTTAACCCGGACATTTAAATCTGGTGCGTAAAAAATAATTTTTAAAGCATTATCTTCTTTTTCTTTTTATTATTGGTTTGTTTGTTCGTATTTGATGATATGTTGTGCGCACGCCCGCGAAGGTTATAGGCTGTATGTAATGGTTTTTTTTAAATGTGTGTATTTCATATATTTTAGCGGCAGGTAGGAAAGGTAGGATGGGGAAGGGAACGGGAGGAGGTGGGGTTCGCGAGAGGGGTGAAGATCAAGAGGGAAGGTGGAACGGGAAAGCGGGAGGGGAAGGGGACATGGAGGGAGAATCAATTTATTTCTTTGAATGGCATTACAACGCACGCCGGGTATCAGCTAGTTTTTGATAAATATTGCTTTTTTTTTAAATGAATACCGTCAAGAGTCCTAACTGCTCCCGTCTGGAGCCAGTGAGACTATGGCATCCCCGATTGGGGTATGTTGTGAGGATAAAGGTAGTGGGGAGGGGAAGGAGATGGGAAGAGGAAGGTGGGGAAGTACCTGGCTATTCAGATCTGGTCACCAAACGCGGCTAAAGCCATTTAAAGCAACGTTTCAATTCTGAATGGTGGTCTTACTCCAGGGCGATACTGAGAGTATCTTCCACTCTGGAACGTGCCGCAAATTTACTATAAATTATTTTAAATTAATAAATTGTGAAATAACACAAATTAATCAAATAAAATTTATTGCCACGCCGGGATTCGATCCCGCGACCTTCGGAATGCGAGTCAAGAGCCTTACCGCTGGACCACGCCGGCCGTCGCAGGGCATTGAGAATGAAATAAAATTAAATGAACCTGACCGCTTTTACTTAAATGCTTTTTTTTAACACGTCATAGCAGTAAACGATATAATAGAGTTCTGACTAATTTTTGACGATGCGTTGCACTATAAGTTTCAGATACAAAAACTGCACAATTTCTACGACGCCGGAGCTCACAGCATGCGAGTTTTTGGTGATTTATAGTTAAGATTAACCTAAAAATACTCAAACGTATTTACCAAATGAAAGCTTTCATATTTTTGCAACCATTTTAATTCGCAAAAGTAATTATCTGATATTATTACTAACAGCATGAGCCAAGTAAAGTGAGTTAAATCTAAAATAATAATGAAAAAATAATATAAAAGATAATAAATAAAACAAAACAATTATAGTTTAACAGTCATCTTGTAGCTAAGAAAATCAAGGTACTGCCAAGACCAGCCAATAACGAGAAAGAGAACGCACATACCACAACCTTCAAAGTATAAAAAAGCTGATTGCAAACGATAACTTTGATTGGACACGATTAAACTAACTAACGACTCATGTCGACAAGCCGTCACCCGTACGCCTGTGACGTCACAAAACCCGATTCGTGAAATCGTGTCACCGCCGTATTAAAGATCTCGAAGCTGAAATAAATTCGGCAACTTTGGGGCGTGGCGCTGAATTATTGCCGCAAAAACGGATTGGCGAATTCAAAGTTGGCAAGTTAGGAGATATTATAACGGTAGGCATTATTTCTGTCAGGCGTTAAACGACCTCACACGAAGGGAACGAAAGGGGCGGGTGAGGGTGCGGGTGGGGGAGGGAGCTTTCTCCATTTGCGCAAGGGTTGGAAAATTATTTAAAATGGAAATATTGATGAAAGAGAAGAGATGGCACCAATTTATCTTATTTTAAAACCAAAAGCGATTTTGAATGCAAGGTTCAATATTTGCGAGTGAGAACTATGTTGATTACGGAAAGCAGTAGATGAAGATAGGTATTTTTTTATCTTATTTATAGTGTAGAACGTTGTTGTGTAGAAAATTTATAGTGTAGAAAATTGTTAGGTACATATGGGATCAATTTTGTAAAGTCGACAGTGATGAAATTTTATTCTATGTATTATAATAAAACGAATATAAAACTTTATTCCACTTAATTTTATTCGACCGTAACCGGTTTCAGCTCGTTAAAGCCATCTTCAGACTGGTACAAATAATATTTCTTAGTCTACGGTTTATATACACAACATATTGGGGAGGCGGAGAGGGGTGGTCTAGAAGGATTTTAATCAATTATAATAATTATATTTGTTACTAAGTCGTTTTAGACTATCGAATTTCTAAATATTTTGGTAATTCCAGTAAGCTAAATTACATTGGGTTTGCAGCTCACTTCAATGATGAATAAGGAAAAACCTTACAAGTAATATGAGTTACTAATAACCTAATTTTATTGTCAAATCGTTATTATATTTATGAAGTATGGTATTTTTTATTGCGTTTTGAAGGGATACATTGGAGTTGGATTGGTCTAAACTAATTACATATTTTAATATCTAAATTATTATGAAAATTACATTGGATACAAAAGCGGGGACTTAGCAAACGAATCTAATTGCTTTACAAAGTTACTTTATGAGGGGGTACATGTTTACATTGGAGTAGGAATGGTCTAAACTAAATACCTATTTTAATTTAGAAATTATTATGAAAATTACAATGGATACAAAAGCGGAGACTTAGCAAATGATTCTAATTGCTTATTCACTACAAAGTTAGATTCTATTTTTAGTTAAGCGGGTAATTTCTAAAGATTCTAGTCTATCCAGTTTATGACCTTTAATGCAAATATGGAGAACTTCATCTCTGTCTTTATCAAACGAGTGTTTATTTTCTAATAAGTGTGATGCTACATTCGACAATTCTCCTTTGTCATTCACCCGGTTTGTAATTTTATTCAATGAAATAATCACGACCTTAAAAATGTTTATTATAGGCATTATTAAATGGAAAAGAAATAAATAAAAATTTTAACAAAACAAAAAAACGACTTCAAAAAATGCACTAAAAAGTAAAAAAATAATTTCGTATTCTTCTACAACTTTATAATCAACTTACCTTTTCTACTCATCAATATGTACGTACGATTGTTATTTTTGGAGTCGGTGTCGGCGGGAGAGGAGCTGTCAAGTGAACACGCCGGGCCGCGGGTACCTTGGTTGACACCGACTCCAAAAATAACAATCGTACCTACATATTGATGAGTAGAAAAGGTAAGTTGATTATAAAGTTGTAGAAGAATACGAAATTATTTTTTTACTTTTTAGTGAAGTCGTTTTTTTTTTGTTAAAATTTTTGTTTATTTTTTGATTTTTAGTGAATCTGAAGTACACTAATTAATTCGATTAAGATTCGGCCGAGTATCGTAAATTTGTTCTTCAGAATTGGAGAGTTCCGTTACTTTGTCATGGATCCCATAATCAGAACCTAACCAAACTCTCATCAAACTACCCTTGAAGTACATTCTTTCCAATAAAAAAAGAATCATCGAAATCGGTTGGCGTGATATTGAGTTATTGCAAATTTAAGACTTATATGATTTTCTCATGGATGCCATTGTCAGAACTGGACCAAATTAAAATGGGACCACACGGGAAGCACCAGCTTTCAAATAGAAAAAGAATCATCAATATCGGTTAACCCAGTCGAAAGTTCTGAGGTAACAAACATAAAAAAAAAAAAAAAAAAAATACAGTCGAATTGAGAACCTCCTCCTTTTCGAAGTCGTTTAAAAAGAGATCGTATGATTACGGTATGATCAAATGAATTAAATACTCCAGTCGGGTAAAAAAGTTAGAATAACAGAAGATAATGCGTGAATGTGTATAAAACAAGGAACGCGTGCCAAAAGAGATGTATAAGCAGACCATATTCTCTTTCTACCTCTATCATGGAACAGCGTATGCTAGTTAGTTAAGGTTTACCTGAAGGGTTGACATGTAAAATAGCGAAGGTATTATAAGCATTTAACTAAATATTTTTTAATTAAATTACTATGTAAAACACCACTATTTAATCAAAATTATCTACATGTTTCCAAACCGAAGATTTCTTCGTCAGGATAAGATTAACATTACAAAGTGATTTGTTTTAATTTAATTAAAAAAAGACGCCACATAGTGAATTTGCAAAGATTGAAGAAGTAAATATATTTTTTTATTTCGAACAGCGCCAAAATTCAAGCCTCCCTAGTCGCCATTTGGCTCAGAGACGGCTTGACTATGCAAGTGGGATTAAAGAAACCAAAACAGTAAGAAATGTCGCCAGGCCAAAGGAATGTGGAAGGTAAAAGAGAAATGACACAAGGTTGGAAGAAACTTTTCAAATCACTTAACATAGCTTAGGCCTATTATTAAAACCCATGTTAACCCGTGGCGGATTGTGTTTCAACCTTAACTTTATAACCCTTTTCAGTGGTTTATTTTGAATTTATTAAAAAGGTATTTTTTTATTATTTTCTTCAGTATTTTTTAACGTTTGCTGCAGGTACCTCGAGAAATGGACACGCGGCCTTTTTCATACGAAACTTAATTTGTGGCCAAATAACCCAACCAAACTGACTGTCTTTTTAATCAAAGTGTTAAATCAAATAGAAAATTTGGTGAAATTTATTTTATGTTGAGTATTTTGGCCTCAAATCAAAATTAATTTCTATATGAAAAAGGCCGCATCACATAACTACTTGTATTTACATTTATTTTTTTATTGGTTCATTAGCAGCATTTTTTATAAAACATTATTTAGAAATATTAGCCTCATTGGGTGCTTACTTTTTTACATTATAAAAAGATAATTTGGATTGAATTTATTGTACTAAGAGAGTGTGATTATGATTAGTAAGGTAGAGTTAGCGTAGGAAAGACGTTACACTCCTTATAATTTTCAATGTGGCGTAGATATGAAAGCTGTTCGATAAAAGCATTGCATTTGAAAGATATAAGTCAATGTCTACCCGGCTGCGTGGTGTCTGATGCGTTCGTTGAGCGTTTATGAAAATTTCACCCGAAAAAAAAGCTAAGGTTTTACGCCATTATCGTAATCGAACATTTTAGCTTATTTTTAACATACCTATATACATGATTTTTTTTGTATGTGTGGTCTAGCTGTGGTTTTGGGATGGCATTTCTAACGCAATATGGGGAGAGGTACCATACCGAGCTAAATTTGTCATCATTGTCCTTCATAACTATTTTAAAAATTATTTTAGGATTTCGAGGAATTATCTGAAGAAATAACATTAGCAGGGGGGGACGGATCGAGAAAAATCGTAAACAGAAAATATGGAATTCTATTCGAACCTTAACAAGATGACTCCAGTATGAAAACCCCCATCAAATCCTCCCACTGATGCTCTAACTTTTTAAAAATTTCTCCACCCGGCTCTAAATCTATCCAATTTGGGCTTTCAATTTATTGTGACACAGAAAGTACAACAAAATACTTTCAATGTGAAACCAATTCCGATACTGCCAACATGTACTCTTAAATGTAAATAAATATTAATCATGTTGACCTGCCCAGCAAATTTAAGGCACAAAAAAACCTTACCGATAAAGAGTGCAGTCAAAATTCGGAATCATGTTACATCGACTTTTCATCAGGTTTTTATGGGACCATTGAAGAGGATTAGAACCCATGAATTGTATGTTGATATAGATATTTTGTAAAAAATAAAGCACACTGGATCTGCCAAATTCCTTCATGTTTTTGTCAAAATTTAAAAAAAAACAAGTCGTCATTTAATTACCCGATTGTTTATTGCCATTCTTTCAAAATAGGTGGCGTCTCCTCTGCTTTTTTCTAATAATTAATTTATCAAAACTCGAACGTCCAAGAAATCCTGAAAAAAATTCATAAGCCAATGCAATAACAAGCAAAAATAAAACGCGAATACGAAACAAAATACGCGAAACAGGCACACATTTTGAAAGTATTCTAATTCACAGGAGACAGAAGCAATCTGTCAAAAAAACAGGACGAGTATGGCTGTTTTTTCCGTTATTTTGTTTGTTTTATTCATATTTATTGCCTCCCTGGGTTATGCGGGCCCTGAAACTCGATACAGAGCAGACGTAGAATATACAAGATTGGTCAATGAGGTTATAAAAACTACCAATAAGGGTTTCGCAGAGCTGATTTGAAATAGACTCAGATAGCCAAAAGCTAGTCGTCGTTGTTGGAGGTTTAGAAATATTTAACTTCAGGCGAAAGTATCCTGGTCATGTCTCGGGACTAGTATGGATTTAAAATGCGACAAAACAAGACAGTCGTTCTTCATAATGTAGCATAAAATAAAACTGTAGGAGAGAAAAATACATTCCTCAACGCCATAAATGAACAAATATAACGAACCTTCCCAAAAATACAATAAAAAAATATATTCTGGAAACGTATTATTAAAAAGGCAACCGGCCTGGCTACGGATTATGAGGATATGAACCAAGAAAGATGCCAACACAGATACTTTAAATATTGGTGTCGCCAACCTACGCTCGGATATCTCAACAGATAAAAAAAAATACAGCGATTCTGGACGCAGCATTTCCCACGTAAGGCGATCCATTCTGTAATGAACCACATACACATAACATGTCAACTACCCGAATTTCTACCGATTTCTTATGTAGGAGTATCTCCCTTAAACACGTTAAGTTTTAAAGCTCTTAAAAAATATATGATATTCTTGAAGATAATATCTAGACATTCCCCACATCGAAACGCAAATTATATAAAATTCCCTCGATAGAAAAAAATCGCAAATATGCTCCAAAATTTATTATCAACACGTTTGTTTCAGTTATTTTACAAGTTATATGAATGAAAAAAATCACAGTGTTTCTTTAAATGCTCTTTGAGAAAACCCCCGCGAGATTTTTGCTCTATTTTAAACGAGTCGTGTTATATTAAACATTTTCACAATTTTCGTATCGATTTTGTCGCTTTAAACACTAGCGCGCTCCTCTAACATTTGTAATTTCATATCTCTCCATCTTCTTCTTTTTGAGCCCTGTTGCGGCGCCTTAAGGATCGCTCTAACACGCAGAAGTATTATCGTACATAAAGAATTAGGTTATTAAAATTTTCATCAAACTACGGTATTTTTCGAGTGGAATCATTTTCTTCTAGTGGAGGTATTTTCATTCAAACTTAGGTATTCTTCTAGTAGATTCCATATCAATGCATAGCCCATCGATCAATATCCTGTGACAGCCTCCATTGTGTCTCTGCATGCCTTGTCAGGTAGCGGACAGACACTTGAGGGTGCGACTAGGATCTAGGGAATGTGAAAGGGTTGAAAAGTAGCTGCCACCGCCAGAGAAAAACCTAATACCTGGAAAATGACAAGAAAATAATGTATTATGTCACTCATATGATACTACTTATTTTGTCAACAAGATTTTTTCTAGAATTTTTGCTGTCTTCTTTAATTGGACGACTTAATACGATGTTGTCTTCCTTAACATGATTTTTCATTTAATTGGGAATTTGGTCTGTCACAACTTCTGGTGCTGTCGCATGGTTGTCACGGGAATCAATAAAAAGTGGAAAATAAATATTTCTCATATTTGTAAAAAGCACTAACTAAGCACTTTGGGGCTCGCCATAATTTACAATAAAAAACACATAAATTTGTTTAAGACCACTTTTATTTTAAAACACTCTACCGGTTTCAGTAGCACCCTTCCTTCGTCAGGAGAATATTATAACTAAACTATGATACAGAATGTTAGGTGTTTTGAGTGGGAGGTGAGCAAAGAAATCGGAAAATCCCTAAATAATAATGCTAGTATTTTGAATAACCAAATTAATTTATCTTTCAGTCCCATTCTAAATACTTTTCCAATTAACCGCTCTGTTCTTTCCGGAAATCCGGCAAATACCCCCACCCCTTTGCTCACCTCCCACTCAAACACCTAACATTCTGTATCATAGTTTAGTTATAATATTCTCCTGACGAAGGAAGGGTGCTTCTGAAACCGGTAGAGTGTTTTAAAATAAAAGTGGTCTTAAACAAATTTATGTGTTTTTTTTTATTTTTTTATTGTAAATATTTCTCTTTCCCCTTCTTGGAACTACTACAGTTTTAGCTGCGGAATTACGAAAGAAGCCCTGTTCACACTTCGGATTAAGGGCCTTTAACCAGCCAGCGGCCGAAAATCCACATTTCGTCGAAAAATGTGCTTACGATTGTACAGGGCGGTTCCAATGAGAAAGATTAATTATTCATCGTACCAGCTTTTTAAAATTATAACTCAACATCGATTTTATTTCATTCCAAATTTGCTTTAATTTATACCCACATCCAAAAATGGTGAAAAGCATGATGATAAAACTATTAAAATTATGTACTTTTGTAATTATTTTTTTATCGTAAGTATTTATAATTTTTCAATAATGCCTAAGCAAAATAAATGTGCAAAAAAAATCAGAAATACTTGTATATTACTTCTTCTAATAGTGCAAAATTATTTTGTGGTAACATTTTAAATTCAAATTAATAGATAACTTTGTATTAACCACTTAATTATTTACAAAAACCGACATGTTTCGTCAGCAAAGCTGACTTCTTCAGGGTTTTGACAGAACTAATTTAAAAATAGACATACATAGGTAATAGAGAAAAATAACAGACATAAACAATAATAAAATTTGAAAGAAAATAATGTGTAAGGGACGAGGGGCAATATAGAACAATTAAAATTTAACAGGGGAATAGATTTAATAATGGGTTATTTAAAAACAATTTTTGATTATTAATAATATTTAAATTTGCATTAACACTCTTTCTAATCTCTAAAATTTCTAATTTATCCAACTTAAAGCCATTCAACTTGTACATTGATTTGAAAAGACCGTAAATAGATAGACAAAATAGAGAAATTATCGTCACAAATAAGTGTTCCGATATTTTTTTAATGATTACTAAAATTAAAATTTTGAAACATGCGTTTACTGGATAACGTATTGATTTACAATAATGTATGATTACATGATATGAAATGTGTGTTGTAAAATAACAAATCTGCCAACGACCTATGGTGTAACCTTATTATAGGTACTAAAAATAAACATCTTTTCTCAAAATTAGCAAGGCTTAACACCACATGCTCTTGAAACCTACATGACTCGTAGGAGTGAAGTCTCTTTGCTGTTCCCGGCTGAAGTTGCAGGATGAAGATTGTCCTGATCATAGCATAGGAAAGGAATACAGCAGAAGAAGTACACACTAAAGCAGCTCCAATGAACGTTGGTGAGGGATATAGCAAGAGTGAAGTAGAAGAGAATAAATTTAGTTTCGAGCAATTTGGTAGCAGAAGCTAGTCCATATTATTCCGAGTAATATCGTGGTAGAAAGGGCGCCATATACCGCACTGCATGACAAATTACATTACGAGGAAGCCTAGTCGCGCGGTTCGCAATTTGACTACGGATTCGCTTGTTGCAGTCTTGCCGCTATCGACTACTTCCCAAGGCGGAAGAACAGTAAGCCATTTTGTTATCGAGATAAAAAGTAAATAAATAATTTCAATTCACAGCACTTCTACACAGGGGTAGGCACAAAGATCGCCGCACGACGTGATCTTGGCTCTTGGCGTACACTTCTCGCTTCATTCATAGATATTATCGTCTCATACATAGGTAGGTACTCTTATGTTATATCGACATTTTACGTGATCCGATCATAATTATTTGATCCACCTGGTCGTACCATGGGGACCGGAAAAGTGTTGAAAAATTATGGGCTATTTTCCAATTTTTTTTCATAGCTTTTAAAGACTTTTCAAAGAGGTGTTGAGTTGAGTTGATTCTGAGTTGGCATGGAACCCGTATCATAATATGTTCCTGGGGCATATTATTCATACATCTGAAACCTTCCAACTAGGTTTCACGCTAATTCCGATACTTCTTTCGTCGACAGTTTGTTCGTCACGACAAAAAAATGTACCTTCATCCAATGACGTTACAATGTATATGTTACCGTAAAAGTCCGAATATTGGTAAATCCTAAGATTTTTAATGGTAAAAGTCCGAACCGTTCTATAATCATCGTTCAAAAACCTAACCTAACCTAACCTAACCTAACCTAACCTAACCTAACCCAACCTAACATGTACTAAATTCTAATGGTAAAAGCCCGAAAAAATCGTTTCTTATGTAAATATTATAAACGATTTTTCGGGCTTTTACCATTAGAATTTAGTACATGTTAGGTTGGGTTAGGTTAGGTTAGGTTAGGTTAGGTTAGGTTAGGTTAGGTTAGGTTGGTGAACGATGATTATAAAACGGTTCGGACTTTTACCATTAAGAGTTGGTAAATCTTAGGATTTACCGGAAAATCTTAGGATTTACCGTAGTTCGGGCTTTTACAGTAACATATACATAAACGGGCTGTAGGAATCTCAAAGTGGCAAGCTTAGGCTTAGCTTAGCAAGTCAATTCAGTATTTTCGATTTCGTAGTTTTAGTACTAAACTGCCACGCGTCGCTTAAGGTCGTGCGCTGCCTCTAAGTATATTGCATTAAAAAATGCCAAAATGCCCTCGTGTGTGCTGAGAAAATGTTTTCATTACTCGACTAACATGATAAAATTCTATATAAAGCATTTAATCATTACACTCAAAGAGTGTAGCTGTTCACACACGAAGTCTTTTCAAAGTCTTTTCTGAATACCAGGTGCGTTGTGTTGTACGTAATTATATCTCTTATCAAGAGTTACTCGCTTTACAGAAAACATCACTTAGGGCTTTAGGAAACACATGTCCTTTCAGGGCAAGATTAAAAGGGCACTCAAGTCATGTATGAAACCTTTGCGCAAAATAATATTATGCCATGTAGATTCCCTTTGACCTGCCTTTTGGTATTATAAAAGATACATTAGAGTGAGCAGAATAACCTTCGCGGTTTGAATTTCGGCAGGTCATGAGACCTTTTCAGTAACATACATAATAATATGAATGTAGTGATATTAATAATAATAGAAGGCAATTTATTAATATTCACGTGAAATAGAATTTCAGGCGCGTTTTATTATAAATTTATTGAAAGCGGTGACATTAGTTTCGATGAGCGCTCAGGCTATGGGCCTATTGTGCTACCTCCTATTTTACCTCATGCCTTTAGCAGTAACCCGGTCTCTTTTATAAAGATCGCCAGGGTTGTCAACGGATATGTGTCCATGTCTTCTGTTTCCACAATGTGTCTTCCCAAGTATCTGAGCCTTGTTCCCAACAGAGCAGGACTTTGACACAAAAGGTGAATTGGAGTCTATTCACCCTTTTCAAATTTCCTGATCTATTGGTGTTTTCCACTCCCAATAACTGCATGTGTCTCCTGAGATGGCAGCGTTCCGTTAATAATCCTAAATATTTGGAAATTTCCTACCACCACCACAGTAAGCCGAAAATGTTGATGGAGGACTTAGCCAGCCGAGGAATCGAACACGGAACGCCTGAGTGGGACCCAAACGCGATGCCCACTCAACCACTGACCGGTCTGAAATCATTTCGAGTGGTTTCCTGTTACATGTCGATATTAATGATAGAGAGCAATTTTTAATATTCAAGTGAAATAGCATCTCGGGCGCGTTAGAGAGCAAGAAAAAACCTTAAAATCTATTTAACTTCCAAACATTTCTGTTTTTCCCTTATCATTCCTATCCCCACTCCTTTCAGCCTCACAACATAGCCCAATTGGGGATATCATATTCCCATAGACAATGGACAATTGGAACTTTTGTACGGTGTTCACATTTAAAAAAAACCTAACTTCAGATTAAATGAGGCTTGCTGCTGTTGAAAGATAAGGCATGTGGGATAAGTGAAGAATATTATTGATATTATATGTTGAATCATAGCCAAGATCCTAAAGAAATTTTATGCAACCTACTAAGACAGCTAAACAATTTTGGCCCGAATAACTTAGTTCACCTCGCCCTTCATCTAACTCTTATTGACAAAATAAAATATTTTTTTTATATTTATGCGAAGTGAATGGCAACAATCTTAAACACCTGAATAAACCACCTTAAACACTTATAATAATAATAATAATAATAATAATAATTTTTATTTTAGAAATTTTTTTTTATTTCAAATAAAATTATTCACGCAAAACACTTCAATTATCTCAACCAAACGTATGTTGACAAACTTTCGTCAAACAAATGGTTGAGTATTGGAGAGTTGAGCGCAGAAATAGAAGGATTTATGCTTGCAATTCAAGATAGAGTCATTAATACTAAAAATTATAGAAAGCATATAATCAAAGATATAAATCAAATTGATGATTTATGTAGAAAATGTTTGGCTTTTCCCGAAACTATAGAACATATTATATCGGGATGTTCTATATTAGCGCCTTCCGAGTATACATTTAGGCACAATCAGGTTTTAAAAATAATTCACCAAAGTTTGGTAATTAAACATAACTTGATTGATTGCCGTAATGTAGTACCTTATTATGAATATGAACCAAATTCATTTATAGAAAATGAATTTTATAAAATATATTATGATAAAACTATACTAACAGACAGAACAATTAGTCATAATAGACCTGATATAGTTTTACATGACAAAATTAAAAAAATAACTTATATCATTGATGTAGCTATTCCAAATTCCTGTAATATTCAAAAAACTGTTTCTGAAAAAATTAGAAAATACACAGATTTAGGAAATGAGATTAAAAGAATTTGGCATTCTCGGACTATAAAAATATTACCATTTGTTATTTCGGCCACTGGCATAATACCTAGGAATCTGATTCAAAATTTAAGCATATTAGATTTGTCAAAGAATTTGTATATAAAAATGCAAAAAGCAGTAATTTTAAATACATGTAGGATTACAAAAGATTTTTTAAATATTTATATTGAGGGATCAGTAGGATTTATAGGTTCAATTAGAAATGCCACAGAGCCGAACCCTCTGATATGAAAATATCTGGAGTCGGTGAATTATATTCCCATTTGGTCTCTAGTAGGTTGACATGTTGTTCTTGTATTGTTTTGTATTTATAATACTTATATAGTGCAATTGCATAACGTGGATTCACTGGATGATCATTTGGGGAAGTGTATGAAAGGGTTTAGTTTTTCCTTCTTTTTTTTTTTTTTTTTTTTTTTTTTTTTTTTTTTTTTTTTTTTTTTTTTTTTTTGGGGGAAAATTTAACCCGGACATTTAAATCTGGAGAATACAAAAAGTAATTTGTACATTGAAGTTTACAAATTTCTAATTGATTAAAATTTCATATTCACTATATTTTTTCAAGTTTTATGTAGCTCCTACAATACATCTTGAACTTTCCAATTGGTGTGGACTTTAAAGTTTCTGGTAGTGTATTATACAACTTCATTCCCTTGTACAGTAGACTGTTCTGCGTATTGGCTTTGTCCTTTTTTTGTAGCCTAATTTCCTTGCACGTCCTTGTGTTATATCTGTGAATGTCTTTATTGTATACAATTTTATTTGAGAAGTATTTTGGTAACGTGTTGTTCAATATTTTGTGGATAAATACCATCGTGTTCAAGGTCAGCATCTGTTTCACGGTCAACCAATTTAGTTCCTTTAACATTTTAATTATTTTTGAAAATCTGTTTCGTCGGAGAATTATTCTCATAGCCCTGTTTTGGAGAATTTGTAACTTATTTTGTTCTCTTTCGTTACATAGGAAAAGTATACTTGAGCAGTAGTTGAAGTGTGGAGCAATAATTGAATTGTATATGGTGATTGCAGTTTTTCTAGAAATTTTTGCCGAATTCTTCCAAAAAAAGATATCTTTTTGCCAATTTTCTTTTGGGTGTATTCAGCATGTCTATTGAAGTTTAGTTTGGAATCTAATATAACTCCTAAGTATTTCATTTCAGTAACATTTTCAATAATTTCACCATCAATTTTAATTTTGCTTTCACTGGATGTCTTCTTGTATCCGATCACCATACATTTTGTTTTTTTTGTATTTAATTTAAGCTTATTTATTTTTAGCCATCTTGATACATCATTTAGTTCATTATTTAAAATGTGTATTAGTTCTTCATAGTTATCTCCAATTAAGTATATTAGTGTATCATCGGCAAAAAGTCGTACTTTGCATTTTGAAAATATTTTCACCATGTCATTAATATAGAGTATGAACAATAGAGGTCCAAGGACCGATCCCTGTGGTACTCCTAACTTATTTTCCATTGGTTTTGAAAATTGATTATTTATTTTTGTTACCTGCTTTCTGTCTCTCAAATACTCTTGTATTAATTTAATGGCTACAGATGAGAAACCAATTTCTTTAAGCTTTCTTATTAGTATGTCTCGGTCTATAGTTTCGAATGCCCTTTGAAAATCCAAAAATATTGCTAAGATAAATTTATTATTATTCATTCCTTCCTTCCATTCTTCGACAATTACGTTTAATGCTGTTTCACATGAGTTATTAGATCTGAACCCTGATTGCTCTTGGTATAAAATATCGTGTTTATCTAGATATTGCAAAATTTGTTCTTTTATTATAACTTCAAGAATCTGCTCATATTTTGGTAAGGTAATTCTTCACATTTTCTGGTAGTTTTTACCTTTGGAACCGGTATAATGGTAGATATTTTCCATGACTGTGGAAATTTTCCTTCTTCAATCGTCTCATTGATAATATTTAATAGAGTAGATCCTATTACTGGAAAAGCATCTCTTATTTTACTAATAGTTAATCCATCTGAACTATTCTTTGATTTTATTTTGTTTAAAATGTTAAATAAATATTCTGCATTTATTTTTCTGATGACCAATGATTCTTTGTTTGGGTCGATATTATCATTTGTGGGGTTAACAGCAATGTTGGGTATTAATTTGTTAATTTGAATGATACTTTCAATAAAATATTTATTAAAGTTATTAGCCATGTTTTCTTCGTTTATCTCTTTTGGAAAGTTTACAATTTTTATGTCGTCTTTGTTTTCGCCATGTACTAATTCTTTTATGCTTTTCCAAATTTTTTTGGGATCCCCTTCTTCTGAGTTTATTTTATTTTTTATGTACTCATTATGCGTTCTTTTTATGTCTTTGGAGTATTTGTTTCTCGCTTTTTTGTAGTTATCCCAATCCGTAATACTATTAGTAAGGCATGCTCTTTTGTAAAATGCATCTCTATCGTGCTGCATCGTACGTAGTTCGCTTGTGTACCATTTATTATTGTTTCTTTTATGTATCTTCTGTTCTGGAACAACTTCATCAATAGATTTTTTTAAGTTTAATATCATCTGGTCAGCTTTTTGGTTATATTCCATTTGATTTATTCCATTCCAATTAATAGTCTCTAAGGATTGAATGAAAATTTCCTTATTGTATTTTTTGTAATTTTTAAATGTTGTTATTTTTGTTTCCTTACTGGAGTTGCATTTTTCTCTGTCATTTATTAGAATTTGAATGATGTTATGGTCGGTAATTTTAGGATTATCTAGTACTTTAATATTTAAATTGAATTTATTTGAGATTACCAGATCAATCGTCGTTTTTGAGATATTTGTAATTCGTGTAAAATCTTTGACTAATTGCAAAATATTGTCTCGAAAACAGGACCGATTCCAGCTTTCCGGGAGTTTTATAATGTTCACCACTTCTGGTGCGCACCGCTCAAAACTTTTAACGCAAAGTTAATTAATTATTCAACAGAGAAATCCAACGAGTTTCGACCCCGGGGGAGGGAGGGGGCTATCATCGTGCGGGGATACCTGAGGGGGAAGGGGGAGGGGGTAGCGGGATTGGAGGACCCCCGAGGGATAAGGGATGTGGCTGGGAATTCCAGGACGAGAGGAATCTGGGGTCAAAAAGAAACAAATTAGTTTTTTTTGGTCCGGATTTGAAGCGCTACATCTCTAGCAGGTGTTATTAATGAACTAGTTGCGAAATAAAATAATAATAATTTAAGAGCCAGAGCTTTCTTATTTTCAGAAATCGTCGAGAATATATTATGCAAAGCGTGCATGGTGAAAGAATGCGAACTTAAGGACTTAAGTTATATTGCACAATTTTAAATCGCTGGCGCTGTTAAAGAATGTCTTCGCAAGTTTCCACAAGGTAAAATGAGAAAATTTTTTGATTTTATCGAATGCTTGAAAAATATCAAAACACTTTTATGCCTATATAAACTACGAAGTTTCTAACCATAATGATATAAATAATATCGAATATAAAAAATAACATAAAATATTTGGAAATCATCATTGGGTCCAAAAAACCTAAAAAATCAAAGAATAAGTAAGCTAAAGAATTCAATAAAAAAACTCCTGAAAATACTACCATAAAGCATTGAAATTTCATCAGGAAACAATGTATTTACTCAAATTAAAAAAAAAATGGCATTTAAGACGAATATAACAACAAACATCAGAAAAAATAAAGTACGTTTTATACTGCATAAAAATAAAGACAAAATATACATCAATTGCCCGAAAGAAATGTTCAAAAGTAATGTGTACCGCAACACGACTTTATGAAACAAGGTGGTTTTTACAATTAAAAAATATTATGTACATTTTTACTTGTACAATTTTGCGTTTTACGTCGTGCGTATTAAAATTCGGAAAACTTTTAATAACATTATAATTCTAGAAATAAACGGCAAAGAAAGGATGATAATATCCCAAAAAGGGAGAAAAACTAAAACAACACGGTAACTTTGTTAAAATTTCTGTTTCCGTGGAATAAAAACCATCAAACCTAATCTCAAACATTCATCCTCCTCTTCCCTCAGATGTACGGGATTATAATAAAGTCCAAAAGGGGGGATAATACCCCTAAATATCTCCCGCCTGTGTACGTGTAAGACTTCACACGGCCGGGTAGGTACTCCCACCTTATTAGGAAACCGTGAATGCTCATTATCCCAACTCTATTTTATACTTCTTCTGGCAACACTGGCGCTTGGTTCGCGCCAAATGTTCCCGCGGAAAATAAGAAACGTCAGATAATATTATTATTTTAGGTTAGGTTGGGCACCGGACTGTGGAAACGTTCTTTGGATTATTATTGTAGGTTAGGATGGTATTAGGACGGTGGGGTATTTTATTCAGATGGGAATTTATACACTGGGATTATTTTATAAGTGAATTCCAATGGGTACGCCATTTGCATTGGGTGAAAAATTCAATCGTTCATTGATTTATATTTAGGGATGCCTCGGAGAAATACGAGACATATTGTGATGATTTGCAAAGAACGACAAATTATAATTATTATGTAAGTACCTACTTTATTAAATATTTCATACGACAGCTGCGAAGATAAAATATTAATTTAAATTCAAGGTTAAGAACATCTAAGCCATCGAGCTGTACAAGAATTAAATGCACAAGTGTACGAAAAGTGTTTTTTTTTATAATTATAAAAGATCATCCATACTACAGAGACAGTGCCAGTAAAACAATATAGTCATTCGATAGGGTGAAATTTAGAGAAGGTTTGGGAAGAGGCTGAATGAATGGACTAATGTAATCAGCTCATGTCAGAGTCGCTTTGTACATAAATAAGTCAGAAAACAGACTCGTTCTCATGCAGCCGACTTCAACAAGAAAAGTGGTTGTTTTTGAAAATGGGGGTTTCGCTCCGGTACGCCGAGACCGTCAATGAAAATATATTCTTCACAAAAATACCGAAATTGCAATAAAATCGGTATTTCTATCGTAGGATAAAGAATATTAAGAAACACAGAAAATTTAATAATATTATATAACGCATTCCCGTTAAAATCATTGATTAATCTGAATTCTTGATTCTTGACAAACCAGTTCCAATTTTTTTAATAATAAAATATCATATTATACCAGGTACTTTGTCGCCTGAATAAATTTTTCACATTCGAAAATTTAAAACAAAATTGAATTCAAAGCAAAATTGGTTGAACCAAATGTTCAATGAACACGATTTTACGCGGGATCAACTAACGCACATCACAGATGACTGAAATTAGTAATATATTATAATAAAATAACAAATATAATTTTATTCCACTTAATTTTATTGACCGTAACCGGTTTCAGCTCGTTAGACCATCTTCAGACGGGTACAATTACATAAATGAAGACAATATTAGCGAAACTCAATCGAAAATCTGGAAACTGAAATATCAAAAAAAGATATTGGCACCTTTGGGAGTCGAACCCAGAACCTTCGGCTTTGACGCGCTGCCCGGAAAGCCGAAGGTGCTGAACCACGGAGGAAAGAATAGAGTGCTGAACCTTTCCGTGCCACTGAACTGCCCGGAATTACTATGTTTGATAAGTTTAATAAATTAAGTAAATTACAACAGGCTTCTATAAATTAGTTACTACATTCAAAGGAGAAATATTAAAAGATGAAAAACTTATGAAATAGAGCTTATGCGTCGCTAATAGTGCTGTTCTGCATTTTAACTTTATTTTGCTTTTTTTATATCAAGTCGTCTTTTAACTGTATGTCTATAAATGACTTCTTTTTCATTTTCTTTTACACGCTACCTACTTAATTAACGGTGCTGGAGAAAAATGCTTAGGATCTGTGTGTCCATTCTGGAATGTCCATTCTAGGCATGCACAATAGGCTTTTAACTATCGGCCTGCAAGATATTTTAAGATACTTTAGACACGTTGCTCGCCAAACTAAGGACTCCAAATAGGAGAAACTCAATGTCACTGGCAAAGTAGAAGGCAGAAGAAGCAGATAGATCACCAATGAGCTGGAGCGACCAAATATCACTGGCGTCCGGTGCGTCGGTGTCCGCAGCTCTCCACGCAGCGTGGGACCGCGAGTGGAGAATGGTACCGTAAACCACTGTAAAAAAAATGAGTAAAAAGAGGAACTATCTTAAGGCGCTGCAACCGGGCTCAAAAAGAAGAAGATGGAGAGATATGAAATTACGAATGTTAGAGGAGCGAGCTAGTATTTAAAGCGACGAAATCGATGCGAAAATTGTGAAAATGTTTAATAAAACACGACTCGTTTAAAATAGAGCAAAAATCTCGTGAAAGGTATCTTAAGTATCATTTAAGGAAACATTGTGATTTTTTTCACAACTATAACTTGTAAAATAACTGAAACAAACGTGTTTAGGTATTATAATTTTCGGAGCATACTTTGCAATTTTTTTCTTTCGAGAGAATCTCATATAATTTGCGCTTCGGCGTGGAACGTGTGTAGATATTATCTTAAACAATAACATATATTTTTTTAAGAGCTTAAAAACTTCAAATGTTTAAGGGAGATATGTAAGAAATCGGTAGAAATTCGGGTAGCGGCGCCTTAAGGAGAAGACTTTATTAGTCCTTCTCCTT
Source organism: Limnephilus marmoratus (assembly GCA_917880885.1). Taxonomy (NCBI): domain Eukaryota; kingdom Metazoa; phylum Arthropoda; class Insecta; order Trichoptera; family Limnephilidae; genus Limnephilus; species Limnephilus marmoratus. The sequence goes on along the minus strand of OU862917.1, from coordinate 25,399,683 downwards.
CCCATTATTAATTTTTACACTAGACAGAAATATTCTTATCGCATCTTGTATATATTCTTATTATCTCACAACATGTCACATCTAGTGAGACACCTAATGTAAAGCATTCAATAAAATCACGAAGAAAATCAATTACAGAAAAAATAAATTTAATAAACGCCGATTTATCGGCGCAGAAAAAAAAATCGAGTGCAGTTCACACGCGGTAGAAGTGAAACCTTCGTCCATACAATCTCAACCAATAGGAGCCTTGAAAAGTGTACTCATAATCAAAGCGGCCAATGCGGTAAGGTTTCATTCTATCTGAGTTGGTTTCATTCTGAGATGTCCGGTCACCACCTCTGCCATAGGTCACCCCAAGTGGTTCGCTACGTTTGGTGATTTAGCAGGGGTGCCCGGGTTCATGGGGTGAGGTTTGTCAGGTCTTGGAGGCGGATGACCAGGAAATACTGAACCCCTGATTCCTACCCACCCCTTAAACCCTTTTCCTTCCCAGAACTCTTCTCTCCTTCCTTTCCTTAAAAAATCCTCTACACAGCATCCCCAAAGATGACATAGGCCCTGAGGAAAATTATTTTCCTCACGGCCTCCTGTGTGAAATTCATGTAAAAAAAAAATTGTGAACGTATCCAAAAACTAAAATTTTGTTACATCAAAAAATATCTATCATTTTTCTAAAGAAATGTTTAATGAGGTCATAGAAGTGCCATCAAATAATTTCGACTTTGTGATTATTGCCAAAATAATAATAATAAATAATTACTATCAATCTCATTCTCAGACAGGTAAAATCCTATAGATGTGTTTGCCTCTTTTTAGTGTCGTTTCCGTTTCATCTGAGTTTCAAATCACAATAGTGCTAAAGAAGTTTCACTTCAAAAAGAAGAAAATGAATTGACCAATCACCTAAATTTTAGAATAAAACAAAAAGAGTTTCAGCAAACATTATAGAGCTTTGGTGAGAAATCAAAAATATCATAGCACCACGTCCTGGTGGCGTGCGAGGAGTGACGTAGATTTGCATTCGAATAAGGAACGAAAACAAAAAAAAGTTTTTAAAAAAAGAAAAGGGAATCCTTAGTAGAACACAAACGCACATTCAAATTTGATTTGATTACAAAAAGTTTGCTTTGATCCCCGGGAGTTTAAGGCAAAAGAAAAGATATCTGGGGCGAGAACTTTCACAATACTACTTGGAATTTTAAAAACGTTTAGAACTTCGCGAAACATTTAGGCCCGGAGGTAAAGTTCTGTAAAATATATTTTTATGGAATCTGAAACGCTTTCTGTGTGCGTATGTCTTAGAAAGGAGAATGCTAAGCTAGTTTGGAAAAGGGGGAAGGTTGTTACGTAAGACCTACCCGATTACCATGTTAAGTGTCGAATAAAATATAAGGTAAGAAGTCAAGAAACTCGAACAACCTGTGCAAAATAAAAGATAAATTCTTGTCTTATAATATTTTTTTTTTTTTTTTTTTACAGTGAATACCGCACAAGAATCTCAACTGCTCCCGTCTGGAGCCAGTGAGACTATGGCATCCCCAATTGGGGTATGTTGTGAGGCTGAAGGTAGCGGGGAGGGGAAGGAGGTGGGGAAGAGGAAGGTTGGGAAGTACCTGGCTATTCAGATCTGGTCACTAAACACGGCTAAAGCCATTTTCAAGCAACGTTTCAATTCTGAATGGTGGTCTTACACCAGGGCGATACTGATAGTATCTTCCACTCTGGAACATGCCGCAAATATACTATATATTATTTTAAATGAATTAATTGTGAAATAACACAAATTAATCAAATAAAATTTATTTGCGCATGCCGGGTTCGAACCCGCGACCTCCGGAATGTGAGTCAAGAGTCTTAGCCACTGGACTACGGAGGCCGTCATAACGTAGATAACAATAACAATATAACGTAGGTTGGCGTAATAATTATATAAAAGGAGCGTGTTACGTTCACTGCAGGATTAATTCATTTAAATTAGTGGTGCAATATTGGTATTAACAAATGATACAATGAATAATAACATTTTTTTTGATCTTCAAAGCTTCATTGTTAATTCAAATATTATTTTTTCCACAGATTTTCTCCATTTAACATTATTATTTTTAAATTTTACTACTTTGCATTTACTTAACTGTTTGATAATAACCCATAGTTATGTGCGTTACTTTATTAAATTGTGAAATTATTAACCCCGATACAGGCGAGCCCTAGTGAGGTTAATAATTATATGCTAAACAATGTATTTTAATTGTGAAGAAACAATAAATATATATTATGTTATTTGCATGTCTTATTATTAAAAATGTCGTATCAGGATGACGATTAATTAATCAAAGCTATATTAATAGTTCTGTGAACAGTAGACCTCGCGTCCAAACATGTATTTTTGTAATTTTCTCTTCCAATAAATAAAAACAAAAATTCCTCTCAAATTACAAGATTTGTAAGTAGGTACTTAAATATATATCTTACCTGATAAGATTTTAGATTTTCACGGTCAAAGTATTTTTGCTATTTGTTTTTGGGGTGTTATGCCGTGTTGCGCTACCTTCTCCTTTAGCCAAAGTTTCGGACAGCGTTACAGTGTCCGTCATCACACATCTGCCCTGATGATGGACACTGTAACACCCCAAAAATAAATAAAAGAATATCTTACCTACCTATTTAACTATAAACCAAATCTTTTTGTAAAATTTATCCAAAGAAACGTTACAATTTCAATTCTTTTTTCAAATTTTCTTCAGGTAGGCAGGTACATTACATTACAAAAAAGAATGTTTACTAACTTTATTATTTTTATTGCTATAATATTATGTATTTTCAAACATTATATGATACTGTGGGCCTCAATGGGTACTTTGCCCATGCTGAGGATCTCATTAAAATGGCCACTATCTTGAAACGGAAACGGAACGTAAAATAGACGAAAGAAATAACAAAGTTTTTTTTAATTGAAAAAACTTTATAAACTTCTTTAGTCACATACTCGTTTTAAAATTTTACTAATATTAACTATCCCGCGTTGTAAGAATATGATTTTAAACTATTGGAACAAACGAATTAGCTGATCCGTAAAAAAAGGATACTTCAAAGCTCTATATTGCTTATGGGTAGAGACACTGATTCATCGCATTAACGATATATTCACGAATTAAAGCGATAAATGGTGTTTTTAGCGATAAAAATGTTAAAACGCGAAATACCAGCGATTTTAACAACAAAACAAAAGTCCTGTCATAACTAGATGGAACACATGGTTTCATGCAGTCGAATATCTAGCTGAATACAAGGATGCTCTCATCCATTTCGTGAAGGAGTATGAACCCAAAAACTCGAGTATTGATTACATTTTAGAGCAGTTTGCAGATAGTAGTAAGGTACTTTGATATGTATTCATTTGACATTTGTTGACGAAGTGTATGGCCAATTTGTCAAATTGGTAAATGTATTAGAAGGGTCAAAATATCCATACGCTCATTTGCTTTGGGAGGACTTGGTGTCCCTAAGCCTTTCTTTACAAAAATTGAGTTATGGTGTTTTCCCTGCCAAAACCTTAAAGGCTGTTCAGGAGGTAAAGAACCGGGTTGTCTTAACCCAAATAAAAACTCAAATAAGAAGGAGTTGTCAGAAGACTTCTGTGAAACTGGCTTCTTATATGCTGAACCGCCAAGACAACAGCACTAATCAATTTCTTGAGCACGCAGGTAAAATGTTCAATCCTGCAATTGTAGGTCAGAATGTCCAGCGAGGCAACTCTGATGACTGTGTGGGCCCTTGTGAATAGTTTTGACGCAGAAAGATTTTTTAGTTGCTATAATCTTGTATTGACAGATCGTAGAACGAACATGACACACTCTACTGTAGAAACATGTGCCATGTTGAGTTTCAACCAATAATAAAATAAACATGTTTCGAGTGATTTTCCCAATTTAATTGTTTTTCCCCTCTTGCCGACTCCCATTCCTTGACGTTATCCTATTTAGCTATAAACGCTATGAAAATGCAAAATTAAAGCTATAAAAGCTATTTTTTCAATAATTAATGCTGCCTTTCTTAAAAATTAAAGCTATGAATCAGTGTCTCTACTTATGGGGTACTTACGATTAAAAATAAACTAAACTGAAAAACTAAAAATAAACTGCTAACTATAAATTCCAGAAAGGAAAATAAGTTTTAATTTATTCACACTAGGTGTCCTAGCACCGTCGATCGATAAGGATTGATAGGATAACTTTCGGTAACTTCTCGTCGGTCCTTAGCATGCCTGCAGATCAACAGAAAAGTTTATTTTTATTTTTAACTTTATGAGTAAAATCTCAAATTATAATATATAATTAAATGAAGACAATATTAGCGAAACTCAATAGAAAATCTGGAGACAGACAAATCAGAAAAAGATATTGGCAACACTGGGACTCGAACCCAGAACTGTTTGCTTACATGGCAAATGCTCTATCAACTGAGCTACGGTACCTATATCCAATTCGGTCACTTTTAACTGTATCATACTTCGACTAAGAACTACCATCAATCATGTATAAAGATAGCAAACAATAATATATGCGTTAAGAACATGAAGTTAATGTTGGTAGTTCTTAATCGAAGTATGATACAGTTAAAAGTGACCGAATTGGATATAGGTACCGTAGCTCAGTTGGTAGAGCACTTGCCATGTAAGCAAAGGGTCCTGGGCTCGAGTCCTAGTGGTGGCAATATCTTTTTCTGATTTTTCTGTCTCCAGATTTTCGTTTGAGTTTCGCTAATATTGTCTTCATTTAATTAAATAAGTAACAGTTAACAATGACTAAGTATTCTTAATTTGTACGTTAGCGAACTGCAATATTGTCTCAGGGAATGTTGATAAGTTACCGAAAGTTATCATATCAATCCGTATCAATCAACCATGTTAGGGGGCCAGAGCTCACCGATGGTGAAATATTAGGGAACATCCAAACAGATTTCCTATTTTATGTGACGGTTTTTAACGATAAAAAAGGTAGTTGTTAAGAATCGAACCTTAAAGCACTGACTTAGAGATAAAATTCTTAGCGCTTATCTACGGAATGTACGATATAAGATTAATATTAAATAACATCATATTTTATTATGCAGATCAACGTTTCGCGAGTCACGAATGAGCGCATTCCCGCGGAGGCTGTTCTGACAAGGCGAATAATTTAATTAATGGAGGATCAATTAAGGGAGCGGCCGTGAGCAAGGGGAGGTGTCACGGATAGGGAGGGTAGGGTGCGAGGGGGCGAGGGGGGAAGGAAATCCGGGAAAAGGTGACAACTTCTTATTAAAACAAGGCGACGATCTCCTACGCAACGTGATAACATCGTGGTATTTTAAAGTTTAAAAAATCACAATTGGAAGAGAACATTGTCTGTCTGTAACACAATGAATTTTAGAAATCAGATTTGTTTTGCATTTAAGTATCATTTTCAAAATAGGAACATTGGATAAAGGATTCGGACAAGCTATAAAGTAGGTACCCACCTAAAATATAATGTTTTAACATAAAATTATTTTAATTTTCTTTTTCAAATTTGAATTATAATATCCCCGATTTTTCATGGGTTTGCGATCAAAAATGCTAATTTTATGTGTTTGTCTTGCGTAACTCTGGTTCAATGAACTCCAGAACGAATTTGCTATGAATTTATGTTTTCAAAATTGGAACTGATATGTCGAGAATTTTGAGTATCCCGTGATTTTTCACGTGTTTGCGCTAGTGTAGAAGTAAAATTATCAACTTTACCTAGCGACGCTTAACAACATCAAACTTGCATTAATTTTATTGCATGTTTATGGTCCATAATTCAAATAGTTTTCCAGCATGATACGGATAGGTAATCATACACTCACAGTTCCCTGTAGGAACCAGCCGTATTATAATTTCAAGATCAAACAGCAGGTTTATTTGCACCTATTGCACCTATTTGCGCCTACACTATATATATTTATGTAACTATAATGAAATAACTTTTCTCTTTTGTTAAACATTTTGTATTCGCAGATGATACGGCATTGGTCATATCACATACAGATCTAAAAATTGCAATTGAACTCATGCAAATTGACTTTAATCAACTTTGTAAATGGTCACATGATGCAGGACTATTAATTAATGCTAAAAAAACCAAAGTAATGCATATAAGATCACCTAATGCCAAATTTCAATTTAATCCTAATATTATTACTCATAATTTTAACTGCATCCATAAAAATATTACATATAATTGTAAATGTAAAAGCTTAGAATTAGTTACAGAATACGAGTATATTAGTGTTACAGTAGATTGTTTTTTTAAATGGGACAAACATATAAAAAAACCTGTAAAAGACTCAGATCAATTGCTGGCAGAATGTACACATAAAATTTTTTCCTGTCAATTGAAACGCTTAAAATAATTTATATGTCACTGGCAGAATCTATTATAAGATATGGATTAACAATATGGGGAAATACTATTATAACCAATCTGAAACAAGTCCAAGTTGTACAAAACGTAAATTGTAAAATTATTAGTCGTCCCTAATATTTTCAAACAGAGACATAATACACCATTGCTGTTTCAGAGTGCCAAAATTTTACCGGTTAAGGCAACACTATGGCACAAAATTATAATTCAACATATATTTACCCCGCAGCATAAAGAGAAATTAGAACATAAATACAGCACTAGATTCACGCGCAACGACGGGTTAATAGTTCCGAAATTTAACAATAAGTACGGACAGAGAATGTTTGAATACATCATACCGAAGATATTTAATTTATTACCTGACACTATAAAGCAATGTAATTCTATGAATAAGGTTAAATATATATGGTGAAAAATTGGCTATCGGAAAAAGAAAATTATATTGATATTAATATGTATGAAAAAATGTTGAATCTGTAGATATAAGATGTAAATTTTCAATGTAAAAAATCTATATGTAACTAAAATATAAGCACCTGTTGACAAGCCAATTCAATTGGCTTAGCAGGACTTGTTTGTTGATTTTAATATGTATATCTATTCTTTCAATAAAAAAAAAGTGGAAGGACTCACTTATTCAGTCAAAAAGCATTCTTCTAAAAAGAGGTTGCCGTAGTTCCACTGATAGGCGGAACCCTTGCACGTTGTCAGATGAAACAAATACACAGTGAACGAAGAAAAACAAGATCCTTTGCACGGGATAGAGAAAACTGGCAATCAAAAACGGAATATATCATCAAAGGACTCGTTTAGTCTCGGTTAAATTCATGCAAATAAAGAAAAATGTTTGACTGTTAAAAAACAATCGGTCCCTCAAAGTAAATAGTGGGGGGGATTATTTTGGGTCGGGGGGGTTATTGGAGGAGGGAGGTTTATTCCAATAGGCATTTCCCAATCATCAGGGCTCTGAAGGACTTAACTTTAATCATTTGGAAATTGAATATTCAAATTAAACGGAGGTAAGCTAAAAAGATTCAAGCCATGACATTAGTTCAATAAAAATACGGATATAAAATGACGACATTTTCACATAACGAAAAAAATGGTTTTTTATATGAGATACCACAAGATTGGTGTAAGTCAGAGCTAAAATGGTATCCTAACTTTTTGAAGTGAAAACTTTTTTAGCACCGTCGTGATTTTAAACTCGATGAAACGAAAAATAGTGACACTAACAAAAGACAAACACATCTATTGGATTAAGTCTGCGAAAGAATTAGATAGTATAAATAATCGGTCTTCTCTTTGCGGTGGTTCTTAGCCTCCCGACTCTTGTCCACTTTTCTAGTTTACTAGTTTTCTGAAGGTTTCACTTCAATCGCGTGTGAATTACACACTCTAATTTTTTTATTTATATGAGTACCGCACAAGAGTCCCAACTGCTTTCAGCGTGTGAGACGATGGAATCCCCAATTGGGGTACGTTGTGAGGTTGAAAAAGAGTAAGCGGGGAGTGGAAGAAAATAGGGAAGAGAAAGGTGGGGAAGTATCTTAGATTAGCTAATTAGATCTGGTCACCAAACACAGTTAAAGCCATTTGAATTATTGTTTTTCACAAAGGCAATGCTGAAAGTATGTTTCACTTTGGGATATGGCGGAAATATACTACATTATTTTAAATTAATAAATTATGAAATAATACAAATCAATTGAATCAAATTTACTTGCGTACTTGCGAGGTTTGCAAATCGTCTCAACCACTCAACCACGGAGGCTGTCTTAGTGAATGTTGCGAAGCAATCAAAAGTAGAAAAGAGGAAAGATAGTTACGTTTTGAACAATAGGGTAATACTAGTAGTAGGTACGTTAGTAAGTTAAGCATTACAAAAGTAAAAGTAGAAATTTAAAGTTTGGTTACAAAAAAAGTATGTGAATATCTCGAATATAAATTCTAGTGAAATGTGTGTTGGATTTTTTTAACGTAACATAATTCCATTAATCAACTTCTGTCACTCAAATAAAAAGGAATTCGAATCCATTCTGGATGAGAGGCGAGTAATTAATAACTAGGATATCAAAACCGGATTCGTCCGAGGATCTGACGTTGATATTTAAATAAGGGGTGATTGTGATTCATTAGCTAAATATTCAATAACGGTGATTGGTTCGAGCAAGGGGGTAGAAAAAAGATAAACCATAAACAATCAACCCAATAGACACAAATAATCACATCAGATTACTGCATTCTGATACTGGTGTTGTGATCGATGATTCTTTCTCGATTATTACTACGATTATCTCCACATACCACGCTTCATAAGTCTTACAAAATTCTTGAAAATAAATGACTTGCAATCGCATATTATACAGGATGTTAAAGAGCCGTTCGCATTGCGGGAGTAGTTTAGTCGAGAAGCGAGTATATTAGTAACTAAACGCGTTCGAACACCACAATTTTAGTAGAGTAGTTTAGCCAGCTCTTTAGTCAATCCATTACGTTCTATTTTTTCGGGCGAGTAGCCACCCCCACCACGCGTCCTTGCGGACTGACATGCGCTAACCCGCCGTTTTAGCAGAGTTCGTTCATGCGTTACCTATATATGAGGGAATATATGTACTACCCTTTCCTGTATCCATCCTTATTCTTAGCAGGAATGCTCGATCTTAATACATTAGAAGCCCGCCGAAAAATATTTTTAGGAAAACATTTTTTTAAGATAATCTCTGGAACTATACATAATCCACCTATTTTGAAAGAAATTAACTTATATGTCCCAGACAAGTATACTCGTGGAAGGTCCCATACCCTTTTTTATGCTCCAAAAGCGAGGACTTCTGCCTAGCAGAACGCGCCAGTCAACAGAGCGACTGAACTGCTCAACGAGTCTGCATTGACCATTGACATTTTTAACGTAACCTGCAGGCAGTTTAACAATTATCTTTTGACGTATGTCACAAAGTAGTGAAACTGACCTTTTTATGTGTTTTGCTATACTTTTTGTCTAATTTGTAATCTTCTCCATAATGTATTGGTGAATAACCGTTTTACGGAGAACATGGAAAAATAAATAAATAAATAATAAATAAATTAATACACGCGTGGAAATGTCGTGCCGTTGGGGCGAAGATGCTACTCTACAATACTTTATTTAAGCTGCTATTAATTTATTTCCTTCTCACTAATTTATTCTTCCATCTCTGCTTAAGTAAGCATTTTAATCAGCTGAATTGGCGTATTTACTTTGTATCGTGGCAGCCCGTCACCTTTTTTTATGCGGCTTACTAATGAACTTGAACGTAATGCGAACACTTTTTGGCGAGTCAAATCGCTACTCGACTAAACTACTCTATCAATGCGAACAAGCCATAAGGGACGTGAATGATATACTTTAACCAGTGAATCTTGACCTTAATCGGAGTTAAAAATGTAACTGAGATTTTAGTCTCCGGTGACACTTTTGATGTTTTGGACGGTTACTCGGCTGAGTTTCCCAATTTTATTTCCTCACAAAAAAAATTTGTGAGGAAATAAAATTGAAAAGTAAAATATATTAAAAGTCACCGGAGACCGAGATTTCATTAACATTTTTTAACCCCAAAAAGTCAGAAATCACTGGTTAAAGTAAGTGAAGTACGTTTCTTAACATCCTGTTAAGAATTTTTTTTGCATACACTCAGAAAATAAAACTATTAAATTTGATGTACCCTTGAAAAAATGGAATTATACGAATTAACATAGAACAACGTAATTGAAAATGTCAGAGTGTCATCTTCGGTCTTTTTTTGTTTAAATATAAAACGTGGGAAAAGGAAGATTTTTCGTCGATGACGTACGAACGACCTCTTTCTATTTTCTATATTTATCATACACGTCGGGAAAAGTAACTAAAGGTACATAAGTTAAGTTTTAATGAGGGTAGAAAATATTAGTAATTGAAAATATTATGAACGTCTTGTAGATACACGTATACACCCTTGTAAATAAATGTTGGACACAAGAATCTAATAATCTAGTCCCAGCGAGAGCTCGTATGGACGTCATCGACGTTCATCTTCCTGCTTCTCACGTGCCTTGTTTGAAAACGTAAAAGATGAAGAAGATGCTAGAACGATGACGTCACAAACGATCCCTCGCTGGGACCGGTATAAATTACGTACATCTCCACAGAAAATTTTCTTTAGAATATGTTCACGTAAAAAAAATTAAATGCAAAATATAATAGGACCACTTTACTTCAAAAAACGCCATTTTCATTTCCAATAATAAGTCCTCGTCTCCAGTGCAAAATATGAGATTGGCAAATGGGATTATATTAGGTACACCTTTATATTTTATTACAAGAGTCTGCATACCGAGCCTTTGAATGGCGCCTCCGGATCCCAGTTCAACACTTGTTGGAATTCAATAATTCTTTGCAGCGCCGGTCTTGAGTTTATTGGATCAGCGAGCTTTTGAAACAGCACACTGAAGAGGAAATATCTCTCGAGGATGTGTTAAACTTGCCAAAAATGAAAAATGAAGGAAACAGCTAATTTTTGTGCTAAAAACGTTATTTAGAAATTTCAAAACCTGTGCTGAAGAATATTGCACAAATTCGTATAACTTTGTAATAAAAAAAACAGTTAATGTGAGGATAAATATTGCTATATTTTTTTTTTTTTTTTTTATATTTTTGAATGTAGCTATTACTTTGTGGTTATCCATTATAGAAAAATGAAATAATTTAACTTTGTATTAACCACTTATTTGATGCGCAAATCCGACCAGTTTCGGAACAAACGTTCCTTCGTCAGGGAAAGCTTATACTTTATCTAAATTTTAAATTATTTCATTTTTCTATAAATATTGTTATTTCAATTCTTGTTTAAATCTAGACACACATAGACATGTACATATAATTTCTGCATTTTTTTTATATTAAATATCTATTTATGAGAGACTTCTTATCATTTTTAACATTGCGGTTTATTTTGTTATATGCTTTTGTTGTTACATTGTTTTAATTGTATCATTTTCTTTATTGTTTTTGTTTTGAAGTATTTCAAATAACTGTGATACTCAGCTTACAAACTAGAATGTAAAAGCCCATTAGGAAGTGTAAAAAATAAATAAATACATAAAATTTTATCAACAAAAGTTGGCGCCTACCACCGGAGAAACCTAGTAAGAAGGATGTGTGCGAATCCGACGCTTTTGTTTACATAACGTCAAGTAGATGAAGCGCCAAACTTAAATGCCGATCTAAATTTGACACGATCCAATAATAAATAGTGTATTTGTGACATGTTACAGAGTGGAAGATACTCACAGTATCACCCTTGTGTAAGACCACTATTCAGAATTGAAACGTCGCTTGAAATGGCTTTAGACGTGTTTGGTGACCAGATCTGAAGGGCCAGGTAATTTCCTACCATCCTCTACCCACTTTCTTCCCCTCCTCACGACCTTCAGCCTCACGACAAACCCCAATTGGGGACGCCATAGTCTCACTGGTTCCAAACGGTTGGGAGCAGATGGGACTCTGTGCGGTATTCACGTAAAAAAACACTAATTTCGGTTGTGTAATGCGTAAAATTATTAAGTTCAATGAACTTTAAAACTTTAAAGATAATTTAGAACTAATAAGTATTACATCATATCAGAAAACCGATAAAGTAGTTTAATTTTTTATTATTATTAAATTGTTATAAAAAATTACCACGTTTCTTTGAAATGTGTATTTTTTTTGGTTTAGGTACATTTATGACAGATCTAAATCGAAATAATGATTTTTAAAGTTTATTAATGGTGTTCATCCGAAAGGTAAATTTCTGATCGTCTGTAATTATTTTTTTGAAAGGCAATGATTTTTACGCCAAGTATTTTATAAAATTTGGATATATTCTAATGATCGAGCCTATACTGATGCTCTCACCCAAACGCCCTGTCATTGACAGTTGCTATTGTGGTAATAACCTTGCAGTTTTTGTTTTGTGTATATACAAACAATAATGTAATCTAAAATAAAATTTTTGCTGTATAGAAACCTACATTATACATTTATAAAAAACCATAGATAAAATTGTGAGAAACAATTTACAAAAAATCTGCCTCAATACAGGTTCACCTAGTGAGGCAGACTATGCACAACTAAAAATATTGTATAATTATGCTACTTCTGTGTAACCGATCTTACATTACTTTCTACTTGTAAATTTTTTTGTAAGGATGTAATCTATTTGTAATCTACATTCGTATACTTTTTTAGTTGTAATGTTGCTAATTTCATTGAATAAAGATATATTATTATTATACTTTCAGCTGCACGAATCCTGCAAACTATAACACCTGTGATTTTTAGGGGTCTGCGCTAGTGTTAAATAACAAAGGTTTATTTATTGTTGTTTCACCTACCGACTGTAAACATGTGTTTTAAAGCTAAATGGGTGCAGCAATAGGAGGTATGGTTTGCAATCTTGAATTTAGACCTCGATGGGCAAACGCTACTTATAAGATTATTAAAATTTAATTAAAATATTATTTTATGAAAAAATTGATGCTAAATTTATTTCCAGAGGCTGCAGAATTATTCCATTTATCAGAATAAGTTATAAGAGAAGTGGTGTACCGTAAATCTTATTTAAAAACATTAACTAAACGCTGCAAGTTGAGTGCATTCAAGAACTACATAAAAACGTAGTAACGTTTCTCTTATAAATTTATGAAATCTCAGGTTCTCCAGAGGACGGCAAAAGAAATTCCCCGAGAAAGCGAATAGATGCAACGCCTTGAAAGGAAGAGGAAGTGGTGGGTGGAGGCAGTCGGAGGCGAGCAGGGCTTTTCAAAGGAGAGCCGCTCCATATGGGCGGTTCCACGGGACAAAGGTGAACCGATTGTAAGGAAACTGCCTCGAGGTGGGGCAACCGCCATTCTTGGGAATATGGATATTAACAAATAATATTTTTTTTAAATATATGAAACCCGAAAATACGTATCAAAAAAATTACCACATAAAAACCAATGTACTAAAAATATTATATTAAATTTTACAGATGTAAATGTAGCGATGGGGACTTCTATTTAAAAACTGAATGTAAAAATTCTACGATAAAGATAAGTTCAAAGCGGTCCGACTTAGCCTGGCCGCACATACCAGGTTTTTCCATCCGATTGTCTGATCAGACAAAAATCGATTGGCACGGATTGGACGGCCGGCGCGGAAAGGCGTGTCCTATTTTCATTACCACCGCGCCGGCCGTTCAATCTGGCCCGACAACGGGCTTGGCCCCGGTATTATAACCAATCCGGTTTTCGAATCTATTTTTGTCTGATCAAGCAATCGGATGGAACCTGATGGGTGCGGCCAGGCTTAATGTCACAAAGCACCTCGCTTGTGTTCCTGGCGCTTTTGCTGCTACCACGTCGCATATTTTTGTCCCATGTTTTTGTTATAATATTGATGAATGTTAGAATGTAAGCCCTACAGAAGTAGGTAAAAAAGAGGACTTATCACAAAATAACCTGTAATGGAATATAATAATTGCAACATCCACTTTCATAGATCGTGTCTTGGATACTATTTTGGTTATTTGGATGCTGTTTATAAAGTTAGCTTAAAACAGCCATAATTTGTATAAAGAAATACAATCTTTGTAAATCTAGAACTATAATCTAAATCTACAAGATGAACTGATTAAACTTATATAATAATTAACCCATTCATGAACTAAAAGGACGGTAAAAATAAAAAATTACTAAATGATCGTCACCCCATATCCCGAATATCGTGAAGTCTCCTAATAACGTTCTCCTTATTTTACTCCAGCATTCTATATTGGAGCAAATTGGCAATTCTTCGTCACTCCGAGACAAAAGTGCCAGTAGCAAGTACCTTCCTATAAGTTGCTAGGCACTTGCTACCCGCCCATACTACACTTGTATCATGCTTTATAGACTACTCCTTGAGTACGTTACACTTTAGTGCTGAACACTTTAAGGGTTCTCATTTTAAAAGCGTGTTAGAGTAGCTTTGAAGACATCATTACTTAGGGCCAGTTGTTTTACTGTAACATTGTCATCAAAACGCGGATCAACGCCTTTTTGTTTTATTGACATTTGTATGGTCCACGTTGAACAAATTGTGAGCTGGCAAGCGTAATAAACACGGCCATAATCGAAAGCTGAAACGGGCCTAGAATCGGCTTTTAACGAGTACTATTATGACCTTAACTCGCCTATCTATATGTAAGCAGAAAAGTAGAAACATACTCTCACCATTCAGGATCAAAACGTCTTTTGAAGTCGCTACATCCAAGTCTACTAACCGTAGGGTCTAGTCTCTATCTTTCATAACGTTCGTACCGCGGGTTTAGCTACGTCACGAAACCGTATCAACTTTTCTCATACCGTGCTTAAAACTTCCTCGGTTCCGGTGCTATACACTCAGTAAATATTTATATATTGTAATTGCTTAATCCAATACATACGTCATACACGTATTGCGGAGGAATACCTAAAATATGAACTCTGTGTTTGGTGTATTTACAGAGATATTTCAGTAATAAATTATATACAGTGTCCGCTTAGTTGACAGCACTGGCTAGTGAAGGTTAAACTACGAACGTGGTGGTTTGACAATTACTGAAATAACTCTGTAAATATACTAAAAATAGAGTTCATATTTTAGGTATTCCTCCGTAATACGTGTATGTATTGGATTAAACAATTACAACATATAAATATTTACTGAGTGTACGGCACCGGAGCGCGAGGAAGTTTTTAGCACGATGAAAGGAGGGTTAATACGCGTTTGTGACGTAGCTAAACCTGCCGTACGGACGTTGTGGAAGATAGAGAGTAGGCCCCCTGAAAGGTTTACTAGGCCCCCTGATTTGATAAGCCTCGTACTTCCCTTTTTCTTCTAGCCCACTTCCTTTCCCCCACTTTCTCCAATCTCACCAAATCTACGACATGGGAATGCAATACATAGTTTCACTGGTTTCGGGCAGTTTATAATCTTGTGCGGTGTCACATAATAAAAAGCTCATTTTTGTGAAATACAACCCTATGGGCGCTTAGCAAAATGTAGGTACATACGTAATTCCAGCCTCATTAACCATATATATATGTGGTGTTGCCAAGAGAAGGGGTTTCTCGAGGACAGGGAACCGCAGGTATAAGGTTTAAGGCAACGGGAGAAGGTAGTGGGCGTGCAAGTACAGGGGAGGTGCCGTAAGGGTGGCTGGTTCTACGTACAAGGATCTGAAGGCGTTGTCACCGCGCTGCCTTCTGCCTTTCAGGGAGAAATTCATTTAGCGTCACATGTTCCGGTAATGCCATTATAGCGGTAGCCCCGGTCAGGGCTTGCGAGAACTTCACGCAATTTGTATTTCACCGACTATTTTCAAGGGAAAAAATAAAAATATGCGATCCTTGGATGACACAAGCACCATCGTAATGTGTATCGATTTTAATTGAAAATTTGAAAAGATTAATTTATTTTTGAGGTAAAACTTCTTTACGCACGCTTGACTAGGGAAGTAAGCTGGTGAATGCGTGACGAGAGCGTTACGAAAAGTGTGATCGAGCCAGGCGAACGGCCGGGCGAAGCGAACGGAAGTTGAGAGGGAGATATAAGTTAGTGAAGTTTTACTTCAGCAGTGTTTTTTTTTTTTTTTTTTAAATATTTTATACAATTCTTGAAAGTACACTTTTAAGTTTTTTTTTACTACCATACTAGTCTAATGCCCGTGTTAAGGTCTAAAGCACACTCGTATTTTTTTATAGCTGTGTGGACAAATGCATCCGCAAGCTAAGTCCTCCATAATTGCATTAGACATATTTTCCGTTTATTTTGAGTATAAGTAAAAGCGGTTAATAAAAGACCTCCGTCAACCAGTCTCTCTCGATCCTGCCCACCACACGGCATGCGGGCGGTACTACGGAAACCCAGTTGAAGTTATTTTGTGAGGCTGAAGGGAGTGGGGGTGGGAAGGAGATGGAAAGAGAAGGATAAGGCCGGCCGCACACATCTGATCCGAAAGCGGATCGGGCTTTCGTGCGGACTTTCGTGCGGACTTTCTCGACGAATGTATTGATCTGACTATCGGAACCATAGACATCCAAATGGATAGACAAGCAGTTACAGATGAGGGGTAAAACCAAACTATGGAGAGCAAAGGGGGGAAAGATGACTGTCATTCGTTGAACAATCAATCTGACAGTATATAGGCATCTCGCATTACAATATCACCATTTAGTTCTTAAAAGCAAAATCTGCTTTGAATGAATAGACCTTTTTACATGGGAGCGCGAATTGCTTGCCACGTTCAAAACTTATTTGCTAAGGCCAAATGCTCGCTCCAAAAAGACTCGCGCCAATACACATATCAATATTTTCTTGCCGTGTTTAGTTAAAACACTTTTACAAATGTTTCATAATTTACTTACCCCTGTAACCAGCGACGAGCACATTGGAGTACCGCCCACTTTCGCTATGTGCATATTGATACGTAGATATATTGTATAGCACAAGCTGCCGTTATTTCGTTAAATGTATGTATGTCAGCTTCTCGCTGTTCACGGCAAGAATGATGACGTCACACATTTTAGATTCAAGCGAGGCTATATCCCCTCCCCATGGAGCGAGCCGGTTCCAAGGAGGAGCTCCAGCCGGCGCCATGTGGAGGGGGAAATAATACGTTTTTATCACTTAGGGCAGGTCCAGATATATTCATATGTCCGTGATCGGAACCGATTATCAGAATGACAACGTCCTAACAAAATTGGGAATTCGTACAACAGCCGATATAATGTTTTTAGAAGTTCCGAAACTAGCCTAAACTATTCTGTCACGTACCAACACAACCCTGCCACAAGCAAAAACAGCTCTGTCATAGATCAACACAATCTTGCAACAAGTCCATCAAGTTCTGTAACGGGCCAATACAATCCTATCACGAGGCAACCTAGCTCTGTCGAGTCAATAGTTCTTTACCTGACATAGAAACAAATGGAAATATAGGTATAATATTAATGAACGGCTAAACATCCTGAGCTGCCATTACCATAAATATGATATTAATGATACACAAACCTCGACAGTTCACGCCACGCTGCGCTGGTTCTTCCCGGAACCCGTTGCGTGCGACCGGTCACGACATTCAGCGATACAATGCAGAATGGTACGTTTAGTGTGGTTGATACAACATAAACATACGCGGGTTAGTGTGACAGGTGACAAGTGTAATAGTACTGACACTCGGTTGTAGGTAATTCTGTGAACAGATTATTTAGTGCGTGAGCTCCAATGGACGAATGCTCGGCGAAATGGAAAAGCGAGGCGATCTAAGCTTTTCAATACGACGGAATAACAAAGAAAGTAATACACACTGCATGTGTTAATATGCAATAGCGAGAGGTGACTTCATAGTTTTGTAAGAAATAAAAAGTATCTATGTTTACGCGACAGTTGACTTAATTCATACTAGATGGGTTCACTTGTTTTGTTGGTTCCATTGTTCATAAAATACGAGTATAATTTCGATTTAAATTTCGAGAGATAAAAACCTAAAGTAAGTTTTCGTCAATAACGATCTTACCTCATAAGCATTAAAACTATCGATCGTCCAGTTGATTAATCAGGCATCTCCTAAAAATCAAAATTTGAGCTGAGAATGCAGTTATATCTAAAAGTGTACCCTCTATCTGGCTAAATACTTAGATTATTTATAAACCCCACCAAATCAATTATAATTTAGAAAAACTTGTAATGAATTAAACAAAATGTTGATGTTTTCTGGGTCACTAGTAGGATATCTCTAAATGTCATAATAATGTACCGTTATGCCTCCCGGTGTTATTTATAACATATTTAATATGTAAAACACAGACACGTGCAAATAATATTTGATTTATGGTGAGCAATCGAATATTGCTTTCCTCGTTATCTCAAAACTTAGTATTTGAAGACGTCTGACTAATCGACATACACGCCATCATTGTCAATTTCTTCTTACTAACGAATATCGGCATCAAAGTTGTTCACTTACTAAAGAGGTAAGTTTTTGACGAAATGCCTTTACAGGTCATTACTAATTTCATATGCTTATTTAAAAAAAAAATCATTATCCTAAATCGCTAATAATGTAGATTGTATCCAGGATGAAATTTACAAGGCAGTTGATTATAAAATAATTCCTTTAACACCTAGAAGTGTTTGTAAAATGCAGAAACGATTGTTGTCCGATCCAGATATCATATGAGATTCCTCACATGCCCTAAGCTCTCGACTTAATTCCAATAACGAAGTGGAAATTGCCACAAATAAGGGCCCTTCTCCACCTAAGCCGTAACGCGATTACCGATCTGCAGGGACCGTTACTGGTCGCCCATTTTTATTCATTAACGCCGCTAACGGTTGCTGGGAATAGGGAAAAAAGAGAAAATCCGTAACGACCATTTTTACCAGTTCCTGTATTTTTTCCAGCCCCCGATGGCATAAACGGGTGTTAACACGCCAAGCAAACATTCCATCCCCTGTAGATAAACATTACTGGAGGGTCTACAGACTATTTTTTCCACTATTCCCGGTAAAGGGCGTAAGTACTTAAATACATATATAGAAGAATTGAATCTGAAAGTACTTCCATTAATATTAAATTTAAAAGGTACCCAAACATCCTTGAATAAATTAACACATACTTTAAAAAAATCTCAGGTAAATTATTAAGACATTCATATTCCATACCTGCTTGAGTTGTTTTCGAAAAGTTCGGTCGTCCATTAATTATGGAAAATGATGAAATCAATAAAACATTGTTGCAGAAACATTAGAAAGTGAAAAAATACCCCCCTTAAAAACAACTTATTTAGATATTTCATTAAGAAAATAACTTCATATTTTATTTACATATTATTTGTAGAATAATATTATACATTTAAAATCATTAAAGGAAACTTACCCATTGAAGAGTGACATGGTTTGATGCACTTTTCAGGGTGTGGTTTGAATTTTCAGAGTTGGTGTTTACCTGAAAGAAAGAGAAAACGTATTATCAGATAATGTCTACGATTTGATACATTACGTAGGAATATATTAAAATAAATATTTGATTTAATTAAATAGATTTCGACTGAAGAAATGTAGAAAGCTTTTTAAGAAAAAATAATGACGTCCATTACGCGATGAAAAAATTGATTTAGAAATAAATAATTTATCTGGAGTGGTTTTTAAAGCGTTATTATTAAAATGCATTGGTTTACTTTGAAATAATTTATCTCCATTTTAGACTGGAAGGGTGGACTGCTGTTAAAAATCAGTTCTTTTTAATCTTAGTGTACTTATTATTATTATTACACCAATCAAACGGCCTGGACAGCATTATATTAGTAAACATAATAAATTAAACACATTCGTGATTATTGTTTTATTAATGGCAGGGATTCAGTGTATATCATCAGGATCATTTAAGGCTTCTCGAAACGTTTGTTAAAGAAGGAGGAAGCGCAACATTGCAAAATAACCCGCAAATTACTCACAATATCTAACACTTAAAACGTTAATTCTAAAATCAAGTCAAATATCGAACATTTTCCGTAAATTATCGGCACAGTTACAATTTTGATTCGATTCTCATCATCGCAAAGAGGAAGATATAAATGTAGGTCAAAAGGCACTGCTAAACGAGCAACTTTTCGCGGCAATTTCTTGCCAGCAATTGATTCCTTCTTGTCCTTGCGGGAATCCGGAAAACAAACAGTTAAAAATGGAACTCCACAATTGTTATGTTCGTATTGAAAATGATCTGGGAAAAAAACCTCGATTTTAAATAAAAGATAAATTAAGCAGGAAAAATTATTATCAAAGTGGATACCTACCTTGCGCAGCATTTCCTCCAGCGACTCCATGTCGATGTCGGAACTACCGTTGTTGTTGTTATTTGTCATAGAAGCTTGTGTTCTTTGCACCATTTAACAAGAAACAAGCCACCGGATCTGCTCCAGCGAGAGCAGACCACCCCTCCGTCCCCCTCCCTTCCCACAAACAACACCCTGCGCTTCACGTCCAGATCACTGCACCAAGTACCAGAATTCACTGTTTTATCTTCACTGATTCACAAAGGATTTACACTGATTCATATATGATTGGCACACAGCCACAGTTTATTCGAAAAGGAGTCATTTTAGAATCATGTGTTCACGATTCTGGGTAAAAAATTGTCAAGATTGATTAAAAGAATGTAATTGATAACATGAATAGAAAACCAATAGTAACAACATTCAAAGTGTAAAACAAAGCGAAAAATAGATAGATACGATAGGTATTTGATTGCGCCCGCACACACGCAACATGATATAAATGTATAGTTTGTCGTTATAGAAACCCAATTCTTTACACAAAGACATATAAAAATAATATTGGATTGAATCACCGATATAATCCTGTATTTGTTTGTCTTTCTTGAAAGAATTGAGTTTGTGTATGGACAAAACTATCTATTCATTTTCATATTGTATTGTATACAAATTTGTTCACTCTACGAAATAACAGATTATGAATTCTTTTAAGTCAACAAGAGACTCGTCCGGGCATTGATTTAAACCATATTTCCATACGTTGTGGACGAAGAAGACGAAGCATGGACGTTAGAGCCAGCGAAAGAAAGCGGATAGACAAGCTCGAAATGTGGTGCTAGAGAAAAATGTTCAGGATTCCATGGACAACCAAATGTGTCCATTATCGAAGAGCTATGGATCCAAAATAGGCTCTCAACTATCTACCTGCAACTATTTTAAGAAACTTTGGACACGTTGCTCGCCAAAATAAGAATTCCAACATGGAGAAACTCATAGTCACTGGCAAAGTGGCAGGCAGAAGAAACAGAGGAAGGTCACCAATGGGTTTATGTGACCAATTATCACTAGTGTCCGGTACGTCGGTGTCACGCAGCGCAGAACCACGAGGAGTGGAGAAGTCTTGTCCACAACGGAAATTGGGGCAGGATTCACGATCGTCAGCAATGAGGAACCGATTTAAAAGAAGTCATCATTTTGAATAATGGTCCTTCACCAGGGTGAGTAATAAGAGTACCGAACGTCACGTTTAAGCATTTAATTATTAAAATGGCTTATAGCAGACTAATGAATTGTGTGATGCATTTGATCCACTTCATAAATAAAAAAAATACAATTCCTAGCACTGTCACGGACAGCAATGCGATTCATAATCTTCTACTGGAAAATAATTTATTCAGCAATTAATTTATTTTTAAACGAGTTTAAAAAGTTGATCGAACAACCGTGCATAAGTTCAGTTCCAGAGGTTTTATTGAAGTAAGCAAACATGTCGGGGTGAATAATAACGTAAACGGCATTAAATAATGAAAAAAATGTTTTACGGCCGCGGCGATAATATCGATTTAAATTACGGAAAGCGGTAGTAAAACGCGAAACCAGGGGTAGGAGAATGCGGCGCAGGCAAAAATCTGCCTACAAAAGCGAGTACATCTGAGAATTAATAGCCCACCTCCGCAATAAAGGGCGCTTTTAACGGCTTAAATCGTAAAAATCCCCAGGAATGATATTGTGGTTAAAGATATAAAAATACGATATGCGCCCTGCGCCGGAATGGGTCGTAAAATATCCCGAGTGGTTCAATCCGCGACCCGCACGAGTCCGCATCCCTCATCGGGCACTGTAATCGTGTAAACAGGCTCAATCAATAATATTTATTGGATAAGCCGCTGATGTTCCGGTATAATCAGTTTCTTATTAAATACAAATGTAACTGTAATAAAGAGATGTCCCGTTGCAGGACAAACCAAATAAGAAACAGAATTATCTGAAACAATTCGATTAAAGTACTTCTAATCTAAAACAACTCAATGTGATACTGCGAAATATTGATTAGCACGAATGAGATACGTGAAGGCGGTAAAAATAAATCAGCCATCTCAATATAAGTGTAGCTTTGCATCATTTTATAAGAAATATATAAAATTTTAATGGAATCCAAAAAAGGAAAATAAAAATATTCCACAAAATCAGTGTTATTATAAAAAAAATATGCAAAATCTAAAATACATCATATAGCGATTTTAATTGCAGCAAAAAATTTCGTGAATTAAAGTTAATTCTCCTCAAACGAACAATATATGTATGTCCAGAATCAAAGAAGGAGGAATCTTTAATTAAATAATTTATTGAAACTTTAAAAAAGTCAAACTCATCAAATGGCATTTAAATCAAATCTTCAAACAGCTCATTGCGAAAATTTTGAAACTCGTTGACACAAGCAATATTGACAAACCACCCCGGGCGCTAAAAGTTGGCCATAACGCTGCTATTATTATTTATTTAAAGGCTCATGATTCGTGAATAATAATGAGTAATGAAATTTTAATAATAAAGTTTGTAGGGTATGAACCACCCCCAGGGGTTGCCTGGTTATGGAAATACGGCCGGAGTGAGTTTACAGCGGGTTGGGGGGAGTTCAGAGTAAACATACTATCTCTTTACATATTTAATCTAATTTGCTTAATTGTAATTATCATGGGATTTTACGAAAGTTAAAAGAAGAGGGAGGTTGCAAAATGAGAGCACATGAATGTAGGTACTGGATTTTTTTCTTTCTGAGAAAAAAATACCTTAGAAATACAACATGATGAATGTAGGTACGGGATGTTTTTCTTTCTAAGAAAAAAGACGTTACAAATACAACATGAAAAAACCAGCAAAACCGTGCACGAGAGGAGTTTTTGAATTAATTTGTATTTTGGTTATTATAACAAGTATGTAAATAAGCTTTTCCTGTAGATAATAAAACCCCAAAATAATCTTAAAATCAGCTTAAACTATATATAACACTTTGTAATACCTATATTAACTCCACACTGCAGGCCAAAAGAAACACCTTCTTTAAAATATAAGGAAGCTGCGCGGAGGATATTTTTAAGGAATGAACCTGGGATTCGAAGAGACCATTGCTGTAGAAGGAACTTATATCAAGGTTGATCGGAAGAAAATAATATCTTTGCGACTCGTCAACCTCGGCTCAGATGGAGCCCCTGTTCAAGATCTGGTTATTAAAAGTTAACTCAAGTATGAAGAAGACAAGATTATTGATCTGCTCATTTTTGTTCTAAATCTGAAAGAAATGTTGAATTAACATAATATATTACCACGAAAAAGATATTCCATTAAGTTAATTTGTATGAAACTAAAATAATAATAACAAACCACAATATCGCCAAACCAAAAACATCCCCAATTTCATCGAAAAATGAACCACAGACTAATCATATCCGGCAAAGAAACAACTCTCCTTAAAAAAATACAGAAGTTAGAAAAAAACCCACCTAAATTGCTCAAACGGCCGTGAAAATCCAAGAACCCTCAAATTATTATTACACCCGGCAATATTCTTCTCCCGGATAAGTGGGTTATATTCATTCCTAATTCAATCCAAGACTTGAAAGCTTTACGATGCAAGTTCTGAAATTAAATTCCAAAGAAGTTTCTTCGGGCCCCTGCTCCCAGTTCGAGTCTCAGCGGATTGACAGCCACGTTAAGTAGGACATAAAACTTTGGCAAAGTTAATAAGTATCTTACAAGTTGTTGGATTGTGTTTAGTCTGCTACGGGGGATGATTTGTTTTAAAGTCTTCATTTAGTGGATACGCCGGATACAAACCTTGGACTGTTTTCATAATTAGTCCAAGAGTGTTTGCGCCGTGTATGGATATTCCAAAATAAACGAATGAAACAAAAATAGGAGCTAGGTTGTTCGGTAGTCAGGGATTATGAAACGTCGACACAATATTTAAACACAATTCATTTAACCAAAATAATATAGCAGTTTTATGTTAGTTGGTAAATCATGCCATTTATTTCGAACTAACTGGTACCCGGCATGCGTTGCTATGCCATTTACTAAATATTTTTTTTCTCCCTGCGTGTCCTTTCTCATTCTCCCGCATCCCCTTCCCCTCTCGCGTTCCCACTCCGCCTCCTCCACCTGCCCTCTCCCCACTCCACTCCCCCCTTCCCCGTCCCGCAGTTTCCCGAGTTTCCCTCCCCCCCTCCAGGTTCCCCTCCCTGGTCCTCCCCACTTGGTTCACTCTCCCTCCCGCATTCCATAGATTCACTCCTGGTACATTCAGTTATTAAACAGCTCGCGTGCAACCTATTGCAAATTTCATAATGCCAGAGCTCACCAGAAGTTTTACACAAAACCTTGTCCTGATAATAACGAACACACAAAAAAAAAGAATTATCCAATTTCGAGTAGTCGTTCGGAAGTTATGCGCGTACATACATTTCGGTGATTCATTTTTATTTATAAAGATAAAGAAGAAAGAAGAAGAAGATTAATAATGCCTAATGGTGCTTGAACAACACTGTTGTTGCACACTGAAAATTTCGTTAAGACCATCGATTCAGTTGCTCTTCTGTCGTTGTGGCTATCTGTAAAGTATCGCCGAAGTGCTGCAAAATCACCGAAGCGCTGTAAAATCGCCGGAGGTCAAATAGTATACGTTATTATAAATTGCTAGTTGTTGTAATATGCACCAAGGAATGTTTTTCGCAATGTTTTGCACAAAGATAAAATTTTTCAAAAAATTTCGCTATTCAGTTCATCGACTACCGAATTCACCGGACAGGAAAATACGAAATTGGAAATAACACCGGGAAAACTTTTCGAACGAAGCTTGTTATTTTTAAAAAGTCGAATGAAATGTGCCGGACCGCCCGCTTAAACTCCAACGTCGAAGTCGGATTGAAAAAATTGTTTCACGTTCGCCGAGCGACCAGAGCCAAGAAACTTCCCCGAATATCCTCTTGTGATACAGAGTGGGCGAAAAAACCGATGAAAAAATCGGGTGAAAAAGCCAGGCGGACCGAAAGAGCCGGAAAAAAGAGCGGGAAATTCAAAGAAAAAGGAACGCGGCGAGAAAAAGAGCGCAAAACGTGTTCGGAGGGAGTTGGACGGGTAATGAGAATTGCACGATGGAGGAAATACTTGAGACGATAGAGGAATGCCGCTGATAAGAAATGTTGTAACCTCTCCCTCTTCCTCATAAATGATGCACGTAAAAGAGGGAGAGCTTCTCAGAGATCTCAGTGGTAGGATCAACAAACGATGTGATGATGGGCATATCACGTTTGATTTAAAAGGAATAGGATTCCACAAATATACATTCTCTCGCACAACACGATACTAATCACTGCCAACAAAAATGTTCACTTCTGAAAATAGCGGATAAAATTACATATCTTGGAATAATCATAGATAAAAACCTAAAATGGAAAGATCACATCGGCCATACAATAAAAAGAGTTAGGAAGTTAATTCATATATTCTTACGGATAAGAAACTTCTTATCAACGAAAAATCTATACTCAATATACTACGCATTAGTACAGTCTATTCTTCAGTATGCCATTATCAGTTGGGGAGCAGCTTACAAAACTAGTCAGACCCCCATAGAAATTGTTCAAAAACTAATAATAAAAATTATACTAAAAAAACCTCTAGACTTCCCAACTGATCGCATATTCGAAGAATTCAAAGTTCGAACATTTAAAAACTTATTTATAAAAAATTCAATTATACAAATTATAAAAGAAAAAGATAAATACGCATTCATAACTGAAAATCGTACTAGACTTAAACATGTATTTGTGTGCCCCAAATTAAACACTTCTTTTGCCCAACACCATTATACTCACCAAGGAAAATTCTTTTTCAATAACCTACCAATAGAAATCAGAAGCATTAGGAACAAAGTTCAATTGTTGAACTCCATCAAAAAGTATTTTAGAAAATGTCACACTAAAAATCATACTTGTTTTTCTTCTTACTGAATACATATATGTTTGCATATTTTAGTTAACGGGTCTGATTGCCATGTGTCTGTATTAACTGCACCTACATATATATTGAAATACATGACTATAGTAAATAGTGATTGTACTTATATGAAATGTATTAACTGTATTAACTGCATTGTATTAACTGTACACGTGACTGTATTTGTACATAATATATGAAATGTCGACTCTTCTTCCATCCACAAGCTAAGGCTTTTAATGGAAGACCAGTAAAATTATAATATGTAGCAATTTTATAATAAACAAATAAAAAAAATAAAGTAAAATATTTCTGGAAAGCTACGAAAAAAACCAAAATTTATTGATAATTGGTCATATATTGTAGTCCGAATCCCAACGGCCGAGATACAATAAAACAGGGGCATCTCTGTTTGGGGAATGTTGTGAAGTCGAAGAAAGAAGGTAATGAAATGTAAAGATCTAGCGATGTACGGGTTCAGAGCCAAGGAGTTCGAAGCAGAAAATGGAACTAAGCTTACAGAGAACTGAACCTATGGTACGGAAACCACTCGGCTATAAGTCGATCCAAATAATATATTATATCATACATAAAATATCATCTGGCAAGGCAATTAAAATTATTATTCTGTTTGTGCTTCTAAAGAAAACACAAACAAAACCGAACAAAAACAATAAAATATCCGAGAAACACTGAAGAATCCTTTTTGGAGACTTATGGGAGAGTATTTTTTAACAAAATAAAACATTTATAAACAATCGAAACCCACGGTTAGAAAAAACAAGCTTAAGTTGGATTTTCGTTGTTTATTTCAATTACTTACATATTGACCCAAGAAAATGTTTTCTTTCGAATGAAATTCTTTAATTAAAAAAACAGTATATAAACCTCTTTCGTGGAAGGAATGATTTGAACAGAATAATAATGTAAAACAACCTTTATAGGATTATTTGTAAGCCCAAATGAAATTAAAACAACAAACGTAATAGATGTCCTCCGCAGGGTAATGGTTAATGGTTTTGTAGAAACCATGCATTTGACTTTGGGATTCAAGTCCCACATAATGCAAAAAATATATCGTCAGGTGATTTACATATCGTTGTGTAAATCATGGGCGTAGCCAGGGGGGGGGGGGGGGTTTAGGGGGTTCAAACCCCCCCCCGAAAAGTTAAGATATCAACACCAATAATATTAAAATAAGGAGAGTTAAGAGAATGTTATTTTTAACACTAACATCTCAAAATGATATTATGTATCTAAAAAGATAAATGGGGTCCTCTGAAAGAAAAAACAAAATTAACTTGCAAGTTCCATTTTTCGGTGATTGCGGTTGATTTTTATTTTGCAACGTGATTTTTATTTGGAATTCCGTTTCTAATTTCCGTTTCTAATCAGTGGTAAGTGTATACGTACTTTGATATTATTATTTCACTTAGCAAAAAGTGTTTAATAAACATATAACAGGATTAGTGATACAGTCAGGTGAATACGTACTTGCATAAATGTGATTATTTGACTAAAATGTTATAACATGTACAACTAACGTTTATTATGTATTTTGTTTTGAAAAGTTTTATTTTATATATACATTTGTTAAATAAAAGTTTTCAACACAAATACAAAGTCCGACAATACCCCCCCCCCCGACACGAGTTTTTATTTTTATTTTCTTGAACCCCCCCGAAACTAAAACCTTGCTAACACAAGTCAAAATATGCTGTATTGAAATGTCACATTGAAGTTTGCAGGGTGAAGATTGTAGTGATAATAACCAATTTCTAACAGGAGGAGACCCCATAAGAAGACCTCCCTAAGAAGAAAAAACAATGTCACCTCTAATGGTGGTTTGATATAGAAATGACGGAGGGGTATCTAATTAATTCACCAATAATAGCTGTATTGGTAACGCGTCTCTAAAGTAAAAATTATAAAATAATTGCTCAGTTTTATTTCCCCAGTAAATCAATGAAAACTCTCGAAAATTTAAAATGTATGACATTTCAACTATAATCAGTTGACGTGCAAAGGTAAATATTTTCAGCAGGAAAGGCTTCAAGTTAAGCGTTTTACTTGGAAATTGCTTGGGTTTATTGAATCAAAGCTTGTTTCCTTCTTTAAATTGGATAAACCCAGTATGGAACAGCGTTGCAAGCTATTGCAGAGTTTGGCCCAAATTTCGCAATAAAGCTTAACCAATCAATCATAGCTGACTGAGGAAAAAGTTCTGCACGGAAAGCCGAAGGAACACGGCGCGACGTCAAACTTTACTCAACTTGTGAAATCTGAGAGCGAACCAACAGTGGTATATGTGCCCACATTGGGAGACTATACAGTTAAAATACACGATTTCAGGACAGTATTCATAAACATGTAAAATCACTAATAAAAAATAAAAAAATTAATAAATTGGGTTATGAACGATTTTAAAGTAAGAAAGATATATTTAGTTAAAAAAAACTAGTAGTACAATATAAATAAAATTATTATACGTGTCGTACCCTCCCTCTAATTGATTATCTATTGTACCGCTTTCAAATACTTTGTCTCTGTCTAACTATGTTCTTTTGTCATATTCTTTCTCCCTCTGTCGCTCAACTTATATATAACTGATAACTCTGTCTTAATATTTAGTTATATTATATCCTGAGGAAGCTTGGTCGAAGCGAAACCGGTAGATATATAAAATAATAAATTCGTGGTTAAATACAAAGTGTTTGTTTTATTTTTTATAATAAATAATTTTCGTAAGATCATTCATTTATTAACTTTTCTAGATTTACTATAATTGTCATATTGTTTATCATAGGTAGGTATATACATACGATCATTTATGGTGCTGGAAGTGATAGATTTTTAGTATTAATTCTTAGGACGATTAAATTCTTTTCTTGGGAATTGTGATATACATGCCAATTACCATAATTAAAGTTGCTTAAAATGGTTATGATTATGTTTGGATGCTGGATTAATTGCCAACCTTAATTTTTCTAAGTGTGTTCAGTTCCTATATTAATTTCATTGAAAAATTCGTTTAACAACTTTGTACTTATGAATTATAATTTTACTAGACGTCATTAAACATCAATTAATTAATGGTTATCAGTCATTTCTGTGACAAAAAATATGAAATTACAAGTCAATCGGTTAACCATGTTATTTAACAATTGGTAAGTGCGTCCAGTTAGCGCGGGGTTACAGCTGCGAATATTTCTCCTCGCCGGCGTTTTCTTCCAGGAAATGTGATTTTAATCGAAATTCTAATTTCCCCCATTCATGGCATTTCGTTGTGGGCGATTCCATCTTAATTAAACGGTTCATTTCCATTTATATCTCGTTTCGTTCTTCTGCCCCATAAATCTCACCCCTTAACCGACAGCCGGAGCATTTACCAAGGACGAAATATTTTTATAACAACGCAACGCCAACATAACTGTGAAACGATGTTCAAAATAGTAGATACCTATTACAGGGTAATAAACAACATTTAAACCACAAATAAACGAACACATTTGCGGTACGAAAAGCAATTATTTTCAATTTTATAAGACAATGCATTGATTATATTTTTCAATAGCAAACATAATATTTCAAAGCTATGTATATTCTCCATTTTTTGAAGAGTTTTTTCTACTTTAGCAATTAGCTTTTTCGATTTAATAGTTTTTCTAGAGGTTTCCACTACTTTCAATGGGTAAACTAACAAATTTATTTATTCTTTTATAAACAGAACATTAATTACAGTGGTAAAAACAATTTACAATTATTAATTATATTTCATGGTGGGTACCTATGCTAATTACTTTTGTAAATATATTATCGTGTTAACATTCCCGTTCCGAAGGGGGGTTAATACACTCCCCCTAAATGAGAGTCTTGTGCGATATCTAAGTTTTTTTTCTTTTAAACTATTTGGTAATTGATCTGCATTAAAAATATATTAAGAGGGTATTACCAGAGAAAACCAGAAATATGTCATTTTTATATCAGATTTTAGACGTATTGACTCTTTTCCACAACAAATTATAAATGGATTTCGAAAGATTGTTCTTTTATCTAGCATTCGCATGTTTTAAATTTTGAGAAAAATGTTTATTTTTAGTATAATAAAGTTATACCATAGGTCGTTGGCAGATTTGTTAAATTTTCAAAAAGGATTATGTTTTTACCACTTTTATTGTTTACAAAACCTTTTTGGTTTTGGTGTTGTAAACAATAAAAGTGGTAAAAACGAAGTAATTTATTAATTTAAATCAAAATGGTGCCACAAAATAAGTTTGCTGTGTTAGAAGAAGGATTATGCGTTACACCACACCCATTTCAAATCATATAATCATGCAGTAAAATAAATCAATATATTATCTGGGTATCGCATGTTTTAGAATTTTAATTTTGGTTTAAATAAAATCATTAAAAAATATATTCGTACATGTGTTTCTTGACGAAAATTGGTCCGTTTGTGTATTTTTTTAACATTCTTATTTAACTTAGACATTATTGAAAAATGATAAATACTTGTAATCCAAAAATAAATACAAAAAGTACATTATTTTAACCGTTTTATTATCACGCCTTTCAGCATTTTTGGATGTGGGTATAAATGAAAGCAAATTTGAATGAAATAAAATCGATATTGTGTTATTATTTTAAAAAGCTGGTACGGAGAATGATTAATCTTTCTCATTGTAACCACCCTGCACGATCGTAAGAACAAATTTTGACGAAATGTGGATTTTCGGCGGCTGGCTGGTTAAACGCTCTTAAGGCACTGCTAAAATTCACTCTAGGAGAAATTTTGGATTGTAGCTGAGTAGTGACCTTTTCAACGATAGAATTAATTAAACAAAATATGTAATATTGTAAAACAATCTATTGATTAATAAAGGTTTTTATTATTTCATTATTATATCCCGTTACTATTTATTTAATATATTCCAAAGAAATTACTCTCCCTCCCCATCAGATCGCCACCACAAGAAGCCTCAAGTGCAGTCTTAAAAGGAGCATTTCACTGGAAATGACAGAATTTGGGTCACACTCTATTTCGCTCTATCTCTTTTACCGTTTTGTTTTACTTGATAATTGACTGATGGGCGAAGATGGGTGATGTCCGGTTAAAACGGTAGGTAGTAAGTAATATCTATCTTGAAAGGCAAAAATGAATTATAAGAGACAGATCACTTCGTAATTTTATGGGAGACTCGAAAGACCCCTCTTCAGGTACGTAAAGGTTAAAAACTTTACAATGGCTCTTGCACCCTATACCCTTGAGAAGCCAGTGTATTTTTTCATTCTTGAATAAACTTTGGCATGTCCTCATCATATAAAATATGAAGGCTACCAGATCTATCAATGACAAAAAACTAATGTAAATTACGAAAGATCGACAGGCCGCCGAACGAAATCGACGTTCTGAATACTATTGCTATCCGAGCATAATTAATGTCTAATGTTTTGTTATCCGTAATAGTGACAATAACAGAAACAAAAGATAGTAATTGTCAGGTAAGAACCATTTAAACAAAGTTATAAAGTACCTACCTCTAAGCCATCATAATATTTTAGCGTAAGACTGAATTCCCGGTGTAAACCTTATGAATTCGGATTACCCGTACCGAGGAAAAGGCGAGCTTAAGTGACCCGGCTTATCACTAATTCAGTCCAGTGCGCCCGTTACCTAAACCGACCGTGGTCCTAACGAGAGAGTTCAGTGGATTCACTGAATCACTGGCCTCTTTTTATATCACCGCCACATAATCCCCGACTGCCATCTTAAAGCTTTATATACAGGCTTAGTAAAAATAAAACAAATTAAATAGTAGGGATACGATCACACGACTCCGATGCTTCGTATACATGTCGTAAACGCAGGTGGTAAGATCTTTAAATCTTTAACTAAATTAAGGTTAATTTCTTCAAAAAATAGAGGTGTGCTAATCAATCATCTATTAGTTTATTATTAGCACCTACTGCGCGATGTGGGATGCGGGATGTCTAAAGTGAAAAAAAATCGATATATCGATGTATCGCTATTTATTAAAATAGCAATATCGACGTCGATATATCGAGGAAAAAATATCGATGTATCGATATATCGGTAAAATTTTCAAAAGATTTTGCGTTTTTAAAATAATAGTGCATTCGGCTCAATATCATCAATAGTAATTTTTATTCATAATGCACATTATTTTAATGTACAAAAATCTCAATAAAAATTAAAGTATTTTTATCAGTATTAATTTTTATTAGGTAATAATAAATTACAAAAATATCAAAAACTAAAAAGCTGTCTTCCAACTTATATGTAAACTGAGACGCATACAAAGTTTGTATGCGACTCAGTAACATTCTATTGGCGTATTAATCTGTCAAAAAGGACTTCGTGTTTGGAACAATGCATAGTCAATAATCATAGACAATTGGGAACCAACACATAGGAGTGACATAGAAAAAAATGGCCAAAAATAGCATACATTTCTATGTATGTACCTACACATATGAGATAGTATTAGTGATCACAAATACTAATGCAAAGACAATAGATTTGTAAGCTATTAATAGTTAAAATTTCAACCGCCAGATGTCATGAACCAATACAGTTACTTTTTTTTCCGTTTGTTCCTGTACGGTTTCGTATTCTGGTGACTTTAGTTACATAAATAAATAAAAATATCGTATTTGGTACAATTTTCGATATTGGATATTTTGTATCAATACATCGGATCAAAATATATCGGCTAAAAATATCGATGTATTGAATTAAAAATATCGATACATCGATATATCGATACTTTTTCAACAAGCCTAGTGGCGATCAGAGGGAGACTGGTTGAGGAAGACCTTTTGACCTTTTCATCGCCTTGCACCGCATTTGGAGGGATGGATTCGTACATGCATCACTCCTGGACACACTGACCCTCAGATTGCTACCAACCACTTATACCTTATTCCTTCCCAGAACGTTCACTCTTTCCCTCCACACCGCGTCCTCTAAGACGACATAGGCCCATTGTGGACACAATGAAAAAAAATCCCCATTAAAGTGATTCATTTATTGATACGATCATTTTATTGATTGAATATTCGCAGTAGTTAAAATAAATAGCCTAACATTATTGCCGAAGTGAGCTTTGCAGAGATACTTAGCGATATATATTAACAATAAAACAGTAGGTAACGGGGAAAAGTACCACATTTAGAATAAAGCCTAATTGTAAGATAAAATAAAATGTAAGCAATCCTCATAACAATTTAAACAATACCTGCTAAAACCTTACCAGGTCAGGTATCTTATAGTCAGGTTAGCTTACGTGAGTTGTATGAAAGTACCTATCGTCGCCGTAGATGCCAAGGGAGTCAAGCCACAAATTTGGCGAAAATGAGTTAAGTATGCAGAAGTGTTCTAAAACCTTCAAAGTTGCCGTGGTCAATGAATTTGGGTCATAAAACACTCTATTTAATGAGTATTTTGATAATTGCCAAAAGATCTAACCCACATTGATTAAAACATTCAATGTAGTCAATAACTACAAGCCGCATAGATCTATTGACTTCCGAATAATTTAATATTGTGTGTGGCTTGACGCCATTGGCAACTGAAACTGAAACACGAGATTTGTGAGAAAGCGCGCGCCTCTGCTCATATTCGACAAGGATTTATAGTGTTGTCCTCCTCTAACTCAACAAAATGCCTATCTTGTCGAATTTTTAACGCTTGGGCATACGTCTCGCGATACAGTCGCGGTATCGCGAGTCCCAAACTGTCAGCTAGTGTTATTTTAATTTTTTTTCCTTTTTTGCAATATTACACATTTTTTTCTTTTATCATTTTATGTTTTTATTTAACTCCACACAGCAGGCCCGGAGGGAAATTATTTTCCCCAGGGCCTCCTTGTAGAGTTTAAAAAAAATAAAATGTTATGTCATCTGAGATGTTGTGTGGAGGCTCTTTTTGAGGAGAGGAAGGAATGAACATTGGTCTTGAAGAGACCCATGTTGTAGGAAGGAGGAAGCACAAAAGTCGGCAAATCGTTTCATAGCTGTAAAGTACTTCCCGATGCCGGATCCTCGGCTATTTCATATGAAAACCGCAGTGAGGAACCGACGTCGGTACAGCACCTTGGTCATCGAGGGTTGAGTTTTCCGCAAACATTTTTCCTAATAGGTTAGCCTTTTCAGTGGCGGTGTTTGCTAGTGAGCCGTCAGGTCTGATAAGAGGTGGCAGACTGGATTTGCAGAAATTGCGACCTGTTAAGCCCGTAAGCGACCAGAATGCTTGCTCTGCTGCCTTGCGGGCACCAGCCAGGTTTTGGATGATCTGAAGGTCGTGCTCAATTTTGACCTATTTATGATTTTCTTGGTTTTTTTTGCCATTTTGCGCAATGCTGTTTTGTCTTTGGTTGTTCGAGACGTGTTGTTGGCTCGGTAAGCTGCGTTTTTTCATTGCACTGCTTTACAGCATTGTCGACTGAACCATGGCTTTAAACCCGCACCTTTTTCTTTAACAGTGGATTCGATGAATCCGTTCAGCGCAGATGTGATGACTTCAACAATTTTCTGGGCACATCTTGAGGGGTCCGAAAACGTACAGATGACCACGGAAAAGCATTATGTGTTCGCTGACCGAACCATCTGCTGACCTATAGTGCCACACTTTTCTCATCAGCCTTTCGTTTGGCGGTCTGAAGTTAACGGGGATTGACGTCTTCACCAGGCAATGGTCAGACGATCCTAAAGGCGCTGTGACTTCAGTCTTGAGTGGTCAAAATTTGGTCTAGCAGATTGGAGCGGTGAATCTGGACATCTAGAACCTGTGTAGGCTCCTCCTAAACCTTTTTCTCCAATTCGTGGCAAAGGGCAAAGGATTCTGCCATTCTTCCAGTAGAGTCTCTTGATCCTGAGAATTTCAACCAGGTTCGTTATGAACATTGATCCAGGACCACAAATTCTGCGGTAAGGTAGTGGGGCAAGAGGTCATCAATAGTATTACTTAAATTTTTGGTTTGCTCGGACATGTCTCATTTGCTAAGGTTCAGTGAGCGGTATAAACAAGCGTAGAATATTACCATACTGGCAAGATTGAAGCACACCCACATTAATAAATAATTACCACACAATTTGTTGAATCTGGAGTTTTTCAGATTCAACAGTCGCACAAAGTAGACATCACACATTGATTCTATTGAAAAGGTCACTCACTGCTCAGCTACAATTCAGGATTTCTCCTGGAACGCAGCTATTATTTAGCGGTGCCTCCAATATAAAAAAGAAAATGAAATATAAAGTTAAATCAAAATAAAATAAAATGAATTAAAATAAAATATAATTACTGTGTGGAAATTCGCAAATAATGCAAGCGTAGTGCAAAAGATTAAGAAAAGGATCAAAGGATGCTTAGATGGTTTGAGCATGTAATCGGATTAACGAAGCATGTAGAGTGGATGAACAATGACATGTAGATAGGAGAATATTATGTGAAACAAATGTTAATGGTAAAAGTCGAGGACGCCCGAAAAAGACATGGCATGATTAAGTAAATCAAATACTGGTGTCGTTCCATGTCATGAGTCAGAATAACCTAAGGGTTATGTATGAATGTGAATGACGCAAGCAGTGCAAAGATCTGTTTGGCGATCCATCCTCTCAGCTCAACCATTAGGGAAACAGTGCGGTGATAGTTAATAGACTTTACTTTAGAGTTTAGAGTATCAGCCCACAAAATGTTAGTACTTTGTCTACAAATTCTCAGGCGTAAGAGGCTTAACTCTTTTGACTACTACATAATGTACCATCCGTTTATTTCAAAATTCAGTGGTCAATAGATTTAACCCACATAACTTTTAAAATACTGCTTTTTACATTTGTTCAATCCAAATGGTATAAAGATAACATCACAAAATATCTATTTCAAAAGTTTCACCCTTCTAACTATAAAAACAAAAAAGTTATGACAAAAAAATTACATTTTTTTGCGACCAAAAATCTTTGAGGGCCGTTTTCTCAGCTTTGTGGTTTTGTGGCTTGACTCTCTTGGCATCTACGGCGACGCTATGTACATACGAACGTGTGGTATGTTTTTAATTAAATTTAAACCCACCACAGCGAAAGGTACAAGTTATAGATACATATGAAAAACCTAAAATAGGGGTTGTAATACCAAGGTTTTATCAAAAAGCTTGCATTTAATAAGACCATTTTCTTTTGTTTCAATACCCACGGTCGCTTTTGCCTAGCAAACTACAAACAACATAAAATTACAATTTGATTCATAACATAAACTTTATAATAAATAATAAGTTTCTCTGAGTCAAGTGAACAATATGACAAGAAAGAAAAAAACACAACAATATTATGCAACGTGCGAAACAACTGCAAACAGAATTAAATTTAAAATATGTATTTTTGAATGTAGCTAACACTTTGTGGTTATCCATTATAGAAAAATGAAACAATACAACTTTGTATAAACCACTTATGTAATGCGTAAATCCTACCGGTTTCGGAACAAAGGTTCCTTCTTCAGGGAAAGCTTATACTAATTTGACAGTTTCGAACAATGTTTTATTATGGTAGGGGTGGAGCCGTTGCTAGTTATTAATGTAGATTGGGTGGGTAGGTATTAATGTAGGTGGGTAGGGGAACAAATCCATGATTGGGCTATAAGATAATATTTTTTGTTTGTTGATAATAGATTCATTATTTTGTCCTGACGAAGGAACGTTTGTTCCGAAACCGGTAGGATTTACGCATTATATAAGTGGTTTATAAAAAGTTATATTGTTTCATTTTTTTAAACATGTAATTTTATAGCGTACACTCAGTTGAAAAACGTTTGTTGGATATCAATGATTAATCCTGAAGTTTCCCGAGTAGAGCATATTTTCACTTGACTTAGTTTTGGTTGGTGAAAGCGGTAGCAGTTATTAATAAGTTTTCAGTAGTTCTGGAATAATGAATAATCGTAAGAATATCTTCGGTATATCATCATCATTATCATTATCATTACATAGTATAAAATGAAGTCGCTAAAAATGTATGTGCGCGTTAATCTTTTAAACTACGTAACGGATTTTCATACGGTTTTCACCAATAGATAGAGTGATTGAAGAGGAATGTTTATATGTATAATACATGTAAATTATATTTGAGTAAAGCCAAGAAATTCAAAGAAAACATATTTTTGTGCGATTTAAAACGGCTGACGGGCCGTTTATAGTCACTTTTGAAATTCGTTCTACAGAAGAAATTGAAAAATAGATGTCCTAGAGTAAGTAGGTATTTGATTTTCCCTTTTAAAATATTCAGTGTTGCATTGCAAGCATTGTATAATTAGTGGCGAGTTAATTAGTTTATATGTATAATACATGCTTATTATAGTAGAGAAAAGCCGATAAATTCAAATATTCAATTCAGGAAGCGGGCAGCTGGCAAGCGGGTGGTGTGGATTTTATAAAGATTGGGTAATGGCGTTGTGTTTCGTTAGCCACAGCGATGTGTGGCCGGGTCTGCTAGTTATTTTATAAGGTAACAAATCGAAGCATTTATATACAACGTCACTAAATAAAAGATTTAAAAAAGACGTATTTACAAGATTGAAAGTATTCGGAACTCATAGATTATTATTTATCGCAGTTATTATATTTTGTAAGGTTCAATTAAAACGGCAATTCAAAATAGATTTATGGGAATGAATTGCAAATTACGTCGCTTTCTGTACACCGCTAACAGGATTGATGGAGATCGGATTCGAGGATTTATTATTTGTTCGTTCAACATAACATCAGATACTAAACGTCTGCAGTGTTTTGTAAATCCCCCGATTCCCGCTAATACCGGGGAAGTTATCGCCCGCAGTAGTGTATTTCGCCAAACCATTAAGCGAGAGTGTTTAGGAGAGACAATAGGAGATAAATCCTGGACCTTTTAAGATCTAAACCAAGCTCCGTGACCATTTATCGTTTGGGAAGAAGGCGAACACGAAAGGAAGGCGAAAGGGAGAAGAAGACTCGTGTTTGAGGAGAGAATTGTATGTTATATATTAGAGGAAGCGCCTCTTACAAGGCAGTGGAACAAAACGCCCATTACACACTCTATATAAAACACTACACTGTATTCTCTTTTACGCAGCCCTAATCGGCTGGAATTATAACTGAAGAAGGTCAGAGTTCAAGAAAACCTGCAAACGTTCATCTGCGTACTTCAGATTTTAGGATTGAAAGCATCTTTACATAGTATAAAATGAAGTCGCTCCCGCTGTATGTGCGCATAGATCTTTTAAACTACGCAACGAATTGTCATGCGGTTTTCACCAATAAATAGAGTGATTCAAGAGGAAGGTTTATATGTATAATACATGCTTATTAAGTAGAGAAAAGCAGAGAAATTCAAAGATTCAATTCAGGCAGCGGGCAAGCGGGCGGTGTGGATTTTATAAAGGTTGGGTAACGGCATCGTGTTTCGTTAGCCACAGCAACGTGTGGTCGGGTCTGCTAGTCAACAATAAGTTAATCATTGTTTAATTGCCATAGTAACGCTAGTCAACAATAAGTTCATCATTGTTTAATTGCCATAGTAACGTTCCGAACATTAAATTAATCACAATGATTATCCAGCAAATCAAACCTAATTTCAAATAATGTTTTAGGACATATTTTTATGCTGCTTTCCCAGGCAGACTAGATAACAATAAATTCGGCCACACACATAATTAATTTCAAATTGAATATATATATGTTCGCTTTACCGCACGTTGATTTGTAAACTCCAAAAAAGTTATGAATGATTTTTTTTTGAAAAATCGCTAATTACTACAATTGTACATTTTCCGGCTTGGATGGTACATAAATGCCCCAATAATGTATGGTATATGTATTTCACCTTTGTTCAATAATTCAATTCAATTTATTTCTTTCAAAACATTACAAAATTTAAAATTTTAATGCGTTTTAAAAATATATTTGTAACAGTATTACATTAAACATAAATATAAATGGTAGGCAAAAAAAACTATATAAGCATTAATTGAGCTTGCCTTTTAAAGGCAGCTTTACTGACGCTAAATATGTCGATATCCGAATTAATTCTGTTCAACAGCAAGATTGCTCTCACGACCGGCATGACCATTGGCAAGTTAGTCCTGCAGGCCGGAAGATAGAACAGCCTATGCTGTCGATGGCGAAGATAACCATCGGGAACATAAAAATGAATGCTCTCCAAGATAGCAGAGTTTTCAAACCATCCGCGAATCAATCTGAAGAAATGAGTAGCAAGGTGTACATCCCTTCTGACACGTAGATCGTTCATTCCGAGCATACCCAAAAGAAAATCGGTAGGATAGAGCCACGGGTAATAGCCGTACTCCCTCATGTACAGAAATCTCAGAAATTTTTTTCTGAACTCTCTCCAACATGAGGAAATGTTTGGATGTTTGCGGTTCGATACCCGCCAGCCGCTGTTGTGCTCGTTGCAACTATTATTAATAATGTTCGCCGTAAAGAACTCTGATGTAAGAAGCCTAAAGAACGTCACAAAGGGTGAAAGATTTACATCCATTTAGCCGAGCTATATAACCGCTATACGAACTACAGCCGCAGCGAACGAGCTCACAAATCTGGGTAACGACCGCCCACTTGCCACTTGCCGTTGTAACAGTAAAACAGTAAAAAGCTCCCGATGCTTGAAGAATGAGTCGTTAACATTTTGAAGGAGGCGTCGCTAACGAGCGCGGTAGCTTTATCGGCGTCGCGACGCTTAGCAAACTGACAGCTAGCACTCAAACTCAACTTTCTCCCTGCTCAAACACGAAGCTTCTTGCCGTATTTCTACTATTTTCTCTTACAATTCAACTCTTCTCTGATTGTCTCAGTTACAGGTTCCACAGCTGTAGCACTGGAGACAGATGGGAATACGTCTACGTAACTGCTTTTACAATGTCGCAAATAGATTAACAAAGAAAAGAGAGGCGAAACATACATAGATAAAATACAAAAAGTTTATTTCAATTTAATTGGATCCGCAAGACAGACGCAAAATATACAGACGTCAGCATTGTCAGGCAGATTAATCTCGATACTACTCTGTTATTTGGGACCAAAATAAATCTATGTCGAACGTTTGAATACTGTTTTTTTTACAATTTGTCGCTAAAGGATAAGAACATGTGTAGTTTTGTAGCATATAATGATGAGATAGTGATAGTGATGACGAAATATGTGTCTAAAAAACCAAAACGAAGGAAGTTTGGATTCTAAAACGACGATAATACTCGTAATAATTTTAATGTCTTACATATATATTGTATTCGGTCGTAAGAATATTCGATTATTTCGACAATTAATGGCACACGCTCATTCGATTGGGCAACGTTTTGATAAATACATTTTAATACATCATAGTCCAGAGTGCTGTTAGGATTGGTGTTTTAGAATCAACAAACGAACAGATTTTCATCTTTTTGCTTACGTAAATGGTTTACCTAAATGAAAACGAAATTCAAGCTGAAATTTAGTTATCTGCATTTTACTTAACAAAACGTCTTAAATCGAAAGATTTAGTGCAGTGAAACAATCTCCGGTTGTCGAATTGCGTCGACACAAATAGTGTCCTAGTCGGAGAACGAAAGGGGATTTTATTTTTAGCTCGGAAGCGCGGGGTAAATACGCGCCTTGATCACTTCGACGAGTTTGGTGTTTGCCGACCACTTAGCCGCATGAAAAGAAATGTTTCTCTATACATTCAATGTAAATACTTCGCAAAAGGACTTTTTTTAATGAAATGGAAAAGGTTGTGATAAGAAGACAAGCAATTGAAAGGGCAAACATCATCGATCGAAGAACAAATTAGAGGTCTTTAATAATTTCAATTCACTTAAACGACACTTCAACCTTACGCGTGCTAAGAAATGATGGCGCTAGCCTTGATTAGTTTTTTAATAAGTTTATTTAGACTTTTTTATGAAGTATTTGACAATCGACCACTCAAACATAATTCAATTTGTGGTAAAATATAAGTATCTTTATATGATGCTCAGACACGTTTTTATTATGGAAACATTGGTATACGTGACTTTTACATCTTGTTGTAAGATAGTGTTGACTTGCGACAACTACAGGCCCTCCATTGATTTGCTTGGTGTAACCCTAAGTGACCAGCTCAGGTGTGGGGCTCCATCGAAGCCAGAGTAAAGTTAGCCTCCCAAAAACTGGGCGTACTGTACAGGTCCCGCAGATACTTTAATAGTACACAACTGCTAACCTCGTATAAATCACAAGTGCGCCCCACGGTTGAATTTGGCAGCCACCTCTGGTCTGGAGCTCCAAAATACCTGAAAAATATCCACAACTATGTGCAGAAACGGGCAGTCCGCTTAATAGATTCTCCCATCTTAACAGACGGATTGCAATCTTTAGAGCACAGGCGTCGGGGTGGCTATCCTTGTTCTATCGGTATTACAATGAAAGATGCTCTGAGGAACTAGCGTCATTGATCCCTTCGGCACCGGTGCATAGTCGGGAAACACGCCAAACGCCAAACGTTCTTGTGCTCAACAGCTCGGCTGCGGAATGATTTGGCGACCTCTGTGTTTCCTCCTTCCTACAACATGGGTCTCTTCAAGACCAATGTTCATTCCTTCCTCTCCTCAAAAAGACCCTCCACACAGCATCCCAGATGACATAGGCCCTGAGGGAAATTATTTTCCTCAGAACCTCCTGTGTGGAGTTAATGTAAAAAAAAAACAGTACTTGTACCAAAACTTCACCACAAATATTAAAAAAGTGCCTTATTTTTACGGTAATCTAAATGTCTAGGACTAAAAATAAAAAAAAAAAAAAAAAAAAAATTCGTAAAAGGTTAGTGTTTTCAGCACTCTCAAACCAGCAAGTACTCTCAAGTCAATTCAGTACTCTCAAGTCAGCAAGAAAGTAACTTTCAACAAATAAAATATAGATAATGTTTAAGAAAAATCTTGTTGAAAACTCCAGCTAACTCGGAACGATGGACTAAAGAGTTCTCTAATAAAAATAAAAGCACAACCACCAAAAAATAAATTTACTTAAGTTGGGCGAGAAATTCCATCTCACAATTACAAACAATGAACTAGTGCATTCATTGAATAAAACTAAGTTCCAGAAGGCGGAACTTTAGTTAGAATCGATCCGAGATGAATTTGCAGAAGTTGCGCGAGAAGCTGGGAGAATAATTTGAGATATCTTCCGAATGCATTTCGAGAACGAGGAAAAACAATCTACTTGTTATCAACTGCTGAGATGCGGGAAAGTTTCAGTTAGTTTCTCGGGGGAAGCAAAACGATTGAACTCGATGATTTATTGATAGCAGATTGAATTATGTGCTTTGAATCCAAATGTTCAACTTGTCATATTCTTGAAAATATCCGTACATAAGGCTGGCACAAGATATATCGGACATCACTTATTGGCGCATTATTGCATCAACTTAATGATCTTTAATTAAAATGAGAACAAGACATGATTCAATACACTCATTACACATTCATAGACTGCTCATTGCTACTTGAATTTATAGTTTACGACTACGTGCATTTAGATATAGAAATAGGGAAATTGTTGCATTTCACAAAAATGATGTTCACTTATGGAATAAACACATTACATTGCACTACCCCTGCGTACATTCGTGAATAAAGAAGGATTATAAATAACTGATTATTATCATAGAATAATAATATGTTGTTCTTATGATGGTTATAAAAATATGAAATTGATGAAAAACTACAGTGGAATTCACACATTGATCTTACCTCAAAAAAGCTAACAAAACTCATCTACTTCTTCAAAAAATTAAGAAACATCTTGTCGATGAGGGATCTAAAGAGGGTATATTATGCTTTATGCCACTCTCGATTTGAATATGGAGTAATAGGGTGGGGCTCAGCAGCATCTAATCATTTAAAACAACTTAAGATAACTCAAAATTGCATCATAAAGACCATTCTAAAGGTCCCAATAAGGACGTCAACAACAGAAATTTTTAAACAGTTTGATGTTCCAAGCATACTGAAAATCTATGCCAAAAACATTCTAGTACATCACCACAAAAATGATTCAGAGGCAGACACCTCACATGCTCATAAAACCAGAGCCAAACAAACAGACATACTTAATATACCAAAGTGTAACTCTTCATTTGGTCAAAGAAGTTCTGAATTTTTAGCAGTAAAGTTATATAACAAACTCCCACTTAGTATCAAACAAATTAAAACAAAAAATAGCTACATTAAGGACATTAAATGTTGGCTGAAGGAACTATCGGAAAATGAACTTACTACTATACTTAAAACATCGTCATAGAAGTTTCTGGAAAACCTTATCCAAACATTGAAGTTAAACCATAGAAGTCGCTGAAAAACTTATCCAAAGCATAGTTCCCCTCAGCACAGGATCTCCTAGTGAGGAGGACTACGAATATATTTTCTATTTTATATATACATCTAACTAACATGTTTCACATAAAATGTAAAAAATATTATAAAGTTACTAAATAAAAAAAAATAAAAAAATAAAAAAAATGTTTTATTTTGTTTTTACTTTAATGTAAGTTCCTACTGCCCATTGTGTTCAAAATAAAGTTATAACACACATTTTTTTATAATATACTGTTAGAATTGAACCAGTATGAAGATGGCCTGAAAATGGCGCTGTAAACGTTTACGGATAGAAGTAAATTAAGTGGAACAAACTTAAAAATTGTTTTAATATATTATTATTATGGAATTCCACCACGAATTGTCAGCATCAAAAATACAAATAAACACTATTAAACACTGAATTTTTTTTAAAATTTGTTGAAGAAACCATAATGATTTCTAACTTTTTTTGCGAGAAATATGACAGTCAACTGTAATGTAGATGTTAATGTAGATGTTGGCTCTGGTTATTATTAAATAGTTTCATGTTTTTACTTGATTATGTATGCTTATCAATACTTATCATAGCTTTATTTGTGAAGTGTGTATTATTTGAATAGTAAATAATCCAGTGAGGAAACAGTGGGACATGGAATTGGCCGAAGGACGAACATAAAGAAAATTTTGTAGAAATTAAATCACCG
Source organism: Limnephilus marmoratus (assembly GCA_917880885.1). NCBI lineage: Eukaryota > Metazoa > Arthropoda > Insecta > Trichoptera > Limnephilidae > Limnephilus > Limnephilus marmoratus. The sequence continues at coordinate 25,355,338 of OU862917.1, read as the reverse complement.
GAGGGATACGTGGTGAAACCATATACCTACAACCTATTTCGAATGGGATGTAAGCATACCGAACACGATTAAGAAAATGATAAATTAAGGTAGATGATCAAAACAAGGAGCGTTAGGATGAAATGATGCGCAAAGGAATGGTACAAGGAGTCAAGGACACTTGAGTTAGATATGACAAGGTCGAGCAAATCAAATGCAATCGGTCCAATTAGAAGTCCATATACGAGAAGACGTGAATATTTTTTTATTTATTTAATAAAGATTACAAAAATTTCATGTTATTGTATTCTATAAAGTTTTTTCTAAAAAATATATATTATTTAATATGTCTTACACCTTTTTTTTAGCAAAGCTCGAGTTAAGAAGGCGGAGACAACGAATGTAGATAACAATTTTTATTTAAAGTTAAATAATATATAATTTTTTTGTTTTTTCTTTTTAAATATATAGATCAAAGAATAGATAATTAACAGTAATTAACAGTAAACGAAGAAAAAATAGTATATATCATATAATATGCATCTATAGTTTTATATATATATAATATATATAACATATAATAGAAAGAGTGTAACAGAATGATGAGAGAAAGGAGAGAAATAAAGAAAGAAAAAGGATATCTGACATTATTACACATCTGATATATATTATTATTAGAATTTTTGAATTGATTGTAATAAGTTATATATAAAGAGCTTTTATTGATTTTTTAAATTTTTTATCATTTGTTTCCAATCTTAAATTAACTGGTAATTGGTTAAACCATTTAAATCCAATATATTTATAGTATACCTATATAAATACGAATGTGAATGAAGTAAGGAAAGTGCCGGGACAACGTTGGGTGAAAATCACCCTCACTGCTTTTCCCTTGATTATTGTATAATATTATTTTCTCCACTATATGTAACTGTATATTTTGATTAAAATAAACAGACAATATTGACAACTATTTACACTGAATAGTATGATTTACATGTGTACAATATAAACAATATTAAGTTTGTCCAAACTTACCCAGAATTCAATCCGCTCTAAGCCAAACAACGTTCATTAGGAACAAGGAAAACATTTTCCGTTACATCCTTGATTCCAAATCACAAGGCAGGTTTTGCCTATACAAACACGAGACAAAAGAGTGAGGCCTAAAGAACGCTTTATTGTCTATCTGCTTAGGGGTGTGTACCACCAACCACCCACCCTTAGTGGAAATGGTTATACGTTTTTAAGTACAAATTAATGAAGACCAGGATCTTATTAAAAGTCAATGCGAATTGTATGGATGTTAACGAGGATTTTTAGATCCAGTTCAAGGGGATTTAGGAATAAGACGAATTGATTGAAAATTTATTCGGAGAAGTACGGTTTTAAGAAACGATTTTAAGTATATTTTTTGCTGTAATTAAGAAAGCCTAGCGACCATCTCTTCAGTCGCTTAATAGCTGTAAGAAAAAAGATCGTTTGGTCGTATTATATTAATTGAAATATTAAATGCATAGCAGAACATCTGTTTACCAATACAAAAGAAACTATCAATTAAGGATAAATTATGATGTAATTAAGTTTTCAGGGATATTTCTATTAGGTCCTTACATATGAAATTGGCGTTTTGCCGTCCTGGCAACTTTGATCTCAAATATCTTCCCTTTGGTTAGGAATTCCAAATTCAAATTTATACAGCTATTTACTCATGTATTTGTGTTTCGAAAATTATAATAAATTTGTTTTTTCCTTAATTGTTTTTTTCTTTGCGTCACTTAGTTTACAAAATGGAAAAAAATATCGCGTTATTTACAAGTACGAGTCCCACCGTGGCACTAGTGCTGCAGAAACGGCTCGAAGGATTAATGATGTGTACGGCGACGGTGCCGCAAAAGAAAACACAGTGCGTTTTTGGTTCCAACGTTTTCGTTTTGGAAATTTCGGCCTGCAGAACAAGCCCCGTGGACGGCCGGAGATTAAAGTTGATAATGAAGAATTGAAGGCTATTGTGGAAGCGGATCCATCGCAAACCACGTCCGAGTTAGCTGCAGGCTGCGGTACTGCGGTGTTAGTGATAAAACTGTTTTAATCCACTTGAAGCAAATTGGGAAGGTGAAAAAGCTTGACAGGTGGGTACCTCACGAATTGCGTGACGCAAATCAACAAACGCGCGTTAGAACGCTAGACCACACACTGCACAACAGACGGCTACCAAATTAGAGGAGCTTCAATTGGAATGTCTAAGACATCCACCGTACTCTCCGGACCTTGCCCCAACAGATTACCATTTTTTCGAAATTTGGATAACTTCTTGCAAGGGAAAAATTCAACTCCGATGGGGCAGTCCAAACCGCCTACAAAGATTGTATTGATTCCCTTCCGAACGGTTTTTTTAGTAAAGGGATCGATGCACTACCTATGACATGGCACAAGTGTAGATAATGTAAAAAGCATAGATAGCAATGGTACATACTTTGATTAAATAAATATATTATATTAAAAAAAATCTACTTTATGTTCCTCCCATACAAAACGTCAATTTCATATGTAAGGACCTAATGTTTGGTATTTTTAGGTCAAAAAATCATCTCGAACTGTAATTTCCGGCGTGATATGAATGAAGTTATGTAATATCTATTTAAATGAAGAAAAACAATTGCTATATTCTTTGTTCCACGTTATTCAATGGTTAATAAGCTAATAAGGTTTTTCTTAATAAAGAGCTAAAACTCGTAATAGATAGTAAAACAAGTAAAATAAACAGGAAAGCACAACAAATACACGACATGACCAAAATCAAAGGAAAAGGACGAACACGATTCTAAAAGATAGATGGATAGTAAATTTAAAATTTCTAATAATAATAATAATAACATCTAAGTCTTTTTGTAAAAAATCATGACAAGGGCGCCGTTTATTTCAAAACAAGCAATTTTCTACTAATATAAGTATTTCTGTATGATTAATCTATTTACCCCGACCTGAATTGTACATTCATCCATACAACATTCTTAGGTTCTGCTTGTTAGTATGTAGAAAGGTTATTTGTGTGCTTGGCGATACACAAATAACCTTTCAGAAATCTCCTTCCCGACAGAAAATCGTTTGAGTTTAAGTTGAGCGATGAAAATTGCCAAGGAATTACGTTAGTGAAGGAAAATAACAACAAATTGCCTTCAAAACAATCCGTGACACCGTGGAAACATGGCCTAAGCTGTTACGGCTACCATTAATCATTTCTAATGCCGTGTCGCTCACTCTGTGTATCATAAAACCAGAGACATAGAATGCACCTGGTGGGTCTTGACCGTACCGTATCGACCATACCACATTCATTCTTTGGTTATATATAAAAGTATGTACATGGATCATTTTAAGAAAACCAGACTCGGCGAAGTAAAATAAAATCAAGGCAAAGTTTCAGAAAGAATTTATTACTTTTATTAGGTCAACTGAATTAAGTTTATTTCCAATAAATTTCCCGTAGGGCATCTCTCGCTCCCTTTCAAAATCCATGACACAAAACGTAGACATGTATAAATAATGAAAAAAAAATTTGGTAAATCATAAAAAATAGTAACATTTTACACTCGACATATTTACAATGATATCCCAAGATTTAATTAAGCAAAATTATGTGTTTTCCTTCGTACAGGAAAAAAAATAGCATGGTAATATCACGTCAATATGTTGTCATATTATTAAATCATAATAACACTTCTCTTAATCTACAAAAAAACAAAAACTAAACAAAAAGCCTATTTTTAGAGATTATTATTTCTTCAAAAATAGAAATGCATGGGCAAAGAATATCAACATGACAATTTTTTTATATTACAAAATTGGGCTACAATGGAAATGTATCATTAACAGAAAAAGAAATGTGTGACAGACAAAGTTGTAAATAAGTGAGGACCCTTTATTGTGCATACACACCCGTGTGGGAAAGGGTGGTGTATTTTTCTGCATGTGGTATTCAGAGCTTCAGAATAAACAATATTACGCACGTACGTATCTACTAGATAGGACAATCTTTATCTAGTAGATACATTATTGTCTAGAATACACTATAAAACACAGCTATACGATGTCGGGACGAAATTCAACAGGCTTGAAATTCACGTACCATTACACTCCCAGAAATACACACGGACGGAACTACACATGCAATGAAAAACAGCTACTGAAATTACACAAGTCGAAACAAATCTTTTTAAGTGCGTGCTGAATAAATTTCATATTCTAAAAAAAAAAAACAAAATTAGGTTTGGTTTATTTGACGTCTGTAATTTCAGTAGGTGTAATTTCATCCACAACTTCCGTCAGTATGTTATTCCGACAGTGCTTGGTACGGTAGTGATTGCGACGTGAAATTGCCGCCTATGTGATTTTGTCATGTAATTCAGTGTAGCATGCAGTCCCAAAGGCCAAAGAGCTGTGTCTAACTTAAGAAAAACGAATCATAAAAAATACGCCAAAAATCGGGGTGTATTTTTCGATTGTGGAATATAAAAAAATTGCATCAACACAACGGCTAGTAAAAGAGAATAATAAAAAGGTCAGTTTCAAACAATCAATGCAAATTTCATACCCAAATTTTAAATACTATACGCAGCCTACCTTTCGTCAAAGAGCAACGCATGCCACTGCCTTGTAGATTGGCCATTACGGTTCTGAGAATAACTACATTGATCAGAATATAACATTTTGAAATGCACTTTATCTTATTCAGCAAACAAAATTTGTTCAAGTTCTGATTAAGTAGTATGCAGAGTGACGCTGACAAACACGTGTATAACATTATTCAAATTATTAACATATGCAATACAGTAGGGGTAACATTAACAATATAATTTTAAATATATGGAGCAGAATTCTGTGTTTATTGGCAATATCATTAATAAACATTATTATGAAAATATAAATAGGTGTTCATCTCCGAATGAATTTATCTAGTGTTTACTAAATCACTGCCTAAAATGGATGGATTTTTTCTGGGCACAACTTGAAGAATTATTTTACAAGACGGTGGAACGAGGTTAAGGATGGGCGGCGGGAGGTGCGAGAGGGAGGGGGAAAATGGCGGAAAAGGAGAAGAGCGGTGAAGGGGAAAGGAGAGGGGTAGGGTAAATCTCCAAGGAACAAAAACAAACGAGAAAAAGCGCTCGTTAGTGGAAAGCCCTGGGCGAAACACGTCGGGAAATGTCACAATTTACTATGCCGTTAGGTAGAAAATTGATAAAAGAAAACATTTGAAATCAGACATTGAATATTGTTGGCGATAAAAAAAAACTTGGGAACAAAAAGGAATATTCAAGTTTATGATTACATTTGAAACACAGTTCTGGATCTGGGCCAAGAAGAGTGGGTTTAAAATCGGATAATTCGGACTATTCATCATAAGATATCGACTGTGTTTTGTTCAAAGTTAATCCATAAATCAAAATTTGATAGTAAAGCTCAACTTGAATGAAATTTATGATTTGAGCTACGTCCTAAGAAAAATACCCAGATTCTTTACAAATGCTCCCTAGTTTAAAAGAATACCCGAATTTTAAGAAAATGTATTCAATACTTAAAATAACGATAAAGCCTACCTGATTTAATAATATTCGATTAAAACACTGTCGATTGTATCAACTAAAATGGCTTTTATCACAAAAATTATTAAAATTTGAAAAATATAAGTATTTAGGCTTGTTTCCCGTAAACACGATTTTTTAAGTTGATACCCTGAAGAGATATTATCAAAAATTTAAAAAGATTTACAAAAAAAACCACATGTATTAAATAACGAGATTACTTTCCAACACAAGCTTTCAGTTCACAATACTTCGCAAACAAAGGTGCTATAGTCCCACAGACTCTGACAAAGAAATTCTAACGTTAATGATCGTATATTTTATGTTCAAAATAATTACTCGATTCCTTACACATCAATCTGTCTCTTGACGAACCACATTTAGAAAGATCAAATCCTTATAGGTACTACTGCACCACCCACCTTTACATGTTGCTTTTACTTTCCAAAATACACTCGTCAAAGAATACATTACATATTAATATTAAAATATTTTTCAGGATTAAATAACATGTGTTCACAATAATGTCCTCTGCGTGCGAACTCTGTCTAAATTTCTTTTAATGGACAATATACAGTGTTAATTTCAAGCCACCTCTCAGGTAAGTATGGTCCTGTTTTCATTAAATTTTAGGCAGCATCGCGTTCATTGGTCAAAATATTGTACATATATTTTCGTATCGGTGATCAATGAACCGGTGTATGCAATTTTTAGCCATAAGTTGTTTTTAATTGTTTGTCTAGCTTGTAGTTTTTTAGATTTTAGAAATGTATTATAAGTTTGTACAGCGCCCTTGAGGTGATTTTTCACAAAAACGGCGCTATATAAATCATCCAAATATTATTATTATTATTATTATTATGAACTCCTAGATTTAAAAAATGTCATAAAGGCCTTCCATTATACACGCTAAATATAAGTATATTATTTTCGAGACTTACTCCCATTAAAGAACAAGATTCGTAAGAAGGGATTACATTCTGCTTACATAATAATCAATCTACTTAGAAATTTTGATGTTGCGTTGAAATTTTGATTTTGATGTTGATACGATATTCGAAACCGAAGAGCATTGCTTCAGGGTTGTTGAAATGTTGAAATCTATTGACTAATAAATCACAGCGAAAAGGTTTTAATTCATTAATAGACTCGTAAGTAAACAATGCCAACCCTTCCCTTGCAAGACGGAGACACTATTTCACAATTTTACCAATTAATTGTAAAAACTTATCACATTGCAACGGCACCATTGAATACGTATTTTTAAAAATATATTTATCACATTATATGTCAAACATAAACAACGAATAACTTTATTATTGTCGTATGTAATCAAATCTATACATTTTTAAACAGCACACAATACTCGCCGGGTTAACAATTAAATCGTCTAATAAGGGAAATAAATAAATACTTTATTTGAGGCGTGAGGAGTTCCACGTTCATGTAAGATATCGCACAATACTACCCAGTATTTCTTCCATTGATAGAAAACACGGAAAAAACCATGTTTGAGATTTAAAAATTAATAAAATATTGCATGCAAAATACATTGTTCTTCTCGGTCTCAACGTCAAAACCACAATTTGTGAATTTTCCGTTAGAAAGTACGAAAAAGGCAATATTTTATTATGACGGCTCCTTTTAAATGGCAAAATTCCGACCGAAATTCGAAGCGATATAAAACGAGTATTTTACGAGAGGACCGAGTCGATTTCGGGGCCTATTTTATAAAGCAGATGATACCGCAGTGATTCGAAGAGAGCCGATATAAAAAATATATGCACGTTGGGGAAATAGGTCAGATATAAATCAATAATTAGAATTGTCTACACAAGAAAAATCCCTTTACTCTGTTTACTTAATTCGCTTCACACTTGATTATGTTTCTGACTGAAACGAGTTTAGCTGTGTCTGGTGGATGTTATAAATAAATGCAGCAAAGTTCATTAATCTTAATAATCAGCATCAGAACACCCAATATAGATTATGGTAAAAAATAAAGATTAATTCACTTAAAATAAATCATGTCAAAAATGTTTGCATTCAACGGGAATCATAGTTACAGTCTCTGGAATTGAAGTCAAGTTCACCAACCACATCACTGCGTACGCCATCAATATTATTTTATCAAAACACCTTAAACACTCTTGATTCTTCAAACATACATAATTATATTACGATCTCTAATTTATTACACATTGAAAAAAAAAACAAACACTGAATAATTTGTCACGCAACTGTTAACCAATGTGGAATTGTCAAATTGAAAATCAAACGCAAATATTAAAAGGACAGAATAAAATGTAAGGAAAATTTATTTAAATAAATATATTGTTGATGACCCTCAACATTCAGATTTTAAAAATTAAAAGATGGAAATAACGCATTTACAAACATATTTCTTCGGATTGTTTTTCAAGTGAAAACAAAAATAAAATATTACCAAATCAATATAAATATGATACGGAAAAATTAATTAGAATCTAATCCATAATTCTATTTCCGTTGCTACTATAAAAATTTAATAATCTTGAGAAATAAGCAGAATTAATTAGATTCATATCCTTTTGAATGTAGCTATAACTTTGTGGTTATCCATTATAAATAAATGAAACAATGTTACATTGTTTGAACCACTTATATATTTGAGTAAAGCCGACCGGTTTCGAAACGACCGTTCCTTCTTCAGGGCAAACGTATATAAAAAAATAATTATTGATTAATTCATATCCGTTTTTTATTCTGCTTATTTTTTAAGATTACAATTTTTAAGTGTAGTGACGAAAACAGTATTATGGATTTAAATCGAATTAATTATTCCGTGTCATATTTTTACTGATTTCTTTACATGTTGTTTTTATTTTCACTACGAACACTTCGAATAAACGAATTCGCACTAAGAATTATGTGATGGCAAACGGTTTGATAATATGTGTATATTCAATGTTTTCATAAATTTTTCACAGCGGTGATAAATTCGTAAAATCCAAAATAAAGAAAATTTATAATCATCGCGTTTTGAAAAACGTTACGCACGATAAATATGTATAAATTTGCCACATAAACTGTGAAAACCTGTCAAAAAATATCGTTAAGCGTTATGAACCTTAAAAAACATTTGTTTTTGTATTCACTCGCGCCAAACGTGTATGTCGCGTAGCGCGCACAGAATTCGGGCGTCTCGTAGCGGCGGACGTCTACGATCCCGGAGCGTAGGATCTCGACTGCCGCCGCGGCGCCCGTGGGCTATAGCTATAGGAGCACACAGAGTACAGCCTACGCCGTAGCACTGTAGAGGCGACGCTAGGTAGTGCATATGATGTGTTACTGGCCGTTATGCGCCGGCGAAGTAGGTACCAGTGTATTATGTAGAAACGTAGCGTCGACGCTCGATTATTGGAGGGCAGATGAATAATTCTGAGAGGCGCAAGGGCGTCGATGTTCTCGAGTTTACGTTTTAAATATTGTTTTATTCATGGCTAAGCTCGTGCTTGTGTTATTTTGGTGTACCAAATACTTTGTATACTGACCATTTGAACTGAGTACTAGTTATTCCAAAGAAATGATTATTTATGCATTAAACCGCTTAGTCGTTAATACGGAATACTTTTTATCCAAACAGTTAGATTTAGCTTTATTATTACGAAAAGTGAGTATTTATGCCGGGGGAGACCAAACAACATGCAAAAAATATGCATTTAACATTTTAATTTTGTTAAAATTAATTCACTCGCGCGGTAACGCCATGTTTATTCATCGTTTTTATTTTAACATTTCATCAATGCTGCCAATCATAGAAAAAATATTTTTGCGTAAAACAAAGTGAATGCATCATTGACAAGTTTGTACCTGTATTTATAACAGTAGAACATGGAAAGAAATGTATTAAAATAATTACACAAACCCGCTAGACAAACCCTGCGTAGTCAACAAACCATTCAAAACCTGGGATGTTTTTTTAAAAGTATGATGAAAAGCGAGTTTATTTTAGAGAATTTATTTTATAAAATTGGTACTTCCGACAAATGTTCTATTAGTTAAAAAAGGAACATTCCGTATTATCCGTGCATCAAACTTCGACAACACGAACGTTCCGTATTATCCGTGAGGTGGACTAACTGCATATTTACCAAGAAATGATATTTGCATGAGGACCGAAACGATTTTAAAAGACAACACAGTGTTTCGAGGAATTTTCGAAGAGCCCGAAATGATTTTTACAACGCGTTACAGATTTATAAACACATTATGGAAAATAAAGAACATTGTTTACTTTTCACGCGCTTTTATTTAAATTAACATTTTCAAACTAAAGAAAAAGAAACCTGTACCTACGTTGTAGCAGTTAAGAAATTGTGACAAGTTTTACTGTATTACGTTGTAGAATCCTGACAACTCATCTGCGCCTCCCCCAGCGACATGTGTAGGCCTGAGGTTTGGCTGGGCGAACTCGGCGTCCTTCCGCCCTGCCTCCGGCAACTCGACGCTTCCATCCTTAGGGTCTTCGGGTACATTCCCCTACTTCCCACTTACTATCGTCAAGGCACAACCGAGAAACCGGCTAAAGGGCGCGGACGTTGAGATTCATTCACGGCAGGCCGACTACCATACACATTCTGGCTGGTACTGCCAGATGACGAGAGAGGTATCCCACCCGACACAAGCGTTCTTCATATCACAATACTTGTTTTCATTATCTTTTCTTGCAGATGCTTGCGACATACGCAAGATGCCATTACCCTGCGAGCAGCCGCCTTTTATGTTTTTCTGTTATCTTTTTTTTATTTATTTAGTTTATCCCTGACTTGCTTTATATTATTCGCATTTTGTATATTATGTAAGCACTTGCATACTGCTTCCTAACACCGTATGCAGGGACACTGGAGGTCTAGATTCGTTCAAACTTAAATGTAGATTCGTTCTTTCAAAAAAATTAGCGTCCTTGCGAGAGCCTTGAAGGAGTAACCATCTGATACTTATACCAGGGCGGGTAAGAGGTGGATTACCTCCACTGTATTACGTTGTAGGTCAAAGCAACTACTCTAATAAGCTCGCAACAACATTTCCATCATCATGGGGCTTTAAAAAATTCATTCAACCCTTAAAAAATAAAAATCCAAATATTCGAAAACAATTATCAAGCATAGAGAGTTTTAAAAGTCAGGGGAAGCCGGATAGTAACAAGGAATAATGCACAATGAAAATTTTTGATACACAATACATACCATACACTACATTTTTCAAGTGAAAACTTTTTTTTTTTAAAGATTTGAAACTCGATTGACGACACTAAAAAAAGACAAACACATACGTCTAGGACTAAGCCTGTGAGAGAATGAGATAGTATAATCAGTCTCCTATTTGTGCGGTGCTTAGTACCTCCCCACTAGTTTACTTTCGTTTTCTGAAGGTTTTATTTCTACCGCGAGTGAATTGCACACCCTATTTTGTAATACGAAGAATATTAGTAAATCATTCCCATTGATGTACAAAAGGAGAAATACTTCTTAATTCTAAGAATAAATGGAACAAGGAAATTAAAAAAAAAAAACTGACAGCAAAATTTAAAAAAATACCACACGTGTAGAGACGTGTATATTTTGAATTAATTATTAAATTCAGAAATAATAACAGTGAAACAAGGTAAATTTGACATCCCCCGTACGTAGATTAAATTCATCAAATTTCATAGAAGTGATGATTTGCGAAACACGATGTGGCGGGGAACAAAGCGTTGCGATGGCAACTAATCGCTGAAATGGTACAGAATACGTGCTTCGCTTCGAATTCAGATACAATTTCCTCTCATCACGGATCATAATAATATAACGGGTGGAGCGGTGAACAATTAATACATAAGTATTCTTTAAGTCACTTCTTCTAATAGTGCAAAATTATTTTGTGGTAACATTTTAAATTCAAATTAATAGATAACTTTGTATTAACCACTTAATTATTTACAAAAACTGACAAAAATCGATCGGTTTTTATAAATAATTAAGTGGTTAATACAAAGTTATCTATTAATTTGATTCTTTAAGTGATTATGTGAATAAGAGTACCAACCGTAAGGCATTCCCGATTGTGATATATAGTGAGGCATCTGACTACTTAGACCTGGTCACCAATCTCAGTAATAGAAATTAAAATATTTAAATACTAATTATTATCAAAAATTTTGAGCACTAAGAAGATAAAGGGGCGATTTAATTCATTTTCAAAAATAAAACGAGAAAAGTCAACTTATTAAATAATAACTTCACTATGGTATGTAAATCATTGCGAATGGAATGAATTATATGTAATAAACTATACGGCTTCTTGACTTATTTGTTGACAATCAAATAGATGTTTCAAAAGCTAGCTCACAATAGAAATAAAGTCTCAAGCTGAAAATTGTTGTGTTGAACTATAATAATATCTGATGAAAAAAGCTGTGCCAATTTAATGACGCCTGGACTCACTGTTCGAAAGATTTTGTTGCTTCGGTTAATCATGATATTCCTTAGATAAGCATTGTCCAGTATTTTAGGTAAAAAAGTGTTTTTTTTGTAACATAAATGTTTTCATAATGATATTATGATTATTGTAATGTGGACTTTAAAAAATAGTACAATGACCAAAAATATAGAACTTTTCACAGAAAAAAACGTATTCTTATGTAGGGTGTTAAGAGACGGACCGACGAACCAGTGATTCCTGACAATATCTGGAGTAAATAATGTAACCGAAATTTTGGTCTCCGGTGGCATTTTTGATGTTTTTTTCCAAATTTTCAAAACCAATGGAAAATAAATTAGGAGTACCGCAAGGGTCGGTCCTTGGGCCTCTGTTGTTCATACTCTATGTGAAAATATTTTCAAAATGCAAAGTACGACTATTTGCCGATGATACACTAATATTCTTAATTGGAGATAACTATGAAGAACTAATTAAATATTTTAAATAATGCGTAAATTAAATACAAAAAAAAAACAAAATGTATGGTGATTGGATACAAGAAGACATCCAGTGAAAGCAAAATTAAAGTTGATGGTGAGATTATTGAAAATGTTACTGAATGAAATACTTGGGAGTTATATTAGATTTTAAACTAACATTCAACCAGCATGCAAAATATATACAAAAGAAAAATGAAAATATCTTTTTTGAACTAAAAACTATATAGTAAAACTGCAATCACTATCTAGAAATCAATTATTGCTCCATATTTTAACTAATGCTCAACAATCCTTTTCCTATGTGACGAACGAGAACAAAATAAGTTTCAAATTCTTGAAAACAGGGCAATAAGAATAATACTTCGGCGAAATAGTTTTTGAAAAGAAAATAAAATGTTAAAGGAACTGAATTGGCTAACCGTGAAACAGATGCTGCCTTTGAATACGCCTTACCCTTAATATTTATACATAAAATAATAAAAAACATTTTACCAAATACTTCTCAATTAAAATTATATTCAACAAGGACATTCACAGACATAACACAAGGAGGTGCAAGGAAATCTGGCTTCAAAAAAAAGACGAGGCGAATACGCAGAACAGTTTACTGTACAAAGGAATGAGTTATATAACACGCTACCAGAAACATTAAAGTCCACACCAATTGGAAAGTTCAAGATGTATTGTAGGAGCTACATAAAACTAGATAAAATTTAGTTTGCAATATGATTTTTTTTTGTTTTACAGATCTGTTGGTTTTTATATATTATAAATTTACATGGTTCTTCTACGGTGATTTGGTCTTCTAATATAAAGAAAATCAAGAGTATGTAGATATTTTTTTAATTTTTTTTTATGTATCTATAAAAAGAATGTTTGTATTACATTATTCGATGCCTGTCTCACTAGGGTATACCTGTGTTGAGACAGGCGTAGAGGTACATAAATGAGTATCATACAAAAGAATATTTAATTACAACATAAGAACATTTAAGGTAAGATACATACTGATTTATACAATTCAAACAGAAAGATGATTAAGATTGAGGGTTAATATCATAAAGAGAGCATTATATAGGTGAAGGAAGAGATGAATAAAGTAGTAAATCCTTTCGAATCTATAAAGGTAGTTATATTATACATATAGGATTTTACTATTTTAAGTTCTTTAATAAGGGTAAGGACATACGTGAGATGGTAATTCTGTCTATTTGTACTCTATTTTACAGATGTTAGCAGTAGTGTGACGTCCAATACTTATAATCCATTTCTTTATATCTTGTTTGTATTTGGTCATTGATTCAGTTTGTCTAATCGTGGCTGGAAGTGTATTGTGTAGTTTGCAAGCTATGTATTTAAAGTGTTTTTGTCCAAAGGTGGTTTTATATAATATAATGTAATGAGTAGGTAGGTTTTAGAGATATTATATATAACGATTGTTTATACTTAACAATAATATAGCCGTTTAACGAAAATAATAACACCACAAAAAAGCGTCACGATTTTAAAAGACACAACCAAACAAATAAAAGCAAATGACAAACTGGCACAAACTTCATCCGGAGGAGTATTATAGAGTTTTGAGTTAATGCGGTTCAACGAGAATGTATTTCAGATGGCGGAGGCAGAGGCAGAGGCAATCGGGCTGCGGCAACAAGACTTGGAGGGGTTTATTAAAATTCAAATTGCCTGTTGCGTATAACTAGCATCGAGCGTCTCTCTAGCCTGTAGCCTGTAGCCTGTACCCAGGGAGGCTGGCCTCGAACTCAAATTATATGAGAGAAGTGATGAAAACAAATTTAATTGGATGAACCTGAAGTAATGTGTTTACATTTGAAGTTAAAATATTCAGCGTGTTTTGCAGATTATCAGCTTTTTTGGTAGTTGTATAAATAAATCCATGTATTTTTTGGTGTGATAATGGAAACGGTATTTTACAAATTATTGGAAACAAAAACAATTTACATACATGTGAGTGTGGTGAGAGAGCAGATGGCGTGGCTTTGATTTTTATACAAATCTACAGTTTTATTCCGAGGTTGATGAAATTTTGTACCATCGATCATAAAAACTGTAGAGCATTTGAAAAATGTTTTTAATGTTCTGCATGTTTCAAAACTAATGGTTTCTTCATGAGGATAAACATATAAATATTTTTACGCACCAGATTTAAATGTCCGGGTTAAATTTTCCCCACATGAAAAACTAAACCCTTTCACACACTTCCCCAAATGATCATCTAGTCAATCCACGCTATGCAATTGCACTATATAAGTATTATAAATACAAAACAATGCAAGAACAACATGTCAACCTACCAGAGACCAAATGGGAAAGTTATTCACCGACTCCAGATATTTTCATATCAGAGGGTTCGGCTCTGTGGAACTCCTAATTGAACCTATAAATCTTACTGATCCCTCAATATAAATATTTAAAAAAAACTTTTGTAATCCTACATGTATTAAAAATAACTGATTTTTGCATTTTTATATATAAATTTAAATTTATTTTTATTTTACATTCATTGTCATTATATTCAGCTACACATCATATTCCGTCAGAAAATATTTACTTTAATTAATGGGTTATATATGTCGTCCCTTTGGCCAATGACTTAAATGTCAGTTTGCCTCGTTTCCGCATGGAATCTATTAATTTTTGACAGTTTTCCAAGATCTTGTCATCCCAAAACCAGACTTGAATTGCTGGGTCTATCCGTCTTTCCCCGGGTAGTACAATCCAATTTACATAATCTATGGTTTTAAAGTTTAAGAGCCATTAACCAGGGGCCGAGAATTTAAATTTAGTCGAATGATGATCTTGCGATCATACCCTTGCAACTGTACAGGGCGGTTCCGGCGAGAAAGATTAATTATTCTTCATACTAGCATTTTAACATAATAACTCGATATCGATTTTATTTCATTCAAAATTTGCTTTGATAAATACCTACATTTCCTACATTCAAAAATGCTCAAACTCGTGATGATAAAACTATTAAAATTATGATTTTTTTGTAATTATTTTTGGTCATAAGTATTTACAATTTTCAATAATGTCTAAGCAAAATAAGAATGTATTTTTTTTAAATGTAATATTTTTTAGGACCGTAAATAAATAGACAAACTGAAGTATTTTCGTCACAAAACCAGGGCGGGGATCTTTTTATTATGATTTTATTTGAATTAAAATTAAAATTCTGAAAAGCAGCTATCCCAAATAATTTATTGATTTATTTTACTGCATGTTATATGATTTGAAATGCGTGTTGTATAATGCAAAATTTGTTGAAAATTTAACAAATCTGCCAACGACCTACGGTAAAACCTTATTGTTCTAAAAATGAACATATTTTCTCAAAATTTAAAACATAGCTTCACTAGATAAAAGAATAGTCTTTCGAAATCAATTTATAATTTTTTGTGGAAAAGAGTCAATACGTCTAAAATTTGATCAAAAAATGACATATTTCCGGGTTTGTCTGGTTCTAGACATAATTATTATAAGAATACTAGCAGCATTCCACACTTACAATCTTGTGAAAGTATTTCGATTCTATGATTCAGTCGCAAATCTAAGGTGAAGGTAAATATAAAAAAAAATAAACTTAAACGACAAATGTCTTAAATATGTTCCTTGTGCACCGAGTACACTGCATCGGATTTCAGAGGGAAAAGTTTCATTCGAAGAAATTAACTATGCTGGGACGATGAAAAAAAGTGCAACAAATTATATTAAAATGTACGCAAATAGAAAAAAACGCCAATCAATAAATTTCGAAGCAGAACTAGAAAATATTTCCATAATATTTACAACGCATACATCATGTAAAAGTCAAAAAAGTAAAAAAAAGTCACGAAATCGAAAACCATTTTTTTACCTTCTTTTGAAAGCGATTCAGATTTCTAGAACGAGAAAGTTGAACACGATAAATCTTAATTATGACCGAGATAACCTAGAAATCTGGGACCTTTCAGCCGCTCACGAAACAGCATTATAAAACGAAATATTTGAAATTTGTTATTTCTGAAAGAATCTTGTTAAAATCATAAACGAGAGAAGAGATTTTAATGAAATGTAATGTTAGACAACCCTGTTTTATGGATAAATTGTAAAAAGATTCTCGCTGTTTATAAACTGCAAACCTCGACTCACAAACAAAATAAAATGCGGTAAATTCCGCCGTATCATATTTTGAAGAACGCTTTTCCTACATCAAAAGAAAACGTTATGATTTCCGGACTGGCTCCCTCCGTTTATGTATACTGTACGGTACAGTCAACCGAGCGGAGGTAGCGAAACCTCCGGGACGCCCCACAATGTAATATAATACACAAACAATCAGGTTTGCTTCATTTCAAAGAAGAAACAATACAATTTGAATGCACGAAAAAAACATTTAAATAACAAACTTTAAAAAAAAATAATACAAAAGCACACAAAAAATACATTCATAAAAGCAAAACTCCTTAAAATTTTAAATTTGCACTAGGAACATCTTTGAAGTCTATTAGACAAAAATAATTCAAAATATGATATGTTCAAACGGTTAAATGTTTCATTGGACAAAATATTCTCCAAATGTACAAAATATATGCCCAGTTGGTATATATTTGTTTAAAAGGTCAAAATTAATATCCGATTGGGAATTTCCTTCGAATATTTTGATCTACGATAGTTATCCATTTCGATTTGCTCCGGTTAAACATTAATCCATTTTCAAATAAGAAAATCGAGACAATTTGATACTCGAATCTTAAAATGCACAATTCTGAATTTTGTCTTTAATTACAATTGACCCAGCCCTTATCCCCCCCTCCCCCTTCAATATCACCATCACCGATTATGAACCCGAAAAATGAAGAAATCATAAGGATTTCTAGAGGCCGCCAAAATTTTACATTTTAACTATAGATCCGAGTTTAGCTTCCCCCTTTATCTCCCTTGAAAATAAAAAAGCTATTGCAATCAATTACCTGGGTATTACACCAGATTCAAAACTAACTTTCATAGCATATTTCGAATATGTACTAAAGAAGGTATCAAAAAGGGAAATGTTCTTAGAAGACTAAGAAATAAACTAAATGGAAACACTACAGAGCTCATTTTTACAACCATAGTTGCTTAACATTTAGATTACTGCTCTACGCTGTAATATTTGGCCAATGTTTTAAAAATGAACAAGCTAGAAATTATACAAAACAGAGCTATGATATGTACCCCCGGGAAAGGCAAGTACTGATAAAGGGTTAATCATATGAGAGAGGAGCTAAACGGGATTCCAATAAAAAAAGAGAATGCTAAATAATGTGATAATTTTTGTACATACAGTCATGAAAAACCTAAAAAGGATAAAATTATTTTTAATAGAGATACATAATTACGAAACCAGCAAAATTAATAGAGTTAGATTACCGCATATGAGAAAATCAGAGTCACAGAATTGCCTAATTATAGGTATATGTAGAGGGCTAAAGATGTAGGATGAAATGCTTAAAAGTCTGAAGAATGAATGTATTTAAAAAGCGATGGTATGCTTACTATAAAAATGTTATTTCATAAAATGAAACTACTAACGTAGTATATCAACTAACTCAATAAATATTTTATTTTTATTTATTATTTATTAACGCCCCAGTAGGCTTTTACATTTGATTACAGTATTAAAATATAAAATGATAAAAGCAGTTGTAGTAATTGAAAGGAAACAACACATATGTAAATAATAAAATTTAGTGCGAATTAGATTCTTAACCATAAAAAAAGACTTTTAGATTCGTCTTTCCGTTAAATAAAACGATAAGTTGTTTAAAACCGCAATCCACCAGCCTTAATTTAAAAAAGGCTACCATTAAATATGTAGGTTTAGCCCTCCCTAATAATTAACATAAATTCGGATGAATATTTGAATTCCTACAACCTTAGCGTAAATACTGCTGGTGAATAAAATCAATTTTCGGGCGAACTAATTGAATATCAAATCAAGTCCTGCTCCAAAGAAAAACATAACATTTAAATATTATGAATAATTCATAAGCAGAAAGTTTGCTGTAATAATTATTAACGATATTTTCTTGTAAATATTCCCTTTGAATAAATAACTGATTTAGATTCAACAGGAGACAATGCTTAAATTTAAAGATCCTTAACAACACATTATGAAAGAGATTATGAAACCCACTTTATTTTATAAACGAATTGCAAAATAAAGAGGTAAAGGGGGACTGCAGAAGTGTACCAATTATTATTGGTGGACGTAATATAGAGCACGTGCTTCGAAATAAAATAGATCAATGTATTAAACAATTAAATTTTCGTTGTCGATGACCCCATCCAGAAATGACCACAAAATGCCCGTGTGGCTTTAAGCTGGTATCTTTGTCAGATATATTTCTAACTTATTCAGCTGGCAAATATCTACCGAAGAGCTATGCTATTCTGCAGCTATTATGCAGCGATACGTCGGATATTAATATATCTTTCCGATTTCGGAAGTGATATCATCATATCCTTAACATCTTTGAAATTGATAAAACAAGGATAAAATGCACCCCATAACCGAGAAGGCAGCCATTTGGTAATGATTTATGAGGGTGTGTTATTAGCTTCCCACTTCATCTAAACTTCAGCTAAAATTAATTAATAATTCCCACTCTTCAGCTAAAATTAATTAATATTATAATACGTTCAGTGTCTTCACGTGAGTGATTTTATTAACTGGCAAAACAAATAATGTGAAACACACAAAATACATAATGCAAACCGTCACGTAGGGAGAGGGGGATAGACCGCCATGGGCATATGATTTAAAGTCTCATAATATTGTTCACGCAAACTTAATGATAACACCATGAAACCCAATAAATAATAATGAAATATGTACTTCCGCTTAAGTGGAAATTCATTATGAAGTGTTTTCTTTAGTTAGCATCCTTCTGTGATGCTATCTTCGTAATTGGACAAACTTTCAAGAAGAGTAATTAAACAGTAGTC
This sequence comes from Limnephilus marmoratus, assembly GCA_917880885.1. Classification (NCBI taxonomy): domain Eukaryota; kingdom Metazoa; phylum Arthropoda; class Insecta; order Trichoptera; family Limnephilidae; genus Limnephilus; species Limnephilus marmoratus. The sequence goes on along the minus strand of OU862917.1, from coordinate 25,335,834 downwards.
ATTTTCGAAGGACGCATTTTGAAAATGCTTTTATTCGATAAGGCACGAAGGAAAATCTTATTATCTATTTGGGAAATTGACAGACATTATTTAGTTCGAAACTCCAATTGAATGGGACTTCCTTATTGGGAGAAATATAATTGAATTAATGTTAACAGATTTTAATGGCAAAAATTTACTGTCAGCATCGGAATTGACGGATATATTTCCAATTATACATTTCTTGAACGGTGAAACTTGACTTAAATTGCTCTTTACACTGAATGAAATTGCTCTTTACACTGAATAAAATATATTTGCAAAACTGTATGGACAAAGTAATTCATTGTTAACATTTTTAACAGGAAGTTTATATTGGACAAATAAAAATTCAGGAATTGACCGGAATGGCGCAAAGTGGGCTGAAAATCGCCTTTCATAGACATAGAGACTTGAATTTTCAAGGGTCTTTTTTTGCTAGAAATGGATTCTGCTGATCAATACTATGCTATAAAATCTCGTAGGAAGCAATTGCGTGTACAAATGAAGGTGTTATTATTTTTTTAAGAAAAAATTGTATGGGACTAACATTAAAATGAGGATATCTCTGGGAATCGTAAGGTTGGCCATAACATCCTTACACACATATATACTATTATTTATTTGTATTTTTTGACATACTTCGTATTGCGGCGCAACGTGCGATTTATTTTTTTTAAATATTCAAAGTTGAAAAAAAAACTTTTTTATGTTAATGATTCATTTTAATGCTTAAATGTATTATCATCCATTAAGTACAAAAGTTAAAAGTAACGTACAAAAAGCAGTCAAATTGATTGAAAAACGTAATTTGGTCAAATTTAACTATATTAACGGCCTTTTGTTTAACATTTATTTTTAAAGTTAAAAACAAAAGGCCGTTACTATAGTTAAATTTGACCAAAATACGTTTTCAATCAATTTGACTGCTTGTTGTACGTTACTTTTAACTTTTGTACTTACTTTCCGAAAATCGATAGTTACTCTAGAGTTACTCCGCCATATTGGCATCATTGGCATATTTGACAGTTCTGGTCGAAGAATGTACGGAAATGGGTGCTTCAGCATTGATTATTAATCAGTAATCATGATAAACATTATAGAAGAGGATGATAATGCATTTAAGCATTAAAATGAATCATCAACATAAAATTTTTTTTTCAACTTTGAATATTTTTAATAAATAAATCGCACGTTGCGCCACAATACGAAGTATGTCAAAAAATACAAATAAATAGTAGTATATCTGTGTGTAAGGATGTTATGGCCAACCTTATGATTCCAGAGATATCCTCATTTTTAATGTTAGTCCCATACAAATTTTTCTTAAAAAAATGATAACTCCTTCATTTGTACACGCAATTGCTTCATACGAAATTTTATAGCATAGTAATGATCAGCAGAATCCATTTCCAGCAAAAAAAGACCCTTGAAAATTCAAGTCTCTATGTCTATGAAAGGCGATTTTCAGCCCACTGTGATGGCGTACAAATTGACTGACCAATATAAATTTGGCGTAGGCATGTTAAACAATAAAGATATTAATCAAGTTTGAAAATGAGTGTTACTCACTGGTGGGAATCAGAATATATTCATATGAAGAGATTTAAAAAAAATTTAACACAAGATTTTTAATAAAAACAATTTCGCTGTTATATCTTTCTGTCGTGTAAAGGTAATTCTATTAAATATTTTATTATTTTTGTGAATGCAACAAGGAATGTGCGCCAAGACCGAGTTGTGTGGAGTTATCCTCTCTGCCTAACCCTGCTATGACGGCTAGTTACAATATCATAAATAAATAGGTAGGTAATTACAAAAAATAATTTAAGTCCTTATTTTATACACCATTCAATTTCATAATAAATGGAAAGATTTTTAGCAACAAAATAAAAATACATACCTATTCTTTACCAAATACTTTGTACAAACTGTACATACCTAAACCCTACAAATTTCTCTATATTTGACGAGTAGAGGTCTTCATACTACATAATTGAGTTATTAATAAGACAAACTACATTTGATGGCCAGCTTTCGTGCGATGTAAAAATTGGTCTGAATACAGCTGTTAATTCGTGATGTGTACAATATGGGAATATACACAACACATTATGGCGATACATATACGCAATATGGGAACATATACATACGGAAGAAAAATGATGACGGCTGACCCAGTTCGGGGCGTATTGGCCTAACAAAGACCACACGAAAATACGAATGTTTTTGTTTTTGTTTCTTTGATCCTATAACGCCCGTTCACTCTGAGTTTTTATGCCCCTACACAATACAATACAAACTGAGGAAAGAAAAAAATCACAACTCGGAAAATACACACGATGAATTTTGCAAAGGATTTTGTACGTTCGAGTAGGCAGCTAGGTAGATATTTATTGTTTTTGCGTTTCTATCGTAGAACTCCATAATAATTCTAAAAATATAATTATTTTTATTAAAATACACAATATTTCATAATAGTTTCGTTGTTACGGTAGCGTTTTTGGTTTGAAAATTTGATCAATAAGAAACATTTGAGGTGCTTTATTTAAATACTGCGAGGAGAACATATCTTGGCCTTTAAAATAGTGAAATTTTTTTTTTGATTAGTCTTTTTATAAGCTCAGAAAAAAATAAAGCATCATCTCTATAAAAACCGTTTTAAAGTTCAAAATCTCATACTTACGAACCTCTTTTCGGTTATGCTTTTATTTTAAAATGGGGCAAATTAAAATCTATAGAAAATGATCGTAAAGCTAAATAAAATAAACAAGCGTTTTGGCGATGTTGTTTTCTTGCATAAATCAAAACAAGTGGCTGGTTTTAAACAAGAATTTAAACCATGTCAGCATCTACATAAGGAGTATTATTGTTAGCGGCCCGATTTAAAATGTTATACGAACTGGTTCTTCTCCTAAAGCCTCAATTACATTCAGCTAGTTTACAAGCTACTATCTACAAAGTTTAAAAGCAGGTGAAGCGGCGAGCGAGATTGTCAAGATGACACACAAAACTGTCCATTTGCTCAGCAGCGTAGGAAACTGAGGTCGCTGCTAGCGCCAGAAACAAGAATAACGACGACTGCGTGAACTAATTCTGTCAGATGTTTGACAGTCGAAATCAGCTGTTTATTGGCAGCCATATTGAAAACATAAATAAACCAATCACGAGTAAGCGAGCAGCAAGTAAAGTTGACGACCTTTCAATTCAACTTTTTTCGCAGATAGTCAACAATCTGCTAGTTAGCAAGTAATACGATTACACTGAGCGAGTTTACTAACAGATAGTGAATTTCCCAGATAGTAGCTAGTAAACTAGCTGAATGTAATCGAGGCGTTAAGCAGAATTTGCAAGTTATTTTGTGTTCATTGAGGAATTTTTTTAGGGTGAGCGTTATTTTCCATTTGGGCAGAGAATTTCATTACCAGGTTACATTGTTATCATTAGTCAGGTGAGCAATTAAAACGCATTAGAAATAATTAAAATTAAATATTGATTCGTTTGAATATCACACATAAGGCATTAATGACGCTAAAATCAATCAAATTAACGTGACTTGTACGTATTGTTAAATAAGTGTCGGTAAACCATACCGTACAGCGACGCGTTATCGGTAAAACATAACCATCACGCGATGCATTTAAGGCGACCACTATTCCCTAATCGGGATAGAAAGGCTCCACTAGTACATACTGCATTAAAATATAACTAACCGTTGGAAATAACAGCTAGACGCCGTCAACTACCAACGCCATTGACGATATTTTGGAACGTATTCTTTGTTTGAATTTATAAAAGTTTTGTTATGTATAAATATAATTATTTTTTTATTAATCTATTTTATTTTTAAAATTTTACATATTGCATAAAAATATAACTAACCGTTGTATATAACAGCTAGACGCCGTCAACTACCAACGCCATTGTCGAAATTTTGGAACGTATACTTTTGTTTGAATTTATAAAAGTTTTGTTATGTATATTATGTATAAATATAATATTTTGTTATGTATAAATACATATATTTTTTTTAATTAATTTTTTTTATTTTTAAAATTTTAACTAATTAACTACCTTCTCCCACCACTTAGTTCTATTTTTTATCTAAACTTAATATTTTTCTGTGCTATTCTCATGTCTCAATTTTTAGTAAACCTATTTTGTATCCTGACGAAGAAACTTTTGGTTCTAAGAAGTGTTGATAATTTTTATTAAAGTAGTGATTCAGCCTCTTTACCGCCAGTGTATGCTTAATCTTTTATCTAAATATAACTAGCCATTATTGGGAAACTATTTATGGTAGATTATATACTATTGTTATAAATATGTAAACGCGTTATCGGGTAAGACGAGACAATTTATAAAAACATCTCTGTGAAAAAAATAAGTAAGTTATGGCGAAAATAGAATCAGAAGGCGCACGGCGAAAATTTTGCGTCGGCACAACAATAGTGAACAAATTTAATTACGTTCATATAATAAATACACATTATTAGATACGTATTTACTTCTAAATACGAACGGTATCGCTTCCAAGTACATAAGCACACATTTCACAACTAACGTTCATCTGCCAGATCTGCCCTGATTATGGACACTGCAACGCTGTCCGAAACGTTGGCTTAAGAAGGAGGTAGCGCAACACGGCATAACTCCCCAAAAACAAATATCGAAAATACCTATTATTAGTTTAACGAAAATAAACAACTTTGTATACACAACTATTTAATTAAAATAATAGACTTAACCTACTTCAAACCAATGTTTTTCCGTCAGAATAAACATATAAAGAAAATGTTCGTATAAAATGCTTTTAAAAATGTTAGCTCAAAGGGCCTTTTTCGAAAATTAAAACTCGTTGGGCCGCTTTCGAAATTTCGAACGCGTGACGTAGCTTGAAGTAAAAGACTGCCACTTTTATAGCAGTTAATTCCAATCTCCCAGGTGTTATATGGACTGCAAGCCACCTCACAAATTTTAGCCAATAACCGCTTTACCCCCTCGACGAGCTAACCGTGTAAAAAATCATTTTCTACGAACCATGGCTTACAATTAGATAACTTTGAAAATAGATTTTTTTTAAATTAATCACCACTTACTGTAATGTTTTTTTTGTCTACACTTGTTTGACTACTCTTATATTTGTTATTTTTCGTCATAACGTTTATTCTGACGAAGAAACCATTGGTTTTGAAACAAGCCGATTATTTTGATTACGTAGTAAAGTTATTTATTTTCACTAAATTAAAATGACGCCACAAAGTAACCGTTTTTTTTTATTAATTTTATTAAAGTTCGCGTCAACTCAACTTCAACGTTATTTTCAACAGTTATATTCAATGGTTGACAATCGCCAACGATAACGGGGTTGGTGATTTATCAAATTATTGTCGACGCCCGTTACTAGCGGGTACCTCGGCTACCACGCGCCCTCCTCGGCGTCGAATAATATACCAGTTTGTCTGAACCCGACGCAAATTGGCCGAGATCAGTATCTGCGAAAGCGACACGGTGTTCGAAACTCGATAGTGTCACACCGTTAGTAAGTTCACGCTAATTATTGTTAAGCATTTTGAAATGAATACAACATTTGACAAAGCGGATCATAATACTTGATGATATTTGCTGCGTGAAAAATTCTCGATTTGGTTACACATATATATATGTATATCCTTAAAATCTGAACTCTGGGACAAACTCCTAACCTTAATATTTAAATGATATCAATAATAATCATCAAGAAATAAAAAAATGATGATCAGAAAAATTCACTAGGTAATCGCAATTTGGGAGGCGAGTTTGGGTACCGCCGCCCCGGGAACCATTTATTGGATTACCAACACCTCTGCCATAGGTCAACCCAAGTGGTTCGTTACGTTTGGTGACTTAGCAAGGGTTCCCGGGTTCATGGGGTGTGGTTTGTTTGGATCTTGGTGATGGATGCATCAGTCCACCAAATGCGTGGCAGGCCGGATCGGGAGAGATTGATGAATGGAGACCTTTTGACCTCTCCAGCAGGACTCTTCCGGAACATCGCCTTGCACTGCAATAAGAAGGATAGATTCGTCCGTCACTCCTGGACACACTGATGCCCAGATTACTACCCATTCCTCACACCCTTTTCCTTCCCAGAACTTCCTCCCCTTTCTTTCCAAAAAGGACCCTCCACACCGCATCCCCAAAGATGACATAGGTCCTGAGGGGAATAATTTTCTTCAGGCCTCCTGTGTGGAGCTAATGTAAAAAAAAAATTACATGATCGAGATTCGATCTTAAGACCTTCCGATATCCGGAAGTCTGCTCTAACCATTGGCTAAAATTTGTTTTATACGTTATTTAAAATGTTTTAAGTTTTACCCAAAAGGAAGATGCATTAACTTTTGTGTTTCCTCCTTGCAAAACATGGATCCCATGAAGATATTTTTTGAAATTTTCATAATTCTTATCGTGCGTTGTTACATTCTTATAAAATCTTCAGTAGGTGCTCCAGGGGCAGACCTAACTGAACATTTTTTTAAATTCCATCCAGTGGCAATACGGCATACGAGACCCTGACCTTACGGTTACCTCACACTCTGACAGCAGGCAGGTAGTCAGGTCGGTTGGCTGATCGCGCGGTACCCCGGTGACATTTCGATCTCACCGATACGCGTTAGTGCGAGGAGTGAGAGCCTCAAGCCGATGCGGTTTTAATAATTTTTCAAGCGCAGAATCGGCCATAAAAAGCTGAATTTACCGCGTAGAAGTGCTCTTTTGTTCGCCGCCGAGTCGGAAGGCTTGGACAAAGCGCGGAAAATTACTAAACTGAAAACAAAAGCGCGATGAAATTCCATGTGTAAGGAATTTTGAAACATCACAGGGCGCTAATCAACGTTTTTGACAATTGAATATTGTGCAGATTTTTTGATAGCATGCCCTGTGGAATATTCTTTATTCTAACAAGATTGGCGTACAAATAAATTTATTTATTTTGAATGAAACAGAAGGCTTTTTATTTCTGTACATGACCCATTGATTCAACAAAAAATCATGTGCTCTTCGTACAATTTCGTATTTGCGAAGGTCGAATTGTGACTATAGGCACTATAGGAATATGATAATTCATATTTAAGGATGCTATGAAGTTAATCTTGAGCGATTAGAGTTTTTTTTTTAAGTAAAACTTCTTTACGCACGCTTGGCTTGGGGAGTAAGCTGGTGAATGCGTGATGAGAGCGTTACGAAAAGTGTGATCGGGCGAGGCAAACGGTCGGGCCTTTACGCACGCTTGACTTAGGGAGTAAGCTGGTGAATGCGTGACGAGAGCGTTATGACAAGTGTGGTCGGGCGAGGCGAACGGAAGTTGAGAGAGAGATATAAGTTAGTGAAGATTTACTTCAGTCGTGTGGTCTAAAGCACACTAGTTTTTTTTTAATTAACTCCACACAGGAGGCCCTGAGGAAAATAATTAAAGGGCCGATGTCATCTTAGGGGATGTGGTGTGGAGGGTTTTTTTAAGTAAAGGAAGGAAAGGAAGTTCTGGGAAGGAAATAGGAAATAGGTATGAGGTGTGGGTTTGGAACCTGGGGTCAGTGTGTCCAGGAGCGACGGACGTACGAATCCATCCCCCCAACCACGGTGCAAGGCGATGGGCCGAGAGATTCCGGCTGGAGAGAATAAAAGACCTCCCTCAACCAGTCTCTGTCGATCCTGCCCACCACACGGCAGGTGGGCAGACGCATCAGCCACCAATACCTAGTTATTCCTATATTTTTGAAATACATATTAAGATCAAAAGATTAAATGTATTGTTTAAAAATAAACATGTATTACCCCTCCCCTCTCATATATCTCCCGGATATTGCGTGTAGTAGGAAATATAATTAACACTAGAAAGATTTTGAAAACTCACAGAGCTTACCGAGTTACTCCCAAAGTAAGTTATTGCAGTAAGAAATCCCAGTTTCTTCAAAAATAAATTTGTATTTTTCATTCCAAAAACATCAAATACTCGTAATGTTCAAATAAGAAACAGTAAAAAAAGTAGATACATAAAATGCCAATATGCAAAAATTGTACGTTCATAAGCTCAAAGCACGCGGCCTTTGTTCCCGTGAAACTATTTTTGACGTTTTGCGTATTTTTCCGTGGCACTTTTTCCATCCTGCCACAAAAGCAAACATAGTCAGAAGTTTTAAACAAAGGTTTGCGCGGCCAACATTGTTCCGTGCTTTGATAATGTTCACCAATGGAAGGCCGCGAATGTGAAAAAGGCCAGAATTCACATATGGCAATGGGAAAAAAAACAAACAATGAACAAAATATTCGACGGAATTTGTAGAGTATTTGCAGATACGAGTATCACGAATGCGTGGAAAATATTTTAAAATTCGTATAAAATTTCAGATAATCCAGATATTTACAAATACATAATTAACACACATATTTAGTGAAAGAATATAATCATTTTTGGATCATTTCTATAGCGCCGTTTACGTGAGAAAATCACCTCGTGGGCGTGGGTAATTAACGCGAAAATCGATTTTTAATTTTTTAAATTTTTATTTTAATGACAATATAAGATAAAGTAAAATTACAAAATTAAGTAAAAATACAAAGTAAAGTGGTTTGTTTACAGTCCTCCTCACTAGGTATTCCTGTTCCGAGGCGGACTGTATGTTGCTGAATGGGTGTTGATTTGTATTTCCTCGTCTTCTAGTTTCTTGATTTTCACAAAATAACAATTAATAAAATAAAAGTATTTATGTTTGTTGTCTGTAGGTTGTATTGGGGTTACTTCATAATTTTAATGATTTCCTCATCTTTCCGTTTCATTGTATAGTTTGGGCGCTGCCTGGAAGAGTGTTGTTTATTGATTAACATATGTAATAATAAATACATAAGTAGGTGTGTAATTAGTAACCTCGAAGGAAATAACAATTTGGGAGGCGGGCGCGGGTACCGCCGTCCCGGGAACCATTTATTGGATAATCAACATCTCTGCCTTATGTCAGCCCAAGTGGATCGCTACATCTGGTGACTTAGAGGGGGTGCTCAGCATGGAGTAAGGTTTGTGTAGGTCTTGGCGGCGGATGCCCAATTACAGAGTGGCTGGTCAGATCGGGAGAGACAGGTTAAGGGAGACAATTTGGCATCGCCAGCAGGATTCTCTCGACCAATCGCCTTGCACCGTAGAAATAGGTGTTCACACGACCGTCACCCTTGGGCCCAACGACTCCCTGATTCAAAACCACCCCTCATACCTTTTTCTTTCCCAGAACTTCCACTCCTTCCTTTCGTTTTAAAGACCCTTCATGGCCTGACGGCCGGCGTAGTCCAGTGGTAAGGTTCTTGACTGGCACTCCGAAGGTCGCGGGATCGAATCCCGGCGTGGCACATAAATTTTATTTGATTAATTTATGTTATTTAACAATTATTCATTTAAAAAATAGTATAGTATATTTGCTGCACGTTCCAGAGTGGAAGATACTCTCAGTATCGCCCTGGTGTGAGACCACCATTCAGAATTGAAACGTTGCTTGAAATGGCTTTAGCCGTGTTTGGTGACCAGATCTGAATAGCCAGGTACTTCCTCACCTTCCTCTTCCCTATCTCCTTCCCCACCCCACTACCATCAGCCTCACAACATACCCCAATTGGGGATGCCATAGTCCCACTGGCTCCAGACGGGAGCAGTTGGGACTCTTGTGCGGTATTAATGTAAAAAAAAAATATATATAGCTGTACACAGTCTGTCATATGTGAACGATTGAAAATCATAATTATTAATGACAGAATATATGTTAACATGTCCTTATCAGTTATCAGGAGCACATGCATTTACACATGTGTTTACCTAGATTATATACCTACTCGTACATACGCTTTAATCTTAACAGTGCTCCATCACATGCCCGCCCTGTAGGAGATGACAGATTACGATAGCACTATGCAGTTAACTAAGGGTAGATACGGACATATATATGGGTGTGGGTAGATGCAGTATTGTCATTGGAGGAGGGTTCACCTCAATTTTGATAAAGCCAACTGGGATTGACTAACCAAACATCACGCTAAAGCTATTTAATAATAATAATGTTTTATTCCAGGATATGGGGAGGATAGTGCTAGTTAAAACTGGATGGAGTAACATTAGCCAACTGTGATTCATTTAAGTATCTGGGCTCACTAATCCACAGAGACGGAGGATGTGCAGCGGATGTCGTCCATAGAATAGGTGTGGGATGGATTAAATTTAGATCCGTAACAGGAATATTGTGTGACTCCAAAATGCCTATAAAACTGAAAGGAAAGATATACCAGACTATTGTAAGACCCGCAATAATGTATGGCTCCGAATGCTGGACTATGTACAACTCCTACACTAGGCAACTTGAAACAGCAGAAATGCGAATGCTTAGATGGTCGGCAGGAGTATCACTAAAAGATAAGATCAAAAGTTCACGCATTCGTGGTAGCCTGGGTGTCACAGACATAAATAGTAAGCTGGAGGAACGACAGTTGAGATGGTATGGACACATAAGACGGAGACCATCAGACCACACAGTGAGGCAGGCAATGTCTATGGAGCTTCATCGACAGTCATCCAGAGGAAGACCGAAGAACTCCTGGATGACTCAATGTTCCAAAATTCTTCGGAGAAACAAACGGCCTGGATGAAGGCGATACCCAGAACAGAAGATATTACAACCTGAGAACGAGAAGAGCCGACCCCAACAGCCTACCTAGGCAATGAGTTGGGACAGCGCAAGGAAGAAGTAAGAAGTATGGGGAGGATAGTGCAATCTCACACGTCCCTTATTTACAGGGTAATATTATGTGAAAACAGTAAATTTTAAGAAAATAATAAATAAATAAACAATAAAAAGTAATAAATTATGTAAGGCGTGGTCTTGAGTGAGCTCGGGCTCAGCGCTCACTGAGGAGTGGCGCTTGGTGCTGAAAGGCTATTTATCCGTAGGGGGAGGAAATGACCATAGATAATTGCCACACAGCTCTGTTTCAGCACACACACTTTGCTTCATTCATATCCAAAATTCGTCTCATACACATTCATGTATTATGCTGACCTTCTTCATTATAAAATTATTTTTTACGTGAATACCACACAAGAATCCCAACTGCTCTCGTCTGGAGTCAGGGAGACTATGGCGTCCCCAATTGTGATATGTTGTGAGGCTGATGAAGGGAAGAGAAGTAGATGGTGGGAGGAAGGTGGGGAAGTACCTAGCTATTCAGATCTGGTCACTAAACACCGCTAAAGCTGTTTCAACAACTGAATTTTCTTTTAGTCTTCGGGTATTTTACCCCAAACATTCAGTTAACATTCTTTGAGGCTTCATTGAGTGGTTGGCTAAGGGACACGGAAGCTAAGTGTAGTTTATGGTCAGACCGAAAGCCATTCACATTTTTTGTTGGTACTTGCCAATTGATTTGAGAATTATTGTATTATTTATGTTCTCTATTTTATGCAGGTACTTGCGGGTTTTTACAGATGAAATGCCGCCTCACGAATGAGTTTTTCTTTTGCCCTGTTTAATTTATCTTTGTCTTACTAACCTATTTTATGCATTTTGTTTTACCTGTTAAGCACTTGCATACTGCTTACTAACAACGTATGCAAGGACACTGGAGGTCTAGATTCGTTCAAAATAAATAAATGTAGCTTCGATATGATTTTAGATTTTCACGGCCAAAAATTTTATGGTTATTTCCTTTTGGGGTATTATGCCGTGTTGCGCTACCTTCTCCTTTAGCCAACGTTTCGGACAGCGTTACAGTGTCCATCATCACATCTGCCCTGATGATGGACACTGTAACGCTGTCCGAAACGTTGGCTAAAGGAGAAGGTAGCGCAACACGGCATAATACCCCAAAAGGAAATAACCAAATGTAGCTTCGTTTAACAAAAAAATTAGAATCTTGCGAGAGCCTTGAAGGAGTTACCATCAGTTACTTATACCAGGGCGGGTAAGAGGTGGATTACCTCCACTGTTTCAAGCAACGTTTCAATTCTGAAAGGTGGTCTTACACCAGGGCGACACTGAGAGTTCCACTCTGCAGCATATTTACTATGAATAATTGCAATTAATTATTTATGAAATAATACAAATTAATTAAATAAAATTTATTTGCGCACGACGGGTTCGAACCTGCGACCTTCGGGTTGGGTGTCGAGAGTCTTACCTCTTGACCATGGAGGCCGTCAACATATGACATGATTCAAGTTTATGATTTATTTGATCGTTAATATATTTCTGGCGTCCACATTCTACGCTTTATAGCCGTACAGCTGTTCTATTCTTAGTCAAATGATTTTATATTTCGGTCTACCCCGATCGAATTTTCCTGTGTAATTCGAATTGATTGAAATGCACTCGAGAAATACTCATACTGTATAGACATTATGTAAAAAACATTAACAATTTTTTTAATTAAACTCTTAATATAGTTATATATCAATAGTTGCAAAGGCGGGCTTATTGCATACTCCAAATTGACGATTTTTTAAACGATATAAAAAAATACAACAAAAACTCAGCAAATAGAGAAAATAAACTCAACACCACTCTCATCGGAATGGCTGGAACTCGCTCCCAAATCTACATCACCGAACACCTAACTTTTCGTGCGAAACACCTTTGGTATCTTGCACGGAAGGCTTCAAGAGACAACCTATTCAAATTCGCTTGGATCAGAGAGGGAAAGGTATACGTGCGTAAAGAGATTGGGACGCCAGTCCTACTCATTACTGAAAAAAATAAACACCTTCTCTTTCCCCCACCAAATAACGTTACTAATGAATAATAATGTTACTAATTTATTTGTTTTTATTTTATCTTTTTCAAATTTTAACATTATTATAAAATCATTAACTTCTCTCGCTCTTATAATACATAAGAGCTCACTTACAGAACTTTATTACTTTAAAACTTACTTATTTTCATTAAATCTTAAAATAATAAGATTTTCTGATAATGTTAAATGTAGTTTCATTATTTTAATAATCTTTCGTTTTATTTTTATCAATAGTAAAATTAACTTTTTTAATTTTAATGTTTTTAGTTTTGTCAAAAATGGAAACTTTTTGAAATATATTATCCATACATTAGTTAATTTTACTTTATATTTATCAACAAACATTATTGTTACTATCAAATCGTTGTTAGAAATTCTACCAAACATTGCATATAATTTTAGTATTACCAAACATAAACCTTGTATTTTTGATACTGATTTCATGTATCTTAATTTTATTTATGTAATTATTACAAAGGTCACAGTTATTACTTATTGTGTTGCTGTAATCATTTCCATTTTCACTATTATTACTATTATTGTTATTTTGAATATCTGTCAGAATCCTTCTCAACTATTACCAACAACTGAAATCTATGGTACAGTTTATTTTAATAATATTCAAGATATTGATACGATCACTCTTAAATACAATATTACTACAATTACCATAAAGAGTGAAATTAACTTTTTAAATTTTAATGTTTTTAGTTTGGCCAAAAATACTAATTTTTGTAAAAAAAAATATCTAGCTATACTTAAACTTACTTTATTTTTATCTATAAACAAAATCTTTATCACAAAATCCTTATTTCAAATTACATTTGTATTACGTATTCATAATACCATTGCTTTCAATTCTTGTTTCCGTAATACTCCTAATTTCAAAATGACCCACTTTAAATTATATACTCATGTTATCTCACAACAATTTAATCCTTACATTATTAACAAATATATAACTGTCACTGTATCTTTATTATTAATAATTAATACTAAACAAAAAATCAAAAAATGGAAGACTTAATAGATTTATTAGAAGACACAACAGTCATCCCATGTTTTTCAACTAACGATTCTGAAGTAATACGTCAATCATTATTAGTTAATTCCGCCCTCACGATATTTTCTATGAATATAAGAAGTATTAACAAAAATTTTGATGAACTATTAATTCTACTTACTGAACTTGCCTTAGATTTTGATGTAATTATCTTGACCGAATGCTGGATCCAAAAAAATTTCATTCCTAAAACGATAAAAAATTACAATCACTATAACACACTACATAACCAAACTCAAAATGATGGCGTTATTGTGTTCATTAAAAACCACTTAGCACACTCAGTCAAAGAAGTCAGAATTATAAACGCAAACTGTCTTCAAATTCAACTTGATAACTTCATTACTATCCTTACCATATACAGATCACCGAACACACATAATATAACCCCATTCTTACATTCGCTGCAAGATATATTAACAAACATAGAACACTGCCAAAACACATATTTAATTGGTGACCTTAACATAAACATAATCAATAAAATGCATCCTCAGGTCAATGAATACCTAAATATATTAACGTTATTAGGATATCTGCCAACTGTCACCGCTCCAACAAGAGAATCAGACTCAAACGATAGTAGTTGTATAGATCATGTCTTTGTTAAGAGTAAACTCGAAAATAAATCCATTGTATATCAGTCAACTATTACAGACCACTATGCAATCATTACTTCCATCAACAAAAAAACTCTTAAACCGCCCCAAAATAATCAACCCCAAGAAAAAATTTCTTATGAAACTCTCCTAAATCTTGTATCGAAAGAAAATTGGGAACTTATTTACGCTTGTACTGATACCACCTCTGCATGTGAATTGTTTGTAAATTCTTTACATAACCACTTGGCCAATGCAACATCATATATAAAAAGTAAAATAAAACGATCGGACACAAAACTCAAACCATGGATCACTAATGGTATTCTCCAATGTATCAGAAAGCGTGATAAGATTCACAACTTCTGTAGAAAAAACCCCAGTGACTATGCATCTCTCATATTCTACAAACGTTATAGAAACAACTGTAAAAAAATAATTGACAATGTTAAAAGGGATTATTACAAAAAAAAAATCAATGAAGCTACAGATGATAAAAAAAAAATTTGGAATATCATAAAAGATATAGCCAATATTAATAAAACTGACACACCTATTGTTAAAATTAATATCGAAGACCAAACAATACATGTAAATTCTGACCCTGAAAAAATATCTAACCATTTCAATCAATTTTTCTCCAACATTGGACCCAACTTAGCAAAAAAAATTTTAGACAGAAACAGCATCTCAGAGAAAGATCTTGCAAATAATATACCTATCAATAGTCTGAGCTATAACCAGTTTCACTTCACTCCCACCACTGAACTTGAAATTATAGGATTAATAACATCTCTTAAAAACAGTAACTCCACAGGAATTGATCATATCTCGATAAAAATAATCAAACACATTCAAAATTACATCGCATCCCCTCTTAAACACATAATCAACTTAAGCTTCAAAACTGGCATTTTTCCTAACTCCCTAAAACAGGCCACATTAATTCCAATCTTTAAAGCGGGAGACAAATTATTTGTAAATAACTACCAACCGATATCCTTACTAAGCATAATATCTAAAGTTGTAGAAAAAGCGGTGAAAAATAGACTCTGTAAGTTTCTTGAAGATAACAAAATATTATCTGACAATCAATACGGTTTTCGCAAAGCTAGAAGTACTTCAGATGCAATAGCCGCCCTCACAAAGATCGTTTCCTATAATCTTGACATTGGTCGCAAACCACTTGCTGTTTTTCTCGATCTCGCAAAAGCATTTGATACGGTCTCACATTCATTACTGCTAAAAAAACTGCAGCAAATTGGAATAACTGAAGTAGCCTACACATGGTTTGAAAACTATCTATCAAGCCGAACACAACAAACTCTCATCCAATCTGACAAAATACATATAAGCAATAAACTATCTGTGTCCTGTGGTGTACCCCAAGGTAGCATACTAGGACCAATTCTATTTCTTATATACATCAACTCACTATGTGCCATGAATATTGGTGGAAAAATATTATCATTTGCTGATGACACGGTCTTAATATTCGAAGATGAAACATGGCAATCAGTTATTAACAAAACTAATAATGCTCTAATAAAAGTAAAGCATTGGCTTGACACAAACCTCCTCACACTTAACATCGACAAAACACAATATATGACATTTTCCATACGCAAATACGATATACCCAACAACTGCCCTAAACCAATCATCCACTCGTGTCCACTCAATTTAGACAATCCGGAAACCACATCTAATATTAATTGTACGTGTTCGACCCTCAAATCATCAAAAATAGTTAAATATTTGGGAATAATCATAGACAACCAACTACGTTGGGAAGCTCACATCGGTGACACAGTAAAAAAACTTCGTAAACTCTGCCATATATTCTACTCCCTTAGGTCTATCTTAGATTTACAGACTCTAAGAAGCGTATACTTTGCCCTTTTCCAATCCATAGCAATATACGGTATAGTGGGATGGGGTGGTTGTGCTGAATCCATTATTAGACCAATAATTTTAGTTCAAAAACTAATTCTGAGAATTATATTTAAATGTCAACCTACCCATCCGTCAAATGAACTCTTTGCAAAAATCAGGGTCTTAGATATTCGACAGCTATTTACTAAAACAAGCATTTGTTATATACGAAAAAATAATCTACTAATTGCTCCACAACATCAAGCACACACCCGCTTTTCATCAAACCTGGGTTGCGTGGTCCCAAAAACTAACACCTCATTCGCTCAACGACAATTCTGGTTCATCGCTCCTAAAATATATAATGCTCTGAGTACTGACATAAAGTCAAGTAATTCTAATTTTCTTTTTATAACACGTATACAACATTGGATTTTTGAAAGGGGACGAACGCACTTTAAAGAATTCATGAGTTCTAACACTACATTTTAATTATTAATTTTTGCATTTCAAAATGTTAATTTCCATTTGTATTTCTATTTTACTTTAAAATGTTGTTATTTTTTTCTCTTAGTTTTTCACTAAATTTATATATGTTTTTAATTTTGATTTATATAATTATATGTTTTAATTTATACAGAACACTTGAGTTCTTAACATTTAATTTTTATTATTAATTTTTGTATTTCAAAATTTGAATTTGAATTTTCATTTTTACTTTTCTTTAAAATATGGTCTTTTTTTTTCTCTTTAGTTTTAAGTATTTCTTAATATTTTTTGAAATGTTAAAATATTAAATGTA
Organism: Limnephilus marmoratus; assembly: GCA_917880885.1. Taxonomy (NCBI): domain Eukaryota; kingdom Metazoa; phylum Arthropoda; class Insecta; order Trichoptera; family Limnephilidae; genus Limnephilus; species Limnephilus marmoratus. The sequence goes on along the minus strand of OU862917.1, from coordinate 25,318,679 downwards.
CGACTACCACAACACGGGCTTAGCCTAGTGTGGTAGCCAAAAAAAAACCAAATATCTGTTACTAATAAAAAATATATGAAATAAAAAAAAAAAAAAAAAAAAAAAAAAAAAATGCGTAATTTAGAGTTAAATTCAGCTAACAAATTACAGTAGGTACTGTCCGAATTAATGTGAACACAAGCGTAGAATTAGAAGAAATAATATATATTCTTTATTGAAGAAAAAATACAGAAACAATTAAAATTAATTTTTTTAATACGAAGTGTGTCCTACCTTAACTTTTGTAACTTCTTGTACGCGGTTTGGCATAGATTCAACATTTTTTTAACAATTTTCGGACATTTGCGTGTCTCTAAATTACTGCCTCAGCTTTGTTTTTGTTGTGCTTATCTTGCTTTAACTATAGCCCACAGATTTTCAATTGGATTAGGATCCGGAAAGTTACCTGGCTATTCAACGTATGTAATTTTTTTGTCTTTGAAATATTAACAATCTTTGTGCGTTTTTAAAGAGAAATATCCATCTTTAAAAATAAGAAACAAAAAGCTTTAGTTAAGTTTACCTCTGCAAAAAACTGTAATTCTAAAAAATTACAAAATTTAACGCATCTGTAGCTTGGTGTGTCTCGTAACTCACTGAATGATAGAACACAAACACAAAATGGCCGCATTACAATATGCTACACACAACTGCAAGAACAAGAGTAATTGTGCTAATTATCACATGTTCACATTAATTCGCACAGTACTGTATGTATCATGGAGGGTATACGACTACGGAGAGTTCATTTTCAGACGTTAATCTCGTGAAACGGTCTTCAAGAAGTTTCAATAAGAACAATGTATTTATCGAATATTCAGATTTCACTGTGGAAAACTGGACAAAAGGAGTTAGTACAAATAATGACTAATATCCAGACTGCAAATAAAGAGAGCACTGCAGTGGTCGGGTTTGGTTAACTTACTCTCCGAAGCTCAAAAGGAATCAAACTTTCAACTGAATATTGAAATCCTGGAATCGCTTTGAAAATGAGCGTAAGAGTCGTTCCAAAGTCATTTGAATACAGAAAGTTGGGGCATTACAAACAAGAATTAATTCTATACTACTAGTTCTATGTTTCCATTCAAACTTGGTTACAAAGAAACTACACGTGTTCAAGAAGTATTAAGACGGAAATAATGCATTTCTGGATAGAAATGAATAAATTTATTGAAAATAAAAAGCGAGTTCAGATTCAAAATGAAATTATTTTATAACAGTGGTAAAGAGAAACGAGAATACAAAATACATTATTCTATACCAGTCCCAGCGAGAGATCTTACGTGATGTCATCTTTCTAGTAATGTATTTTTAGTTTTCAAAAAAGTCGATTGAGAAGGAAGAGGACGAACGTCGATGACGTCCGCATGAGCTCACGGTGGGACTAGTTTAATAAAGGTTATTAGCATTTTTTAATTATGAGGAACCGAGACGTAGAAAAAACTATTCATATTTAATAATGAATGGAATTTAATAATTTAAATATTTTACAGGATTTACTGCATGACACATAGACAGCAAGAGGTTTTAATATGTAGATAACAAAAAAAATATATAAAAAAAACTTTAATCAACATAATACAAGGTAGATAGATGTAAGATGCAAAATTAATTACATTATTATTATAAATTTTGACTCATTATTATTACTTCAGTACTTTATTCCTATTTTTATTGTGTAACAACCATAAACGGGCATTCGTCTGGTTTGATGGGTCTACTTTTAAATAACTTTTTGCAAAAATTGTGAAGAATTATTTTTAAAGAAATTATACAAATAGTGTGTTATTTTATATGAAATGATATAACGCGTATATTATTAATTCGCAAAAAAATAAACATTGTACATACATAAACCGGTTACTTATTTTTAAGGGATCTCCGAACGTTTGCACTATATGTATGAATAAGTACCTACTCACGAAAAATTCAATATCAATATTATTGAAGAATAAATATTATTAAAATGCAGTGATATTTTTAACATATTGTTTAATTTTCGACATTTTTCAGATTTTTCCAAATTTCTACAGATAAAAGTTGATGTTTTATACACGAAAGATAATATAGTTTGAAATACAAATGAATGAAAGAAAACGATGTCCAATTCAATTAGTCTACGTTAGGTGAGTGACAGTCTGTTACGGTTTGTTCTGACTTTGTCAAACTGAAATGAACATTTTCCTTCTGTTTGGCAGCGGTAACAGCGGAATGAGGGGTGTACTTCTCGATGCAAATGTACACTTTGGAAGTGGAGATTAAATTTAACACGGTGATGCAGAAATTGCCAACTATCATTTGCAGGAGACGTATTACAATAAATACGAGTGAAAAAAAACTATAAAGACACTTTTTAAATTTGAATACAGCACAAGAGTCCAACTGCTCCCGACTGTTCAAAGCCAGTGGGACTATTGCAGCCCCAAAGGGATATTTTATGAGGTTAAAGGGAGTTGGGAGAAGAATTAGATAGGGAAGAGGAAGGCGGGGTAGCTGGCTATTCATATCTCGCCACCAAACACTAAATTCATAAAAAAAAAAATATATATATATATATATATATATATTTTGGAGATATTCCCCAATTGGAGATGCCGTAGTCTCACTGGCTTCAGACGGGAGCAGTTGGGACTCTTGTGCGGTATTATATATATATATGAATACCGCACAAGAGTCCAAGATTCAAGTCCTATTCAAGATATTCTACTATCATTCTACTATACTACACTTTTTCTTTAATCATTGAAGACAATATAAGCGACTCTCACACGAAAATTTGAAATAGTTGCTGGCTTCTAGATGCGACCGAATCTTTAAAATAGTTGCTAGTTTCTAGATGCGACCGAATCTTTGAAATAGTTGCTAGTTTCTAGATGCGACCGAATTTTTGAAGTAGTTGCTAGTTTCTAGATGCGACCGAATCTTTGAAATAGTTGCTAGTTTCTAGATGCGACCGAATCTTTGAAATAGTTCCTAGTTTGTAGATGCGACCGAATCTTTGAAATAGTTGCTAGTTTCTAGATGCGACCGAATCTTTGAAATAGTTCCTAGTTTCTAGATGCGACCGAATCTTTGAAATAGTTGCTAGTTTCTAGATGCGACCGAATCTTTGAAATAGTTGCTAGTCTCTAGATGCGACCGAATCTTTGAAATAGTTGCTAGTTTCTAGATGCGACCGAATCTTTGAAATAGTTGCTAGTTTCTAGATGCGACCGAATCTTTGAAATAGTTCCTAGTTTCTAGATGTGACCGAATCTTTTTCTGTTCCAAATTTTCGTTCGAAAGTCGTTAATAATGTATTCTGTGATTACATATTACAATTTGAGGATTTACGCGTTTGGTTATTCCAATTTTTTTCACTTCAAAATCACTGGAAAACGGATGAGTTAGGGAGGAATTCAAGTATTTTGTTAAAGGAATTAAAACAAATCTATTATAAATTGGAACATAGTTTTTTATGAAAATCGAAAACAGGAAATTTTGAGAACTTCTGTAACGGACAAAGTACGTAATGTGTATTTCGTTCAGTTGAAGCTTGTGAATTTCCGCAAAAGCGCTGTTTTGTTTGAAGAGAGCAATAAACGTATATTTGGCTTGGATCATATAAAATTTGGAGAATCTTCAAGATCAAATTTACTTCCTGCTCGGCAACATTTGACTCGGGGAAATAGAAACTTGCACATTATTAAACACTTTGATGTTTCTGAATTTGTAGGGTGGGCAGTCAAAGCTTTCTTCATATTATTTTCAAATAGGTATTGAAAACTTTCAACAAAGGTGAATAATCAAGGGAGTTATTTAATTTTAAAAAAGAATAGCGATTAAATTAAAAACAGAACTAAGAAACATTTAGATATAAATACTAAACGATAAAAATATATTTTATATGGCTCTTAAAATAATATTGCTTATACTATTATTATACTATTATACGAATACCGCAAAAGAGTCCCAACTGTTCCGTCTGAAGCCAGCGAGACTATGGAATCCCCAATTGGGGTATGTTGTGAGGCTGAAGGTAGTCGGGAGGGGAAGGCGGGGAAGTACCTGGCTATTTAGATCTGGTCATCAAGCAACGTTTCAATTCTGAATGGTGGTCTTACACCAGGGCGATACTGAGAGTATCTTCCACTCTGGAACGTGCTGCAAATATACTATATATTATTTTAAATGAATAAATTGTGAAATAACACAAATTAATCAAATAAAATTTATTTGCCACACCGGGATTCGATCCCGCGACCTTCCGTGTGCAAGTCAAGAGCCTTACCGCTGGACTATGCCGGCCGTCAAATTGTGCAGATAATGGTAGTGTATTACACACTAGGTATGTTTAATCAAAAACGAATTAACCAAATCGTTCTTTCTAGTTTTACCAGTAACTAACATCAATTCAAAAGCGATTCCACTAAACGTACAGGGTATAAAACGTTTAAAAGCACATAAAAGAAAACATAAAAACACTAAAATACAATTTCGACGCCGGACTAGAAGTAACTATTAACGATCCCAGCGGCTAATCCGATAGAGTCCATTGCCGATAACTGGATCGTTCTTGGCCAAAACTGTGCAGTTAGCTAACTTCAACGTGAATCCTATCCCTGAAAGACTTTCAATACACATAGACAATCGACATGCATGACTTTAGTAGTGGATATTGTAAGATATGACTTAAAATGGCATAAAGACAGAATGTTGAATACCAGAAATGAAACGAGACTTATTCGGGATGTTAAGGGATCTACCTGACTAACTTTAACCAATCATTATTTACAGCAAAAAATTATTTACCCCAAAAAATGTGGGTGATCTGGTGACATTTTGGACATTATTTTTTCAAAAACGAACAACAAAAAATCTTTCATATGTCGTCACTGATCGTTCAGCTGAGTAACCACCCGACTCCCCAGACCGACCCAAACTTTCCAATACCTATAGATTTTTCATGATTTTAGTTTTTAACAAACAAATATGTCAGCGGATACCAAAATTTCTTTCACATTTTACACTCTAAATAATGTCAGGAATCACTGGTAAAGTAAGCCAAGTATGTCCTTTCACACCATATATAATATACAACTTTGAGACCACCGTGTAATAGTAAATTTTTATCTTCATGGTTACAAGAGGAAATAAAATAACCAAGAAAATGCATGTTTTATCTTCCAATCATTCAAGATGAAATAATAACTACTGGTATGGGTACGTATTATTGTAAAACATGAAAGTGCATTTTCACGTGGTTTGCCTCCAGGTTTAGTGTACAATTCTACGAGTATTATGAATAAGTTGTAAATTCAGAAAAGGTAAGGTTCCACAGCTCTTTATAACTTTGTATGAGAGTGAATAAAAATAATATTCAGCAATGTGGCGCTCATTAATATCCTAAGAATAAAATTATTTTGTCATTACTCGTGGTGAAATTTCATGATGAATTTTTCATGAATTGTCAATTATTTCCACTTACGTTTTCGGATCGGATTCGCCTTCCAACAGGCATCTTCAGATTGGTAAAAGTTTAAGGAAAAATTAAATGTATACTACAACACCTAAGTGTGGTGATTGTTCACTGGGATAATGGTGATCACCACTAAGTAAATTCACGCTTGATAGAGCATAACAATAATTCTTGGGGGTAGAGTTTAACTGATGTAATTCTTGAGAGTCCATGAGAGGTTATAAGTTCGGAAAGTTGGTTAATAAAGATGAGGAAACACGACAGGCATATTCCTTTATTACCATACTCACTAGCATGCTGTCTAATTATAATCAGTTGTCTCTTTCATACATTGTACGATCCCTTATTAAAATAATAATTTCGGTGGTGTGTTACTGTGTAATTTTCAAAATTTTTACTAATTGTTGGAATGATTCATTCATAAGCGAGAAAGTGGATAACAAAATAATTTTATTAATTAATAAAATTCTACTCGCTGTAGAATTTTATTAAAGCTCCCAAATTATTAAGGCGTATAACCGTATAGTCCAGTAAAGGAAGGGGTTGTAGAGTGCGTGAGCAGGAACCTAAGCGATTCTTTCAGGACTTGTTTAGGGTGCTTAGGGTGTGAACATACTAAAAGTCCTGACGTCTAAGTGGTGAGCTAGGGGGGGGAGGGAGGGGGAAGGTCCCGATTTTCGGGTTTCTGTTTATATCTCAAAAACGGTGCGTCGCAGAGGAAAACTTTTTAAGAATAAGTAAAAGCTCATAAAATTATCTACAACTTTTATTCTATACGTAATTTTGGAAATCCCAGCCGTTTTTGAGTTATACGCTCCACAAATGTCAATATTTTCGAAAAAAAATCATTTTACCTCACATTTTTCATCAAACATTCCTTCATATCGTCTAAAATATTCATCCAAGAAAGAAATTTATTTGAAAGAAGTTGTAAATAATTTAATTACCTTTTAGAATATATATACATAAGTAAGTAAATCTCTAACCAGTAAATATTTACAGCAATTTTAAGTTTTTTCGTAAAATGTTGTCATTTTCAGAAAAAGCTGTTTTTTCTTACCAAATTATTAGGACGGGTTTTTTCTTAATGGGAAATTCCTTATTAATTTTTGCACGCAAGAAAGCAGGTAAGTTGTTCTCGAACAGATGATTAGTGGAATTCATTTTATAATCATTATTATTGTAATGGGTGATTAGGTTAGTCGTCGGAGATGCTACAATAACGTGCTACGATGCTGTTCGAGTTGGTGAAAAGGCAATGAATGCGATAGTGGGCTTGACATTCTCAGACATCAAGTTGTCTCGCAAAGATCGGGCATTTCCAATGTCTTCTGTCAGCTCGTCGATAAAAATTCACGACGAAAAGGTTGCAGTTGACCCAACATTGCTGTTTCAGCGGATGTGTATAAGCAAACGATCAGATGAGGATTTGATGAAATTCTTTGAGAATTTCCCATTAAGAAAAAACCCGTCCTAATAATTTGGTAAGAAAAAACAGCTTTTTCTGAAAATGACGACATTTTACGAAAAAACTTAAAATTGCTATAAATATTTACTGGTTAGAGATTTACTTACATATGTATATATATTCTAAAAGGTAATTAAATTATTTACAACTTCTTTCAAATAAATTTCTTTCTTGGATGAATATTTTAGACGATATGAAGGAATGTTTGATGAAAAATGTGAGGTAAAATGATTTTTTTCGAAAATATTGACATTTGTGGAGCGTATAACTCAAAAACGGCTGGGATTTCCAAAATTACGTATAGAATGAAAGTTGTAGATAATTTTATGAGCTTTTACTTATTATTAAAAAGTTTTCCTCTGCGACGCACCGTATTTGAGATATAAATGGAAAACCGAAAATCGGGACCTTCCCCCCCCCCCTCCCCCCCCTAGCTCACCACCTAGACGTCAGGACTTTTAGTATGTTCACACCCTAAGCAACCTAAACAAGTCCTGAAAGAATCGCTTAGGTTCCTGCTCACGCACTCTACACCTCCTTTTGGACCATTCGTTTACTGGACTAGTAGTAAATGTTTTATGTAGAACATGAACTCCCATATTCTTATTACCAATATGCTCACAATTAATTAAGTGTTTGGCAAATTCTGAAAAACCGATACTTATTAAATATATGTGTTCTTTTATTCAGTGTTACGAAGGTTAAATGTTTTGTTGATCTGTTACAGAGAGTGGATGCGAGCTTTCCTTACTATCTTGAAAAGGTATTACTTAGTCACACACGAGGTACCTATCGTTTCTTAACCAACGTCTCTCGTAAGGACCACTAAGTACCTACATAGATACGTGTAACCCACAGCCTGCAGGACGTCCGGTCTATTCTCCTGGTTCTCGTAAGCGGATTAACAGCAGCCATGCTCAGCCTGGCGAAGGCTTAGCCTAATTATTGTATTTACGGCGGTATAGGTTGCATGTGAAGGGTCAAAACGGCTTCTATTAGCTGATCTGGAGGGCGATAAGGCTCTGTTAAAGAGAATAGGAGTAATTCAGACTTTAAAATGTTCGTATGGTGCTCGAAGATTTTGCAGACTAGTTTAAAGGCGAATCTGGTTCTTTCATCGTTATTTGATTATTAAAAAGCTCTACATAAGATGATAGTTCTTTAAAATAAGTTATTTAAATACAAAAAACTCCGTATTTCGAAGTATGGACATAGTGCTTAACTTTTTTCAAGGGTTCGATTTCGAAATTCTTTTATCAACACTATTTGCTTAGGTTGGGTTTCTTCGGTCTTTACGAATTTACGGTTTACATTTTTATTTTGAGAGTTCAACAGCTTGGTTGTGGAACGATTTTCCGGCCTCTGTGTTTTCTCTTTCCTATAACTTGGGTCTCTCAACGAGGTTCACTTTTTCCTTTCCACAAAAAGATCCTTCACACAGCATCCACAAACATGACATCGGCTCGGAGGAAAATTGTTTTCCTCATGGCATCCTGTGTGAAGTTAATGTAAAAAGGGCTGTTTGAGATTCCTCATTTTTTCGGTATCCTATGAGGTTGGCCAACATCAGTGAAAACTTCACTCCAGATTGCAGTCCGGAATGACTCGGTGGAAATTTTGTTTTACTTCCTTTTTTTTACATTAACTCCACACAGGAGGCCCTGAGGAAAATAACTTCCCTCAGGGCCTATGTCATCTTTGAAGATGCTGTGTGGAGGGTCTTTTTGAGGAAAGAAAGGAGTGAACACGGGTCTTGAAGAGACCCATGTTGTAGGAGGGAGGAAACACAGAGGCCGGCAAATCGTTCCACAGCCGAGCCGTTGAACTCAAGAACGAGTCATAGAAACGACCCGTTTTCATATGACTAATGTCAACCGTGTACAAATGTTGGGCGCGTGTTTGGCGTGTTTCCCGACTATGCACCGGTGCCAAGGGGATCAATGACGCTAGTTCCTCGGATCATCTTCCATTGTAATGCCGGTAGAACAAGGACAGCATTCCCACCTGACGCCAGTGCTCTAAAGATTGCAGTCCGTCTGTTAAGATGGGAGAATCTATCAAACGGACCGCCCGTTTCTGCACAGAGTCAAGTTTTTTTTTAGGTATTTTGGAGCTCCAGACCAGAGGTGGCTGCCAAATTCAACCGTGGGGCGCACTTGCGATTTGTACAGGGTTAGCAGTTGTGTACTATTAAAGTATCTGCGGGCCCTGTATAGTACGCCCAGTTTCTGAGAGGCTAACTTAACTCTGGTTTCGATGGAGCCCCCGTACCTGAGCTGGTCACTTAGAGTTACACCAAGCATATCGATGGAGGTCCTGTTCGGAAGATTGCTTCCGTTGAAGGAGACTAGACTTCATATCAACTATGTATGGGTTAGTATTCGATTAGGATATAAATTTGTGAACAACAGTCTCAAAGAAATTCACGATTTCTTAAATTTGATCACGGAACGACTCATGACTTCACGCCAGCTGTATGAGGGTAATATAGACGTATGCTCCATGTTATAATTTTAATAATACCTACTGAATCGATACCATATAATTTTTCAATTTCCAGGGCATTGAATCTAGCAAAGGTCAACGTGTTGAGCTGCATGTGTGCATAACCATTTTTATGAGGAATTTTATATCGGTGAACGGAGTGGGGAGACGCGCTTTGAATAATTGATTTCACGTCAGCGCAAAGTTTTATAACCTAACGCAGACGGACGTATTAACTTGGACATTTTATATTGGCAAATCTTGACTTGCATTCAAAAGTGGTTTTAGTGCTTAAATGATTAATTTTACTATGATTAAATGAGTTCAATATTTATAAAAAAAATATATTTCAATAATATTGTATTGTCGACCGGTTTCAGATGCCTGAAAAGTAATGAAGACAACAAATAGAGAAACATTAGTGCCTAGTAATTCAGCCTTGCAATCTGGGAAGTAACACAAGAAGGGATAGATAAAGAGTGTGGAAAGAAAGCTTTGTGAAGAATAATTCAGAATATTTAAAAAGATTAAAAAAAAATTAAATACTTAATCAATTTTTCATCAGGGCATCATCCTGAAATACGCCCAGTGTTATTTGTCTTGAGAGTTTTTTTGAGAGTAAAAATAGCATTATTAGAGAGTGAAAACAAAAACGTAGGCGGCTATTTATAAATATACCTATACTACAACAAATAATACATTTATACACAAAATGTATACAACAACAGAAATAATTGCGCTTTGTAGCGGACGCGAAATGATTTTGTATTTTGGTAATAACTGAAATTGATGTTTTATTTTTATAAGAATCAATTTTTTATTGCATTGCGTCGAAGGGTATTAAAAACTTGAAATGTTTATTGCCACCAAAACATGAAAAAATATTCACAAACATGTAATTTGTGCTATTGAACTACAAAATTTATTTTTATGACTATTTACTTACCATAGCTGTGTGTTTGTGTGGGTGTAAACATATACTCGTAAGTAAGTGACAGAGGGGTTCATAATAATAAAAACAAGGAATAATTAGCAGTACTAAAACAAATTACACGAATGTAATTAAAAACAAACAATAATTATTCGTGCACGTAATGAAATTCACGTAAAGCGCCAATTGCATGATAATAAACGGAGCCGATAGATACAGAAACAACAACCAAAATTTGTACACAATAGGCCACACGCATCACATTTTTAATTTTTTTTTCCGGTTTAGGCAAATATTGTAAGATATTCTGTATTTTTTTTATTCGTATTTTTGAAACCCTGGGGATTTTTTGAATATTTCAATCCGAAAAATCAGACCATTTTTTATAAACCGGAAAGACTGGACATAATTTTATGGGTGCGAAAAAACGATAATTACATAGCCGAAAATCATTTTTTAAAAAATAACTTTTTCCACACGAATGGCACAGGAGAATAACGAGGCATACCAAAAATATTACATCTCTAAATATTTTTTCCTTTATCCATCTTATTGATCATAAATCATTATAATGTACAACGTTTATATTACTAAATCCAATGTAACACACTTGTATTTGTAAATTATAATAATAATAAGAATATTATAAAATTTGATTTTGTTAAAATCAGCACCATAACCATTATACCTCTAAAACACGTACAGACAACTTAAAATGTACGGGGTTCTCTTCATAACATCTGTCAAAAAATCAAACCAAATGATAAGTTCGCAGAGAACTCGAATTCAAAAATTCGCCTAAATCAAAGGATGCCATATAAAAAAAATAAATAAGTGTGGAATTTTACAAAATTAAGAGGAACATTTTCGGAGACGGGACATTTTCATGTAGTGACGTCACGAGCCCAAATAATGGATTTTTTGTTTAAAAATAAAAAAAAAACTGTACATTTCTAAAAAAAATTTACTAACATTTTCGTAATCTTAGTAAAAAAATCTATCCATACGATTTTTTCCAAGTCGTTATGAAATCCATGCAAGTGGCCTATTAACGTTCGTCACATGAGAATAGGTCGTTCCTATGACTCGCTCTTGATTTCAACAGCTCGGCTGTGGAATTATTTGCTGGCCTCTGTCTCCCCTTCCTACAACATGGGTATCTTCAAAATTATCAACATGTTTCGAAAACAAAGTCAGGATAAGATTAATATGCCGACGAAGAAAACTTTGTTTTCTAAACATGCTGATAAAATTGATTATATTTTTACAAAGTTATTTTTTAATTTAATTAAAAATGACACCACAAAGTATATTTGCGAATCTAGAAGAAGTAAAAAAATAGTATGTACTCAACGGTTCTGTTTGAATGAATAACATTCATGTAAAATTATTTCAACGCACAAATAATTAGATAGGAATTAATTATCAACCACGGATGAACAAATATAATTAATTTTACCTGTTATGAAATTATTAGCCCAATTAAGCAACACATTAACATATATTATAATTGGAATCGATGACATATTATTTAATCAAACTGTGGGCGTGAGAAATAATTAGTATTCACCAAATTACATAATGCAATTTAAAAATGTTAATTTAAATCGATGTATATTCTTCCAACGGAGGTCCAACGTCACATTTAAATTTTTTTTAATGTGAATACCGCACATGAGTCCCAACTGCTCCCGTCTGGAGCCAGTGAGACCATGGCATCCCCAATTGGGGAATACTGTGAGACTGCAGGTAGTGGGGAGAGGAAGGAGATGGTGAAAAGGATGATGGGAAAACTGGCTATTCAGATCTGGTCACCAAACACGGCTTAAGCCATTTCAAGCAACTTTTCAATTCTGAATGGTGGTCTTAAACAATACTGGTAGAATCTTCCACTCTGGAACGTACTACACATTATTTTTAATCCATATTTAGATAATGTATACTCTGCAAAGTTATTCAAAATACAAACGTTAACTTGTCGAAGAAATATAGCAGATTCGGTAACGTTATTTAAAATTACACATAACTTAATCGATTGTCCTGATCTTCTTCAACGCCTATCATTCCATGTTCCAAATCGCAACAGCAGGCAGTCGATTACCTTTAATCTCCCTCTATGCAAGACCAACTCCAAACAGAACTCATTTATCTACAGATCCACACACTCATTTAACTTAAATTATTACCACATTGACATTTTTAACTCGACTTTACGTGACATAAAACGAAAACTCACCGAGCAACATGGCTCAAACTATAAAATTCAATCCCTATACATATTCCTGTCCTTTGCCTCTTAAGAGGAAATACTAGCTGCGTTTTTCCATACAAACGTATTCCCCGTTTATCTCTCTGGATTTTGACCCTAGAGCAAAATTTTTTTTTACATAATATAGATATCGACCATTAGCGTGTCGGTACGTTTTGCTTTTTTTGATAATTTACTTCTTATAGAAGTTAGGACCTTCCAAAAATGAATAAAATTGCCTAATTTAAACGCCGTCAAAAAACGTTCAGTATACAAACTAAACAATGTATTTTGAAAAAAAGCAAAACGTACCGACATAGAATATTTTCTTTTAATACAGTTAGTGAAAAAAAAAATTAAAATCGGTCCAGTTTTGGAGAAGAAAAATGGGGAATACAAAACATCGATTTCGAAGATTTTATTTAGGTATTTTCGGCCCGACGTGCAGGTGTCCCTTTCGCTCAGTTCTCCTGGGGGGGCCGGGGAACGAGGGTGTTGACAAATACATATAAAGCGAAGTAGTGATGTAACGAATTTTATCGGTAGACTAGTGTTGTCCTTGCCCGAGTAATCGATATTTTTTATTCGTTTTTTTTTTCTGTTCAGTGACTCATCGCGGTATACCAATACTGACCGAGCTTTCATACTAAAATTGTGCAAAATTAAAATTGTTTATGTCAAGTACTATAATAAATTTTTAATTTGGGAGGCGTTATAGGTACCATCGCCCCGGGAACCATTTATTGGATACCAACACCCCCGCCACTTGGTCACCCCAAGTGGTCCGCTATGTTTGGTGACTGAGCATGGGTTCCCGGGTTCACGGGTAAGGTCTGCATGGGTTTTGGTGGCGGATGATTTTGTCCACTTACTGCGTGGCGGGCCGGATTGGGAGAAACTGGAAGTGGGAGATCTTTTGATCTCTACAGCCGGACTCTCTCCACCATCATTTCATACTTTTACCTACCCAGAAATTCCTCTCCTTCCTTTCATTAAAAATATCCTCTACACAGCTTCTCCAATGACTTTGCTATACTATAAGGGTATTTAACTTAAAAATAATTTTTATATTTCATTTTATATGTATAATTGCATTTTGTGATATTTTTAAGTAATTAATCACCTCTCCCTTTAATATTTTGTCTATAATTCTCATATGCCTATACTTGTTTGTCTTTTAATATTAATCTTATCCTGACGAAGAGAATACTCTGTTTTCGAAATATGTTGATAATATTGATTACATAAAGCTGTTTTTACAAAGTTATTTGTTCTCATTTTACTAAAAATGACGCCACAAAGATTGGACCCATTTGCAGCATTTCAAGCTGGTTCGCCATCACCAATTCGTTTGTGCAATTTCAATCAATGCATTTCTGTGTTTCTCGAGAACCCTTCTATGGGCTTACACGTCATTAGTACTTTTACGCCAGTTTTTTAAACATTTGTGGTCAAAAACATCCAAGTAGTGTAGTTTTGTAGCTCTAGCACATATGAAGCTGTATGACTTTTTATTATGGTATAATTATTATTATGCATATATCCAATTGTATATCCGCATATACATTATTTGGTTTAATATAGTAACTATGTTATTTTCCACATCAAGTATATAATAAATAGATGCAAGAATGTTTTTTTTGATAAATTAATAACGTATAAAATATATATATATATATATATATATATTTATTCTCAAAACTCTTGAGAAAATATCGTCGTTGCATTCACAAAATATCCCATGTGAGGTTTTCGACCAAATTTTTTTTTGTTTACACCATTTGATTCACCACGGTTTCCTAAATAATCTGACAAATATATCCCATTTTTCAAAAATTCATCTTTTTAATCATTTTAGAGGCAACTCTGACCATTACTTGTAATTAATGGTAATTATTTAAAAAAATATACTACATATACTACAGAAATATAAAAAAATATAAAATTATAAAATTAAATCCCTATATACTACAGAAATATAAAAAAAATATAAAACTATAAAATTAAAATGAGAAAAAAAGTCTTTTTGTGTGCAAGAATTCGTATTATTTTTTTAACTCAAATTTGTCGCACATAAATTAAAATTACCCAAAGAAATGTTTTTTTAATAATATACACACAGCATCCCCAAAGATGACCTAGGCCCTCAGAGAAATTATTTTCCTCAGGGCCTCCTGTGTGGAGCTCATATAAAAAAATAATAATAATCTCAACAATCTAAAAAGAGTATACTATGCACTAATCCAGTCATTAATTCAATATGGAATTATTGCATGGGGGGGGGGGGGGGTCATACAACAATATTCTAACCCCGATCAAAGTAATCCAGAAACTAATCATTAAAGTAATCCTAAAGAAACCCTCCACTTATCCAACAGAAACGCTTTTCGCAGATTTCACGGTGCCTCGAGTAGAGAATATCTTCAAGAAAAATGCAATTACCCAAATTTACAAAGATAATATCATCAAAAAATTTTAAACTAAAATCAAAAAGATATGAAGATAACATCAAAATACCAAAATTTAATACCAAACTAATGCAAAACAATTACATCTATTTAGGAATAAAGTTTTTCAACAACCTTCCCATTGAAATAAAAAAAACCAAAGACATCAATAAACTGAAACTCAAACTTCATCAGGAATAATTAACTAAATAATTACCTGTTTTCTCATTCTTTCTATTTATTATTAATCTATATTCACCTCTATTTTATTTAGATTTTTCGAATTTCTCCCAAGTGCACAATATTTTAGTATGTAACCGTATCCTATGTATGTACACCATATGTAATTTATATAACTCCACTGTACAATTATACATCTATATTAAATATTAAAATATATATATTTTCTTCAAAATTAACTCAGTAGGTAAAGCAAAAATATTTTTTTTAATATTTCTATTTAACTGTCAAAAAATTACCAAAAAATTAAGTTGCATCCAAAATCATACGAAATTCATTTTTTTAAGACCAATATTTCGTAATTTGAAACAAAAATAAAGAAAATAAAACATTTTTATCAGCACAAGATATTTTCTCTACCTTTTGCTAAAAAAATACATTTTCAATTTATTTGGGTGTTTTGGTCACAAATCCAAATTTAACCCCCCCCCCCCCCCCCCCCTCCCCTCGGCTATTTGTTAGCTTTGGGAACAACTCATATCGATCTTGTGTCTCCCTTACTATTATGTTGAGAAATAAGTTTTAAACGGTGTTCGAAAGAGAAAGAGAAAATATCAAACTTTATATTCAAATTCAAAAGTTAACCACAAAATAATGGAATTGTACACCTTTATAAAACCAAAGTTTATGAAACTTATGGAATTTTGTATCTATTAATTATTTTTACATGAAACAATAAAAAAGTGAGGTGACGGAAATGTTAACAATACATTTGTGTAATAAATATGTACGTGTTTTTATTTTTTTCGTTATCAGTAATTTTAGTTAGAAAAAACGTAAGATGAGTCATTTTAAAAAAAATTATGTGTGCGTTCAAAATTTTTATATTCGAAAAGCAAAGGTTTATTTCGGATTTCAAAATTTAAAAGCGTATTTCATCGCCTTTCAAAAACAATTTTTAGTTTTCGGATACTATCAGAAATATTCCATTTATTTGGATTTTATTGCAAAGCGGAAATATTTCGACCTTATGAAAAAATATGCCCGAGGCCTGAGGGATATGGGTCCTATGAGAAAGGTCAAGTTGCCTTTCCTACGTTTGCTACACAAAATATCATATGTGCATAAAAAGTGCGCACAAAAATCCTGAATGCAAAATTTAAGAAAAAATTGTCGGTTTTAATAAAAAAATGTATATTAAGCCCACTTGTTTTCACCCAAACATGGTATCAAAAATAACTCTACAATTAATGAAAATAAATAAAAATATGGGTCCCCAATTTTTTTTTTTCGGTTTTTTTTTATTATGTATCCTAATATTCTAAAATACCCACAGGATATTTTGTGCGCGCAACAACGATAAGTAGCTATAATAGCATATTCATAGGACGCTTACAATAGGACGCCCCTGCGAGCGGTCTTGTCTCTACACATTTGCAGATTGGAACATGCGTGGTCGGCAGAAATAATAATTCGACACGGGTGAAGCGCGTAGCCCACACACACAAGGCCTGCATTCACTCACACATCTATAGCGCGATTCTGACTACTGTCAGAGAGTGAAATAAAAGAGATTTTTTAAAATACCTATTCATAAATGTTCGCAGCGACCGGCAGCGCTCTTAATCCTATTGCTATGTTCCCCCCCCCCCCTTTTTTTATATATTGTAAAAAAAAAATAAAATTAAGAAAATACCCTTACAATGTCACACTTTATCCATTAACTATCAGTGGAAAGTTCATAATTGGCATAATTAACATCTTATTATTGTATTATTTTGTAATCTCTGATTTGCTGTCAACTTTCTCTAAAATAAATAAAATAAAATAAAAATACTAAACCATATATCATTTTTAATTAAAATGAAATCATTCGGCATAATATGATGGATGCTGTTGTAATGTAAGAACTGAAACAGATAGCGTACTGTCCTGTCAGGCTACTCGTCGATGAAAACGGAAATAATTTATCTAAAGGTACATGCACTCATAACATGCTACAATATTTCGTAGCAATGTGGTTAACACAGAGGGAAATTATTATTTCCCATATAGGTAGGTATGGAGTTTTGCTTAAATAACACTCCAAAGATTGCCATAAAAATTAAAATGACATTACAACGCCTTTAGTAATTTGTAATACCTGCAGTTTACGTGGGAAGAGGTCAAGGATGGTTCACGCCCATTAGTCGAGTTGAACACATTATAATAATTTAAGTAGGTACACGAATGAACAGACTATAGCAAGCCACCACTATTTGTCATTGGTGAACGAGTAGTATGCCGTATGCCCAGTGCCCACGCAAGTGTCAGAGCCGCGAGCCATATGGCATCATCACAATAACACGAATAAATGCTGGTAGTTTTAACAGCTAGACTAATTGATGGTATAATGGAGCCATTGGGACGAGGATCAGCGGCTTTTTCTTTCATGTCAAATGTCATAAAAGCTGTCTAGAATGGAGAATCTTAAATTTAATTAGGTAACACCAATACTAACTAATTTACTATCGTGCCATGTCTCCGCAGAGGTTGGCACAGAGGATGGAACGCAATGGCACGCATATCTTCAAACATCGTATCATAATACGTACACGATCTTCCGCTCGACTCAAGCAAGTGCTTCATTTCATCGTGGCGATTCTTCCTCGGGTGTCCCTGATGGGAAAAGAAGGAGATTGGATCGAATGAGACTAGAATGTGTTCTAGAATAGGAGGACGAAGCAATGAGATGGACAAGGAGGAACTTGCGAGTTTGGCTCCGCGGATCTGGTTAGTAAGCCTAGAGAAACGCATTTACAGAAACTTTTGAACTTTTTAGTCTTTCAACGAGAGAAAGAATTTAAAAAAAATGTCAGTACCAAAGTGAACAAAAATATCACCGTCTGCGATAAAACAGAACAGAAGAGTGCATAAGTTTGGCTAACACCATGACAGTCGATTTGTTTCAGGATTTCATACGAGCATCACGACGCAAAACCATGTTTTAAAAAAGAGAACCAAAGCGTACAGAAACACAACAGACAGCTTTGATTAATTACTAGAACTTTATAACACACAAGCACACCAAATAATCACTGACACTCTCGGTAATATAGAACTCCCAGAAAAATATGTATTCAGGGTGATTTATATCAACGAAGAGACATAGAAAATAACCATCACAGTTAATTAGCTCACTTTAACTAAAACACTTGACTTAGGTGCACACTAATCAAAGGCACTGACTGATGCACACGCGGGCTAAAACGGGATTGACGTTAAATATTTCAATTCCAATTACCCGAAATGCCAGGAGCACACGAGACGCGTGGAGTAAACACTAACACCGTCCGCATATTTGTGACTAGACGCATGGAGTTTAAACTAACACCATCGGAATATCCGTGACTCCTGTTCGGTAGCACTGAACCAACTGGCGTTAGGAATAAACAGTTCGGGAGGAAGTCATTATACGAAGAAATACACAGACGGACTGGTGACATTGGATGCTTACGTAAAAAGCTTCGCCAAAGGCGTTCCATTGTACAGAGTAGGTACCTATCGCGACACCAGCGTTAAAGGATATTGAGTAATGTTATGACGATTTTGAAATACGCTTTGTGAATGGGTATTTGATTTGCCATCGCGAATCTCGGTAGCTCGTAATGAGGTTTTTGATAAAAGTGTTTACATAAATCTTAATACAAGTGCTGCGTTTGATAACATTTAAAGAATTGTGGTAAGATCCTTGGCTTTGAACCCAAAATCCGTGGTGCGCTCAACTCGGCAAGGGTAAATAAAGCAGTATGAATTTTTATGTTTTTTCCGTGTAGCTATTCTACTTACTTGTATGCAAAAATTATTTTAGCTTTATTTATTATCAAAGAAATATGTATTTACTTTTTATTAAGTAAATTAACAATTAACAATAAAATAATATACTCACAAACCAATAATTTCGTTCCGCGAAACTAAGTTCATTTTAAGACCCTAATATCTATTTATATACGTTTTTATTTGTGTGTGTTTTTTTGTATTAAGTTCATAGTTACCTATGTTCTAATCAATCCTTTTATTTAAATATATTCATTTTTAAAAAATTAGAAAGAAAAATCACATATTTTCATAATTTCAGTACATGTGTATTTGTTTATATTTTCTTCAAATTTTATTTCCTTTGGAAATTTGCAAAATATTTCCGACACACGACTTTTGACTATGTTTTTTTTTCCGAAGGGGAGTCTTATTAATTTATTTTCCTTGTCTTGTGTAAGTGATTGCGCAACAGGTTTTGAATTTTTTTTTAGAAATTCACTTAATCTATGGCCACTAATTATTATAAGTAAAGCTAGAGTAATATATTAATAATTATTATATTTTTTTGCACATTAGCTCCGTACAGAAGGCCCTGAGAAAAATAATTTCCCTCAGGGACAATGTCATAATTGGGGATGCTATTTGGAGGGTATTTTGTAAGTAAAGAAGGGAGAGGAAGTTCTGGGGAAGGAAAAAGATGTAAGGGCTGGGTAGGAATCTGGGGTTCAGTAAAAACTTAGCGAACCACTTGGGGTGACATATGGTACAGAAATAAATTGTGTTTTTCTACCTAGTGTACGTTTTTACTGACATAACAATATTTAATACTACCTACTTAAAGATTGCAATAAATAAACCGCCTTAGTGAGGAATCAATAAATAATGCAAAAAATTCGTTTTCTTAACACCAGGTTAGCATCACACAATGGATAAAAACAATTTGTTAAGATCCAAAAGAGGAACAGTGAGTACCTGAGCAGTCATGAACGAATTATCGTGTCTCAGTAACCAGTAACCTACAACAGGCATTGGAATAATCGTCGAATCGTGTGATGAATGTCTTCAGAAATTTCCTAGTCAGAACACAGCCACATTTGGCATTAGTCAATAACTGAACGTGGAATAAATTATAACACTTCAACATTATTACCACGTTACGAGTACCTTCAAATACCTAATCGTAAATCATAAAACGTTAACTGCAAGGTTAACATAAACAATTACTTTAACTGCCGATGCTTGTTCATCAAAGGAAAATATAATTAACATAATCCAAGTGTTTACCTAATGATGTATAGCAAACATCAACAGGACCCGACTTTTGTCGGCTTAAAAACGAAAACAATGACTTCCTTGTAAGACTGAACCTAAGACGATTGCCGAATTTCATGGAAAAATGTCTGCTGGTGTATTTTTAACCGACTGTACGACAATATGTCGTATCTTTTAGCTACTGTCTCCAGGCAGAGACAAAACACTCTTCGACTTTCTGATCTCCGGGGATATTTTAGGAAATGTCATTAAAAATTCAGTGTCCCGATTACTCAAGGGAAGAGTGTGTCAGTATAATTTCATGATTAAATTGGAATACTAACGATGTAAATGAGAAAACTAGGCCCGTAAGGTTTAATTAAAATATTCAAAAGCTACGCTGAAGCCTGTTGAGATAAAGCACACAGCTTTAAACTCATTTTATAAAATAAGAACTGTTTTCAAGCTCTTTTAAAAAGAAACTTTATTAAAAACCTACCTGTAGGTACAATATTTAGATGAAATTAAATCGAATCACCGCTGAATTAAGAACATAAATTATACAAAAAATAAATAACAAGTATGGGATTCTGCGTTTCGTGTATTTAATTACAACAAAGATATATTTCTTTCTCCACTTGGAAAAGGAGAGGAGACAAATATTACTTTTATAAAATTATCAAACGCGTTTAAAAAGGGAATTTAAAAAAAATCAAAGATGTTTTTTATTGCACATCCATTGAGATGACGAAAAAATTAATTGGGCGTAATATTTCTATAAAATGTTCAAAATATGGTAAGAGTATTAAAAAATTTCATGAGCGGTTGCCATTTCGGATTTTCGTTTTAAAGCGAATAAAAATATTTCCAATAAATAAAATAAAATCAGTGTTCAACAAAACAGAACATTAGATCGTATTTGACAAAAAAAAACCACTAAAACTATGGAATAGTAAGCATTGGCGTTATGAAAATTATACATTTTTTCGGTAATCAATTTCGGTCAATTCAACTATTTTATATTTTGAGGTAAGGATCTGTGAAATTTTCGAATTTTTTTTATTTTTTATTTTTATTGGCAATGTTGATAAAAATACATATAAAGTTACATCAGTTACATAGATACATAGTTACATAAGGTTTTAAAAAGAAATAAAAAATTGCCTTTCCTCACCACAAAGAGACAATGCTCTTGGGTTTGGTGAGGGAGTTCTAGCTCAATTAGTAAATTAAAAGATCATGTAAGTTAGTAAGTTAGTTACCAGATGATATCAAAAACGAAAAAAGTGTGTGCAAATTAAAAAAAAAATTGTTCATGTTTATTCACAAAAAACAAAGTAGTGATAGTGAATAATATCGTATGGTAATATAATATCATGTAAATGTTAGTATTGCAATCTAAGGTTATGAAATGTAAAAACCATGTAATGTAAAAACTATGTAATACAATGTAAAAAGTACATAATTCAATATTCTAGTTAAGTAAGTGAAAATGTTATTTTCTTTTTTACTGGAATAAAAACTTATGAAAAAAAAGTAATACCGGCTATTGTAAGTAATAATTAATTAATTTAAAAATAAAAATCATGAAGAGTTTAAAAAATCATAATATAAATTAAAAAATCATTATAAATGAAAGAATCATGTAAGTTAGTAACAAAAATTATTGTAATAAGTAAGTAAAGGATAAGTACGAAAGAACGCAAGATTTATACACTAGTAGACTTAGAGATATAGAAACTAAGAAATGAAAGAAAAAGAAGGAATGAACGATTTATAAAATAGCAGACTTTAAGATATAAAGTAAACATAAGACGTATAAGACAATGATCAACATTTAAAATCGAAATCTTTAAAGTAGCCAGGAAATAAAGTTAGTAAATTAATGCAATACAATAGACCAGACGAAGTTCACCCCTATTACATCCGATTATCCAGTCCCCAGTTCTTCAGATACACGAGTAGTCTCTAGTAAAGTTTTGTCGAATCTGTTTTGAATACTGTGCACTTGTGAGGTACTAGGCAGAACTAATATTGTCAATATAACTCGTAGGTACCGAAGTGGCCGCCAATAATACGCGAAACGACATCTAGGTGCGGTTACCGCAACGTACCCGCATCGCTTACCCCAGCCCTGTAGATTATTGCAGGTAACACAAATTTACCGATGTTGGCCCACGAACAACCTAAATGCAATATGCACCCAAGGCAGGGCCGGACTCGTCACGACACAGAATTATTATTTTTACGTCGTAGGGACCGTAGAGAATATTGAAGAACCGTTAATTGAAGAAAACAATTGCATTTCGTATGTCTAAACTTAAACTTTAGACTTAGGGACTTGTCCTAATACAAAACATCGCAAGAAAAATTATGTGTGTACTCAAATTTGTTCAGAGCACTCAATGTTCTCCTGCCAAAAATGTGCAATTTTCCAAGCCAAAAAAATTCTACTGAAATCACAAATAATATTTTCCGAGTTAAAAATTGAAAAATGATTCCTATTCAACACACAACGCGTCATTTTATTTGATTTTATTATGTTTTAAGTTTTACGCGATTATAAAAAAAAAATTACATTTTTGTTAGATAAAAATTAGGGGGTTTGATTTTGACCCATGGTGAGTAAAAGAAATATAATTTCTGAAATGTATTGTACTTATTTATCAGAAAAAATTTTTTTAAAAAGAAACATAAATTATTTGTATACAAAAGAAAATCGATTAAGTGTATGCAAGTAGGTCCCACAGACCCTACCAGGGGTCCTAGCATGGTCGGTCGATATAGATTTTATCAAAAATGTCGGTAACTTGACATCGCTCCCGAGCACGACTGCAGCCCGCTAACGCACAAAAAACAGTTCACAACGACTAATGGTTCCTAATTCATTTGACGTGAACTGTAATTTCTTCGTTAGCGGCCTGCAGTCGTGCTCGGGAGCGATTTCAAGTTACCGACATTTTCGATAAAACCTATATCGATCGACCATGCTAGGGGGCCTGGAATAACTAGTGATACAATTTTATCAGACGTGCGGAGAGTTAACTGAATGAATTCAAGTTTTATTTTTATGTTTTAATGATGTAGGTACTAAAGTAGGAATAAAGATATTACTATAGGATTATGTTATATTTCACTATAGGATTACGTTATTTCATCGCTTTTTAAAGTGCCCTCCATATTACGACTAAAATGGCAATATTAAAATTTTACAAGTATTTGTATTGAGTTCAAAACTTCTAGTCCTACCCTGAAGACGACATAATATGCAACTAAACGCAATATGCAAGGCGCGCTGCGAGCAGCAGGTGCATAAATCAATTGGATTAGCCAATATAATACCCGGCGTTGCCCGGATCGCTTGTTTATCGTAACAATAATTAATTCCAGCACTATTATTACAATGGAACATCTTACCCACGCGCGTGGCCATTCTGGTGTAGGATGCCAGTGAATTATTGTTAATTGTAACGAGAGTAATGCAATTTGCCTCGGTATTTAATGATGATTGCCATTCAACCTTGACATTATTAATAATTAGTACAGGTGATCCCCGTGGCAGTGCGGTTAACTCCCGAGCACCGGTCGCAAGTTCGAATCCAAGCATGGGCAAGATTAGACATTCACCTCACAACATTTGCATTAAAAAAATGTAATTAAAATGGAGTGACTTCGAACACACTTCAACTTTAGAAATAAAAACATTTTTTGTTAAATCATTTGTGCCAGATATTTTTACGTCACTTTTATTAAGATATTTTTATTCCACTTGTTCGAAAGTATCGAAATATTTTTTTAAAATATATACAGATATTAGAGAACGAAATTGATTTGAGTCATATAATTTCAATACCCGCTATATCTGAGTATGACATCTTGTTCACACCTTTTCTAGGATTAACAGGAACCTAAAATTGAGTTTCAAATTAACACCACCCCCCTTATCACCACCAAAAACCATGTTAAAAATGCGATTGAGAAACAAAACCCGCTATATCATTCAAGAAATTACGTCAAAACCTGCTATACCGGAATTCAACCCATCACGAGCAGTTATTTTGTTTCAAAAGCCTCCATATCGTGAGTAAATCATGAAGTGAGTGCCAAAATCCACTACATTAATTTTATTTATCGAAATACTTAAATTATGCTAGACATACTTAAAAAATCAACACTTTTCGAAATTATATTTCTCCATTTCATTATTTAAAAAATTGAAAAGCAATAATTTATTTACGCCAGAATGTGACAGTTTTTTGCGGTTTTCTCGAAATCAGCGAAACTTGATATAGCTGATATAGAAATTGAACGACTATTAACCAGTGATTCCTGACGTTATTTGAAGTAAAAAAAAACTGTAAATTAAATTTTGGTCTCCGGTGACTTTTTCGATGTGTTTTTAACAACAACAAAATATATATATATATATATTACACATGTAATCACTGGTCAGTCAGCCGAGTAATTTCAACACAAATTACTCCCTAATATACAGGGTGTTAAGGGATGTACTTGACTTACTTTAACCAGTGATTCCTGACATTATTTGGAGTAAAAAATGTAAATGAAATTTGGGTCTCCGGTGACATTTTTGATGTTTTTTTTTTCTACAAAAACACAAAAAAATGGTAGTTGTTGAACAGTTGGAGGCGGGGTAAGGGGTTCGTCGGACACCCGGCTGAGTGACCAGTGACGACATGCGGAAGAATTTTTTTTGTTTGATTTTGAAGAAAAAAATTTTGAAAAAAAAAAATGTCGTCATAAAAAGTCACCGGAGACCAAAATTTAATTTACATTTTTTACTCCAAATAATGTCAGGAATCACTGGTTAAAGTAAGTCAAGTAACGTCCCTTAAAACCCTGTATATAATAGGCTTCGAGAAGTTGAACACATTTTAATAACAATAACAAAATATGATTTTCTTGTACTAATGTTGCAATTGGTGTAGAATTGTAAAAGAAAGCTAAAAAATACTATAAATTCCATGAATAAATGTTGAAGCTGAATTGAAGACAATACGCATTTAACATTAACGATATCAGACCTACCATTCATTCTTAGAAGATAGTTTTAACCGGCGAAATGATGAATGAATTCTAAACGAAATGCAAAAGACTATCAGTATGCGAGGCGAATCAATCGGTGAGCGTATCGAATAATCAATTGGCTCCTACAGGAAATGCAGTCAAACGAAGTGACGAGAACTTCGTCAAACATCTTCATTGAGAAAGACAATACACAACAACGCGTGCCGATACACACGTATCTAGTATCTACTGCAAACTAGCAATATATACGCCAACGGACATGAGCCAGTAAACAAACTAGAAGACTTTAAAAAAATGCCAAGTTTTTAGTACTGACACCCAAACGCCTTTTATGGAATACAGGTGACTAGTTGATCTGAAATATTATTTAAGGGTGAAATGGGGGAGACAATTCGAATTAAAAATCAGAGTGTGCAATTCACATGCCGTAGAAGTAGAGTAGACAAGAGTGGGGAAACTACGAAGCATTTTTTTTAATCAACATGAAGGATGATTTTTTCGATATTTTTGTCGTCGAATTCCAGTGAACCTTTTCCTATACATTTGGTAATTTTATTAGAATTTATGGTTTCTTCTTCAGAGTCGCTAGATGCCGCTTTCTTTTGTATTTTATTTGTCTTGTTCATTTTGGAATGGTTTGAAGATTGGATATTCATTTTACAAAAATTATTTTTTTAATTTTTTTTGGATTTCGTAGGTTTCGATCCCTAGTCGCCTAAATGTCTGCAAAGGTTCGTCGGGCGCTTTATACCACAACACCAACGGGGATTCGCACGAGACCGTGGATCGTACTATATTATTTTCTTTTATATTCTCATTCTCTCACAGGCTAAATCCTATGAAGGTATGGGTTTATCTCTTTTTAGTGTCGCTCGCTTCCATTTCATCGAGTTTCAAATCACAATGCTGCTAAAGAAGTTTAAACTTAAAAAATCTCATGAGAACAATGAATATTGTATTAATTCTAAACCACTATGGATATAGCAAAAAATAATAATAAAATTAATAATAGCAGAGTCTTCTGCAAGTGCATAGATACTAGCACTCCAAGTATTATTGACTTTTTTAATAATAGTGTTATCTAAAAAAGATTTAAGTACATAACAGTAAAATATCAAACTGAAGCTACTGCACATATAATAATTGAATAACTTCCAAAAATATAAACAGCAAAAAATTGTTGTTTCAAGCACGATTAACAACATATTTCATTAAACCTACATGTTCTAACTAAAAAAATATAGCATTAATTATCCACTTAAAGCAAAAATTATCCATTTAATAAAAAAGTTTTAAAGTTAAAAATTATTAGACCAGTATATTAGCAGCTGAGAAATATTGAATTTTGGGAATAGGTAAGCGAAACCGTTAGGCGACAAATACGCCTGTGTGGTTAACACAAAGTGATCATGTATATGAAAATACAAAGTATCTATGTACCTATTTTTTTCTACATAAATGTAATTTAAATGTTGCCAATTACTCACAATGTTCAATTTCTTTAGTACATTGCTATTTACGACATATAATTAAAATTTAATATCGGCAAATATACGTATTAATCATGCTGACATTTCGTACCTGAAAAGCGTTTGCGAAATTTAAAATATTACTTAACGTGTAACTTTATGGGATAGTTTTCCATTTAAAAATGCGATTCGTAAATAAATCTAAAGTATTTTGACATCCTTGTTATTTATTAAACTACTACAGATATACTTGAAAACTAAATGGTATTTATTAGACTGTGTCACTAACAACTATAAATCATCACGTGAGGATACATTAATATACCGATTAACTTACCGTTCATGTTTAAGTAAACCAAACACACAATAAATTTATAACATTTAATGCAAGTTTCACTATTTACGGGTTAAATATCGGTTTGAAACTTCGTGTCTTCGAGCGAACCCGCCGAAAGGAAACACAAGATTAATGGAGAGATTTTGTTATGAAAACAATATTCCACACGAGAAGGAAGGTTATTTATTGCTAGAGATGCAATGTAACTTAAGGCCAATATTATCTTAGCCAGGAATGTATGAATTTGTGTACTGACAGGAAAAAGTCTCATTTTAAATGATTTGAAAAACCACTTAGATTTTGTAACGAATTTCATAAAACCGAATTGCATTTATAAAATCTCTTCTCGGAAAACTAAGCAGTTTCCCGTGTGAGGGATTATAAGAAAACACATAATAAATCTTCCTCTTGGTGTGCCCTGTCAGGTCCCCCCGACGTTGGCGATCACTCTGGAAAATGTCTCTCTGTCTTGCGCTGCCCGGTATAGCTCCTCCACATTTCTAATGCCGGTCCACTCTCGTACACTTCGCAGCCAAGACATTTGTCTCCTACCAGACCCTCTATCTTGCCTTTCAATACCAATTGGAGCATTGGAGGGGACCCACCACTTTCCCACGGCTGTGTGAGGAAACTGATTGTTTAACCTCCTTAGCCGCACACGTCAGGACTCTAATTTTTTGTAAAAAGGAAGCTACATTTATTTTTGAAACGAATCTAGACCCTCCAATGTCCCTGCAACCAATTGGAGCAAGTGATACTTCTCACTTCTCGAAGTATGTAACCCAGATATGAAATTTTCCTGACTTTCACCAATGTAAGCAGCTCTCTATCTGCTCCAGCCCGCCTGAGAATTTCTGAGTTGGTGATCATGTCGGTCCATGGGACCTTGAGCATTCTCCGGTGAAGTCATATTTCAAAAGCCTCTAAATCATGGTATTTACCTTCAAAGTCCATGTCTCACATCCATACAGCAAGACTGAAGACACATAACACTTTAGCATTCTCTGCCTTAGCAATTGATAGCTCCGATAAGTGATTATAAAAATATGAAAATCCGTGTATTGTTATTTTTTAAATAAGTGCTGTACGGTCTTAAGAAAAAAGAAAGCCCACATTTGATGATTTTGTAGCAAATTTAGAGAATCGTATGGAAGTAGTACTGAAACCATTTTTATATTATCTCCAAGGAAACTGTCGAGGTTAAAAAATACTAATTATTAAATAAACTTACCAACACTGAAGAGTGTCATTCTTCGATTACTCGTAAGTTTAAAATGGGAAGAGTGTTTGCTGTAGCTTACCTGGAAAGAAGAGAAAACAAACTGGTTATTGATCATTTAATAAATGAACATTACTTTAAGACACTGGTATTTTGACGATCTTATATTAAATATTTGTGAATGTAGCTATCACTTTGTGGTTATCCATTATAGAAAAATGAAACAATACAACTGTTTGTTCCAGAATGCGATTTCTTCTATTTAATTATAAGTAAAATAATAATTAGTTCGTAAGATTCGTGTAAACGAAAAATCGCCTAAAATATGTAAACAAAATATTATCCCTCGGTTTTTCCAAAGAAGGTCCGACCCTCGAAGTAGTTTTAATGGCTGGTAATTGTGTAGATACATTGCTTTACCGATTTGTAAGAAATTGTTTATTCCTTAAATTGTTTAATTTTAAGTATGTTATGTATACCAGGGGTCCTAGCATGGTCGATCGATATAGGTTTTATCGAAAATGTCGGTAACTTGCCATCGCTTCCGAGCACGACTGCAGGCCGCTAACGAACAAACAATAGTTCACGTCAAATATATTAGGAACCCCTAGTCATTGTGAACTATTGTTTGTTCGTTAGCGGCCTGCAGTCGTGCTCGGGAGCGAATGCAAGTTACCGACATTTTCGATAAAACCTATATCGATCGACTATGCTAGGGGGCCTGTACATTTCAAATAGAACCCATAGAAAGGGTTTGCTGGCGGCAATTTTATGACCCGAACTAAAGGAACTTAATCCCTTAGGTTTAAAATGTATCTATATTGGTGTGCCCGTTTTAGCAACCTTTTAAAAGTAATTTTATTGTTTTATTGTGGGTTAAATTTAAGAATTTGAGATCTGGGAATTTTAAATGTTAGTCGCCACCATTTCTCCATTTCAGTATTGTAAGATGTACTTAATTTTATTGGTGGCCCTTTTTGCCGACTCTAGGGCAATTGTTTTATTGCGGGATTTTAAAATCCCGTGGTGGAAGCAGCTTAAATATGCTGTCTCACCTTTGTATGTTTTTTCTTTAAATATGGTGATTTTTAGAACAGAGAGTTAGTCTCGCTAGTAGAGTGAAGCTAGAAGGTACACTGTGTGCCTTCACTTGTGTAAATTATACTGAAGCTGGTAGGTACGAGTTATACCTACGGTTCAGTAGTGGAAAACTGACAATAGAGAGATCGAAGTAGAGACTTCGATATTTTTCAGTGTGGTGTGGTCGTGGACCACCCGAGTGAGGGTAGATAGACCCTCTTGTAATACTTGTATTTATTACATTAAATAAATTGTGCTGAAGAAGAAGAAAAAGAAGTGTTTTCCTGCCAACTCCAATCTGTTGTGTTCTCGTACCACGATAATAGAAATAACAACTTTGTATAAACCGCTTATATAATGCGTAAATCCTACCGGTTTCGGAACAAACGTTCCTTCTTCAGGGAAAGCTTATAATAATTTAAATTATTTCAAAAATTGTTTCATTTTTCTATCTTACATTAAACTAACAAAGAAGTTAACCATTGTAAAATATAACTACCGGAGTAAAAAATGACGAGAATTAAATTTTACCTCGTTGAGGTAAAATTACGAAAGTGTGGTCACCTTAGCAAAAAACCTACGCCAATTATTACATTTTTCCAAGGCTACTTTCATCCCGCGACCAAATATCCCCGACAAAATATCCTCCGACCAATAACCTACGGACAAAACATCCCCAATAAAATATCAACTAAAACTTAACCTATCCCAGGGATCGGCAAACTTTCAAGTGAGAAGAGTAACAAATATATTGGAGATCCATGTTATAACGGGGCGAGGGGGAGGGGTTGTAATCGTACTGTGGTAAATATGCTGGAACGATAATTACGATTTTTTTCTACATTCTTACCGTAATATCACACTTCTGCCCATTTAAATATTTCTATAAACAGATTCGCACTTCACATTTAACACTGATGCAAATCGAGTCAAAGTTCATTCGGCGGCTCCATCTCATAAGACTGGTTGAGTAGAGGTGAAATTGCAATTGATGTCTGAAGAGCCGCAAACGGCTGTGCTAAGAGCCGCAAATTCCGACCCTTGACCTAACCTAACAAAAAATGGGTCAGAAATAATACGGGCATCCTGTAAAGACAATAAATTATAATTTATATAATAATTATCGTTCAAAAATAGTAAAATAAGACAAAAACAAAAGATAGGTACATTATAACAATAATGTATTGTCTTTACAGGATTTCTGTATTATTATTGTCCAATTTTTTTATTAAGTTAGGTTATGTTAGGTTTTAGTATATATTTGGTTGGGGGATGTTTTGTCCGTAGGATATTTGTCGGAGGATATTTAGCGCGGGGTGAAAAGTCGCGGAAAAGAACCACTGCCACTCAATGACGTTACATACTATATTAGACGAGGGGTAGAAATCTCAAAGTGGGAAGACAATCGCAAGACAATTGTACCGGTCTCGATATCTAGTACTTTAGTACTAAACTGCTACGCGTCGAGTAAGGTTGCGTCTTACCAGTACTTACCAGTAAGTAGATTGCATTTTAAAAAGTGTCAAAATGCCCTCCTGTGTTGAGAAAATGTTTCAATTACACTGCAAATAATAGTAAAGGCGAAGGAATAACACTTCATTTGTAAGTACACGCAAATTACTTAATATTATCGATTATTATAAATATTACAATAAATTTTCATGTTTCCCGCTCGCGGTTTTACACGTCATTACGAGACAGAGAACGTTGCATCAAAAAGTAACGAGCATAACAAAGACAACCTGCTAACAGTAGGTCGGTTCACACAGCGTCCCGCACAAGTTTTCTTCTATTGGGAAAGATGGGGTAAAACGTACACAGGGTAAATCGTTAATTAATTTAATTATGTTTGAATTGTCATAACTCATAACGCTCGAACCGAGCTTCCTTGCTGACAATGACAAGACACTATAATTTAATATACGTAAACACGCTAGTTGTAGTTAAGCTCTATTAATAATTATAATTTACGCTGTGACTTTATAAACGTAAAATGACAATTATTTGAATATAAATTTATTATGACTTATCAAATATGAATTTTAGGTTTCCCCGTGATCAACTACGACGACAGAAATGGACCACTGTTGTTCGCATTCAAAGATGCGAACATGATTGGACACCTTCGCTTTACAGCACAATATGTTCAGTTCATTTCAATAAAGACGATTTACAAACCACGGTCAAAGGAAAGCGTTTTATAATGTCGTTGATGAAAATTGTAAATAGATTTGTATACTCATTTGAACCTATGACCTGTACTGTATAATAAAATATGTTTTTACAATACTACTATAATAGTACCAATATTGTATTACTATATATAAATATTAAAAAAAAAATATTTGCCCGTGTGTCTTGTTTTACCCGCCTTTACCCTCCCCTGTGCGTAGTGTAACCGAGTGAGAGTATCTTGTTATCTCAGTCACACCCGTGATGTGAAAGCAGTATTCAGCGAAGAAATTAATACGCCGCCCGCTAATGTATCCGTGCCATTCATACATACACATTATTTGATTGTCTATCTTTATCGCACAGGAATAAACTTTTGAATTAAAGAAATTATTGAATATCGCGAAAACAAAAGAGTGTTCCTTACTTTCCACATTATATTGTGAGTATGTGAGACTATAACGAGTCTATTTATTTTATATAACGTCATTGCTGCCACTGCATTCCGCTAAGTAGGGTATTCTGGATTGCAGGCAAAACACTACATCGGTAGATAGGACACTGCTAGAACATTGGGGAAATCTTTTCAGGGAATTTTTCTTTATGTGGCTCGTTGCAAGATTTAGTAAAAACATTTGTTTAGCCACGGCGAAAGATTCGTGAAGTGATGATAAATGAACAAGCAATACGACAGCTCCCACTTCCGTAAGGTACTGCTTAAAAAGTTTTATTAACAAGTTAAAAAGTTTTATTAACAAGTTAAAAAGTTTTATTAACAAATACAGAAATAAAAGCACCCTTTTCCTAGAAAAGAAAAAATACGTAGCATTCGTTTTTTTTAATAGATAATGTTAATAAATTAAACGTAAGTGTCTTGATGATAAAAGTGCAAGAGGACGGAAAAACAAATCGAATATACAAAAACCTTTAACTTAATTTAAACATAGGTAGGTGTAAAAAAAAACCACATCAATTTAATACATTTTCTCGAAGGGAAAAAGCTCTCTTTCGAAGCTTTTATTTTACATAATTCAGTACGAAGTACTTACCAAACTATGTAATTTTAGTTATTATTTATTGTTTCTTTAAATATTAAAATTTATTGCTTACAATTAAAATTTTAACATCACTAGGTATATCTTGCACGGATAGATTTTTATTATCTCTAGTATATTATTTTAACGCGTCGCGGTTGATATGTTTAAAGTGTGAAATAGATAAAAGTTTAATAATAAGAGCAAATAAAACAAAAACGTCTACACACATTTAAAAAAAAAATCAGAGTGTGCAATTCACACGCGGTAGAAGTGAAACCTCCAGAAAACTAAAGTAGACAAGAGTGGGGAGACTATGAAGCACTTTTTTTATCAATGAGAAGGATGATTTTTTACATATTTTTGTCGTCGAATTCCAGTGTACCTTTTCCTATACATTTGGTCACCTTAATAGTGTTTGTGTGTTCTTCTTCGGAGTCGCTAGATGTCGCTTTCTTTTGTATTTTGGAGTGGTTTGAAGATTGAATATTGATTTGACAAAAATTATATATATTTTGAGATTTTGTAGAATTCTCGGACCGCTTATGTCTGCAGAGATTAGTCAGGCGCTTTTTACCACTACACCAAACGAGACTTGCGTAGGACTGTGGATTTATCATATTATATTTGAACTGAGTACCCGCAAATTAAATAAATATTTTATTGCTATCTCATTCTCTCATAGGCCTATAAATGTATGTGTTTGTCTCTTTTTAGTGTCGCCTTTCCGTTTCATCGAGTTTCATATCACAACGGTGTTAAATAAGTTTTTATTTAAAAAATAAAAAAGGTTTTATTTTTAGATCGCAGATAGTAAAGAGAGATTAGTTCATAACGGCTCACTAAAACAACAAAAAGAATTAAAATTGAATAATGTAACGAAATTACCACCCGCCCACGGGGGTAGTTTCAACTATCCTATCTGCAGTTTTAAGTACCGCGTTTAGTGTGGGGCTAATAAAGCAGGCAGTGGACGGCATAAATTTGAGCAGGGCTATCATTACAGTATCGGTGTTGCGCGGATGGAAGGGGTAGGTAATAAAATACCAGACTGGAAGGCTTCTACGGATTAAAACTACCCCCCGCTAATAACCGAGTGAATATAATAATTCATAGCGGGCTGCGCGAGCCGTTCCGACAGCGGTGCAGTGTTGACAGCAAACGTATAGAGGTACTCGTATTTAGTAGAGGGAAGGGTAGAGTTATAATTGTTTTACTAGCGATGTGTACTGAATTGTATGTATGCTTTGAAAATTAATATAAGAAAGACACAGTTTAAAATATACACATACTCGAACATCCTAAATAATATTTTAAATGCGAAAGTTACGTGCCTGTTTGTCCTTCTTTTGCCTCCTAACGGAGCAACCGATGGATGTGATTTTTTTATGGATGGATTTAGTACTGGGAAGTGACGACATACGCTACTTTTCATCCCGGAAAACATGAAAATTCTTTGTACAGTCATTTCTGGCTAATATGAAGCCGCGATAAAAGCTAGTGTATTGAATACATACTCGTAATATACACAAGCATATTTGTCATTCTGTTAGAATCAATTCATCCCTTACGTAAGTCCTTTCTCGGACTCTAATAATGTATGCAACAATACGTTATGCGTGAATACTCAGTACGAATTCAACTCAACGCCTACATTGAAAAGTGATGAAAAAAATAAACAAAAAATTAGTTAAACAGGTCATGTTAGGTTAGGTTACGGGCTATTTTTCAATTTTTTTTTCATAGCTTTTAATGATTTTTTAAAGAGGTCTTGAGTAGAGTTGATTTTGAGTTGTCATGAAACATTTCTACGGCGTCAAAAGGTCCACAAGCTACTATTTGTTGTATTTTCGGTGCAGTTAATTTCGATATCATATTCAGTCACTAATCTAAGATATGAAGATTTCATTAACAACAGATGTTTTTAGTACCCGAAAAATTTTACTCAAAAAACACCAAATTACTTTGTTTTCTTAGATATTACACGTTGTGATGATGCATCTTTTAATTTACAGTGAATTATTTGTTTACATCGCGCTTTTCATTAGTATGTAAATAATCGCTTACTGTGAACGGCAAGCAAGCTATGTGCGCTACACTTTAATAAACAACAACGAAGATAGCACGAGCCAGAAAATATATTTAATAACATTAAAGGTCTATGCCCACTACACCGTTCCATACCATGACCGTAACCGTATCAGCGCATGCAAAAAAAATATTATTTGTATCGATCAGTATGAAACGCTGCCCACTAGACCGTCCCGTCACCGACCAACACCATCGCATACCATGACCGGACTGACGGCGAATTCTCGATGACAATATTTTGCAGGTGACGCGGATGATCCCCGTTCTAACACCGTTCTAACCGCGTTGCCACTCCGTCAGTTCGTGATTTGTGTTCATTTTTCGTGTTTATATCCAGGTATTTTAATGATATGACACTATGCTTCTCCTGACGCGTCAGTCCGATACAAAAACACAGGCGAAATGATATAACGGGCACCGATAGAACGGGAACCGTACACCTATTGAACGGGGATGGTACGGACACTAACCGCGGTGTATACGGTCACTTTACCCGTTACGTACGGGTATAATACGGTGTTAGCACGTTCTAGTGGGCATAGTAGGGCGCAGCGTGTTTATTTCGTGGCTGATACGTTCATAGTACGGTCATGGTATGGAACGGTGTAGTGGGCAGAGACCTTAAGAGTTAAGAAGGTAGAAAAAAAGGAGAGAGGTTATATTACAACCAGAAAAAGTAAGAAATAATTTAAAAGCACAGTATATTTTATTACTCAAATACTATCACCCAAAACTACCAACATTAATATTCCAATAAAAAAAAGTTAAACAAAATACCTGCATGAAAAACACTCGTGTAAAAATTTAACAAAGTACTCGTATTACGATCACGTTCCTGTCACAGATGAACACAGTAATTAGCGTGTTTATTTATTGATTAAAAATTTCACAACGTTCGGCAGCCAAAAGTGACTCCGAAAATAAAATCACCAATAACAAAAAAATAAAATAATTTATTCGACAATTTGGTCGCGCGATATTGGTAATGCGAGTGAAATGAAACAATGCAACATTATGTAAATTAAAACACGATCCATTTGAGGACTACAAATGAAAATACCCTTGCTCACAAAATTTCACATGAATCCAAATGACAAACAAATAACTAATTCTGTGCATTATTGCGAAACTAATTAATGTTTGTAGCATGAAATATAAGTAATTGATGTTTGTTTTGAATTGTTTATCAAACGAGAATTAATTTGTTGAAATGGAATAATAGCAGACACAAATAATACTCATATCTATCAAAGCAAACAACTAATCATAAAGTTATACAGGGTGTCCAAAAAGAAAGTTGATATTTAGTGGATCGATATAAAAAATTAAGGGTTCTATCGAAAAAATGTTTATGAAATACTAAAATACACAATTTGGGAATTTATTTCTGAAAAATAATATCGTCCAAATGTAAACCCTCACGTTCGCGGCATTCATTTAATCGAAGAGTAAAATTTCTTATGATGGCTCGTCAGGTAGGCTTTGTGATGGCTGCCATTTCGTGACGAATATTTTCTTTTAATTGCATCAGGGAAGTCGGATTTTTGGCGTACACTTTAGATTTGAGATAACCCCACAGGAAAAAGTCCGTAGGGGTTAGGCCAGATCCACGAGGAGGCCAATTTATGTCGCCTCTCCTGGAGATCAAATTGCCAGGGAAAATTTCAAGAACTCATGGCAGAGACGTATTGGACGTATGTAATGTTGCTCCGTCTTTCTGGAACCATGTTCTTTGGTTGGAGCCAGTAAGTTTGTAGGGGTGCAGCATTAGGTCTTTGTGCAAAATGCTATGTAACGATGATCTATGCTCATTTAAAGCACTTGCGCGCTTCCGAATCGAAAAGTTTGATTCGTCTCGAAAAGACTGATAAACACTCTCTACGTTTTCTACCGTTCTCGATGACCTTGGTCGCCCGGATTTTGGTTTTGCCAGCGTTGTACCGATCCCTTCAAACTTTTTGACCCATTTTTGAATGAAAGGAATGCTTGGTGCATCATTGAATTGACGAAAACCTCAAATATTGCAGAATCTTCTACGCGCTACAGCCGCCGAATCACCATTTTTGTAAAACTCACGCACGCACAACGCGCGGTCGCTCCCGAGAAATGCTTCATAGCGACTAAATTCCCAAGAGCCAGACTACTGATTGACATACCCCCCGCGCCCCTCGGAAAAGTTGCGTTCACACAGAAAGCAAAACAAATATCAACTTTCTTTTGGGACACTCTGTATATAGCCAGGGTCACAGCAAAGCAAACAACTAATCATAAAGTTATACCTATATAGCAAGGGTCACAGGTACAGAGGATGGATGGCACGTGCCTCTATTTTGGCTCACACTTCTTCTTTAATCTACTAAGTAACACGATCTTCAATTTTTCACAACACAAGTATTTGTTATCTTCATCTTTCCTTATCATTCCTTTGTGCCTCATATTATTCCTTGATATTTCTTTCGTCTTAGATTGCTACAGACGGCTAACTCATCGCCAGGCAAGTTTTTTGGTCTTACAGTCGTAGGCGATACTTTCGTTAGATAACATGATTAAAAAATAAACGCATATTTAATCTATAATTAATAATAATTCCAAAGCAAGACAGAAAACAACCTGCTCTTGGCGTACTTACGCAGCCGATCGTTGGAAATAGACACGGCATAGAAAAACTCGCGCACACACCGTGTATAAGTACTTGCGCAGCCCCCTGAAAAAATCAAGGAATATTATGCGAATATATAAATATAAAAAATATGTAAAATTCAAAATACAAAAATAAAAAAAATATTGCTAGGGCCGAGAGTAAAACCCCGATCAACTGATTGGAAGGTAATCAACTATTATAAGAACGTGCGCATAAATTAATTGTAAATATATAGAGAAAAAATGTATTATTGATTTTTAGAATGTTACGAAGATATACATATTAGATTTTATATTGTTAAATAATAAGAATTATTACTCTAACATTGGCCTCCCTTTTAGGATATTCCCTTTTGTTAATCAACCATGAATGGTATTAGGTACTACACAAATAATTCATGTGTAATATCTCTTTTCAACTTTATTCAGTCCACTTTCATCGTTCGTCTGCCAATTGCACACCTTACTACAGCTACGAATTGCTAGCCATTGACAAAATCTTTTGTTACGACTGCTGCACTCGGTGTTTCATACATTGTATTGTCTGCAATCATCCTATTGCCAATATATCTGGCAGGCATACACTCTAACCCGTCGAATTGATTTAGTTTAGAGTAACAAATTTTATAAACATAATGCAATTGTGAATCATAACGGTTTTGTTTCGTTTCAATCAAATATTATCACTTATACTCGCATTGGTGTACACAAATTTAGTTATACCTACAGTAAACACGATTTAACAATAAAACACATAAATTTATTGTAGACCACTTTTATTTTGTATTTTATTGTACGATTTTTTTTTCTTTATTAATTATATTACAATTAATGTACTACGCCTATCTCACTAGGAGCTTCTATGTTGAGAGCAGGGGCAGTTTATCAGAATATAATAGAAATATAAATAAAACACAATTTTACATATAAAATACAATACAATCAGCATTATACCATTGAAAAAGCATTACAACTAGTAGAAGCGCAATTTATAACAATCTAAAACAACCATTTTATACCAAAAATACGAATGACAACATGATATTTCATTGAAGAAGAAAATAACAATGATAATCTAAACGAAAATATGAAAGAGAACACAGAAAACAGACAATGGTCGCAACTGGGAACTGGGACTCGACCCAGACCTCTCGTCTAATAACCGGGACGTGCGCGTTAACCAATTTCGCTATTGCCACCTTCTGTCAAGCCATCATAATAGCCAATATCATATTTCAAATTTTAGAATTAACAATATTATCTTCAACTAAATATTTTTCCATATAATGGGCAACTACCCTTTTTATTGAAAACAATCATTCTAAGAATTGGTTTGTATCCTAGATAGCGTCTCGGATAAATGTATCCGAATTGATTCATATTGAACAATAGACACCATAACCAAATTGATCATGTCCTGATAGAAAGAAAGGGGGCAACGAGCATCACAAACGTAAGGTCGTATAGGGGTGCCAACTGTGATTCAGACCACTACATGGTGGTGGCCACCTATAGGAGCCGAATCGCAAACAATAGGACACGGAAACCACCAACTATTCCAAAAATCAATACGGAGGCTCTAATAACACCAGAAGGCATAGAGCAGTATCACAACGCCCTTGCAAATAGCCTACCAGGTCAGATCTCTGAGCAGAACTCCCAAGAATCACTAGAAAAAGACTGGAATGATATAAAAGAAGCAATTGTAAGAGCGTGGAATCAAGTGTCGGAAACATGCCCAGACAGCCCAGGAACCCTTGGTTTGATGAAGAGTGTGAAAGAAAGATAGGTGAAAAGAATACACTCAGAAAGAAGTACTTGGAAAGGCCAACAAGAAACAAAAGACAGGCGTACGAACAAGCGAGAAAAAAAACAAATAAGCTGATAAGGGGAAAGAAAAGAAAATTCCTGAATGATATTCTGCTGAAAATGGAACAGGACTTTGTTAACAATAATAGCAGAGAAGCATATAGGGGAGTAAACTTCTTCAAGAAGGGTTTCAAACCGAATACAACACTATGCAAAGACGTTGATGGTTCAATTATATCCGATAAGGAACGAATTAAAACCGTATGGAAAAATTACTTCCATAAACTTCTCAACCCTAATAGCGACCAGAGAAGCCACCCTACTAACATCCCCACTGAATCAAGTAATGAAGAATCAGCGAATCCACCAACAATGCCAGAAATAAATGCTGCACTAAAGAAACTTAAAAACAACAAATCACCTGGGAAAGACAACCTGCCGGCAGAGTTGTTCAAATATGGAAATGAGCACCTGAGAAATCTGCTACATAAGTTAATAACAAAAATATGGACCATGGAAAAAATCCCAGAGGAATGGCAAATAAGCATAATATGTCCAATTCATAAAAAAGGTGACAAGCTAAAATGCGAAAATCATAGAGGCATATCACTTCTATGCACAGCATATAAGATCTACACCATGATACTGAAACAAAGAATTGATAAGTACGCAGAAAACCTACTGGGAGAGTATCAGGCAGGCTTCCGCACCGGTAGATCCACAACAGACCAACTGTTCACCGTCAGGCAGATCTTGGCAAAGTGCTGGGAGTTTGATATAGACATACACCAACTATTCATAGATTTCAAGCAAGCATATGATAGCATAGATCGGGAGTGTCTATATGACATACTACTTCAATTCCAGATTCCACCTAAATTGGTTAGGCTCATCAAAGCCACAATGTCAGACTCAAGATGTCAGGTCAAAATAGATGGGGAACTGTCGGAAGAATTCACAGTATCGCAGGGACTAAAACAGGGGGACGGTCTGGCTCCCACTCTCTTCAACATTGTGCTCGAACATGTAATAAGAAAAACGCTAATAGACACTGGCTCCAATATTTGTTTCAAGAGCAGTCAAGTTGTCGGATATGCGGATGACATTAACATTGTTGGAAGATCAATTTCAGCCATTAAGGAGGTCTTCGATCCTTTAGAAACAGCGGCACGGGAAGTAGGACTGCAGGTTAATGTCAACAAAACGAAAATGATGATACAGAGCAGGAACCCTTCACACAGAAGAAGAAGTAGTGCACAATTCAAAGACCAATTGTCGACCAATTTGTCGTCGACCAATTTGCCTACCTGGGCTCCAGTCTGACAGAGAATAATGAGGATCCAGCAGAAATCAGAAGGAGAATCACAGCAGCCAACAAAACATACTTCTCTTTGCTGCCAGTGTTTAAGTCACGTAGTGTCCACAGAAAAACCAAAATAACCATATATAAGACCATTATTAGAACTGTATTGGCATATGGATTTGAGGCGCTGACACTGACGGTAAAGATGGCTGAAATGCTGGATACTTTTGAAAGAAAAGTGCTGAGAAGAATATGTGGACCCGTGAAAGAGGGTGAACAGTGGCGCATCCGGCACAATACAGAATTGTATGATATATATAAGGCACCTGGCATCTCAACACATATGAGACTCACCAGGCTGAGATGGGCTGGGCATGTATAGAGAATGCCGGATACATGCGTCCCAAAAAGAATTTTGACTGGACACCCAGGTGGAAAGAGAAAAGTGGGAAGACCCAGACTGAGGTGGGAAGACGAAGTAAGAGGGGATGCAGCACAGCTTCTCCAGGTACCAAAATGGAAGTCAGCCGCTGAGGACAGGAGGAGTTGGAGGCGACTGTTGCAGGAGGCCAAAGCTCGATATGGGCTGTAGCGCCATCGAAGAAGAAGAAGAACTATTGACTTTTTATAAAAGTCTAAACGAATATTCAATTTTTATTCAAAAATAATATTTCGTTTAAAATAAAAGACAACCATCTTCATACCGTCGGAAACGCACACTAACGAATTGGTTTTGATAAAATCTTTTGATAAATTCATCTTGGCTGATGATCCAATTTACCTGTCGTCTGATTTAAAATAAGTTGGGTTATATCTAATGGCAAGAGGAAGTGAATTGTGTAGCTTTGTTACAAAGTATCTAAATTTTCTTTGGATTTTGTCAAAAGCAGTTCTGTGTTTGAAGAGGCACGCTAATATGTTTTTGGCATAAAGTTGCCTAATGTCCAAAACATATATTCTCCTAACGATTTCATCCAAACTGCTTGTGATCGGTAGTTTTAGAATAATATTTGTAATTAGTGTCTGAGCTTTAAAATTCCACCATATAACATATAACAAACCCTGCTTAGCAGTGACGCCATATAGATTAAAATTAGTGAACCAACTCGCCGTGTTGCAGCGTGGTATGATTCGCTCACATTAACTTTTCGTAATCCATTAAACTCGGTGCAGTAAAAAGGGAACTGAAAATAAAGGGAAACGGATGTGCGGCCGCCATTTTGAACATTTAATAATTCCGCTCTAATCTGCAGTTAATACGCGACTAAGTTACAGCGGAACAAAGTGCAGTAAAGTAAATAGGCAACACGAGCTCATGCGAATACGAGCGACGTAAAGTGGAAACGAATTTCGGAAAAAAAAAAATTGAAACAGCTACACCGTCGATGAACTCCAGGAGTTTTAAGAATTGAAGAGTCTGTGGTTATGAATAAAAACCTTTATATCATAACATAATATCGTAAAACATTGGCACCTTTGAATGTCAGGGGTAAAATACCAATCGCCAGCCGTAAGCCAGCTTACATTATGAACGTAATAATTGTATAACTAACTTTCTTAATTGTACCATCTTACCAGAAGAAGCGTTAATATATTTTTAAATATATATAATTATACGAGTATGTAGTTTCCCTATAATAGCTCATTATATCCAGATAAATGTATTTTTTGTCATTTATAAAGAAGTACGAAAATATTCTAAAGTTTTATTATATTTTCCAGCAAAATAAACGATCTTCATAATAAAAATAAGTTAAATTGTGACGATTTCTTATAAATGTGGTTGACACCGTCCGTGGTCGAGCGGTAAGACGCTCGACTAGCAATTCAAAGGTCTCCGGTTCAAATCCTAACGTGAGCAATTAAATTTGACTAATTTGTTTTATTTCACAATTAATTAATTAAAAATTATATATACGTTATATAGAGTATATTCACGTTCCTCAGTGGAAGATACTCTCAATATACCACTGCATTGGTGATCATAACTCAGACCACTACTCAGAATTGAAATGTTGCTTGAAATGGCTGTAGCCGTGTTTAGTGACCAAATCTTAATGGCCAGGTACTTCCCCATCTTCCTTTTCCACACTTATTCCCCACCCCGCTACCTTCAGCCTCACAACATACCCCAATTGGGGTGGTTGTGCCTCACTTCAGACAATAACAATTGGGACCCATAGCGGTATCCACAAAAAAAGGAAAACGACTTTCGACAGTTTATCTTTCAGACCTGATCCCATGTACATTATGCACAACTCGTGATCAACATAATTTGAGAGAAAGTATTTTTCAAGCAATATAAGTATTTAACAGCGTATAGCTAACTTCATTTGTACGAACATTATTTTACCAAATATAAAATTGATTCATCATAAACAACATAAAAATGTAAACTTATTTACTGAAGATAGAGATCACTTCTGAGATTATATACACCAACCTTCAAATAGAAATACCTTCCACGTAGATTTGATTGAAAACCGAGGTCACCATTGATTTAATACCTTTTGACTATTAGATCGAGACATCCAATCAACGTTGCGCACTGTGTCTCTCTTAAACTGCCTGATGACATAGTATTCGCCATTCCATTTGATTAGGAATTTGCACTGACAGACCAAAATTCCGTATTTAAAATTTAGGGTGGATCTCCTAGACTTTCGGACATATCACGAAAAATATTCACGAAGCTTTTCTAGTATTCTTCTTTATTTCTCGGTCCATTTCAATTTTAGTTATATAGTAAACACGATTTTACAAAGAAATTTAAATAATGTTCAACTACATCAGTCGGAAAGTATAAAATTTTCATATTATTAAACTGTTGATAGTGTGAGATACATAATTAAAAAAAATATATATAATTCCAACAGGACAAAAATATACATTACGAAAAAAGATATATATATTGGGAAGATAATGAAAAAGTAAAAGCCAGAACAAGGTTTTGATGGAGTTCAAGAT
Source organism: Limnephilus marmoratus (assembly GCA_917880885.1). Taxonomy (NCBI): domain Eukaryota; kingdom Metazoa; phylum Arthropoda; class Insecta; order Trichoptera; family Limnephilidae; genus Limnephilus; species Limnephilus marmoratus. Next base: position 25,275,205 of record OU862917.1, on the reverse strand, counting down.
GTATATTTTATTACTCAATAGAATAGATAATATTACAAAAAATATACACATATTTTAGGGTTGCACCAAAAGTTTCAACGCTACAACTTGAGCTAAAATCTCAAAATTCTGGAAAATGGTTTTAAATAATGTCGATTGAGGAAAAAAAATCAAAATTTCTGTGTTCACTGGAATGAATGCGTTGCAAGAAAGAAGGTAAAAGATACATAATTAAATAATATTAATAGATACATAATAAAGGTATACAGATACATTATTTTGAAAATGCAAATGAGACCAAAGTCTTTTCTACCTTTTTCTAAGAAAACGGTTTAAATTAAAGTAAAAAAAAAAATTTTGTTCGTATGAAGCAAATACTTTGTGATGTGACATTATAATTTAAAATAATGATTTATTTTGCATTTTATTCCAATGCAACACAATTTCCATCAAATCCAAGCATTTCATCGTTCAGACTCGACATCGTTCAGAAGAAAAAATAGCTATGGGGATAAATTTTTGTCTATTGTCCGTTCATTCAGACAGATTTGTTATTTCCAATCCATATGTCTCGAATTTATTGCAGCTGACCACTAGCCGGGCATAATTGTTGAATTATTGCCAATACCCTTTAAACGTTGCAATTCATGTGCAGAAAAAACCATAAAACTTTTAAAGTGGGGTAGGATTAATTTATTACTAGGATTAATAAGGGGAAAGTTCATAAAATCAGTCAGTTTATTAACCAAGTAATTTTGCCAACCGGTTTCACTAGAGATTCCTTCCGTTGTCTGGCTGGTAGTGATTCTTGTAACAAACAAATACATCGAAATAAACAAACAAATACATAGAAATCAGTTCGTGCGTATGTGAAACAATAATAGCTGACCACTACCTAATTGCAACGACGATTTATTTCTCTAACTACGACAAACACACTTTAGACAAATCGCACACTGAGTACTATACTGCACTCTCTGAAAAAAAAGTTAATCTATTTATCTCAATCACCGATTGGAATGAAATGCTAAAATTATCTGAACCAAATGTATTGTACGAAGAAATGAAATCGAAATTTAAAAATATTTATGAACTAAGTAACATCACAAAATTTAATAAAAAATATCGCAATTATCAAAAAACTTGGATGAATGATAGCCTCATTGAAAATATACAAACACGAGATACTCTTTGGAGGAAATGGAAAAACTCACCTAACAACAAAAAATATGAAATCGATTTCAAAAAATACAGAAATAAATTAAATAAACAAATAATAAACACAAAAAAATTATACTATAATTATAAATTTAAACACTGTTTCAAAGATATTAAAAAAACATGGAATGAAATTAATAAAACTTTAGGTAGGAAAGATAAATCCGGTTGTGATGAAGTTATATCAAAATATTTCTTAAAATCCAAATCGAAAGATGCAGTGGCAGAAAATTTTGCAGACTTTTTTGATGAGGGAGTAAATAAGTTATTACATGTATGTGATATCCGAGCGTCAGAATACAAGCCGGAATATTTAAATCACACAATGTATTTACCACGAGCAAATACAAAGCAAATCGAATTAATTATCGGAGGAATGAAAAATTCCAAGACACCAGGCATAGATTTAATTCGTATGTATGATTTGAAAACACATGTTAAATTACTTAGTCCTATAATCGCCCACTTAATTAACAGAATAATTGATACGGGCCATATTCCCGATGAACTAAAATATAGCATTGTAAGGCCTATCTTTAAAAATGGAAATCACTCTTTAATAAACAATTACAGGCCGATTTCCTTACTTCCTGCATTAGAAAAAATTTTAGAAAAATATATATCAATAAATTTAGATAAATACTTAAATAGTCTGAGTATTATTGATGAATGCCAGTATGGCTTTCAAAAAAATAAAAGTTGCGATAAATTGCTCGAAAAATTTTCTAATCATATAAATTCACAACTAAACTGTAAACAACATGTATTGGTTCTATTTATTGATTTCTCGAAAGCTTTCGACACACTTAGCCATATACAAATAATTAAAGTACTTGAATTTATAGGTATCCGGGGTAAACTCCTCTTATTCTTCAAAAACTATCTGACAAATAGAAAAATGAGTGTGAAGATTTTAAATATAATTAGTAAATCAAGATACATCAAATCGGGAGTACCGCAAGGGTCAATTCTAGGTCCAAAATTATATATTATATATGTAATTGCTATGTGTAAGATTTTCAAAAAAGCTCGTCGATTCATTTTTGCTGATGATACTGCTCTTGTTGTATCAAATGAAAATCCTGAAATAGCTATACAAGAATTACAAAGAGATTTTAACGAGCTTCTCAAATGGGCTCATGATGTAGGATTAATTATTAATGTGAAAAAAACCAAATGCATGTACATAAAATCACCAAGTTTGAAAATGTGGAATGTTCCTAAAATAACCGCTCATAGCTTTGACTGTATACATAAAGGAATTGTTAATGATTGTGACTGTGAAAAAATAGATTTCACAAATGAATATACTTATCTGGGAATAATTGTTGATAACAATTTTAAGTGGGATAAACAAGTGGCTAAAATTTGTAACCAGCTCAGATCCTTAGCTAGTAACTTTTACAAATTAAAATTTATTTTGCCTCATTGTACTCTTAAACTCATATATTTTTCTATGGTTGAATCCATTCTTAGATATGGTATTCGAACTTGGGGACATGCAAGCACTACTTACATTAAATATATTGAAAATTTATAAACTGCCATAATAAAAAAAATTGTCACAACAAATATTTACAAACAGAGACATAACTTAAAACTACTGTATGGCTCAGAGAGCCTACTTACAATAAAAGGTCTCCACTGGTTCACTACTATTATGGACAATATGGGGGAAAGCCCTTACAAACACCTACTTGTACACAAACATACCACAAGATTTAGAGAAGGAAAGGGCCTAAAAACTCCTCGAATATTAAATAAATATGGAAGCCGTACTCTTGAATATCTAATACCAGTGATTTTCAATAAAATCAATAAAAACATAAAATTTGAAAAAAATGAGAGACTAAGTCCTAAAATGATAAAACTATGGTTAATGAACGAAAACTCCATGTATCTTTGAATATCTTAATATGGCTGCCTACATATCTTGTTATTAGGCAGGTATATTGAAATATCTTATATATTTATGGTTGTAAGTTAAATTACCTAATATTACTATGTGATCTATTCTAATGTTTCCTTAAAACTATAAATGTATTTACAAATATTTTCTTAGATATTATATTAAGAATGTTTAAATTGTTAGAACCTGCAGACAAGCTGCCATATGACAGCTTTGTGGGTCTACTCAAATTTTTGTACAAAATGTATTATGTAATTTAATAAATAATAAAAAAAAAAAAAAAAAAATTACACGCCTGCAATTTTAAAGTCTAATAAAACAGCCACAAAATCACTTTTCGTAATCTACGTGATCATTACTACTTTACTATTAAGAGCGTTTAACCAGCCAGCGGACGAAAATCCACATTTCGTCGAAAGCTGTTCTTACGATCGTGCAGGGCGGTTACAATGAGAAAGATTAATTATTCTGCGTACCAGCTTTTTAAAATTATAACTCAATATCGAATTTATTTCAATCCAAATTAGCTTTAATTTATACCTTCATACAAAAATGCTGAAAGGCGTGATGATAAAACTATTAAAATAATGTACTTTTTGTAATTATTTTTTGATTATAAGTATTTATCATTTTTCAATAATGTCTAAATTTAATAAGAAAGTTAAAAAAATCTGAAATATATTAGTTCGTAAGTGCGCAAATAAATACACAAATGGTCCAATTTTCGTCAAGAAACACATGTACGTACATATTTTTTAATGATTTTATTGAAACTAAAATTAAAATTCTAAAACATGTGTTTGCTAGATAATGTATTGATTTATTTTACTGCATGATTATATTATTTGAAATGGGTGTGGTATAATACAAAATCTTTTTTGAAAATTTAACAAATCTGCCAACGACCTATGGAATAACCTTATTATACTAAAAATAAAAAAAATCTCAAAATTTATTACATGCGAATGCGAGATAAAAAAACAATCTTTCGAAATCCATTTATAATTTTTTGTGGAAAAGAGTCAATACGTCTAAAATCTGATTTTAAAATGATATATTTCTGGTTTTCTCTGGTAATGCCCTCTTAAATGCGGTAGTGATATTAAATGTGGCGTCCCATCCAATTGAAATGGTTATTTAAAAGTTTTACAGCTCATGACAGATTTAACATTGATATATATATAAATATATCGAAATATGTCGAGAACATCGTTCTCTACTAAAGTCTAGTTACATGTGTTATAAATAAAATATTCTGTTTTCAAAATGATTAGATAACAAAATGGGTGGGGCCAGTGAAGGAAGTAGTAGTAGACGTAAGGGTAGATGGAGAATTGTAAAGGGAAAGCGAAGGTTCTTTATCAATGGGGAACAGCCTAAGAATTCGATTTTTATTCAGATTTATTTGATTGTTAATAACTTTGCTATTAATTTTTTTGGATTTCCTTAGCTCTAGTACTTCTAAGTTGTCTAATTTGATACCTATTTCATTTTTATGCATTGAGGTGATGCCTTTATTTATAACACATGACATGTTACTAAACTTTAGTAGAGTATTATACTGCCCCAAAGAAGCCACGGTTGTAGCGAAACCCGGTCGGCATAAAGTATTTAAAAAAATAAACGTGGTGTTCACAAAGCTCTTGTTTAATTTCAAACTAACTGACCCGGAGAACTTCGTACCGCCTCAGAATCAATAACTGTTATGTTAACTTATTAGCTGATTTAAATTCAATTTTTTTAAAGTTAAAAATTTCACAATGAAGCAATTATAGATGCGCAACTGTCCGTGTTTTGTTTTTGTCAGTATCAGAGATGGCGTTGTGTACGGAATTATATTTTTTGTGATTTTTTTACTTTTCCACTTACTTACGGGAATTGCGGTACATTTTATTTATACGGGATTTTTATTATAAATATTGTATTTTTCCTTCGGAGGGGTGCAAACATACGTTCACTGTTTGTCTCATTTTCGACTATTGACATTTAGTGTGTAAGAAAGAGGGGCAGCAATATATTTGTAAGAACAAAAGCACAACAATCAGCGCATTGACATTTGACGTTTTTGAAATTTTGAAATTCACTCTCTATTCAATATTATATTTATCACAAAATTGCTGAAGCTATTTCAAAAGATTCGTTCCTTACAAAATGTGCGAGGAAAAGAATTTTCTTCATAATTTTTTTTCGTGAATTTTTCCAATGTTTTAATAGCTATTCTGCTATTCGGGCGGAGACTAATCCAACAAATCAAAGATTATAAAAATCGGTCCATAAGTTCTTGAGTTATAAATGGTGTAAACTAACCCGACTTTGTTTTATATAAGATTATAATGTCACATCACAAAGTATCTGCTTCACAAGAATTTTTTAATTTTTATTTCTTATTGAACAATTTAATGGACTTACTTGTAAGCTCGAAACGATTTTACGAGCTGAACACACAGCACAGTCACATTTGAAGCCAAATTTGACGAACCCAGAACTCATCGTCCGAGAGATTTGGCTGCTTAAGCATACAGATTGTATGCACTATAAAGGTGTTTTATTGTTTGAACATCAGGCAACCTTGCATTTCTGCATAGATGGATATTATGACGGGAATTTATAGACATTATCAACACCTGGAAATTCCCAGGAACTCCGCTAAATGCAGCTGTTATTGTTGAGGATATTTCATCGGAATATTGAACAGCGGCAAAGGATGCAACGGCGACGATGTGCATACTAATATTACCTTTGTTAGTGGATACGATGTGCAATGTGCCTGGTACCTATTGGACGTAACTACTGAAAGCTGTTCTGTAGAAAGCTGCGAACCATTACAGAACTTATTCACCGACGATTATTTTTGAGATAGTTTTAATAAAACAGTGCGTAGTTAGTTTCATCTTACAATTGTGATTGTGTTGGTACATTGTGTGCATAAAACTTTATAGAGCTTATATGCATTGCAATGCGCACGCCACAAACTTTGACATAAATCTTCATTAGTATTATTTTTAAATGTTTTTTTACTACTTTTTGCTGCATTATGAATGTGTTCATACCCTTGATTGTGGAATATACTCTTAGCTTAGTTGAAAGCAATTTATTATAATTAGTTTGTATGGCGTAGAAGAAAAATTTGCACTTGGAGGTTGTGGGTTCGAAAACTGGTGAATTTATATCTTTATTTACTCTTCATAAATCATATACCTCTTACTAATAAACGTATTTTAAATTTTACACAACTGATAAATGATCATAACGTAATTATATGTTTAGGCTTATAATATGCAATGTAAACACCAGTTATAAGTACATATACCTATTATTTTATTGTTATTTTAATAACTATGCTAAGCAAACAATAGTAATAATAAGGTATTAGTTGTTTGGTTATTAGTTTTTGGGGTATTATGCCGTGTTACGCTACCTCCTTCTTTAGCTAACGTTTCGGACAGCGTTGCAGTGTCCATCATCACACATCTGCCCTGATGATGGACACTGCAACGCTGTCCGAAACGTTGGCTAAAGAATAATACCCCAATACCCCAATAATACCCTAAAATAATAATAATAAAAATAATAATAATAAAAGAAAAAAAAAATAATAACAAAATAATTTTTGGCCGTGAAAACCTAAAATCGTATCTATTAATTGTTTATTTTATTTTATTGTTTCTGTTCTATTTCTAATCATTTATACAAAATGTGTAGGTACGTAGGACTATAATATGAAATGCAAACACCAGTTACCTTTATGTCTTAATCATTTGTTTTTAAGCATATACCTTTTATTTATTATTACTATAATTTCAATGACTATGCTGAACAAACCATGGCTATTTTATGTTTTAATTGGTTATTTTATTTTATTTTTATTTTATTCTCTCTCTTCTCTTTTTTTTCTTTTTTTCTACAACATATTTATGTACGACAATAATATGCATATAACTATAATGCATATACAAATTACCTATAAGTTTTAATCCACTTAATTCCTCTTAAGTACCCTATATGTTACTAAGTACCTACCTATATTTTAATATTATTTAAAAAAATTAATATTATTAAATAACTATGCTAAACAAAAACTGTTAATGTGTTTTAAATTTTTTTAAATTTTATTTCGTATTCTTTCTCTTCTTTTTATTTCCTCAATTTTCCTTCTTTTTTGTACAAATCATTTTCCATATGTTCATTCTCGTAATATTTTGACTGCCCTAAAACGGGAATCATCCTAGTTGGACAGTCTAAACATTTCATAAATGATTTATAAATAAATAAATGAAATAAATAAAATAAATAATGGTTGTGAATAAGTTGCTTAAAATTTCAAACATGTTTATTAGTAAGGCCCTAATTATAATACAAGCGGGCTGACGGCCTGGCGGTAATTGATAATATATTTTTGTCGATTAATTAATGCGCTATTTCTAAAGTGTAGAGTACTCGAAGAAGAGTACAATAACTCATATTTGCACGGCATTTCAATGTGGGAGATCAGTATCGCATTGGTGAGAACTATTTAGAATCCAAAGGATACTTGAACGCTTTTCCAAAATTTCCTCCTAATAAATCCCATACTTTTTTCACTCTCATGGCATCCTCCACATTGATATATTTACCATAGTGATAGTAGGAATTCGTGGGAATCACAAAAAAAACCTTATTACTTTTGGCTAAATTTGGCTAAACACTTAATGATAATTCATTTTCCTCAAACCTTGTCAATTCCTCAGCAGAGCTAAGCTTAACTCGACCATTCCTTCGTCTGTAGGTAAATTTGTTTGTTTCTTTTCAAGATGGTAGTAGTTACAATAATAATAATGAATTTTAATAATAATAGGTAAATGTTATACTCTGTGTGCTATATTAAAGCAAATATCTAAATAAAATACACATCTGATATTGAATATATAATAAAATAAAAATATTAGGACTAGAACTAATTAATGTTCCAGTAGAGATAATTTTCTGATAATGTGAAATCGTAGCGCTTTCGGACTTTCTTATTCGCATTTTTTCAGTATTATGGCACCTACCTAAACTCAAGAAAGTTTGAAAAAAGAATGAATGAATTTTTTATTTATTTTAATAATTTGTACATTAAAGTTTACAAAATTTCTAATTAATTATAATTGTTCATATTACAAACTAAATTTTATGTAGTTTTATGTAGCTCCTACAATACATCTTGAACTTTCCAATCGGTGTGGACTTTAATGTTTCTGGTAGCGTGTTATATAACTTCATTCCTTTGTACACTAAACTGTTCTGCGTATTCGCCTTGTCTTTTTTTTAGAAGCCTGATTTCCTTGCACGTCCTTTGTGTTATGTGTGTGAATGTCCTTGTTGAATACAATTTTATTTGAGAAGTATTTTGTTAAAAGGTTGTTTATTATTTTATGAAAAAATATCATCCTATTCAAGGTCAGCATCTGTTTCACGGTTAGCCAATTCAGTTCCTTTAACATTTTGTTTACTTTTGAAAATCTTTTTCGACGAAGTATTATTCTCATCGCCCTGTTTGGAGAATTTGAAAGTTATTTTGTTCTCGTTCGTTACATAGGAAACGGATAGTTGAGCAATAGTTAAAATGTGGAGCAATAATTGATTTGTAGATAGTGATTGCAGTTTTACTAGATAGTTTTTGCCGAATTCTTCCCAAAAAAGATATTAGGACTAGAACTAGTTAATGTTACTGAATTGTTACCGAGAAAGTAAAAATTATACAATCCCTTCATTCCAATTTAAAATATATAATTAAGTAGGTAGGTAAAACACACATACAACCTTTGTGATTTCAGAGGAAATTTTATTTAATTATTTAATTAAATAAAAATCATAGTTTTTGGATGTGAGGTCTACTGTTCACAGAACGACTAGTCAGTAAGAACCAAGAAGCAAATATCTAAATAAAATACACACGTGATAATGAATATACAATAAAATAAACATTTTAGGACTTAAACTAATTAATGTTTCAGAAAAGATTATTTTTTCAAAGTGAAATCGTAGTGCGATTTGAATTTTCTTATTCGTAATTTTCAGTACTATGGCACCTACCCGCCCCAAGAAAGTTTTAAAAAAGAATTGTTACTGAGATGGTAACGTTTCCTTGGATAAATTGTACAATTCCTTAATTCAAACCCATCCAGATATTTCAATTTTACTCCTCGTTTAAAAATCCTTCAATGCTTCGCCAAATAAACGGCGCCATTCAAATATCAATATTTTTCAAATCTAAACCACACACCCACAGCAGTACGCGTCCGTTTGCGGTCCAGCCGTTTGGTTAGTTTGTTAGCGTTACTTGTGCTGGCCGTCCCCGTTCTCCCCCGGCGGCGCGCGCCCGGTGGCGCCAGCCCCACGTGATCCATTGTCCAGCGTCCGTTTTGTATTCCGTGCGCGGGGTGGGACGGTGGGACGGACCCCGCGCTGAGCGGCTGATTGAGTCAGATTCGTATTCGGATTTGGACAGAGTGCGGTGAGATCGATTGTCAGTGCAATCTTTGGATTTTATCAGATTTGGGATTTTCAGGTTCAGGGTGGGTGGTGTGTACATTGTACATACTAAGTTCACGTTTATCGGCAATATTTTTTAGTTGTGATATTTCATTCCCATTGCACCGTTACTTTTTTTATTTAATAAATAAATATAATTATTCCCAACACTTAAGAGGGTATTACCAGAGAAAACCAGAAATATGTCATTTTTAAATTAGATTTTAGACGTATTGACCCTTTTCCACAAAAACATATAAATGGATTTCGAAATTAAGAATGTTCTTTTATCTAGCATTCGCATATTTTAAATTTTGAGAAAAATGTTTATTTTTAGTATAATAAGGTTATACCATAGGTCGTTGGCAGATTTGTTAAATTTTCAAAAAAAGATTTCACACCCATTTCTAATCATATGATCATGAAGTAAAATAAATCAATACTTTATCTGGGTATCGCATGTTTTAGAATTTTAATTTTAGTTTAAATGAAATCATAAAAAAATATACACGTACATGTGTTTCTTGAGGAAAATTGGTCCGTTTGTGTATTTATTTGCGCACTTACAAACTAGTATATTTATTTTTTTTTACATTCTTTTTTTCTTAGACATTATTGAAAAATGGTAAATACTTATAATCAAAAAATAATTACAAAAAGTACATAATTTTAATAGTTTTATCATCACGCCTTTCAGCATTTTTGGATGTAGGTATAAATTAAAGCAACTTTGGGATGAAATAAAATCGATATTGAGTTATAATGTTAAAAACCTGGTACGGAGAATACCTAATCTTTCTCATTGGAACCGCCCTGTTCGATCGTAAGAACAACTTTCGACGAAATGTGGATTATCGGCCGCTGGCTGGTTAAATGCTCTTAAGAAAAATATTTATATTTTACTAGCCCTAATCGGCTTTTACATTCTAGTGTATAAGTTGAGTATCACAGTTATTTTAAATACTTCACAAACTAAAACATTAAGGGCCTTTAACCAGCCAGCGGCTGAAAATCCACATTTCGTCGAAAGATGTTCTTAGGATTGTACAGGGCGGTTCCAATGAGAAAGATTAATTATTCTCCGTACCAGCTTTTTAAAATTATAACTCAATATAAATTTTATTTTATTCCAAATTTGCTTAAATTTATACCTAAATCCAAAAATGACAACCTACATGACAAAATAGAGGAATTTTCGTCATAAATAAGTGTTTGGATATATTTTTTAATATTTTTTAATGAAGCTATAACTTTGTGGTTATCCATTATAGATAAATGAAACAATTCAACTTTGTTTGAACCACTTATATAATGAGTAAATCCGACCGGTTTCAGAACAAACGTTCTTTCAAGAGGCAAGCATATATATATTTTTAATGATTTTATTTGAATTAAAATTTTGAAACATGCGTTTACTAGATAACGTTTTGATTAACAATAATGTACGATTACATGGTATGAAAATGCGTAAAATAAGATTTTTCGTTGAAAATTTAACGACCTATGTTATAACCTTATTATACTAAAAATAAACATTTTTTCTCAAAACTTAAAACATGCGTTTACTAGATAAAAGAACAATCTTTCGAAATCAATTTATAATTTTTTGTGGAAAAGAGTCAATACGTCTAAAATTTGATTAAAAATGACATATTTCCGGTTTTCTCTGGTTATACCCTCTTAAAGTAAATATAATACAATGAAAACAAATGTAACAACAAAAGCATATAATAAAATACATTGGTAAAAATGATAAGAAATCTCACATAAATAAATATTCATTATAAACAAAAATTGCAGAAATATATAAAAGAATTGGAATAATCTATATTTATACTGAATATTTTAAAGGTTGGGTGATTATTGAAATATATCACCCACATAATACATATTTCGGAGACTGTGAAGTTTCAGAATCGGGGAATTTTGGTAAGGCAGTGTCCTGGTGTTGTTAAAATAAAAGGGTATTAAATGTCGGCAAGATCTTTTAGGTATATAGATGTTGATTAATTAAAGCGATTCAGGAAAGTCAATTTTGTAATGAAGTATCTTATGCAATAGTATTAAATCTGTAGGTATTTATTCTTCTTTCTGAAAGTTTTAATAAAATAATCAAACATAAAAAGCAGTGTTCATAATACAATTATTTTTAAATCATAATTCAAACTGCATGAAACGTTTGGGATACTTTAAACAAATTTAATCAACGATATTAGTAATTCGATGGTTTCCATGGTTAAGTGGATACGGTCATTGACAACGAATCCGGAGGTCACGGGTTCAATAACGGAGTGCGCAAATAATTTTTATTCGATTGATTTGTGTTATTTCACAAATTATTAATTAAAAATAATACATAGTATATATAGAACAGCCAGGTTCTTCTCCACTTCCATTATCCCATCTCCTTCTTTTCCCCACTACCTTCAACTTTACAACATGCCCCAGTAGAGGATGACATAATTTCACTGACTCCGGACGATTTGGAGCAGTTGGGACTCTTCTGGGGAATTCACATAAAAATGTCAAGTTAATACAAGTACCTACAATAAGGTAGGTAATTATGTTTTGAGACTGGATCCGTAGTATCTGTGCATGTCATATCTTATTGCTACAATGTATGCATGCTCTCGTTGCAATTGTTGTTTATCTCGTACATTCATCAGCGTAGGAAAAAAGAGAAAAAATAGTTCTACCCGTTCCAAAACCTTCAGTAGTGTTAAAATCCCAAAGTAATAAACCATGTTATGATTTAAGTTTATTCAAGATTTAAAAAAAAAATGATTGTAGAAGGTAAAAACTAATTATCAGTAATTATTGAATAAAGTCTTTGTATTAGCTACAGTTGTATAGTATTGACGGCCACCATAGATAGTCTAGGGGCAAGGCTCTTGACTCGTAATCCGAAGGACGCGAGATTGAATCCTGACATGGACAAATAAATTTTATTTGATTAATTCGGGTTATTTCACAATAAATTAATAAAATATAATATATAGTATATTTGCGGCATTATCGCCCTGGTGAAAGTCTAAGTTCAGAATTGAAACATTGCTTAAAGTAGTTTTAGCCGTGTTTGGTGACCAGATCTGAATAACCAGGTACTTTCCCACCTTCCTCTCCACATCTGCTTCCTCTTCCCACTACCTTCAGCCTCACAACATACCCCGATTGGGGATGCCATAGTCTCACTGGCTCCAGACGGAAGCAGCTGGGACTCGTTTGAGGTATTCACAAAAAAATATATACATATACATTTATGTTCTTCAGATAATTACATATTATGTGTGGTTAGTTCTTTAATGCGCGTATCCCAAATGATTTGTGAACAAATGGATTTCAGGTGAATTTAAATGACGGCAGCAGGTAAGTAATATAACAATTAAATACCAATATAAGATAACAAATAATTGAAATTAAATACCCTAGCACCACTTGAAAATAAAAGCTAATCCAGATTAAAGGTATTAAGACAACAACTCTAATTAACTACACATTTCCCACTACCTCACATATACCATCGCACATTGTGATGTCTGTCCTACCTACCTTACCTTTCCACTTTTGTCAACGTAGCCATAACAAAGAAACAAAACTACTAAATTAAGTACAGAGCAGTTTGAAGCATTCCACCGAATTAAATGACTTAATACCCACAATAATTAATTCACACAAAACGCCTACGAGCTTTAGCATAATTATTTCCTCCGACTGTTCGGCAGTTAAGTAGTTGTGCAGTAGACGAAATATTTTTCTAATTAAAACCATGGCCCGACTCGCGGGGCTCAGGAACAACTCGACTGGTAAACACAGCAGTCAGCGGGTTCCGAAACTCGTAAGAGAGAAAAAAAAAAACAAAATAAAGTTCATAAAGGGGAAACTGTAATTTTCTTAATTCGTCTGGCGTTCCCAGAACTCCCCATTTAAGTACTGTGCGGGGTATTAATTTTACGTACGAGTAGCTAATTAAGCTCTAATGAGACCAAAGCTGGTGATGCAATTCCGACGCATAGGAAAGTAAATCATACCTACTGAATGAGATTTATTATTGTGTAGAGTGGGTTGATATGTTTGTGTAAAGAATGACTGGCGAAGGACCTTGATTTTGTGTTACTATCACTGCTTGAAATGATAAAAATACATGTGGCATAGAAAGGAAAGGACTCACCGAAAAGGATAAAAGAACTTGTAGGCTGGCAATGCCCTCGTCTGCTTTCTCTCCCATCCAACAGGCACAAACAGCAATAGGCGTGAGTTTCGTTTATTTGATAATACACGGCAGAGTTATATTATAATGGCGGTTCACCGATAGCGGAAGCACAAATGCTATATGTTGCGGTGGGAGTTTATTACAGACTGAGTAGGAATTGACGGATAGGCAATAGGGATAGGTAGGAAAGGAATTTGCAACAATATTAATACCAATCCCAAGCATTGACAGTATGTATGCGTGCTATGTAGGTATGTGCATGTGTAGGTATGCGTATGGGCGTGTGATGTATTGCATTAATCACCAGTGCAAATAAGAAAATATCGTAGCCTACCCCTTTAATTTAAAAAGAAAATACCAATTACTTATAAAACGGACACACTTGCGACATCTATCGGATCAAAGTAAATTGAATTCTTGTTGACAGTAGGGACCTATAAATTTAACAGATTGAGATGAATTTTGGTAAAAAGATCACAGATGGTATTAAAAATCGTCACGGGACAGGGAAAGACCCTTTCTTAGGCTCGAAAATAAATAGTTGAAACCAACAGCCAATCAGGTAGAAGCAGAAAGCTATAAATAATTGATCAAACCAATCACAAAGCGGAGGGCGTATTCAGATTTTGAACAAAGAGATGGACTTTGAACTAGGCAATTAATCAGAGATTTATGGAAAAAAATATCGTCATCAACCGAAAGATCAATACACTATAATGTAAACAGGGTCTCACGCCCGGTGCATCGGGTACGATGACCCTAGATGTAAGATAAACAATCAGTGCAATCAAGGTATTGACAACCGCCGTTAACGAGCAAATTAATCCATATTATGTTGGAAAAACTATGCAAGAAAATAACAAGAAAATTTTAATAAGAGGAAAATTAAAGAAAAGACGTGCAAAACATAAGAAAAGCTACTGTAGGGATATTCAGTTGTATAACGAGTACGTAGAAAGTCAAGGAGGCCAGATTAAGAGGAAAACGTACGTTTAACATTTAAAAGGAAAGGGAAACGCTGGAAATTAGGAATGTCACTTTTAGATGAAGCAATAGAGTCAAGGAAAACGATTTGAAAAGATAATCTAATGAAAAAAATGGACGTTTAAATGGAAGTGTTTATTGAACAATATAAGATTTCGACTTAATTTTGCGTTTTCAGACGAGTTTAAATAGATATCGTTATATATTTGGAATAGGGAGGTCATTCTAGTTACATTGCGTTAGATAAAGCAAACAAAAAGGGTTGTTTTACGTCAATTGTTTGAGGAGAATTCTATGGGAGATAGGACAGACTGCAAGGAAAAATGAAACATTATTTGAGTTGACGACCTCACACGTGATTTTGTTGTTCAAACAATAAGAAAACGAACATGGTATTAGGCGATTAAACCCATTTTAAGGGCTTTTAGGACGATAAAAATTACCATTGGTCTTATGGGCAGTTTATGTTAACTAAAAACCATTATATTTTATTACCCTCGAATAAAAGCTGAGTTATTGATCAATACCTCGAAATCCAGACATAAACAGATGTCAAATATTAAATTAATGTGGATTTAGGGGAGAAAGGGACGGAATTTGGAGGATGACCCATATAACGTAATAAAAATGACAGGAATTTAAGGGCCGAAGTGGAAGTTTCTCCTATAAAAAATGTGAAAAATAACATAAAAAGTAGTAGTATATAGAAAATGAAATTTTCTAAGAGGTGACATACACCGAAGGCGAAACGGGGGGTAGTAAAAAAGAAAATAAAAACAATTAAAAGATGATCCCGTAAGGAAAACTCATGAAAATTCAGAAGTATCGATGAAAACAATAAATTTGGCTTGGAATGTAACTAATCATATAGATGTGGACAATAACGTAGGGATAAAAGAGGAAATTCGTAGGAAGAGTGTTGTGAATACAAGAAAATTCTAGGGGAAAGGGGAAAATTCAGATATTCTACGTAAATAGAGAAAATACGGGTTTAAATGGAAAAATTCATACAAGTAGCAGTGAGACAGAGTAGAATTTATAAAAATTGCAACTCGAAATTGCATAGTAAACATTTCGATATGGAGATAATCATGATTTGTGATAGGTACGGAAAAATCGAGACGTAAATATAGTTATCGAAGACGGACCTTTTACGAATTGAGAAAAAAAATAACTAAAAAATTATGAAATTCAAGCTAATTTTGTATGACCAACGGCACAAAGAACGATAGGGCAATTTAAAACAAAGTAACTGAATCCGGATCTTGTAGGTATGAAAATGAGAGAGAGGAAGCAATGAGACAATGGAAATAGGGCTTAAGGAACATTACTCGATAATGGTGAGATAATTTCAAGTGTTTGCGAGTTTATAGACATGGGATTGTTTTGTCACAGGAAATTCAGATACAATCTTTTGGACCTGAGAGGGGTATAAAAAACACAACTCAGTCATTTTTCGTTAGTCAGCGCCGGTTGGTGAAAAGTTGAAAGTTCGTGAGACGTGACGAAAACGCTCGGTAATTACTTGTGAAAAAAATTCTAAGTGATTAGGAATTGTGGACTTAGGAAAATTTCATATTCAAGCCAGTGTCTTTTTAAAAAAAAATAAGTTTGCAGTTCAAGTCAGTGAAAATAAAAATAAAGTTTACGTTCTATTTATTTGTGAAAAGCTAAAAGTGCTGTGATTTTGTTTAGTGAAAAATTCGGTTTTTATAATCAATAAATATTGTATTTTTGGGACTTAGAAATTTCGTGAAAATCAAAAATCAATGAAATAGATGAATAAAGTGATGTGATAATTGAATACAAATAAGTTATAATTAAATACGTGTGTCCAGTTTAAACGGAAAGAGTTCTATTAAATATCAAATATTTAAATTAATTATTTAAAAAACAGTGCAAATTGAAAAAAGATAATAAATAAATAAGTGCATCCAGTTAAACGGAAAAGTTCAACGAAAATCTTTAATTAAATTGAGTGTTTTAAATTAAGTATCAGTCTTTTATTAATTTAAAAAAATAGTGTAGTCGAAATAATTCTACTCGTAAAAATTATAAAATTTAGGGAGAATAAAGTGCTATAGTCAAAGTGTAGTTGATGTAGCAGAATAAAAAAAAAAAAAACAGTGTTTAATAATAATTTCCGATTTAATTAAATGGATAAAATTTTACCTCAGAATAATTCGGCTAAATAATTTACAATTGGGCGGCACATTCCTACCACAAAGTGTTAATCTACTATTAGATTAAAAAATTTGGAAAAAAAAAAAATTAAAATAAAATGAATGATAATACATAATGATATTTTATTGCTAAATAAATGTAACGATTTACCATTTCGAAATTAATCGTGAAGTAACTATCATTAAAAAGTTATTTAATCAACGGGTTTTGAAATAAAATGCAGTTAGAACGATAAACATCATTTAATTTAGATAGATTAAACGGGAATAAAATAAAATTGAAGTCGGAAAAAATTTATTTGAATTTAGTTGATAACAATAGGAGTAGGTATTAGGTAAGGAAAAATAACAAGGTTTTCCCGTGTAGCACCCGGATGGAAAGAGACCTTTTGGGGTAAGTTACATAAAGTATAAATATTTTCTAGGTTCCAAGGAGAGAGCGGTATGCAGCAGACAGTTGGTATTTGAATTAATTTTATAACAAAGTATTACTTGCTTAATATGTGATATGTACCTATATTGAAATATTATATATAAAGTATGTATATTTATATATATATTTATATTTATCCCAAGAAAATTTTAATCAAAAAGAAACACACTTAAATAAAAGTAAAAGGTATCGATTACTAATACCTACTTAGAACGCACTATGCTATTTAAAAAATAGTTGTGTGCTAGAAAAAATTTCAAGTTCATATTTTATACTTATTTTATTAATATATGTACTATTATAATTTCAGCTAATATAAAATGATAAAAAAATGAGTTATGATATTAGAATTTATTTCAATTATAATATAATTGTATATATCAGTATATTTATTTATTGAGGCAAAATATATATGTATATGTATATGTATGTAAATTATAACTATATTTATTTGGGATCAGGTTAGGGCAATTGCAAAAAAGAAATTACCACTATTAAATTCAAAAGGAAACTTAGGACCGTAAATCTCACGTTCGAGAATGTTTTAAAAGTAAACAAATATCTCATGTTTGGAATCTAGGTCACGAGGACAGCGGTAATGTTTACATAATTAAAATTGTTTATAAAACAACTCGGTCATGGGGGCACTGGGTCAGATGCTTTAAAGGAGTATGTCCTTGGGTATATAATAGGTAGTTGACAGGTATTAATATTAACTTTTAGAATGAGGCAAAGCCATGAAGTTGCGCAATTATAGAAAAAGTTTTAAACACAATCTTTAATTTGAACATGAAGAGATAAATTTTGAACTGAACAATTGAAAGTAAACAGATTTATTATAGCTAGACAAATAATAGGTACAACAATCATTTGGAAAATCACGGGTTAGTTTAGGAGTGTATTGAAGAATTACATGGAATATTCGAGGAGAAATTTATAGAACAATTACTCTCGTAGGTATCAATCATTTACATGAAACAGTTGACAAATCACGGGATAGTCAAATAGAAGAGTATTGAAGAATTACAAGGAAGATTCGAGTAAAATTTTGTGGAGTAATTACTCTCATAGACATCAATCATTTACAAGAAGCAGTTGAAAAATCACGGGATAGCCTAATAAAAAGTATCAATCAGTTACATGAGACAACTGAAAAATCACGGGATAGTAAAAATTTTACCAAAAGTTGAACCTTGGGGGTAAATATAGAAAACAGTTCAACAATAGGAGGCAGTGGTCGCTCCTTAAAAAAAACCAAGGACCATTAACCAAACACATAATAGAGATGGCAATCTCTTAAATAAAATTGTCAACCAAACAAATCAAAAAGCTTGGAATTTTCGGCACTCCAGAACAAACCGAGATAATTTCTTATTCTACTAGTATTTATTAATATCACCCACTCTTCTCATGTATATATTCGGTCATCGGTTAAGGTTTTGTGGAGAATTCCTCTCTCACGAAATCCGAGCTCGGAATATGAGACTGGCTAGTTACATATTGCGAGTTATAATCCTACCCAAACGTATGTTTATATATATATATCTTTGTATGTACTGTACATTGGATAATGTGGACCCGCTTACAGCTAGCGTTTTAGACTCGACAGAGTTACTCTCACATCATTTCTTGTACGTGGAGGGAGGATTCACGACCCGTAACTCTGCAAAACACCGTGAGTATATGATTGCATATAGGACGAAACCGGTTCGCCCTAAGTAAATAGTAGACCTTGGAGGAGTAGGAATTTGGGGGTATCTAGGCTCGGATGACGACCTGAAGGCAGTGCATGATGGCAAAAGGAAGAACGGTTAGGACGCGATAACTTAGGCATCAATTAACCGATCCGCGCCAGAAGATTGTGCGAATTTCTAGTAAGAATCTGATCACCTGGTTTACTTGTAGGAGGATAGGAGCCAAATTTTCGGCAGAAAAAGGGTATTCTGAGTTCGTCTAATATGCAATCTATTAATTACATTAACCTACTAAAACCATCTTTATATGTACCTTATAGCAGCTGAATCATAGTGGAGGGGAGCCAGGCAGACATAAAACCATCATAATCAAATTTACTAACAATTAACCATTTGAGTCATTCTTAATTATCTGTTCATTTAAACATGCGTATTTTCGATTAGTACAGTTTATTTACGAGTTCGTTAGGATGTATGGAAACATAATAAGCGACGGAGGAAAGTTAGCTCATTTAGAGAAAGTATTTAAAGTAAGATTTGCAAGGGAGAGACCAATACAGTTTGAAACTCAACGCTCTGTTTAGAATCAAAGGGTTACCACAAAATGAAAGTAATTAAAGTCCCATATCATAAATCAAAAAAATTACACAACGTTTGATGGAGTTTAATTACAACATAAATACGAAAATATTTACGTTCAAGGTCGTAAATAACGTATTAATTAGTTAAGTACATATATCTCTAAAGGTATGTAGTACAAGGGAGCTTTAAGTAGCTTTCCGTAGTTATCAAAGAAAATAAGGGTCCAATTTTCATGAAGGCTTGTGTGACGTAGGGAAGGAATTTTCCATCCCTACTACACACATGCAAAGCCTTAAAAATTTAAATATCGATCAGAGCCAAAAGAAAAGTCCAAGAAAACTTGAAGGGATGAAAGAATTCCAAAAATAAAATAAATCAGCATCAGAAAGGCGAAACATCACAGGCGTAACCACCTACGATTGTTTAAAAGTGTCGTAAGTAATTGCCAAAAATATGTAAAATACTGTAATACCACATAATCTAAATAAAAGTAAATCATACAATTGATTAGTGTCGTAATTTTCGAAAATGCACACAGTTGTATAATTATAACGTATTACGCGTACGAAAGTAAGTTAAACGATTTTCATTTTTTTACATTAGCTCCACACAGGAGGCCTTGAGGAAAATCATTCCTCTCAGGGCTGACGTTATCTTAGAGGATGCTCGTGGAAGATCTTTTTAAGAAAGGAAGGAAAGAAATTTCTGGGAAGGAAAATGATATGAGGGGTGGGTAGGAATCAGAGGGTCAGTGAGTTCAGTAGTGACAGATGCGTGGATCCATCCCTCCCACCGCCATGCAAGTCGATGTTCCGAGAGAGTACGGCTGAAGAAGTCAAATCTCTCCAGATCCGGCCTGCCATGCAGCTGGTGGGCAGACGTATCTGCCGCCAAGACCCAGTCAAAGATCAACCCATGAACCCGGGCACCCCTGCTAAGTCGAGTTGGTTATCCAATAAATGGTTCCTGGGATGGAGGTACCCGTACACGCTTCCCAAATTGTAAAGATTGTCGCAATTACAGATAACTCATAAAAAATGTATAATAGTATATATTTTATCACACCTTGTATATAAAATAAAACTAATTTTAAACCTACAATACATGTCATGAAACATTGCAAAAGTTGTAAAGTCCATAACAATCGCAGTAAATAAATTATGCAATTAAAACCCCTAAAATTGATATTTACAAAAAAAATTATAATGTTGTGCAATTACCACAACAGTAATTCTTGTAACACTTAGAAATATCTAAGACGTTAGATTAAATTCTAACTTTTGCCTAAATATAAAAAATGCATAAGTTTAATTAAAACACTCATTTAAGTACTCTCTCCGCGAAAGACTGTGTTAAAATATTGTTAAATAATCGAAGAAACCTCAAGGTGAAAGGTGGTTGGCTGACAGTAGGAGTTTGATGCATGCGGTTCCATGCCAACTGAGAATAAAGTCAACTCAATACCTTCTTGAAAAGTCATTAAAGCTATGAAATAAATAAAAATAAATAATCCGATAACCCTAACCTAACATAACCTATTTAGCCGTATTTTTATATATTTTATCACTCTAAATTCTAAATAACTTATCTATGTTCTGAGTTGGTTTCATTCCAAATTGTTTGGTAACCGATGCACGCAACGGGTACCGATATTCAAAACAAGTTCTGCTTAGAGATGACAGTCCTAAATATGATATATTTAAATAATTTGGGAAGAACATTAAAGTAATAATTAGCTTTGGTCAAATTGAGTACCAAAGGAAACATTATCCAGAAATTCAAACAATAGAGGACAAAACCAACCCTTCTTCAAAGGGCATTCTTAATGACTGCAGCAGTGTCTACTCCCCACCCCACCGCCATATCAAGAGATTAAACACGCCTAACTAGGCTGACACACAGATAATACTGCGCCAGACCTCCTGTGGGGTAGCAAGGAGGGTGGGGGTGGTAACAGACGAGCGAAGGCTGCAGCCCTGGACCACTCTGGTCCCTAGATCATCCCCTCGGAGGTCCCCAGCCGTGACGTCACTGATACGGGATAATCTGCAGATGAAGAGCGTGTGATACAGACTTCAGACAAGTACAATGGAACTCGCGGAAGAGAATAAACGCTAAAAATAAAAATAAAATATACATGGCAAGAGTAGCGCTGGCCCTCGAAAAATCACAAAACATGTGAAAAATCAAATTAAAGAAAGTAAGTACCGACGAGATGGTCTCATAGAACAATGTCGGATCTGCCAAAAATTGAAATTATTTTTATTGGCTTCTTTTTAAAAAGTCTCCATTTCCAGAATTTTAATGGAATTGTTTAATTTTTCGTTGCTTGGTCTGAAATACAATAAAAATGCAGACACGAAACTGCTCTACCTACCGCAAAAGTACAAAATCGCACGACCGACATTGTTTTTCGGAACCATCTATGTATATAGGTAGGTATTGCTACAAATAAGAGTTTTTTCTTAATATCGAAACAGCTGTCTCGGTTACGTACTTAGTAGTAAGTGTACCAACTTGTAAGCATTTCATTTGAGTTTTTTTTTTTAACATTTTGGATTCTATATATTGTCACTTCATTTGGATAGGGTTCTAACTTCACTTCACCTTGTTCTGAGATACAAGTTGTCAAAGTTTGCAAAGACCTGCACTCATTATCTGTTTACCAATTTCCGGGTTTGAGGCTGAATCTTGTGTAAATTAATTTAATTGAACATATTTTATAGGAAATTATTTAAAAAGGACATATACGTATCATTTTAGAACATACCTAAACATGCAAATAGAACCTTGTGCAACCAGTTAAGGCATAATAATTCATTGCACAAGGTTCTAATTACGTGTCTCAATTGCAATTCCTAGCTAGGGCTACTCCTATTTAAATATTTTCCATTAAAATGTGATAAACTAAAACACTTCAACTAAAATTGTTAAATAGATTACGAAAATTCGTCTTTGGAAATGTAGAAACCTTAGAAAATGGTAAGGCGTAGTTAGAACCCTATCCAAATGAAATGAGAACCATAATGCGCCTCGTATTTACGATCAAATGTCAGATACAAACAAAATAGAGAGTGTAAATGATGACAGAACCTTGTAAAATGAATTAAAATTTAAAATGCTTGATGTTAGAACTTTGTCCTACACATATCTACGCAAATACAAACAAGATGGTTCTGAAAATTATTTTGGGAATAGAAATGAGAAAAGAAATGCTTTGGCATTCAAAGGTCATTTTTGAAAAAAAATGTTAGAACCATATCCAAATGAAGTGACGGTGTGTATATTTACCGACATTTGAGTTTTGAATTTATATACAAAAACGATTATATTGTATATTAATATGTTGATGTGATTTTTGTGAGTATGAAGTGTAAGGATTTGTGTAATGGATACGAAATTGTAATGAGCAACTAAAGCTCCTTGATATAGGCAAAATACACAGAACGATTAAAGCAAACATAAATTTCACGTGCTTATTATTTATGAACTTATGTCGTCGGTTATCATTTCTGCTAAATACACAATCAAAGAACCTTGATAAGGGTTTGACACTCGTAATACCCACACCGAAATGCTGATGTGAATGAGAAACTAACATTGGAATACGAGCAATAGGTATACATCAAATGCCGACAAAGAGGCGCATTAAAATTTTACTCACAAATAACTTTTAAATTCAAATTAATAAATAACGTTGTATTAACCACTTAATTATTTACAAAAACCGACATGTTTCGTCAGCAAAGCTGACTTCCTCAGGGTTTTGACAGAAATTTTTTTTTGACAGTTCTGTCAAAACCCTGAGGAAGTCAGCTTTGCTGACGAAACATGTCGGTTTTTGTAAATAATTAAGTGGTTAATACAACGTTATTTATTAATTTGAATTTAAAATGTTACCACAAAATAATTTTGCACTAGTAGAAGAAGTGAAAATAACTTTTAAATTTTTAACCTAAGAAAAAAATAATAAAAACGCCAAATAAATATTTAATTAAATGCAGACAATATTAGCGAAACTCAATCAAAAATCTGGAGACAGAAAAATCAAAAAAAGGTGCCTCAGAGGTGCCAATATCTGTTCTGATATTTCTGTCTCCAGATTTTCAATTGAGTTTGGCTAATATTGCCTTCATTTAATTAAATATTATAATTTGAGCATTTTCTCATAAAAATTAAAATAAAAATACATAGACAAATAAATAAACGAGATAAGTCGATGGTTCATCACTTAACGGGAATAAAATTTTGCGAAAGCATCTACTGATTTTACAATTGATTGTACAAATAAAAAAGGTGCAATAAATGAAGCTGGAGATTCCTAAGGAACAATTATTATAAGCAATAATTGTCAGCCTGAAACACTCATCCACATTGAAAAATCTTCCGAGAAAAGATACATGACGCCAACGGGACTTGAACCCGTGTCCTCTCGATTGCCGGTCGAATGCTCTGACCACTGAGCTATTCCTAAGGAACGCAACTTAAAACATTAGGTGTACACAAATAATTTAAATAGATATCCACATAATTTTATTTATCTTAAATTCATTTTTATTAGAGAAAAAATTTCACCACTACAAACAAATACCCAGGTACGAGATTAAAATAATCATCATCTGTGGCTCTACAACCCAGGTTGGGTCTTGGCCTCCAGCAGAGCCTGCCTCCATGACTGTCGGTGTTGTGCTGCGTTGCGCCAGTTTCGGATGCCGATGGTGCTTGCATCCTTCACCACTCCATCCAGCCATCGAAGCTTTGGTCTTCCAACTCTTCTCCGACTCCCAGGTGCACCATCCATAATTCGCTTTGGAATATCTCCATCGCTCATTCTCTGGATATGTCCAGCCCACCTGAGTCTTCCAGTTTTGATTTCCTTGGAGATATTAGGGTCCTCGTAAAGATCGTATAGCTCCTGGTTGTATCTGATACGCCATTCTCCATTATCACAGATTAAAATAATATATAATTAAAAATACACCCTGATTTCTCACAATGACTCCATGGGTTGTCTCAATAGCTAAGCGAATCGTCGATACTCTGTACCTATTGTTACCACACATTAAGAATGGTAATGTTGCTTGAAATGGCTTGTGATGACCAGATCTCAACAACTAAGCACTTGCAATGCGTTGGGCCCCTTCAAAAGGCGTCGCGACCGGCGCGAATACGCCGGTTTTTTTTTTTTTTTACAGTGTATACCGCACAAGAATCTCAACTGCTCCCGTCTGGAGCCAGTGAAACTATGGCATCCCCAATTGGGGTATGTTGTGAGGCTGAAGGTAGTGGGGAGGGGAAGGAGGTGGGGAAAAGGAAGGTTGGGAAGTACCTGGCTATTCAGATCTGGTCACTAAACACGGCTAAAGCCATTTTCAAGCAACGTTTCAATTACTAATAGTATCTTCCACTCTGGAACATGCCGCAAATATACTATATATTATTTTAAATGAATTAATTGTGAAATAACACAAATTAATCAAATAAAATTTATTTGCGCATGCCGGGTTCGAACCCGCGACCTCCGGAATGTGAGTCGAGAGTCTTAGCCACTGGACTACGGAGGTCGTCCCACTCGGGGCCGAGTCCCACCAGGACCAGGCATGGACATTAAAACATTATTACAAGTCATTCAGAATTACAGTAGTTTCCAGGTAAGACATGAGAGGGCGGACATACTACCTTCGGTCCTGGGGCTAGAGCTAAACCTCCTTCACCCGTCTCCTTGCAGCGGCCAGCTCAATCCGGCAGAGGAGTCAATCTTTTCCTGGGTCTACGAGTCGGCTATCAGCCTCATCTTACCAGCGTTATTACGGGTGGATACCTCGGGTCATTTGGTTAATAAAAGCAGGAAGTACGAACACAAGGTTTATTCTACCAAAACATATTTATAAGGCAGCAGAAAACAGAGTTCTAGGAGGGAATTTCTCTACTTAAACTGGCAATCACTTCTCACTATAATCACTTCTCTCTCTGGCCCTAATTGTTCGCGTCTCCATTACACGAGGTTTCGCTAATTATTCAGCACATAAGGGGGGTCATATAATGGGAATCAGCATACATGGTTTCCGTGCGCCGGGCGTCTTTTAACGGTTTCTGTGTAAGAAACCGTTGACCAACTCTCGGGGATGATGTCTCGCGATGGGACGAATGGTAATTCACGCCTCGTTTAGCAAGACAATACATGGCCAAGGCACGACCAAAACAAAACATGTTTCTCGTAAAAAGTTAATAAAAATGAGTGAACTAACAATGGCGATCGGCCGTTGGAGTATGTCGCGCTAGTGAACCGCCGCGCCGCGCCGTTCGAAATGCCGGCATCACGTGGATGTGCGAGACACGGGCTGCGGGCAATCGTCCGAAGTTGGCGCTTGAGCGCGGCAATATTCAAATATCTCGAATTATGCGCATCGCAACATACTTAACAACTTTCCACTTCCACATCAATTATCACCTCCTTCAGCCTTACAACATGTACTACCGTGAATGTCATAGTCCCAGTTTCTCCGGGAATTTGGGACACTTGGGTAGTAGGTATTCAATTTTAAAAGTTGATAATAAAAAAATATTTGTTAAATATTTATAAACAAACACATTTATATATGATTTTTTTTACCATCGCAATATTGTATTATTTACACATTTACAGGATCTCATTGTTTGCTTAGTTATTTGAACATTCGTAACTTCTATTATATATTGTTTTGCTCTTACACGATATCATTAGAGCTGTATTTTACTAACACAATCCTCATTTAGACATCTTTTTAACATGAAATATACTTAACTCATAAACACCTATCATTAAGCATTTACTTTGTACATCGTCATTTAAAGTTACTTACTTTCACTTTTTATGTGTAAATCAGTATAAAGTATGTATATTTCTTAGGCATATAGTTTATGCCTTTTACTATAAGTTATATTATCTAAAAGCCAAAAGGCGTCAATCATACAATAAATAAATGTATTTTGAGAAAGAAGTATATTATAATTTGTTTATAAAATAGTCACCCTTCTAAGAATAATGAGTACTTTCAGTGAAACTTAAAAGCAAGTAATAAAGTGAAACAGTGCTAAATTCTTTATTGCCGGCTCAGTACGTGTAAGTAATTAGATGGCTGGCAGATAATAAGGAAAAGTTAGATTACTCGGGCTCCGGCTGACGGACGAATGAAATGTGCTAGATACTATTTAATCTCGTCGGTGGAGGATGCTCTAGATGGGTCCTCAGTAAACAAGATTAGTCTTGAAAATGATCACAACAAATTAATTACTTGCAAATTAATTACTACAGATAATGTGAACTGAAAGAATAACGTCATAAAATGGTTTTGAGAAGTTTCATGATACTTAAACGAACTAATTTCAGATGTGATGCTTGCATCACACTGAAAGTTAAAAATATATAATTTGTATCATTTTCAGTTTATAGAATTTATGCCACAACAATAGTTAGAGATGTAATGGTCAGCATAGTTGCCTTTCAAGCCGATGATAGGGGTTCGATTATAAGCTGCGGATAATTTTTTCACAAATTACAAAATCATGTGATTTTTTACGGGCTGCGCTAGTTATTACTAAAAATAATAGTAACTATACTCATTGGCATTTTTTCCTTACCTACTGTTTTGTAAAACGTATTTTTTAATCTTCTATTTTTAAATATGAAGGCAGGTACAGCTTAACACATTTAACATTTATGGCGGCCAAACGAATAGCCAACGAACGAACTATTTATGATTTTTTTTTAAATTAAATAATCCTCACGCGCCACTGACGGCAAAGTTAAGTGTGTTAGGCGGAAGGTATTTAAATTATTTACTGAGACTTCTGAAAAAAATCTACCATAGATATATGCTTTCTAAGAAGGTATCATTTAGGATTTGCAATTCCGCATTCCCCAATCCGGCGGAATTTCAGGAATATTTGATCCCGCGAATTTGCGGGATTTGCGGGATTAAAAAAATACTAAATTTACACCAAAGACATGTTGTTTTGAATGGGTGACAGGCCTCCGCATGTTTTTTGAGGTGTTATTTTTTTAAAGTCTTTTTGAAATAAATAAATTTGCAAAACCAGTATACCAGAATGTGACTTTTGAAAATTCCCAGCCGCATTTTTACTTATAACGGCAGCATAACCACCACTATGCTTGAACAGAGCAGGTAAGATTGGTCCGATAATGTTTTCACAGCGATTTTACAATACCGTAGGAAACAAAGAGGAGTGTAAGATCAAATTTATTTAATTAAATCTACCGCCAAGTCCAATCTCTTGTATTATTTGTCAATGGTCGGATAGTATTTAATCCCATCTAAAGTAAATCCTTCGGCCAGGAAAAGTTTCCCTTAATTCCCACTAATTCCACCCGGCCGTCGGCTACTCGACTCTAATACAGTTGTAAGCTTCGTAAAGGGGGTGCTTCTGGACAAGAGACAGGAAACACTGGGACATCAGTCCTTCCATATATTTTAAAGCTGTAATGAAGATAAGAAAAAAAATATAGGTACACCGCAGTAATCTGAGTTATACATAATATATTAAAGTATTTGTAACTATTCTAAAATTAATAATAATTGAAACAATAGAAATAACAGAAACGACTGAAACACAATAATCATCTTCTTCGGCGCTAAATACCTTGAAGAGTCCTTTCAGTCGCAGAAAGACTCACTACACCTACAGTTTCCTACGCTGAAGGAAGTGGTGACCTCCACAACATCAAGCCCCATAGGAACCACGGTACATCCCTACGTCAGGCAGACTTATTAATAAGTTTATTTAGCAGTATTTGGTGGTGGGTTATCTTTTATTCAAGCTAGATCCGTTGCATAATAGAGAACGTCCATATTTATAAAACTTTTTTATACAAATTTTCACACAATTGGAACCACAGATCGTACATGCGATTGTGCTGTATCCTCCCAATACGAATGGCTTTAGAAATTCTTCTAAGGATCTTTCTACCAAAAATGTTCAGGATTCCATAAATCCATGAGAGACCAGCACTTTAAGCCAAATGCTCGTTTGGTTTTTTATCACATTCGGAAGTAGTCAAAAACGTTTGACCTCTCCAGCAGAACTCTCCTGGAACATCACCTTGCACCGCCGTGGGAGGGATAAAATTAGACGTCCGTTACTCCTGCACACATTGACCCCCAGATTCCTACTGACTCCCCATACCTTTATCCTTCCCACTACCTCTCATTCCTTTCACATACCAAATACCCGCCGTACAGCATCCCCAAAGCTAACTTTGGCCCGGAGGGATATATTTTTCTTAGGACCTCCTGCGTGGAGTTAATGGGAAAGAAATAGAAACTCAAACAAAACATGTGTTTTTTTTTCAAGATTTCTCTCCTCATTCGAAATTGATTTGGACGAGGAGTAGGATAGAATTATTTCCCATTTCTCCTTCTCCCACAGAAGCCAGATACTTTCAAAATATTTGTCTGCAGATGAAAGCTGTCTGCAGATCAAGTTAGCTTACTCAAGCAAATCACAGTAAAATCATAAAATATTATGACTTCTGCCTAAATTACGCAAAATTACAATTATAACGAAAATTCAACCTAAACCAACAATCAGTTGAGCGAACAAACAACTCTTCCAACCCAACGTTTGTAGTTTAAATTTTCACTAACAGCCTATGAAATTTTCCTAAACAAGGCAAGATAGAGTATCCTAGCTGTGTTGTGGTCAGGCCGTACCCTCGGGGCATTTAGCCTAAGGGTAGGAAACAATTTCCGCCCTTCTTCCAGTGAAGTATGGAATCCAGAAAGCAATCGCATTGTTTATGATTCACCCCGCACGAGAAGAAGTAGTTAGCAAGTGTATTAAGGAGGTTTTCACAACTATCCATACAACCTGGAGGGTTGAATTGGGCAGTAGGTAAATGGATTAGAGGGTTTATGAAGAGATACGATGCCTCATTCGGGTGATCCTGAGATTAATAAGATATAAAATGCCCGATTAGACTATACTAGACTAGACTTTGGCTAGACGTAGCTAACAAGCTAGTATACTTAAGAGGAATATAAACGCTAGAAATATTTCGAATCTCACGCCTGCAAAATTTAAAAATCGAGCGTCTTTTTGCACGAGGCTAGAAAGCGAAAAAGTGGTTTTTTATTTATTTTGTACATAATTTTATAAGAACGAAAAAAGTTAGAATACGGAAAACCTCAAAAATAGTCTTAGCCATAAAGGGGTATTTTTAAAAAATTGTTTCTTGTATTACTTCATAGTTAAGTCATAAAAAAACATTTTTTTGGTGGTTTACGCTTAAATTTTTTGTTAAATAAATAATAATTTTATTGCAATTCCAATACATAGAAAAGCTAGTAAAAGCTTCGATTTATCCGTAGCATATTTTTTGATGTTCATACTATAAGTAGAGATTCGTCGTATTCGTATTCGTCGTAAAGATTAATCAAAATAGTATCCAAATAGGATTTCACGTATATATTCATCTTAAGCCGATTCCTCACTAAAAAGTAAAATTGTTTACACACGTTGCTACAATTCTTCCATTGCTGATTATATAATAAATAGTCGTCACTTAGTACTACGATTGGTAAATCAAATTTCCTTTTTATTATTTCTCTTATCGAAAACAATACCGAACTGCTATACAAGATCTAATTTGAAGAATGCCATTTTTACATGAGGTTCTAATGCCATTTTTTTAACATGAGAGAGATGGAAAGGCTGTAAGAGATGTTGAAAGAAGGGTAAATGCAGGTAACTCCATTAATGGAGGACTGAACGCCGTTGGCGCCAACAAAAAGCTGTCCAAATAAGCGAAGCTAACCGTCCACAATGGAGTGCTCGTACCTACCCTGATGTATGGCAGTGAGGCATGGAACTACCAGAGGAAGGAAGAAAGTAGTCTGAATGCTGTGGAAATGAAATCCCAGAGGCGAATGTGTGGTAAAACCGTGTATGATCGTGTGAGAAACGTCGAGATCTGCAAAGAATGCAAGGCTGATGTAAGCGTAATGCGTAAGATTAAGAAAGGGACGCTCAGGTGGTTTGGGCACGTAGAGCGAATGAACGATGAAAGGAGTATAAGGATAATATATGACGCAAATATGAATGGCAGAATAAGACGGGGACGCCCGAGGAAGACATGGCACGAACAAGTGAATCAGATACTTCAGTCGGGCCATGTCATGAGTCAGAATAATAGAAGAGCATGTATGAGACGAAGTATGAATGTGAGCGAGGCAAGGAGTGTGTGCCAAGACCGAGTTGTTTGGCGGTCCGTCTTTTCTGCCTACCCCTGCGATGGGAAATGGCGTGATGGTTAGTTAGGTAGGTTCTACTTAGAAAATGTACGTGATTACATCAATTTTTTTTAAATGATTTTCATTAAACACTCATGTTAACCGTTCAATTTTTTTGAATATAATTATTGTAAAATTTGCACTAACACCAAATAAATTCTCAAATTTGCCAGTAGAGTATTCTCAAAGTTGCTAAAAAATACATAGGGACTAACAAAATATATTGTTATCACTAAGCAACGTAACAATAGTTTCAAATTGATCTACTTGTAGGTAGTAACTAGTTACCTATTATTAATCAAGCATTCAAGAAATTTGAAACTAGGATAAGAAAGTAGAAACTTGGAACTGACCTTAATAGGTGCCATTAATCAAATAAACCACAAATTTGAAACTGACCAAGAAGATACTTTGAAATATTGCGTACATTTAGTTGGTAGCCTAATATTCTTGAAATTCAATACATTCTTCAGAAAATTACACGCGTATTAACAGAAGAGAGATGATACATGTTATTCTATCATTTCCCATTAGTTTCCCAAGCATGATACATTAACAACGTACTGATACACACTTCAGTTCAGACAATGGTTTACCAATTGACGTCTATTGCTTCTTCGGACATCTTGAGTAATTTGCTCCGTTCTCTGAGGGAATGCTGCCTCCGTCTGCAATGCTGAGAAATTATGGACCATTTATCTTCAATTATTTGGACGGGCTACCCCATTATACTGTGCTTTTGGTATTTAATTGTCATTAGGTGAACATCGAATGGCAGGTTTACGACACACTAAATAGATAAAAAAAATATCAATCATCAATGGACGTTTAATTTAAATCCAGTCATACAACAATTCAGACCTCGGACTTATATTTATTGAAAAATTAGAATTTGACCCCATATAAATCACATTACAAATAATAATAGGAAATAATTAGGATTTTTGCTGTATTGAAAATTTTATTTGTCTCATTAGTTATTAATACTAATATTAACTCATAATTAGAATATAATTCAGTCACTTGGTCACCTCACCATAAAATTAGTATAAAAAATGTGGAAAGAATTTGGCAAAATTTTCTACGATTTATTAATTTTAAGTTAAATATCCTCCTAGAACAAATTAACTACACTTTTTTTATTAAATACCTCAAAAATACATACTCTTGAGGATCGGCGAATGATAAACGATGTATCTTTTTTGAAAATTGTAAATTCTGTCGTGAATTCCTGAACTCCTGAGTCTAATTAATATAAGAGTACCTACTAATTAGGAACAATTTCATTGTCATTAGGAACTATTTCATTGCATTAGGAACTATTAATTGCATTAGGAACTATTTCATTGCATTAGGAACTATTTCATTGTCACTGTTCATACAAATTATTATTATGTAGCAAACTCGCCAATTCTTCATCTACACAGTTTTAGCGAACGAATAAACAAATAATATCTACATTTTAACCAAACTAATTTCATATAACATACTTAAGCTAATCTTTCATGACAAAATATCTGAAAATGTTTAGATTATTACATTTTTTCAAATTGTAAACCTTATAAAACCATTGTTTATTACTAACCTTTATGTAAAAAACAAATGTAAAAGCCCCATGGAAGGAAAAAAGTATTTTATTGAATAAAATAATTAATTTTAATTTGCGTTGGTGGTTGTAGTTTTTTTTTAAAGTGTTTTAAAAAATTATCACATAACGGGGCATTGTTTTTTATTGATAGATTTTCTGAATGATTGCAAAGATTCTCAAATGGCATATGCTTTTTAAGGTCTATGCCGACTACACCGTTCCATACCATGACCGTAACCGTAGCGGCGCATGCAAAAAATATTCTTTAGTATCGATCAGTATGAAACGCTGCCCACTAGACCGTTCCGTCACCGACCAACACCGTCGCATACCATGACCGGACTGACGGCGAATTCTCGATGACAATATTTTGCAGATGCCGGTCCGCTCTATGCATGGCACGCGACGGTGTTGACGGGGATAATTCGCGTATGATCCCCGTTCTAACCGCGTTGCCACTCCGTCAGTTCGTGATTTGTGTTCATTTTTCGTGTTTATATCCAGGTATTTTAATGATACAACACTATGCTTTTCCTGACGCGTCAGTTCGATACGAAAACACAGGCGAAATGATGTAACGGGCACCGTACACCTATTGAACGGGGATGGTACGGACACTAACCGCGGTGTATACGGTCACTATACCCGTTACGTACGGGTATAATACGGTGTTAGCACGTTCTAGTGGGCATAGTAGGGTGTAGCGTATTTATTTCGTGGCTGATAAGTTCATAGTACGGTCATGGTATGGAACGGTGTAGTGGGCATAGACCTTTAATTGAATGTATTTTCCTTGAAATTTACTTTTCCCCGTCTTTTTCCTAAAACGTTCATCTCTACTTCTTCCTGGGGAATATAAAGTACATGTTTTATTCAATTAAATTTTCCCAATTTACAAAGTAACGAGTCAATGAACAGTCAATATTGGAAATACTGTTTGTTTTCGTGAAAAGAGGAAAATGAAACGAAACTGGTGTGTACTTTCCGTTTCATTTTCAAATCAGAATCATTCCCGCTTTCCGCTTACATTCTACATAACTCCGAACAAAGCCTGAAGCATTTAAGTACCCTTTCCATCCCACATAATGTACGGGGCCTTTTGTTCCCAGTTCGCTTCATTGTTTGCAGCTGCGCTATTCTGAACGCAGCGTTATCGGTTAACGCGCCGATAAACGCGCAATTCGCATAGAAAAGTGTAACGATCAGGCGGTGCATTCAGGTAGTAATCGATAACACGGTGTTGGGAGCGGGAGAACTGCTCATTGTTTTGCGGCCCTTTAGCGCAATGATGTGCAATTTGCACGCATCGGGCGGAAGTATGATCGAGAGGAAAAACTACTTGCGGTGAAGGGATACGTGTATTAAAACTAGTCTAGCGTACAGTCAGCAAATATCGGTTTAAAAGCACAAACATGCAAAATTATACAACATAAACGGAAAAATGTTAAAAAAATATATATATTTTTTTTTCATAAGAAGCAATTACTTTGTGGTTAGACATTATATTATAATAATAAATAAAACACTTTGTATTTAACCACGAATTTATTATATTACATATCGACCGGTTTCGCTTACATCAAGCTTCTTCAGGATATAAGTAATAATAACTAAATGTTAAGTGATAGCTATGGCTTATATATAAGTTGAGTGACAGAGGGAGAAAGAAAATGACCAAGAACATAATTAGAAAGAGACAAAGTATTTGACAGAGGTAAAGTGGATAATCAATTAGTGGGAGGGTGACAACAGTATAGATCGAATCACCTAATCACCTAATCACCTAATCTCAACAGATCATACTTTTAATAAAATTTCAGGAACTCGCATATTACATAAAAATAATATAGGTATAAAACTAGACAATTTCGAAGCTTTAGAGATTAGGAAATCATTAAATACAAATATGTCAGAATTCTTACTCAATAACCAAATCAATTTATCAAATCAAAAAAATTCACCTTATAGCCCTATTTTTTACTTATTTCCAGCAATCCATCCTAACCCATGATATTATGTATGTGTTTTAGTGTTAGTCTGATGTCCTACATTATTAATATTATCATACATCTAAATATCGTCCTTTATCTTATAATGTAAAATACATGAAAATTTGTTTAATATCTCATTTATTACCGTTAACTGTTGGTTTTTATTTGTGATTCGATCTATACTGTTGTCTCCCTCCCACTAATTGATTATTGTATTGTTGTCTCCCTCCCACTAATTGATTATCCACTTTACCTCTGTCAAATACTTTGTCTCTTTCTAATTATGTTCTTGGTCATTTTCTTTCTCCCTCTGTCACTCAACTTATATATAAGCCATAGCTATCACTTAACATTTAGTTATTATTACTTATATCCTGAAGAAGCTTGATGTAAGCGAAACCGGTCGATATGTAATATAATAAATTCGTGGTTAAATACAAAGTGTTTTATTTATTTTTATAAAAAATATTTTTATTTTATTTTATTAGGAAAACCAACAGTTACAATTATAAATAATGTTTGATGAAATATGTACAGAAATTTAACCAATAATAGGTTTTCGCTGAAGTATGTTAACTATTTAGTGAGTAGGTATAGAGAAAAATAGTTAAATTATGTTATGTGGATGGGATGGTGGAAGGGAGTGGATAGGGATAGATCCTTTCTGTGTAAATAATGGTATGTATGTGTAAATGTTATTTATTCATTTTAGTTTTGAAAACGTTAGGTACTGTGTTAAATAAGTCGAATTCACTGAATGAAATGTTTAAGGTATGTGAAGCGCGATGAATGAATGTATTTTGTTTAGAGTTAGTGTTGCTTTGAGGAATGTTTAATGCGTGGTTTTGTCTGGTTTGTCTGATGGGCACTCTTAGTTGAATTCTTTCTAGTAATTCCGGGCAATCTATCGTAGAGGTGGCTATTTTTTGTAAGAATAGTACGTCTGCCAAATTTCTTCGACTTTCCAAGGACGATATCCTGAAGAACGCGGCTGACTCTTCGTGGCTCAGATGAGGACGATAGCTCCGAAAATCAAGGTATCGTAGAAATCGGTTTTGCACTTTCTCAATCCTATCTATGTGACATATATACTTGGGGTTCCAGATTTGAGAGGCGTACTCCAGAAAACTGCGTACATATGCTCGTTTCATGCAATATAGGCCAAAAGAGCTCAATTGTATATCTATTGTATGCACCCAATCTGATGTTTTTCGATATACAATTGTGTTGATAATAATGGACTTTCGTGAAATTTTCGAAAAAAAACAATCATTTTTCCTGTCAGGAATGAAATAAGAAAGCTTTATCTATGAGTTATTGTTCAGACCGTAAATTTACAAGCCTCATTGTGTTGTAGCTTTCCTCGGCTTTTAAATTGGTCACACCAGTGTAAAAAATATCAAATTTGGTTGTTTAGTATATTGTCGATTAGGTAGGTGCTTTTAGTTACATTTTCATTTAAATTTTAAAGAATTCTATTATTTTCATTATTTGTTTTTGGGGTGTTATGCCGTGTTACGCTACCTCCTTATTTAGCCAACGTTTCGGACAACGTTGCAGTGTCCATCATCAGGGCAGATCCGGCAGAACCGGTGGATGTCATCTGCCGGAGCGCAACACGAACAACACGCAACAACAACAATATAACACCCCAAAAACAAATAACGAAAATACTTTGGCCGTGAAAATCTTAAAACGTATCCATTCTATTATTTTTCCTACGAATAAACCAAGTAAGTAGCTTGTTTTGACAGGGAAAATATTGGCGTGAAAATTCAGTTTAAGGGGGGAAATGGGTGAAGAAATAATGGGTTAATGAAAGATTTGCGATTGGTTTAAAGTTAGAACGTGACGTTGAAATTATGGAATGCGTGCAAGTAGCGAATCATTAGGGTGAGCAATGGCAAGGTCTTGGTTATCCAATGGTTCCCGGGGCGGCGGTACTCATACCCGCCTCCCAAATTAATAAATAAATTCGTAACCCAAGAATGTTAGTATATCTCCACAAAAAAAAATCAGAAAAATATTTCTGAGAAATTGATTTGCTTTGAGTATCTCCTCTCTAGTAGCTAATCTCTGATTTATTATCGTAGACTATTAAAATTGAGAACCACAAAAAAAATCGAGTGCAGTTCACACGCGGTAGAAATGAAACCTTCACCCACACAATATCAACCAATAGGAGCCTTGAAATGCGAGCTCATAATCAAAGCGGCCAATGCGCGCAGCTTGACAGAGCGCAGATGAATGTGTCGGTCTCTTTTGAGTGTCACTCGTTTCCGTTTCACCGAGTTTCAGATCACAACGGTAAAGAAGTTTCATTTCAAAAATTCTCGAATTACAAAAAAAAAATATAATGCATTTTTCAGTCATAAAATGGGGGCTTTACACGCACGCGAGACTTTCCTAATTCAGCGCAGAGCCTTTTCTGAGCGGAAACTTTTAGCTCAGATAAAGAGCTTTTTTCTCCGCCGCGGTTCGATGACCAGGCGCGGAAGAGACACCGACTTTCCTTCCGACCCGAGGCGCGGTGACCCACATTTTACAAACATTCCGAGCGTGTAACCCAGGTGGGCCGAGGGAACAGAATTGGAAATCAAACTAATATTTTGTGCAATTTATCATTTCACGCATCAGTAGAAGAGTTAATAATCATAAATTCATAAGATTAAAATAAAAACAATAAAAAAGGATTTGTGGTAATTCAAAGACTAACAACATAAATACGAAAAATAAAACAAGTTTCTGAATATCACTTTACACAATTCAACTTCATCACTTCTTTAAAAAGTCATTAAAAGTGATGAAAAAGCAGGTTACGTTAGGTTATGGACTACTTAAAAAAAATTATCACTTTAAATGACTTTTCAAAGGGTGTTGAAATGCGACTTTGTTGACTTGTCATGGAACCACATGTATAGACAGCTAAAACAGCATTGTGATAATTCACCCCAAATTGGTCATACTTATTTACATAAACCAATATTTGTTGAAGTTTTGGGATGTATTTTTACCTCTGTTACTTTATATTTTTGACATGGGACAATTTGCAATTCCAGAGCTGATAATATTTTAATAATTATTTTATTAAGTTTTAAAAATTTTCAACGCATTTCGAGATTTTCCGAAAGGTAGTAAGTAGTAGATTACAAACGTGTTTTATATGTAGTGGTTTATTTAATGCTTCTTAACTCAAATTTATAAGTGCTAACCTCAATACAGACTATTAGTCCTAGTGAGGTTAATTTTTTATGTAAAAAAATAACATTTATACGGTGAGAAATTATAAACAAATAAAATACATTGCCATTAAATAAGGTTAAATTATATTATTAATAGTATATATTTTCTCATAAGACTGCGCACTTATAAGCTTAGACAGGTAAATTTTTTAAAGTACAAATACCATTGAGATAATTATAAAAGCTACAAATTTCTACAAATATTGAAAAGCAAATCTTCATATTTTCCAAGCAGTTTTACTTTTGACAATGTTATTATCCCCAATGGTTAATATCCCCAGGTCTGATTCAAGTCTTCTAGGGTTGTATTCGGACTTCGCGGCGTAATCATAAATATAACACTATACTAGACTCCATGTTCCACTTAATGATTTTGCTTCTCGCATTAACTTTACGTACATTTCTTGTTCTCAGAGATTACATCATGTAGGGAATGAAACTTTCTCCGTCGACATATTTAGGTTAAGAAAATTGCTTGCTTAAAAAGTACATATACATGCAGATATGCAGTAATCCTTAACTGTATCAGTTTGTTATTATGTAATTGTCAGATTATGTAGGCAACTCGGGCCCCGTTCAGTCGGAGTTTTCTATAGACAAAGGTTGGTGGATAAGAAAGGCGGGAAGAGAGGTTCCTGCTAAAACAAGCGGAAAATGTTAACCCGGCACCGGAAGACACGTGGGAAGGTTTTAAATTGGACTTTAAAGTCAATTCTGACGGTTTAATACGTGCCGAGCGCAAGGAGGATTTTCTAGATTTATATATTGAATCATAATATGCAACTTAAAATGAACTGAAAATGGATTAAAAAGTGTATTATTTTAGAAAACAATTACTTAGAAATAAAGATCATAAAAACAGAGAACGATATGGCATGGTAAAGAGCAAGCAGGCACAATGCACGTACTACCAAAGTGGCGGAGCCAATGGAAGTTATACTTTTGGTATGTAGATATTAACAAAGGTGGGGCGCCGCTGAATACGTGAACATGCCCTGATGCTTGTCACAGTGAAACAGATGGTAGAGTCGGGTAGATTTACAGGGACACGTATTGAGTGCAGTCTATGAAGAAATTCAGTAATTTAAATGTATAAGAAAATTAAATCGTTCTAGAAAGTAGCGGTAGTTCCAGAACAGACATTTATGTTTTTTAGCAGACAAAATATTATTTATGTGTTGTCAAAAGTTAAAATAGTTTTATCCACCATGAAGTTTTATCACAGAAAAAGTTGTAGAACACATATTCAACTTATGACCAATGTTGTTCCAGTATAGAATGAATACTCTTCTTGCTTCATAGTCCACACAAATAAATGTTAATTTAAAATGCGTTGAATGTATCTTTTGACTCATATTCATCACAAGGTGTTCCATTCTTCATTCTTTCCCGCTTTTTTCATTCCCTTACCTTAAATCAAACTTATTAACTTTGTGGAAATTTGATGATCAACATATTTCGAGTGGCATCGCACCGAGAAATGAACCTATCCATTTGGCGTCCACCGTGTCCTGTCCGGAATCCGCGCCATAAATATTTCCCGACACAAAAAATAAATCTTTCTTTTCGGAATAATAATTCGGTATGTTTTCGAAGGCCTAGGCTGTGCGGCTGTAAGGCTGTAAGGCTGTAGGCTGCGGAGCCTAGTAAGCATAAATTGGCGGCAAGCTAAAACAGTTAGCGGGTCCGGGCTCGCGACGCCGGATATCCTCCCGAATTTATCGTCTGGCACATTTTATCTTTAAATTTATCACCTGCCTCATTTGTAAAGATAAAATGGCGGACCCCCTGGGAGAGTCCCACCCCTGCGTCACTTATCGCGGCGGGGGTAATCTCTGCCACCCATCGATTGGTAGTGAATTAGGAGGGGATGAACCAGTGCATTATTGGGACAGCTAAAGAAAAAGAAGAAAAAACCATAACTTAATAAATATATGTGTTTAATCAGCCCTGACAAAAAAAAATCGTTGAGTTATAATAATAATTGAATAATTTGTAGAGCGCAGTTTTTGTGAAAAATCAACTCAAGGGCGCTATTATATATCCATTAACTCGTTTTGGAACACGCATTTATGTTTAAAAAACGTAAATCAATTGAAATAAAGAACTTTAAAATTATAACTGTTCGGAAATATTGTAACTTTCACATCAATTTTACTGAAATTTTTTAGGTGCCGAAGATGAAAGAAAAGCGGAACAGAAGGTTTGGGAGTAGGTACCTGACGATTCGTATCTTGTCACTGACAGGTACGCCGATAGGAGATGGCATCAGAAGAAGATAACTAAACATATTATACTCGATATTAAATTTTGGGTTATTATGCCGTGTTGGGTTTCCTCCTTCTTTAGCCGACGTTTTGAACAGAATTACGGTGTCCATCATCAGGATAGATGTGTACATGAAGGTTGTGACGATTTGTTTTATGCATGTAAAAGTGATACCGTGCTACAAAAATGGCATTGTTGATGTTGTAGTAGCCGAAAAAAATTATTTTTTTTGAAAATCAGTTTTTTTATGGAAAATTTCAGGAAGTTTCAGTTTGGCCATGCGCCGCACGGATTTCGTGGAAAATCTTCATATGAAAATTTTTGTTTTTCGTCTACGATTACATCAATAATGCTATTTTTAATATGAGTACTCTAGCACACCCAAAAGCCGCCAATCACAACCAAAAATAAAGT
Organism: Limnephilus marmoratus; assembly: GCA_917880885.1. Classification (NCBI taxonomy): domain Eukaryota; kingdom Metazoa; phylum Arthropoda; class Insecta; order Trichoptera; family Limnephilidae; genus Limnephilus; species Limnephilus marmoratus. The sequence goes on along the minus strand of OU862917.1, from coordinate 25,234,730 downwards.
TAAATTTAAATTTTCACTTTTATTTTTATTAGTTTCTATGGTAACGTTTATACACGACGTAAGTATAAAGTAACAAGTCTTCAAGCAATGCGTTGTTCAAGATTAAGAATATTATTGTTGAAGAATTCGTTTCTACATGAAACTTCGCCGAGAAATAAAATATTTTGAAAGGTGTAAAGTTAATGTCCATTATAATTATGAAATAAAAATAATATAATTTTGCAAAGAAAACCAAATTTATGCAAATATAGGTCAAATAAATGTGATAATATAAACATAAAGTTGCTAACATTGGTGCAACGGTCTCAGGAATAAAACTAAGTGGTAACGAATAGGGGACCTTTACTTTAGGCACTGAGAAATAGGATGCATTTTACACTTTCGTCGGGTTTGCGGTGAAATTTTTCAAAACAAAGGCGTCGATTTTTCACAGCACGTTCGTAGGTACTAGGCAACTACTGTCGGGAACATGGATTGCATACGCGATGCTCGCTTCAGTGCACTCGGGATCTGATGAAAAGTAATGCTGTAAATTTATATTCCAGCATTCTAACCCAATGCAAACCCACCAGACATTATATACATATAGTTCGATGAATCGTGAATTACCAATAATAGCTGACATTAATGACACTTTTCGTGATGTTTGTTTTTAGTAGCTTTATTGCATCGCTCAGGTTGTAAATGATTAAATGTAGTAAGTATGTATTAAAATTTTTAAACCTAACATATTGCCAGTGATAAAAACCATTCGGTCCAAAAAAAACGGTGGAAGAAGATTGGTGATTCAAAGTACTACTTTCACAAAATAAGTAAAGGTGAAAAGTGCGTTGTTATCACCCCTTTTATATTAATTTTGATAATAATTTTGCGAAAGACACTAACAACATTACAAAAATCTTCACAGTAGGCGACTTATCCACGAGAATCCTGTACTGGGACTGGGAGAGAACTCGGAATTAATCTTTTATTACTTTTAGGTACAAAAATATGATGCAATAATAAATAACTTTATGGAAGGATAGCAATACTCCCGATATCGCACTACTGAGGGACCACACACCTAAAGGTTATCAAGTTTGCCGACCACACTTCAACTAAAAGTTCCACGCGTTTTTAAGCTTTGAACAAAGTGAAGAAATTTCAAGCATTAATCTTTCTTTTAAAGATATGCCGAAATTCAACTATAATAGCAGGCATTTAAAACGTAATTTTAGGCCAGAACCGGGTAAATCCCAAAGCCTGTTCCAGATTATCTATTGAAATCAGGTCATTCTTGTTGTTGGAAGGGTTCGCTCCAAACATTTTGACGGAGATTGATGACGAGTACTAATCAATAGTGGAGTGGTTTAAAGAATAGGGGTGGGATAAGCAAGGGGGAGGGGAGCGTTGCTCCCAACCAGAGGGGTGGAGGAGGCGGGAGACCGTGGTCTAATAAATTAAAAAAAGCGTTTGAAAGAAGAAGAAAAAAGAGATTTATCAAAGTTATTATTGTGGGATTTGACTTAAATGCTGAATCTTCAAAAAAAGATAAAAATTGCTGATTCAGTTTGTGAACTTATGCAGGGAGAAAGCTACCAATTATTAATGGTCACCATTAGTGCTACTTTTATAATAACAACAATAATAATAAAATTTATAATTATTTTTTGTTACAAGTACAGGATGTCCCAAAAGAAAGTTGATATTTAGTGGATCGATTTAAAAAAAGTAAGGGTTCTATCGAAAAAATATTTATTAAATGTTAAAATACACAATTTGGGAATTTATTTCTGAAAAATAATATCGTCCAAATGTAAACCCTCACATTCGCGGCATTCATTTAATCGAAGAGTAAAATTTGTTCTCGCCAGGTAGGCTTCGTGTTGGCTGCCATTTCGTGACGGATGTTTTCTTTTAATCAGGGAGGTCGGATTTTTGGCGTACACTTTAGATTTGAGATAACCCCACAGGAAAAAGTCCATGGGGATTAGGTCAGGACCACGAGGAGGCCAATTTATGTCACCTCTCCTGGAGATCTATTTGCCAGGGAAAATTTCACGAACTCATGGCAGAGACGTATTGGACGTATGCAATGTTGCTCCGTCTTGCTGGAACCATGTTCTTTGGTTATAGCCAGTAGGTTTGTAGGGGTGCAGCATTAGGTTTTGCAAATGCTGTATAACGATGATCTATGCACATTTAAAGCACTTGCGTGCTTCCGAATCGAAAAGTTTGAGTCGTCACGAAAAGACTGATAAACACTCTCTATGTTTTCTACCGTTTTCGATAGCCTTGGTCGCCCGGATTTTGGTTTTGCCAGCGTTGTACCGATCTCTTCAAACTTTTTGATCCATTTTCGAATGAGAGGAATGCTTGGAGCATCATTAAATTGACGAAAAAATCAAATATTGCAGAATATTCTACGCGCTACAGTCGCCGAATCACCATTTTTGTAAAACTCGCACACGCACAACGCGCGGTCGCTCCCGAGAAATGCTTTATAGCGACTAAATTCCTAAGAGCCAAACTACTGATTGACATAACCCCGCGTCCCTCGAAAAAGTTGCGTTCACACAGAAAGCAAAACAAATATCAACTTTCTTTTGGGACACCCTATATTAAGTTTTGTGCTATGGATTTCATTTACATATTAAAATTTAATTACATGAATAATACGAAGTAATTCTAAATATATCATACAGTACTTTGTTGGAAATAATTATAAAATAATTTAGATATTTTTTTTTAGTGCAGTTGATTGGATTCGGTTGATATTCGACGTAAGCATTCTTTTGTACATTCTTTGTCAATCGGTGATAAATTCAAATCACCCCATAAAATAATCATCACCTATAATAATCACCCCTCAAATCTGCCTTATTTAAATTTTACACAAGCCATTTATATACGGTAAACGATTGTTTATCAGTAGTGAAAAGATTACACGTTTATTAATAAGGCTGTACATAAGCCTTTATTACCCAAGTTGAACACAATGACATACCTACATGTTGAATATTCTTGAAATGTCATAAATCAAGAAGGTTATTTTGTTATTATTGATTATTAATTATATCGATGATAAAAAGTGTATGAAAATATGTATAATAAATATATATAAATACATTTATCTAAATAAATCTATATTAGCCTCACCAAACTACTATGATCTTTCCCTAGATAGGTAGAGGGTATGTAATGGTAAACACCTCGGTCCTGGAACAGATTCCTTTCTTCTCCCACACGCATTATCTCAAAAAATAATGTTATATTTTGTTTTGTTCTAAATACTAGAATCCACCGATCTTCATTACTGAAAACTTGAAGTTAAGTACGAGGTGAAAAGAATTTATAAAACAAACACCATCAAACAGTTCACCTAAAATACAAAAAATAATTCTGTGGTAGGCGCGAAGGCGGAACAATAGTAATTATTGACCATTCGACTATGGTGACCAGACGCCACTGGTCAGTAGACAAACCAGTGGTCGCCAATGGCGCGTGAGGCGACTGTCAATTGGGTACTGGGTGGAAAGTCAAGTGAAGGGAAAATTTAGCCACCAGCTCGAAAATGGGCTGAAAATCAATGGATATTTTCATTTTCGTTCGACGAAAAATAAAAGTGAAAGTTAAAATCAAAATTCCTTTGCAATGTTTTTCTGAAAATATGAACTAATAGGGATGTTTATTGATGATAATACTCAATAAAATAATCACTTGAAAATATAGTAATATTATTTATAACACATTTTTCAAGTCACGGCATAAAAATATTGAAAATTTGTCATCATGTTATATTGGCGTACACGAAAAGCCCGACGACTCCCATAAAATATCGCGTGTTAAAAACAGCTCAACCTTGCAGTTTTTCCATTGGCCAAAAACTTGACAATCTAATTAAAAAGTTACAAGTAATTCGGCAATCGTAAAACGCGTTAAAACTATTGGAATTAATACATTTTATACAAGAAAATTAAGACACACAAATACGTAAAATGAAAGATGGGCGTCAATTTAATATGAGTATTTAGTGTACAAAGATTTCATTAATAGGAATGGATTTTCCATACTGAGGAAATCACAAAAAGGGCCCCTCCCTTTGATCATTAAACCGGTTCACTAACAGATAAACACGAATCTTGTACGACCAATTTTTCCTACGATCAGGAAAGCGCTATTTTTAATTCACGATTGTAAAATTAAAATCAAATTAATATTTTAAAAATCCACAACTTTAATTGGGACCGACCAAAGTTGGCTTTGCGATCAATCGGTTGGGAACCATTGTATACACACTGAGGGCAGTCGCAAGTTAATTCGGGTATTTCTATGCCTCTCCACGCGCCGCACACACGAGAAATAAAGCGTCGTTATTATGACAACAGAGATACATGGAATATTGCACACTTTACGCTAGTATTTTGTTCCTCCACCGCGGAAAATTCTTTTATTTCACGGAAATTACGGCTAATAAAGCAAGGGCAATTAATTTCGGCCAGAGCTAGATGTGTGCGTAGTCTATATAATTTTAAGCAGCAGTTACCCAAAGGGTAAATATAAAATTTTAGAGCTTTAATTCATTATCTAATAAATGCACTTTGAAAATAGTTTATGAAAAATATTTTCTTTTTGAAATGTAATTAGATGTGATTTAAGATTTTTACGGCCAGCAGTTTCAGGTTGTTTATTGATTTTCAAACATTCAAGAATTTAATGATGTTGCGCTCGTTTCTTTATATTGAGCCATTGTTTACGGTTGTCCATCATGAAGGCAGATGTTCGAAACATTGCATCAAAAAAGCGCAGTAGGCTCACCGATCCGATATAAAAGCTTTTTACGAAATGCAGAAACATTGACAATTTGAAATTGCAAAATAGATTGAGCTGAGTTATTTGAATAGATTTTGGATAATTGAATAATTATTATTGTAAAGCGCCCCCGACATGATTCAAAATCAAGTGTTCACCATCAACTCTTTCAACGGAAGCAATCTTCCGAACAGGCCCTCCATTGATATGCTTGGTGTAACCCTAAGTGACCAGCTCAGGTATGGGGGCTCCATCGAAGCCAGAGTAAAGTTAGCCTCCCAAAAACTGGGCGTACTGTACAGGGCCCGCAGATACTTTAATAGTACACAACTGCTAACCCTGTACAAATCGCAAGTGCGCCCCACGGTTGAATTTGGCAGCCACCTCTGGTCTGGAGCTCCAAAATACCTGAAAAATACCCTCGACTCTGTGCAGAAACGGGCGGTCCGTTTGATAGATTCTCCCATCTTAACAGACGGATTGCAATCTTTAGAGCACAGGCGTCGGGTGGGAATGCTATCCTTGTTCTACCGGTATTACAATGGAAGATGCTCCGAGGAACTAGCATCATTGATCCCTTCGGCACCGGTGCATAGTCGGGAAACACGCCAAACGCGTGCCCAACATTTGTACACAGTTGACATATGTCACATGAGAACGGGTCGTTTCTTCGACTCGTTCTTGTGTTCAACAGCTCGGCTGTGGAATGATTTGCCGACCTCTGTGTTTCCTCCTTCCTACAACATGGGTCTCTTCAAGACCAATGTTCATTCCTTCCTCTCCTCAAAAAGACCCTCCACACAGCATCCCAGATGACATAGACCCTGAGGGAAATTATTTTCCTCAGGGCCTCCTGTGTGGAGTTAATGTAAAAAAAAAAAATTTTAGCTCGATCGTATTATTTATCCCTTGTTTTAACATAACCCACACAAAACAAAATGAACCGTGCAAGGAAATTTCAATCAGAAAAAAGCTTGAGCGAATATGATTGCAAATAGTATACGAATATAAGATAGTTCCCATCAAGTCGAGTTCTGGCTACGAGCGGTCCTTAACGTTAAAGCTGTAGAAATCTTCTCCACTTTCCTCGCAAGAGAGAAGGAGCATTTTCTCGCGGGAAGTCGTTAGTTTTTTCCTCCGTTTCCTTCGCAAGATCCAGGAAAAGATAGTGGATTCATTGCGTCATCACCCCGGGCCATTATACAAGATTATTATTAGCGAGATTCTGGTTTGAAAGGGTAAAGCGCTGATGTTACCCCGTGAGTAATGATGGGGAGGCCTTCGATAGTACTTAGCGGAAAAAAAATACCCGAGCATTTAATGCGCTTATCTCGATTGAAGGTTATAGGGATTAGGCCCTGTTTGGAGCGTTTAATCTGACGTTGTAATACTGCGAAAGGATGGAAGATAAATGAAATAAACGAAGGAGATTCTGGGCTTTTTTCATATAACTTCTTGTCAAGATTACAGATTGCTAGGGTACGACTTTTCAAATACTTAACGAGGCCTTTTAGGATTTTTGAAGATTGATTCATATTTGAAGACACGAGAGGATGTTATAATTTTTTTTAACCCATTTTTTTGCGCGGATTAATGAGATTAATGACATTAAAAATATACGCACGTACTATATAATATTATCTACATGTTGTAGCTCTCTAGACAGGAAGCCTGAGTAAATATCCGCCGATAAATAAATATAATATGTAACTATCGCCCTGTAATATTATTAATTTATTAAAGTTAAACTTCTTTACGCAAACTTGACTTGGGGAGTAAGCTGGTGAATGCGTGACGAGAGCTTTACGAAAAGTGTGATCGGACGAGGAGAACGGAAGTTGAAAGGGAGACTTAAGTTAGTGAAGTTTTACTTCAGTCGTGTGGTCTAAACTTTAGACCACACGACTAGACTCTAAAGCATTATGTTTTTTTTTTAAATTACTTTTTTCATTTCATCAGTAAATTTTTTTATTGATACAAAACGGGCTATTCTTACGATTACAGATATATTCTTAATTTTATTGTTTCATTGGAAATTAGGTTTGTTTCCTGTAATATGCAAACATCTTCTAAACTTCAAATTATGTCTTACTTATTAAATACCTACCTTTAAACATTTTCAATGTACCTCATCTTAATGTTAAGTTATTCACATCTCTACATATTATAAATTAAAGTCCCCCGCGTCGTCTGTCAGTCTGTCTGTTCGCGATAAACTCGAAAACTAATGAACGGATTTTCATGCGGTTTTCACCAATAGATAGAGTGTTTCGTGAGGAAGGTTTAGAAATGTAATTTGTCAAGGATTTGTGTAAATTGGTTGAAACATAACGATAATTGTTAGAAGTGTCGGAAAAAGTCAGAGCGTCCGGTAGATTTCATCGAAAATGCTGCCTAATCCTTTTGGGATATAACAAAACAATTCATGGTGGGATATTCCTCTTTTATAGATCTACAAAAAAGTCCGCGAAGGCATATATCTATCTTTTACGGATAGCTTACTATACCCATTCTATCTCCTAAAAAAATGGTCACGTACATTGCGGTAATTGAAAAGTTATTTAGACGGATACAGTATTAATTATTATTAAGTTAAATACGTTAGTTACCCCAAGCATTTTATGCACATTATTATAATCTTTCACACCAACTCTACGTATTATAAATTAAAGTCCTCCGCGGCATCTGTCTGTCTTTTCGCGATAAACTCAAAGAGGGCGGTGGTTATAAAGGTTGGATAACCATCTAGTTGATGACGTTGTGTTTTATTAGCCACAGCAACGCGTGGCCGGGTCAGCTAGTATATTATATAAATATATTTTTTCATCGTTGCGATAACATGTTATTTACGTGATAGCATTGTTTGCTTTTTGATTTACACACGATCTCAACTTCTATTTTCTATTCTTTGCTCTTTTACACGCTCATCAGAGCTGTCTTTTACTTAGGTACACAATAATCATTTAGACATCTTTTCAACATGAAACATATTATACTCAATTTTAAGGCCACGATAACATTTTTAAGAATTATGCCGTTTTTATCGAAGATAGAATAGATATCCAGGAACACTTCTGCACACTTAAGTGAAAAATGTATTACTATTATCCCTCAGGTGCGATGTAATAAACTGAAGATTAGGATTAATTTAATAGTTTAATAGATAGGTATATTTATTTCCAAAGCTTCGAAATTATTAAACGAAACAAATAGATATTAGATTTTAATGCGCAATATTAACCCTTACTGTATTATTAAAAGCGAGATAATTGATTGCACCATTAACGTAATTAATAGTCAATAAATAATTGAATACATTTAGTTCATCAATGAATATAATACACATTTAGGTTTATAAAAGCTTTTCCCAGTATGCTTTTATCAACACACAATACATTAATTGGCTGAAACAATACAGGCGCGTCTTTTTGCAGTCAGCGTTGGAATAATGTATGCAGTTAGGCAATTTATACAATATTGTTATGAATGTAAACGTGACGCGTGAGTAACGTTGACGCTGTCAGTATAATCACAGAACACCGTGTCACCAACGCGGTGCGGTCTGTACACGGCGGCGTTCTCAAATTAACAGCAAAGTTGATGCCAGAGCATTAATGCAATGAAAACATGACACGCGTGTTTAAATTATTGCAGTAATTTACTAGAATTCAGAATTGTGGAAAATGCGAATTCATTGTTGGAGCAACTAAAGTCATAAGCTCATAATATATTGTATAAAACAGGGCAATGAGAATAATTCTTCGACGAAACAGATTTTCAAAAATAATTAAAATGTTAAAGGAACTAAATTGGTTGACCGTGAAACAGATGCTGACCTTGAACACGATGGTATTATCCACAAAATATTGAACAACACGTTACCAAAATACTTCTCAAATAAAATTGTATACAATAAAGACATTCACAGATATAATACAAGGACGTGCAAGGAAATTAGGCTACAAAAAAGGGACAAAGCGAATACGCAGAACTATTGTACAAGGGAATGAAGTTGTATAACACACTACCAGGAAACTTTAAAGTCCACACCAATTGGAAAGTTCAAGATGTATTGTAGGAGCTACATAAAACTTGAAAAAATATAGTGAATATGAAATATTATAATCAATTAGAAATTTGTAGAGTTAAATGTACAAATTATTAAAATAAAAAATTATTATTATTTTTATAGAGTGGGTATCTTCATATATTGTAATTCGATGGAATAGTAGATTAAGAACAAATTTAGATTGAAAAATTGAGATTCTGCGGTAAAACTATCGATGATTGCATTACGAATGAGAAGATTCGAAAATAATGTGAAGCTGATGTAAGTGCGATTTTTTTTTACATTAACTGCACAGAAGTACCACGAGGAAAATAATTTCTCTTAGGGCCTATTTTATCTTTGGAGATGCTGTGTAGAGACTTTTTGAGGAGAGGAAGGAGTAAACATGGGCCTTGAAGAGACCCTGAAAAAAATAATTTCTCTTAGGGCCTATTTCATCTTTGGAGATGCTGTAAGGAGTGTCTTTTTGAGGAGAGGGAGGAGTGAACACGGGTGTTGAAGAAACACATGTTGTAGGAGGGAGGAAACACAGAGGCCTGCAAATCATTCCACAACCGAGTTGCAGAACTCCAGATCGAGTCATAGAAGTGACCCGTCCTCATGTGAAAAATGCCAACCGTATACAAATGTTGGGCACGCTTTTGGCGTGTTTGCCGATTATGGTAGAATAGGGACAGCATACTTACCTGACGCCTGTGCTGTAAAGATTGCAATCAGCTTGTTAATATAGTGGAATTTATCAAACGGACTGCCCGTTTCTACGGAGAGTCAAGGGGTTTTTTCAGGAAGTTTGGGGCTCCAGACCAGAGATGGCCGCCAAATTCAAAACAGTGGGGCGTACTTTGTCACGATTTGTACATGGTCAGCAGTTGTATACTATTAAAGTATCTGCGGGTACCGTGCAGTACGCACAGCTTCCGAGAGGCTGGCTTGAATTCGATGGATGTATTAAGAAGAGGACGATATTAATTTTTTTGGACATGGATCGAATGAATGGATGGTAAAAGTAATATGATATGCATGCAAGTAGATGGAAGAAGTCAGTATTCTACAGGAAACGATGGCACTATTAAATGAATAAAGCATAATATATGTGTATGCTCGTAGAGCATAACCGAATGGGATAACAGAAGAGTATTATGTGAGAGATGTATGAACGTAAATTATATAAAAATTGGCACCAAGACAGATAAGTGTGGCGGTATATTACACGATATAATGTGAGCGATTTCAACATATAAAGATAATTCAAATATATATATTATATTCATTACAACGTAATGCATTAGTTAATTTTCAAATCAGCAAAAAATAAAGCATAAGATACAATGTGATTTGTAAACTAATTAAAAACTTTGAAAAAGCAATACATTTACTTATAGAATTCAATACACAAATACCAAGCTACGGAAAACCTTTGAAATGAAAAATAATTAAAGCGAGATAAAATGAAATGCGCCATTAACAATGAGGATAAAGAAGTTATGGCCACAATATTCGGGAGGATAAGATAAATAGATTCAAGGAACCAAATATCGAATAGAACACTTCTGAACTAAGATTATTTATGGCCTAGATCGATGGACCCCGCCCTTGACCCCAAAACTCATCCATCCCTGGATCTCTATTACGTAATCTGACATATAAATTAACTATGTGCCAGCGAGGTACAACTTTACACAGGCCAGCTAGTCATCCCGTTGTTCAAAATTTAAACAGCCCCAAGCATTGAACATTAAAATTTGGATTTTCTATTGATAGGTCTTGATTGGCGCAAAAAGCTATGAAGGTTTAACGTAAAAGGGTAGTTCCGCAGTAAGGTTAGGTTCGGCCGGACCCCTGCCAAAACAAAGGCCGTGGATTCCGATTTAACGTTGGAAATTAATCCTCTGTCAAGAGTGCCATTACACACGGCCAGCGCTGTCACGTGTACGTACTTAGTCAATATCTGGCCTCTTTCGGAACGGGGCAGGTAGCTGTCGATATTGGAGTTCAGAAACAAAGAGGTCCACCGAAAATCGACAGTAACATATATTAAACTTTATATTAAATCTAGCAGGTGAGTAATAAGAGTATCCAAATATTTATAAAGCGTTCTTTAATCTATGCTTGCTCATTTGCATATAAATGAAAGATGTAAAAATGAATTTTTGAAGTTACCTGTTTGGGGCGAATTTTGGAATAAAGTCTTTGAGACAACTGAACCGAATATAAAGCTATGAAATGGCCTAAATACTAAGAAGTTAAATTTATTTATTTACCATTTTTAATGCCTTTTAATACATTTTCGTACATGTTAACCAGAAATTCGTGGTACAAGCGATTGGATGATTGATGAAGCTTTTTTTACATTTGGGATCGATTTTACGGAATATATTTTTTTTACTTGAACTTTGGTTTTCGAGCAAATCCGGTTCGAAGTTGGAATACAATTAGCTTTACAAATCGGTTTAGCTGAAGATAAGAATTGAAAACAAAACGGTGTTTCGTCTCATTTTTTAAATGGATATTTTAAACTTATGATGGAAATGAGGCAGCAAGCTTAAAGCAGAAGGGTTGGCTTAAAAGCTCGAGAAATAAAGATTTAAAGTAAAATGACGAATTTAAAGCGACCCTTTCACCAGCGCACTTATCCAAATTCAAAGTTATTGATTTAATCAAATCATCCAATGAATATATTTTATTACACGTAAGTGTAATAAATATCTGTTCTATTAATTATCAGACATCTTGAAAAGAGTTGAGCTGCTTCCAATAAATATTAGGTACTTCGGTTACTATTTGTTTATTAGATATCGCATATATTTACCTAATGTTAAATTATACTGGATGGACGCCCTTATAAGACTAGCAATGCATTAGTTTTGAGGCTTGCTGCCCAATGACAGCGGAGACTTGCTCTATCTATTGGAGCCTTCGGCTCTCATCGTAACTGTTCGTGTCTAAGGCACGAGCGGCGATAGACGGTACTGCTCTGACAGTACTACTTCAGCGGCCATCTGTTGGGATGTGGCAGAAGTTCTAACCCATCGACTTCTATTAACAGTAACTGAAATTACGTGTATACCCATATAATATACAGTAAGTATATATATTAATTTGCAAAATTACTACTTTTTTTTTTGTTTTACATGAGCTCCACACAGGAGGCCCTGAGGAAAATAATTTCCCTCAGGGCCTATGTCATCTTTGGGGATGCTGTGTGGAGGGTTTTTTTAAGGAAAGGAAGGAGAGGAGAGTTCTGGGAAGGAAAAAGGTTTAAGGGGTGGGTAGGAATCTGGGGTTCAGTATGTCCTGGTCATCCGCCTCCAAGACCTAGACAAACCTCACCCCATGAACCCGGGCACCCCTGCTAAATCACCAAACGTAGCGAACCACTTGAGGTGACCTATGGCAGAGGTGTTGGTTATACAATAAAGGTTCCCGGGGCGGTGGTACCCATTCCCGCCTCCCAAATTGACTTACACACAGGAAAGCCTAGTAAGGGGGTTATGAGAAACCTCAACTTATAACTACGTACAGATATTTTTTACGTATTACCTACTGTTATATATTATTACATCTTGATAATTTTACGTATTTAATTTATAAACCACCGCGAAGTATATTTAACATGTTTTATTTATTTATTTGTAATTGCTCATTTATTACAATAAATTTACTAAAATATTATTATTTTACACGTTCAATAATATTTACCTAAATACTAACATCGATATTTTCTCCGACTTACTGCCCAAATTTAAAAAGAGTAACAAGTCAATAATACAAACTGTTCAATGAGCATCCATATCCATTCTCACATCTACAAATATACTCACACATACACACACACCAGCGTAATATCACCAAATATACTCACACAACTCACACATACACACACATACAGCGTGTTTTATAAAGGTCAAAAACTTTATAATAACCTACCAAATTCCATAAAGGAAGCCTCAAGTCTTGGCACTTTTCGTAAAACATGTGCTACATACATTAAGAAAAATTAATGAATTGTATTTATTTGTATTAACTGTATGTCTTAAACCCTATTGTTTGTTTTTCTAACTGGAGTAACTGTATTTCTTTTTTTTTTAACTGTATTCTTTCCGTTATAATTTTATGACTCTATTTATTTTATTATGTATTTTATATGTTTTTTAATACTAGATGTATGAAATTTGCTTACATCTAAATAAAGTTACAAAAACAAACAAAAAACACACCTACCCACTACGCACTTCACCCGGTAATTACTGAATATACACACCTTAAATAATAAGATACTACAAAGAAACATATCATAGTTACCCACCATGAAATATTACTTAATATCTGTAAATTCTTATCATTGTAATCAATGTACTGTTTGTTTCTATATAAATAAATTATAGCGTGAAATACCATTACAATCCTGCTTTACCTAAAGTTTAACATAAGCCTCACTCAAACGCCTCTATTTTTGCTGAAGCTTAGCGGCTCACGCACTTCTGAAGCCTGCATTTCTCTTCAAAACCATCAGTCTACTTCACGCGTGATCCCTGTTTCTCTCCTAACAAAAAACGCCACTGGAGGATGTTTGAATTTCACCTGTTAGTCGAGAAACATACTTAGTAAAGAAAAAACGAATAAATAAGAAAAAATACCACTAGAAAAATACACAACAAAAGCCTATTGAGGAAAACCTGAAAAACTACTCGCACAGCGAAAATGTAAAGTATCTCTGAAAATAATACTGAAATTTTTGGCTTCTTTTTACCCCCGTATAATCCCGCTCCTTCCATACGTAAGTAGGTATTAAGGTAAGTGGCGCAGATAGCCGAGAGTGAAGGCAATGGCCACTTAGATTTAACGTCCTCACCGCGATCCGGGGCTATTGGTAGACGAAATAACACGGACGGAGTTATACGAGTATGTGAGTATCATGTGGGCGGAGAAACAAATGGATATGACATTTTTTTCAGGTAGCTTGTTTGAAGAAGTAAATATTAAAAAAAAAATAATACTCGTATAAAGGTAGTTCGTATTTCACGTTGTCTTTTTTATTGTCGTGCAAACGCTGCTATCCCTTAAAAATAATTATTAATTAGATTTTTAAGAAGTACACGATGGTTTAAGAGGGCATTACAAGAGAAAACAAGAAATACGTCATTTTTAAATCAGATTTTAGACGTTTTGACTCTTTTCCACAAAAAAATTATAAATGAATTTCGAAAGATTTGTCTTTTATCTAGCATTCACATGTTTTAAATTTTGAGAAAAAAAATGTTTTTAGTATAATAAGGTTATATAATGGGTCGTTGGCAGATTTTTTAAATTTTCTAAAAAGATTTTGTATTATACCACACCCATTTAAAAACATATAATCATGCAGTAAAATAAATCAATACGTTATCTGGGTATCGCATGTTTTAGAATTTTAATTTTAGTTTCAATAAAATCAGAAAAAAAATATATACGTAGGTACATGCGTTTCTTGACGAAAATTGGTCCATTTGTGTATTTATTTGCGCACTTACAAACTAACATATTTCAGATTTTTTTTACATTCTCATTTATTGAAAAATGATAAATAGTTATAATCAAAAAATAATTACAAGAAGTACATTATTTTAATAGTTTTATCATCACGCCTTTCAGCATTTTTGGATGTAGGTATAAATTAAAGCAATTTTGGAATTAAATAAATTCGATATTGAGTTATAATTTTAAAAAGCTGGTACGGAGAATAATTAATCTTTCTCATAAGAACAAATTTCTCGTAAGAACAACTTTCGACGAAATGTGGATTTTCGGCCGCTGGCAGGTTAAACGCTCTAAATGAATTTGAATAATTCCTTACTAGAGGGAGGAAAATCTGTGGAAGGATATATTGTTAAAGTGCTGATATACCATAGAATCCAACTTACTCACTCGTAATTGATCTTACATATTACGATCATATTCTTATTTTTCAAAAACTTCGGAAGAAGCTACTTTTCACATGCGCATATTAATGATATTCAGATATATCCTAGTGAGACAGGCATCGAAAAATATAATGTAAACATACCTTATATAGATAAATAAATAAATTGATTGAAACGGAAGATTCCCAACAACAAACCATTGTTAAAACTGCATTTACAATTTCTTAAACGTGGATCTAAATATATGCAATGTAAGTCTGTTTTATAGATATCTCGATGGATCCTCGTCAGCAGAAATACATCAACGTATATATAATCTATTTTTTCATGAGCTCCACACAGGAGGCCCTGAGGAAAATAATTTCCCTTTTCAATTCAATTCAATTCAATTTATTTTATTCTTTCAAAAACATTACAAAATTTAAAATTTTAATGCGTTTTTAATTAATTAATTCTGTTTAACAGCAAGATTGCTCTCCCGACCGGCATGACCATTGGCAAGTTAGTCCTGCAGGCCGGGAGATAGAACAGCCTATGCTGTCGATGGCGAAGATAACCATCGGGAATATAAAAATGAATGTTTTCCAAGATAGCTGAGTTTTCAAACCTTCCGCGAATCAATCTGAAAAAATGCGTAGCAATGTGTACATCCCTTCTGATACGTAGATGGTTCATTCCGAGCATACCCAAAAGAAAGTCGGTAGGATAGAGCCACGGGTAATAGCCGTACTCCCTCATGTACAGAAATCTCAGAAATTTTTTCTGAACTCTCTCCAACATGAGGGAATATTTTGCTTGGTGTGGACTTTAAATTATCGACCCACTTAGGGTCTATTTCATCTTTGGGGATGATGTGTGGGATTTTTTTAAGGAAAGAAAAGAGAGGAGAGTTCTGGGAAGGTAAAGGGTTTAAGGGGTGGGTAGGAAGCTGGTGTTCAGTGTGTCCTGGTCATCCGCATCCAAGACCTAGACAAACCTCATCCCATGAACCCGGGCATCTCTGCTAATTCACCAAACGTAGCTAAGTACTTGGGGCGACCTATGGCAGAGGTGTTGGTTATCCAATAAAATTTCTCGGGGCGGCGGCACCCATTCCCGCCTCCCAAATTGTATTCACCAAGGATAACGATGAACTCAATGCCATGTAGACAGAAGTCGTCCATAGTTGACGTCGATATTATGTATTTACTAAGAACTAGTCATTTTTCCAACACGTTCCATCGTAACATGGAAACGAGGGATGAGTTCCGGAATTTGCCTTTCCGCCTTCGTAAATCTTACCCTCTTCAATAACCGGATTAACTTATCACTTCTATACTTCTATCATCTCCTTCCTCAAACAGTCGTCGTCCAAATCGGGTTGTGATATAAATATTTTCGTAAGAGAGTACTCCAGTCCAATTTTTTTAATTGTTTTAATGAATAATGACATTCTAACTTAAATAACTGCATTTTTATTTTTATTTTTAGAGTTAGTTTTAATAGTTAAAATAATTGTCAAAATTTTAATTTTTCAAGATCCTCCTAAGACCACCGTATGTACGGTGAATCGTGCGACGTCATCACTCCTGAAAAATTACTATAGGATTGGGCAATCAGCTGATCAAGTGCCGCCATTTTGAATACCGTTATTCGAAGCATTCTCCCTAGAAGTAGCATTACTATTTTTTTGTGCAGTAGTTTTACAATATTTTAAATAATAGAGATAAACTAATAGAGATACCTCTATTTTTGATACTGAATTATTTAAATATTGTTTCAATAAACACAAATACTAAATCTCTATAAACAGTATGAAATACCGAATATCATGAAATGTTGTTAATACTGATGGCTTATGTCATACCTACATAATCAAAGATTTCAATACAATGACTTGCAATGACTGGTGACGCGTGACGTAAGCACTAACCATTCAGTAATACCAACTTTTCAGTGTGTTTTGACTAGAGGTTTAAAAATGCACTTTTTAATATATTTTTAAACCTCTCGTCATAACTCATTTCATAAAATAAAACTTATATATTCAGAATCAGCTTTTATTGGTCTATATTCTAAATGAACATATTTTTTAAAGCCATAATATTTTTCACTGGAGTTCCTTATTATAATAAAATAACTTCGTTTGAATACCACTTTATTGAGTAACTAAATAAAATCACGCCGTTTCCTCGCAGGCAGAGAGGACGGATCGCCAAACAACCCGGTCTTGGCACACACTCTTTGTCTCATTCCCATTCATACATCGTCTCATACATACTCTTCTATTAGTCTGACTCTTGACATGGCCCGTCTTAAATATCTCTTACACTTGATCGTGCTATGTCTTCCTCGGGCGTTCCCGACTTCTTCTATCATTCACATTGAGTTATATATTCTACTTACACTCCTTTCTTAGTTAATTTGCTCAACTTGCCCAAATCATCTGACGGTCCTTTCTTAAACTTACTCATTACGCTTACATCAGCCTTGCATTCTTTTCGAATCTCCACATTTCTCACACGATCATACATTGTTTTACCACACACGCGCCTCAAGGATCTCATTTCTAGATTAATATATATGTATCTTATCTTAGAGTACATATATGTTTAATATCAATTTAATTTATAATCAATTTACTAAATAAACAATTAGATTTATCAAATAGTCCTTTTTTAAACATGTTCCCTTTCCCTACACCCACTTTCACCTCCTCTCTCTTACCCACATCCTCTCGCCACCCAACCAAAATTTATGTTTTATCTCCCTCTTCTATGATCCCTGCGCATTGTAAGTCTGTAATTAAATTAGTTTGTTTTTAGAACCCCGATGAAGGTTCAGGTCAAATCGAAAGCGGTTTTTAAACGACTTCAAAAAGGAGGAGGTTCTCAATTCGACTGTTTTTTTTTGTTTTTTTTTTTTGTTTTTTTTTTGTTTTTTTTTGTTTTTTTTTTTTTTTTTTTTTTTTGTTTGTTACCTCAGAACTTTTGACTGGGTTAACCGATATTGATGATTCTTTTTTTTTATACATTAAAGATATATTATACTTAGGTACTTATCAAACTAAGATATTTTATTTTTATTATAATTATGTGTACTTCTATGATCCCTGCGCATTGTAAGTCTGTAATTAAATTAGTTTGTTTTTAGAACCCCGATGAAGGTTCAGGTCAAATCGAAAGCGGTTTTTAAACGACTTCAAAAAGGAGGAGGTTCTCAATTCGACTGTTTTTTTTTGTTTTTTTTTGTTGTTTTTTTTTTTGTTTGTTACCTCAGAACTTTTGACTGGGTTAACCGATATTGATGATTCTTTTTTTTTATACATTAAAGATATATTGTACTTAGGTACTTATCAAACTAAGATATTTTATTTTTATTATAATTATGTGTACCCATAAAGTGATTGCAACATGTGAAAACTTAAATCATTTCTAGAAAAATGAAACAATATAACTTTGTATAAACCACTTATATAATGCGTAAATCCTACCGGTTTCGGAACAAACGTTCCTTTTCAGGGAAAGCTTAAACAATTATTAGTATAAGCTTTCCCTGAAGAAGGAACGTTTGTTCCGAAACCGGTAGGATTTACGCATTATATAAGTGGTTTATACAAAGTTGTATTGTTTCATTTTTCTAACAATGGATAACCACAAAGTGATAGCTACATTCAAAAATATAAATCATTTCTTTTTGTGTATTGTGAGGTGAAAAAAAAACCACTTATTATTGACGACTTTATTATTTAAAAGAGCAGAAAAATAAAGTTTTTTGAAAATGGGAATACCTACGTATTTACGTACCAGTTATGTACAACCCCAAATGCCATTCTTAACACCTTATTGGTTGTGTCAGCGCTTTTTGCGTAACACTAAATAAAGAAATAGGTTGGAAAATATTCCAAATGGAAACACACATCTATTTCGCAGAAACGCGATTTTCAGGACTTTTCAGGTTCCGCCAAATGGTGTGTGAGGAGGGTAGTAACCGAATGCTTCTATTCAATATACTATTTTGGACAAGGGTTGAACAAGAGAGAACAAATTATTGTAAAATCATCATGGTTTGATTTGTACTAATCCGGACAAAGAATATCGTAGCGATTCATGAGTTCAATGAATTTGTAATATTTACTGATTTTTCAGCGGGAATTAATCTAAGTTTATGGCGGAAAATAATATATTGGTCTAATTGAGACAATAATAACTATATTAACCAGGAAAATGTTGATCGGAAGGAATCTATAATATAAAAATGAATCGCTAAATTTGTTGGTAAGCGCAAATCTCAAGAAAATTGCCCAGAAAATTATATAATAACAGAAAACATCGCACGTTTGACAGTTCGCGTGTTAGAGAATGACATTTTGCAAAACAATGAATGATTGTTCAATCAGGATTCTATTTTTGAAAAGTTGAAAAATTTATTTAAAGTAGATACCTACTCCCCTAATAGTTCGAAACGAATCAAGAATTTTAAATATTTTAAATAGGTACCTACGTTAGGTACCAAATTTAATATACCTACATGAAAAATGGAAATTTTAATAAAAATTGTAAAAGGTGGTACGCGGGCTGTTTAAAAACTGAATGTACTGGGATTGAATATATGGAACGCGGGAGGAGGGTTGGCGGGACGAGGGAGCGGGAAAGGGAAGAGGGAAGGCGGGGAAGGTGGAAGGTGGAAGGGGAACGCGGGAGGGGAAGGGGACGTGTGAGAGGGGTGGGGAACTCGGGAGGGTGGTTCGCGGGACGGCGGAAGTGGGGGGGGGGGAGTGGAGTGGGGAGAGGGAAGGAGGAGGTGACGGAGTGGGAACGCGAGAGGGGAATAGGACGCAGGAGAAGAAGGGGAGGCGGAAGGGGAACGGGACTAATGGGAAAGGACACTCAGGGAGGAACAATTTCTTTATTAAATGGATTAGCAACGCATGCCGGGACCAGCTAGTAATATATAAAATTATCCTGACCGCTGTTCGAGCAATTTGTCGAAAAAACTACATAGGTATTCATTAACTAAATAATGAATTTTATATAAAGAGAATCAGCACTTTCTGTTCCATTAATATCAGATAATATTTTTAATGTTTTAATGTTCATTACTTGTAAAAAGAGTTAAAAAAATTGCAAATTATTTATTTTTGTTCTCGTAAACCTCACTGGGGATTGTACCCGATCTGAGGTCTGCATATTACAATTCTAATTTTAAATTATCGGGGTGCAATATAAAACTGTTTCGACACTTTCTCTTTCTCGTTATTAAAAAGCAGCTAACATGTACTCTTGCGTTATTAAAACAGAAAAAAAAGCTTTTACAAAGGTTTAATTTGAATAAAAAAAGCTCAAAAACCTGAATATTAAAGCACAAAGGAAATGCGATGAATAATTCCCAAAAACGTTTAACAGGTAATGATTTGAAAACAAGGAATAACAAATTATTTCATCTTCATTTCTCAATAATAGAACACTCACACCGCTGCCGATTCAATCAGTACTCTTTGTAGTACCTGGATGTTAAAAGATGAATGGAGAGTTGCTATATGATTTTACTTATAAAAAAAATAGTAAATACTCAAATTTTATTAGAACAACTCTCTTTTTTATAACTTTTAAAGGTTATTCCCATCAATGTAATATATCATAGAAGAAGAAAAATATGAAGGAGAACAAGACACAGAAAAATAAAAAGATAACGATCGCAACTGGGACTTGAACCCGGAACCTCTCGTCTTACCGAGACAAACGCCTTACCGGCTACTGAAACCTTTTTATTTAAACGACATTTTCATCAATCTCATATTTCTAATTTCAGAATCTTATATATAAAAATGAATCGCTGAATGTGTTGCTAAGCGTATAACTTTCGAACGACTGCACCAGATTGGATAATTCTTTTTTTGTGTGTTAGTTATTGTCAGGACAAGGTTTATATAAAACTTACGGTGAGCTCTGGCATTCTGAACTTTTTATAAAAAAATTGCTATTGGTGGCACGCGAGGAAGCGGCTATTGCTATGGAAGGCGGGAGGGAGGGAGAGATCGGGGAGGGGAACGAGGGAGGGGGAGGGGAACCTGGGAGGGGGGAGGGGGACCTGGGAGAGGGGAGGGGAACTCGGGAGGGGGGTTCGCGGGACGGGGAAAGGAGGGGGGGAGTGGAGTGGGGAGAGGGAAGGTGGAGGTGACGGAGTGGGAACGGGAGAAAAAAAAGGGGAGGCGGAAGGGCAACGGGACGAATGGGAAAGGACACTCAGGGAGAAACAATTTCTTTATTAAATGGCATAGCAACGCATGCCGGGACCAGCTAGTTATGAATATTTATCCTTGACTATTTTTTCCATATTATTGGCAGCTACCTTTTTTTCTCGTTTTTTATATTTTCTTATATTCTTAAAATAATTTATAAATTTTTTACAATAAAAAGAAGAAAAAAAGCTGTACAATCAATTATAACTTCAAATATTTTTCAAATATACTTCAGTTCATTGTTTTTCTAAGCACTGAGAACCGATATCAATTAAATACAAAAATTGTAGCATTTTTATAACAATTATTTGACGGCCATAAAACCGGAAAATCTTCTATGATGGACAACCTAACATTACTTCGTTAAAAGGTTTTCTCATATTTGGCAATCATGTTTTAACTATAAATCATATTGGCGTACTCCACAATATCAAAACATTACGGTTTACACTAAAACCACCAACTCCAAGTATTGTTTACTAAGGCGTTAACAGATCGGTTAATATAGACATTTTTTACATTCAAAATGGCGGAAAATGAGAGTTAACCCACCCCTACACTGGGGTACGTTTCAGCCTACTTATCTGGTGACGCCCCAGTCTCAACCAGATTCATTTCATCCTTTTTTATAATACTAGATGCCCACGGGCACCAAACATCACACACAGAGTGAAACGCGAAAGTTGAGATTTTTGGAAATCTTTGTAGCTTATTTCAGCCCTTTTTGCGGATTGGATCCAACACAATATAAAAAAATTGATTTACTCTATATCAGCTATTGGGGCATTTAATATGCATGAACGTTCTTCAAAGCATCACATTCTAATAAGCCTATTTTACGCACGTGGATCGATCAAAGGTAAAAAGGTTATTAGAGGTTCTTCGAAAACATAAATCTGAAACGTTATTGATTGATATTATTGTAAATATATGTAGAATGGCAGGTACGTAGTCATTTTCAAAGGAAACACAATAATGATGGCCTCCGTAGCAGAAAGGTTAACATGTTTGATGATAATTTAAAAAAATAACGATGAAAGAGACAGATTGCGGTTTTGATGTACTTGATGGGCTCTTTACGCAGATCACAGTTCGCTCTAAATTGAAATAAAGGGTACCCGAATCTCAATTCATTAAAGACGTACAGCCTGCAAAATGCAATAAATACGTAAATAAATAAATAAAAATATAGATAAGGAAAGACGCAATTTAAAACCAAAAACTAAAAACTAATAAGATTTATTATGAATTATGACTTAATGATGTGGATATATCGATCGTCCAGTTGATTAGTCAGACTTCTCCAAATACTAAGTTTTGAGATAATGAATAAAGAAATATTTGAAAGCTCGCCATAAATAAAATGTTATTTACACCTTAAATATGCAATAAAATAAAACTGGGAGGCATAAAGGTCCCGTACATTAGTACGACATTTTAAAATATCCTACTAGTGACAACAACACCATCTTGTTTAATTCACTACAAGTTTATTTGCATTATAATTATTGATTTGGTGATGTTTGTGAGTAATGTGAGTATTGCATCGAGTATAGTTTATTGTACCAGATAAGTCCACTTTTACATATAACTGAACAATCTACTCGAATTAAGATTTTTCGGAGGTTTCCGACTAACAAACTGGACGGTGGATATATTATGTTGGTTGCCGTATGTAGGTTTATCGACCTTTAAAAATACTATAACACAGCTGTGCTAAGGAATACCTGATTGATAGGTAGATTTTGACAATATTGTAGTTGGATATTCTATTTAAATTAATTGTTACATCGAAAGTACAACATATTTTCGAATAAAGCCATTAAATTTGATGTTTTAAAGCAGCAATTTAAAATATGACAAGTATTATTTGAAGTGGTGACCGGACAACTCCAAATCATACACCTCTTTTAAAAAGTCATTAAAAGTGATGAAAAAGTGAAAAAAACGCAGGGGGGCCTGAAAAAAATTATTTTCCTCAGGGCCTATGTCATCTTTGGAGATGCTGTGTGAAGGATCTTTTTAAGGAGAGGAAGGTCTGGGAGGGAAAAAGGTAAGATGGTTGTGTATGAATCTAGGGTTCAGTGTGTCCAGGTCATCCGCTGCCAGATCCAGACAAATCTCACCCCATGAATCCGGGCACCGAGGCTAAGTCATCAAACGTAGCGAACCACTTGGAGTGACCTATGGTAGAGAGGTGTCGGTTATCCAATAAATGACTGCTGGATTATCCACTAAATGTTTAAACAGATTAAATTGGTTGAATCGGTTACATTCGTTTAGGTCACGGGCTATTTTTCAATTTTTATTTCATAAAGGTCATTGGAATTTCAATAGTCAGGGTTGTCATGAAACCATTTAAACAGCCACATTATATTTATTTATTTTTATTTTGCGGAAACAAACAGTACATTATTACATAATGGAAAATAGTTACAAAGTTATAGAATTAATACAATAATTGGTACCAATGACATGTCGCTGTTATATACTTATATTTTTGTGAGATAAATAATACATTATACCTAAATTAAGTTAGTAACTTATTGAGGGAGAGGGGTGTGTGAGAGTGTTTGTATGTGTGTAAATGTGGATGTGTGTGTTATGTGTGCGAATTCAATGTGCTAAAAATGTTTTTCTTAAATAGAGGGAGGGAATCAAAAAATATATCGGTATTTGTGGTTTTATGAATTGAGTTGAATCTTTGAAGGATGCGGGAAATGGGAGAGTTGGCTGCAGCGTTCGTATTATTACTGGTTGTGTAAAAAAGGTTGGTGTGGCGAGTTCTTTTATTGGATTTCATGGATTGGAGAGTGTAGATGTAATTATTGTTGTATTTATAACCGAGATACTTAATAAATTTATTTTGTATGCCCTCTATGTTATTGACGTATTGGGTGTATTTGGGATTCCAGATAGGCGATGCAAATTCCAGTAAACTTCTGACTAGTGAGGAGTAAAGCATTACTAGTGTATGTGGATTTCTAAATAATTTACTCAGACGTACTATAAAACCCAACATTTTGTAAAATCTATCAGTGATTGAATCAATGTACGTTTTAAATATAAGTTTACTGTCTAAATAGACTCCAAGGTCCTTACATTCATTTTTTGAGATCACGGGTACATCGCAGAGTGAATATGAAAAGTTAAATCGATGCTTGTTTCTAGTAAAGGACATAGTGTGGCATTTAGAAACACATTTATGAACAACTAAGTAGAAGAATACATTTATTATATACGTAAATAAAAGCCGCAATACAAAAAAAGGAAGAATTTGCGACAAAAACCTACGTAACCTTGTAAAAGACGCAGATTCTATTATAACAATGCAAGACAACTTCCACAATCATCACAACTTTAGACTAAAAATCTACTCCAACAACAAAAACTACATAAACTTAAATCTTCGCGCCGGCCAGTACGATATTCAAAGTAGTAAAATATCCAGCAGTTTATAATAAGGTCCCCCTTAATGGAAGTGGGCCAGCCAGAAGGAACCAGCGAAGGGTTGGTTGGCTGCTCGACCCTGATTAATGTCTCGGAGGCTCGAAGGGCGCGATAAGCCTCAGTCTACCTGATGATGATGAAATCAAAGGATATATTATTATAAGGCTCGGAGGCAGCACGCGAGGGAGGTAAATGATTCTATATTGAAGTATCGTTTATTGTATGCTAATTGCTTGTAGCTGAATTATTTGATTTTATCGATTTAGCCTTAAAAATAACGGGAAAACGTGTTATCATTGAATTGTAAAGAGTTAGGTTCAGTAAAAAAGTAATAATAAAGGCTAAGGATATATTTTAAATATAAAGCCATAATTCATTATTTTTAATTGATAAACATTGTTTAAGACAAGATTTTTATGCATAGCACAAAGGATAACAATTTGGGTAATAAGGGTAAATATTTGACGAGTTAAAAGTATTTCACCAAAAAATGTAGACATAATTTGTCTCGACGCCACCTAGTGGGAAATTTAGCACTTACAATGCCTTTCCCATATAAAAATAAAGTTGGTTGTTTGCAGGTGGAAAAATATAATAAGCAGTAATTGTTGAATGAAACACTAGTATATATTGAATTTATTTATTTATTTATTTAATGTGAAAAACAGGTAACATATATAACCAATTACATTTCACAATTTTTAGTTAATAGTGTAATACATTAATTATATAGGTACATTAATAATGACAGGTGCTAAAGAATACCTTTATTTCGCTCTTGAAATAATTGTAGTTCGATCGAAAAATGTCAATTTCAGAAGAAAGGTTTAATAGTGAGGTCATTCTCCCCAGAGGCATAACCATTGGTAGGTTGGTCCTGCCTCTAGGAAAAGTAAAAAGTCTGTGTTGCCTTGCTCTGGTGAAGTTATCGGGGACATAAAGTGAAATCCTTTCCAGGACATCAGGATTACAAATGTGCCCGTTTAGCAGCTTGTGTGCTACTAGTACCATTGCAATTTTTCTCCTAACGTCGAGACGATTTAGTCCCAGCATTCCCGCGAGAAAATCAGAGGGATACAACAAAGGGTAGTACCCAAACTCTCGCATGTACAGGTACCGCATGAACTTTTTTTGCACCTTTTCAACATCATTTGCGTATAGGGCATCTTCGGGTCCCCATATTACTGATCCACTTTCGAGAATGCTGCGAACCAGAGTAAAGTAGAGCATTTTTATGACTGCTGTGTTGGAAAAAGATTTTGCGTTGCAGATTACAAAGCCTAGCATTCGCATCGCAGAGTTGCACACCGAATCCATATGAGAACGGAATGTCAGGCGTGTGTCAATTGTGTTGTGATTCCTAAATCCCTCATTTGTGAAATATGTTTTAACGAGGTACCAGACATTTTGTAGTTATAATATAGAATATCTATATATATATATAGAATATATATTATAATATGAATTATTTGGCGGGTAGGAGATAAGTCGACGTAGCTCAATGGTAGAGTATTTGACCGGAAATCAGAAGGACGCGGGTTCGAGTCCCGTCGGCGGCATGTATCTCTTCTCGGGAGATTTTCTCAATTTAGATGAGTGTTTCAGGCTAATAATTATTATTTATAATAATTGTTAAGCCATAATACGTTTAAATTTTAAAAGACAAAGGAAGAGGACCTGGATACGAAAATAATTATAAAAAGTACAAATCCTTCCACCGATGCGGAAAAATACGGTTAAAAAAAATTGTTTTCAAATGTCATAATTTTATAATAGAAAACATAAAAATAAGAATTCGTCTGGACAATAAGTTTAGTGCAACATACACATACAGATATACTCGGCGGATCTGTATGTGAATATGCTATTGCCAACAACTAAGTGCCAACTGAGCTAAAGGGTACCAATCTGATCCGGTCATATTTAACAAGTCTCAGATGAATGTTTACTTAAAAACACCAATAAATATTCATCCTAGACTTGCAGAAAAGTTGTCGCATTTTTAAAATAACAATGGATAAAACTTATCCAAGACATTATCTAGATAGCATTTAGTTCTGGTTTGAATATTGTAATTATACATAAAGATAGCAGCCAATAAAAATATGCGTTAAGAAAATGAAGATAATGTTGGTAGTTCTTAGTCGAAGTATGATGCATTTAAATATGACCGAATCCGATTGGGACAAGATCGGATAGACTACGCAAGGCGTAGGTCCTGGGGAGTCCTAGATGTGATCGTATCTTTTTCTGAATTTTCTGTTTTCAGTTTTTCGATTGAGTTTCGGTAACACTGTCTTCATTTAATTAAAATAGGTTTTACTCATAAAGTAAAAATTAAATTACTTGCTTTTACATTTTAAAAACGTTAAAACAACTTATACAATATCATTATTATTCTAAAATTATTTAATTCTCAGAATTTCAGCAGAAAAGCTTTCCAAAATAATTCTCAAAGATAACATTGCAATGACGATATCACGAATAATACGTCTATTCCACCTTAAATAAACGTAAATGTCTAAATAATGAAAATTTCATGTAAACGCGGCAGGCTCAGTTTTATGGGCCGGGAGAAACTCAATTTAAAACGCCGGCCCGACGAATGTAACGGTACTTCTAATGGAAAAGAAACATTATTTAAAAAATATCATTACGGAAAGCTGACAATGGGCGAGATAGCACAGGGGTGGAAGGGAGGGGTTCAACTTAACCCCCTGGATGCCAGTAACGATTAATCGTTGTTCTTGGAGTAAGGAACCGCACAAAAACGATCATTGTTCGGTTAAATATAAGGATAGAAAATATTTTCTAAATTTGAAGTATCATTAACATCTTTCGTAAAATTATGTAAAAGTAGTGTTTAACTAGGAGTGGTAAAAAAGTTTAATTAGTTTATTATAAGTATCAGCTGATTTTATTAAACAAACACAACTTATTTAATCAGAACATTTTTATTATTGTTTTCATTTAATTGGAATGAAGCCACAGAGTGAATTTTCGATTATTGAAAAAAAAACCAATGTGCTTTAGACCACACGACTGAAGTAAAATCACAGGACAAACCTCGCCCAAAGAACCCAGGTATCCCTGCTAAGTTATCAAACGTAGCGAACGGGGTGACCTGTGACCTAGGGGTGACATATGACATTGGGGTGAAATATGACCATGGGGTGACCTACGACCTTGGGGTGACCATCCTTATCCTTATCCTTATCACTCCCCAAGTCAAGCGTGCGTAAAGGCCCGACCGTTCGCCTAGCAATCAATCACCGTTCGCATCGATTAACGTTCGCATGACATTTTTCGTAACAATTAATTATTATTATTATTATTTATTTGATATAATATCTCACATGTCTTTATATCTTAATATGTTGACCGGTCAGTGGTTGAGTGGGCATAGCGCTTGGGTCCCACCTGGGCGTCGCGTGTTCGATTCCTCGGCTGGCTAAGTCCTCCATCACAACACAAGCAACATTTTCGGCTTTCTGTGGTGGTAGTAGGAGATTTTCAAACATTGTTGGGTTATTCGTAACCTGAGAATGTTTGTCTTTCAAAAAAAAAAAACATTTCATTTTATTTTATTATAACAATCACCACTTTTCGTAACGCATTCACCAGCTTACCCCCAAGTCCAGGCTTAAGTTCAGGTAGGCTTCGATCTACCAACACTGAACTTTTTCTCATCGTATTTAAAATCCAGAAGCCAATTTGTTTCGATAAATGGATATAATTCAAAAAAATTCCAAGCGCAATCTGGAATTCCTCAAGGGTCTAACCTCGGACCTATGTTGTTTCTAATACTTATAGATGACATCCAAAACTGTGTTAAGAACGGCAAATGTCTACTATTTGCTGATGACCTTAAAATTATGATGGAAATAAGCTGCCAACAAGATTGCTTTAAAATGCAAACTGATCTAGATGCATTATCTGAATGGTCGTTGGCAAACAAATTAGATTTTAATACAAAGAAATGTGTCACAATGTCCTTCACGCGTTGTAAAAACATTATAGTTTACGATTATAAAATAAAAGGCGAAACGTTATCACGTGTAAAATCCGTAAAGGATCTCGGTGTCGTCTTTGATCCCGAACTGACATTCTCTTACCATATATCGCAGCTCACTCAGTCTTGCTACAAACTTCTTGGGTTCATCATCAGGACTTGTAAGCAGTTTGATAACCAAGAAGCTATGCTAGCGTTATTTAAAGGCATACTGAGAAGCAAGTTGGAGTACGCGAGCGATGTTTGGGCACCGTACCACCAGAAGTACATTGATATGTTAGAGCAAATCCAGAAGAAATTCCTCAGGTATGTTTATATGCGGAAGCATGGAACCTATCCAAGGTTCATGCACCATATTGACTTACTTGAGGAAACTGATTCTGTGAGTCTAGAAACTAGACGGAAAGCAAGTCTTGCTATTTTGTCTTTCAAAATTTGGAACAATTTCATCGATAGCCCATTTCTCTTGGGATGCTATGATTTATATGTACCAGACCACTACAGCCGAAGTCGACATCATAACTTATTTAAAGTACCGAACAGCAGAACAGACGTCTTGGCAAAGCATAGCATGACGAGGGGAGTGGTGCTGTTAAATGAAATTGCAAACCATTTGGATGTAAGTGACTGTTCTTTATATGCCTTAAAAATATTATTGAAGAGTCACTTGCCTAAATGCTGATAGGGTAACTAAATTATACTGTAATTGGAATTATTCTGTTGTACAATAATAATAAAAATAAAATAAAATAAAATAAAAGTCGAGCGTGCGTAAAGAAGTTTTACTTAAAAAAGGATTTTAATTAAAATTAGTAATAACTAATGATGGCTTGGAAAGTCACAGTACTTATGCGATGCAATTACAAACAATTGTGTTGGTAGCTACTTACCAGTGGCGTACATTGCTACCAATTGACCGGTAGGCTGTGCGTAGTTTTCAAGTTTGGGTAAGAATTTGTGCATTGAATGTAATTAACAATTGTCATATCGTTATGGCCAACTGAAAAAAAAACTAACGTAAAAGTGCCTTACTAAATTCACTAAAAAATACAGTTTTGATCAGAGGTTTGTCGCCTGATAATTGTTTTATTCTAACGGTTCGCTATTCAAAGGGTAGGCACATATTTTTATTCGCTGCTCAGGTTAAAACGTTTAATTGTTTCACTTGATTAAAGATTAAACCACTCGTTGTTTGTTATAATATGTGAGCAGTTCCATTAACCGAGCGAATTTATCGAGTATGTTCAATTTAATACTACAGATTTTTCGGATATATCTTTTGAATGGAAAAAAGCTTGTGAAAGTTCGGCTCTCAGAGGGTTAAGGGTGGGTCTATAGATAATGCACAGATGTGGGAGTCAAAGCTCTTGATTAAAAGAAGATGGCCGTGCAGCGCACAGAGCTAGCTGACTGGTGAAGGCTTTCACTCGATAAGCCGGCAAAGTGGATCGATTATGAAATCTGATATCGAAGCCTGATCGAGATGACTGGATTATTCACGTCATTAATTTCTAGTTGGATCAAGGTTAAATGAAATAGAGAATTCAACCCTTACCCGGAGGAAGTATGATAAAATAAACGAGAGAGATAGATTATTTTTTTCCCAACGTAAATCCGAGAAAATTAAGCTATTATTTTGTAAAAAAAGGAAATATAAAAAACCATCGTTGTCATTGTAAAATAAAACTATTTGGCAGTAATAATTTATTGAAATTGATAACTTTGTGACGTTGACAGATGAAACACTACAATTTTACGATCATTTTAAAATGTTTCAGTTTTTTTTTTCATTTCCTTTATTCCTGACATGTAACGTTTTGTACATTTTTTTTTTTGACTAGATACTAAGGTAGACACATGCCCGTAGGTGTTATGGTGGTGTTAATAGCACTGTTTGTTCAATCAGAAGACACTGGAAGATACCCTTAGTGCCCTGGTAAAAGACTGCCAATCAGAATTGAAACATTGCTTAAAACGGCTTTTATCATCGTGTCTAGGTATGAATAGCCAGGTACTTCATTATCTTCCTCTTCTCTATTTCCTTCCCTTACCCAATATCTTCAGCTTCACAACATACACTAAATGGGGAGGCCATAGTTCCACTGGCTACGAACAGTGGGAAGCAGTTGGACTCTCTTGTGGTATTCAAACTAAAAAAACCGTATGACTTGGCTCTGCAACCGAGCCCGAAAAGAAGAAGATGGAGAGATACGAAATTACGAATGTTAGAGGAGAGCGCTAACATTTACAGCGACAAAATCGGAGGGAAAATTGCGAAAATGTTTAATAAAACACGACTCGTTTAAAATAGAGCAAAAATCTCGCGGGCATTATCTTAAACAGCATTTAAAGAAACACTGTGATTTTTGTCATATATGTAACTTGTAAAATAACTGAAACAAACGTGTAAATAATAATTTTTGGAGCATACTTTGCGATTTTTTTCTATCGAGGAAATTTTATATAATTTGCGTTTCGGCGCGGGCAAAGTCTAGATATTATCCTAAAGAATAACATATGTTTTTTTAAGAGCTTTAAACTTAGCGTGTTTAAGGGAAATATATAATAAATCGGTAAAAATCCGGGTTGCGGGCCCTTAACTCCATTTATTTATATTATTTCAAAACAAAGTATTATAAAATACTATAATTTATGAAATTTACAATGTATCAAAAAAACAAGCAGAGAACAAATTAATTTTATAAGACTGGGTTGGGGTTTATTTCAGCGAATGTAATTTGATTTCAGCGACACATGCACAATAACAGGCCGGATGGGAAGACGTTTGAAGTAAGTGCAGCTGTTGGAATAAATGGCCTTCTCCCAAAAACTTCCTCCACCCCCGTAAGCCTTACGAAATTATTATTATTACTTACAGGCTTTTCGGGCTACCTAACGCCGATCTACCTTGCGGAAATATAAAGTGAATTCGAACCAGTGAAAGAGAATGTTAACCAACGATTTGGAGACATACGTAGATGAATCTTTTGAGTTAACTATCGTTATTATTTTTTTAAAGACAATTATTATTATTTATTTTCAAAGATTAATGATAAAAAAAAGTAATGACTATCTTTATTATTTTTTTTTAAGACAATTAAAGTATATTTCCGTGTTATTTACTAATAACTAATAACCTGACAATATTTGAAAAGCTTTACTAGCATCATTAAAAGCAAAAGGTGTCGCTTGTGGAATGATGGAAGACCTACATAGCTGGAGAGGAATTGAACCTAAGGGTGGGACCCAGACGCATTTGCCAACTCAGTAGCCGATGTATGTGCGTACCAATATGATATTTACGTATCTAGTCGGAAGTTACGTATCACGTATCTAGTGTTTTTTTCAGGTATGTTTTAATATGAATACCTCACAAGAGTCCCATCTGGAGTCCCCAATCGGGGTATGTTGGGAGGCTGAAGGTAGTGGGGAAGGGAATGAGATGGGAAAGAGGAAGGTATGGAAGTATCTGGCTATTCAGATCTGGTCACCAAACACGGCTAAAGCTATTTCAAGCAACGTTTCAATTTTGAATGGTGGTCTTACACCAGGGCGATACCAAGAGTAGCTTCCACTCTGGAACGTGCCGCAAATATACTACGAGTATACATTATTTTTATAGAATTAATCGTGAAATAACACAAATTATTCAAATAAAATTTATTTGCCCACGCCGGGATTCGATCACGCGACCTTCGGGTTGCGATTCAAAAGCCTTACCGCTAGACCACGCCAACCATGTACATCTCGATAACTGTTACAAATTGGCACTAAAAACCATCATACATTATTATAAATGATTGTTCTTCGACATGTCTCCTGTATTAGTTCCTACTACTTATTTTTTTTTAATTTACCACCATGAAAAAAAAATCAAAAAAAAAAAAATAGATCATATTTAATGGAAAATGCAGCGACTTGATATTATAGTCCTAAGATTTCGTACCCAATGAAAAAATATTTTATTACGTGGCTAGTTCCTCTAACAAGAAGGGGTCCCAACAACCGCCACAATATTCTCAGTCACTTACAAGTGAACCTCCTTATATCTACTCTATATTGTATTTCCGTTATGAGGCTTTCCTTTGTTGTACGGTGTTTTATTCGGGGGAGTGATGTTATATTGAAGATGGTGAATAGAGTCTGGGGCAGTGTCGTAGCCGCTGTCCGGTAGCTGGGCATTCGCACGTGCCTTAAATTCCTAAAGAGTTATTTATGCAATACATTAAAAATTACTTGCGTTTTTACAATCTTCGTCCCTGCATTCATATTGAAAACATGCAATAAAAATATAAACTGCATATCTTTAATGCAGCTGTATTCGACGTGAAATATAATTATGCATAGATTACCCAAGTGCATACTTTTGTACTCTCGTTATTAAACTATCATATTATAAATTTATCGACCTCGTTTGTATAACTTTTTATGATAATGCAACTCGTGTAATTTTTTCATATATACTATTTATCGCTCTGTTAATTTAGCAACGTTATTTAAAATCTGCTTCCGAAAAAAACTATTGATATAAAAGTTTATAATAACAAAATGGTAACTACACATGTCTCTACAACTATTTTCATAGTACCTTAAGGACTTTTGTTTTACTCTTATTATACTTAAACTTATTGTACAATACAATACTTACACGTTAATGAAACTACATACCTACCTTACTGTACCTGCTAATATCCTTAATGCTCAGTATATTATATTATAAACTATACGCTTATTATTATACTCCTGAACTATAATAACAATATATGTAACTATAATAACGTATACATTTAAAAGACTTCAAGGCGTGAACAAATAATAAATAAATAATTAAGGTAAAAATTATGCCATTTTCTTCACAAAAAAAAGAACTCGACGCCTTAGAATATACACTATAGTCGAACAGATACCAAATGCACTTCCAAAATTTCACACGGGGATTAACGTACAGTCAAAACTCCGAAAAACCCAAACTCGAAAGGCACTCCACTATTATATTATTAATATTTTTATATTTTTCATTTCTTATTATTTATACTTCCCTTGTAAATTCCTATTTTCGAAAATACATTAAACTGGATTCTAAAAACAATATTTCAGACGATACCTAATAATTACACGCTGCGAAACAAAATTTAGAAATTCCATTGGCGGTTATTCCCGTGAATTGGGCAACTAAATCCTTTGGAAATTCCATTGTTATTTATATCATGCTACTTACTATAAAAGCAAACAATTAATGATTCCACATTCAGTAATAAGTACTGTATTGACTTCATAAGATCAAAAACCAGTCCATTACTTTATTTTCGATTTAATACCTATACTTTATTAATGTTATTTTGACTCAGTTTATTTAATCGGTGTGATTGTAATTTCCTATTGTATGATTCAATATCAACGATACGAATTGCAGGCAGGTGAAAAAACGATAGTTTAAAATGTTATCAAGTTTTTCCAAAAAATCCGTGACAATCCAGAATACATCAAAACATTGAACTTCAAGCAAGTACATTTATTGGCAGCAGGACTGACGACATCCATACATTTATTGGCAGCAGGCTTGCGGCCTCAACGGGATTGGAAGATTTTAAAAAGGATGTTGTGCGTCGCAGTGTGATGGATTTTTATGACAATGGACAATATCCCACTCTTACAAATCTTAACAAAGTTCCGGTGGATAAAATATTTTTTTTGGATCTCATGAGTCATTGCGATGTATTTTGCATGATATTGGTATAAAATTCAGAATACGCAAAGATGGAAGAAAGTATTTAATGGGAAGTTTAGACATTGCTACAGCGCGTGTAAACTTTTTGAGAAAAATGAATCAAAATGAAAATGAACTAGCGACGGACGGCAAATAATCTATTTGGACGAGACTTGGGTGAATCAAAATCACACGATTACACACATGTGGCAAAATAGTGAGGGCAATGGGGGTTTAAAAGTGCCAGTTGGAAAAGGAAGCCGGCTGATCATTTTGCATTGTGGTTCAGCAAAAACGGGTTTTATCGCGGGGAGTAAATTTATATTCCGTACGAAAAAGATTATGTCGAATACAGATTACCATTCTGAAATGAATTCCAAAGTCTTCAAAAATTGGTTTGAAAATCAGTTTGTGACATTCCTCGAAGAACCCTCTGTAATTGGAATGTAAAATAAATATTTTTTAATCACAAATAAAAATTTATCGACATACCAAGTTCATTGTATTGTAAAAAGTATGTTGTTTTATGTTGATGTGCACATTTAGGTATTTTTGTCTTTAAAAAACAAATTTGTAAAATCCCCGCCGGGGGCAAAAATCAAATTTTATTAAAATTTTAATATCTCATAAATTGGTCACAGCTTTATTAATTAGCATCTGATAAAAACTGTCTAAGAAATTTCTTGATTCTGAAATATATATGTAATATGAGTTACCGGACACCTTGTAGGTATTTTAAACACCTACGCATTTTCATTCAATCCTTATTCGGACTTAAATTCAGCCCCGAACATAAAAAAATCATTTTGTTTAGTAAAGTTAATTTTAAGTCGTGAACCTTCTCGTGTTGCTTTACCTGTAAATTTTATTACTGACTTTGGACTTTGACCGTTCACTTAGTTTCTGTTTGACTATAAACACTTGCTTTATTCGCATTAATGGATCGCATCAGATATTCATTTAATTATTTCCGACACTTCATGGAACTAACCGAAGTTAGACTAGATTATTTTGATAGTACCATATCTTTCTGGGATACCCTCGATGTTTATTTCTATCGAACTTGCTTGTCATTATATTTTTTAGGATAACTTCTTCATCTGCCACTCTGACCATCTTTTTCACAACGCTTACATAAGGTTTGAATTTTTTTTTCTTGATCTCATTAGTAAAATGTTGAACAGGCTTACGCCACAAGAAACTAATTCTACAACATTCAGTATCTGTCAATCAAATATTGATGGATTGAAACGCTCTCGAAGATAATTTTCCTGGTCGAGATAATCGTAAGCGCCAATGGGCATTAAGTTTGTTCTGATTTCATATTGCAAAACATTCATTTATCTTTATTTTTATAAAGTAATATCTAAACTTAAATTGATTTGTTGCATTATTTAAATATCATTTCAGGTTAAAAAGATTGGCCGGTTTATGCGAGCTGACCCTTAAAAAAACTTGTGAAATTATTAAGCCACTGGACTAGAGCCTTCGTTATTTATACCGAGACTGCACTTGAAAGGATTTCGGCAGTATTATTACTTCGGACGCGGGGAATTATATTATATTAAGGAGGCTGCTGAGGATTTATAGCGACTTTCTCCATTAAGAGGCTGTGCGTCGGGAAATGTCGCACACGACAATACGCATTGTTTGGGAAATCATTAAAGCAGCAAGCACCGCTGCCAGGAGCGAAGAAATGTGGAAGGGATGATCGATTTACCCCGCAGTAATGTGCCCTAAGTGGCAAGGCTTTGATTCCAAGAAAGCAGCACACTTTGCGTAATAAATTATCTTCGAGAAATTGTAGGGTAAACATCATTAATGGGGATTAATAAATACGTAAAATTAATTTGGTTGCATTTCTGTTAACAGCAATGACGGGTTCACCTGTTTTTTAAGATTATGCGGTGTAAGTATATTTCGTATGTAGATTATAAAAAAAAAATCTGTCAAATGGTGCACCCGTGTGCAGAGTTGAGTATTTAAGAGTCACATATAACGAAGCTAGTGGAAAAGGTTAACAGCAATTAATAAAATTTGGTGACGAGTAAAAGGATTTTTCTTTTACGTGAGCTCACAGGATGCCCTTAGGAAAATAATTTCCCTGAGGACCTATGTCATCTTTGGGGACGCTGTGTAGAGGGTTTTTTTAGGGAAAGGAAGGAGAGGTTTAAGGGGTGGGTAGAAATCTGGGGTTCAGTGTGTCCTGATCATCCACCTTCAAGACCTAGACAAACCTCATTCCATGAACCGGGGCATCCCTGCTAAATCACCCAACGTAGCGAACCTTGGACTGACCTTATATGGAGCTTGTTACTGTACACAAGCAATTAAATTAAGATATTATTGACAGTATTCACAGAATAGATTTTTTTAATAATTGCATTTTTAAAATATCGCCAATAAGTATTTTAGTTCTAAACGTAAAAACAAAGTTGAAATGCAAAGTGATAAACGGTCAACAGATAACTTGTTAACTTTTTACATAAACATGAACCACAGCACGATATTTTTTAAATTTTCAATTTTTATAGGTTACCCTGTAATTACCCATAAGTGGTTCACTACGTTTGGTGACTAGGTTGAAATCGCCCAACAGCTGCGTGGCGGGCCGGAAGAGGGCGGTTTGGGGAGACCCTTTGACTTCTCCAGCTGGTTTCTTTCAACCCACCGTCTTGCACTGCAGCGAGAGGAATAGATTCATATGTCCTTCTTTCCTGGACACAGTGACCCATAGTTTCCTACTGACCTTTCAAAGAACGTCATCTCCATTCTTTCCTTAAAAAGACCCTGCACACAGCATCCCCAAATATAACATAGGCACTGAGGGCAATTATTTTCCTCATGGGCTTCCTGTGTGGGGTTAACGTAAAAAAAATAAAAGATACCAAATCTTCGGTCGTTAGAAAAAGCTAGTTGCATTTTGTGAACACGCTGCACGGTACTGATATCAAATATCTTTCAGATTGAAAAAGTTAAGACGACAAAAAAAGTTGATGCAGTTGGTTCGTTCTGTACGGCACGTAGCAGCACAACACTGGTGGTGAAATTGGTGCAATCTCGAAATTGGATTTACGTTATTGCGAGTGAAAATGTACGAACCTGTACAGGAGTAACACAAATGCAGCTTACAAATTAATCTGAAGAACCGAATGGAAGAAGATGAATTACCTGAAACAAAAAGAAAAATATGTAAGACTTCAATAATTTTATTAATTCAAAGAATACATTTTGAAGTAAGGAATACCGAACAAATATTTATAAGTTTTGTGGCCAGTTCTGAAAAATCAGGTTCTCTCAACCTTTCTCTATTTTCTAGTTACCCTTCCTCAACATACTAACTTCGGGTGTTTGTGATGTGTTGTGACATATACCCGCGTGAAATAACTCACGTAAAATAATCTGTTTAATTTTTAAAAAAAAAATTACTTTGATTAAGTATTCCTAGTTCATTTGAAAGATAGATCGCTGACACCCATCTCTCTTGTGAACAAAAAAATATAATAACATTTAAATAAAATTGACAATATTTGTTATTGAAAGTTCACGGACTTGTTAATTTAATCATTTTTTTTGTTAATACATTCAGCGTCACCAATCGTCAATCAAATATAACATTCTATGATTTTTCACGGGTTCGCGCTAGTTTAAAATTAAAACAAGAACTTCAATATAAATAATTATTATTTTTATTATTTATAGCTTTTATTTCTTGCTAGGGCAATCTCTGGGAGTCACAAAACTCATTTCATTACAAATTAAAAGTGATTCTCAAAATACACGATTTTAGTGACAACTTTGGAAATTATTTGAGAATAATAATGAATGTAAATAAGCGGTGTCCGGAAACTCGTAGTACAAGCGGGAAACTGGTAAATCTACATCACATTCGGAATCGATTTGTGATATAATTTTTTTGATTTGAGCTTTCGTTTTCGAGTAAATCGGGTCCGAAGTTGGAATTTTTTTGGTTAAATTTGAAAAAAAATTTCACTAGTTGGTTGATTTCAGCTGTGTAATGTCTTATAAAATGCATCGAAGGGTAAACCGGGCTCAAATTTTTTTTTAACCCTTTAGTTGCCGAAAAAATAGAAAAATAGAAAAAAAAAATATTAAAATCGAAAAAAATAAGATTTTTGGGTTCTCTACGTGATGTAGATTCACCAGTTTCCATCTTTTGCGAGTTTCCGGACACGTTGTATAATAAAATATTTAAAAAAAAGCATTTCGATGGACTTAAATTATAATTACCGACGACCGAATTACGTTGGAACTTAAATTTGTAGTACATATGTTTAAAATTTTGACCCAAAAAACCTTTTTTCTATATTTTTATTTATTTTATATTTCATTATATACTCATTTACACAGAACAATGCAAGATTTGAAAAAATAATTACCTTTAACTCATGAAAAATTGTCACCGTTGGCTGTAAAATTATGAAAAATTCTTTAATTCTTTAATGGCCTATTCATATACTTGAGGAAGGTTCAGGACGAACCGAAACCGGTTGGAATAAGAAATAATAAAGTGGAATTGACACAAAGTTATTTAATTGTGTTTATTATAATTATGTATTCCCACAAAGTGTTTGCTACATGTGAAGATTATATATTTTATAATTTGAAACATTTTATTTTTTTTAATTTTTTTTTTATTAGTAAAAGAAGGTACATAAATTACAAATAATTTTTATATAGTAATTAATTACATAGTAGAATATTTGATGTACCCCCATAATTAAGCAAGGCTTGTGTTTATGGGGGGGGGTTATAAAAAATAACATAAATAAATAGAGTAGAACACACTCGTACTAAACATTTGCTATACAGTTTGATTAAAAATATATTATTTAGATTGGTAATTGAATAGTTTGGCCTATATTTCAAATTTAAGTTTTGTATGAAAAAGGCTGTGCAGCCATTCCTCTTAACTTTTACGTATATCCGCTACTACAACTATATAACCTACAAGTCTTCCAGTCGTGCAGCAGTTTCCGGTCGGAGCGTCTCAAACAATACAACATTCCCGTGTATTTTCTTCACAAATCTATTGTTAGCGTGACCAAACATAAAAACCGTCGTAGATACCGATTTTAATTGCTTGTAATATTAATTGAGACGTTTAAGGATTAGCACGAACTACAGAAACCAATACAAAGAAAAAGTATTTAACGATTAAAACCGCGCTACAAATTGAAAAATAATAAACCGTCAAATTTATTGGACTTTGGGAACACAGACTTTAATGTAGGTACGAAAACCTTTTAAGAAAAGTAATCGACTAAAAGCTTTATTTATGTGAACACCATTCAAGACTCAATTTCAAGAACCGTTATTGAATAACCAATACCTCTGCCATAGGTCACCCCAAGTGGTTCGCTACGTTTGGTGATTTAGCAGAAGTGCCCGGGTTCATGGGGTGAGGTTTGTCTAGGGCTTGGAGGTGGATGACCAGGACATACTGAACCCCAGATTCCTACCAACCCCTTAAATCCTTTTCCTTCACAGAACTCTCCTCTCCTTCCTTTCCTAAAAAAAACCCCTCCACACAGCATCCCCAAAGATGACATAGACCCTGAGGGAAATTATTTTCCTCAGGGCCTCCCCTATGGAGCTCATGTAAAGACTCGTTCTTGTGTTCAACAGCTCGGCTGTGGAATGATTTGCCGGCCTCTGTGTTTCCGCCTTCCTACAACATGGGTCTCTTCAAGACCAATGTTCATTCCTTTCTCTCCTTAGAAAGACCCTCCACACAGCATCCCAGATGACATAGGTCCTGAGGGAAATTATTTTCCTCAGGGCCTCCTGTGCGAAGCTCATGTAAAAAAAATTACAATGGCAGCCCCATTTGAGGCACGTAATTCAAAATTAATAGAATACACAATTAATAGTTTTTAACACGTTTTTTGTAAAACCCACATATGCTTAATTCATCATGGTTGTTTAAAACAGTAATTTACATTTAAAAATATTCTTAAGATTCACAAAAATTCTATTGTATTGTTATAATATGTAGTGAATAATATATTATTTATCTGGTCACCCAACACAGATGTCAAGCTATGTTTCTATTCCGAGTAGTGATCTTCCACTAAGGCGATTCTGAGAATATCTACCACTGTATCTCCAATATCTGACATCTGGAATGTATCGTTTTTTTAAGAGGAGGTCGAAGATTAAAAGACCCAAGGGCGGTGAAAATGCCACGAATGTGAGATCATAGTTCTTTATAGAGTTTTAGTACTTTTCACACTACATATTCCAACAAGAAGTGAGAACACTTTCAAACGCTTTACAGATTTTCAATTACTTATTTCTCAGGTACTAGAGAAAAAAAAACAGGTAAAAGTAAACGACTTGTATTATTAATGTACTTGATATCAATGAACAAAATTGGTCTTCATCGAGGAAACCTCAGAAGAAGGCGATTAAATAAACCTACTTAAAATAAAATCAAAGCAGGACCGAAGCTAAATCGATAGCCCATTAAGTATTCTGCAGGGGGTATCTCTAAGTAATTTTTCATTGAGTCAGCTAGTAGATTTTTTTTATTAAGTTTTCCCGTTTAATTTGCATCAACCCCCGTCAATTGGCCATATAGATATAGAAGATGAGTGCTTTTGTAATCAAGATTCCATTAAAAAATTATTTTAATAACACTGTATTAATTTAAGCTGTCCATTTTTATGATCAAAAGAAATGTTTAAAACTTAAAAAAAAAATTAAATAAATGAAGACAATATAAGCGAAACTCAAACGAAAATCTGGAAACAGAAAAATCAGAAAAACATATTGACACCTCTGGGACTCGAACCCAGGACCTCTTGCTTTCCGGGGTTCGAGTCCCAGAGGTGTCAATATGGTTTTCTGATTTTGTTCTGATTCTGTTTCCAGATTTTCGATTGAGTTTCGCTTATATTGTCTTCATTTATTTAAATATTACACTTTGAGGTTTACATCTATCGACTTTTCTGCAAGTCTAGGATGAATATTTTATTTTTTATTTTAACTTTATGAGTTTTGATAATGTGAGCAGAATTAATATCTTAATTTGAAATCCTGTAAAGGGCAATAAAACCAAAAATGAATTAAGTATGTGTTTTTCTCCGTTTTTTATTGCTTTCGATTTGCGTCGTCGAAATAAGTGCGTTTTTTACGACGTGCATTTCAAGATAATCTTTTCTCTGAAAACTAAAAATAAATTAAATACTGTTATTTAAGAAATTTACAAAAAAAGTTGAGTATTCTGAAAGATGTATTCGATGTTATTTTATAATAAAAAATCATAAGTTATACGTCTACAAAAACAGAAGATGTGTTTTTTTTTTAAATAAAAACTTTCTTTTTGCTCTCCTGATCCTGAGCAATTAACATTTTACCCTTTACAGTTTACAGCATTTCAAATTTCCGTGATCGATATGTTTTGATTTATTTCTTCCAAAAAACAATCTAAGAATTTATTTCCCGTAATTACATTTTCCACATTTATATAACCCAACATCCACCCCCCGTGCCTCCGTTACGCGGTCTATCATTTTCTTATCTGGTTTATTATTCATAATGTTGGCAACTCATTAAAGGACGTAAGGAGCTACACAGGAAAAACGCGCTCTTAAGTCGGGTGAGAAATTATATTCTTTACAAAATATTCAGGAGGGAAGATAAGCGTGTGTAACTGTGTAATCATCATGCTGTATTTTTAAATTCTTAACAAATTTTCAACATTTTTTCTGAAAGTATCTGCATTTTTATCAAGAGTTGTTTTTTGAATTTTTCTTAAATGTTTAACATTATGCAAATTATTTGTAAGAACCTTGTTTTCAACTTAAGTTAACATTTGAAATTAACGTAGCTTGAGATTTTTGGGTTCAATGTGTGTCGTTGCATAAAATATTTAATTCAAAGAGGTTCCTTTTGGAAAATTTTCACAATATTATGAAATAAGGAACCACGGTTGGCGAGTCGATTACTGTATTAACTTGCATAAACAGAGTTTTTCATTCATTATGTTTTAAGTATTTTTATTTACAGCTCCATGTAAATATTGTAAATGAATCTTCTTGCACCGTATAGGCATAGAAGTTTTCTATTTATTAATTTTTAATAATTTCACAGTGGCATAATAATTTCAAAGTTACGACGTTCCGAAAATCACTGATGTTTTATGAATTTTTTCCTGGTTTCGAAATGTAAGTACTTTAATATATAAGTTTAATTAATCTTACACGTTAAATTCTTACTTATTTTTCCCGCTAATTAGTAAAAAAAATATAAATTAATATTGAATATTTTGAAAACTGTTGAACAATAACATTTGACATTACCATGACAAACTCCGTAATCGAGGGGTAAGGCTATCGACTAGCAATCCGAAGGTCACGGGTTGAAAACCCGAAAATCCGGCGTGCGCAAATAAATTTTATTTGAGCTATTTCACAATTTATTCGTTTAAAATAATATAACGTATATTTACGGCACGTTGAAGATACCCTCAGTATCGCCCTGGTGTAAGACCACAGAATTGAAATGTTTTTTTAGTCGTTTTTAGTGACAGATCTGAACAGCCAGGTACTTCCCCACCCTTCACCTTCCCATTTCTCCCACATCTCTTTCCCCTCCCCACTACCTTCAGCCTCACAAAATACCCCAATTGGGGATGCCACAGTCTTGCTGGTTTCAGATGGGAGCAGTTTATTTATTTCTTAATTAACGCCCTTTTCCGGGCTTTGATATATGAATAGTAAGAAATATACAGTATTTATTGTACATAACTTAACTGCCTCAGTTACAATATTTTATGTTTGTTTAAAGATAAATTGAAGATGTCCACTGACTTGGTATTATTGTCAGTTACATTACATTAAAAAAATTACTGACTTTCGTTTCAATGCTTGTAATACTTTTTAAAGCATAAAATAACAATAATTTTAGCATTAAATTACTATTTGATACCGACGGAATTGGTTCTTGTGGAAGGAGTTCGGATTTACCATTTCAATTAAACCGAAACTCTTCAAGATATTTGACTTCTCCTCAACACATAGCGTAACCCAACGTCACAAACCGGGTGGCGTTGTAGTTTTCCTGGCTCCACAACATCGAGTTAGGGGATCTGGTGTGGAGTATGATACAACAAAATATACAATATACATCTTAATAAATATGGAGATGGTACAGTAATCTCAATTCCAGCCAAAACTTTTTGAGCTTGGAGTGGGGAAAAATAACAGTCTCTTCAAAGAAAAAGATAACGAGAGAATATTAACGATTATACATTATGTGTGTTTACGACTTTTCAATTAAGCCACAAAGAATCATATTATACGTTAAATCTTGAAAGTTAACGAAAAAAATAAAACTGTCATTAATTTTTGCAAAAAAATAATTGGAAGGTTTTTTTATAAACGACTGAGATAATACCGAAAATTCGTTGAAAAATGTCAGAAAATTTTATATCAAAGCTTGTAAAATTTTATCTTTGAGGAAAATAAACGAGGCAACTTTGCATGGCAGCCTATCCAAGTCAAATCTAACTTTTCCAATTCACGTTCTAACCGAAATTGCATACATAATATATTTCGAAAAGCAATTTATTTAATAGATTGATTTTCAGTAGCAAAAGCCAATATAAATTTATAATTTCAAACTATTATCGAGGGAATTCCTGTAAGCTTTAAACCACATGAAAGGTGTTGACATGATATCCAGCGATAAGCCTTGTTATTTTAAATTCGAAATAAATTGGTTGTAAACTTTACTACGAGTCTGCATACCTACCTAAAAATATTTAAAATAACCATACCTACATATTTAAAACTCTTGCGTATGTGTAAGTGTGTGTTTTAATACTCTTTCCAGGCAAGCGTTGTTGACAAGTGCATGTGGGACTAAGACTCACCGAGGTGAAAGGCAACGGGAAAAGGGAAGGAAAAGAGAATGAAAAGAGAATGAAAAGAGAAGGAAAAGAGAAGGAAAAGAGAAATATAAAACATTATCGAATGTAGGAAATAGCGAAAAGCATTGTCTCGAGTGAGAACCGTGGTTTCCTACCAAGGCGATACTGAGAATCCTCAGTTAGGAAATACCTACCTGTTTTAAGAGCTTAATCAGCTGACCGATTATTATAATATAATAGAAACTGGCGATTTTCATGTTTTAAAAATTTAATGTTTTCCTATTTTTAAATTATTAACACGTCTGTGAACTTACTAGGGTCAGTCCAAAAGTAAGGCCTCGTATTTTTTTCTCCTTTAATTGTCAAGAAATAAGAAAAGCAATTACATAGGTTGAAAACCACGCTACTGACGATTAATTTGTTACTTTTTAATATAATCTCCGTCCATTTTCACAGCTTTGGTCCATCTTGTATCACAGTATCGTAAAATCGCCATAACTTTCCCCGCCAATCACACAGTTTTCATTGTTTTGTCCTCGGTGAGTTTGTGTGATGCCATTCCATTGACTGCCTCTTTGTTTCGGGTTCAAAAAAATTAACCCATATTTCGTCTCCGGTCTCAAATTTTCCCAGAAACTAAGCGCTGCAAGTGTTGTGAGGCTATTGTTTTCTTGTTTCTTTATTCTGGCCGGTAAACTTTCTTTAAATTATAATTATATATATTGTATATATATTGCACAACCTTTTGTTGAATAATCAGTTGTCAAATAATCGTCATCACACTGCCTTTACTGAGAGAGAGACTACGACGTCAGTAGTTATCCGGGGACA
This sequence comes from Limnephilus marmoratus, assembly GCA_917880885.1. Taxonomy (NCBI): domain Eukaryota; kingdom Metazoa; phylum Arthropoda; class Insecta; order Trichoptera; family Limnephilidae; genus Limnephilus; species Limnephilus marmoratus. Next base: position 25,189,852 of record OU862917.1, on the reverse strand, counting down.
CCACGAACTCGTTCAATGTTGCGTGCAGCCACTGCAATCAACGGCCTGCAGCTCCGCTTTTCGTCAGCCAGCGGCGTTTTTCCTTCGGCTTTGTTACAGCGACGAACCCATTGTCTAACAGAGCTAACATTCACGGTTGCATTATGGTACACATTGTTCAGTCTTTCATGAATGCGATTGGGCGTTTCACCTTCTACAATCAAGAATCAATCACAGAACGCTATCTAATACGAACATCGGTGTCGGCCATTTTTCAAGCGACTGCAGTGCTGCCACCTGTTAACGCAAAAAGTTACTACTGCAGCAGATTGTGGAGGAAGGTTTGAGGAATATGTAGCTCCAAATTCAAAATTTTCACTTAACTTTATTTATTAGTAGAAAAAATAGAAGGCATCACTTTTTTGGGGTAAGACCGGTTCAGTCAGAAATCAAAGAGTTGAATAAAGTTTTTTTAAATTTTTTTGAAAATTGTAAAACATTTATGCTATATTCAATTCATTTTTTATTAGCAAGCGAAAATTAAACATTAAAACCTCGAACCTTCTACTGAATGTAAAGAACACTTGGCACACAGAACGTATTCTGCAATATGAAATTCCCTCGAATGCCGGGCACTTTGGGCCATTCCTTAACATTTCAGTTAAAAGGTCAAAACATTTTAAGGGGAGTTGCAATAAATTATTCGCGGCACGCGTCCAAGTTAAATAAAAAATATTTTCAACGATATCATTTTGAATCGACGTAAATAAATCAAACTTTTCCAATATGGCTCGCCAGCGGGGAATATATTTATTTATAGGTGCGGGTAGGTCCGGCCCCGGGGTAGCCGAGGAATCACGTGAACGTTCACACATATATCTCAAATGGAAAAGGAAAAATGCGTTGTACATACTCGAAAGTAGTGTGGATTGATAATTGCTCTTTATTGATATTTCATGATCGTGATGATTTCACGATGGCGATATTTCACAAAAATGACGAAATGAAAATAACACGAATTTTTACCGAATTCGAACCGGATACCGGTAATTGACGGCTACACCAAAGCTAAACGCAAAAAACCATGTCTAAGTATACAGTAATGCCAGCTCGTGTTAAACCATTTTGTTTTATACCTTTATATTGACAAAATTCGCTTTAACCATTGTAATTCTAATTCTAATATTCTTAACATCATGATTTCTGATTTAAAAATTCGTCAAGAGATGGAGCCACTTCCGTAGGCAACTCGCAAACGGATTTGCCCCAGGCTAGCATAAATATGATTTAGTGAACTTTCTATTCTGTTCCGCGGCAATGAAGCCACTGCTTGTCACGGTTATTTTGTACCGGTGAAAGTTAGTGGAGCTGGCGAATTAAATAAGTAAAAAAGCACACATTTCACCACTAAAAATTACACATCTACCGGATGTGCCAGATCTGCCCTGATGATGGACACTGTAATGATGTCTGAAACGTTGGCTAAAGAAGAAGGTAGCGCAACACGGCATAACACACCAAAAACAAATAACGAAAATACTTTTGGCCGTGAAAATCTTAAAACTTATCCAATCTTAGGCTTGTATAATGCCTGCGCCATGCTCTCATAATATACGTGGTTTTGGCCTGTTTCATCACATTTCTTCCCATTCGGAATGTAAGCGGAGCGATGTAGTGAAACAGGCCAAGCCCATTGACATTATGAGAGTACGAGTACACTTACCCGAAACCCCGTGCATAATTTACCTGTTTCAATGTCATCGTTCACAAACTATATATCAAACTCCTCTCCTGCGAAGTTTAGCAAATGATTAACTAATTCGGTGTTTAAAATACATGTAAATTTTTTTTTTCAATTTTTAAACAGTGTTTATGATAATTTCAGTTCATCATTATTATTATTTTTTTTAAATATACCAACTCAATTGTAAACCATTGTAATGTAAGTAATTATTTTTCGAAAACTTTGTTTATTTACCAACCCCTGTGGAAAAATTGTATACATTTCATGTACTCAACGTAAAAGCCACTCGGGTGCATAAAAGAGTAAATAAACCAAAAAAATAATATTTACAATACATAAATAGTTCTGTATAAATTATTGGTTTACACTTTTTAATTAATTTGAAAGTCATTGAATTGTTATCGTGTTCAATTCGTAGAATTCAATTATTGTGTTTTTAGAGGCTTATTCAAATTATTCCTTAAAATAATTTTATTCATTTTAAAAATATTTGACAGCAGAAAAGAAATAACAAATTAGACGACCTAACAAAATGTTAAGGAGATAGATTATATAATAACAGATAAAAATGTTCAGCTGGGTCTACTAGATTAATCGCCCAAGGAAAAGAAAAATGAGCGTTAGTTTTAAAAAATAATTGAAAAGACGTAGTTTGATATTAATTTTATTACATCACGCTTGTAATACGTGACGCCATCTTCGCTGGGAAGTGCTTAAAGTGAGCAAAAAACTTGTCACTTTCAATTAGTTTTTGTAGCGGAAAGGCATTTAAGCCGTGTCTCCCGCCTGATGCGCTTTTAATACATCATTTTAAACGCATTAAGCGGAGACATCGTGGTGACAATCTCCAGTAATTGCTAGGCGGGGATGGAATATTACCAGGGAGCGAGCAAGTGAAAAGAGGGTAGAGAAAAGAAATAGAAAGAAGAATAGGTGGACATATAACCTGACAAAGGAGAGCCCCCGGGAATAGACGGAAAAAATGATAAACTCCCAGAAGATGAAAGCTTAATGAAAAATGAAACAATAAATCATTAGAGCGAACATTGGATTGTAACATAGTTCATTGAAGTGTTTCTTAGAATTGCGGAAATTGAAAAAAAAGGTTACCGGGAAATGCGGAAAAAAGAGGCACTCAAAAACAGGGATAAAAGAGAAACATAACGTTATTGTTAAATTCTTCAATTCAATTCAGGAGGTTCTTGAAAAAATGTTGATTACTTTCGATGTAAACATTAAACCCTTCATTTCTAGGAAAATTTACTTAGTCTTAAAGCATTTGAACTTTGAATGAAGCATGAAATGTTTGCATAATTAAGGATTACTGTTTTTAAAAAAGCATCCATGTGAAATTTTTCCGTCTATTGACCAAAAAGCATTCATTTGACAAAAGCGGATACATTTTGTTCGTATGAAGCAGCGAACCTTCAGTTCGTTAACTTTCTGTTAAGTTTCTTGGTGAACGGAACATTTTGCAACTCTCAACATCATTTCCATTATTAAAAATAGAACTTTGAAACATTAATTTAAACGTATGAGACCAAGACAGCAATTCACATAGTTTGTTCATTATACCTATCAATCAGAATCTCGGGCGTAGTTTGCAAGTTTAGTTGACTAGAATTTTTGTATTCTTGTGATACTAATATATATTATATATGTGTGAATACTAAATATAAATCAATATTCTCTGTAATTGACTGAGCACAGTGAAGTCTTAATTTATCTCGACCAATTGTTATTTCATTTTGTTTGTTCCGTTCCGGTTCAGGTTAAATATAATAATAATAAATTTGGACAACTTATATAGCGCTGTTTATGCGAAAAATCGCCTCAAGAGCGCTATTTCGGCTTTTCATCCTGTCAGAATTCGCATGGTCGTGGTTCCTACTAAGAGCTGTCATATTTTTATAATCAATATTATGGTTCCTACCGGCCAGATGAAAGATAGAAAAAAATCTCAGTGAGATGGTGAGTTTTCGTTGGACAAATTTAATTATTTATTTGAAATTTAAAAAAATTAATTTACGAAAAATATTTATGGTTTATAATAAGTTGGTGGGTATTTAAATACCGGTTTGCAAATTTTACGGTTTTGATTTATTAAATAAAATAAAAATATAAATAAAAATACCTTTTTGGACGCGAGGTCTAATTTTCACAGAACTACTAGTAAATACACCCATTCCATTCAGGCTAATTATCTAGCCTGAGGTCCGAACCATCCAGCCAATTCATCGCCCCTTTCTAGAAGACCGGATATTGGGGGTGTGCCGACCTCCACTCCTTGCTACCTTCCACAGCCTGCAGGATACGAAGCGTCATTTCCGGGATGCATAGACACAGTACCCACGCGGAGCACGGAATGATCATCGATTGGAAATGTAGCCATTGATTAAAGTTAAAAGTAAAAAATGTTTCAAATTTCTTTACTCAATTAAATTCGGAAGATACATGATTGATTTGGCATAGATGTGTTATTTTAAGTGTATTAGTCCTGGGTCGGTCATGAATGACCCGCTCATTGAAACCAGCTCACGGACCACCAAAGAGCGAGCGGGTCATTTTTTCATCAGCACCCGGGTCCTGCGACCTACTTCTCGCAACCGCTTTACTACTGCAACCTGGGTTTCGGGTGCGGATGTGGCGGGGCGGGTGACGATAGATAGATGTATGAGAGAGCGACCGGGTTGTCAACACCCGGGTTTCGCCAGGTAGTAGAAAGTAGCTGGGTGAAGTGTAAGTGCGAACTGCGACAAATTCGATCAACACACACGTGCGTGACATTAATAAATAACAATACATATTAAAACCATTTGAAAAATTTCTCCACAATTTATTTTTTACCGTTATCGGTCTATGCTCAGCCTATTATGGTCATCTTTAGACAAATATTCATTAGGTTTAATAATATAACATTAAACAAAAATTTATGTACATACACGGATAAGAATTTTTACATTACTATTAAAATTATTATTTTTATATTATTATTAAAATATTGCAAATATTATTTTTTTTTGTACACCCTCTCCTCTTGTAACTTGTACTCCTAACCTAACTATCCCACTATCAAAAAGTATCATAGCAATCATAATAATTCATGGGCACGTTTATTTTGTTTTTTGTCCTATTATACAAAGACAAATTATTATTTTTTTTTTTTTTTTTATTGAAATTTTTTGATACAATACATATAATACATACATGAAATAATGAAAAGTATATAAAAAAACTTAATATAATTAATGTATGAACAAAAAAATCCCACAAAGGCAATGCCTGTGCGTGGGTATAATATAGATTTTTTACTTTTATTTCTATGGTTATAGTGAATATTTTAAGTATACATAAATAAGGAATTTTAAAAAAAGTAACTGAATGAATGCATTTAAAAACTACAGCATAATGACAGTCTGCACTGTTATTATTGTATTTGTAAGTTTTGTAAAAATAGATGTTACAAGTGCAATTTAAAAACATAAAAAACAAACAAAATAAACTAGCAAACAATATTATAAATCTTCTCTAAAAGCTGTCCAATGATAGATATATTTAATGGCTTTATTTAAACTTATAAGAAAAAAAATAATAGTTTATAAAATAATAGTTTATAATAAAGCATCACAGCTTACAGCTAATTTATTTATTTAAATTCTCAATAAAAGCTTCATAACAACACGATTTTTACATTACAGGTGTGAGCTGTGAACGAACATTCATACAATTATAACCTGGGTTTCGTGTCGCGTATGACTTGACCAGTTTGGGCAGCGACCGGCGCGAGAAACTCGGTTACCGAGTTTCGTATTTTGTGTCGCAAAAAGAGCGGGTCTTCGCGACCCGCTCGTGACGCCAGTGGGTCTTGAGCGACCCGGGTCGTGTAAAACGATTGATCGACCCAGGACTAGTATGTATAAGGATTGTATTAGGACATAAACAACCATGTACCTAAAAATACCGCAATAAATAAACAATAAATGCAAATATGAGAAATTTACCAATGGATAATGATACGTAGCTACATTGTGGAAATGCACGAGAATAATTAAAAATGTGAAAATTAAACTTCATATTGAATTTGAAAAAATAAGGGTAGATGGAAAATTTTTGTTAGATGTGGAGAGATGCATTTGTGCTTCTGTAGAATGTAATATTCCTACGGGGCAACTTATGTATCAGAAATCAATTAGGGAAGAAATAATTTTATATAATCTTTACAATAAACATGCAAGCATCAGATAAACGTATTTCAAAACAAAGTAATAAAATATCGATTAATGAAACAATTTAACTATATATATTTGAGTAAAGTCGACCGGTTTCGGAACGACCGTTCCTTCTTCAGGGCAAGCGTATACTGATTTGACAGTTATGAAATATGGATGGGAACAATGTATTATTATGGTAGGGATGGAGCCGTTGCTGGGTATTACTGAAGAGTGGGACGGTAGAGGAACATATCCATGAATATGAAGAATATTTAGCCCCGTATTTTTTTCAAAACTACTGGTTATTTTCAATGGTATGGTTAGCGAACTCAGAAAAAATATTATTATTAAGACACCTTAAATGTTCTTTGATTCAAAATTACGAGTTGTTTTTCAATGTAAAATGAGGGACAATATCAATATTAGTATCAGTATATGCTTGCCCTGAAGAAGGAACGGTCGTTCCGAAACCGGTCGGCTTTACTCAAATATATAAGTGGTTCAAACAAAGTTAAATTGTTTCATTTATCCTGAATGGATAACCACAAAGTTATAGCTACATTCATAAGTATAATAAAATATCGCTTAAAGAAAATACTTTATTATTTCTACACATAATATAACACATTTCAACTTATTCTGTGGCAAAACTTTTAATTAAAATGAAAACTTACCAAAACCACTTTTATTGTTTAGGTACAACTATAAACTTGTTTGGTATGCAAGGCTCGCCTCTACTAGTAATAATAATAATAATACTAACATTTGTTATGTTCCTCGTCTATAGAAACGAACCCTTATTTTTAGAAGAGGAGTGAGCTTCATGATGATAAGTACAATTTGATAATTAATTAATAACGAAATTTTTAATTTTGTACAAAATCAGATCTTTGTAGAAATTTAAGGCTAAGATCACTGGCCCAGTGTCAAAGTCATTTCTACTTTACCGTAATAGTCGTCCAAGATTTGCATAAATTTATCAAACAAACTGCGAGAATCTCATATAATTATTGTATCTATATATGTACTTACATGAACTGAAATAGCTGGAATATAAAAATGACTAATATATTTTTGTACAACCAGCGACATAAATATAAACATGAAATTTTAAACTTCAGAGGCTGTCACTCCTCAACTTTCTTTGACTATATTTTAATGATAATATCAACCCTTAAAACAGATTCAAGGATATACCAACTAGACACCGCAAAACGGTAAGTGATTTTTACTCCATCAAAGAGACTATCAGCCTCCCGCAGACGTAAACTAGGCCTAATCAATCACCACACTACGCGACAGACACCCCAGAAATGTGATTACTCTAATAATTTAATCAAATTCTGGCCAATAAAGCCCTCGCTTTTGAAATAATGGTATGACGATATCGTTATATTAGAAGGTTTCAGAACATGGATGAAAACAATTTATGTTTACTATTCACCAATGTGCTTACGTAATGAGAAATTTTGTTTAAAAAATAAACATTTTAACTCTTAATAATATATAGATTCATGATAGTTCATGCTACGAGAAATTTGTGTCTCTAGTGTAGTTAGATCATAGAGGTTATATAGTTATCCAAACGTGAGGTTTCTAGGTAGGGAGGACTTTAATATCCAGGTCGTTCGATATACGATCGTTCTGATCATAAGAGTTTTTAATCTAAAAAAAGAAATAATATTTTGTGGTGAACGCGTTGTTATTATTTAAAGAATTCATTCATAATGCTTTTTTTCTTGATTATCACTCAAACCTGCTTAAATACTTTTGCAGTTTGTTAGCAGGTACATACAGTTAACATTTTATGTAATCTCTCTCTCTGGTTTCAATCCTGGGATTGGTTTGCAGCAATTTCCTCTATTCTTCTCTTCCATTCTTCCCTGTCTTGTGCGGCTCTGTTGAAGTCTGCATATGATGAGCAGCGCACGTCCACCAGCAGGTCCTCCAGGTACTCTCGGCGTGGGCGTCCCCTAGAGTTTTTCCCCTCGGTCATACCCTCCATTATGGCATGCAAGAGGCCTTCTTGTCGTATTACATGGCCGATCCATCTTGCACGCCTTTCGGACAAGGTCCTGAGCAGGTGCCTTCCTCCTTCGATTTTTTGGAGAACCTCCTCATTTGTAATGTGGTCTCTCCAGAAAATTCCTAATAGTAATCTATAGAACCACATCTCAAAAGCCTCTAGTCTCCGTTTATCTCTTTCGGATAGGCACCATGTTTCGCAGCCGTACATCAAGATACTCCATACATAGATCTTGATGAGGAGTATTATGTAATAACATGGTTTAATTAGTAGAATAGTACAAATATAAATAACATTATATTACAAACTAGTACAAATGAAGAGTCACGTCGTAGTACAGATATGGGTCGGTACACCCTTTTAGCGCCCTTGAGGTGATTTTTTCACGAAAATGGCGCTATAAAAATCGTCCAACAATTATTATTACACGAGGTATTATAAAATTATAAGTTCTAATATCAATTGCTTCAGTAGGGCATCAATATAAATCATCCGTATCTAATAGCCATTTTCTTTAATTATATTTAACTTTAGATAAAAATGGTATTATTTTTAATTCTCATTGATACAGTTCATTAAATATTTTGGGTACAATAAAATTTAGTGACTCTTCACCGTTTTTATTGTTACATTTCGGAACAACCAATCCTTTATTTTGAAGTCTGCACCTTGCTAAAATGAAAGATATATGCCTACACGATCTAGTAAATTATGAGGAATATATAATAGGCAATTTTTTCAAGGATATCTGCTGATGTGAGAATTACCGGTAAAACAGTCACCGGTATGTTGGTAAGACTGTGAAAACCAAGAATAAAAAAAAATAGTCAATTCGTTGTTCACCTGACAAAACCCACAAATTAAATCATCTATTTTCAAAAGATTCTTCGTTTTAATTTGAAATCTTCACTGTAAATTATTATTTAATTTTAATCAGTCTTGAATATTTTCGTTATTCAATTATTACCTTTTTAACAATTATTATAAGCAATAATTATCAGCCTAAAACACTCATCTACATTGAAAAAAATCTTCCAAGAAAAGATACATGACGCCAACGGGACAAAACGGGTATAATTGTTACCCTTTGTGCTATGCATAAAAATCTTGTCTTAAACGTTAGTTTTACCAAATAAAAATAATAATTACCTTTTTTTTTGAAAGTATATATACGTTAACTTAGATTAGGTTGTGGGCAATTTTTTTCATATCTTTTAATGATTTTTTTGGGGTGTTTAAGTGCCGATTTGCACAATTGTTGAGTTATAGTGGAATCAATAATAATAATACGCCTAAACCCAAGCGAAATATTGGCAGTATTTACGTGACGTTGGACGCTAGAAGCGCTAGTATAGTATGTTGACATTCCTTCCATGGCGGCAAATAATTGCATTATTTATTTATGGCGGTGTTTTGCTTCTAATTTGTATTTACATAGATAAATATTGATAAAAAAACAGTTAGGTCGTATGTACGTTAATTAACCATTAATTTTTTTAATATTCGATTTCTAAAGCATACATCTATCTATCTATCTAATAAAAATAAAAATAAAAATGAATCACCGAAATGTATGTACGCGCATAACTTCCGAACGACTGCACCAAATTGGATAATTCTTTTTTTGTTGTGTTCATTATTGTCAGGACAAGGTTTGTATAAAACTACTGGTGAGCTCTGGCATTATGAAATTTGTATAAAAAATTTGCAATAGGTGGCACACGAGCTGTTTGAAAACTGAATGCATAGAATGCGGAAGGGGAGAACCTGGGAGGGGGGAGGGGAACTCGGAAGTGGGGGTTCACGGGCCGGGGAAGAAGGGAGTGGAGTGGGGAGGGGGAAGGTGGAGGAGGCGGAGTGGGAATGCGAGAGGAAGGGGTGATGGAAGGGGAATGGGAAAGAACAAACAGGGAGAAATAATGTCTATATTAAATGGCATAGCAACGCATGCCGGGAACCTGCTAGTTTCTCATAAAATTCACAATGTAAGAAAGTGAAGGAAACTAAACCCACAGAACTTGCGCCGCTAGGAGGCAATGGTGTAGCATACTACCATCAGAATGTAAACTTTGTAAACTTTAGAAAACTCTGTATCAGTAAACAGTGGATAAAACGCGTAACAATGTTAAACTAAGGAACCACATCCCTTATTCTCATTATCTGGGCTGATTCATGAAAGAATAATCAAAGTGGTTTTAGGGCCCAATCCATCAAAGGGATGGCCGCCATGTGAAAATAATTCGTTTAAGGTAATCGCGTTTGTTTAGGGATGTTATATCCGCAAAGTAGCAGCTTGGGCACGGCCATTTATCAAAAAGTCAATATTATTAATCAAACCCGCCCTTTTTGATGAAACCATGAGGCGTTCTTTCATAAAACGGAATTATTCTGAAGGTTATTTGAACCTGAAAGATTGATGACGATTTTGGGGAGAGTTGTGTTAATTATAATCAAAAATGGTTAAAGAAAGATCGGCTTATCAATTTGATGGACTTTCAAAATTAATATAGTACCAGCGAAGAAAACCAAACGTGTCACATAATTGATTGATTGTTAATTAAATATTTCGAAATATACACAAAAGAACGGGCCTAAGAGCGGTGATCGGACAACTCAGAACGACATTTAAAAAGTCATTAAAAGTAATGAAACAAACATATAAAAAAATTGGTTAAATAGGTTACGTTAGGTTAGGGTTATGGGCTATTTTAAAATTTTGTTTTTCATAGCTTTTAATGACTTTTCAAAGAGGTTGACTTGATTCTGAGTTGGCATGGAACCTAAGTAACCCTATGTAACTTTGTTCAGATAATCACTTTTCACAATTTTTAGTTACAGCGCAGGTACGAGTATATAATCAGAAAGCTTGGATGTATTCCGTTGCCCGTTTGGTATTGGGTATAAAAAATCTGCTAATTTCAAGCTTACGCTGAAAAGTTGATAAAAAGGTCAGAAAAGTTTCCTTGGCCACGATGTGTTTATTGGTCCAGCAGGCCAAGCTTACTGTTTAATTAGTGGCCCAGACGATAGATGCCCATAACGCTGCACAGCCAAGACTCGAACCCGCAGGGAAAACGATTCGAGACCGGCTAATATGTATGCAAATCGGGAAAGAAAGGTTGGAGGAATGTTTTGTTCCACAACAACAGCTAATGTATCGATTGGACCGGCGGCTGGACATTGCATTTGCATGCAAATTGGCTTTAAAGTTTGTTTAATTAAAGCGGCGGCCAAGATAAAACAAACAGAAAGCTGCACAGTTGGCGGCTCAGTGCGCTTACCAATGCAGTTTCCAATAAGACACATAAAGGCAAATACCGCTGATAGATCCTTTCCAACCTCTCCGTTTTTCTCACAAACGACATACGTAACAGAACGAGAGGTTACATTGTAGTTCACAGCGGGCAGCCAGCGGTAGGAAAATAGTTTGAAACTTTTGGATTCGTCTGCGTCCGAACTCTCAAACAAAACAGAATCGATTCAATTTAGGACATTCTTTTTTATTTCTTTTCTCCTAGCTTTCCTGAAAGGACCCTTTTACGGTAGATATAAATTAAACTAGGGTACCGGGGTGACAGACGGGACTAGGAGGTATTCCTTTAGCACAACAATCCGCTGACAAAGCGCCGCGCGATTAGGCCACCGTGAAATGTCCTTTTAATGGTAGCGGCGAAACTGCACCTGTGACCTGAGCTACGTTTGTTGGCGGTACCTACTCGTATCCGTCCGAGGCGTCCAACCTTCCCGCCGCGCCGGTATGGGCGCCTGGTAGCGGGAACAAACTTTGACGGGAGAAACAAAAAAGAAAATAAGTGTTTTCTTGAGAGATACAAGAAAAGTTTCGCGTGTATTATGTAGAGTAGGTGAAGTGAGTTGGGAGAGAATTTTATGGCGGCGTTATTTATGAAATGAGAATCGCTTTGAGAGAAATGTTCCAAGTATAGCGTAAAGATGTGCATAAATAATGGTGTGAAGAAGCTTACGTTGTAAATAATCTACAGTAACATAAAATGTAGTGCATATTTCAAGAGATGATGTTAATGGGACACATAATATTTAAAATGCCTATACTGCTTACTATGACTTTACAATAAATGTTATAATATCAATAAAATAAAATGACTAACACATAAAGATAGCGGCCAATAAAAATATACAATGTTGGCAGTTCTTAGTCGAAGTATGATATAGTTTTATATAACTGGAGGAGACAGGGTCTAGTGGTTAGTGCAGAGCCCTGGCAAGGCAAAGATCGTAGGTTCAATTCCTAGATGCGACAAAAAAAAAATCTAATTTTTTCTTCTAAATTTTTCGTTCGAGTGTTGCTAGTATCGTCTTCAATGATAAAATAACTAACTTTGTCTACACCACTAATAAAAATTATCAATATATTTCAAAACCAATTATTTCTTCTAAATATTTCATTATTACATTTTTTTTCTATCTGAATATTGTGTATCAGGATGAAGAAACATAATTTGAAACATGTTGATAATTTTGATTATATAGTGGTGTGTGTAAATTTATTTATTTTATTTAATGAATATGACGCCACACAGTTATTATGCCATTATTAAACAGATAATACAGATTGTTTAGATAATAAGAATGCTTGTTTGATTGAATGATTTGATTGAATCGAATTTGCTTGAATGATTGTTTAGATAGAGCAAACGGAAGTAGAAAAGTGTATCAGGAGAATACAGGAGTGAACGGAAGAAATGGCACGATCAAGTGGTTCGTATTCTTGAGAGGGGTCTTATGTCACGATGGCGATGGGTATAAAACATTGTGAATGCGAATGAAATAATTAGTGTGTGCCAAGACAATGAGAATAATTAGTGTGTGTGTTGATGACTCCAGATCAGAAGGTTGCGTGTTCAGATCACGTCGGGGTCACCAGTTTGGTAAGGTAGTTTTGTGTAATGGCAGCCACGCCAGGTTTGTTCGGGCAATCCGCCAGTTATACTTACTTCTTTATCTGACTCCACATTAGGTTACCAAAGTGTACCGTGATATTAAAAATGAAAGAAGGTATTTAACACTGAAGTTAAAGTTTATTCAATCTTGTAAAACACGACAAGTATTTATAAGAAGATTTGTAGGGAACGACACTCTAGCACACAACAGCTGATCGGGCCGTCGGGAAACGAATGGAGTTCGGTCTGTTTGCCGAACGAAACAATGCACACGATTACGTCAGCTGGGTTGCCAGCGTACAAAACATAATTACCTAGTTGTTGAGTATCGTTCTCTACAGTGATAAAACATTTGTAATTACATTTTCTATACACACAAATCCCTTTAAAATTATCATCCATTACAATTCTAAAACACATAATTAAAATGCTTGTATCCCAAACTGCACAATATTAAAAACAACCAATACAATCAAATATCTAGGAGTAATTATCGACAAAATTTGATATGGAAGGAACAAAAATGTAAACATGTAAAAAAAAATAGGAAATTAAAATATTTATTTATACGTGTCATGAAAAAACTTGTATTTAATATATTAGGCCATCACAAATGGCGTTGTGATTCGATTTAAATAAACGTTACGAACAATTTCAATTCTAATTCCTATTACTTAACAGCGTAGCGGAGTTAGAGGATCCGTTCGCAATTATTTCATTAAAATGATAGATTATTTACGAGCATTAAAATATTTTGAAGCTCCCTTGAAGACGACTCAAACTCTTAGGGGGTGGGCTAGTTTGAGAACCGCTGGTCTATTTAATATCCAGCGGTTCCAAGTTCCCAAACTTCAAGCCGAGAGTAGCAGGCGCGCAGAGATTGAAGTAGGTTATAACTGGGCCAGTCATGAATAAGTCGGTAAGTATTAATTTCGGAGGGTATTAAAGCAAGTACTCATCTCGTAAGACGGAGGAGAGTGATTCGTAATATTCGGCGCATTTAGCTTAGCTCGGAAGTGCGCCGTAAACTCTCAAGACTTAATGACTTCAGACTCTCCTCGCACAGGATTCGAGCAAAAGACACATTAACTTGTGTCGGCTTTCAGTGGGTGGTAAACTGTGTATGTGCGAAACTACTTTAATCTCTTCGAGCGTGTACTTAACGTTTCTTCATCATCATTTAGAAGCACTTCATATTTTTTGTGAAACTTCGTAATATCATGTAAGATTGAATGTAGAAGGATGAAATTATATAGGTGCTATTAAATAAACTTACGTTATACAAACGTACGTGGTACAATCTAAAAAAATTGCCTTTTCGGTTTTTCGATGCGTTTTAATACCGTCTTGAAATGGTTAGAATCTGTTCCGAATGCGTTTTAATACTGTTTCGGAACAGAAAGAATCAGACATATTAAAAGTTGCACCTACATGATCACACCCAAAGATATTGGAGATCACACCTATGTGTCTGTGGATATGAAAATACTTTATACTGGACCAGAAACAGCGCAAAACGCAATAAGTCACGAAAATGAACAACACGAAATAATATTATCTATTTTTTCATCTAAACTGTAATTACATTATGTAGGCATATTTCTGTATCTAACTAACTAACTAACCCTCACGCCGTTTGCCTGCAGGGGTAGGCAGAGAGGACGGACCGCCAAACAACTCGGTCTTGGCACACACTCTTTGCATCACTCACATTCATACATCGTCTCATACATACTCTTCTATTATTCTGACTTTTGACATGGCCCGTCTCAAGTATCTGATTTACTTGATCGTGCCATGTCTTCCTCAAAAGGTAGGGTCTATCTTTTTTATTAATCAAGAGACAGAAAATTGTAAAATAAGCGTGTTTACCTATGACGTTGCATTTATTTATATAACGTCATTGGTTACACGCTCGATATTTAAAGTCGCGTTTTTCTATTGTAAAAATGCAACGAACGCTGATTTTCAACAGTAAATAGATTAAAAATGTCTTAAATGGACAACAGATAAATTATTTCACTTCTGAACACAGTACCTACGGATATCTTAATTTCAACCAACAATATTAAATCTAGGACAACCGTATTATTTATGCCCCTGCGAATCGTACCATAATAGTCTATGATTTAGTTATTACTTTACTAGAGTAGTCTATGGGCGAAGGTGACCGAAAGTATAAGTATATGCATGGAGTCATTAGGTTTCAGAAGCTCAGCAGATCAGCCTTAATCCTGAAAGGCCGTTTGTCCTAAGAAGTATTATTATGTTTACAATATGTCGATAAATGGTCACTGTGTTATGAGGAAATTAAGAAGTCTTTCAAAAAGATTCCATATAAAAGTACTTGAGAATACAGATCCAAGTACATACCATAGTTCATTATTCTCAGGAGAGAATTAAAAGAGACATTATATTAATAAATAAAAAAAATGTAAAATAGAACTTCGATATTTTACTCTTCAAATGTATAATTCTCACAGGATCCAATTTACTACCACAATGAAGTTACTAAATGAGCATTAATCAAAACTTTAAAGGAAAAAAGTATTATTTCATCAATTAATTTAGAGATCACCTTATAAACATTTGTTTGCAAATATACAAATATATAAGTTATAAATAGGGGAAATTTGGTAGAACCACCCGCCAGGATCGTCACATGAAGTATATCGTCATACTATTATCAAAAATGACAACTGGTACATTTGAACCCAATAACTGGAAGCTCACAACATTTATGATCAATATAATGTTTTTACCAACCCAATGTTTATAAGAGACATAATTATAAAAATCTAAACAATAGATTAAAGGGTGACCAGATTAAAGAAGGTGTGAAATACGGTTACATGACGAAATTACACAGGCGTGAATTTCACTAAATTTCAGGTGAATTTGCAAATATTGCATTGCAAGAATTATACACACGGACGGAATACACATGGTCGAAATTACACGTGAAAAAAACCTAACGTAACCTAACTTTTTTTTACAAATATGAAATTTATTGAGCAAAAATCATTTTTTTACGTGTGTAATTCTAGAAAAGGCAATTCCTGTAGACGTAATTTAAGGCGATGTAATTCTCTCCATCTGTAATTTCGTCCAAGTGTAATTCTGGCAGTGTTAATATTGGTACCAGGGTTATTTCTTTCTGTCAACACCGTGAAAATTTTAATAACACTGTGAAACCTATGATGTAGAAAAATATAAAATCTAACAAAATAATGCAAAATTATCCTTCAAAGAAAGAGCGGAGACTGGGTGAAACTTGCCCCAGAGATGATGTGATAACCAGATAAATAAATAAATAATTTCAGTTCAAAGAAAATTCTGGAACTAATTAAGGTTGAGGCGTCATTTTTTATTATTTGAAGGGGAAACAAAAAAAATCTGGCCAATTCTGTGTGTTTTATTGGATTATTGGGCACCTATTTCTTTTAGAAATAAATATGATTAACCGAAACGTTTCACATTATTTTATTTTTAAAGCGTAACGCTCAATTATTATGATCTTAATTTAGCACCGTTTTGATTTGAAACTCGATGAAACGAAAAAGCGACAGTAAAAAGAGAAAAACACATACATCTATAAGATTTAGTCTGCGAGAAAATGAGATAGAATAATCGGACTCTTCTTTGTGAGGTGCTTCGTAACCTCCCCACTCTCGTCTACTTTGGTTTTCTGAAGTTTTCGCTTCTACCGCGTGTGAACTGCACACGTATTTTTATTTACATATTTTTAATACTAGTTTTGTGAACAGTAGACCAGGAGTCCAAAGAAGTATGATTAAAATTTTCTCTTATTTAATGAATCAAAATAAAAATTTCGCCTGAAATCATAAGATTTGCAAGTAGTCACTGAAATGCTTATCTATCTACTTATAAACCTTACAATTTATGATATTTTTTTAATTTCAAATTATGAATTACACAATTCTAATACGACAATTTTATAAAACTTTCTTCAGGCATGAGACGATGTAAGAATGTGAACAAGACAAGGAGTGTGTGCCAAGTTCGAGTTGTTTGGCGGTCCGTCCTCTCTGCCTACCCCTGCGGGAAACCTTAATAGCAGATTGGTACCATAATAGTGGAAAAATGTTAATAAGAAAGTTCAAACAAAATCACATTTGAAAAAAGAATCATTATATCAGGCATTAATCTCAAAAATTTCCGCGTCACTCCGGGATCCGAAACCCAGGAATATGTAGCGAGGGCTCCACGCCAAACACAATAATATTCGGGAAGTGATGCAAGAAGCGACGCGGCAGATAAGGAAGGCGGGCGAATAGGGGGATTATGACGAATAAGGGATTGCTTCGCGAGAATGAATATATCCGTTAGAAACAGCGGAATTACTCGAATTAGCAAATGAGGTAATGTAATGCATATAAATGAGAATGCGTCCCGAAAAGTATCTGACGTATAATATAATAAGTACAGAAAGTTCAGAGCTACCTACGAGTATTTGCAATTTAGCAAATATGCTAGAAAATATTCGTCAACATAATTAACCTCGATTCGCGTTCTCTTGTTCCGCTCAACTTTCTTCACGAGTACTTGATTAAATTTTGGGTTATTACACCGTGTTGCACTTCGACTGTTTTTTGATAAGGTTTCGGACAGCGTTACAGTATCCATCATCCGGGCAGCCGTGTAGATTGTGGTGAAATGTGGGTTTATGTTTGTAGAAGTGTAATCCAATTAGAACAGGTATTTAAGCATAATAATTAATCAAATTAATGTGGCGTTTAGATTTGGCGTAGGCGTCAGATACGAAAGAACTGTTAAGACTAGTCCCGTGCGTCGTCTCTATTTTTATTAATGGGCTTTTTGTGGATCTTCGGAGATGCCGTTCGAAGGGTCTTTTTAAGGAAAAGAAGTATCTACAGGAAGCTCTGGGAAGGAAAAAGGTATGAAGAGTGGGTAGGAATACAGGGGTCAGTGTGTCCAAGAGTGACGGACATATGAATCCATCCCTTCCGCTGCTCTGCAAGACGATGGGTCGGGGACACCAGCTGGACAAGTTAAAGGATCTCCACAAACCATTTCTCTCCCGATCCGGCCCGGTACGCAGCTGACGGGTGGGTGCAAGACCTGAACACACCTCACCCGTTGAACCCGGGCTCCCGTGCTATGTCATTCAAACGTAGCGAACCACTTGAACTTGTGACTTATAGCAGAGGTGTTGGTTATCCAATAAATGGTTCGAGAGGTTGAAAATCACATTCACAGAATCTCTAATTTATTTATTATTTCCCAGATCGCGTCATGTCTCTTTGAGTCTTTTTTTACTTCTCCCATCCATCGGTCATATCCTACCAATATTTTCTCGCTACATGTCAAAACCAACAAAGTGTCTCCTTATTAAGAGGGCATTACCACAGAAAAACAGAAATATGTCATTTTCAAATCAGATTTTAGACGTATTGACTATTTTCCACAAAAAATTATAAATGGATTTCGAAAGATTGTTCTTTTATCTAGAAATAAATAAATTAATAATAATAATAAATTAATAATTAATAAATTTAGAGAATTTTTTTTAATTTTTAGTATAATAAGGTTATTCCATAGGTCGTTGGCAGATTTGTTAAATTTTCAAAAAAGATTTTGTATTACACCACACCCATTTCAAATAATATAATCATGCAGTAAAATAAAAATTAATACATTATCTAGCAAACGCATATTTATTAGTTTCAATAAAATCATTAAAAAATATGTACGTACATATGTTTCTTGATGAAAATTGGTCCATATGTGTATTTATTTGCGCACTTACAAACTAATATATTTCAGATTTTTTTAACATTCTTATTAAATTTAGACATTATTGAAAAATGATAAATACTTATAATCAAAAAATAATTACAAAAAGTACATTATTTTAAAAGTTTTATCATCACGCCTTTCAGCATTTTTGGATGAAGGTATAAATTAAAGCTAATGTACGTACATATGTTTCTTGATGAAAATTGGTCCATATGTGTATTTATTTGCGCACTTACAAACTAATATATTTCAGATTTTTTTAACATTCTTATTAAATTTAGACATTATTGATAAATGATAAATACTTATAATCAAAAAATAATTACAAAAAGTACATTATTTTAAAAGTTTTATCATCACGCCTTTCAGCATTTTTGGATGAAGGTATAAATTAAAGCTAATTTGGATTGAAATAAATTCGATATTGAGTTATAATTTAAAAAAGCTGGTACGGAGAATAATTAATCTTTCTCATTGTAACCGCCCTGCACGATCGTAAGAACAACTTTCGACGAAATGTGGATTTTCGTCCGCTGGCTGGTTAAATGCTCTTAATTTCGAATTGCATTTAATTCATTTTAGATTTCACGATGTTCATTACAAATATATAAATAGGCACTCTCCTCTGGAATATATTTACTACACAAAAGAAAAGTTATGTCCTAGTTTTAGTTTCATTTCAATTGGTCAATACTTATCACTGACTCCGTTTGGAGAACACACCAAGAAGATATCTGATGGAAGTAAAACGTGTTCATCCGCCATTATTGGTTGATGAAAAAGAAATATGAAAACTTACTCATTGTTGAGAAATTGTGTAAGGAAATACCAAAAAATACCTGAAACAAAAAGAAAAATAAATTAGTTCATTTTATTGAAACAAAAGAAACAAAAGTGGAAATAAGCAATATATAAAAAATAATCAAAGGAGTGAATGTGAGTGGTAGAATAAGCCGAGGGACGCCTGAGGAAAACTTCGTACGACCAAGTGGACCAAACACTTGAGTCGGACGATCTCCAGATTCAGAATGACTGAAGGGTATTGTATGAGACGATATAATGCGAATGAAGCAAGGAGTGTGTGCCAATCCTGAATTGTTTGACGGTCCATCCTTTCTGGAACTCATGCGGGGAAATCGAATGATTGATAATTTGTTAGAATGAAAACGCAAATTGATTTGAAATCCCTACAACTTCTAAGGCTGCATGTCATGCTGCTGTATTTTTAGCTACTTTAATAAAAGCCAACAGTTTTGAAGAATCATATCTCCCGACGTAGAAATTGCTCTCATATAAATACATATAGCACATAACACCAGGCGACATCTAGCGGCAGTAGTATGAAATACGGCCGCGTAATGAAACCTCAGCTTGTATTGAAACTGTAAGGGATGCAGAATTTCCATGCAAGTGCGTAAATACTAACAAGCAATCAATAATATATTCAAGATATTTTTGAAAAACCTCTATGAAAAAAAGACCAAAAAAGTCAGATTTATTCCCTGCGTGTCTACGCAATCCGTCTGTGAAAGAGTAATACCTAAAACACATACAGCTAAAATAAACGTAAGACGCATGCTGCTAGCAAAACAAGCAAAATATTTTTACATTGATTCAATTATTCAGATGTTCTAAACCTATGCATTCTAAGATAGGCAAACAAGTTTAACATATTTCACCACACATGTACATAGAAAATTTAAAAAAAAGTTTTGTTCGTTACATCCCTTTAATTTCATGCCATAAAAACAATATTTAACAACATTCCGAATGATGAAATGTTTGCAAAGTCTTACATGTTGGTGTCTTTATTTATTTATTTATTTATTCTTAGTACATTTACATTACAAAAGTATAATATATTGTCCTCCACACTAGGAGTTCACCTGTGTTGTGGAGGACATTTTTCAGATTAAATTATAAATTATAAATTGTGGATAGTAAAACAAAAGAGTGTTAATAGCTAATATAAAAAAGAGAAACAATAAAAATCAAAATATAAAATCGACTTCAATTCGACACAAATTATAAATTAAAAGTTAGAAAGATTGTAGCCAGTTTCTTATGTTTTTTTTGTATTTAATAATATTAGTTGTTTTATATTGTGTAGGAAGAGAATTGTATAGTTTTATAGCCTGGTATCTGTAGTGTTTTTGTCCAAAGGATGTGTTTGTTTTTGGTATTTGTAGTTGGAGAGCATGTCTTGTTCTAGTATTGCGAGAGTTTTGTGAAATGTTAAATGTGGATAAGTTCTTGTAAAGGAAAGTTAGTATTTGTTTTGAATGTAATTTTTGAATTTTCATCACTGGGAATTTTTCGAATATGATTGATGTGGGTGTTAGTATTGGTAACTTAAGTATTACTTTTATTAGGGTTTTCTGAGCTTTAAACAGTGTATTAATGTATTTTTTACTGGCACAGCCCCAGGCAATAATGCCGTATTCCATTATGGATTGTGCAAGTGCGAGGTATATATTTTTTATATCACATATGTTTAAAATATTTCTCAAGTTTTTAAAAGAGTAAATCAACTTGTTTAGTTTTCCTATTACCGAATCTATATGTTTATCCCATTTTATATAACGGTCGAAGTATATACCAAGATATTTAATATTTTCCGTTTGTATAATTGGGGGACAGTCGCATGGAGTTTGTGTTGATATATCAATGGTTGATTGACAGGAATGTATTTTAAGGTGGATGTTATTGGAGGGTTGGCCTCTCGAATTAAAGCTGAAAGTTATGAATTTTGTTTTATCTATATTTAAAGTTAATAAGTTAGAGTCGAGCCATTTTTTAGTAATATTTAAACCAAGTTCTGCTTTTGGGGTTAATGTTTTCCAGTCTTTGGCCTTAAAGAGTAACACAGTGTCATCAGCAAAACTTATAATTTCTCCGTCTATTTGGAGGTCATTAATATATGTAAGGTCATTAATATATGTAAGGAATAGGATTGGACCAAGTACGCTGCCTAGGATACTTGTTCCTTTTCACTACATGTGTTTTCTATAGAGGTATACTGTGTGCGATTTCCCATATAGCTTTCAATTAATTTGAGTTCTATTCCTGTGATTCCGATGTTTTTTAGTTTATCAAATAGGTTTTGATGATGAATTGTGTCAAACGCAACGTATTGCATAACATAAAACTCGATATAGGTAGATAATATACAATATATTCGCATTGCATCGAAAAAGCAGCTAAAAGTGCCGTATGTATTTGAATTTGGGTTCCATGACAGGGAGCAAATGTCGGAAGGATCAGCTGTAGGCCTGACCAACTGTCTGCGGACCAACTGTCGCAGGATCGATTGTCGCCGTACCAATTGTCGGGTCACCTTGAATCTGGATATTTTGAGCATTTGAGCAATGATTACAAAACATGATGAAATTTTTCACAAAAAGGGCGGTGGAAGTAATTCAATATTTACTACTTAATATAATATTTACGATTATTTAATATTAAAACTAGAAGCTTTGTTGTCAACTTATTTGTAGTATTGGTATGGCGCCGATATCGACACATCCTCCAATAGTGTTACGTCCCCGAATGAAACTCGATTTAGGGGGAGACACATCACGTGTCATGCACGTCATGGAACCGTTGCCAGCTTCATGTTAGTTTGGAAAATAAACAAGCGAACGGAGCTTAAACAACTTCCGGCCCGCTTAAATATTTCAGGAAGGCTTTTCCGTATTTCAGGATTTCACGTACACATTCGTACATTCATAAAGCGGAACAGTATTTACACAAAGTTACTAACTATACGTAGTGGTATGCTAGACACCTAAGATACATTCTGTAAAATTGTGCATCGTACCAAAATTTGGTCATGTTTGAGGAATAAATTTGAAAACAGTTGGCGTATTGTTTTACTCGTATTTGGCCGGGGCTTACGAGCACGAACCAAAGCGTACCTTAAATGATAGAACTTTTATTATTATCAATTATTTCTTTCGCAATTCAAAAATGATTAAAATAAAGGTTAATCGAATGACATTCGCTGGGCAGATACCTTGAGATGGACACGAATATATTGAAATATAAGTAGATGTGCTATCTGCTGTTTTTACTATGTGGGTCTGCGCTTCCGGGTGTCGCCGATATTGTTTACCAATTAACAAATAAACTAAAAGAACAAATAATTAACGAATAAACCAAACGAACGTTAAACTAAATGAACGAATTCTTTTTTATTCGAAATATATTGTTAACCAATATTAATGCACATTTTCAAAAAATCAACGAAATGAACAAATTCTTTTTGTATGAAAACTATGCTAATTAGCGCGTAGTCCGGCGACAGTTGCGCGGACACCATAGCATATCTCTTCTGTATTTGAATATCTTTGGATGGACACAATCGTATCACTAAAACATGGTCAATAAATTATTATCGGTCAGCTCACAAAATTCAAAAAGGAACCTTTTTTGGTTCTCGAAAATCACACAAAATGTTCGAAAAGTTTCCCACGTGTAATAAAAATCTTCTTAAATTGCTCTAATTCCTTCTCACCTCTTTCCTTCGTCGTCAAAGCATTTCCCAAATGGTGATAATAATATTAGGACACTAGAGCGGTAGATTGTAAAAAATCCTAGTCTTGTGGCAACCGTTTACGCAACGTAGACCACAATTCAACAACCTCACCATATTTTTATTCCTAACTAGCTGGGTCACCCGGCTGCGTATTTACAAAACCTATACCGATTCAGTCGCGGTAACGACAATTTACATTTTAAATATACCTCTATATTGGTTATTTTTTATCACATTGCAAAAACAAAAAATGTTCTAAAATCTAGATAAAATAATCTTTCTGATGTGTGTATTAGAAATTAATAATTTCATTTCTAAATATTTAAATTTTAATATTATTCCCATATATTGTAAATACACCTCTATATTGATAATTTTTATAACTTTGCAAAAACAAAAAAAATGTTCTAAAATCTAGATAAAATAATCTTTCCAATGTGTATATTAGAAATTAATAATTTTATTTCTAAATATTTAAATTTTGATATTGAAAATTTAAAGCGACTCAAACGCGTTAGGGATTGTAAATACGCCACCCGGCTTGGCTCAGGACAACATTCGAGAATGTTCTGGAATGTTCCACAATGATGTTCCCGATTCCCTATTCTCAAACATTTCACGATATACTCCGCCACTTCTTCCAGAACTTTCTAGAGCTCTATGGAACCTTCTAGAACTTTCCGGAAGGGCTGTTTTAGAAATTTCAAGAGGGCGAAACTTCCAGCCCTTATATCTTCAAAAGCACGCCCTTTGGGTAAAAACGGGAACCGTCATCCTGGAGGGGGAAAAGAGATCTACCACACCATATAACCTCCTTGACCGTACCGGGACTAGTTTCTGAGTTTATGCGCCCCTCACACTTTCATACACTTTCTTTTGTAATATATATTGATTGGGTATCAAAGCGCAACTAGATCCAGAAATTGCGGAATCACACGAAAAACATAAAATGAAAGATCAAGACAACTGAGTTCACTTCATAAAACAGAACGATGATAGAAAAGAAAGGTATATCAACCGCACGATACATCCTAGGTAGGTACCTACTTACCCATAAAAATAAATAGGTTCTTTCGAAAGGATTTTGAAGGATCAAAAACACTATAACATTTAGAGAAAATAAAAATTCATTAAATTTGATCTAAAAACATTAAAGGGGTATTTTGCAAATAAACAATCGACAGAATCGTTTTGTATAATCGATCCATAATTCCCTGTACTTGCGATGTTAGATAATAAACGTTTTAGGAACCCCCGGGAGGATTGGAACCCAAACCCTCTTCACTCACACCTGAGGCGCGGTTTGTCAATAAGCGAAATAAGAAAAATAAATAATAACTAATAATTTACGTCAAATTTAAGTGTCTTGCGATCACCAAACTAGGAATATGACAGAACTGGGAGGTCAAAATGGTACGGGGGTAATTTCTTCTTAGTAAACTTTCGATTGGCGCTACTCGACGAGTAGCATATTATGTTAAGTAAAGCTACTCGTCAATTAAATGACTGTTCTAATTTTAGAGGCGGGTGTGGGTACGGTCACCCCGGGACCCATTTATTGGATAACCAACACCCCTGCCATAGGTCACGCCAAGTGGTTCGCTGCGTTTGGTGACTTAGCAAAGGTGCCCGGGTTCATGGTGAGGATTGTCTAGATATTGAAGGTCATTGCTATGTGGCAACGCGAACCGCCGGCCAACCGAGGCGGGCCGGATCGGTGAGATTGGTTGAGGGAGACCTAACCTAGACCTCTCCAGTCGGACTCTTTCGACACTCGAGGGATGGATTAATACATCCGTCACTCCTAGACACATTGACCCCAGATTCCTACCCACCCTCATACCTTTTTCCTTCCCAGAACTTTCTCTCCTACCTTTCCCTAAAAAGAACCTCCACACAACATCCCCAACGATGACGTAGGTCGTGAGGGATTTTTTTCCTCAGGGCCCAGGATCTGTGCAGAGCTGATGTAAAAAAGAATCATCACTTAGCTTTTACCACTTTTATTTTTAAAAAAATCAGGTACAGGGATTACTTAATTTAGTTTCAAGTAAACCGTGAAGAAGTAAACATTGCCTACAAAACATGTTGGTCTTTTAAACAATAAAAGTGGTTAAAATTAAGTGTTGATTAAATAATAAGTATTAAAAAAATACACAATACTCGAATATTTAGAAATAAAGTGTTGAGTGAAGACGGGTATTAACTAACCGTAAAATATATATTATTATATTCGTGATATATCAGGGAGAAGTAATTGATAAGTCGAGTAATAGATAAGTTGACAGCTCCGATTTATGCACACTTCACACAATGTTATTAACTTTATGAAGGATACACACCGACTTGTCACTCGTAATCCTAGAATAGCAATGGTAGTTCGCGTTTCTTGCATTGTCCATCGCACTCTTCCAAACTCACATATACCACACACATAAACGAAAATGATATGTGAGGCATTACAAGAATATTTGTGACGTAAAACGTAAACGTGAATCAAACCTAAGTCGAAAAACAGAGCCACGGGGTCTCTTCATCATGATAGTTCTCAGGGGACGGTTTTTCCATCATATTGATAACGATTCTCCCACTAAATCCGTAGAAAAAGGTCACATTACCTTCCCAGAGGTCCCACAATAAAACCCTGAAGGATCTGAGATATTTATAGGCAGACACCGCTACTATATCAACTATTCAGAGGAAAAATCTAGATAGAGTGTAATCGTCCTATTTATGACTTGTTTTAAATTGATAAGTTTTTTTTCTTGGAACCGAATATCGTTTTTAGCTTAATAAGAATACCACGAAGAAAATTTTATCAGAAATTACCCTATTAAATATATAAATATTGATTTAGGAAATCTGCAGTAAAAAAACATCAAAGTAATTTTTAAAAATTAAAAAACACTTTGGTTTGTGAATAGTACCTATTTATCAGCGGGAGAAAGCGATATTGGCGGTTTTTATTTTTTTGCTTAAGTAGGAGTCTCAGTATCTCGACTGAAACTTATTACTCCAAAGGAGAAAAATTAGATCCATATAAGAAAAGTAGTGTCTAGATTCATTCAACTACAGGTGATCGCGTAATATAAAACTGAATAAATGACATCCTTTTATATCTTCGGAGGAATCCTGCGTTTAGTTTGGAAAGGTCGGGAAAAACTACCAGGAGTAGACGTAGGAGCAGGAGGTTTACGACCACGGAATATTTTTATTGTAATTGTCCCTCGCACGTGGCGGCCGCTGATAGAAAAGTTATGGTGTCGCCGAGACAGTGTTCCACGAAGATGAACTGCAGGTTTTATGATCGCCTGGTAGCTCACGCGTCAGTGGCCTATTATCTAGGGGTGGCGGGGTGGATACCCGTGTTATTGTAGGTTGTAGGCAAGGGTTGAAAACTAGGTTAACCGTTGGGTGGAGAGTGGAGAGTATAATACAGCCTTATTGAAAAATATGT
The DNA here is from genome assembly GCA_917880885.1 of Limnephilus marmoratus. Classification (NCBI taxonomy): domain Eukaryota; kingdom Metazoa; phylum Arthropoda; class Insecta; order Trichoptera; family Limnephilidae; genus Limnephilus; species Limnephilus marmoratus. The sequence goes on along the minus strand of OU862917.1, from coordinate 25,163,198 downwards.
AAAACAGCGAAAAAATGCGGCTGGTTTGGATATGAAAGAATGAAGGAGTATCAGAAAAAACTTATATAAAACGGAATGGCAAATCATTGTTACTTTTAAAAAAAAGCTAAGAATAAATAACAAGCAAAAAAAAAGTCACACAATCATATTATGATCAACATGTGAATTCTTTTTAATATTTGACAACTTGACGGCCGGGCCGACCGTGGTCAAAGGGTAAGGCTCTTGATTCACAATCCGAAGGTCGCGGGATCGAAACCCGGCGTGCGCAAATAAATTTTAATTGATTAATTTGTGTTGTTTCATAATTAATTCATTTAAAAAATATATTTAGTATATTTGCAGCAAATTCCAAAGTGGAAGATACTCTCAGTATCGCCCTGGTATAAGACCACCATTCAGAATTGAAACGTTGCTTGAAATGGCTTTAGCCGTGTTACGTGACCAAATCTGAAGAGCCAGGTACTTCCCCAGCCTTCTCTTTCCCATCTCTTCCCCCTCCCCCTACCTTCAGCCTCACAACATACCCCAATCAGGGATGCCGTAGCCTCACTGGCTCCAGACGAGAGCAGAGAGAGTGGGACTCTTGTGAGGTATTCACATATAAAAAGCCCGTATATCCCACAGCAAATATTCCAACAAAATTAATCAACCGCAATTATTCCAAAAATGTAAATATACTGGGCAAAAATGAGAACGATGAATCATACAGTTTTTCGGCGATCGTAATATTTAATAACGTAGGTACAGTAGCGAGATGACTAACTTGACAAACATTTGTGACATTATAGACGGCAGTTGCTCGCTTCGTCTTGGGCCATGGCGCCGCGACGCTGGCGCCATGGGCGTCCAAATGCCTTCAGACACCGTGTAATGTATATGGCAGGGTTGGCTAACCTCCGTCTGGGATATCCCTCATACATAGACATCGACGTCACCACCCCTTAAAGAGTCATGCTTTGGTAATGTTCAAGTCTGTAATGGAAGTTATCCCAGAAGAGTAGAGACGATCCAAAACCACGAGACGTAGAAACACTAAGTGAAATTGAAATGGTAATGTACTGTCATTTATCACCAATACTTGTTTATCTTGAATAATTGCTTACTATTACTAAGATAAATTTATTGCAAGACAAGGGACAGTATTTTTATGAGATTCAATCACTTCATATCCATAATAATTGACTGTTATTATTGCGAAATTGACGTACGAGTATAATACACCCATATATAAACGAAACCGATGCCCCACTATTTTATATTAGAAGAGCACATAAAATATATAATGTGAATATATAAAAATAATGAATCTATTATCAACAAGCAAAAAATATTGTCATATAGCCCAATCATAGATTTGTTTCCCTATCCACCCACTCTACACTAATACATACCCACCCAATCTACATTATTAACTAGCAACGGCTCCACCCCTACCATAATAAAACATTGTTTGAAACTGTCAAATTAGTATAAGCTTTCCCTGACGAAGGAACGTTTGTTCCGAAACCGGTCGGATTTGCGCATCATATAAGTGGTTTATACAAAGTTTAATTATTTCATTTTCTATAATGGATAACCACAAAGTAATAGCTACATTCAAAAATATAAATATATATGTATTTATATATCGAGCATTTATAAAATATCAAAGCGTAAACTAATGGTCCAATCTTGTTCTTCACACTATTTTTTAAGACAATGTTTAATAACTTTTTTAACAGAAATACCGTTAGCCATGACTTTATTATTTAATTTATTTAGAAAATACTACCACACATCTAAAGATTTAAAATTTATGAGTTTATTTATTGTTCTGTTATACTTGGTGGAATTATATTGTATTAAATTGAAATTAAAACAATTTTTTTAACTTATTTCCACATATTTATTTAACCAGTACCGGTTTCATCCTGTTATGGACATCTTCAGGCTGGCAATTGACATTCTTTTGTTAGAGAATAAAATTGAATAAAATTTGGTAGGTAGGTACACAATATTAGAGTAGGTACATATGTTTTGGTGATTACATTAAATATAAATTTTTATAAAATTTGGTAGGTAGGTACACAATATTAGAGTAGGTACATATGTTTTGGTGATTACATTAAATATAAATTTTTATAAAATTTGGTAGGTAGGTATACAATATTAGAGTAGGTACATATGTTTTGGTGATTACATTAAATATAAATTTTTATAAAATTTGGTAGGTAGGTATACAATATTAGAGTAGGTACATATGTTTTGGTGATTACATTAAATATAAATTTTTATAAAATTTGGTAGGTAGGTATACAATATTAGAGTAGGTACATATGTTTTGGTGATTACATTAAATAAAAAAAAAAAAAAAAAAAATTATATTTAATGTAATCACCAAAACATATGTACCTACTCTAATATTGTATACCTACCTACCAAATTTTATAAAAATTTATATTTAATGTAATCACCAAAACATATGTACCTACTCTAATATTGTATACCTACCTACCAAATTTTATAAAAATTTATATTTAATGTAATCACCAAAACATATGTACCTACTCTAATATTGTGTACCTACCTACCAAATTTTATAAAAATTTATATTTAATGTAATCACCAAAACATATGTACCTACTCTAATATTATGTACCTACCTACCAAATTTTATAAAAATTTATATTTAATGTAATCGTAATCACCAAAACATATGTACCTACTCTAATATTGTGTACCTACCTACCAAATTTTATTCAATTTTATTCTCTAACAAAAGAATGTCAATTGCCAGCCTGAAGATGTCCATAACAGGATGAAACCGGTACTGGTTAAATAAATATGTGGAAATAAGTTAAAAAAATTGTTTTAATTTCAATTTTGATTTAAAATTTATTTATTTATTTCAACGCCATAAAATGGCTATTACAATCCGGTGATACATGTTACACAGTGGTACATAGGAGGGTTATTACAATGATAATAATGTACATTAAACAAAGTACATACGTATGATAACAACTAGTCTTTAGTTATAGGATACAAATATGTTTTACAACAAAATATACATATAAATATGTTTTACTGAAAATGATCACGAAGAATTATCTCCTAGCCCCAAAACTGGTAAACCGTTTGTATTTTAATTCCGTATGTTATACATGACAACTTTTCATTTCCATAATTGTATAGATAATAATAAGTAAAAAAAATGCTTTTAAAAAAAAATATATTATTATTTCTTGGTGCGAACATAATTATTTTTTACAGTAGCTCTACAAAGGAGGCCCTGAAGAATATAATTTCCCTCAAGGCCTATGTTATCCGTCATCTTAGGGGATGGTGTGTGAAGAGTTTTTTTAAGGAAAGGAAGTAGAGGACGTTCTGGGAAGGAAATAGGTATGAGGGGTGGGTAGGAATCAGGGGGTCAGTATATCCAGGCGCAACGGACGTATAAATCCATCCCTTCAACCGCGGTGCAAGGCGATGGGTCGAGTGATTCCAGCTGGAGAGGATAAAAGCCCTCCCTCAACCAGTCTCTCTCTCTCCTGCACACCACGCGGCAAGCAGACGCATTTGCCGCCAAAATCTGGACAAACCTTACCCCATGAACCCGGGCACCAAACGTAGCGAACCACTTGGGGTGACCTATGGCAAAGGTGTTGGATCCAATAAATGGTTCCCGGGGTGGCTGTACCAATACCCGCCTCCCAAATTATTAGTTGTTGGGTTATAACTAATTATTATATATTTTTTTAATGAATGTAATGTTATTTACTTGTAAATGTTCCTTAAAAAAAATTTAAAATATAGCAGTTTTTCTTCGAATGTCAACAATTTCAAAGCTCTCAGATATTAATCATCTTAACTCCCTACATAAAGTAGAAAATATGTTCGTCTAAAGTTTGACGAAGCAAAAACTATCAACTATGAACTCTGAAACATACCATATGGGTGTGGAAGTTGTAAGTCAACAAAGAAATAAAAAATAAAAAATTACCGAAAGAAAAAAAAAGAAAACAAAACAAAGACACTAAAAAAGAAGACGTCATATTCATTGTTTAATCCGTAATTTATGTATTTTTCAATGATAAAAAAATGCTAAAATACTAGAAATAAGATGTAAACATTTTATAGCTAAATAAAATATACTTAAATAAATAAAAAAATAAAAATAGAACAAACATAAAATTACATTTATTTTTTTATCTATAAAAAAGGATATGCACATTGGTTTTTTTTATGCCTGTCTCACTAGGATATACCAGTGTCGAGACAGGCGTACAAGTATGTAAATGAATATCGTAGTTACAAGAGTATTTAAGAGCGTTTAACCAGCCAGCGGACGAAAATCCACATTTCGTCGAAAGTTGTTCTTACGATCGTGCAGGGCGGTTACAATGAGAAAGATTAATTATTCCCCGTACCAGCTTTTTAAAATTTTAACTCAATATCGAATTTATTTCAATTCAAATTAGCTTTAATTTATACCTTCATCCAAAAATGCTGAAAGGCGTGATGATAAAACAATTAAAATAATGTACTTTTTGTAGTTTTTTTTTTATTATAAGTATTTGTTATTTTTCAATAATGTCTAATTTAATAAGAATGTTAAAAAAATCTGAAATATATTAGTTTGTACGTGCGCAAATAAATACACAAATGAACCAATTTTCGTCAAGAAACATATGTACGTATATATTTTTTAATGATTTTATTGAAACTAAAATTAAAATTCTAAAACATGCGTTTGCTAGATAATGTATTGATTTATTTTACTGCATGATTATATTATTAGAAATGAGTGCGGTATAATACAAAATATTTTTTGAAAATTTAATAAATCTGCCAACGACATATGGAATAACCTTATTACATATACTAAAAATTTAAAAAATTTCTCAAAATTTATTACATGCGAATGCTAGATAAAAGAACAATCTTTCGAAATCCATTTATAATTTTTTGTGGAAAAGAGTCAATACGTCTTAAATCTGATTTGAAAATGACATATTTCTGGTTTTCTCTAGTAATGCCCTCTTAAGGTAAAATATATATTAATTTGAATCGAAATTAAAACAGAAAGGTGATTGAAAAGATGGGTAAAACTTTTAAAGAGAGTTATCTTATAATTGTTGTAGGAGATGAAGTAAAGAAGAAAATTCTGTCTAATCTATTTATGGAGTTAAATTTGACAGGATTCTATTATTTTCATTTATTTTATATGGGTTAGGTCGTATGTGAATAGTTATTTCTGTCCATGTGTGATTTATTTTACAGATGTTTGTAATACTGTGGCGTCCAATACTTTTAATCCATTTTTTAAATATCTTGTTTGAATTTTGTCAAGGAGTCAGTTTGTCTGGTCGTAACTGGTAGTGTATTGTACAGTTTGCAAACTATGTATTTAGAGTGTCTTTGTCCAAAGAGGTTTTGGAAATTAATTATGAAAATACAAAAATAGACATTTCAAGGTTCATAATATCAGGCAAAACCACACGAAACCACTTCTATTTGAAAGTTGAAAATTTCGAAGCTTTTAAATTTGATCCGTGGGAAATAACCCACAAAATTATTTCAGCTAACGAATACCGTAAATAATATTCTAAATTCCCACTGAAGCTATTCAGAAATCTATTCAATGGAACTTTGCGCATATTAGAGGAATAGCTCGCTAAATCCCCGAATTCCACGTCACGTAGGTAGTAGGGGAAAGTTTGCCTAATGGGGAAACATTGTGCAATTGTTACGTATAAATTGTTAAGCATCCCCCGAACCAACTTAAGTGTACCTACGTACATTATAAAGTCTTCGCACTTGTTCCTGTTCAGCTTGCTGTGAACGTGGAATTATTTAAGTTAACAAATTACGCTAAGAGGCGCAGAAGTTGCAGTTGCAGGTGCGTCAAAAATCACAACACATTCGAACGACAAAACAAGGTTTTTTTAAAATTCATATTTGTTCATAATTTTTGGTACATTTAAATTTGCGTTTGTGATAAGTGAAGAATTATTTCAGCATCGCATTGTTTAGAATAAAAAACCTCTTAAGAGCGTTTAACCAGCCAGCGGACGAAAATCCACATTTCGTCGAAAGTTGTTCTTACGATCGTACAGGGCGGTTATAATGAGAAAGATTAATTATTCTCCGTACCAGCTTTTTTAAATTATAACTCAATATCGAATTTATTTCAATTCAAATTAGCTTTAATTTATACCTTCATCCAAAAATGCTGAAAGGCGTGATGATAACACTATTAAAATAATGTACTTTTTGTAGTTATTTTTGGATTATAAGTATTTATCATTTTTCAATAATGTCTAAATTTAATAAGAATGTTAAAAAAATCTGAAATATATTAGTTTGTAAGTGCGCAAATAAATACACAAACGGACCAATTTTCGCCAAGAAACACATGTACGTACATATTTTTTAATGATTTTATTGAAACTAAAATTAAAATTCTAAAACATACGTTTGCTAGATAATGTATTGATTTATTTTACTGCATGATTTTATTATTTGAAATGGGTGTGGTATAATACAAAAGCTTTTTTGAAAATTGAACAAATCTGCCAACGACCTATGGAATAACCTTATTAAACTAAAAATTAAAAAAATTCTCAAAATTTATTACATACGAATGCCAGATAAAAGAACAATCTTTCGAAATCCATTTATAATTTTTTGTGGAAAAGAGTCAATACGTCTAAAAACTTTTTTGAAAATGACGTATTTCCGGTTTTCTCTGGTAATGCCCTCTTAAATTGGCTTTCGATATAGGTGGCCAGATCTAAATAACAGACTCAATATTTTTCTTCCTATGCCACATCTTCGTTTGCCTCACAACCACAATATCCTATTTGTCCAAATCATTTTTTTATTTTTTTTATCGTTAATACATTATTTTACAAAATTTCAAAGAACAATCCAGTAATGTTGGCCTGACTGGGTGGTTTACCCGTGCTGAGGCCCCCATTTTATAATATAATAATTTATACATAATACAGTTTGAAAAAAAAAAGAAATATACGTTATTGACGAAACAAAAAAAAACATTTAAAATGAAGATAAATTTAAAAAAAAAAATTTAAATTAAATTAAATTAAGAAATTAAATCGAAATATATGTATATTATGATTTATGTGTTTGTGAGTGTTACGTAAATACATTTTAATTTTAGCTTTTTATTTTAAATGCTCAACGCTTTCAGCCTCTCACAGAAGAGCATTTTTTAAATAAAATTATTATTACCCATCTCAAAATTTTGTTATCAGATTACGTGGAGTATATCATTGAAGAAGAAGATAACAATAATAATCTAAAAGAAAACATAAAGAGAACAAGACACAGAAAAACAGAAAAAGATAATGGTCGCAACATAAAAAAAAAATGAATATTCATTTAGACTTTTATAAAAAGGTCAATAGTTCCATATAAATAAAATCGGATATTTTTATCCGAGACGCTATCTAGGTTACAAACCAATTCTTGTTTGTTTCCAATAAAAAAGATAGTTGCATATATATAATGTGGGGAAAAAAATTGTGGAAGATAATATTGTTAATTCTAAAATTTAATAAATGAGATTGACAAATATGACGGTTTGACAGATGGGGAATTGGTATATATCATTGTTTCTGGGTTCGAGACCCAGTTGCGACCATTATCTTTTTCTATTTTTTCTGTGTCTTGTTCTCTTTCATATTTTCTTTTAGATTATTATTGTTATCTTCTTCATAATGATATATTACATTGATGGGAATATCCTTCAAAAGTGATAAAAAATAATTTTTCTTATAAAAAATAGATTACATGGAATTTATAGTCATAATACTATACATTAAAGAAGCGAAACTAGCCGTCCATAATGGAGTATTGGTACCTACCCTGATGTATGGCAGTGAGGCATGGAATTGACAGAGGGAGAAAGTAGGCTGAATGCTGTAGAAATAAGATCCTGAGGCTTATGTGTGGTAAAACCATGTATGATTGTGTGAGAAACGTGGAGATCCGCAAAGAATGCAAGGCTGATGAAAGCGTAATGAGTAAGATTAAGAAAGAAACGCTCCGATGGTTTGGGCATGTAGAGCGAATGATCGAGGAAAGGAGTGTAAGGAGAATATATGACGCAAATGTGAATGGCAGAATAAGACGGGGCGCCCGAGGAAGACATGGCACGACCAAGTGAATCAGATACTTGAGTCGGGCCATGTCAAGAGTCAGAATAATAGAAGAGGTCCGTCCTCTCTGCCTATCCCTGCGGGGAAACGGCATGATGGTTAGTTAGTTAGTTAGTTTTACGATACATGGTTAATCTTGCGTGTTTCTTGGATGCAACAGTTCGTACGTTGCCTTGAGTGATGCACAGATCTCTAAAGCGCAACTTAGCAAAGTAGTACTCCATCAGATGGTGTCTCCCCACATCCAAGTTTCTGATGCTAATCAGTCAACTTGTTAGAAGCACTAGCTCGGGGTGTTTGGTCTGCTTAAGTTGCGTCCTGAGACTCAACCTGTAACTACCCCTTCCCCGAGGATTCAACTTGTGTTAAGGTTTAAACTTGTGATGTGAATGTTCTCATCATCCAGTCTTTCGGAGTGGCGTCTGGCTAGATACGCGTGAGCGATTGGAAGGGTTCAAAGACTTTATTAATTTATTTGAAAGATTCAAAGAAACTGCATCTTTCAAGAAACAACTCCTTATCTCTGTGGCTCAAACTAGTCAAGAGAAGTTTATTCCAAGAAGTTTATTCTACGAGACAAAATTATGTACGTAACAGTTTTAAGAATATGTATAACACCCCTGTCAGGAATAAAGCTTAGGTTAGAAAAATATTCACAATTTCAATAGCGTTTAAATATTCGACAACAAGTTAAAAATTGTTATAAATTGACTGCTGAAAAACTGCTTATAAATTGTGTTTTAAACTGTTTAATAAAGTGAAAATATAGAAAATATGAACAAAAGTTTCAACAAATGAACAGAAAATCTATTGTATATAATCATCAGGTCAATTATCACCATTCATACTGCATCCAGGAATAACTTAACTCTCCCGCAGCCAACTGGGGCCGAAGGTAGACCCCAAAAGCATTATCCTTCTTAAATCTACTTAAATATATTAAATATATTTTAGGCATTCCTGCGCAAAGAATTAACACAAAAAGCGCCGTTTAAAAAAAAATGTGAAAAAATCATTGATCGCAGGAAAAAATATTTTGTCAAATGTAGGTAAAATATTAAGCCCAATAAAAGGACAAAAAAAAAAGGATTTCTGTGGTTGTGATGTAAAAAAAAAATCATGGGGTTGGCGACCGACCCCCTTAGTTACGTTTGGCATCTTGGTCTGTCGAGAGTTAATGAAGCTGGACACACAAATAGTTTCGAAGCCATGAGATGAGGCGTCTTCTATCAAACATATCCCGGATTACTAGTCAAGAATTCTTGTATCTATTGCTAATGAAGTGAGAAAGACAATGGTGTTCTGAGTTTTACATATTATAGCACAATTTCTCAACGTTTAAATAGTCAAAAGTTGACTATTTTATAAAAACAATATAGCAGCTTGCACCAGAAGCGCAGAAATCCAAGAAGATTTAAGTGTACTCAGAAATTAATCCCCGGCTTGTAGGTTTGTAGGCAAACACGTAGCGGGCCCACAGTATTTCATAGTTATATTGTTTGAATTGTATCTCCTGAAACTTGGATAATTAGAGCCATTGCAACTTTCAACAAGCAGATGTTCTGTTTCAGTGAAAGTTTGATGCATCTAAAGCAGTGGGAGGGGAAGGGGAAGGGGATGGGAGACCAGGGATGCTGCGGTAGGAATCAGATCTCACGGGAGGCGTATTACGCACAGCCCTAATAATTATTATTTGCCAAGGTTCTAAAACTGTTAAAAGAGGTGAACAAACATGCGGCAAATAAAATGCAGTTTGTTTGTAATAGTCGGCAGAAGGGAGGGAATAAACATATCATGCCCAGGCACACACCCCTTAAAAATAAAAATATACTCTTTTTTTAGAAGCTAACGCAATCCGATGCAAATATTTAACGCACTTAATCGTCTTCCTGTGACATATACAACTGATATAAAATATTGTTTAGAGTGTACGTTATATTATACACATGAGCATTTAAATATTTTTAGATGGGATTCGAAGCGGAGCGGTTTGGTCCCAAGTTCTAAACGCAGATGTCACGGATTTGTAGCTAGTCATAGGCAATACCAAAAAAAACAGATTCTCCAACTCATTTCTTTTCCAGAGTCGAAAATCATCGTGGTGAGAGATTACTATTTAGAATTGAAACGATACCCGTGGAAGAACAGGAAATAAACGAATACAGTCAACAAACGTGAAGACGAGGAAATCAATAAATATGAAGATAAGGTAATCAACAAATATGGAGATGGGGTCTACAAATATGAAGATAAGGAAATCAACAAATATGGAGATGAGGTCTACAAATATGAAGATAAGGAAATCAAATATGGAGATGAGGTCTACAAATATGAAGATAAGGAAATCAACAAATATGGAGATGAGGTCTACAAATATGAAGATAAGGAAATCAAATATGCAGATGAGGTCTACAAATATAAAGATAAGGAAATCAACACACATGGAGATGAGGTCTACAAATATGAAGATAAGGAAATCAACAAATATGGAGATGAGGACTACAAATTTGAAGATAAGGAAATCAACAAATATGAAGATGAGGTCTACAAATATGAAGATAAGGAAATCAAATATGCAGATGAGGTCTACAAATATGAAGATAAGGAAATCAACACACATGGAGATGATGTCTACAAATATGAAGATAAGGAAATCAACAAATATGGAGATGAGGTCTACAAATATGAAAATGTAAAACCAACACGACAACAACTAACAGTCCACCTGGGAAAAGTAATCCATTGTGAGGAGGGCTGTGAATATATTATGTATCTTCAATATTCATAAAAAGATAGCAGCATTGCAGTTTCCAAAATCAACTCTTATTACCCTGTCCCATTTTTTAAAGTTTTAAACATAATGGGGATGGCAGAACTCCACTGGCTCCAGGAAGTTGGAACTATTTTAATAACACAGCTAAAAAACTAAAAACCAAAAATTCTGAGCCCCAGTGTGAGAATGACTGGCTAAGTAAAAGCGATTTTCATGTGGTTAGCTGGAGATGTATACGGTTTCACAGTTCAGTAGGGAGGATGGCAAACATTAAACTAAGGTGATTCCAAATATCCCGGGTAATAATTAAACCCGGCCGCCCCCGAAATAAACTTCCCACTTTATGGGCCGATGATAAAAGGGAAACCGGGTTCACGCCTAATGAAAGACACTCGTCGCGATGGGAGATATTCGAAAAACATCTCAGAAATTATAATTTAGGGAGGAGGAAGTCACTGGAGTAATTAGGCGAATCATCTGCGTTGGGCCGTTCATTATTTTTTCAACGCTAACTGCGCAAAATTTTTATTTTTATTAATTATAAAATTTAGATATATTTTATGATTTCGTCTTATATTATATTTTATTTTATTATAGGTAAATATATTTTATTATAGATAAATAAATAAATAAAAAAAATAAAAAAATATTCCTACCCTCGCAACATTCTTGAAATCAGGAATGCCACAATTCCATTGACTGAGAGAAATAATTTACCTCAGAGCTTACGTCTTCTTTGCAGATGTTGTGCTGGGGGTCTTTTGAAGGAAACGAAGGAGATAATGTTCTGGGAAGGAAAAAGGCAAGCGATATGGAAAGATATCTGAAGATCAGTGGGTCCAGGAGTGACGGATGTATGAATACATTCCTATCTCTGCGGTGTAAGTTGATGGGTCTAGAGAATTTTGTAGTAGAGGCCAAATGGTCTCCCTCAATCAGTGCCTCCGCTCCAGCTTTCCAAGCAGTAAGAGAGCAGATACATCGGCCACCAAGACCTTGATAAACTTCATCCCTAACGTAGCGATCCACTTGGGATGGTAGATGGTAAAGGTGTTATCCAATAAATAGTTCCGGGGGCGGCGGTACCCATAACGTATTTTCCCGTTTTGTTAGTTAGGCTGTCTTAATAAGTCAGGTACGTCTCACACGTCATACGTATATGTCTGGTAATGTTATATTATTGTGAAAACAAGCTCATGGGTCCGAGTGGTTAAACATTATTTATTATTCATCCGCAATCGAACCCGCAGTTTCCCGTTTAGAGGCCGTCGCTAGAGAAACAAAAAAACAAATCGTAACCAAGTTTTAGGTCATTTGAAAATGTGTTCATTTAAAATTTGAATAGAATTATTTTTTGTTGGAACACCATTTGGTTACGCCCATACACATACCTACATAACACGCATACATACTGTCACTGCTTGGGATTGGTATTAATATTGTTGCAAATTCCTTTCCTACCTATCTCTATTGCCTATCCGTCAATTCTTACTCAGTCTGTAATAAACTCCCGCCGCAACATAGCCAATGTGCCTCCGCTATCGGTGAACCGCTATTATAAATAACTCCGCCGTGTACTATAAAATAAACGAACTCACGCCTATTGCTGTTTGTGCCTGTTGGATGGGAGAGAAAGTGCATTGCCACCCTACAAGTTCTTTTACCCTTTTTGGTGAGTCCTTTCCTTTTTATGCCACATGTATTTTATCATTTCAAGCAGTGATAGTAACACAAAATCAAGGTCCTTCGCCAGTCATTTTTTACACAAACATATCAATCCACTCTACACAATCGAAATCTCATTCACCATTTTATTAAATATGTTATGAACCAACCGGTTTCGGTTCAGTGTGAACGATCATGAGGGTTGTATATACATAATAATTCAACCCTGATAAGGTTACGGCTGAATCGTTTATTTACATACTCATTAAAGTGATGTGCAAGCAAAACTAATAATATTCAAATTATAATAATGTCTAACCACAAAGATTGCTTTCTACGAAAGATTCTATTATAGGTACATGTAAAGCTATTTTTAGAATTTATTAAAGGGCAGCATCAACATGAGCTAAAATGTAGATTTCAAGATCAAATAAATGCTACTCGGTATGATAACGAAGATTTACAGTCACAATAAATACTAAGGGTCGACCGAGATCTCGGTCTCGGTCTCGGCATTCTCGGCTACAAATTCTACCGAGAACTCTGTCTCGGTTCTCGGAGAAAAATCGCCGAGATTCTCGGCCATAACCGAGACCGTTGTAAGTAGGTACGGTATAGGATAATGGGATTCAAATCTACCGCACGCGTTCACATTTGTCACTTGGTGTCAGTGCGTGAGAGAGCTGTCGATTGTGATTGGTCGGCTGGCAGCGAGGCGGGTTTTACTTATAACCATAATGATAATATCTAGACGCCTTCCACGCCGAAACGCAAATTATTTGCAATTCCCTCGATAGAAAAAAAATCGCAAAGTATGCTCTAAAAATTATTTTAAAAACGTTTGTTCAGTTATTTTACAAGTTATAATTGTGAAAAAAAATCACAATGTTTCTTTAAATGATGTCGTGTTTTATTAAATATTTTCGATTTTATCGCTTTAAATATTAGCGCGCTCCTCTAACATTCCTAATTACATATTTCTCCATCTTCTTCTTTTTGAGCGCGGATGCGGCGCCTTAAAACAAATTATTATTACATTCTTAACTAACTAACTAACTAACCATCACGCCGTTTCCCCGCAGGGGTAGGCAGAGAGGACGGACCGCCAAACATCCCGGTTTTGGCACACATTCCTTGCCTCGTTTACATTCATACAACGTCTCATACATTCTCTTCTATTATTCTGACTCTTGACATGGCCCGACTCAAGTATCTGATTCACTTGGTCGTGCCATGTCTTTCTTGGGCGTCCTCAACTTCTTCTACCATTCACATTTGCGTCATATATTCTCCTTACACTCCTTTCCTCGTTCATTCTCTCTACATGCCCAAACCATCGGAGCGTTCCTTTCTTGATCTTACTCATCACGCTTACATCAGCCTTGCATTCTTTGCGGATTTCCACATTTCTCACACGATCATACATGGTTTTACCACACATACGCCTCAGGGATCTCATTTCTACAGCGTTCAGTCTACTTTCATCCTTCCTCTGCCAGTTCCATGCCTCACTGCCATACATCAGGGTAGGTACCAGTACTCCATTATGGACGGCTAGTTTCGCGTCTTTGGACAGTTTTTTGTTGCTGCCAACGGCGTTCAGTCCTCCATTAATAGAGTTACCTGCATTCACCCTTCTTTCAATATCTCTATCAGCCTTCCCATCTCTCGTAAACATACTTCCCAAATAAACAAACTCATCCACCTGCTCCAAGTATTCATCATTCACAACTATATTGCATACTGTTTTCGTACTCTCTCTTTCAAACACCATGACTTTAGACTTACTTACATTCATCATTAACTCATTCTTCATGCATACTTCGTTCATTCTTGACACGAGAGACTGTAGATCTTCCATACTGTTAGATATCAGCACCGCATCATCAGCATACAACAGGCAACATACTTCTAGATTACTCAATTTCGCACCCAATCCCATCTCTTTCAATTCTTGCATACAATTATCCATATATAGATTGAATAACCACGGCGACATTACGCAGCCTTGTTTAACACCTTTTGTGATGTCAAACCACCCCGTAAAATCGCCGTTCACCCTAACACATGCAACGCTTCCCTCATACAGAGACGCAATTGCCTGTATGAGATACTTATTCACTCCATACTTGGACAATACCTTCCATAGCTTTTTCCTGTCAACTCGGTCGTATGCTTTTTGTAGATCTACAAAGGCACAGAAGAGTTTCTGTTTTTTTGCAAGAAACTTTTCAGTGAGCATACGCAATGAGAAAATCTGGTCCATGCATCCCCTTCCACTCATAAAAGCACCTTGCACATCCCATATTTTATCTTTTGTTTCCATTCTTACCCTTTCAATCAATATTCTACCGTACAACTTGCCCACTGTACTAAGAAGGCTAATAGCCTTTACATTCTTAAATATACTATATTACATTCTTAAATATACTATATTATGCCAAAATAGCACATTTTCATTTTTTTCTCAATTTATCTATTCTCGGTCTCGGTCGAGATTTTAATTTATTCTCGGTCTCGGTCTCGGTCTCGGCCGAGAACGAAAAACATGTCTCGGTCGACCCTTAATAAATACACAATGTTCATGTGGAAATTACTCAGTACTGATAGGTAAAGAGTTGGGTAAATTTAAAGTATTCCGATGATAGTTTCGAAGTGGCAAATTGCTGCACGCAATATCTGGCAAACACGACGTAACGAGCGTTACTTGTAAGATATTGCGCTAAAAATTATCGGAAAACTATTTTGGTCGCTTTGGCGAGACACTTTGCGGACAGCCAGAACCATTGCTATTGTTTATGCGCCCAATAATTCAGGGACTGCGGGCTGGGGCTGGGAATACATCCCCTTATTTACAAGATACTACCACCCGCAAGACGGCGCGGCGGAATGCCAGGATGTATTGAAAACAAGGCCGTCAATTACGTAAGCATACTTTTATTACTTTGATCTCTTCTCTTTTAAAATAAGATTGATAGAGTCATATTTGATATTGATCAAAGATATTGATAATTAATAATAAAAATAATAATAATTGGATAAGAGCGCCGTTTTTGTGAAAAATCACCTCAAGAACGCTTTACAATTCATTATGAATTCTGAGGCTCTACCTAATTCGATTTTTTTATTATTATTTCATACAATTCTTGAAAGTACACAATTATGTTTTTTTTACTACCATACTAGGCTAATGCCGGTGTTAAGAGGGCATTACCAGAGAAAACCAGAAATATGTCATTTTCAAATCAGATTTTAGACGTATTGCCTCTTTTCCACAAAAAATTATAAATGGATTTCGAAAGATTGTTCTTTTATCTAGCATTCGCATGTAATAAATTTTGAGAAATTTTTAAAATTTTTAGTATAATAAGGTTATTCCATAGGTCGTTGGCAGATTTGTTAAATTTTCAAAAAAGATTTTGTATTATTCCACACCCATTTCAAATAATATAATCATGCAGTAAAATAAATCAATACATCATCTAGCAAACGCATGTTTTAGAATTTTAATTTTAGTTTCAATAAAATCATTAAAAAATATGTACGTACATGTGTTTCTTGACGAAAATTGGTCCATTTGTGTATTTATTTGCGCACTTACAAACTTATGTATTTCACATTTTTTTAACATTCTTATTAAATTTAGACATTATTGAAAAATGATAAATACTTATAATCAAAAAATAACTACAAAAAGTACATTATTTTAATAGTTTTATCATCACGCCTTTCAGCATTTTTGGATGAAGGTATAAATGAAAGCTAATTTGAATTGAAATAAATTCGATATTGAGTTAAAATTTAAAAAAGCTGGTAAGGAGAATACTAATCTTTCTCATTGTAACCGCCCTGCACCAATCGATCGTAAGAACAACTTTGGACGAAATGTGGATTTTCGTCCGCTGGCTGGTTAAACGCTCTTAAGGTAATCATAGTATTTACAAATAGATACAGAAACGTACTTACCTGCAGGTCACTTTATTAGAAAGTTTATGCTTGGGGAAGATACTAATTTGCACGTGGAGGACATTATATTTTAATTGACATATAATGATGCATGCATTTGGGAGGCGGGTTTGGGTACCGCCGGGAACCATTTATTGGATAACCAACATCCCTGCCATAGGTCACCCCAAGTGGATCGCTACGTTTGGTGACCTAGC
Source organism: Limnephilus marmoratus (assembly GCA_917880885.1). Taxonomy (NCBI): domain Eukaryota; kingdom Metazoa; phylum Arthropoda; class Insecta; order Trichoptera; family Limnephilidae; genus Limnephilus; species Limnephilus marmoratus. The sequence goes on along the minus strand of OU862917.1, from coordinate 25,146,429 downwards.
AAGGTGTTGGCGGCAAATGCGTGTGCCCACCTATTGCGTGGCGGACTGGATTGGGAGACTGGTTGAGGTAGACCTAACTCAGATCTCTCCAGACTGACTATCTCGACCCATTGCATTGCACCACAGTGGGAGGGATGAATTCGTATGTCCGTCACTGCTGGACACATTGATCCCAAATTCCTACCCACCCTTCATACCTTTTTCAGAACTTACTTTTCTTCCTTTCTAAAAAGACCCTCCATACAACATCCCCAAGGATGGCGTAGGTCCTGGCGGATTTTATCCCTCTGGGCCTTCAGTTTAATTTTTTTTCAGGTTCTCCATAAAACAGTTATTCATCAAATTATTACGGAGAAGATTACAAAATTTAAAAGAAGAAAAAAGTCCGTGGGGGCAGTTTCACCATGTTGTGACGTATGTCAAAAAATAGTTACTGAACTCTCTACGGGTAACATTGAAGACATCGATGCTCAATGCAGAATCGTTAAGCAGTTGAATTGCTCTGTTTAATGGCGCATTCTGAAAGGAAGAAGTTCTCGCTTTCGGAGCATAAAAAAGTGTGTGGGATCTCCCACGAGTACACGCGTTAGGGACATATAGGTTAATCCCCTTCAACATAGGTGGATACAGTACAGTATCGGAGATCAGTTTAAAAAAAATTTCCCTAAAAATATTTTTCGGCGGGCTTCTAAGGTATTAAGATGAAATAATACCATATGTGTGTGGTATATCGTGTTTAGCAACCTTCTTCGTTTACAAAAAAAAATCGTCATAAATAAATGCTATTCACTACAAAACATTATTCCAAACGGGATATTTCGAGTGCATTTTCAGATTTGCGTATTCTAATGGCAAACACACTAACAATCTAAAAAATATTATTGGTGAATAAATATCATAGCCTATTATTCTGGAGTGGAATATAGTCCTAGTAAGCTATTTCCGTAACCGATCGGGTATTAGACACGAACGGCGTCAGTTGTCACTCTGATACGGCACTACTTTACTGACATCTGTTGAAACACCTCAAAACTACATATCCTCGCAATTACCTAAACTAGCGATATCTTGTAAAGGGCATTGACACAACATAATAACCCTGTACACTACAAAAATAAGGTAAAATAACTTGAACAGACTCTTTTCCGCGATATATAAAATAAAAAGCCTACTAAAAAAGGACTTTTACGCGATCGTTTGGCCTCCCATACCGCGGTCCCTCGCTGCAGTTTCGCGCCGCGGTAAACAGTGCACCGAACGTATAAATATCTAGCAAAAGCGGCAGAAAAGGGGAAGCACCGCGGGAAGGGGCGGTCAACAATTCATTTCTTAATGTACTCGGGTTCTTGTGCCCTCCCCTCTACGTGCCGAGTTTATTGGGTGCTTGTGGATTTTTCGGTTTATTTTCATGCGAGCGTGTTATGTATCTGTGTATCGGTGGGAAGTGGTGCCAGAACAGCTTTCGGAAATGAGAAAAGAGGGCCATTCGCGAATTTTGTCTAGAATAACGCCGTTAACATATTCCGATGTTGTTAGACAAATAATAAATCATCTAGTAAAAAAACATTTTGGAAAAATATTATGATAAAATTATTGAGTAAGAACCTATTTACGCTTTTATTTAAAAGGGTGTTTAAATTTTATATCCTTCATTTACTACTTGACTTCACCAGAGGTTTAAATTGTAAAATATGTAAAAGACAATACTACGTAGTGTATAAATATATATTATAATCACAATTGTTAAAAAAGTGTTACGATAATTTTGAAATTTCAGTGTCCAAGTTTTATATTCATTTTGGTTTTACTGCCTGACTTCGCCCGAGATTAGAGCTAAAAATATGAAACAAACAATATGGCCTCCAAATAATTAATTTACATATAAACACACATTTTAAAGCAGCACAACTGACAATTAAAATGAATATGAGAAGATAAATTTATTAAAGCCAGAATACTCGTATGTGGGTGAAACAACTAGCAAATGCAATAAGATCTATAACAATGTAAAAAATCGACTACAATCTTACACCTAAACATAAGGAGTATTAATAAAACATGAACTTCTGGAATCCCTAAATACATTATGTTCACAACCAGATTTTATAATTCTATCCGAGGCACACATACATGCATAAAAACATAAAAATACCAATTATTCCAAACTACAAACAATACGACACAAATTATCAGATTAATAAAAATAGTGGAATTGTAGTTTATACTTAAAAATTGACTGATTTAATGTTACGAAGCAGTGTTAAAATTATTATCTTTTTTATTTTAAAATATGAACACTGCTTTATAACATTGATCCGTAGCAGCACGAACTATTAAGTACCCGTTTAATTGTTGACTATGGGTTTTTTTTCAACGAGAGGACGGGCAACACCGAGGTTACAGGTGGCGTTAGTTTTCCGGTTCCGGGAAGAAAAGAGAAACTCACTCTCGCTTCGATGATGTTTGGGCGACATCATAGCTGGGAGAGTCAATTAGTATTTATTTTAATGATAATATATATTAAAAGGGAAGTAATGTTTAAAAACAAACGGGTGTCGTGTTACTAAAGTTCCATCCTACTCGAATACGAGAAATCATTGTGCAACGGTAACGGTAAAGTTTAATGTGCCGATATTGTCTATCCGCGGTGTCCGGACGATTCATTGCAATATATCATGGCGATCGGATATTAAATTGCATTGCACCGATCACGCTTGCGGGTACCTGCCGAATGTCGACTGTAAGATCGATTCCTTTATTGAACGGAGTACCCTGGACACGCGCTCCGCTGGGTGATAATAAGAACAACGCGAGCCATAATACGTCGGAAGAGTCCCTTCGTGCTTCCTGGCGTGCCCTATACCCTCGCTGGAAGGGAATTCCATTTGGTCCTAATTCGGATGACGATCGGGCATTGTCTCCGGAAATCCACATGACGATCGGGCATCGTCTCCGGAAATCCACAATACATGAAGGAGGTCTTGCCTTGCCGCGGAGGAGACTGAAGGATGTCGATCGGGCTGGCTATCCGGTTCATCCTGGCCATCCTGTTGTGATGAGATGCGGATCGACTAGGAAGTGTAGGGAACGTTAGTTAGATTAGATTGCATTCGGTCCTTGGGGTGAGTGACACTGTTATATTTGTTATTATTTGCTTTCGGTACAATACACGTTATATATTTTAATTTCCAAAGTGAAACCTATGTTTTATTCAAATACCCGAATAAGCTGGAGACCTCATTTCATGCCGCCTTGAGTTGGAGTGTATGCTCTACCTGCCACGAACATAAATCTGCAACCGCAGATTTTTGGCGCTCGGAGATCCGAAAAGTTTGTGGTAAAAACCTGATGCTAGAGAAACATACCTATCTATACACCCCCTTGTATTTTGAGCGTAGCAAATGTCACCCAAAGTAACATTATACCTAGCAATTGGCCCCCCACATAATATTCACATATAGCATTAAAATTAATAATGGTGATGCGATGGTTTACAATATTTCGGAAAAAATGCAAATTTTGACTAACCATTGGAGAGATTTCGATTTCTTTGACAACAGATTTGTGATTTGTACTTGAAATTGTGAACTTCGTATAATTACAGCGATGTTCTCCAACGAGCCTTAGAATTCAACGAGGTCAATCTGATTTACGAAACAATCTGCCGCCAGGTGCCAGAATTGCATACATAACCCAAGCCCATATCCCTTTACCGGTGTCTGCTACACTCGGGCCAGCGTTCATGTCAGATATATTATGTAGGCACAAGGGAGGAGCTCTAATGAAGTGATGTGACAACTACCCTTGGAAATGTTCATGATAATAGTTAGCTAAGTTCTACGGTCTCTCCAAGTCGGCTGGGCACGAAGATTTGGCAGGCTTTCAATATGCAGAACAGACATAATATTATATAATAGAATATAGTAATGAATGGGGCAATAGAAGTAAATGACCGAACTATTCGGAATTAATGACTTCCTAGAAGAGACGGCTTTTTACATCAGTGTTTTATTCGAATTATTCTGGCACTTAGTGAATTACTACTATGAATTCAATACAGCCTCTAAATGTCGTTTTCGTTTAGATTATTTTTCGCTGTCACAATATATTTATCATTTCTATCTTCTGTTACTAGGGAACTAAGACTAGGGTACTAGCATAGGTAATAAGGAAATATAGTACAAAAAGTGACATGTAGTCAGTATTTCTGTGACCAGGAAATCTCTTATTTAGCATACGAAACTGATGTGATGTTTTATAAGGCCCGCCACCTAGCAATATTCAGAAAAAAACATTAAATACTATCCAAGGTACATTTTTATGCGTGACGACTATTCACCTTCCGAAAGATATTTCAAACTTTAAAAGGGTAAAAGACTATTTATTTTATAAAAAAATACGGCCCGCAGTCGGAGATTGGGTCTGGCGAAAATAACCGAGAGCTAAAAATGTTCGAATTGATTATTACAAAAAACCCTTTTAAATAGTTAAAAATAACAAAATAGAAATTACGTTGTTGAATAATTGCGTAAAACTTTGATAACTTTTTTCACTTCAAAGCCCTGAAAAGTCGGGCGATCAATGAGCAATAAATATTTTGATAAACGTGAAAAATTATAACTTTCATGCGCAAAATTATACCCAAGAAACCGGAAAATTTGAAAGGGTTTGGGGAATTTTCAGATAAAAGCATTTGGGATCGAAGGTGAATTATTATTGTAGTATCTTGGGGGTTATATTATCATGAAAGGAAAACAGGGAAAATAAGGAGTCTCCGGGGCCTTAACTTGTTATCGAGTTATAACATTTTCAAGAAATGTCTCGGAAAGGGAGGCAGTTATAAAGGGGTTAATATTGATACCCTGAAACAATATTTGGAACGATAATTTTAAAGGTGAACTGGCTAAAAAATTGTTTTGGAAATTTTATCATGCAAAAAGGTCTAATACAAAAGATCTTGAAATACAAAACAGCCAATAGAAGGATAATACAAAGTATCAAAATACCAACACAAAAATACCAACTGGACACAGTTCTAAAATATCGAAAAAAACGAATTATGGCATGACGCTTATTCTTGCATCACCGCTGTGATGGATGGCTAATACAGCAGTAGGTACTCAGAGAATATTTTATTATTTTAATTTTATTTATTTATTTTCGGGAAACCGACCGTTTACATTTTTCCAGTTTGAACATGTTTGTATAGGCAAAATAAACCAATTATGGATTTCCTCATTGTGACTTTATCTCTGAATAAACAGCATAATAAAAAAAATAGAAATAATAAAATATATAATGAAGGAGTATGAGACCAAAAAAATTATAAAACAAAAGATTAAGTATATAAAACTAAAATTTACATAAAAAATAACAATACATTGGTAACCGTAAGAAGGCAGGTTGTACATATAAATTTATAAATCAAATCATAACCGAATTATAAGTATAAACGATAGAAACATAGACAAATAACATATTGGTGAAACATCAGAGTCTCTTATCAAATTCTTTTATGTACCCCATATATTTGGTAAGTTCGGATTTGAAAATGTCCACCTATACGAACTGTTCAATCTTAAAATTAATTCTATTAAAAAACACAATATTTTCAATACACGTAGAGATTATGCATTGTGAGTTCTTATACTCACAATGTTCCGTTAACACATCACCTTATTATTTGAGAACAGTATTTTTGGTACATTTATTTATTGTACGTAGACCTTTACCAGATCAACATACCAACGCCGAAACGGCGCGCGGCGCCTAAGAATCTAAGGGTACTGAACTTAATAACCTGAACTTAATAATATAATCTGAATTAATGGTAATCTGAACTTGCCTTCACTATGTTCGGCCAGATACGTTGACATACAAAAATTCTTGTCAGCACGCCTGCGCCAGTCGGCCGCCCATGCGCCGACTAATCAGAAAACCGAAACCCGCTTTGTACCTGATCGTACCCTTAGGCTGCGTATAAATAGGCAAGTATTATCCCGAGCCAGGCCACGAAAGAACTTGCTCGTTCCTTTCCAATAATTCGTGACACGTCTCGCGATCATACCTAATACCTACCCGTTTTTACGCAGCATAATAAAGTTCATTAAAGTTCAAAGTGCAAACAAATTAACAATTTCAGCAAAGAAGCAATAAATACTCGTAGATTCTGACGAAATCCAGCACTTTTTAGTAATTTATTTACAGGACAAGATTGTACATAATGTCCGCAATTTTTTCAATGTATCAAGCCTTAATCCGACTAGGTAAAGTATAAGGCAGGAATGTGTTTAAATAAGAATTATCTAACGTTATTTCTTTTCGAAGCCCCCACACGACAATTCCTCCGCTCTTTAGAAAGAAGACAACCTTAAAGGCTCGGTTACACGAGGTTATTTTTCGCTGCTACGTTAAGCGGAGAGTGATCGCCACTACTTAATATGTGAAATGATCGATTTCCAAGATAATACAGTTTTAAAACACCAAAAAAGGAAGTTTCTTGTCAAGAGTTTTGAATTAAAAAAAATTGTGCAAATAAATACTCAGAATTAAAAAAAAAATACTTTCAAATTTCTCACTTTGTTTGGGTTAACATAGGTTTGTGAAGCAGCATTTTCGAAGATGAACGTCATTAAAAAAAAATCCGGAGCAGACTTACCGATGAACTTCTCCAAGATTTAATGACAATAGCCTGCAAAAACTTTAGTCCAAACTTCGGACGGATAGTCCAAGGCAAAAATTGCAAAAAACCCTTGGTACTTCTTTTGATTCATAATATTTGTTCCGAAACATGTTCCGAAACTCATTCGTTTTATTTGTTCATTGATATTGTATTTACACATATTTAAATAATTCAGTTTATTATTTCAATTGTTAAGCCGGGGGGGTTAGGCTTTTTCCCTTCCGGACCGCGACGGTCATATTATTTAAAAAAAACGGACCCCCAATGAAAGTAATTTGTGACCCCTGATGTACAGGATACGCAGTTAGGATGAACCGCCACACAGGTCTGCCTAGGCATACATTATTTGCATCATTCAGATTCTTTTTATCATCTCATACATTCTTCATACTTCTGTTCAATCGACTAAATGATTTGAACTTGATTGAGTACTGATTTCCTGGGTATCCTAAACATTGTCCGTTCTATTTTTCGGACCTCCACCATTACTTAACTTAATAAATAACATACAATAAGTCTTCACTGTGAGTTTAGGAAAATATAAATGCATAACGTAGTACAAAGAATTCAAAGCCATAAATGAAATTAAAAAGCACAAAGATAACCAATTTCATCATTTTTTAAAGTATTTACATGAAATAAATGTAAAACAGTTGTGTTACTAGGTAATTGTTGTACATGGTAAAGCAAGTAGGTACATATAAAGTAAGTAAAGTTAAAAAACATAACGCATGACTGCACATTTGAAATAATATAGAAAACTCACTTCTTTAAAAAAGTGTGTCGTCGTATACATCGTATATATTTGAAATATTTATACCAATGTTGATATATTCATAAATAATAATTGCTGACTTTAATGCGGGCAAAACGAAAGCGAAACTTCGCAAACATTTTTGCGAAATAATTAACTTTCCTAAGTTGTGTAATGAATTGTTTCGCGTTTTTAGCATTTTCACAATTTCACATTTCACAATTTGGGAGGCGGGTATGGGAACCGCCGCATCGCGAACTAATCGTATTTATTGGTTAACCAAAGCATCTGCCATAGGACACCCGAGGTGATTAGAAGGATTATTGTTTTATAATATTTTAGTCAACATATTATCAACATGTTATATTATCTGATTACTTCCATAGAGAAAAAGTTACCATAAACATAATACAACATTCACTCAAAATGAAAGATTGGTGGATCCGAAATGTACCTACCAATAAATACGGTGGAAGAATCCTAAACTATGTTGTACCCGGAATATTTAATAAACTACCAATAACAAGTAAAAATAATACATTTTTTACTGCTACTGTCAAACACAATCTAAGGAAATAGCTATTAAATAGATACTGATTACAGTGATTACTTACAATGATGCCCTACCTAAATCATCGAGTTCCAAATTGGAATTCACATTCTAAGGAAATGGGAAATCAGTATAATTTTGTAATACCTTATATACATGGTAATATTGATTTACTTGTCGATCATATTCATTTGTTCATTTTACATTCATTTATACTCGTTTATTAAATAATGTTTATACTAGTTTTAACACTTTTATATTTATACTATTCAGTAATTTAACCAATTTATCTTATCTCTTTATTCATCAACATTACACATACATTATACCTACCGATTGAAAATGTACCATGTTATCGCATAAAATTTTGACATTATGTACCTTCTGACAAAATACATTCAGTAGTTCACAAAGTAGTTTAGCAGGTTTGAATATTAATAAATAAATTTTTTAAAAAAATTTGCAGAGGTGCTCGTATTCATGGGGTGAGATTGGTCCGGGTTTTAGCGGCAGTTGCGAAAGGTCTCCAGTAGGGATGTTATGGATATGAAATTTCGGATCTGGATACGGATACGTATATAGGAATAATATTATACCGGTTTCGGATACGGTTACGGATATGAAATTATTTCGGATTATCCGCTAGTTTCGGATAATTTCAGTTACGGATATTTGAATTTTAAAATTATAAAAGTAAAACACAAATAGCAAGATTTGACTTTTATTTCTAGTCTATATTATCATTTGTTTTTACAATCAGTCAAATAAATAACAATTATTATAGCCACTTTAAGTGCTATGTAGGTACCTATGAAGGTATGTACTTAAAGAGAAGTTGTCCCGCCTCCTTTGCATGACAAGTTTTTACCGCACTGTTCACATTTTGCAGCATCTAGGTACATTAATTTCATCAAAAAACGTCCAAATTAAAGAAGACTTAGAACGCATTTTGACATTTGCCAAGACTAAAACAATTTATTTACACAACACTTTAGAACTAAGTAAATAGGTACTCGAAAATAATATTTTTTAATGTTTGTACGCCCACCATCACAAAATAAACAATGCAAATTGCAAGAGATACGCGCGGCTTGTGTGACAAGAGACGGCTCGGCGGGCAAAATAAACAAAAATCTATCATTTAGACTCCGCCTTTATCCGAAACTTTTATATCGGTTTCGGTTACGGTTATTTTTTGTTTCGGATATCCGATAGTTTCGGTTACGGTTACGGAGCTCCGTAACATCCCTAGTCTCCAGCAGGGGTCTCTCGAAACATCGCCTTCACCGCAGATGGATTCATACATCCGTCACTCCTAAACAAACTGATCACCACCTACCCTCCTACCCAGCCCTAATACCCTTTTCCTTCTTAGAACTTCCTCTTCTTCCTTTCCTAAAAAGACCCTCCTCACAGCATCCAAAAAGATGACATATGCCCTTAAAAACGGGGAATTATTTTCCTCTTTGCCTTCTATGTAAAGCTAATTTAAACATTGAAATTTTCTCGAACGGTAATCTAATAACCATGGGAGATAACAGTTCAAACGTTTTATCATGCAAAGGGTTCACTTGTTAGAACTATTCTGGAGGATAATTCAACGTATTAATTACATTGTGTAACGCGAAGAAATTAGAAAAATAGTTACGGTTGCGTGCGGAATATGGCGGCGATAAGTTACATTGCCAAAATTAATATTTATGATAGCGAAATTAAGTGTGGTTATGGTAGATGGAGGAATGTAGAATATACGCGTGATTTTTTGAGTTATGCAACTCGTGAACTTGTAACTTTTTTTGCAGACAAAAGTGAAAAAGGTAACTGATGCAATCATTACATAATATCGAAATTCTTTCTTGAACAGATTATACGTATGTGTGGAGGAGACATGGCGCGATCAAGTTAAGTAAACTATTTGTTATAATTTTAAAGTAATTTACCAATACACAGGCAGAGCATTCCTGGGTTTCCATTCTCCCTTTTGCCATGTTACGTGACATTCATTATGTAATGCCATGTTATGTTTCGTCATGTAATTTTTAAAACAATTGTGGAGAAAAATAAATGAAAAAGCATGTATGAATGTGAAAAAAGCAAGCAGTATGTTTAGTATAGAATACAATATAATACCATATTCACATGTGTGAATGTAATATATGTATATGTTATGTAATTTTAAATCATTATGCGATAATATTTTTATTTTTATTTTGAAATAACAAAATTTTTGATCAGCTGTTTACGGTTAATGAGTAAAACCTCACATAGCAATATTTAATCGTTGAAGACAATATTAGCGACTCTAACTGTCGATCAAACTTTGAAACAGAAAATGACATGGTCGATGCTACAAGGTACTGTATATACTTGCAGAAAAGTCACTAGATGTTGCACATAAAAATGGATATAGTTATCCAAGACAAATCATACATAAAGATATTGGTCAATAAAAATATGCGTTGAGAAAATTAAGATAATATAGGTAGTTCTTAGTCGAAGTATGATACAGTTTAATATGACCGAAGGATAGGGTCGAATTAGCTCAGTGGTTGGAGTAGAGGCCCGGCAAGGATGAAGTCATGAGATCAATTCCAAGATGCGACCGTATTTTTTTCCGCTTTTCTGTTTCAAATTTTCGTTTAAGAGTCGGTAATATTATCTCCAATGATTAAATTTATTTATTTTTTTTAATCGAACCATCGCAACGTTGCGCGTTGTAGCACGTAGAGATAAAATATTAATAGGTACTTGCTTCTTTACACGAAATCCAAAAGACTGTTCAAAACTAACCTCTGTAAGAAATCGAACAAAACATGTTTTTCCTTTAGGTGTACTAACAACCTACTTGTACGTGGTAGGTTCGGTATTAGGTATAGCGGGTTTTATGTCCTCGCGACACGAATCTGGGTGTCTTGTGTCAGTTTGTCACTTGTGCCAAGCTCTGACATGTAGTGCGTTTGTTTAAAGATAAAACAGACATATTTCTGTTTTTGACACCCATTTCATTTGGGGTTCGTCGAGCGCACTTTAATGGATTCACCGTCACGAAGTTCGTTACATATGGTATTAGTACGTTGAAGTTTATGTGTTTCAACCTGGGATTTTAGGGATTATTCGGTGCAATGGTGAGTTAGTCGATATAAAAGCATGTAGAATGCTCGACAAGTAGTGAAGTGAATTGAATTCGATGCTCACTAAAGGCTTAAAGAGTTTCGATTTAAGCCCCTTTTAAAACGAGTTACGCCTTACAGTTAATAATCTTAAAACATAAAAAAAAGTTTCTTTGTTTGTCCCTCACAAGTTCCAAAACCATTAATCCGATTGTGAGGAAACTTTGGTGATATGTTGTAAGCATGCCCACGAAATTTCTATATTATAATGATGAGCGCTGGTGTTTTGAAGATATTTATTATACCATTCATCCGATTGCGATGAAACTTTGATGAGTTGTTGTGCGCACGCCCGCCAAGGTGTATTTAATATAATTTAGCGGCAGGGAGGGAAGGAGGGAGGGGAGGAGAATCCGGGAGAGGGGTGGGAAACGAAGGAGGGGGGTCACGGGAGGGGGACGAGGAAGTGGTGAAGGTAGGAAAAGTGGAAGAGGGAGGCGGGAGAACGCAAAAATATAAAGAAAAACGGTAAGTATATAAGGTTCACTCAATAGAAAAAATCGGAAGGCATGCTCCAAAAAGTATTAAAAACACATTTTCCGTTATTTAACTTGTATGTCACAGGTGAAAAAAAATCACAGTGTCACTTTAAATCATAGATTCTCAACCTTTTTTTGCCCACCGCCCACTTTGAGAATATTTTTATTTCTAGCGCCCCCTAACTCGTGAATCCGAAACAGCAAATTTCCACAACGGGGGGGGGGGGGGCGTAATAGGGGGCGTAATGGGATACCACCATGGGGTTACATTTGCCACAACGGAGGGGGCTTAATGGGATAGAGGAGATATTTTAGTGGATGGATGGCTTCTAATGAGATGGGGCAAGATAGGATGGAGTGGAAAGGGTTTCTCAGAGTCTACTACAGCCACCCCTGAAAGTCTGAAATACCCCCCAATTTTCTCTTGGTCTTCTACCGCCCCCCTGAAGGTCTGAAACGCCCACCAATTTTCTCTTGGTCTTCTACCGCCCCCCTGAAGGTCTGAAATGCCCACCAATTTTCTCTTGGTCTTCTACCGCCCACTCGAGATCTGAAATGCCCCTCAATTGTCTCTTGGTCTTCTACCGCCCCCCCTGAAAGTCTGAAACGCCCCCCAATTTTTTCTTGGTCTTCTACCGCCCTCCTGAAGGTCTGAAACGCCCCCCAATTTTCTCTTGATATTTTACGTTGAGAACCTATGCTTTAAATGCTCCTTCAGATATTTGTCGAAGGATTTTTGCTCTATTTTAAACGAATCGTGTTTAATTAAACATTTCCACAATTTTCGCTTAATCATAGAAATTTTATAATACTGGCGCTCTCCCGTAACATTCACATTTATACATCTCCGTTTCAAACCATCTTCTTATTTTTGAAAGCTTACTACGGAGCCTTAATCAGGGCTTCCGACTAGGAAATCTATTTCTTAGCAAAAAGCAATTCAACAGCGGTGAAAAAAGCAATTTCTGTTCTGATTTAAATTTCATACGCAATTATCTACCCATCAAACAGAAAGCACGAGTGCAATCTGCAGATAACATACCAATACAAACGTTGAGATATCCATTCGGATTCGAAAGCCAATTTAGCCAATAGTCGGCCATTATGACGGGGCACGCCACGCCCAGTCCATGATATTAAATCATATATTATTATCAAATGCCCATTGAAATAGTGTGAATTCTGAACCGTTATTGTCACAATTTCATTGCACAATACAATTTGCATGCTCGAAGCCATTTCATAAAACGGAATATTTTCCAATGCCATTTAAAGGGGTCGTTTTAAAGGGGAAATCACTGTTATCATACCCTAACGGTAATACCCCTGATGTACTAGGCCGTGTTTTATGTAAACTGTTAGCACGAATACTATTAAAGCATTATGGTCAGTAGCGTGAAAATAAAGGATACCTTCTTGTAGTGAAATTAGCGGGACTGCTGTTAAATGTAAAATATGTGGAATGGTTTCGCTCCATTTTCCAATAAAATTAAATTGTAATGCACGCGTTATCTACCTACAATTAATGATTGGAAAAACGCGCTAATTGAAACTCCTGTAACCGTTATTTGTAATATATCTCTCTCTCTGGTTTCAATCGTGGGATTGGTTTGCAGCAATTTCATCTACTCTTCCTGTCTTGTGCGGCTCTTTTGAAGTGTGCATATGATGAGCAGCGCACGTCCACCAGCAGCTCCTCCAGGTACTCTCGGCGTGGGCGTCCCCTAGTGTTTGTCCCCTCATTATGGCATGCAAGAGGCCTTCTTGTCTTATTACATGGCCGATCCATCTTGCGCGCCTTTCAGACAAGGTCCTGAGCAGGTGCCTTCCTCCTTCGATTCTTTGGAGAACCTCTTCATTTGTAATATATTTGTAATATATCTGTACGTACGTAAAAAAATAAAACACAAAGGGCTTCAAATATTGTGAATTATGTTGGGAAATTGATTCTACATAACTACCCGGTGTATATTTTGTAAGGAAGTATTGATTAATAATATATTAAAATAAATATAAAACTTTTTTCCACTTAATTTATATGTGGCCGTAACCGGTTCCAGTCTGTTAAGGCCATCTTCAGATTGATTTGAATATTTGCCTACCACTCCCTTGCAGATCACCCTCCTCCCCTCTCCCATATGTTATGCATATAAACTTTAGATTAAGAAACAATTGTACCAGTCTGAAGATGGCCGGCTTCGGCCTCGTAAGTTCACAAATAAATTAAGTGGAAAGAAGTTCTATATTTGTTTTAATATATTATTACAATGGAATTCCACAACGAAATGTCAGTATCAAAAATAGAAACACTGTTTCGCTCACGGAGAAACGGAAAACTGGTTGGCAACTCAATTCACGGCACAACTCAATTTATTAACCCCCTGAACAAAATCTATATTTTTCTGATCTGACATATCGCAAATTACTCCAAAACTTAACAGGTCGTGAGCCTCAACCGTTGCAACCTGTCAACAAGGAAACTGAAACGCGATGGCCGCGGGGACCAGCACTGCTAGTCACAGCGTCGCCCTTGATAACTGGTCTTTAACAAGTTGCTTGTGTGCGGACCGCCAATGAAATTCACAAGTTTCTTTTCTGTGGTTAGCGATTGAGTTGTCAACTGTTTTTTTTTCAGTTTCTCCATGAGCGCATGTCCTTAGAAGTATCTAATTATTGACCTAATGTTTGAAAACTGCTATTTAATTGCTATTCTTGCAGGCGAATCGTTTTTTAGCAAGTAAAATTTTTTGGACGGAAAATAATGAAGACAAACTATTCTTTAAGGCGATCCACTAGTTCAGGAAAAAATCGAAATCGGAATTCACGCCCTTTATGGGAGGAGTTTAAAAATACTTGAGAAAAAGCTTTTGGAAAGGTTGGAAAAGGTATTTGAGAGATTTGTTTTACAGGTTGATTTCGTAAAGGCCTGTAATAAATATTAATTCCTGTTTTACACATTGTTTATTGTAATAAAACGGAAATTTAAAATTGATTTCACGAAATCAAGCGTCGCGAAGTGACGCGTCCATCTCCCGCTGAGTTCGGGGCGTGACTGAGGTTTGCCGACTATGGCGTCAACAGTAGTTCTTCGGTGGACGCCATAGGGTTCACTTTGAAAAACCGAATTCGTCGACTAGCGGCCGTACTGTAAAATAACAACGCGAAAATGCATATTTTATTTTATTTTGGGAAGATTGGGTGTAAATATCAACTTTTTTTGCGATCATTATAAAATAAACTGAATTTGCCACATTATACAATGAAACCATAACCGAAAAGGGGTTTACAAATAGGAGAGTTTGGACTTGAAAGTGTGTTTTTTAGACCTTATACTTTATTTTTTTATAGGCTTATTAAAAGTTTTATAAAAAAATGACCGATATTTTTAAGGGCCATGTTCTACACGCAGTATTTAATTGAAGCTTCTGCAACACTTCTAAGCGATCAAATTTTCAAAACAAAAACATATGATTTTGTATGATTTTGCATTATTTACTACGGCTTCATCTTAAGATAAGTGTTTTGTTCACTTAAATCACTACAACCAGAAGAAATAATATTACGGTACACAACAGAAAGTAAGTACAAATTCATAATTATTAACCATGAATGAATTCCACTTGCGTTGAATTTGAAATGTCGTTATGAAAATAATATGGACTTGTAAAAGCTAATTAGACGGAAAATGACAGAAAACCAAATAAACAGTTAGAAAGTAAAATTATGAGGGCATAAAATTCAATGTCACTCATTCGTGTCAGCAACAATTAATTTAATTAACTGAGCTCCAGGACTAAACTTAGTCAGGTTTCAGTGCTGACTTCACGATTAATTTCCTTTTCTGCAGTTGCATTCCCGCTGCAGCCGAGACGGTAATAATGCATTTCACTTTCAGCCGCGTCACTTGCAGTCTGTGCACAGATAATACTCTCCTATCTCCTGGATGCACTTGACAGTTTCTCTTGAAGTAAAATCCTACAGACAAACTCCTCGCGTTTTCATTTCCAAGGAAAATAAAATAATCCAGCTTTGCTGAAATGAAGACCTTTAGATAGCATCATAATCTTGCCGGGATGATAAAATCATTTAATGAAATGTTCGTCATTAGATAGGTTCAGTTATTATTATTCCAAGCCGTCGTCGTCACCCAGTAGCAAGACACACCCCCAAACCACAGATGGAGAATTTGCCTCAAGTCAGCGTGGTACAAGTGCTAAATGGGTGAACTATTTTATTTTATTTATCCCATATAAAAATATTTGTAAATACTAAACAATGAAATTAAACGAAATAGTGTTTGCTGGAATTGAGTGATATATTACATGATTGAGTGGTATAGGGAAGACTAGGTAAGCAAGGAAGAAGGACTACCAATCACTTACATTTGCGAAGGCGCACACAACACAATTAGAAATATATATATTTTTTTTAAATTTATTTATTTATCTATTTTTCGTTTTTATTATTTTATGTTTTTTTTATTTATCACTTTATTATTTATTTTTTTTATTTTTTTTTTCATAAGAAGCAATTACTTTGTGGTTAGACATTATATTATAAAAATAAATAAAACACTTTGTATTTTAACCACGAATTTATTATATTACATATCGACCGGTTTCGCTTACATCAAGCTTCTTCAGGATATAAGTAATAATAACTAAATGTTAAGTGAGAGCTATGGCTTATATATAAGTTGAGTGACAGAGGGAGAAAGAAAATGACCAAGAACATAATTAGAAAGAGACAAAGTATTTGACAGAGGTAAAGAGGATAATCAATTAGTGGGAGGGAGACAACAATACAATAATCAATTAGTGGGAGGGAGACAACAATATAGATCTAATCACAAATAAAAACCAACAGTTAACGGTAATAAATGAGATATTAAACAAACTTTGATGTATTTTACATTATAAGATAAAGGACGATATTTAGATATATGATAATATTAATAATGAAGGACATCAGACTAACACTAAAACACATACATAATATCATGGGTTAGGATGGATAGCTGGAAATAAGTTTAAAATAGGGCTATAAGGTGAATTTTTTTGATTTGATAAATTGATTTGGTTATTGAGTAAGAATTCTGACATATTTGTATTTAATGATTTCCTAATCTCTAAAGCTTCTAAATTGTCTAGTTTTATACCTATATTATTTTTATGTAATATGCGAGTTCCTGAAATTTTATTAAAAGTATGATCTGTTGAGATTAGGTGATTTGCAAGCTCAGAGAACCCCTTTCCATTTAAACATCTTAAATGTTCTTTTACTCTAGTGTTGACATTACGTGCGGTTTTTCCAATATAGTAAGCAGGGCAATCACTACAGCTAATTTTATAAATACCGGAGAAACTTAAATGATCTTCTTTGTCTTTAGTATTAATTAAAAAAAATAATTTTTTTTTTTTTTTTTTTTTTAATTTTTTTTTTTTTTTTTTTAAATTTGGCAAGGTTATTGTTTGTATAGAAGGCTGGTTTGATATCTACAGGAAGGTTCCTAACGCTTAGATTAGAAAAATTATTTATAAATAATTTTTTTTTAATTAATACCAAATTTTTAATTAATACTAAAGACAAAGAAGATCATTTAAGTTTCTCCGGTATTTATAAACTCTCCTTCTTTTATAGCATGTAATTCATGTATATGTATACGATTTTATATGGCAGTACAATTAAATAAGTTAAGGGAACGTACCCATACAACGTGACACGTTTAGAGGGGGGGTCTTCAAAATGTCACGCTTGGTACAAATGAGCGGCGGCGGGCTTAGGTTTTTGGTCACTGGGGGGGGGGGGGGGGGGGGGGGGTTAAAAATTGCAAAAAGTTGGTCACGTAGTATGGGTACGTTCCCTAATTGTATAATATAGGTATTACATCAGAAAAATAACTACCTTAACACCCATCAACGTCATATGATTTTTTTTTAAGAAATACAAATATTCTCGGGTTACGAATAACCCAACCATATTTGAAAATCTTCTACTACCACCACAGTAAGCGGAAAACGTGTCGTGATGGAGGACTTAGTCAGTCGCCCAGGTGTGAACCAAACGCGATGCCAACCCAGCCACCATACGGTCAGTTTACAAATCATTTTAAGAAGGTTATGTTTTCCAGTATAAAGCATTTAAGACACTAGAAAGTTTAATTAATTTGTTAAAAGTTGAATTCATGTTTTGATATATCCTTTTTAATAAATATAAAATGTTATTTACCTACCTCGGAACAGACTATGTCTAGTGAGGTGGGTAAAATAAAACTATGTAAATAAACGCCCGGGTTGCCGGCACTGAAACTGAAAACTGATATTTCAAATGGAAACTACGTTGAACTTGATTATAAAAATGGAGGTATGGGAACTTTACTTTAACCAAATCTGAAAATAATCTTTTTTTTTTGTAAGAAGAGAATATAATAAATTTATTTAAAATAATGAAAATAATAAATTTAAGTGCCCTTGGGGTGAAGTTCAACAAAAAATAAACAATCCAAATATTTCAATTATCGTGGTCAAGAACAATCACAAAAGCATTTAGGTAGATTAAATGCTAAACTATAATGGTAGTACATATAATATTAGATTTTGTGTTGAGAGCTGCAAAAGATTTCAATAATTTAGGCACGTTTATCATGTTATATAAAACCCTTGTCAGATGCCAACTTGAGTATATCTCTACGTTATGGTCTCCCTTTTACAAAATTCATTCAGACAACATTGAAAAGATTAAACATAAGTTTCTAAGGTTTATAAACTATAAATAGCATATTCCTATACAAAACATTGATTACAATTACCTCCTGGATAAAATGTCACTATTGAAACTTTCAGAAAGAAGAATAAGTACAGATTTAATACTATTACATAAAATACTGCATTACAAAATTGACTGTCCTGAATTACTTCAATTTATCAATATCCAAGTTCATTTATTACCCTTTTACTTCAATACCACCAGGACACTAGCTTATCAAAATTCCCCGAAATAAATATTCTGATCTGGGCGACGTATTTCATCTTAAAACTAATCGGTATAAATGTTGTATATTCTATCACTTTTATTCTTTAAGACAGAAATAGACCTATGTATCTACCAAATAACTTCTATGCTACTACTATGTTGTTTTGTAGAATCTTTAATTTCAATTATATGCGTGAGGATTCTTAGTTTCTGTTTACATCTTTATCTGTGTATTTTGTTTTGTGTTTTGCACAACCTTTTTTGTCTTTTTCTTTATGGTTTAAATTTGTAAGTATTTACTTTGATACAAATAGTTTGTAAAATTTTATAAGAAAAGCCAACTAGGGCGTGTAATAAATAAATACATTAATTACAACATTAACAAGTGTAAAATTATAAAAAGCCTGTCCTCTCTTCAACAGAAATGTACAGAAAAAATTATATTTTCACCACAACCGTTAAGAAGTGATATACGCAACATCTCAGGGAGCGTTTGTCTAAAATCTTCCTCTTTGTACCTATCCCTGCAACCTTTTCCCAAATGGAAAGGCTGGCTGCTTTGTTGATAAAGTGGGCCCTTATTTATGCGTCCTTTTACAAGACCTAGGAGTGAAGTTAGCGTCAGATGGAGCGGAAACGTCCCCGGTTATGTTTTTATAGAGGCGATTCCCTTTCACCCGCTTCGCATTTACCCCTCCTTCCCCACCTGCCGCACCTTCAGACCGCAACCCTTCAGTATTTTGAGGGCGCATTCGGCAAGGCTTACGCGGAGTGCAATCCAAAGACAAAATAGGAGGCACATATTTCGGTTCAACGTTCAGGTACTACAAAATCTGGCTAAATATTTTTAGCAGACAAAAATTAATCAGAAATTTACTAATTCATGGTACCTGCCATATATACTTTTTTATGTGAGTCCCTCGCAAGAGACTAGCCGAGAGATTCCGTATTTTTCGTGGCATCGTTATTGGATAACTGACGTAATCTCCTGTCAGATTTGTGTGATTTTTACATATTTATTGACACATTTTTTAGTTTAGATCCTAATTAAACACGAATTCCTGCAAGTACGCATGATTATTTATTCGTTTAATGTATCTTGTACATAGAAAAGGCAAATAACAGCCATAAAAATCACACAAATCAGACAGGAGATAACGTCCGCTATCTAATAACGATCTCACAAAAAATACGAAATCGCTCGGCTGACTGCTCTCGGCTGGAACCAGTGAGGCTACGGCATTCCCACTTGGAATATGTTGTGAAGTTGAAGGTAATGGGGAGGGGAAGGAGATGGGGAAGAGAAGAAATGGAGAAGAGGGGAAATATTCCATTCCACAGATAAATATTATTAGGTATGTTGAATTAAATTCGTTTTTAAAAAAATAATTTTCAACTTATCTGTTCAACTGCCATTTTTTTAATTATTGTAATCATGCTGTCAAGTCATCTGTCACCATCGACGAAAGTAATCAAAGGTCAAAATTATCAAAAATATTTTTTCTATGCGGAAATTTGTATTTCAGGATATATTCATGGGCACATAAAGCTTGGGGTTATTATTGATCGAAATATTTTAAGGGCAGGCGGGAGACAGTTTTCAAAAGAAATATGACGAACCCGGTCAGGGGTAAATTCATTGGATACAGTTTAAATAAAAAAAAGGATTTTCCATCCCACGGTTTCGAAAGGCTTTAGATATCGGTCATAAATAAAAGTAAGGGATTTTTTTCGAGATCGTCCAAAGTAATATGTCATAAAATAAGACTAATATCAACAGCACAAACGAGTCAATAGCATGTGTATTAGAAATTAGAGCTCAGTAGCGTATTGATTAAAGCACCGGATCTGCTTTTGGATGATTCGGGTTCGATTTACAAAAAAAATAAACACATATTAAGTAAGGTACTGTCAACACCGTTAATTATTGATGAAGTTTAATTTAGTTGAACCCTCAGGCTAATTTGTTCGCTTTTCGGAACAACTCATACAGGTCAAAATACCACGCTTTATTAAAATCTAAAAGTTGACAACAAAATAATTAAAATGTACAACTTTACAAAACTAAAGCTTCCGACGTAATTTGAAAAAAAAAGAAATTTTGTGTTTTTTTCATTAATTATTTTTACATGAAACTAAAAAAGTGAAGTAATCGTAAGGGAACTTACCCATACTACGTGACCAAATTTTTGCAATTTTACCCCCCCCCCCCCCCCCCCGGTGATCAAAAACCTATGCCCGCTGCCGCTCATTTGTACCAAGCGTGACATTTTGAAGACCCCCCCCCCCCAAACGTGTCACATAGTATGGGTACGTTCCCTAACGTCTACAATTAATTTAAGGTGCTGGTGTTTTAATCGCTATCAGCAAGAAATATAAAGCAAACTTAATTACAACTAAACACAAACAACTTGAGCAAATCTTCCTTCAAGTGAATGTTGCTAGGAATAAAAAGATTATTGTGGGCTGTATTTATATCCCACCAAATTCAAGCAATGAAGTATACAGGTGTCATAGTGAGGAAGTGGAAACTATTTTAAAAAGGAATCCTAGTGCAATATTTTTGCTTGCTGGTGATTATAACCTTCCAAAAGTGAACTGGGTGAACAGTGACAATAATATCTGTGTTAGTGAGTCGGAACGCATTATTCTAGACACGGCGTTATTCTTAGGTCTGAATCAGGCAAATACTATACCAAATGAAAATAATCGTACTCTAGACTCATGTTTTTCTAATTTAGAGTCACTAGTAATTGAAGAATGTAGTGAGCCGCTGGTGCCAATTGACACTTATCATCCTCCACTGGAAGTTATTATTTCTAATGTACACGTTAATACTTGTAAACTGTCTTTCAGTTACAAAAATTTTTTCAAAACTGATTATGAGCAAATTTGTAATTATCTTGTCTCTTTTGATTGGTCATCTGTGCAATATGATGATATCAACACAGCTACCAATAAATTTTATTCTGTTTTGGAAAATGCTATTAGCATGTATATTCCAACCATGAAATGTAAGCCAATTACCTATCCAAAATGGTACTCCAAAGAACTTATAAATCTACTTGTCACCAAAAAACTTAAACCTAAAGAATATAAATTATTTCAAAAATATTCTGATTACATTGAATTTAAAGATTTAAGAACTTCGTGTAGAAAAATGTCTATGGCCTGCTACCGTAACTATATAAATGAAATTCAAAATTCCATAATAAATAATGTTAGTTATTTTTGGAAATACTCGAAATCTCTTAAAGAAGATGATTCTGATTTCCCGAGCATTATGCACCTAAATGGCAGCCATAGCAATAATACTAATGGTATTGTTAACTTATTTGCAAAAATTTTTAAAAGTGTTTATACAACAGACTCAAATAATGCTCCTAATCCAACAACAACTCTAGATGAAACTCTTGATATTTCACAGTGTACCATAAGTATCTCTAATGTAATTACTAAAGTTAAATCCTTAGATATCCACAAATCTGCTGGGCCAGATAATATCCCAACAATATTTATCAAAGAATGTATCAAAGTAATTGCTCTTCCATTAACCAAACTTTTTAATCTATCTTTATCCAGTGGAATTTTTCCCGATAGGTGGAAAATTAGTTATTTAACTCCAATTTTCAAAAAAGGTGATAAAAGTGATGTTTGTAATTACAGACCAATATGCATTCAATCCACCATACCGAAACTCTTTGAAAGTCTGATACTTGACAAACTTTTATCACAAATAAAACCTATAATATCACCTCACCAGTTTGGATTTATGCCAGGTAGAAGTACTTTGTCCAACTTAATTATTTATGAAAATTTTATAACCAATGCTTTCAAAGAAAAAAAACAAGTAGACTCTATTTATACTGATTTTAGTAAAGCCTTTGACACAGTTTCTCATAAAATTCTCATTTGGAAATTAGAAAAACTTGGTATACGTGGCAATATATTAGCCTGGTTTGAAAGCTATCTTACTGGAAGACAACAAATTGTTAGGATAAAATCCTCTCTATCGGAAATAATTTATGCAACAAGTGGAGTTCCACAGGGTTCACACCTTGGTCCAATCTTATTTATCTTGTTTATAAATGATCTTACAAAAATATTTTATGATGTAAACATTTTACTTTTTGCTGATGACCTCAAAATTTTTAGAATTATTCAAAATATTCACCATTGCAACATTCTTCAAGATAATATCAATAAATTATTAATTTGGTGTAATGAAAATAGACTTTACCTAAATATCTCAAAATGTCAAATAGTTAGATTTTTTCGAATAAAAAATCCAGTGATTTATAATTACAACATTGATAACAATGCCCTTCAGACATTAACACAAATTAAAGACTTGGGCATCACTTTTCAATCAAATCGTTCATTTGTTAACCACATAACAGAAATCTCTAATAAGGGCTTAAAAATGTTGGGATTTATAACTAGGCTTACTAGAAATTTTAACAATATAAAGTGTATTAAACTGTTATATTTTGCCTATGTTAGAAGTCAACTTGAGTACAATTCTCCCTTTCTGGAATCCACATTATAGTATACATGTTCAAGCTATTTAAAGAATTCAAAACAAATTCTTACGTTTTCTAAATTTTAAAATGGGTATTCCAGCTAATATGTTAAACTACAACACTATTTTAAATGATTTGAATATGCTCAAATTGTCCGACAGAAGAATTTTCTCTGACTTGGTATTTCTATATAAAATTCTAAATGATTTAGTTGATAGTCCGGTATTGCTAGAATTGATAAGCTTCCGGATTCCACTACGTAATACTAGAAGTCAAGATTTATTTCAGTGTAGAAATTCTGGAACTAACTACCATATGTATTCTTCTTTGCCCAGAATACTAATGGAGGGAAACAATTATACCAAGTCAGTGGACATCTTCAATTTATGTTTAAACAAATATAAAATATTGTTACTGAGACAGTTCAGTTATGTACATTGAATGCTTTGTATTTTCTTATTATTCATATGTAATGTAAAAGCCCCGAAAAAGGGCGTTAATCAATAAATAAATAATTTGTCTTATAAAATACGTACGGGTTTTATTTTGTTATAAGTTATTTTAGTTAGAAAAAACGTAAGGTGGGCTATTTTTAAAGTTCATTAAAGTTTGCTTTAAAAAAATTAAATGGTTATTTCTAATAATAAAATTGGAAAGCATATTTCATCACCTTTCAGAAACAGATTGTAGTTTTCGGAAATGTTCACTAACATTACATTTATTTGGATTTTATTGCAAAACGGAAAAAATCTGACCTACTGACAGAATAAGATCGAGGCCTGGGGGTTAAAAAGATAAAACACGTCAGATAATGGGACAAATGATAATGACATATTTAGTAATAGCGAGAAGAATTAGGAAATAACTAAAAATAACAGACATCGCCAATCGATTATTATGAAAAAGGGTGGAGTGGAGAGGCAAAAGTGAAACATCTTAGATATATTTCTATCCTGGCGTATTTTTTCTATAAACACGAAATTTCTGACATATGTTGGTAGGTTTTTGATAAGTCTACCTTACATCCATTAAATAAAAGTATCTAAAGTTATCATGGAATGTCAAAAGAACGGTAAAATTGAATAATACCAGTATATTTTATTATAACAAAGAGACGGGTAAAATCGAGACATCAATAAATGATATTTTAAGAATCGAAACATTCGATTACGAAAAAAAATTTCAAATGTTCAAGCACGTAAAATTAGTATAATTAGTAGAAGCAGAAGAAGGCAAATCATGTTCATAAATGTGTTGAAAATCTTTGATCATTTTTCAAACAATAAGACTGACATATTTGAGAGAATACGCATGATTTTCAATTTCAATTGAACCATTTATTTGATAACCATAGGTGGCCCCAAATGGTTCGCTGTGTTTGGTGACTTAGCAGGGATGCCCGGGTTAATTGTAAGGTTTGTCTAGGTCTTGCGGAGGATTTCTACCCACCCTCATACCTTTTTTCTTCCAAGAACTTTCTCTCCTTTCTTTCCTTAAAAAGACCCTCCACACAGAATTCCCAAAGATGACATAGACCGTGAGGTATTTTTTTTCCTCAGAGCCTCCTGTGTGGAGGTATTGTAAACAAAAAAATTGTGTGCAGTTCACATGCGGTAGCACTGAAAACTTTAGAAAACTAAAGTAGACAAAAGTGGGGAGACTACGAAGCACCCCTCAAAGAGGAGACTGATTAGTCTATCTCATTCTCTCGCTTGCTAAATCCCATTTTGTCTCTTTTTAGTGTCGCCCTTTCGTTTCGTCGATTTTCAAATAACAACGGTGCTAAAGAAGTTTTCATTTCAAAAGATTTAAAAACTATTACAGAACAAAAAACGAGTGTGCTTTAGACCACACGACTGAAGTAAAGCTTCACTAACTTATATCTCTCTCTCAACTTCCGTTCGCCTCGCCCGATCACACTTTTCATAACGCTCTCGTCACGCATGCACCAGCTTACTCCTCAAATCATGCGTGCGTATAGGCCGGAACGTTCGCCTCGCCCGATCACACTTTTTGTAACGCTCTCGTCACGCATTCACCAGCTTACCAGGGTTATTTTGTTATACAATAAAGTATTCAAAACCTTAATTAAGAACTTCCATTTCAGAATGATTTACTCCAAACGTTCTTCGATTACCAAAATGTTTCGAAAACAGATATTTCGAGTATGACGATCACCACAATATAGCAACACAATGTAACTAAGTAGTGTATTTTATTATTTCCCGCAAGTCACATGTCCAATTCGTGATGGGTATATTAACGTGAAATAAAACGTGGCAGCATTTATGATAAGAGACAGCGAAGGGTTGTGTCAGACCGAATTACGAAAAACCGCTACATCTTACATCGGTGCTTCTCCGGTTATTATTTATGCATTCGAGATGAAAATAAGAACACGGTTACAGTTGCTGAACATCATCTTAAAGGCAAGACAAACAACAAACACAGAATCCCATGTGGGGCTTTCTCAACATCCCAGGAAATATGTTATCTTTCTCGCCCGTTTCACATCTCACGGGTTTCGTCTTGACGATTCTCTTACTCCCTATGACCGGCGAAATAATATTATCAGCTTATTGTAAAATTAGGGTTGCGATTCTAATATTCTTATAAAATTTTAATTTCAAATCTTTTATTTCCAAAGTTGTTTAACATGATCCAAAAAAAATCCACCGTTTATTTTTTGTTCCAGCTGGTTAAATCCTCCCAGAGAGACACTTTCAGACTCAAAGTTTAAAGTTTCTTAGCATTTCTTTTTTTTTCATTCCTCATTTATTTTACTTCTTTTATATCTTAAATAATACTTTTATTTAATTTTTAAAAACAGTTTATTTATAAACAAGTTTTGCTATCAGGTATATTGCGCACGACAGCTGTTTCACCCTCTGAAGGCATTATAAAACCGTGATTAGGAAAGGCAACTAACAGACGATATTTTTAGTTATTTCTAGATAGGATTTGCGTTTATTTTGAAAACCTATGCCCCTATTTATTTGAGTAAAATGTCGGAAATAATAATGGTTATTAGGTTATCACGCGTGATGTGCCGAGTCGTTAAAATTGTATATCCGCGGATAAGGATCCGAACGCGGATATTTGGTGTCAAGATCCACGGATACGGATACGGATCTTTATTTTCTTATTCAATCGGTGTCGGCGCGCGAGACCTTGAAACGATAGTTGACGTCACGCCCGCTGCAACGACGGCATGGTAACTTAATACGATCAAATATTTGATTTTAAGAAATAAAGAATACTCTGAATGGAATTTAATAGTTTTTTTAATTCTACCTAATCACCTATACATAGCATTTCATCCTTTCAATTGAAAATTAATAAGGTAAAAGATCCGTCAAAGATCCGCGAGAAAAGTAACGGATACGGATCTTTCTTCTTCCTCAGATATCCGCAGATACGGATACGGATATCCGGAACATCACTAGTTATTACCCCTTTAAAGTTTCCCCAATTACTGCATTAAAATTGACTGAATGTCGTTATGTCGTCGTGAAATATTCCCAGATGATGGAGTTTCATTTTCTAGCATAATTAAGTACTTTACTCCGTAGCGTTATTACAAATTGACTGATGTCGGCGGAGGCGTCTACTAATATCTACAGGAATTCCAAAAACTGAAAAAATCGAACTAATATCTACGAGAACCAAAGTGTTGACGAATATCTACAGCTCAAACTATTGACTAATATCTATGAGTACCAAAGTGTTGACGAATATTTACAGCACTGGCAGAGGTTGGATTTGCAATTATGTATAGCATATTGGAATAACGTAATATTGCGTATGCAGTTTAAAAAACTTAATTTATGTAAGTATGTATGTAAAAATCTCCAATATCGGACAATTGGACACATTTAGCTGATTAGTCCAACCTACGCTCTGTAAATGTTAGTTCAACCTACGCTCTGTAGATATTAGTCAACACTGGGACCGTCATAGATATTCGTCCGACCTTAGCTCTGTATATATTAGTCAACACTCTGAAGTTCGTAGATATTAGTTCAACATATGAGCTGTAGATATTCGTCCGACATACAGGCTGTAGATATTAGTATCTGGAGTCATGTCGGCTAGTGCGGGTTCGATTCCCAAATGAAAGCATACCTTTATTATGTTTTAAGGTTTTTAAGTATATATATACAAATGTTGTAAGTTTTCTTAACATTGAACAGTGTTTCACTTGATTGAAAAACTTAAAAATTCTTTAAAAAATTCAAACTTTATTATTTTTTTAATATTGACACAACCAGTCTTGCGTTCCCTGGATTCTTCTTTATTCCCCTTTGTTCTCGGAAGTTTCCCTGCATGTTTGACGAACCACATTACGTACAAGAGCTGTCATTCCAACAATTCAAACACGTTAAACATTAAAATTGTATATTTTGAAATGAACACGCGTCGCGTCGGTAGAAATGTGCTACGCGTATTTAACTCGTGACTGTGAGAAATATATAATAAACATTGAGTGAAGAGGGAAGGATTAAGAGAGGGGTAGGTTCCCTTCCACTCGTATTTACTTGTAGACTTAAGACTATTAGTCTAAACTAAATGAATAATTAATATGCTTCTTTCATCTGGGAAAGAAGCATAAATGAAGTTCATAGATCTATATACGCTTGTATATAAATCAAAATATACCTATAAATCAAAGCTTGCTTGGGTATAATTAGAGACACTGATTCATAGCATTAACGATATTTTTGCGAATTAAAGCGACAAATACGTTAGCAGTGATTTTTACGATAAAACTCAACCCAAAAATTCGAGTATTGATTACATTTTTGAGCAGTTTGCAGATAGTAAGTAGTAAGGCAACATTGATATGTATTCATTTGACATTTGTTGACAAAATGTGTGGCCAAATGTTTGTCAAATTGGTAAATGTATTAGAAGGGTCAAAATATCCATACGCTCATTTGCTTTGGGAGGACTTAATGTCCCTAACCAAAGCCTTACTTTAAAAAAATTGGGTGATGGTGTTTTCCCTGCCAAAATCTTAAAGGCTGTGCAGGAGGTAAAGAACCAGATTATCTTAACCCAAATAAGTGAGAGTTGTCAGAAGAGTTCTGTGAAACTGGCATCTCATATGCCGAACCGTCAAGATGACAGCACTAATCTATTTCTTGAGCATGCAGGTAAAATGTTCAATCCTGCGATTGTAGGTCAGAATGTCCAGCGATCAGACGTTATTCTTTTAGCAAGTAAAAGTAGGCCTGCACCAATATTCAAATTTGTTGATGACAGTAAATTCCTGGAAGGAAACAGCTATTTTCAAAGACGGCTTGTAGAGCAATTGAGGGATGGAGTCACTGCAAACATAATTCAGCTACTCTTAACTGTAAAAATTGTTCACAGAGAATTTGCTGAGGCAGCTCTGATGACTGTGTAGGCTCCTGTGAATAGTGTTGACGCAGAAAGATTTTTTAGTCGCTATAATCTTGTATTGACAGATCGTAGAAGAACATGATACACTCTACTGTAGAAACATGTGCCATGTTGAGTTTCAATCAATAATACAATAAACATGTTTCAATTGATTTTGCTAATTTAATATTGTATTTCCCCTCTTGCCGACTCCCATTCATTGACGTTATCCTATGTAGCTATAAACGCTATGAAAACGCAAAATTAAAGCTATGAAAGCTATTTTTTCAATAATTAATGCTACATTTCTTAAAAATTAAAGCTATGAATCAGTGTCTAAAGGTACAATTTATATAAGCAAGGTATATGAGATATCTATGTATTGCTATTGTAGAGAACGATACTCAATAGCCATATAATTGTGTTTCATACGCTGGCAACCCAGCCGACGTGGGCTTGCGTGAATTCCGTTCGGCAAAGTTACCGGACTTTATTCGTTTTCCGACTAACTGACGTGCGGCTGTGTGCTAGAGTATCGTTCCTTATAAATCTTCCAATTTAATACTTGTCGTGTTTTACTAAACTTAAATAAATCATAACTTCAGTATAAAAATAATTTCTTTCAATCAACATCACGGTACATTTGGTAACCCAGTGGAGTCAGATAAAGAAGAGTAGCGAAGTAAGTATACCACCACGCGGATCGCTGAACAGAGTCAGCGGACGCCATTATACGAAAGCCTACCCACACAACATCTCTTACCAAATTGGAATTCTCATACACTATATTAAGCATACGCAATATTAGAAAATTTCAAAACACCTCCTTTCCACCCTCGCGAAAGTTTCTGCATTATGAAAATACAACTGATAAGTTTTTTTAATCATTACAACTCTTAAGAAACTGCAAAAAATGATATTTTGCAAAACCATCGATTGTTACCAATGTTATTTTGAATAAAATTTCATTTTGGAAAATCTTTAAATAAATTTATTTATTTGTAAGAACTCGCCTGATACTTTAAATCGAATCAAGAATTATAGATATTTTAAATAGGTACCTATGTTAAGTACCAACTTTGATTGATTGTTCTTATAAAATACAAAGATGAATATTTGTAATATATGAAAAATGAAAATTTAAATAGGTGGCACGCGAGCTGTTTGAAAACCGAATGTACTGGGACTGAATATATAGAACACAGGAGGGGGGTTGGCGGGACGGGGGAGCGGGAGAGGGGAGAGGAAGGGCGGGGAAGGTTGAAGGGGAAGGCGGGAGGGGAAGGGGATGCGGGAGGGATTTGGGACTTTTTATTTTTACATGAGCTCCACACAGGAGGCCCTGAGGAAAATAATTTCCCTCAGGGCCTATGTCATCTTTGGGGATGCTGATTGGAGGGTTTTTTTAGGAAAGGAAGGAGAGGAGAGTTCTGGGAAGGAAAAGGGTTTAAGGGGTGGGTAGGAATCTGGGGTTCAGTATGTCCTGGTCATCCGCCTCCAAGACCTAGACAAACCTCACCCCATGAACCCGGGCACCCCTGCTAAATCATCAAACGTAGCGAACCACTTGGGGTGACCTATGGCAGAGGTGTTGGTTATCCAATAAAGGTTCCCGGGGCGGCGGTACTTATTCCCGCCTCCCAAATTGTAAAAATATTCAGGTCTCAAAAGCTCAGTGGTTGGAGTGTGTCTCGGTAAGACAAAGGTCCTGGTTTCCTATCTATAACCGTTTTTCTGTGGCTTTTCTGCTTCTTGTTTCGTTAAGATTTATTAATTTTATCTTCTTCTTCTTCAAGAAATGTTTAATGTCATTAAACTGATTCAAAGAATTACTCCAAATAAAAATTAACATTTCGAAGATGTTGAAAAAGGTGGCGGTGAAGTATAATTTGGTAATCCTCGGCTATATCTTTCATTAATGAATGCGGCAATTAGTGCTTTCAAAAAAATCATAACATCGTAATGAAATTCCACAAGAAGATAACAATTTTAAAAATAAAAATACGTAATAATGTTAACAAAGGATTTTCAGAAATAAAATCAAATCGACAAAGCTATTTCAGTATTCATGAGCGTTTGCTTATTCCTCGCTCGCATTTAATCAAAACGATTTTATCGAGCTACATTTTTCATTATGGTCTGTTTAACATGAAAGAGTTTCACTACCAATGAATTTTGTATGCAAAATGTAAAACTAGTTGAAGTTGGGGTTTTTCAAAGCGCGGTTGAAAGAATTTAATAGTTTTACATAATAAAAGTAATCCAGAGTTTAAAAAAAATGTTAATAGTATGCATAAAAGCTCGAAAAAACGCTATTGTTTGTAATTTTTTTAAAAATATTATGAACGACAATAAATATAACAACTCCCTTTGTATAACTTTTGAAGGTTATTCACATCAATGTAATATATCACTGAAGAAGAAAACACTAATAAATCTAAACGAAAATATATTGAACAATTATTAAAAGCAATAATTATCAGCCTGAAACACTCATCTACATTGAAAAAATCTTCCGAGAAAAGATACATGACGCCAACGGGACTTGAACCCGTTAATTATTGCTTATTAAATAATAATTGTTACCCTTTGTGCTATGCATAAAAATCTTGTCTTAAACGTTAGTTTAACAATTAAAAATAATAATGAAATATATGTATAAAATATAATTACGTGAGCAGTTTTTCTTACAATCTAGACCCCCCTCCCTTGGTGAGATAAATTTGGGCCACTTCGAATATTCTTTCCAGGAGACGTGAGATTTTGCTGAACCCCCCCCCCCCCCACCGTTTGAGCTCACGTAATTAAAGTATGCCCCCTAACGATTGTTTCTAATGAAAAAGGCAGTTGCCCATAATATGAAGAAAAAAATAGCCGAAGATAATATTGTTAATTCTAATATATGAAATATGAGAGTGACAAATATGACGGTTTGTAGAGGTCATTAGCCGAATTGGTAGAGGCGTTCGTTCCGGTAAGACGAGAGGTCGTGGGTTCGAGTCCCAGTTGCAAACGTTATCTTTTAATTTTTCTGTGTATTGTTCTCTTTAATATTTTCGTTTAGATAATTAGTTTTATCCGCTTCTTCAATAATAAAAACTTTATCCGAAATTCGGTACTGCGCATATACACAATTCCTTCCACCTCCCGACGAAAATATTCTGGGTACTGAGTACCTACTCATTCTCCACTGCACCGGTGTCGACATTTCATTACGGTTTTGAATGGATAGAGATTCGGAATTTGTGCTGATAACACTCGGGTTTTGTTCGGGTTCGTAATGATTGTTTCACATAGATAAACACAAAATAAGCAACGAGGTGGCTATTTTTCACAGTTAATTTAATGATTTTACAACGTTCTGTAACGCATGATGGAAAGGGCTCAAATAGCTCAAAAAAATGCTCTGACCTAGGTATCCCTGATAAAAGATCTGCAATGTTGGCTAAATCCCAATAGCTAACCGCGCAAGAGATTTCACATTTAAAACAATATTGAACTTATAAGTTTGAAATAAATAGTACATTCTGCGATAAACTAAAATATTTATATACTTGCAATAAAATTATTACATTATATGATTAATAACATCTTTTAGTAAACTTAAGCAGTATCCCTTCGTTCAAACAGTATGTTCTTTACTACTTGTTACTGGCCAACGGCCTTCGATGTACATATAATAATGACAGGTTTCTAATGTCATAGAAACAGAGAGTTGAAAAACCTACCCTTCTGCTCGTCGCGCCGTTGCCGCGTCGGCCGGGGTTTACGACTGCGGATTTGATAAGACGGCGAAAAATGCAACGACGCAATTTCATGAAGGTTTTTATGACGTCATTACTTCGTTTGAGTGACGCTCTAAAACTGTTAGAGCACCTAAACGCCGTCATTACTATAATTTTTACGATTTTCTACTTCACAATGGCCAAGGAAAGAAAACGCTTATTTACAAGCACGATGAACTAACAAAAAGCTTCCAACACCAGCAAGTAACCTAAAAAATAATCACATATTAAGGAAGTGTCCCCGTTGACAAGTGGGTGATTCTTTAGAACGACAGCTAAGTTTTATTCAAATTGTGAAATCGGTTTTGATAAATCAAACATGCTATGAATTTACTAGTTACATTTTTAGGGTTGCGTTTTCGGAACAAGCTGGCGTACTTTATTAAAGCTGTTTTGAGATTCATAAAAATATTGTAATTCAGTCAGAAAAATAAATTGCGCATGCTAAGATGTCAATGAACTGGTGAATAAATAATATCAATATCTAGCTTGCACTTGCAACAGTAAAAAAAAGGTTTAGTCTTATAATAAATAATCGTAAAAAAAGACAGCATGTCGTAAATAAAAATGATAACAAAATAATCAATACTCTGTAATCTTTTCGGCATGTAAAGTTAAGCTTCTTTGTAGGCATCCTTAAAATAAAACAAAAAAAAAGTGAAGAGCTTATTTCCTTGTAAATAGGTACGAATTAGGTATGTATCACAGATTAGTTGGAGTGATCAAAATATCACAAATGTTTAATTTCCTTAAGGTCTCAAATTCAAAATGAGAGGCACTCCATTTCAAATAAGTATTCGACAATTTTACGTTACACGTAACTTGCACTATTCTTTGAATCTACACGGAATATAATCCACGATGGCTCGGTCCCGGGGATCTAAGACACTCCTAGTTCGTTGGATGCTTCAAAAGAGGGAAGAATAAAGGCTTGTATTGTATTTATAAAAAATGTTAGAGAACGAAACATATAGAATCAAAAAATAAACAACTGTCTACGAGACATCAGCAGCTGGGTTAGGTATCTGCTTTACCAAATGATGATTGGCTACTAGAATACACAACAGGAGTTCAGCGAAGCACTGAATCTGAAATGAATCTTTATACAATGTTATATTATAATTTAGGACCTCTATTATTTTCTATGTTTATAAATGAAATAGCTCTGTTTATAAAATTTGTAAAGTGTTTGTTATTTGCTGACGATATTAAACTTTATACCAATATAATGTCGAAAGCAGATTCTATTCGTTTACAAACCGATATCGACGGAATCGTTGAATGGAGTAATCGGACTAAACTCCATTTTAACAGCGGAAAGTGTACAATTATGTGATATACAAGGGCTAGGAATACTCTATATTTTAACTACAAAATGTCTGGTACCTCGTTAAAACATATTTCACAAATGAGGGATTTAGGAATCACTTTTGTCACACGCATGACATTCCGTTCTCATATCGATTCGGTGTGCAACTCTGCGATGCGAATGCTAGGCTTTGTAATCTGCAACGCAAAATCTTTTTCCAACACAGCAGTCATAAAAATGCTCTAGTTCGCAGCATTCTCGAAAGTGGATCAGTAATATGGGGACCCGAAGATGCCCTATACGCAAATGACGTTGAAAAGGTGCTAAAAAAGTTCATGCGGTACCTGTACATGCGAGAGTTTGGATACTACCCTTTGTTGTATCCCTCTGATTTTCTCGCGGGAATGCCGGGACTAAATCGTCTCGACGTTAGGAGAAAAATTGCAATGGTACTAATAGCCCATAAGCTGCTAAACGGGCACATTTGTAATCCTGATGTCCTGGAAAGGATTTCACTTTATGTCCCCGATAACTTCACCAGAGCAAGGCAACACAGAATTTTTACTTTTCCTAGAGGCAGGACCAACTTACCAATGGTAATGCCTCTGGGGAGAATGACCTCACTATTAAACCTTTCTTCTGAAATTGACATTTTTCAATCGAACTACAATCATATCAAGAGCGAAATAAAGGTATTCTTTAGCACCTGTCATTATTAATGTAGCTATATAATTAATGTATTACACTATTAAATAAAAATTGTGAAATGTAATTGGATATATATGTTAACTGTTTTTCACAATAAATAAATAAATAAATTATGAATTTTATTCCAAAGAGGACAGTATTATCAGGTTATTGAATTTATCAATATGTCTTCAGGATATCCGCTTCCTTGGCTCTCCTCGCAGCGCAGAACCACGTAGAGGAGACCTGGCTACCACGGAAATTGGAGTAGGAGTTACGAGTCACAATCTTCAGAAATAGAGAAACTACTTAAGAAGACATATTACACAAAATAAACATGAACAATGCTACTGCACAGTAAGTTCGTAACCATCAAATACAAAAAAATCACACCAAATTTAACTACTGGTGATAAAAAGACAGAAAATAGATTGGAAAACGATTGAAAAAAAACTTCTTCAATAATAATTATTGTAAATTGAGGAGCGGGATGCAATAACAACCTAAACGCGCACGAGCTGTTTTTTCTCACATTATCGCCTTTTTGGTCACTAATCCCTTCCGTATCTGCAGCGAAAATATTATTTCTGTATTTTATACAGACGGAGCTACATGCAAAAGTTTGAACACTAGCCACAAATTACAAGTGAAATATTAGACAAAACAAAAATCTTTTAACGTGTTTTACTCAAAACCACAATTTTCATCATAAGTTGTTATTTCATCCAGCTCTTCAATTCACTTTGTCTCATCAATTTCATGAAATGTAGATAATTTTTATTAAAATAATGGTTTAAACAAACTTAATTATTTTCATTGTTAAACAACAAAAAAAACGTTCAGACGCCCTGCAAAAAATGATAATTTAACATTAATTTGCAATATAAACATTGGTCGAGTTTGGATCGTGGAAATCGAAGAAAATTGAAGATATTTTTGAACAAATCTCAACACTTTGACATCTGAAAAGGGCCGAGCCGATTGGGAAATCAGGAAAAACATCGCAGGGAAAGCGGAGGGGGTCATCACTCAAATATTATAACCGCGTGTGAATAGTAAGAAGGAATCCTTTGAGTTATGACAGGTGCGGCTGCGGGAGCGATGGAGGTAGGCGCCGAGGAGAATTATAGTCGGAGGGGAGAGGAGGAAAGAAATTCTATCGAATTTGAATAACTCGAATCAAAGGATGAACTCAATTCGTCAATTTTTTGGATCATCAGTTTATTCGGAGGTTTTATCTGTCAGATTTTGAAAGCGGGGAAAATTGCGGGTTACGCGTAATGATCTGTCAATAAAGACAAGCGCCATAAAAAGAGAAAGTTTTTTTATTCATCCAAATTAATCTATATCTATATAATATACAAAAGTGAATCCCTGTTTCCCTTGGTCACGCCATAACTTCAGAACGACTTTACCTATTTCATTAATCTTTTTGAATAAAGTTTTCTGATACTTTGTAGTAATGGAAAGAAAAATTAAGAAAATTGAGCAGAAAATGGAAAAATTTCAGAAAACTTAACGATCATTTTTTAACTTCGCACGTATGACAGTTCGCGCGTTTGATTAAATTAAATTTAGCATTCAGCTGTTTTTTTTTGCATTAAAAGAATTGTATATGGATTTTTTAAATTATAGATATTTTAAATAGATACTTTCGTTAGGTACCAAATTTGATTGATTGTTCGTATAATATACAAAAATGAATATTAGAAATATACGAAAAATGAAAATTTGAAAAAAAAAATTGTTATAGGTGGCACGCGAGCTGTTTGAAAACTGAATGTACTGGGACTGAATATATAGAACGCGGTAGAGTGTTTGCGGGACGTAGGAGTGGGAGAGGGTGGGCGGGGAAGGTGGAAGGGGAACGTGGGAGGGTAGGGGATGCGGGAGGGGACACACGGGAAAGGACATGCAGGGAGAAACAATTTATTTCTTTGAATATGGCATTCCAACGCATGCCAGGAACCAGCTTATTATTAATATTTTAAAACGGTTAAATAAGGTAGGTGAATACATTTTTTTACCGAACCTGGGAGGAGGAGCAAGGTTCGAAGATCTGTCTTTTCATATCTGGTCACAACCATTTCAAGTAACGTTTAAATTCTGAATGGAGGTTTTTCACCAGTGCGAAATTGAGAATATCTACCACTCATGGAACACGAAACAATACCATAGAGGCCGGTTTTATAACCATCCGTTCGTCACGCTTGATACCATTTTTAACTAATATTTGGTAAACCGTTCGATTTTGCCGTTTTATACATTAGGGATGTTACGGAGCTCCGTAACCGTAACCGAAACTATCGGATATCCGAAATAAAAAAAATATCCGTAACCGTAACCGAAACCGATATAAAAGTTTCGGATAGTTTCGGATAAAGGCGGAGTCTAAATGATAGATTTTTGTTTATTTTGCCCACCGAGCCGTCACTTGTCACACAAGCCGCGCGTGTCTTTTTTTTATTTTGCATTGTTTATTTTGTGATTGTGGGCGTATAAACATTAAAAATTATTATTTACGAGTACCTATTTACTTATTTCCAAAGTGTTGTGTAAATAAATTGTTTTAGGGTTGGCAAAAGTTAAAATGCGTTCTAAGTCTTCTTTAATTTGGACGTTTTTTGATGAAATTAATGTACCTAGATGCTGCAAAATGTGAACAGTGCGGTAAAAACTTGTCATGCAAAGGAGGTGGGACAACTTCTCTTTAAGTACATACCTTCATAGTTACCTACATAGCACTTAAAGTGGCTATAATAATTGTTTTTTATTTGACTGATTGTAAAAACCAATGATAATATAGTCTAGAAATAAAAGTCAAATCTTGCTATTTGTATTTTACTTTTATAATTTTAAAATTCAAATATCCGTAACCGAAATTATCCGAAACCAGTGGATAAGCCGAAATAATTTCATATCCGTAACCGTATCCGATACCGGTATAATATTATTCCTATATCCGTATCCAGATCCGAAATTTCATATCCATAACATTCCTATTATACACATTCGCAAGGCTACCGGTCGGTTATGTAGCGGTTAATTCTTTACGGACCGATTTTGGACAGTTAAATGGATAACGATCCGTTTGCTGACGTTTTTTGACAGTTGTAAGTAGGAAGTTGTTCACAGCGCTCGGTTATTTATTTATTATCGAAATCAGTCAGTAACGCCAGCCCAGCTTTATTTCTTTTATATATACTTATTCAATAATATTATTATTCAATTTATAAAAAAACAGTTTATTTATAAACAACATTTATAAACAAGCGCTGCTATAAAATTATTATTTTCCGTGACAACTGTTTCGCCTAGTTTGATAATGCCTTCAGAAGGCGAAATAGCTGTCACGCATAATAATGATTAATAAATACATAGAAGAACTCGTTTATAAATAAACTTTTTTTTTATATATATATATCTTTCATATATACTAGAATATACATATAACAAAAATAAAAATTAAAATGTGGTTGTACAAATTAAACTTAACAACAATAGATAAGTTATTATTAACACTATGTTTCTAAGCTCTGGGATCAATGCTTCAAGCAGATGGTGATTTTACAGGAATCTCCAAGTCGACGCATCCGTACAACAATACAAATAGTGGATTGTTATACGGAGAGTGACCCAAGTAATAAAACTTTCGGACTAAATGAAACCGATGACCGCTAGTAATGCACATTTGTTTATAATACGTAAAACAAGATAACGAACGGATAGCGGTCCGTTAACTAAAAACGGTTCGTTACGTAACTGAAATTTGGTACTTTGTTTATAAAACCGGCCGTAAATCACTGTTTTTTAAATGAACATGACGTACTATGATTTTCAGGTTCCGGTTCTGGTTAACAAGTTGACAAGAGCAAATGAAAGAAAAAAAAAGAGTCAATAAAAAGTCCCATTAAAAAATAAGGTTAAACACTTCAGTCCAGGAGGTATGACACTTGTTGCGAATTCGGGTATAAAAGGCACAGTAGATTTATTCCAAATAAATTAGTTAGGTAGGTAGGCTAACGACGCAGAATTTCCTCAGGGAAAACTGAAATTCCAAACTGAAATGAGAAATTTTGATTGGTTGCGTTGCTTTTTCACCCTGGTGACACTTGGTCTAAATTAATAACTGAGGCAATCGTACCGTAATTAATCTAGCGGCAGAATATAAGTCACCAGGCTCGGCGCGCGACTCCAAGCCTAAAAGGTGGTACGGTGTTAAGCGTAAAATGTGAAACGAAAGCCGTATAAGCAACTTCACAATGACTTCCCAAATGACTAATTTCCCAGAAGTTTATATACCCGAGTGGAGAAAGTTGAGCTAATAAATGTTGATATAATTTTGGCTTCCTGCATCTGCGAGTAAGGCGTAGTAATGGTCCACAATTACGGATGAAGACTTGTTGGGAATATGGAAGTTTCCTTATTGAGTAGCTAAATATGCTATTTAAGTGTTAGTTAACGACGGAGGGTCACACAGGTTACAGCAAAAGCAGCTTAGAGCAGTCCCTCGGTTAGTGGAAAGTCTAGAATAAATTACACAAGTTCAAAGCACTGAAATTTATTTTCATTCATGTTTACAAAAAAAAAAACAAATAATATAGTTTATCGTGCAAAATTATTACAAGTTCTGTATCCCGAATTGGGGTATGTTGTGAGGCTGAAGGTAGTGGGGAGAGGAAAGAGATTGGGAAGAAAAAGGTGGGGAAGTACCTGGCTAATCAGA
Organism: Limnephilus marmoratus; assembly: GCA_917880885.1. Taxonomy (NCBI): domain Eukaryota; kingdom Metazoa; phylum Arthropoda; class Insecta; order Trichoptera; family Limnephilidae; genus Limnephilus; species Limnephilus marmoratus. Next base: position 25,107,407 of record OU862917.1, on the reverse strand, counting down.
TCTGGTCACAAAACATGGCTAAAATTATTTCTAGCAACATTTAAAATCAGAATGGTGGTTTCACACTAGGGCGATTCCCCTCTGGAACGTGCGGCAAATATACTATATATTATTTTTAATGAATTAATTGAGAAATATCACAAATTCAATTTGGGAGACGGGAATGGGTACCGCCGCCCCGGGAACCTTTATTGGATAACCAACACCTCTGCCATAGGTCACCCCTAGTGATTCGCTACGTTTGGTGATTTAGCAGGGGTGCCCGGGTTCATGGGGGTGAGGTTTGTCTAGGAATGAGAGGCGGATGACCAAGACACACTGAACCCCAGATTCCTACCCACCCCTTAAACCCCTTCCCTTCCCATAACTCTCCTCTCCTTCCTTTCCTTAAAAAAACCCTCCACACAGCATCCCAAAGATGACATAGGCCCTGAGGTGAAATTATTTTCCTCAGGGCCTCCTGTGTGGAGCTCATGTAAAAAAAAAAAAAAAAAAAAAAAAAAAAAAAAAAAAAAAAAAAAAAAAAAAAAAAAAAAAAAAAAAAAAAAAAAAAAAAAACAAAAAACAAAAAACAAAAAAAAAACAAAATAGAATTTATTTGCGTACGCCGGGTTAGAAACCGGGACTTTCGAATTGTGAGGGCGATTCTGAGTATCTTACATTCTGGAACGTGCCGCAAATCTACTACATGTTATTTTAAATAAATACAATATTGAAATAACACAAACCATATTTATTTGCGCACGCCAGGATTTGAACCTGCTTCCACTGGATTGGTAGTTCAGAGCCGTACCCTTCGACCACGGAGGCCGTCAACCCTCCGTTAATTATAAAGCATAAATATTAATTTGTCCAAAGAATCACCACTTTCTCAATAACAATCCCCTTTTCAGGCAGATAAGTATTAAAAATGCGAATAAGAAAGTTCAAATAATCACGACGAATCCCATTTTGAAAAAATAATCTTTACTGAGCCATTAAAACAGCCACCTCCTTGAAACGGAACGAATATACAAAAACAAATTTACAGACATACGAAATGTTAAAATCGGACTTCGCTACGCTCAAACAGTAAGAAAAAGGTTTAAAAAATCTTAGGAGGCCCGGCGACGAAGGTTATACTTGCAGCTAGTCTATTAAAAAACAAATTTTAAATGTGTGTACTTGTAACATTCAAGCCTATCGCAAAAACATGCCGTTATTCAGTGGGGTGCATTTTTAATGATTGTATGTTTGCGTCACCCCACTCCTGTCTTTACTAAGGGTTGGAAAATAGGTTCGTTTTGTTGAAATTGATTTGTAACGGAGAATCCTTTCCTAACGGATGGAAGTATCCCTCTTCACCTAATGATGTTTAATGATGACGATGATTTGATTTCGTCAACCCTCTTACAAGGGAAGGAGATTAAATGTATTGCAAACAACCTGTGGTACGAGTGAGTGGGGTTATCGTCTGGTCAATAGCAACTTTTGGAAAATTTTATGGCATCGATACCCAGCTCCGTTGCCACAGAGCAATTTTTTAAATAATTTTATTGTTTTATTTAAAAAAAATATTGTACTATTTGTTTTTTATAATGTAGGCACGTACCTAAAGTTTGTTTTATTTAGTTTTTGAAAATCAAATCAGGTAGTCAGGACGTCCCCCATTCTCAATACACTGAGTAAACCGATTCTGGCGCTTGTCATGACTCTTGCCAGCATATTTTTATTTAATTTTTTTTTTTTTTTTATTTATTTTTTTTTATTAGTAATAGAAGGTACATAAATTACAAATAATTTTTATACAGTAATTAATTACATAGTAGAATATTTGATGTACCCCCATAATTAAGCAAGGCTTGTGTGTATGGGGGGGTGTTATTGTATTGCTTTTTTTATATCATTCAGTTTAAGTTTTCAGTATAATTTTTAAGGTGAGTTTTAAAAAGTTTTTATATTGGTATTCATGTTTCTAATTTTTTCTGGTAATGAATTAAAAAATTTTGCTCCGAGATATTTATGACTCAATTGTCCAATTTTTTTTTTACATTTTGGAGTGGGAAGTATTGATGTTTGTCTAAGACTTCTGTTATTTTTAAAGGGTGCAACTTGATTTTTAATATTATCTTTATAAATTTGTAATGTTGCATGATAAAAGTATAATGCACTTAATTTTCTGACCTTAAATTGTTTGAATAAAAGTTCTGACGAATATGAGTAGGGTTTTTTAAAAATTGTTTTTATTATTAGTTTTTGTGATATGTAAATTGTTTGTGTTTGATTTTTATATGTACCGCCCCATCCTATAATGCCGTATTGTATAATTGATTGACAGAAAGCGAAGTATGTGGTTCTAAGTAATTTGTCGTTTAAAATATCTCTTAAACATTTAAATATATATGTTAGTTTCCTTATTCTGTTGTTCAGAATATTTATGTGTGGAGACCATTTTAAACGCTGGTCTATTGTTATGCCCAGGTACTTAATATCAGTTTTGCTTTCTATTTTTGAACATGATATATTACATTTGTGGTTTTCTGTATTTGTCACAGAGTGGATTATTAAGATTATTTCTTTAGGTGTTTCTTGTTTTTTAATGAAAAATGGTAAATAATAGGTTTTTTTAGAATTTAAAGTCAACAGGTTTTTATCAAACCATAATTTTAGTGCATTGATATCTGTATTTGCCATTTTGTTTAATTCAGACCAGGTGTTTGCTTTTAGTAGTAGGACTGTGTCGTCAGCGTAGGAGACAATGTCTCCATATTTAGAAATATTGAATATATCATTGACATATATAATAAATAACAATGGTCCCAAAACTGTACCTTGGGGTATTGAAAAATCGCTATATTTTGAATCGCTGACTTGATTTAGTAATTTTACTTGTTGTGGTCTTTCATGTAAATAACTAGCTATCCATGCTAAGACTTTCCCATTAATTCCTATAGATTTTAATTTATTTATTAATTTTTTATGTGATATGCTGTCGAAAGCTTTTTTCAAGTCTATAAATATTCCGATACATTTTTTATCGGAATCTAGGGCCGTATATAAATAGTTGGTTATTTTTGCTATCGCGTCGTGAGTACTTGTATTTTTTTTGAAGCCGAATTGATTATCATTAATTATTTTATTTTCATCTAAGAATGTCCAAATTTGTTTTTTTACAATTTTCTCATATATTTTTGTATATTCTCTATATCAGGCGTTATCCTGGAAATTTCTTCCTGGATGTTGGTCTTCAAAATCTTGAAGGGTAGGGACAAAACTTTATAGTTCCGCCTCTCGAACGAGATCACTAGCGCTCCGCTACGACATCCATCGACTGCATGGCGCGCATTTTAAAAAAAGGAAGTTATGCTGCCGCAGCCTGTATAAAGAATATTAATTACATTTATACATAGACAGTCGTATCCAGAAGTTAAAAAAAAACCTTTCATCTTCGCCTTCACGGCCCGCGACATTGTAAATAACTAATCGTTTTAAAAATATAAGCAAATTCTTATTTTAAGCTTTTGTAAAAGTCATTTCATGAAAATATCCAATCCTAATGAGTCCTAAATTCTCTATTCTTTCAAAATAAATATTAACTCAACTTTGGCATTAATCTTCTTATAAATGTAAAACCAACAGTGATGAGGGTGGCAAAGGTAAAATCATGTAATGGCCAGTGTTTTTAAATATAATGTCCTACAGGTGCAATGTCGTATCTTCCCCAAGCAAAACTTTCTAATAAAGGGTGTTTATCGGAAGTGACCAGCCAGATAAGCATGTTTCTGTATCTATTTGTAAATAATAAAATTAGATAGAACTTAAGAATTCATAATAAATTGTAAAGCGCCCTTGAGGTGATTTTTCACAAAAACAGCGCTCTACATATTATCCAATTATTATTATTATTATATATATATTTTACAAAATATTGTATTTAAGGCCATAATTGGTCATGTATGTATACCTTATCAGAAAAGATGAGCTCTTGTGCCCGATAAGGAAGCCACGATTCTTACGTAGGTTGTATGTTATAATATGTGTTGTATAAAATATTTACTTTTTAATAATTTTTTTATGTACTGTTTAATTTTATTTATTTGTTCTGATGGTTTGATGATGGTTCAGCGCAATTCAGAAGAGATATTATTATAAATGTTTCTGAATTCCACAAAATGTAGATTATCTAAGTTCGTAATCAAAACAATTTGGGTAAATGGGTAGGTATTATACCAAACTCAACCTACCTCTTGAAGGTTACAAGAGGTCAGTAATGTTTAACTACCTAATCGATTATGTTAAGTTAGATTCAAAATATGGTATGTGTTTAGGAAGTGGATATGGGTACCGCCGCCTCGGTAACCATTTATTGGAAAACCAACACTTCTGCCGCAGATAGCCCCAGTGGTTCTCCACGTTGTTGAGTTAGCAGGGGTGCCCGGGTTGACGTGGTAAGGTTTGTCCGGATCTTAGCGGCGGATGGTTCTGCCCACTAACTGCGTGGCAGGCTGAGACTGGTTGATCTTTTGACCTCTCCAGCAGGACTCTCTCGGAACATCGCCTTGCATCGCAATGGGAGGAATATATTCATACGCCCGTCTCCTGGACACACTGAACCCTAGATTACCACCCACCCATCATTCCTTTTTCCTTCCTAGAAATTCCCGTCATTCCTTTCCTCCTTCATACAGCATCCCCAAAGATAACATAGGCTATATAATGATTCAAATGTTTGGGCACATTTTAAAAATGGTATTGCTTCAATATTTAATATCAAGAAAGTGGGCAATTAGTTGAAATGCATCAAAATATCACCAAAATTATTATAATATCGGTATATTAATTTCCATATTTCTATTGCCGCTTCGCTACGTCACTACTAATGACGTCCATTTGTCCGTCTATAAAGTTGTTTTACCTTGGCTGACTACCTAGCCAATTCATCACCAGAATCCTTCCGCATAAAGGCATCGAACCATATCCAACCTGGGACACTCTCTCTCCCTCTTTCTCATAAAAGACGCAGGTAATAGAAAGAGAGGTTACAATGGATCTATCAGCGGCAGGACTAAAGTCAATCCGGGCCACATAAGTCTTCCGGACAGCCGAGAGCTCCGTTGCAACCTCTCCATCTTTCCTATAAAAGACGCATGTAACAGAAAGAGAGGTTAGAGCGGAATCTCTCAGCGGCTGTTCAGGTCCCACAATTTATTTCTACTACTGCCAACTGTCAGCTGCCCTTACTCCTGCTTTGTTCTGCGCTCCGGGCCTGATTGATGCGGCAGGGCTAATGCACCGAGTCCGCGGTGATGAATGCGTCAGGGGAGATAGGCGAGAGATATTCCAGCGACGTTTGACAAAATCTAACCATCGCCATCGCTTCGGCTTAACTGCAATGTACCTTGGATATCTACCTGTGAAAGCTTAAATATGTAAATACCTATCGGTTGGGCGGTTTGTGCTTTGAGAAGTGAAGTAACAAAGTTTAATGCTAGCGGGATTCAAAATCACAATAACAATCATAATATAAAAAATATAAATCAAGATATTCACTTTATTCAATATATTTTAATCCCTAACCAAACATAACCAAACCATAAAAAGTGTAAAATAAATAAACATGTCTTTCAAGAAATTACCAACTATTCATTTGTACATATATTATATATATACCTTATTTTTTTTCCTTCTAAATAATCTATGTACAATTACCATCAACATGTAAAAAAAAAAAAAAAAACTAAAATTCTACTACAACACATAAATACTTGTACTTGTCACACTTAATCATAAACACGTAAACACCTCAGCACAGGTTCTCCTAGTGAGGTGTTCACGAAACATACAATATTATGAACCAACAGTTTCACCTTCTTAAACCTACCTTACACCCAACATAATGAGATTTAATATTAATATGTTAAAATGTTTTTTCAAAAATATATTACATATGTTAAAATGTTAATAATATTGTGTTAACTGTAATATACAGATATAAATAAATAAATAAAAATATCTACTATTAATCAAACTGAGCGATTAAATTGAGTTTTTACGAACTAATTCGATGGCACCAACATGATTGCACATTGGAGGGGACCCACCACTTTCCCAACGGCGTTATAAGGAAACATATGGTTTCCTCCTTCACCGCACACCTCAAGACTCTACTTTTTTTTTGAACGAAGCTACATTTATTTGAACGACTCTAGACCCTCCAATGTCCATGCATACGGGGTTAGTAAGCAGTATGCAAGTACTTACATTAAAATTATACAAAAGATAAATAGAAGTAGCAGCCCGTGGAATAATTCTTCTGAAATAGGTAACATCAATAAGAGAAAACAGTGTTAGTAAAAGAAAAATAAAAATAAAAATAACGGCTAGACCAGTCGAAGAAACCTTCTGTAAATAAAATAAGTAATGAGGAAAAAACAGTTATATGATTATGTTATAATGTAAGTAATTACTATAGTAGCGGAAAGAAAATAAAATATATAAAAAGAAGAGCCAGAGAAAGTATTCCATTGACCACCGGGCAGTCCCAATGAGAATACGTATAGCTATCGGCCCAACCGCAGACGATGCTCGAAGTCCGCGCCCTTTAGCCGGTTCCCCGATTTTGCCTCGAAGAAATGCACTTGGGAGAGAAGGGGAAGATTTTGAAGACCTTGAGGAAAAGATGAGCGTCGGGTTACCGGAGGGGGGACGGAAGGACATCGAGACCGCACGGTTACGCCTCAGGCCTACGCATGACGATGGGGGAGGCGCGGGCGGATCGCGGGAAGACCACTCTGGTATGTGTTCGTCTGGCAATGTGCATGGACAGGGTCTATCCCACCCCCTTTCTATGGGGGAATGACGATACATAACATGTTCAGTTCAGTTGCGCCACCAAAGAATGGAAACCAAAACTAATACAGAAAAATAGAAAATAATAAGAGCATTTATACATGTGAAACATAATTACAGAATCAGTTCAGAGTGATAATATATCGAGCATTAGTGTCATCACTAATATCGATCACCAACACCAACATGACCTGTCGAGGTAAAAACATAAATCATTGTTAGCAGAGATCAGAAGAAAAAAAATAGACAGATGTTATCAGTATTTTATAGGTCACATAAGTTATATTATAGATAGTTCAAAGCATATTCACTAAATAAAGAGTAATAGAGGAGGACCGAAGAAGAAGACGGGAGCAATACGTGTGGCACCTGAAACAAAGATGAATTTAATCTAGGTCGGCGACTCTAAGTACAGGCCATCTCTCTACCCAGGACTTGACAAACTTTTTCAAGCATTCAAAATTCTCTTTGTTCGACACAAGGTCAGCATTCCACGCTGGTCTTGTTATTCCGCGCAAGCCATCCAACATTTCCTCTCGTGCTTCCTTCATCAACTCGCAGTGCCACAGAATGTGCCTGGCGTCCTGATTAGTATCCCCACATGCGCAGTTTGGGTGAGGAGAGAGGGTCAAGCTATGAAGCCGACCCCTGAATTCCCCATGCCCAGAAAGCATCTGCGTCACATAGTGATCTAGTTTAATGTATGCCCCTTCCATTCTGAATTTAACTGAAGGGAAGAAGGAGAAAGTCCATCTGCCCTTCGTCGACCTATCCCATCGCTCTTGCCATACACTCAGCGTTCTCTCGCGCATCGCTTTGAGCAAGCCAGGGAGGGCCACGACTCCTCCCGGTGTCAGCTCGACTCCCAGGTGGACAGCAGCCCTGCCTCTAATAAGTTCCTTTTTGGTCAATATTTCCCTAATTTCAAGGTCAATCGGCAGAATGCCAGAATAATGGGATGGTCCGATGCTCTGTGGGGAACCCGCTTGCACAGCGCGGGTGTAAACTGTGCGCCCTAAAGTTATAAAGCTTAGACTTACGGATTTTCAATACTTCGTTTGTATGGAAACACTATGATATGATTGCACATTGATTTGATTTCAACCTGATATACGCGGCTATCAGATATTTGATCTGTGAACTTTTACTAAAACACATAACATTGTGTCAAAACAGGCCGCGTGATATTTTTTTAATAAATATACCTTTTTATTGTGTTTATCACAATTTGAATATGCTTCGAAAGTCGAAACGGGTGTCACATGTAAAAATAAGCATACCAAGCAGAACTTTAGAAAAACTCTTTTGTGGACTATTTACAAAATATGATGTAAGGACGCGTTTCATAAAACATTCAAGAACTTAAAACACTTAAAAAAAATAGTTTTTTAAATTTTTTCAAAAATTTATTTATCTATAAAAAGTGTATATACATAAGGTTTTTTATGCCTGTCTCACTAGGATATACCTGTGTCGAGATAGTAATAAGTACTTATGATTAAATAATTTAAAAAAAGGTTTTTATAAAAAAAGTTGTGCTAGGAAAGTATTAATACGCGTGACATCTGTTTCGATGACAAATAAAACTTGAGACCATTAAAATATATATGTATATACAGGATGTCACGAAACGTCGTTGACTTATTTTAACGAGTAATTTCTGACATAATGGGAGATGGACTAAAAAATGTTAATTAAATTTTTCATGTTCTTTTCGTCTTCAAAACCAAACCAAAACACATTTTTCATCCGAGTAATCACCCAGCCCCCCACTCCGATCATACATGCCCAATACCTACTATCTTAAAAATGGAGACCAAAATTTAATGTACATTTTTTACTCCAAATAATATCAGGAATCAGTGGTTAAAGTATGTCCCTTCACACTGTATGTATATTATACTTTTCAATACACATATTATTTAGGATTCAGAAAATGTTTAGTCGCCGCCGGTGAAATGGAATTGAGCAGGTAATTCTTTGATAAGTTTTAAGATTTTCACGGCCAAAAGCATTTTCGTTATTTGTTTTTGGGGTGTTATGTGTTATGCCGTGTTGCGCTACCTGGTTCTTTAGCCGACGTATCGGACATCGTTGCAGTGTCCATCATCAGGGCGGATCCGGCAGATCCGGCAGATCCGGTAGATGTGTAATTTTTAGTCGTGAAGTGTGTGCTTATTTACTTCGAAGCGATACCGTGTCGCCAGCACCACTAACTTTCACGAGTACAAAATAATCGTGACAAGCAGTGGCGTCATCGCCGCGGAACGGAATTAGAAAGTTCATTAAAACGTGGTATTTATGCTAGCCAGGGGCAAGTCCGTTTGCGAGATGCCGACGGAAGTGGCTCCATCTCTTAATGAAATCTAAAATTAGAATACACAATGGTAAGAAAAAAAAATTACAATGGTTAACTTTCACCAGTACAAAATAGGTAATTCTTTGCTAATAAACCATTTTAATTTTGGTGGTTACTCAATTTTGATTGGTGGAAACGACCGACTGTAGGTAATTGAAATCGATAATAAATTGAGCGTATTGTACGCACCAAAGAACGAGTGGCTGAGGGCAAATGATGATAGAAGATCCATAAGCTACCCAAATTTCTCTCCTAAATGAATAAATAACGATGTTACACCCCACCGCTTGCGGTTTACGAATCACCCGTCTCTTGACGAGAACCTAATCGCGTCATACATCACGGTGCAATTTGTACGCACTTTACCGAATTAAGGGGGGAGATAAAAAATATAAGGAAGATGTCCCCAGTGGGTTGGATGCACCCCCGTGCAAATAATATAGTACCCAAATAATGTACCTGCAAAACGAACTGATTGACTCCAGCAACAACTGGAATTTCTTCTTACGCAATGAGGTTGTCTCCTACAACGAAAATGCATGTTATTTACAAATTTATCATATTAACTAACATGTTATATTATCATATTTTCTGAGGACAGAATTTTTTGAAATTACGGACACAATCGAATACAAGCTGTCAAAGCGTTTATATTTTCTGGCCACCAGAATAACATCACGGTATGTGCCGTGCGCGGCAGTACCATAACATTTTCATTCGAATTATAAATTTTACTGCGCGTGACATCACAAGACACAATTGGTGAGATGGTTTTGCGTAAGGCGCGGCGTCAGAGATGTATTCGAAGTCGGATTCTTAAATTTCAACCGTATAGTCGCTAGCCTAATAATAATGTCAGATTTGGGAGGCGAGTATGGGAACCATTTATTGGATAACCAACACCTGCAAGTGGTTCGCCATGTTAGGTGACTTAGCAGGGGTGCCCGGGTACATTGGTGAGTTTTATCCGGGTTTTGGCGGCGGATGCATCTGGCCACCAATTGCGTGGCAGGACGGATCGGTAGACACCTGCTGAGGGAGTTCAACAGGACTCTCTCGAAACATAGCCTTGAACCGCAGAAGGGAGGGTTTTTCTCTTTCATATTAAGTTTAACAGAGGGAATATTTCCGACAAACTATAAAAATACAATTATTTCACCTATTTATAAATCTGGAGATCCTCAACAAGTAACTAACTACCGCCCAATTTGTCTAATCTCAAACATTGGAAAGATTTTTGAAAAAATTGTGAAAAACCAATTGGTCGGTTTCCTAGAAAAGTAATATTCTAAAAAGACCCCCCACAAAGCGTCCCCAGAGATGATGTAGGCCATGAGCTAATGTAAAAAATAAGTATCCAGGAAAAATCGCTTGAATGGGTTTTTTAATTTATTTATTTTTATTTCATAAAATTTTTATTAGTTACAGATATTTGTTTTTTTTGGCTACCACACTAGGCTAATGCCCGTGTGTGGTAGTCGTACCTTTAACATTTTAAATACGACTTAATAAAAACTATTTTATTAAAACAGATGATTAAACATACTAAATAATAAATTAAAAATAATTAAAATATTTAAATGTAATAAATTAAATATTTTTAAGAAAAATAGAAAAAATGAAAATTCTAATTTTGGAAATATATAAACTAATAACAAAGATTAAAAGTTAAGAACTCAAGTGTTCTATACAAATATATAAATTAAAACATATAGGTATCTATATAAATTAAAATTGAAACATAAATAAAATTAAGTGAAAAACTAAGAGAAAAAAATAATAATAACATTTTAAAGAAAAATAGAAATAAAAATGGAAATAAAAATTTTGAAATGCAAAAATTAATAATTAAAATGTAGTGTTAAGAACTCATGTGTTCTTTAAAATACGCTCGTCCCCTTTCGAAAATCCAATGTTGTACACGTGCTATAAGAAGAGAATTAGAATTACTTCTTTATGTCAGTACTCAGAGCATTATATATTTTAGGAGCGATGAACCAGAATTGTCGTTGAGCGAATGAGGTATTAGTTTTTGGGACCACGCAACCCAGGTTTGATGAAAAGCGGGTGTGTGCTTGATGTTGTGGAGCGATTAGTAGATTATTTTTTCGTATATAACAAATGCTTGTTTTAGTAAATAGCTGTCGACTATCTAAGACCCTGATTTTAGCAAAGAGTTCATTTGAGGGATGGACATTTAAATATAATTCTCAGAATTAGTTTTTGAACTAAAATAATTGGTCTAATAATGGATTCAGCACAACCACCCCACCCCACTATACTGTATGTTGCTATGGATTGGAAAAGGGCAAAGTATACGCTTCTAAAGCTGGGTCCACATATGTTCTTTTGTCCGGGTCCGTTCTTCCGTTCTGTACCTCCGTTCCGTATCAAAAACTCTGGACGCTAGAAAAAATAGCCCTTTCCTCCGTAACGTCGCTGATCATCGGCATCATCGCGTGTTCGTTCCATTCCCTCCCAGCATGACCTGCGCATGCCGCGATCGCGTCCAGACCAGGGATGTTCTGCCCAAAAAATTTATTTCCCTAGATTTCAAGGTGAAATTTCCCTAGAATTTCCCTGGATTTCGGGGGTACCACCTCGGCAAGTACAAAAATCATCGTGTCGGGGGGGGGGGGGGGGGGGGGTGACAGATAGTTTTTTTAAAAAGTTTTATTTTCTATGTAGGCATTGGTTACTACATTTTTTTTTAATTTAAAAAAAAGTTTAATAAAATTGTAATTGTCAAACAAATGTACATAGAATATAAAACTTTTCAAAACAAAATACGTAATAATCATTGTGTAACGCTAATCCTGTTATATTTTAATTAATATGAAAGTTATCGGAACTTGGTAGATGTATTTATAATACTGTACTTTTCCCTTTTCCAAATAAAACACTTTTTGCAAGTGAAATAAAATTTTTTAAAGTATGTGTACACCCATCACTGAATTAGAAACGGAATTCCAAATTAAAAAAAACACTTGGCAAAATAAAAATCAACCGCAATCACCGAAAAAATTACTTAAAACTTTAATTTAATTTTTTTTCATGGGTTCCCACTTAGATACATAAAATCATTTTTAGTTGTCAGTGATAAAAATAACATTTCTTGATAACATTGTATATTGTATATTAAGTACATCAACAATTCATCAGATTCATGGGAATCCCAAAAAATATATGTAGGTATATGATACCAGTGATAATGTCATATGTAATAAAATTTTTGCCAGAGTTCGAAATTTCCCTAGATTTTGTGCTAATTTCCCTTTTCCTTAAAAAGCATATTTTTCTCCCCTAGATCTAGGGAAATTTCCCTAGACATACCATCACTGGTCCAGACTGGCGCATACCCGTATCGTATCGCCTTTGAACGGGCCGAAAAAACCGACTCCCGACGGATAGGGGCGTACCTCTACCCGCAACGTCCCTCCGTAACACCGTACCGTTCCGAACGGGCGTCCAAACTAGCGTTCTTGATCGCGACGCTGATACGAAACGGAGGAACGGAACGGACAAAAGAACATGTGTGGACCCAGCTTTAGAGTCTGTAAATCTAAGATAGACCTAAGTGAGCAGAATATATGGCAAAGATTACGAAGTTTTTTTACTCTGTCACCGATGTGAGCTTCCCAACGTAGTTAGTTGTCTATGATTATTCCCAAATATTTAACTACTTTTACTACAATTAATATTAGATGTGGTTTCTGGAGTGTCTAAATTAAGTGGACACAAGTGGATGATTGGTTTAGGGCAGTTGTTGTATTTGCGTATGGAAATTGTCATATATTGTGTTTTATCGATATACGACATTTTCGATTTAATTTGATGACACAATGCTTGCCGTTTTTTTTTTATTATTATTAATTGTTGCTAAAAATTCATCCGTGTGCCATTCTATATTACCAGTAAAGTGATCTATATTAATAGTGTTGAAGATGTACTTTGGCCATATTTTATTCGGTTAATAATAGTAGTTGATCGAGAAAGTTACAAATGACCGGCATTCTTCTGAATACCTACAATCAACTACTCTCGTGGTGTCCAGTTGATCAAAAGAGGAATAATGGGAGGCCAAAAAAGAAATGAAAGAAGAAAACTTTTAGAAGATTGAGAAGAAAGGAAAGAGAAAAGGAAAATAAGAGGTTCGGTTATCTCTTGTCATCAGAAGGGAACAGATGTTGTCCAAAGAAAAAGGTACATTTGGTATTACCTACCCGGGAGAGGTCCCATACACACATTGTATGCAGGTACTTGCTAAAGCTTGTTAAGAGATGATTTATCTACAAGATTTTGAGTGAGTATCTAACAAAAGAGATTGAGAGTGCCCAGACTGTGGCATACCAATAACGTGAATGCTGTGAAGCGGGAGAGAATCGACAATCAAGAGATTAAAAGGATAGTTTACAATAAAAACATAAATTGTTACAGACCACTTTTATTTTATTCACATTACCTACATAATACTATTCTACCGGTTTCGGAAGAACCCCTCCTTCGTCAGGAGAATATTAGAACTAATCTAATCTACGATAAAGAATATTGACCAAATACATTTTAGGTGTTTGAGTGGGAGGTGAGCAAAGAGGAAGGGGTTTCCGGAAAGAACAGAGCGGTTTATTGGAAATATGTCTAGAATAGGACTAAAAGACAAATTAACATGGTTATTCAAAGTACTAGAATTATTATTTAGGGATTTTTACTACAAGATGATTTGACTAAAGAAAAGTAATTTTGACTAAAAGGATAGTGAATACAGGAATGAATATAGGAAGTTTGGAAGATCTGACCGTTTCGAACTTGTCACTACATAATTACATAAACGTATTATTCATCCTTAAATAAATTAAAGTCACCAATTGTCTAAATACAATTATTATACTAATTGAAAGTAGGTACGTCAATGATGACAAAATGATGAGAACAGAAAGACAGATAGTTACGATTTTTTTGATTGATGTAATAAAATCTTTTTAAATAATATGTCCCACATGTGGGACACTGATGATGGACACTGCAACGCTGTCCGAAATGTCCCACATGTGGCACACTGATGATGGACACTGCAACGCTGTCCGAAACGTTGGCTAAAGGAGGAGGTAGCGCAATACGGCTTAACACCCCAAAAACAAATAACAAAAATACTTTTGGCCGTGAAAATCTAAAATCATATCATTTTAAAATTCAATTAAAAACAGATAATTCTTATTATTGTCAGTAAATATAATGAATTTCTGGCAATAGGTGGAGGTGTATTGGTCATCATAGTTGAATTCCTAATAGTTAACAGGGGTTCGATTCTCGGCCGTGGCCATTTAATTTTTTTATGTTTTTTTTAATTTAATTTAATTTTTAAATCTCATTTTTCGCGGATCCCGTGATTCTTCAAGGGTAATTTAAAATAAAACAATAAAACCAAGAAGTGCAAGTGAACCAGACTTTATACATTAAAAACAAAAACAAAACCTGTATATATTTAACATTTCATTTATCACCGAAATATAATACAAATCTATACCTACATACTTTTAAAAAATGATGTCCAGGACGCCTTACAAACTGTCAATTTGAAAACGATATTCTTTGAAACTAAAAAACAAACATATTCAAAATTGATGATTTGGGCAGTTCTTATGGATACTATTTCCTAGATGACAAATTTTTGTGATTTCCAATCCAACCCAATCAAAATATTCATCCATTCGCTGTCACTAAAAGCGAAAGTCTTGTTTTGGACGTGAGAACGGGTCCCGTTTAGTATGTTCTGTATTTATCCTCCTTTGGACAGCACTTCCCGTCTGTTTTGCATTTCAAAGCGTCAAAAGGAAGCACAAGCGAGAACGTGGACATCACAAAAGGACAAAGACGCCTGAGAGGCGAGGAACTCAAGAAACTATAAGGTATGGGGTGAACTAAGATGGTCACCACATAGTATTAAACGGATTCTTGAAATAATATTAAAAAAATGAGGAAACCATTGGTTGTGAAACATGTCGATTATTTTCATGAAATAGTAATAAATACAAAGTTATTTATTTTATTTTTGTATGTATTTCTTGGGCATTTTTAAGAGTTTTATTTAACAATGTACATTAATTACTTAATTTCATTCATTCGCTACCGCTTTCGTCACATTCGTGTCATAACTAGCGTTCAACTAACTTAAAAATTATACAAGTACAAAAATGATTGAAGATAAAAAAAACTTCTAATAGAACTCGGGAGCATCACTAATCCGTGCGTCTGCGCTAATCTAGCCTATTCTAATCACAGTAGTGATAACTTTCAAACCTATCGGGTTTGTTTATTTTATTTATTTTTTTTTTTTACCCGAGCTCCACATAGGAGGCCCTGAGTAAAATAATTTCCCTCAGGGCCTATGTCATCTTTGGGGATGCTGTGGGGAGGGTTTTTTTAGGAAACGAAGGAGAGGAGAGTTCTGGGAAGGAAAGGGGTTTAAGGGGTGGGTAGTTCTGGGGTTGAGTGTGTCCTGGTTATCCGCCTTCAAGACCTAGACAAACCTCACCCCATTAGCCCGGGCACCCCTGCTAAATCACCAAACGTAGCGAACCACTTGTTTATGACAATATATGCCGCTTTTGCTCTATAGCTGGTCACAATTTGATAAAAAGCTGAAAAGGGTCGAAAATTGGCGTTCGACGGTTACCGGTTTAATGCAAAAAACTATAAAATTGTCTCTTTCTTAAGTGTGTATTATGCAAAATATGGTTTTGAATCATATACAAAGAATCAGTACTTGTTCAGGAAACGATTTCTAGAGAGCGCAATTAGACTCAAACAACCAAGGTTGTGTGTATTAGTGAATAAATATACTTAGACAGTGGCGAACCGAGAAATGGCATTTTGTCTTTATAACGCCTACTAATTGTTATTAGCGAGAAAAGGACGACAAATAAAGGTACATGATCATCGAATATCAGAAACTTTTTTAGAGTTGCCCATTCTAAAAGTTACGGGTACATAATAACAATAACGTAAAAATAACCATTTTTAATTTTCAATGGAATATTCATTCCTAATCTTAAATAACAACTTTGAAACGTGCTGTATGCAAGTAAATTTTATTATGTGACTAAATTCTGTTTTCGATACTCAAAAGTAGTTTTTCACAATACTTTAAATTTCTTGGTGCACCCAGTACTAGAAGCCAACCATTCAAACATCTCTGTCCCATTCAGCGGACAAAAGCCTGTATTGAAAAGGAATCCGTAATTACGAGGGATAAAAATGAAGATTCGTCTCTCAGACGCAAACAGCCACCAACAGAGAAACTTTACTTTCGCCCGGAACTTTACGCTGCGATGTCGGACGCTTTCAAGCATTTCATTTTACACTGTTAGGTTGGGTTACAAAGACAGGAAGGACGGTCCACTTAAGAAAGAGACAGATCACATGAGTTGATATGTGGATGACACAGAAATGTTCTTAATTATTAATCATTGCTTTCTAAGCGTTTCATTTTTTACGGTTAGGTTAGGTTTCAAAGAAAGGAACGCCGGTCACACGTCAATACGAATAAATAATTAATATACATAAGGCACCGAATTATTTCACGAAAAAATAGTTCAAAATAATTTAAAGCAATGCATTCTTTCTTAATGCTGATTATTAACTCATAATCAAAAAAATAAAAAGGCAAACATTTTAAAAGATAAAACAAGGTGCATTTCATCAAAAATAATATTTTTTTTAAAATTAAAAAACATTCACAACATTCATAATTTTCATACTTTTCATACATTCACAACCTTCGTGGTCGAGCACAAATGGCGTGCACAAATAAATTCTTATTTGATTAATTTGTGTTATTTCAATATTAAATCGTTCAAAAATACTAAATAGTATATTTTCGTACGTTTCAAAGTGGAAGATACTCTCAGTATCGCCCTGATGCAAGACCACCATTCAGAATTAAAACCTTGCTTGAAATGGCTTTAGCCGTGTTTGGTGACCAGATCTGAATAGCCAGGCACTTCCCTACCTTCCTCTTCCACATCTCCTTCCCCTCTCCACTACCTTCAACCTCACAATATACCCCAATTGGGGATGCCATAGCCTCACTGACTGGGAGCAGCCGGGACTCTTGTGAGTTATTCAAATAAAAATAAAATGAAAAAGCAACACAAGAGCTAATCAGAATGACGTTATGAATGTACCGAATTTTAAATGTGCTTTTGGACAAAAGAACTATAAATACCTCTCCAGTAAGCTCTGTAATTCACTTCAACTAGTAAGAAGGAAAACGGATGATGCAAATAATTAAAAAAAAAATCAAAACCTGGCAAAAATAAATCAAGAGTCGTTCAAACTGAAACAAACGGTATTTAAATAAAACCCAGTCCGCCTCAACACAGGAACCCCTTGAGAAGAGGTCTTAGAAAAAAAAATTAACAAACCCCTTAGCTTATAATTGTAAGAATGTAAAAAATAAATATGCATTGAAAAAAAAAATAAACCAAAGTTGATTAGGCGCAGTTGCAATTGACATTTAATAATTTCAATATCTTCACTACTATAGGAATAGTGAAGCCATTTTGTAAGGTAGGTGCTGAATCACACCCATAATACCTCAACTAACTACTACATTTACGCCTAACCATAAAACTGAAAATGTGTTTGTGTCCGTCAATGAAAAAAAAACTCCAGAACGGTAAGTTATGAAATTTGTAGTTATTTCAAGCTCGATTATCAAACTTCTTTTTCACTGTGTGCTATTGAGCCTAGAAATTTCAATTTAATTGTCAGATATGACTTGACGTATTACGGTTCCACATTATGAACTGCTCAACTAAAAAATCTATTTGGATTGTAGTCAAAGTACGTTTATGTTACATACTTTCAAAAAGCATAACTAAATTTGTTCTGAATGGAGCAAGTCGGCACTCTTTATATTCACCCGACTCCTAATCGAGTATCTATGTAATCAAAAAGTGTGGGGAATCTAAAGCTAGGTAGGAAAAACTTAGATATAGAATTTTTTTATGAAATTCCTTTTATTTTGCATTTATCCGTGTTAAAACGAAGACTGCATACGTGCACCTATCCTATCGTTCATTATCCAGACAACTTGATACAAAGTTATTCAATAATAAACCCCAACGCCCCCGGCCGTAGGCGAAAGTTGGCCAAATTACATTAAACATTCAGACTCGGCGTATAAATTTAGATCGTCGATAAACGAACCTCCGGGCGTGCATACGCTCCGCAGAGATACTGCCAGATACATGCTTACCCCGGGTTACGACCGCCTCAATAAAAAAAAATTCACAGATACGACCGTCGCAACGCGGGCATATGCAATATAGCTTGTGTCGCTCTCCATAAGAGAAAAAAAAATGGCCTTATATTAAACGCCGGGGTCTCAAAAGTTTCGTGTGATCTGTAGCTATTCAAAAACGTAAAAATAAATGAAATTATTGTTCACTTTTAGGCCTAAACTACACGAGCGGTTCTCCCACCGCGGGAAACCGCTCGAGAAATCTGGCAGCACATATCAAACTACACGAGCGGTTCTACCGCCGCGGGAGCTCGCGGTTCACAGGCGGGAGAAATTCGCCCGCCACATGCAGCGGGTCTCCCGCCGCGGGAAACCGCCAAGTTCAAACTACACGGGCGGTTTCCCGCGATTGCATCATTGACGTCCTCCGTAGTCCAGTGGGTAAGACTCTTGACTCACAATCCGGAGGTCGCGGGTTCGAACCCGGCATGCGCAAATAAATTTAATTTGATTAATTTGTGTTATTTCACAATAAATTAATTAAAAATAATATATAGCATATTTGCGGCATGTTCCAGAGTGGAAGATACTATTAGTATCGCCCTGGTGTAAGACCACCATTCAAAATTGAAACGTTGCTTGAAAATGGCTTTAGCCGTGTTTGGTGACCAGATCTGAATAGCCAGGTACTTCCCAACCTTCCTCCTCCCCACCTCCTTCCCCTCCCCACTACCTTCAGCCTCACAGCATATCCCAATTGGGAATGCCATAGTCTCACTGGCTCCAGACGGGAGCAGTTGAGATTCTTGTGAGGTAATCACTGTAAAAAAAAAAAAAAAATTCGTGCGAGAGAGCGTTGTTGATCGGTCGTGCGCGTAAAGGATCGGGCGGTTTCCCGCGGCGGTAGAACCGCTCGTGTAGTTTGACGGGAAAACGCCACCCGTGTAGTTTGATATGGGCCGCCGGCTTTATCGAGCGGTTTCCCGCGGCGGGAGAACCGCTCGTGTAGTTTAGGCCTTAGCCCGCTAAAATGGCCGGAAGTTTTGAAAAAAAAATGGAAAAAAAAATAAAACAAAGGGTTTATATTTTATATTTTGTACCAAACTTATTTTTCATTCCATAACTGCAGTACAAAGAACGCAAAAAAAAAAAATTTAATGTATGTTTTATGTATTTTTATGTGTTATGTATTTTTTAATTTTTTTTTAATATACATGTGTTGGTTAAAAATATAAAAGGGGAAAATAAAAAATAACTCTTTTTCTGGATAAAATCAGAATTCTTGATGACTTGTATTCATAAATTTGAACTTTTTTTTCATTGTTGTCAGTTATACGCATTTTTTAATAATAAACAAACGTTAAAAGGTTAAATTACTGAAAAAAAATTAAAAAATGGTTTTAGGTTTGTTTTCTGATTTTTAATGCACATTAGCGGGCTAATAACCATTTTAAAAAAAATTAAATGCAGTTCTCATTTTCTTTGTAAGACGCAACTTTTGAGACCCCGGGCGTTTCTGAATTCAAAAGTTGAAA
Organism: Limnephilus marmoratus; assembly: GCA_917880885.1. Lineage (NCBI taxonomy): Eukaryota > Metazoa > Arthropoda > Insecta > Trichoptera > Limnephilidae > Limnephilus > Limnephilus marmoratus. The sequence goes on along the minus strand of OU862917.1, from coordinate 25,087,441 downwards.
TAATTGACACACCCTAATATGCATGCTCTGGTGGTCGTTCAAAATATGCCAGTAATAAATTGAATCCTGCGTAAGGAAACTTTTTTTATTTACCCATTGCTAACGTGCCGATATGACTGACGCGCCGTCGGTTACAGTACTACCGATAAGTTTTCAGATATCTCATCATCATCACTCTTGGCTCTACAACCCCTGGTGGGTCTTGACCTCCTCAAGAATCTTCCTCCACTCATCTCGATTTCGTGCCAGCTCTCTTCAGTTTAGAAGCTCCGAGTAAGATATATCTTTGAGGACGTAGTCGTTCCATCTTAATATATTTCTCAATATATATATTTATCATTCTCTGCCTTTATTAATATAGATGTCGCAGGCCAATTGTAAAATCAGGCAGATCATTATGCGCGTCACGATCTGCCACCAGGAACTTCACGATGTCGCTAGGCACATCATGATCTGCCTGATTTTACGACCGGCCTACGACATATATATAAAATTATAACAATAAAGGAGGATTATTAATAAATGCGGAAAATTATACAACACCTGATTGAACACCAATCGAAATGTAATGTATACATCAAAGGATATTGCTTGGATATTCCAAAGTGAAAAGAGAATTTCTAAAGCAGAACTATTGCAAGAAGAAGATTCTATTGACGATAAAAGATTCATAATCATAATCACACTTCCGTAAGAACTATTACTGCCTTCAGACCAAACATGTGAAAAAAGGATAATAAACTTTTTAGGTGAATTGCGCTAAAATGTTCTTTGCATAGCAGTTATTTATAGCTCTGAACACTAGATCATATTATTATTCAAATACCCAATTATTGCAATGCACATAAAACTAAAAATGATCCATGTTTACACATTAACGCACATGTTTTTTTTTTTTACATTTACTTCACACAGGAGGCCTTGAGGAAAATAATTTCCCTCATCTGGGATGCCGTGTGGAGGGTCTTTTTGAGAAGAGGAAGGAATGAACATTAGTCTTGAAGAGACCCATGTTGTAGGAAGAAGGAAACACAGAGGCCGGTAAATCATTCCACAGCCGAGCTGTTGAACATAAGAACGAGTCGAAGAAACGACCCGTTCTTATGTGACAAATGTCAACCGTGTACAAATGTTGGGCACGCGTTTGGCGTGTTTCCCGACTATGCACCGGTGCCGAAGGGATCAATGATACTAGTTCCTCGGAGCATCTTCCATTGTAATACCGGTAGAACAAGGATAGCATTCCCACCCGACGCCCGTGCTCTAAAGATTGTATTCCGTCTTTTAAGATGGGAGAATCTATCAAAGGGACCGCCCGTTTCTGCACAGAGTCGAGGGTATTTTTCAGGTATTTTGGAGTTCCAGACCAGAGATGGCTGCCAACGAAGATGTAAAACGTACAACGAAGATGCAAAACTTACATATATACTTATACCCAGTTTGACATATTTTCACTCAGGGCAGTGTAATTGAGTCTGTGCGATATACAGGGTGTTAAGGGACGTACTTGACTTACTTTAACCAGTGATTCCTGACATTATTTGGAGTAAAAAATGTAAATGAAATTTTGGTCTCCGGTGAAATTTTTGATGTTTTTTTATTATTTTTTTCTACAAAAACATAAAAAAATGATAGGTGTTAGACAGTTGGAGGCGGGGTGAGGGGTTGGTTTGTTACTCGGCTGAGTGACCAGTGATGACATACTGAAGAATTTTTTTTTTGTTTGAATTTGGAGAAAAAAAAATTGAAAAAAAAGAGTCTTCAAAAAAAGTCACCGGAGACCAAAATTTCATTTACATTTTTTACTCCAAATAGTGTCAGGAATCACTGGTTAAAGTAAGTCAAGTACGTCCCTTAACACCCTGTATAAAGACATTTAATTGATATTGAATTTATTTCAAACCTAAGAACGAATTAAACAATATTGTTTGTTAGCGAAATGACGATTCACGATACGACCGCTAACATTGGTGATACGGCTCCTTTCTGACGGAACGCATCATGGTCGTAACCTGGGGTACACCAGATACTGCCTGATACTGCAAGGGTCGTAACGGGAGAGAGGAGGCGGGTGTAAGACGGTCCATTTGTATTCAGCGACACGGCCCTAACGTGGTTTAGGTGTTTGACGATTTGCGCGCGATAGGCCCGAACTACCCCGACCTACCGGGCGGCTGAGAGGGGGAAACGTTTTTGCGAGAGGGTAGATGTTGACACAGACAATGTGCTATAGTTTTATAAGAAAAAAAAGTAAGAAAATAATGTCTAAGCTACACAGCAGAAACTTGATTTTCGAAGGCTATTTTTGTTATCGAACAATAAATTATGGCGTCAAGAAATATATATTTTTCCAAAGAATTAAAGGTGAACAGAACTATTATACTAGCTGGTACCCTGCAAGCGTTGCTATGCCATTCAAAGAAATAAATTGATTCTCCCTGCATGTCCTTTCCCGTGCATCCCCGAACCCTTCAACCTTCCCCACCTACCCACTCCCTCGTGTCATCATTCTCCGCAAACCCCACCTACCCCCTGCCTTTCCTCTCTGCCGCTAAAATACATGAAATACATACATTTTCATTTATACAGAGCTTACCATTATACAACGTGTCCGGAAACTCGTAGTACAAGCGGGTGAATCTGAAAAAAAAAACTGGTGAATCTACATCACGTAGAGAACCCAAAAAACTTATTTTTATTAATCTGAGCATTTCGATTTTAATATAATTTTTTTTCTATTTTTCCATTTTTTCGGCAACTAAAGGGCTAAAAAAAATTTGAGCCCGGTTTACCGTTCTATCATTGATATTTGTATATCTCTATGCGTTCTATGCATTTTATAAGACATTACACAGCTGAAATCAACCCCCTAGTGAAAATTTTTTTCAAATTTAACCAAAAAAATTCCAACTTCCGACCCGATTTACTCGAAAACGAAAGCTCAAATCAAAAAAGTTATATCATAAATCGACTCCGAATGTGATGTAGATTTACCAGTTTCCCGCTTGTACTACGAGTTTCCGGACACCGTGTATACAGCCTAGGTTACTCGCTGATAATGTAGCTTTCTATTGGTGAAAGAATTTTTCAAATCGGTTCAGTAGTTTCGGAGCCTATTCAATGTAAACAAACAGTCAAATCTTTCCTCTTTATAGTATTAGTAGATTAGTTGTGGTCGTTTTAAATGCGTAGAAATCCATTTTAATTTTTAAAATTTTAGTAAAATTAAATTTGACAATGTTATTATCGAGTTCCGCAAGTATTTTAGTATGTATTTTTATTACAGCTGTTTTGGTTTAAAAGACAATTTTCAAAAAAGTACTACTACTTGCAGAACTCGATAATAACATTATCAAATTTAATTTTAATTAGATTAAAAAAAAACCATCAACATATAGAAATTTTAAATATACTACATATTTTAAAGAAAAACAAATATCGGAGAATAATTAAGAAAACAATATTTTCGTTATTTGTTTTTGGGGTGTTATGCCGTGTTGCGCTACCTCCTTCTTTAGCCAACGTTTCGGATATCGTTGCAGTCTCCATCATCAGGGCAGATCCGGTAGATGTGTAATTTTTAGTCGTGAAGTGTGTGCTTATTCACTTCGAAGCGATACCGTGTCGCCAGCACCACTAACTTTCACCAGTACAAAATAATCGTGAGAAGCAGTGGCGTCATCGCCGCGGAACGGAATAGAAAGTTCATTAAAACGTGGTATTTATGCTAGCCAGGGGCAAGTCCGTTTGCGAGATGCCGACGGAAGTGGCTCCTTGCCGCCCGCCGGATTGCGTATGGTCTTTCGCTGTCATGAGCTGATTACTCATGACGGCTGCTGTCTATTTTGTTCATTTTACTTGTTTGACTGTCCACGTGGCTCACTGCTTTGGCGGTGATTACCTCCATGGGCTTTAGAATTGTAGAAATGACCATCACAGTACAGTCCTGTAGGCGCGACCGCATACCGCCACCTAACACAGTATGAGGGGACATTGAAGGTCTAGATTCGTTACATTAAATGTAGAGCCGTTTATTCAAAAAAATTAGATTCTTGTGAGAACTCCGAAGGGGCGACCATAAGTTGCCTATACCGGGGTGGGACAGTGGTGGGTACTTCAATGGAAGTGGCTCCATCTCTTAATTTCCATCTCTCCAAGAAAATAATACCATAAAATAATCGACTACTATAATCCGTGCATGTGTCTAGTCTGACAGTCGAAAATCGTCTAAACTCGTTTGACTAAAAACAATTATATGAATAAAGAAAAAAATAAATAAAAAAAGCGGTGACCTATGACAGAGTTGTTGGTTATCCAATAAATGGTTCCCGGGGCAGCGGTATCCGCCTCCCAAAAGGGAATGAAAATTCTGATACGATTTAACAGTCTTCACGGTCAAAAATATTTTAGTTATTTATTTTTGGGGTGTTATGCCGTGTTGCGCTAACTCCATATTTAACCAACATTTTAGATGGACACTGTAACGTTGTCCGAAATGTTGGCTAAAGGAGGAGGTAGCGCAACACGGTGTGACACCCCCAAAAATAAATAACAAAAATACACAATTCTATTTATTTATTAAAATTTGAAAGCACATCACCGGAGTTTGCCAAGAGGGGAACTAACGAAATTTCACACCTTTTGAACATATTATAACATTTTATACCTGCACTTCACATTTACAAGAAGTTACGAGTATGTGCACCGAGAGCAGGTACTTTAAACTTAACCTGTTTATTTATACTTTTAAATTTCTTCCACAGAGGGGATGGCAGACTTTCAAATTAACATTTTTATTTGACGTGAAAATCTACTCCATCCGAGCTTCAAACCGCTCTCACACTCGCAATAAACTCGACAAGAATTTCCTCATATTGCCGGCGGGAACCAAATAGGAGGGTTGCAGTTCATTAATGCAGAGGCACACTCCACCGATTAAATAGTAAAAGCTCGAGCCCAACGCACAGGGTGACAAATAATCAATTAAAAGGAAGGTTTCTTCTTAACTAAAAGGTTTCTTCTTAACTTCTTACCTAAAAGAAATTCCTTTGGTAAAAGCTCCCAGAAGAACATTTTAGAGACACACTAAACAGTTCACGAACTTAATATGCGAACTTTGAAGTTATGGACATCTGATAGTTTTAATACCTACGTTATTGAAATTGTTGAAACTGCGTGGATGAAATTTAAGAACTCGGCTTCGTATCCGCATGTCCGACAATTGCATGATCGACGCCGCGCCGTACGCGCCGCGCCACATAAACATCTGTGTACGTGAAATTTTAAAAAGCTACCGTTGTAATTCGGTTTCCAATTTAAGAATTCGTCAAAAGATGGCTCTACTTCCATTAGCAGGTCGCATAAGAACGTGCCCTCTTAGGTATAAGCACTACGATTTTGTAAATTTGAGTACGTCTCCCGATATGGGAAGATTGACGGTAATACTTAGTTGTATCACGCGGCTATATTTTACGTACCTATGACGTCATTGCCTACCCCGGTTACTTTGTCCCGGTGACTAGCTATCACTGGATCGCAGAGAATCCGAGGAACGGGCTATTTTCGGAACCAGTTCCTATCGGATTTATAAAGTGGTCACCAACAATCCGGGTTTTTAACTGCTGGTCTTAATTAATAGCATTGACAGCGGTGGCGGTTGGCGATTTTTTTATGCTATTTGGCTAATGTCGAGAAAAAGTTTCCTTCTTAGTCGATTTAAAAAAAAATAAAAAGACTAAGAAAGAAAGATTCGGGATACTTTTTGTAAGTATAAAATAATATAATTTTACAGGCGGTCTTTAATTTACTAGAAAACGGGTTGATTCCTTAAAACAAAACTTTTTAGAAGTTTCGTGAAACGAAATATCACTTTATTCCTCTACTTACTACGTACTAAAAAGTGAGTTTAAAGAGAAATTACAAATTACGACTAAATAAGGGCAACAAAAATTGATTGTTAATTTTAATATTCTGTGAAAGTTCTACATAAGTTCTGCTTTCATTTCAGTTTTATAAAACAGTTCACCAATATTGATTTAATATCAGACTTGAATAGAACCTTTACAGAAGCTGAAAATTAGCTTTGAAATATAATAAATTGTCCAAATTCTTTGAAACAAATGGCAATACGAATTAGTGACACACGTACAATGTACATATTAATTAATGTACGTAAACGTTCTTAAACTATCACATTTCATTGAGAAGATAATATGAGACAGAGTTTTTTCATAGAGCGTTAGTATCAATCTTATTTTAAGATAGGTTTAGATACCTTCTGGATGTAATGGTTTCTGTTGTTATTCAAGATTCACGCAAAAAAGACTTAAGGTTGATCTCGACAACCCAAGGCCTGTCAGCTCCGGTAGGGGAGGAAACCTTTGGATATCAAAGTCACGGGATTGAAACATTGCGGCTCAGATATTTGAACATGACGTTGAGAAAAAGATTGAAAGGGGAATGATTTGCAAATATTTGACATAAAAGGGTACCCTCTAAGGTACGACCTATTTTTCATTAAACAAAGAAAATAAAAATAAAATGGAAAAATCAAATTATTTTTTTTTATGATACCAAACAAAACTGTACATCTCCATTAATCTCATCTCAAATTATCATACCACTTTACTACCATACATCACCAATATCATTCACTTGATTTTGTCATGCCTCTGCATCAAACGATAAGCCGATTACTCTAGAATTGGTAACAATATGCAAATAGTAAAATTTGATTGTATGCAAATTTCCCGTTTAGAAATTTGGATGAAGGGCGAGAATATTAGATGAGCTTTCATATTCAGAGTGAGATCAGCAGATTCTTCCAACTAACTTATTCCGACACTAACTGCCATTCGCTTCGAATGCAAGGATTTGGAACTTGATACTAATTGAATTTGTTAAATTAATCCACGAGCGTTACAATAGCAAGGTTGGAATTCTTTTTACCAAATGAAAGCTTGCTAGTCTTTTGTACGCATAAGATATAGAAAGTAACAATAAAAATTAAAACGACATGATAAGTGCATCATAATACGAACCTAATAAAAAGGAACTCCAGAAAAATATTATGGCTTTAAAAAAATTGTTCATTTTCTATGTATATTTGGTAGGTATGAGAATAGGTTTTAAAGAATATTTCATACCGCTAGGTGATTAGGGTGTCCCTATCCAGAAAAAGAAATTTATTTTTTCGTATTTTTTCTTTATTTGGCATCAAAAAATACCTAGAACCTCAAATTTTTACCCTCCCGCCCCCACCCTCCCTTTTTAATCGCGATTTTAGTATTTCTGTACAAACTTCAAACCGAACGAAATTGTTTCTGTTGTTGAATGACAGATGGCGCTACATCCGCCTCATCGAACTTTCATCCACACGTGTGCAATACATTCACGGGAAGCGTCGCGTCATTTTGATATTGCATTCGGCATCATGTTCTCGCGTGGGCAAACCAAACCATCGAGCTTAATTGTGTTGGCTAAAGACGGACTGACAAAAAATATCGTACACTTAATTGCTCTTCGAAATTCAAATTGATTTACTTTATTTCATTTTTCTACTTCAGTTTGTGTTATTTTGTTTTTATCGGCGGTCATCGTCTACACCGCTCCATTCCTCTTTCTGTCATAGAACCCATCCCCATACACTTACAATAAATTCATTATTTTTTATTCAACAACCAAAATATTCACTAGAAATCATTTATATGGCAGAACAACGTTTGTCGGGTCAGCTAGCGTATGTATATAAAAATAATGTAATGTGAACTAAGTTATTTGTAATATTTAATTAAACGAAGAAAATATTAGCGTAACTCATCCGAAAATCTGAAAACAGAAAAGTGACCGTCCTAGATCCATTTGTTTCTCTAAAAACGCCAAAAAATGATTACTCCAAAAAAGGAGTTGTTTTAAACCCTAATTTTTAGTTCATAAATAGTTTGTTATAACAAGGATTAACCATGGCCACTTAATTTTTTAAAAAATAACCCAAAATATGAAAGAAACGATTATATGGCATTGAGACAAAATGACACTTAAAAATCCGTGGCGGACATTGGAATGTTTCAACACACAAAATCTCAAGTTTTGACGCTAGAGTTCACCAATGAAGGGTTCACAGTGGGACGTACGAACAGATTTTCTGCAAGATATTATGTCTGTTATTTCACTAACGCTTTTGGTCATCGTGCGAATGAACAGAACATAACACTGAAATTGGTACAGTGGGTAGGTACCTAAGTAAGTAAATGACATAAATACGCCTCCGGCATACATCACGGGCCTTGTGGGTACTCGGGGACATTACACGAAGACATCCCGCCCTTTCGCCAGATGACTTCATTTGCATTTGCTTTCACCAACAAAGGAATGCGGGCCCTGAGAATTATGGGGGTCCACGGGACTAATCACTTTAAGCCCATAAGAAATACAAGGGAAATTACAATTAAAACACGTTTCATTAGAGCAAAACAGCTTATGACATAAGACGGAAATTACGAGGCGCCTCTGCATCGGTGAGAATTTAAGACGTTTTGTGAATACATTAATTATGACGGCAAATAATATCTGGATGGCAAGATGCCTGTGGGCGTAGTACCGTTTTAACCTCTTTCTCAGAAACGACGCATGTAATAGAGGTAAGAATTCTTCGCAGCTAGATCATAAAAGGCATTTTTGCGAAAGTTAATTAAAACGCTAACAGACGTGTACGCAATGTTTGAAGTTAAACAATGTACACATTCATGGACTCATCAGTGAAAAAGCAGAACGAGTAAAACAACAATTATTGCAGGGTTGTTTCATTGCACTTATTAGAAATACGGAAAAGTTGTAAAAGGTCACATTCGGTGTTGATAAATCCGAAAACAAACAGGAAGAAAATAGTACGGAACATACACATACCTACAAGCGCAATATTCGTGTTATCTTGATGTTCAAGGAAATTGGAGGGCACAAAACGACAGTAAACTTTCACGTGTAAATTAGTGTAATTTATCAACCGATCATCAAGGAAAATTAAGAAAATAACAGTCGTTAGTTGATACTCTATCTGCTGCTAACTTAGGCCTCAAGAGTTTTCAGTGTCAACTTAAGCAAAAACCTCCACAAAATCGACAAACGAATACTCCTGTCAGATTCCATACAAAATAGAATGGCACAAAATGCGTAGCATTTATTTCTAAACGAGGCTTTAATTTGACAATAAACTCCGTGACCAAGTATATTTTATTAACATCCCCAAAAAAAACTGACACGAAAATGATAGCTAGCTGAAACAACATCAGCAATAAAGTTAGAACGATAAAAAATAACGCTTTATCGCATTCTTCAGTATGGCGACTAAAACAAAGTATAATAAAGCGTAATTTACCGCGACTTCCGCCGGTTTAAAATGCGGTAAATATTCAGCATGGAAGCAGGCATAAAGCATATTTAAAAGAAGCCAGATCCAGAAAGACGTGTCACGAGAACATTGTGAATAATTAATAATATCAACCAGGAATCACAGGAGACCAGGAGACCAGGAGAGTAGAAGAGGAAAGCGGAATAGCGCTTTCAGTGTAATCTGAATGTAATTTCCCCGCAACATCCTTACTGAGGCGATTTATATTCACAAGTGGAGCAATAATCGTAAAACGTAGACGTCCTGTTTATTTTTTAAAGCGAAAAGGTAGTCGCGGAAAAGCCTGTATACGTTTTACTTAAAAACTTCCCGCGAATACGTTTAACTCTTTGACTCGGAAATGCTTACAAAAAGTATGCTTCCTTGAACTCAAAGAAAATAAGATAATTTTTAAATGAATGAAATCTATGTTATTTACGGTGTTTTCGACTAAACTTACTGTATTTATAACTATGTTTAAGAGGAATTGGAGAGACAAACATACTGAAGGTTTTATGTATTTAGCTTTTAATTCTTTAATTTATATAATGACACATTTTTAGTTTGTCAGCAGAAAAAACTCTTGAACGGTGAGCTTGAAGTTTACACAGCTTTTCGGTCTGAAATACGGGTATGTATGGCAACCCAACCAGTTTCAGCTCACAGTGGCATCGTCATCATGAGCTAAGGGGCTTTGAAATATCCATTTAAAAGAAGAAAAACAAAAGAAGTCAAAATCTTTGTTCCGTACTTTAAACATATTCCTTCCTTATGCTGTCTCATTAGAGATAAAGTCACAAGGAGGAAATCCATAATCGGTTTTATTTTGGCTATATAATACTTATGTACAAACTGAAAAAATGTAAATTGTAGAACAAATAAATAAATAAAATAAAAAATAATCTGTCTTTATATATAAAACAAAGTTGGATTAGTTACACCATTTATAACTCAAGAATGGCTGGACCGATTTTTATTATCTTTGATTTGTTGGATTTGTCTCCGCCCCAAATAGCAGAATAGCTATTAAAACATAGGAAAAATTCACGAAAAAAATGTATACATACATAAATGAAATTCTTTTCCTCGTGTATTTTATGTGGAATGAATTTTCATCTTTTGAAAGAGCTGCTGCAATATTGTGATAAGTATAATATTGAATAGTGAGTGAATTCCAAAAATTCAAAAACGTCAAATGTCAATACGCTGATTGTTTTGCTTTTATTCTTAAACATATAATGCTGCCTCTCCTTACACACTAAAGGTCAACAGTCGAAAATGAGACAAATGGTGAACATATGTCTGCACCTCTCCAAAGAAAAAAATACAATAATTATAATAAATCTCCCTCACACGTAAAACGAAAATAAAAAGCAATTCCCGTAAGTATCTAAGTGAAAAAGTAAAAAAAACCACAAAAAATATAAATCCGTACACAACTTTACTCCATTTCTGATACTGACAAAAACAAAATACGGATAGTTGCGTATCGATAATTGCTTCATTGTGAAATTTTTAACTTAATAAAAAACTGAATTTAATTCAGCTAATAAGTTAAAACAACAGTTATTGATTCCGAGGCGGTACGAAGTTCGCCGGGTCAGCTAGTTATAGATAAATTAGGGCGAAAACAGGTAGTGACTACTATTACAAAAACAAAAGAAAATAAAAATAGAAACTGTTGTCGAAACAATAATATCACTGTTTCTTTCATAAACACTAAAGTAATATTTTCAACAAGAAAATCAACAAAACAATACCACATATAATATTATTACATTATATCAAGTGCGTTAATTAAACAATATTCCATCATACATTTCGCCGGCTCTTAAAGTGTTACGCATGTGCGTGGTTCAGATTTTCTTCCATTACCTTTACCGCACCTCTGGCGACAATTATTAAAATGAGGCATCCCTTATTACTGCCTCCCCCGGCGGGGAGAAGGGACGTAAGTAAAGCGGGATCTGCTCGTAAAGAAATCTCTTACAGAGCTGTCATGGCCGCTGTTCCAAATACTCAGATAAAGTTTGAACTTCAGCACCGGACGGGGAATAAAATAATGAATAATTTTGATGTTTAGGAAAAACTGCAAAAAGTAGCTTGTTTTGTTAAGTAAAATTTTTTGCCCTTTATGGCGCAGGGCGTATGATCACGTTAACAAAAGATACATAATATGCACATAAACAGCTAGTATAAAACAATTTAGGCATTTTCTGTTATTTATTTTGTTTGCTTTACTTGCACATGATGGAGCAGGGCGTATGATCACGTTAACAAAAGAAACATAATGTGCACATAGACAGGTAGTACAAATCAATTCAGGCATTTTCTGTTATTTATTTTTTTTGCCTTAATTTAATGCTTTTCGTTTTAAACAGCCTTTCAGTATCCACCGTGAGGAAAAATATGTGATAGACACCGCAAAGAAGGGTAATACCCATTTTTTTTAAAGAAAGATAAACATTCCCGGGTCACGAATAACCTGACAATATTTGAAAATCTCCTACTACCACACAGTATGCGGAAAATGTTTATTATGTCGTGATGGAGGACTTAGCCAGCCGGGGAATCGAACACCCGACGCGCGACGCCTGGATGGGTCCCAAACGCGATGCCAACTCAGCCACTGACCGGTCAAAAATAAAAATAACAATTATTTTCTCATGTGCCTCTAGGGGATAAAGTAAAAAATACATTAGTTTTGACGATTTTTATTGAAAAAAGCTTGTTGTCATTTATTTTTGTAAAAAGTTATTTACAGGTTCAACAATTCCAATTAACTACGATTTAGTAATCCTAAACGAATGTATAACTAACCAACTAACTATATTTATATAACTAGAAATCCTAACTTCTGAATTTAGTACCGACATTCCGCTTGTTGTTTCAAATATTGATGTATTGCAGATTGTGTGAAACAAATTTATTTAGTAAAGATATTCGAACTTTTGAAAAAATTTACAAAATTAAAAAAAAAAAAGTTGATTGGTATTTTTAGCAATCCCAAATTATGTCCAAATATAAATATATATAAAAAATTATCAGATGAATTATCTTGGGAAGGTTCTAACTCAGCAGAACAATACGATGTTTTAATTTGTAATAATTTGAATATAAAAAAACACGAGTCGAACCAGATGGTGTCCGGACAACTCAACACCGTGGCACTCCAAAATATTTTGAAAGGTGACATAAGGTCATGAAAAGTGATGAAAAAAAACTGGGTTAAATAGATTACGTTATGTTAGGTTATGGGCTTTCTTACATCACTTTTAATGACTTTTCAAAGGAGTCCTTTGTCGAGTTGCCATGGAAGCGAATCAGATATTACCATTGTTTATACAAAGTCATTTGTTTTCATTGAACCAATATTTGCCATTTCACCCGAATTCACTAAAACTCGCTTAAAGTGCCAAAGACAGAAGACTCGCCCATGTCCATTTAAGCAATGATTCACAGCCATGAATGAAGTCGTTCGACTTTACTAAATACTGAATTTAGTGCCAACTGAGTCGGGAGTCGGAAACTTTCGTCGAATTGTGAATAGGGACATCCTTCCGAATCGCGTTACGCGTTTCTGGTTGGAATAAAACCAGTGAATAATGGCGCGCACACAATGTCAAACAATGGCGTATTATATTTCGGCGAAAGTGCTCTGCGAAACGGGCAAAGCAGATATTTATTACATGTCGGAATAATAACAATAATATTTAAGATAAGTCGCTTTTGCAAATGTCACGAGTGTCGTGCGCATTGGGCAAGGACCGTGATATATGTATTTTTCAAGCTATAAAACACATATAGTACTAGCGGACCAGGACACGCGTCGCTGTGGCTAACGAAACACAACGCCATCTACCAGATGGTTACTCAATCTAGATAACCAGATGTTGTGTCGATAAATTAACTCACACCGCTATCTGTTAGAGACTTATGGAACTTGAAAATAATTACAAAGCATTGTCCCATAACAAACATTTAATTCGCAGTAATAAATATTGATGTCAATAATCGAGGTAAAAACTACCCAATCTCTTATGTTGGATCAAATTACACACGGAAAGCCAAATTTCATCAATATCGGTTAAGTACTTTCGGAGTTTATCTCGAACAAACATCGTGACGCGATATTTTTACATTTACAAAGATAATATACCCATAATGTGTATGAAACCACTTATATATTGGGTCCTAACATATGAAATTGGCGTTTTGCCGTACTGGCAACTTTGATCTCAAATATCTTCTCTTTGGTTAGGAATTCCAAATTCAAATTTATACAGCTATTTACTCATGTATTTGTATTTCGAAAATTATAATTCATTTGTTTTTTCTTTAATTATTTTTTTTCTTTGCGTCACTTAGTTTACAAAATGGAAAACTTGAAATATCGCGTTATTTACGAGCACGAGTTCCACCGTGGCACCAGTGCTGCAGAAACGGCTCGAAGGATTAATGATGTGTATGGCGACGGTGCCGTAAAAGAAAACACAGTGCGTTTTTGGTTCCAACGTTTTCGTTCTGGAAATTTAGACCTGCAGAACAAGCCCCGTGGAGGGCCGGAGACCAAAGTTGATAATGAAGAATTGAAGGCTATTGTGGAAGCGGATCCATCGCAAACCACGTCCGAGTTAGCTGCAGGCTGCGGTGTTAATGATAAAACTGTTTTAATCCACTTGAAGCAAATTGGGAAGGTGAAAAAGCTTGTGGGTACCTCACGAATTGAGTGAATCAAATCAACAAACACGCGTTAGAACGCTAGACCACACACTGCACAACAGACGGCTACCAAATTAGAGGAGCTTCAATTGGAATGTCTAAGACAAAAAAAATCGACTTTATGTTCCTCCCATAAAAATGCCAATTTCATATGTAAGGACCTAATCTTTTGAGGAATTCACTAAACCAAATCATGATTAGTTAATTACCTGTGAACGAGAGTAAATGTGTTATTTGAATGGTGTCACAACTTTTACAAACAAATCGCCGAGTAAAAACAAAACGGAAAGTATATTTTTTAGATAATTATCACTCAAACATTTATTTATTTATTTATTTATTTATTTATTTTTCCATGTTCTCCGTAAAACGGTTATTCACCAATACATTATGGAGAAGATTACAAATTAGACAAAAAGTATAGCAAAGCACATAAAAAGGCCTGTTTTACTACTTTGTGACATACGTCAAAAGATAATTGTTAAACTGCCTGTAGGTTACGTTAAAAATGTCAATGTTCAATGCAGACTCGTTGAGCAGTTCAGTCGCTCTGTTGACTGGCGCGTTCTGATAGGCAGAAGTCCTCGCTTTTGGAGCATAAAAAAGGGTATGGGACCTTCCACGAGTATACTTGTCTGGGACATATAAGTTAATTTCTTTCAAAATAGGTGGATTATGAATAGTTCCAGAGATTATCTTAAAAAAATGTTTTCCTAAAAATATTTTTCGGCGGGCTTCTAATGTATTAAGATCGATGGCACATGGATGGAACATGCCGGATAATCTAAGTAAGATTAAGATAATCTAAGTAACATGTAAGATAATAAACGAATTAAAAACTGTCACTTTCACTGGACTTTCTTTGGAACTGGAATTCATCACCGAAATGCAAAAAGGTGTGAGGTGATTAGGTTCGTCGTATAGTTATATCGACACAAATAAGGAAAATAAAACACATTTTCAGTTGTAAAAATTGCAGTTCAAACTTTTGACAACACTATCAAAAACATGATGCATACCGCGCCTGATGCTTCATTGCAAAATGAAAGAAAAGACAACTAGATAACTAGAAAGCGCCTGCCGCTTCACTGTAAAATGAAAGAAAAGACAAGTAGATAACTAGATAGCGCCTGCCGGTTCACTGCAAAATGAAAGAAAAGACAACCAAATAACTAGATGGCGTTCGCCGCTTCACTGCAAAATGAAAAAAAAAGATAACTAGAAAGCGCCTGCAGCTTCACTGCAAAATGATCATTCAGAATGAAAACAAAAATTACGTTAATTGTATTGACGACCATTAACTAAGAAATTTCACGGTGAAACTTGACGAACAAACAATCCATGGCTTTTGATGCTCAAAAAATGTTTGTGTAAAAAAAATTAATACCGAAATAAACAACAATTATATTCTTGGAAGAAATAATTTCATCAAGGCGATAAACTTCTAACTTTATCTTCAGCGCCAACCGAATTAATGCTTTATTGGCTTAAAATTGCTTATTCTTAAGTAGGAAGTTTGATATTAAAAACGAAAGCTCCGTTTATATCATGGACTAGGTAGGTGCTCCATCACATAAAAAAGTAAGCACTTTTAGAAAAGGGAGAAGAATTCGAAGTACAGTAAGATGGAAGCAGTTCCTGGGGGAAATCACTCCGCTAGAATTGAATGCAAGTTCGATGGAGCATAATATGAGGTGAAGATAGATAGACTGTAGTTAGGTCCTGTTATATTTAATGCAAGATAGGAAAAATTGCGGTCATTTCTCTTAATTTGCATCGTTTGTCATTATTAAATGCACTCCCTAGAGATGCAAGGTAATGCAAGTCAGGCGAATTGATCGATGCATTTTAATGCATTAAATTCAAATAGAAGCACTTTGAGCAAAGGTTTTTTAACATATTGTTAATTGTGAAAAGAAGTCTTCTAACGACATGATAGAAAAATAAAGACAAATATTTCCGTTACATATATTATTTTTTTTAATTTTGAATATCAGGTAAAAATATGCACACCTCACAAACACAATGTGTAAAATTCAAATAACAAACTTTATCAAGAAAATTTGTGTTGAAAAAGGAAAAAAGGAGGAGTCGATGGGTAAGGCTCTCGATTAGCTCTCCGAAGTACGCGGGTTCAAATTCCGCCAAGCGCAAGTACTTTTTATTGGATTGAATTGTGTTATTTCACAATTTAATGATTTAAAATAATATGAGGTACAGTTCCAGAGTGGAAGATACTCTCAGTATCGCCCTGGTGTAAGACCACCATTCAGAATTGAAACGTGGCTTTAACCGTGTTTGGTATCCAGATCTGAAAATCCAGGTACTTCCCCACCTCCCTTCTCCCTATTTCCTTTCCTGCCTTACTACCATCAGCCTAGCAACATACCCCAATTAGGTATACCACAGTCTCATTGGCTCCAGGTGGATAATAACAGTTGGGACAGTGTAGTATTAAAAAAAACTACTGGCACGTTGTTAATAATTGCAATCAAATAAAAGTTTTCCTGTAACAATTCTTCGCGATTCACGTGTAAAACTATTACATGTTAATAAGTAAAACAGAAAAGAGCATATTTATCATGTAAAACTTACATGGCATATTCGTACGTAACACAGAAAGCATGTTATCTTATCATCAGCATGTTCTATACAATACTCATGATAGTGTACAATTTACTAAACTAGGTCAGGAAGATAAAGTATGGTTTGTTTTGCTAATACACCCCCAGGCTGCGGGGTTGTGGGGCGGATGTAAGTTTGTAGCGGCAACCCTCAATGGAAGGAATCTACCCTGCAAATCACGTATCACAAGATGATACCACGAGACTTGTGTGTTTTACTCTAGCCAACTGTGTACACTAAACATAAAGTTAGGCAGATTTAACGTATCGAATTTGAGGGGAACTTTGTTCAAGATTTGTATCCAGGAACCATGAGTTAATAAGGGTGGGTTTATAAACTGACGGTACACTACAATGCAGAGATAAAAAATATTGAAAAACTGAATGTTACTAATAGAGAATTGTAGAAACAGTTGTTTATGTAACATTGATAAATAAAATTAAAATAAAGATTTTCAGTCAGTTATTTTGATGGACTTTGTAATCTGTCCGACTGAATTGCAAGTAAATTAACATCATTTTTAATTTTACTTTGTATATTATTTAGAAATATAATACAAATATTTGTATAAAAGTGTCAAAACAAAATACATTGTAAATAATCTCTTGTAAATATCTGAATTAAATGTGTTTACAATATGAACAAAATAACGCTCAAGAATTATGGAGCTAATTGTTTAGCTGAATGTATTTGTATTAAAAAAGAAAGCTGGTGTAAAAAATCGCCCTGGTGAAGATAAGACCACCATTCAGAATTGAAACGTTGCTTGAAAATGGCTTTGGTCGTGTTTGGTGACCAGGTCTGAATAGCCAAGTACTTCCTCACCTCCCTTATCCCTTCCCCTCCCCAATACCTTCAACCTCACACTACAACCCAATTGGGGTCGCCAAACTCTCACTGCCTCCAGACAGTTGGGAGCAGAAAATTAAATACAGTTAGCTGAATTATGAATATATTACCATCTCCCTGGTGAAGATAAGACCACCATTCATGAAAATGGCTTTGGTCATGTTTGGTAACCAGATCTGAATAGCTAGGCACTTCTTCACCTCCCTCTTACCTATCTCCTTCCGCTCCCCACTACCTTCGCTTCACATCACACCCCAATTGGGCTGCCATAGTCTCAGTGGCTCTAGACCTTTGGGAGCAGAATAATAAAAAAATATATTTATGGCAAATTATTTAGCGTACATCCACTACGTAGTTTCAAAGGTTGAATTTTGATAAAAGTTAATTACTGTTTAATTATTTTGAACACTATTGTTATACAAATGCACAGACGTATATCGTGACAAAACAAACTGAATTTTGTATGAATTGGCAAAATTAACGACCTTATCTTTTGACTCAATTTAAAAAAAATAAAATAAAACAAATTTATTCCATGTGACGTAAGTATGAAAAAAACGTTTTATATGTAACACATTTTGTTAAAAAAACCAAAACTTTACAGTTCATACATTTGCCATCTAATTTAACACGAAATTGCGCTTGGCTGAAATTTACACTGAAAAGGGATACCCGCTGTGATATCAAACTGGTGGTGTCAGACGACTAATTAAGAGTCCTACCTACTGGGCAATCGAACATCTTAATTATTTATTTATTTATAATGTTAATGCCTTTCGGCGTTCACATATAACATAGTATAAGGCATAAACTACAACTTGAGAAATTCAATTTGCAGTAATAAAGAGCCATGAGCGTGTAAAACAGCAAAGGACAGTAAGAACCAATTAAGACCACGTATAAATCAAAATGAAAGTAATACAACGTTGGAATGCCTAAGAAATATACTTAATATTTATCCTATTTAATTAAAAATATACGAAAATAACTCTAGATGAAGATGAAGTACATAGTAAATGCATAAGGGTAGGCATATAGCAACTAAAGCATATTTCAATTATAAATAAGACAAGAGAAAAAAAATGGCAAGCAGGTAAGAGAAAGATTTTTCATTGGGAGTATCACAGGTATTGTCAAATAAATTTTACGCACCTTTTGCAAATCTGGCCGTGTTTACACACTATTTCTGTTGCAAGAGTAGTAATAGGCGGTCCGGGGTCGGTTGCACCCCGGGGCACGGTTTCACTTGTTTATCTAGCGGTAACGAAGACGAATTACCCCGGCGTCCGATCTACTGCGGTATCCCCGCAGCACCGCTGGCCTAATCGAATTATGACACAGTGGATAGTATTGGAGGCTGCAAAGATTAGCAGCGACTAAAGCATGGTATTGGGGATGGTTAAACTGAGACGTATTGCGTCCATTGTGAACTATGCGGGAGTTTAAGCTTGGTTTTGAGGGTAGACCGGATAACTAACGAACCGTTATCCATTTTGGTGACCGGACAACTCAGAATGAAATCAACTCAGAACTTTCTTTGAAGAGTCATTAAAAGTGATGAAAAAAATTATAAATAGGTTAAGGAAATGGGCTATTTTAAAATTATTTTTTTAATTACTTTTAATGAGTTTTGACTTTATTCCAAGTTGGCATGGAACCATCCATTTCACCGCAGGGGTAAGTACGTTTGAGATGCTCCACTTCTACGTACACACTTCTTGACTCTAGCCTGTTTCCGGTGATTGTGACATATCTTTCTGGAGCATCTCAAACATCTTCTTCTATCCACTTGTAGATTATTTTTTTCCTAAAACCATTTTTTAAGTAAGGTAAGGCTCTCGACTAGCAATCGCGATTACCGCGGGTTCGAATTCCGGCGTGCGCGAGTAAAACTTCATTAAATTGATTTGTGTTATTTCACAATTTATTCATAAAAAAATACACATAGTTTATTTTCGACTCGTTCCTGAGTGGAAGATACTCTCATGGTGTAAGACCACCATTCCTAATATGAAAGTTCCTTGAAATAGTTTTAGCCGTGTTTGGTGCCTGATCTTAAAAGGCAAGTTCTTCCCCACCTCCCTTTTCCCCATCTCCTTCCACTGCCCACTTCAACCTCACAACATACCCCAATTGGGGATGCCATAGTCTCACTGGCTTACTATACTCTTATGCGGTATTCATCTTTTTTTAAATCCTATCTACGTACATAGTCAAGCCTTCCAAACGTACCTTTCCAAAAATCCTTGACATGACCTGATTCAAATTTATGAATCATTTGATCCCCCCCGATTTCATCACATTTTCCTCATCACAATCTATGTACATGAACAAACGATACAAATCCTTTTTAACATTTGTTCATTACGCTTACCTTTTATTTTTAATAAAGTTTTAAATAATTTAACTAAATTTATGCCTCGGGGATCTCAAATAGTAAAATGCGACGAATTACAAATTTAATATGAACGTTGAAATGTCGGAAGAGTTCAGTGAATTTTAATATATACTCCAGGCTTTTGTTGGTTCAACCGTAGCCAGGATATTATATGAACTTCATGTCGTTGTTGCCGGTTTTCCTTTAATAAACCGAAATTATGTTGGTGTTTCGGGAGTTATTTTTACTGTATTGTAAAAAAATGTAATTGTTAAAAGCGTATATTTTATTAGACTGAGCATAAGTCCTTTTTTAAATCGATTGTTATGAATTTCATCTGTCTATAAATTCGTCTGTACATTTCTTTTCAATTTCAAGGTGGTGGCAGTTCTCTTAAAGATTTGTTTTTTCAAATATGAAATCGACGGGTTCGTTTGGACTTTCTTTTTGATTTTTTTTTGTCCCTATATTATAGTCCCTATCTACATATTCTACATGCCTGATAGAGTTTAAAAAAATAATTATCACTCAGATACTGACGTTTCTTTGGACAAAATGAATGTATATTTTCTTGCTTGCATGTACCTATGTTTGTTCCTCATGCGTTGCTAAACCATTATGTGATAGCGATGAAACTTTAGGGATTTGATGTGCGCATTAGGGTGGGTCACGACAGTATTGGAAAAAATCTTGTTTTGATTTGTCTAATAGTGATAAAAGCAAAGATATTCAAATACAAAAGAGATATGCTATGATGTCCGCGCAACTATCGGCGGACTACGACCTAATTAGAGTAGTTTGCATATGAACAGAATTTGTTAATTTGATTTTTTCAAGGTGTGCATTAGTATTGGTTAACAATATAATTTGAATACGGAAAGAATTCGTTCATTTAGTTTATTTGTTAATTGGTAAACAATATCGGCGACACCCGGAAGCGCATTCCCACCTAGTAAAAACTGCAGATAGCACATCTATTATATTTCAAAAACTTTGGATAAAACGGTGTTAAATGGAGATATACTATCACGTAATTTTTTTAATAATATTTGGATATCATCTTCTTCTTCCGGATTGACTTTGAAATTTCACATAATAGAGAAAAACCCATCGTGGTTAAATCTTAAAAAATGTTAGATAAACCATTAAAAATGAACTATTTTTATTAAAACACGAAATAGAGGGAATATTTTGATTTATTTATTAAAAAAAATTATGAATATAATTCAAATTATCTCAAGGCAGTATATTCAAACACCAGCAAAATGTTTCTTAGTCTCAAATTTTGGAATTATTTTGCGAGACTCAATCTTGGGACTTTTTGTAAATGATTTCGTAAAAATATACTACATTTGCTATGGAAGATTATAAGAAATATGGTTTTTGAAGGATTCATAGTTACTTTTATATACACTAGAAATAACCCCTTAAATTGAAAATTTTCAAAACTTTTAAGTGAATCCGGAGGAAGAAAATAGTATCAGAAAATTTTTTTAAATTTAAACACATCATTTTGAACCCATTTGGCACCCTTTTATCGCTCTTAGAATTTAAAAATAACATTTTTTTAAATGACCCACCTTAGTGCGCATGCCAGCGAAGGTTTCTATATATAATAGTGAGTTCTGGAGTCATGAATTTATTTTCTACCCTATTTAGGAACGCGTGAGGGGGAGGGGACGCGGGAGAGGAAGGGGAGGCGGAAGGGGAGGCGGAAGGGGAATGAAATGAATGGGAAAGGACATGGGGGGAGAAACGATTTATTTTTAAGTGGCATTTAACGCATGCCAGGAACTCGCTAGTTTGAAATAAAAAAATTCCATTAAATATACGGTTCATTATTTAAGTAGGAGGATTTTTAAGTGCCTAATTACGATTTTATGATTTCGGGGGAAATTTAGAATTTGATTAATAAATAACATAAAATTAAAAACATACTTTTTTAGATCTGAGTTCTACTGTTCACAGAACGACTAGTAATCATATCATCAAAGTATGAAGGAAAAAAACGAAAGAACCTATTATCACATTACCGACTAATAAATCTAATATATTTTATACCAACCTAATTTCATCATTTGAGAGCCAACATATTCCAGTGCGTAATTTGTTCGGCTAATTTATCACCACGCGCGATTTCACTACCGTTTTAGAAAATAATATATTTTTTTATTCTCTTCACAAATAACACGCGAAATCTCTACAATTATCCGAAATCGCTGCAATAAACTAAACTTAAATATTATAATACATTACTTTTAAAAGTTGTACCGCTTCTGTTGGTAAAATGAAAGAGACGGCCGGTTCGGCCGCTTGCTGAATATTTTATGGGAAAGTTCCCATGGGAACATCCCACGAAGAGAAAAGTATTTGAGAAAACGCGTGAAATGATTGGACCAATTGTTGAACTCATTTTTTGTCATCACCACTACTTTATCTTCACTGAGCGAGATTTTATTTGATTTTCATAAAAAAAGATCAAATTAAATAGCAAAGCATGTTTTAAAAAGTCATTTGATGTTGGTCGATCGCAACCGAAAATAAAATTAATTTTATTACATCATAAACGTTATGCCTGATTGCATTAATCCACATTATTGGTAATTCCAGTCCCCACCAATCTGTTTATTGATTTTTATGTTTATTTTGTAAACACGTATTACACATTTTAAAACATTATGTGATAATGTGGGACTCACTGGGTGCTTTACCGGTGCTGAGTCCCCCATTTTACAATTAAATAAATTTCATTAAAAATATAACGTGAAATAATAAATAATATTTTATAATTTTACTAACCTCAGTAAGATGAAAAAAAACTATTACATATGACATTTGATGACGGTTTTGGTTTTTGTATTTGGTATATTTGAAACTTTGCTTGAAATGGCTTTAGCCATGTTCGGTGACCAGATTTGAATAGCCAGGTACTTCTCCACCGTCTTCTTTCTAATCTTCTTCCCCTTCCCACTACCTTCAGCCTAACAATATATCTACCCCAATTGGAGATGCTATAGTCTCACTGGCTTCAGACGGAAGCAGCTGGGACTATTGTGAGTATTCACATAAAAAAGACGGATTTCAGAAAAACATAAAAATGCATGCATTTATAAAAACAACTGTGTGAAAAATACTAAATTTACGTAACTGTATGTGGCCTGGCTTCAGATTGGTAACACCTTGGAATTGCGACACAAATTAAATGTTAGAACTTAAATAATAATTACAAAAATAACATTGCCGTTAATGAATACTTAAGTGTCGTTATATTGAACAATTAATTCATTCATCATGCTCATACTCCCAACAGAATTGTGTACCAAACATAACAATCAATCTGAAAACACCCAGTCTTGACAGCTCACAGATTTTAAGAGTTCCATACTACAAAATCAATCCGCGCTGATATGCACAAACCTTCAACCTCTCAACTCAAGTTAAAAATCTTAGACCACATGCCATAAAAGTTGTCGAAAAATGGTAAAATGAAACCATTCACAAAATTGTGTACAATGCACTGAAATAATAGTATTCTCACCTCCTACGTACTCTACTTCCAAGATCCAGTGGGTAAATTTAACCCCGCGTATGTGCGCCCACGTAAATGTGAAACATCTTCCTAGTTTATCTGCCCCCTTTACCTGCAGCACCGTAGGCAGGGGTCGTCACCTTTAATATCTCCCGTAAGGGTTGAAATGTGATCAGGGGTGGAAAGGGCCAGGAGTGGGATATTATTTTAGGCCCCAGCCCCGTTGATAGCGAGGAAACTCGTGGGATGGAAGATGATAAATTAGAGGAATGGTATTATGTGAATTCGTTAATGACGTAAAAGCGAATGGATGAAAAGTTAAATACGCATAATATAATTTTAGTAAGGTAAAATCATAATTTTATTATATTATAATCTTAATCTTAATTTTTTTAATGTTACATAGGTAATTGTGCTGTGCCTGTCTCACTAGGAGTTCCTGTGGTGAGAGCAGGCGCATTTTAACATAAATAGTTTATAAAGGATAACAATAACAATATTATTTACATTTAGAGTAAAAGTACAAGGACAATCAGCATCATATCAATGGGTTAGCATGCATTAGGAGGTTCTAAAAATATTGTTGATATATTATGATCTATCTTTGGTAGTGATCCAAAACTTGGTATCTGTTTTGTATTTTACGTGATTAGTGTGCTGTCTAATGGTCAGTGGAAGTGTATTGTAAAGTTTTGTTGCAAAGTACCTGAAGTTTCTTTGACCAAACCTTGTTTTGGCGAAAGGGATAAGTAAGAGATTTTGCCCTTTGGTTCTCGTATCACGAACAGTTTGGATATTGTCAAAAACAGTTCTATGTTTGAATAGATAAATTAGTATATTTTTGGCATAAAGTTGCCTAATGTCCAAAACACCGATTCTCCTAAAGATTTCATCCGAACTGCTTGTGATCGGTAGTTTTAGAATAATCTTTATAAATAGAGGGCTTTAGAGATCGGATCAATGGCGGCAGCGTTTGCTCCTCCCCAGGCTATGATACCATACTCGATCAGAGATTGACATAGTAAATTGTTTTGAGTTGGTTCAAGTTAAGAAATTTGCGAGTTTTTCTAAAAAGATATATAGATTTTCGAAGTTTGTTTGCTGTAGTGATAATATGTTCTTTCCACTTTAAATTAACACTACAATACTAAGAAGATCACACAAACTGAAATATTTATGTGAATCTTTAAATTATATACATAAAATCTAATATATATAAAAATATATATATAAAATCTCGCATCACGACGTTTGTTTGCGATAAACTCCGAAACTAATACACCTATTTTGATGAAATTTGGCTTACTGTGTGTAATTTGGTCCAACTTAAAAAAATAGGAGAATTGTTATCTCGATTATTGATCTCAATATTTATTATTGAGAATTAAATTTTCAATTAAATATATATTTGTTATAGGACAATGCTTTGTAATTATTTGTAAGTTCCATAAGTTTCTAACAGATGGCGGTGTGAGTTAATTTATCGATACAGCACTTGGTTATCTAGGTTGGGTAACAACCCAGTAGATGGCGTTGTGTTTCGATTTCACGTCACGGCAACCCGTGGCTATGTTGAATATTATATACATCTAGATACATATGCAAGGAAATCGAAAAGAACTGATTAACTGAACATGACGCCAAATACCTGCAAAGGTGGAAAGACACCACTCGGACTCGGCAAACGATCTTTGCTTCATTATCGTCTCGTATACACATTTTTCCGTTTTTCCTACTTTTCACATGATCTGTCTTCTTGGGGCCGATGCGGGCATTTGATCTAATCTTCGCGTCAAAAGTCAAAAGCGCATACCATTTCGCCATGGAGGACCTCAAAATGTACCAATGAAAACCATTGCCGGCATGAAGTCATTATTTGAAAGTGGTCGCTTGAAAAGTGTAATTCAGAACACGAAAGCTTTAAATTCGTATTTACTGATTACATTGATCATTCGAAATGTTAAATATTCTTGGTGAAATATTACTTTGAGAAAGCGGTTTAAAAAAGTAAGTAAGTAATTTTTGACTATTTTGACCTAGGTACCCGACTCCGGTTAGACGGCGAAACGTGAACAATGATGAAAAAACACAAAATTAAATTAGGTACAAGAAAAAAACTCTGCAATTTTGCCGTAGCTCAATCTAGAGGGAACCAACCGACTCCACGAGAGGTGATTTTCGCTGATTTCAATTTTAATTTTAATCAAGTCCCTTCCCACGGGCACCATCGTCCTCGCTACGCCGAACAGACTATACAAAACATGCAGTTACTCCGAGTACTCCAAGCAAGCCACGGAAATTAATCAAAAGATAAATAAACAAAAGCAGGAGACTGATTTACATTTTCAAGAATAAATTAAAAAGCTAGAAGATTTTATACGAAGAAAAGCCTTAGAATGTTACTCGAGAGAAACTTTACTTTTCTACTAAACATAAATATTTGCATAAAAGAACCATAGGTGGTTTTTGTACATAGAGTTTATACAAAGAATATACTAGCAATATTACTTGCGAGAAACTTTGGTTTCGTAATAAATACAAATATTTGCATAACAGTATCGTAGACGGTTTTTGTACAACAAGAAAAACAAGTTTTATGGGTCCATAATATGGTAATATTATATAGTGACATGAACGTAAATAATCTGTATCACTTGATATTATAAAGCAAAACCATGTTTAGTTAACGCCAGTCACAAGAACGATAGAGCTGAAAAATCACAGCCAAAAATGTTCCAGTACCGTAGAAGGATAGTGCTGTAGAGAACGATACATAGCTTGACAATAATTATCAAATATGGCAAATAATGTATTTATTGTGTAGTAAGGGCCAGCCAAATCAATTAATGTGAAGCAACCAAACCCGATTTTGAAAAATTATATAATTTTTTTTAACACTAGCTCCACACAGGAGAGATCCCGAGGAAAATAATTATCACCAAGGCCTATTGTCATCTTTGAGGATGCTGTGTGGAGTGGGGATGTCGAAAGTGAAAAAAAAAAATCGATGTATCGATATTTATTAAAATATCAATATCGACGTCGATATATCGAGGAAAAAATATCGATATATCGGTCATATTTTCCAGAGATTTTGCGTTTTTAAAATAATAGTGTATTCAGCTCAATATTATCAATAGTAATTTTTGTACACAATTTGCTTTTTTTAATGTACAAAAATCTCAATAAAAATGTAGGTATTTTTATCACTATTCATTTTTATTACGTAATAATTACAAAAATATCAAAAACTAAAAAGCTGTCTTCTAACTTATATGTAAACTGAGACGCATACAAAGTTTGTATGAGTCTCAGTAACATTCTATTGGCGTATTAATCTGTCAAAAAGGACTTCGTGTTTGGAACAAGGTATAGTCAATAATCATAGACAATTGGGAACCAACACATAGGAGTGGCTTAGAAAAAAAATGGCGAAAAATAGTACATTTCTATGTATGTACCTACACACATGAGATAGTATTGGTGATCACAAATACTAATGCAAAGACAATAGATTTGTAAGCTATTAATAGTTAAAATTTCAAACGCCAGATGTCATGACCCAATACAGTTACTTTTTTCCGTTCATTCCTACACGGTTTTGGATTCTAGACACTTTAAATACATACAAAATTTAAAAAAATATCGTTTTTGATACAATTTTCGATATTGGATATTTTGTATCGATATATCGGATCAAAATATAACGGCTAAAAAAATCGATATATTGAATGAAAAATATCGATATTTCGATATATCGATACTTTCTCAACAAGCCTAGTGTGGAGGGTCTTTGAAGAAAAGAAGGAGTGTTGGTACTGGGGAGGAAAGAATCTGAGGGGTGGGTAGGGATCTGGGGTTAGTGTGTCCAGAAATGACGGATATATGAATCTTTCCCTCCTACTGTTTACTGATGTTTCAATAAAATGCTGTTGGAGAGGTCAAAAAGTCTTCCTCAACCAGTCTCACCCGATTTGGCCTGCCACGCAGTCGGTGGATAGATCAAGATCCGAACAATGATCACCCCATGAACACGGGCACCCTTGCTAAGTCACCAAACGTAGCCAACCACGGCGTGACCTATGGCAAAGGTGTTGGTTAACCAATAAATGGTACCCATAGCTATCTCCCAAAATATAAATAATGAAATCCACCAGAAAATTAAAGGAGTTTTATTTAAATGTAGTTAAACGCCTAATCAATATTACAAACCAAGGTATGAGTAAAAAATAACAGTATTCCGTTTTAAAATGTTCCATCACAAAATTACCACACATTGTCCAGAGTACAATTTATATTTTAACTCGGCTTTACAATGGGATTTTCAACCAAACGTGGAAAAGCGCAAATTATTTTTCATTCGAAAAATTCACGAAAAAATTACACGCAGCAAGGGTATTTTTTCATTGTGTCCACATTTGAATACGAAAAAGGGATGAAAAATAATGAATGTCCCGATATAAAACAATTTGTGCGGGACACACTCTGTCCTTATGAAACACAATAAGAAAAGTAATCGCGTAAATTTGAATAACGTAAAGCGACGAGTGACAATAATAACGAAACGGAGAGCGGAATATTTAAAGCGGTCGGCCATTTCGTTTAACCGGACAAATAGAAGCAGGCAGCCGTTGGCAAATAGTATTATAAATTCTGTTACAATAACTGCGGAGGTTTGCGTTGGAATATATTATTATTGCCTGAAATAATAACAGGAGTCAGAGGTAACGCAAAAACAAAGCGAGGCACGCTTGAGATTATAAGATTCCACTAAAAAATATTCAAGAATTTATTTGATGATAAGGAAATTGGAGGACCCGCCCTGGTATAGGTAACAGGTGGTTACCCCTTCAAGGCTCTTGCAAGGACTCTAATTTTTTTGGTAAAAACGACTCTACATTTGATAACAAAACTAGACCTCCAATGTCCCTGCGTACGTTGTTAGCAGGCAGTATGCAAGTGCTTGGCGGGAAATACGGATACAATATGTGTTAGTATAACAATAATAGACAAGACAATGGGACAGGTTGGTGAAAGTCCACGAGGTGGCAAGCGCTGGGTGATTGTATCCAGCGTATCCTACAAGCACCTGTTTGGGAGGAAGACACAGTAGATAAGTAATAAGGGCATGGCAAACGGTTGGGAGTCCTCTCCAATCGATTGGCAGTCCCAGCAAGAATGCGCATGACGTTCGGTCTAGTCGTGAACCGTACTCAGCTTCCGCGCCCCTTAGCCGGTTCCTCGGTGATGCCTCAAAAAAAAGTAAATGGGAGATTGGGGGGAAATACCCGACGACCCTAAGGAATTCGGCGTCGAATAGCCGGAGGCAAGGCGAAGGAGAGCCAAGGTCGCCCCCCTCCCCAAACCTAACGCCTGCACATGTAAATGATAAGGAAAGGGTAAGGGCAAGGAAAAATGATCACAGCGCTTCGAGAAACTGCACGTTATTTTTATTAACTTACGAAATAATAAAAAGGTTAGCCGAACCAAAACAAAAAAAAAAACAGAGTGTTCAATTCACACGCTGTAAAGGTGAAATCTTCAGAAAACCAAATTAGACAAGAGTGGGGAGACTACGAAGCACTTTTTTAATCAATGTGAAGATTTTTTCCATATTTTTGCCGTCGAATTCCAGGGCATCTTTTCTTATAAATTTAGTCATCTCATTAATATTTATGTTTTCTTCTTCGGAGTCGCTTTCTTTTCTTTTTCCTGTTGATTTTGGAGTGGTTTGAAGATTGGATATTGATTCTACAAAAATAGAAATGATTTTTTTTGGAATTCGTACGGTTCAACCCTTGGTTCGCTGGATGTCTGGCCGCTGAAGTTCGTCAGGCCTTTTCTACTACAATAATAGAGGCTCGCGTGGGACCTTTGATTTATCGTATTATATTGGAACCGAGTACCCGTGAATAAATAAATATTTAATTAAATAAGCGAAACTGAATCGAAAATCTGGAAACAGAAAATTCAAAAAAAGATATTGGCACCTCTGGGAATCGAGCCCAGGACCTCTCGCTTTTCGGGCAAA
Organism: Limnephilus marmoratus; assembly: GCA_917880885.1. Taxonomy (NCBI): domain Eukaryota; kingdom Metazoa; phylum Arthropoda; class Insecta; order Trichoptera; family Limnephilidae; genus Limnephilus; species Limnephilus marmoratus. The sequence goes on along the minus strand of OU862917.1, from coordinate 25,057,923 downwards.
TGCGCTAACCACTGCGTTAAGGTATCGATACCAGATTCGGTATTTTTAACTGTATCATACTTCGACTAAGAACAACCCACATTATCTTCATTTTCTTAACGCATACCTTTAATATTGTCACTATTTAATTAAATACTCCAATTTGAGTTTCAACTCATAAAGTTTTAAAAATATATATATATATATATATATATATATATATATATATATATATATATATATATATATATATATTTTATCTCATTCTTTCGAAGGCAAAACCTATAGATGTATGTGTTTGTCTCTTTTTAGTGTTGCTCGCTTCCGCGACTTTCAAATCACAACGGTGCTAAAGAAGTTTTTACTTCAAAAAAACTATTGATATGAAAATTTGAAGCACAGAGAGCGCTAATGTCACGAAGTTTGAACTGTTATCAACTCGTAACATAATTTCCACCACAATAAACTGAAATATCATCTATGAAACATTTAAAACAAAACTAGATCACGCCATTTGTTTGTTCCATATTTTAATTCATAATATCTAACGTAGAACCGAGTTGTAAAATTTGCTTAGTTACAGAAATGTTTTACTATTCGTTTTATATCGTGCATCTAGTAACTTCACTGTCGAAATTAATTTAAATCAAAGCCCAAATTGTAATAACCAGCAAGAATTCTCCGGCAGTGGCCTCTCAAAATGTTTACAAAACATCTCCAGAATATATATTTGACAATTTAGTTACAGTACATTAGCAATGCATCACAGCCCATTGCTCCTGAAGAAGATTCCAAAGCGGGATTTTCAGCGTTTGTTTTCAGAATATGCTTTTCAGCGAAAGGAAATTTTAAGCTGATTATGAACCTTCCCAGATGGAAAGATGCCCCGGAATATTACCAGAATATTCCTAGAGAACTCTTCAAAAATCCCACTTTGATTAAATACACGACATGAACTTGCAAATGAGATTTGGCGTTATTTAATAACCTTCGCATTTTCATTTCAAATTACCATTTTGTTTCTTATTCAAGAATATTGTATTATGTAAACTTATTTAATAATAACAATATACGAAGAGAAGCATTGTTAGAATAACGTACGTGGAATAAAATAATGAAACGTATACGTATAATACTATTTTGTAATACGTATCATATCGTGACACGTATTACAAAATGTAATACTGACACCGAGATTTTAAGCGCGAGGGATTCCGCTAACTGGGTTTACGACAGAGATACCTACTAATAATTTTAACAGTTTGAAATGGCTTTAACCTTGTTTAGTTAGAAGATTTGAAGAGCCAGATAATTTTCAACCATCCTGTATTGCTTTCTTGTCTTGTCCGAAATTCAACTATTTTATCTAATTGTAAATTCAAATTTAAAAATAAAAAAAGTGTGCAAATTTCTTGACGTAAGACTCATCGCGAGTTCTTAGAGAGATTTATTCGGTATAAAAAAATTCGAAGTGAACCGTTGTACCATACATTTTTAACATTAACCCCATACAGAAAGCCCTGTGGGAAATTATTTTCCTCCTCAGACCGGCCTGTCCCGATCCGACCCGCAACGTAGCTAGTGGGCAGTCGCATACGTCGTCAAGATCTGGACACACCTCACCCAATGAACCCGAGCACTTCTGAAAAGTCACCAAACGTAGAGAACTCATGGCAGAGGTGTTGGTTATCCAATAAATGGTCCCCGGGCGGCGACTACAGTATCTCAAAATGGGATATATACATATAGTAAGGCTGAAGGGGGTGGCGTAGGAAAAGGAGACCAGAAGGAGGAAGGCTGGGAATTTATTCAATTCACAACTCTAATAACCGTGAAAAATATTTACAAAATTTTTATGGTTCGTTCAAGCCAACTTATTGTTCATTGGATTATTCAATACTGCTAAAAATTAAATATAACTACAATAATAACCTCTAAGTACAAAAGGTCAGAGGGCAGACGGAGCTACGCATATTAGACACGCCCCGCGGACGCACATAACCGTCGTATTAGGCGGAATAGCTTTTCCTGGTAATCAACCCGGCCGTTTAATTCTTCGCCAGTTAGTCTCGACTCCTACTCTATTCTATAAAGTCCATAGGCAAGACAATTGCTAAACATACCCCTATTTTGGGAACTTTATCGACTCGCAAATAGTTGCCATGCCTGTTCTTGGGTCGTGGAATATGGTGGATATCAATACTTAAAGATTAAACATATAATCTAAAAAAGTTTAAATTAAATAAACATAAAATCTGTACCCGAGAAGCATACGGATGCAAGTCCAAAAGGGTAAATGTTCAGGAGAGCCAAAAAACTATTTTTTCTCTAACTAAGGTCTCATAACATCTTCGTATATCCATGATTTTAGAAACATTTTTTAAAATTATTAAATCAATTAGTTTTGTTTTAAAAACGAGCAAATAAAACCAAATATTTTATATGTAAATGCTTTAAAAATATTTTTTTAAATAAAGCGCTGACTTGAGTCAAACAAAAACACGGACTTGAGTCCTTCTGCTTCTAAATGAAGTGGAATATTTTGTTATGACAAGTGGTGTATTATGAAAGGATCAATGTTTAAGAATTGTTTACTTTAATAGAAAGGGTAGTAATGTATGATTTGAGTAATAATACGCAGGAATGAGTCATAATACTCAAAATGCAACTAAATCATAAAGATGTAAGTCCATGGTACATCCTTCTGCTTCTAAGAAAGTTGTTGCAACATGGTAGTTGCATCCATATGCAATTTTGAAAATCCTATATTTTCTTCATGGTAGGATCTGTATATTTCTGCCACTGATAAAGTCTGCATAAAAAACTCATTTCTTCAAATTTTGGACTTGCATCCGTATGCTTCTCGGGAACAGAAATATTTTCCAAGTAAAGTGTACATAACAACTATCACAATGCACCATTAACAAAAATATTATCGTGTTACTTACCATCTTTAAATTTTAAGCCATATCTAAAGATGTGGTACTAATTCAGAAACCGGACACATTTTACAGAATGCTAATATTTTGAAACTCCTTGCTACAAACAGTGGAAGGCAATGTATGGATGGTAAGACAAAATTTACAATTCATTGTCAAACGTTTTTTTAATTACTAGTGTAATGTAGGCATTATTGATTTCTTCTTATTCTTGTGGTTTTAGTAACGGTGTTAAAAAGTATTGTTCATAAACAATATCCGAAAAAATAATAATTTTCATGTTTCGTAAATAGTTCGTTCTGTTGACGGTATTTTTAAGACAAAACTTTGCATAAAATCCCCAAATATCGCTTGTGTCGTCTTGGAGGACTTAGCCAGCCTAGGATTCGAACACGGAACGCCTGGGTGGGACCCAAATCATATGTCAACTCAGCCACTGATCGGTCAACTTATTTAAAATACTTTCAAACATCCAACATTTTGTTTTAAGTCTTATAAAAATTAGGAATGACGGGAGGCACGGTAAGGCTCTTGACTCGCAATCCTAAGGTCGCGGGATCGAATCCCGGCGTGGGAAAATAAATTTTATTTAAATAATTTGTGTTATTTCACAATTAATTCATTTAAAATAATGTATAGTATGTTTGCGGCACGTTCCAGAGTGGAAGATGCTCTCAGTATCGCCCTGGTGCAAGACCACCGTTCAGAATTAAAACGTTGCTTGAAATTCCTTCCTTTCCTTCCTCTTTCCCATCTCCTTCCCCTCCCACTACCGTATCTCACTGGCTCCAGACGGGATCAGCTGGAACTCTTTTGGGATATTCATATAAAAAAGGAATATTTCTCAAATATATATTAAATACGCCACTAACACAAATAATAATAATACGGTATTTAAAAGTTTCCAAGTAAACTCATAATACAATAATTAACAGTAGGCTATAGCCTTCGGCAATATTCCTAAGACGACGCAATAATGGCAGATACATTTCGTCGTCTTTGGAGGACTTAATTTGAATTTAATGAATGGCCGTGCTTCAGTGCTTCAGTGCTTCAGACTCAGACTGATGATAAAACGTTGTAAGGAGATTCGTTAATTCCATCAACGCAGGATTAATCCGCATCGCTGCGATGAGAATGTCCAATCTTATTAAGAGAGGGCTTAGACAACTGATGAAAACGGTCATTATTAAGTTGGGAGTTAATAAACAAAGGTAAATTAAAATGTATTCATCTATTACCTATCCGTATTTTTGAAGTGTTAATAAAAAACAATAAATATGTAAAAATACGAGAAAACGACGCTCTGCAAATCAGTTTTGATTTTTAAAAGACCAACACGTAAAACAAAGTTTTTTTACACATAATACATCAATTTTTCTTTAGTTTATGGAGGCGGTGTACTCGTGGATGTAAGGATTGCGTGTAAATCAAATAAGATTTAACACCGTACTTACAAGTTTACATCCGAACCATAATTTAATATTTATAAAATATTCGTATCTGAAAAGTGGGAGCGAATTAGTAGTGATTTACAAAGCTGTTACGTCTTCGGCAGTCTGGAACAGAATGGTGCCTTTTAACTTGTCCCGGCAGAAGGTGTCTAAGTGGAAGTGTTGAGGAACCACTATTGGGGTGTGAGGAACTAATAGGAATGCTTCCGCGATTCAAAATAGCTGCATCGTTCGCTACCACAAGTGAAACAGTTCAAACGACCTATTTGATACATTTTTTACCCAAAAGTTGATAGAATGCATTGTCATCGACAACGACTCCAACTTTCAAGTCTGAGCTCAATCGGATATCGAGAAGTAGGTTAATTTCCACTTCCAAGACTTGCATTCATTCATTCACGAAAACAAAATCGAAATTCAATTAGATGTATTTAAAAACAACTTACATGAATCACTTATAACTTATTAGCAGACACAACGCCATTACCCAACCTTTATAAAATCCACACCACTCGCTTGCCAGCTGCCCGCTGCCCACTGCCTGAATTGAATATTTGAATTTCTCGGCTTTTATCTGCTATAATGAGCGTGTATTATACTTATAAGCATTCCTCTTGAATCACTCTATCTATTGGTGAAAACCGCATGAAAATCCGTTGCGTAGTAAAAAGATCTATGGGCACATACATTTTGAGCGACTTCATTTTATATTATGTAATGATAACTGATGAAAGATAAATATAACTTATTTATTGCATTTTATGACAAAATTTCACAGAACTTGCGTATAGCGTATGTACGACGTACTTATGTGTTACCTAAAAGGAAGTATCAAAATAATTCAATAATTGTGCAATATGATATTAAAACACGAGGTTAACCGTTAAGAGGTTGTGGGAACGACAAGTTTTAGATGAAAATAATTACATAAAAAACCGCAATGAAAGTGTACGGACGTACATACCTTGGGAGTCAATAATCTGTAGGTAGGTGTATTCGTGTAAAAAAATGTCTATGACCTGCTACCGTAACTATATAAATGAAATTCAAAATTCCGTAATAAATAATGTTAGTTATACAGACAAAGTCTGATACTTGACAAACTTTTATCACAAATAAAACCTATAATATCACCTCACCAGTTTGGATTTATGCCAGGTAGAAGTACTTTGTCCAACTTAATTATTTATGAAAATTTTATAACCAATGCTTTCAAAGAAAAAAACAAGTAGACTCTGTTTATACTGATTTTAGTAAAGCCTTTGACACAGTTTCTCATAAAATTCTCATTTGAAAATTAGAAAAACTTGGTATACGTGGCAATATGTGGCCTGGTTTGAAAGCTATCTTACTGGAAGACAACAAATTGTTAAAATAAAATCCTCTCTGTCGGAAATAATTTATGCAACAAGTGGAGTTCCACAGGGTTCACACCTTGGTCCAATCTTATTTATCTTGTTTATAAATGATCTTACAAAAATATTTTATGATGTAATCTTTTTATTTTTTGCTGATGACCTCAAAATTTTTAGAATTATTCAAAATATTCACCATTGCAACATTCTTCAAGATAATATCAATAAATTATTAATTTGGTGTAATGAAAATAAACTCTACCTAAATATCTCAAAATGTCAAATAGTTAGATTTTTTCGAATAAAAAATCCAGTGATTTATAAATACAACATTGATAACAATGCCCTTCAGACATTAACAGAAATTAAAGACTTAGGCATCACTTTTCAATCAAATCTTTCATTTGTTAACCACATAACAGAAATCTCTAATAAGGGCTTAAAAATGTTGGGATTTATAACTAGGCTAACTAGAAATTTTAACAATATAAAGTGTATTAAACTGTTATATTTTGCCTGTGTTAGAAGTCAACTTGAGTACAATTCTCCCATCTGGAATCCACATTATAGTATACATGTTCAAGCTATTGAAAGAATACAAAACAAATTATTACGTTTTCTAAATTTTAAAATGGGTATTCCAGCAATTATGTTGAACTACAACACTATTTTAAATGATTTGAATATGCTCAAATTGTCTGTATTCTAATTTTCTCTGACTTGGTATTTCTATATAAAATTCTAAATAATTTAGTTGATAGTCCGGTATTGCTACAATTGATAAGCTTCCGGATTCCACTACGTAATACTAGAAGTCAAGATTTATTTCAGTGTAGAAATTCTGGGACTAACTACCATATGTATTCTTCTTTGCCCAGAATACTTATGGAGGGAAACAATTATACCAAGTCAGTGGACATCTTCAATTTATGTTTAAACAAATATAAAATATTGTTACTGAGACAGTTCAGTTATGTACATTGAATGCTTTGTATTTTCTTATTATTCATATGTAATGTAAAAGCCCCGAAAAACGGCGTTAATCAATAAATAAATAAATAAATTAGGTACCGGATTCCTTTTTATAAAAAAACAATTGTGCAGTATGGTTATCGAATAAAAGTTTTGATTCTTAAATTTATTTTTCTTTTAGACGATTTACTTAAATCATACGCGCAAAAGTATTAATTATTATTAAGTCAAGTGTGCAGGTTTGATAATCACTGCATTAGTGGTTTTGCTGACAGAATAGAAAGCTATGTACACGTTCAGTAAATGAGCTATAATATACGTGATTTTACATAAAGTGAAATATACTCGGGCAGAGCTGGCAAGATACTTACAATTTGCATAAAAATAATAAGAATAAATAAAAAATAATGATGTTTTTTTTACACATTTCTGCTAGCAATGAACGTAGAAAACTGTACGTGGGTTTCAGTAGAAACGAAATGAAAACAAATGAAACTTTTATAATTACCACGGACATATTTATTGAACGATAAGGGAGCGGAGGGCCACAGCCCTGTGAGGGTATGCAGTAAAGCTATTTACAAAGTTTCTATCTCGTGGTTAAAATATGCCACCCGAATTAAACCCATATTTGTAAATACAAAGAAAATTTTGCGCGCGACGGTACCGAGTCGCAGTTTCTTTTTTCATTCGCAATTTGAAAGCATTTTTGTCGCGTTCCCTTTTTTGTATTTTTAAAAATTTTCCCGCGATTTTGCGTAAAATGGCGGCTTTAATGGCGCCCTATCTCGCGGGGCTTGCTAATAAGTTTGATTTCCGCAGCGACAAGGTAAACGTACAATCGAAACAATGACTTTTTTGAAAACATAATTGTGTTTTTGTCCGGATTCAGAAAAGTACGATACAAATAATTCAAGTTTTATGGAAATTGTGTATCATTGGTTGGTACGCGAGAAAAGTTGGTTGTTTGAAAATGGTGACAATATATTTTGTAAGAATATCTTTGGTAAAAACAAGGAAATGAAGTAACACTCACAGAGAGGTTTAATAAACAAACATTTGTTCCTAATACCAAATTAGATGATAATCAAGGATTAATATTAAAAAAATTGGTGTATAACATGTTATTTATATAAATAACTTTTGAAGCGAATGTTCATCGATTATTGAAGGTTATGCTTACAATTTGAAACCTCATTATTTGTAAAAAGTCACATTTTTTGTCATGTGTATACCGCACAAGAGTCCCAATTGTCCCCAGCCGCATGGAGCCAGTGAGACTATGGCATCCCCAATTGGGATATGTTATGAGGCTGAAGGTAGTGGGGAGGAGAAGATGAGGCAGAGGAAGGTGGGAAGAACCTCGATATTCAGATAACGTCACCAATCACGGCTAAAGCCATTTCAAGCAACTTTTTAATTCTGAATGGTGGTTTTACACTACGGCGACACTGAGAGTACCTCCCACTCTAGAACGTGTCGCAAATATACCTTACGTTATTTAAAATTTTTAAATTATGTGAAAAACAAAATAAACTTTGGGCACGCCGAGATTTGGACCCGCCTCCTTGGGATCGCTACTCGTGAGCTATGCCCCTCGACCACGGAGGCCGTGTTATATCACATACGTCTCAAGGATCACCATTCCACAGTAGTTAATTGCTTACATGAAGGGTATTGCATTTTCCGACAGAAAAGCTATTTTATTCGATGATTGATTTCCTTAATAAAATAAAGGTGTTCGTGTTATTTCTTCGGGCAATTTTTTAAATTTTATATTATTTGTGCAAAGTTGTTATGGTTGCAACACTAAAATCGATAATGCTAAAGATTTAATTTTATCAGAAACATCATCCACAGAAAAATGTTAGACAGTAATCATTTTCATCTTGCGTCTTCAAAACAATTTTAAAAATGATACGGCTTTTCAAAAGTTTGACGGTAACCAGCACTCTCTTTGTAAGGAGTGACCTTTAGAGAATGACAAAAGCTGCCCTATTCAGCTCACTTATAATAAAGCCGGGACTGGAGGGTTTCCCAGGACAGATTTATTATTTATTATTTTTAACCGAAAAGCAACCCGCGCAAGTTACTTTTACATCACGACCGCACGCTTCAAAATTACGAAGATTTTTTTATGAAGCCGAATATTTAATTCGGTAAAAGTTTAGACTAATTAAAAACCACATGGCTTCTTGCGTTAATTTCAAATCTCGATTGTACATTTTTGTGTAAAGCAGTAATAAAATAATGCGGACCTTTTGCAAAAAACATTTAAAATAAAATTCACAAACTTGAGGAAAATGTCCGATAAATCAAACCGTAACCAAAATTAAATGAGTTAAACAAAGCATTGGTCGTGATTTATTTTATCTGCATAAGCACTGCTTGTACAAAACGAACTAATTAAATAACATGCCATTTCTCACAGGGGTAGGCAGAGAGTATGTATAGCAGATCTGTTTTTTCATCTGTTTTTTTTTTTTCACTCTATACTCCTACGTAAATCTTCTCGCCTATCAAATTTATGTTCAGATTCATCGTTACATCGACGCTTTACAAGCCAAGACTTGACCAAGCATGGTCATGCCGTGTCTTTTTTTATCATTAACTAGCTGGTACCCGGCACGCGTTGCTATGCCATACATTCAATCCCGGTACATTCAGTTATCAGACAGCTCGCGTGCCACCTATTGCAATTTTTTTATACAAATTTCATAAAGCCAGAGCTCACCAGTAGTTTTATACAAACCTTGTCCTGACAATAACGAACACGCAAAAAAAGGAATTATTCAATTTGGTGCAGTCTTTCGGAAGTTATGCGCGCACATACATTTCGGCGATTCATTTTTATTTATATAAATATAGAAGATAGAAGAAGAAGATAGATAGAAGATAGATAGATAGATAGATAGATAGATAGATAGATAGATAGATAGATAGATAGATAGATAGATAGATAGATAGATAGAAGATAGATAGATAGATAGAAGATAGATTTGTTCGTTTTGTGTCCTTCCATCAGCTTTACACAGACCGGCGTGGTTTAGGAGTAAGGCTCTTGACTCGCAATCTGAAGGTCGTGGGATCGAATCCCGGCGAGGGCAAACACATTTTATTTGATTAATTTGTATTATTCACAATTAATTCTTTTAAAATAATATATAGTATATTTGCGGCAAGATAGCGATATTTACACAGACAGCGTGGAAGATACTCTCAGTATCGCCAGGTGTAAGACCATTCAGAATTGAAACGTTGGTTGAAATGGTTTTAGCCGTGCTTGGTGACCAGATCTGAATAGCCAGATACTTCCCCACCTTTCTCTCCCCCATCTTTTTCCCCTCCCCACTATCTTCAGCCTCACGACATACCCCGATTGGGGATGTCACAGTATCACATGGGGATGTCACAGTATCACTGACTCCAGACGGGAGCAGCTGAGACTCTTATGAGGTATCACATAAAAATAATTTAAAAAAACGAGTGTGCTCTAGACCACGCGACTGAAGTAAAAGTTCACTAACTTATATATCCCTCTCAACTTCCGTTCGCCTCGCCCGACCGTTCGCCTCGCCCGATCACACTTTTCAAAACGCTCTTGTCACGCATTCACCAGCTTACTCGCCAAGTCAAGCGTGCGTAAAGGTCCAACCGTTCGCCTCGCCTGATCACACTTTTCGTAACTCTCTCGTCACGCATTCACCAGCTTACTTCCCAAGTCAAGCGTGCGTAAAGGTCTGACCGTTCGCCTCGCCCGATCACACTTTTCATAACGCTCTCGTCACGCATTCACCAGCTTACTCCCTAAGTCAAGCGTGCGTAAAGGTCCGACCGTTCGCCTCGCCCGATCACACTTTTCGTAACGCTCTCGTCACGCATTCACCAGCTTACTCCCCAAGCCAAGCACGCGGAAAGAAGTTTTACTTCAAAAAATTACAACAAAAAAAATCATCGTAATAACGCATGTTTGAAGGACATTAAATTTTGAAAACAATGAAAGAAACTAACCGTCGCGTTTATTGGGAAAATTTTGAAAATTGTCGACGTGGGATATGTTTTAAGATTTTCACGGCCAAAAGTATTTTCGTTATTTGTTTTTGGGGTGTTATGCCGTGTTGCAAATCTGCCCGGATGATGGACACTGCAACGCTGTCCGAAATGTTGGCTAAAGAAGGAGGTAGCGCAACACAGCATAACACCCGAAAAACAAATAACGAATATTGTCGACGTGGTTTAATAATAGAATCAGAAACCTATTTAAGAAAAACATTGCAAAATTTGAAGAATAATGACAAAGAACATAATTCCAATAATTAGTTTGAAGAAAATAAAATAAATTTTGTTAGAATATTACCGGAATGATGTTAATTATAGCATCAGAAAACGATTTTAGAAAAAAAAATGGCGAATGAATTAAAGTTTAGTAGCAAACAGCACAATTCCAATTATCCCATTGTCACGTAGAAACGATTTATATCAGCATTACACGAGAGAATAAAACTTCTTCAATGTGTGTTTTTTCAAGAAAAAAAGATAAAACAACTTCTCGAACCGGTTTATGCAAATACCCGTTCGTATCACCACGATAATCTATGTGAATTGTGGGCGTTTGGGGACTGCGGTTATGTTTTTTACATGTCACGCAAGGAAAAACATTCCAAATGGCATCATTTCACACTAAGAAATTGCTTAATTCTACCCCCAGCGCTGTAATTAATTACATGATTATGTTATTAAATTAAATTGTCACAGAATGTCACAACGCGAACATATTTATAAGGCTGTTACGAGGCGAAGGAATGTCCGAGTCGCTAAACGCGTTAAAGGTTAACCCAATTAATGATTACATCATTTTGGTTAAATAAATAAATTTCGAATAAACAACTTTAAAACACGCATTTTTGGCCCGATCATGTTCTTGTTAATAAAGCTGTTAAACTTACCGAGTTGGTGAGAAATACAGAATTGCTCCGATAAATAAGTAGTAGAGAATACGAAAAGCACGACTTGGTTACCTGAAAACAGAAAAACACAAGATGAGAAATAAAATTTGATGCAAGAATCAATGACGTGAAAAATAATAATTACCTTATGAAAATGTAATTAAATAGGTTGTCGTTTTTTAACTTTTTTTTTTTTAGTCATTTGTATATTTATTTTTGTATCCCGTAGTGTTAGTATTTAAAATTTTAAGACCTGTATTAATATCAAAAGAATGACTTGTTTCCAAAATATGGTTGGCAAATTCAGAATAATTATTATTATTTAAACATCTTATATGTTTCTTAACTCTAATGTCAAAATTTCTAGAAGTTTTTCCAATATAAAAAAAGTTACAATCATTACAAATTAATTTATAAACCCCAGATTTGTTCAAAAAATCACATTTATCCTTATTATTTAATATATAATTTTTTAATTTGTTATTGGCATGTTTTTAATATATAAAAATTTACTTTTTTATTACTATTATGCAATGTTCTCTGGTAAATTAACATTCGTAATAGTTTACTGGTCAATACTATTCGACTTCGCAAGAGAAAAAAGATCAGAAAAAAACGATAAAAATAATAGATAAATGAAACAATGTTACTTTGTTTGAACGACTTGTATATTTGAGTAAATCCGACAGGTTTCGTAACGACCGTTCCTTCTTCAGGAAAAGTTCGTAAACAACATAACATACGTAAACCGTATAAGTTTATATATGCAAAATATGTTTATACGTCGGCTTTACTCAAATATACAAGTGGTTCAAACAAAGTAACATTGTTTCAATTATCTATAATGGATAACCACAAAGTTATAGCTACATACATTCAAAAGGATAAAAATTATATTTGAACAATCCAGATACCGAATCATGTGCGAATTTCATGATACCAGAGATTATCATTGGACAGTTTTGTGACAAGAATAACAAACTGATTTTCTGCGGAGGCATCTACTTATATCTACAGGAATTCCAAAAACTGAAAAAATGGAACTAATATCTATGAGAACCAAAGTGTTGACGAATATCTACAGCTGACTAATATCTACGAGAGCCAAAGTGTTGACGAATATCTACAGCACTGGCAGAGGTTGGATTTGCAATTATGTATAGCATATTGGAATAACGTAATATAGCGTATGCAGTTTAAAAAACTTAATTTATGTAAGTATGTATGTAAAAATCCCTAATATCGAACTATTGGACACATTTAGCTGATTAGTCCAACCTACGCTCTGTAGATATTAGTCAACACTCTGAAGTTCGTAGATATTAGTTCAACATAGGAGCTGTAGATATTCGTCCGACATACAGGCTGTAGATATTAGTATCTGGAGTCATTTTCTGCTACATTGTTTATTATTACTGATTCTGTCAACATTAGACCAGGAGATAAGTTAAAATTTCACGTGAAGCACCTCGACAGTGTAAAAACACCTGAATATTAATGCCCTTGACAAATGCTCGGAGATTAGTTTGCTGATGACGGAGATAAACCACCACAATGGGCGCACATGTGCCCGGTCTCTAATGCATTCATCTCTCGGATGAAAAATTTGCAGCATTTCCGACTGCAAATGATGTAAAGAAAACTGTAGGGGAAAGGGAAAAATTGCAAGGAGCATTTAAGGAAACGAGAATTTTCCGGTAAACAAATTGGACTATTAAGAAGTAGATATGATGTTATGATGAAAGTATGGTGCGATGGCAACAGATGGGACTTATTCAAGGAAGGGTGGTGAGTGGAGTGATTAAATACTTGAGAAATATGCACAACTTTGGGAATATAGTCTTACGAATAACATATACTTGGCATAATAATTACATTTGTGAATGAACCGAAGCAACGTGAACAACATTTATTAGAAAGTAATTTCTCATCGAAATGTACTCGTATATATAGTGTTGAAAAGATAGTTCGAGAAATTACCCCAGCAATTATTGAAATTATGTAATGCGAAACAAATTACAAAATTTAAATACATATTAGATTTTTTAAAAGAGAAACTCTCTTTTATAACTTTTGAAGGTTATTCCCATCAACATAATATATCATTGAAGAAGAAGATAACAATAATAATCTAAACGAAAATATGAAAGAGAACAAGACACAGAAAACAGAAAAAATACAATGGTCGCAATTGGGACTCGAACCCAGACCTTGATGGGAATAACCTTCAAAAGTTTTGAAAGAGAGTTTCTTTTATAAAAAATTGAATATTCATTTAGACTTTTGTAAAAAGTCAATAGTTCCATATGAATAAATTCGGATACTTTTATCCGAGACGCTATCCAGGATACAAACCAATTCTTAGAATGATTGTTTCCAATAAAAAGGGTAGTTGCCCATAGTATGGAAAAATAATTAGTTGAAGATAATATTGGATAAGTTTTAAGATTTTCACGGCCAAAAGCATTTTCGTTTTTTGTTTTTGGGGTGTTGTGCCGTGTTGCGCTACCTCCTTCTTTAGCCAACGTTTCGGACATCGTTGCAGTGTCCATCATCAGGGCAGATCCGGTAGATGTGTAATTTTTAGTCGTGAAGTGTGTGCTTATTTACTTCCGTTGGCTAAAGAAGGAGGTAGCGCAACACGGCATAACACCCCAAAAACAAATATCGAAAAAAATAAGATAATATTATTAATTCTAAAATTTGAAATATGAGATTGACTATTATGACGGCTTGACAAAAGGGAGCAATAGCGAAATTGGTTAACGCGCACGTCCTGGTTAGACGAGAGGTCTGGATTCGAGTCCCAATTGCGACCATTGTATTTTTTCTGTTTTCCGTGTCTTGTTCTCTTTCATATTTTCGGTTAGATTATTATTGCTATCTTCTTCTTCAATGATATATTACATATCAGATGCTAATGTTTTATTTTATTGAAAAGAGTCTCAAATTGTTCATTTTCAGACCAGACTGTGGGCAGGAATATTCTCTCCATGTATCCTGATTTATGCCGTTTTAGCGACATGGCGAGAAATCCAGCGCCCTTGAGATGATTTTTCACAAAAACGGTGCTATACAAATCATCCAAATATTATCTATTATTATTATTAAGTTAGGTAAACGAACTCATCCACTGAATCTAAATCACTTTCATTAATTATTATGCGTGAAGTTACGTTACGATGAAAACTAAATATGCTTTGCAGCATTCTCAAAATATAAAAAAAATGCTCACGTCTTTCTAACCACAAAAAACGTATTCAAACGTACTAACATCAAGACAGAACAATTGTTCTGGACATTTTTTCTTTATTCATAAAATGTTTTTGTACAAAAGTTTTTACATGATTTATCGATTACCAGTACATGCCCATATTAAGGGCCTTTTTAAGATGTTCTTACGATCATACAGGGCGGTTCCAATGAGAAAGATTAATTATTCTTCGTACCACCTTTTTAAAATTATAACTCAATATCCATTTTATTTCATTCCAAATTTACTTTAATTTATACCTACATCAAAAAACGCTGAAAGGCGTGATGATAAAACTAATAAAATTATGTACTTTTTGTAATTTTTATGAAAATATTCATATGAACATAATAAAAATATTCACATGAAAATATTCATATTATTATGAAAATATTCATATGAAAATAAAAAGGTTTATTTGAACTAAAATTAAAATTTTGAAGCATGCGTTTACTAGATAAAGTATTGATTTACAATAATGTATGATTACATGGTATGAAATATGTCTTGCAAAATAAGATTTTTCGTTTGAAAATTTAAAAAATCTGCCAACGATCTATGGTATAACCTTATTATACTAAAAATAATAAAAAAATCTCAAAATTTAAAACATACGCTTACTAGATAAAAGAACAATCTTTCAAAATCAATTTATATTTTTTTGTGGAAAAGAGTCAATACGTCTAAAATTTGGTTATATCCTCTTATGGTAGTTTATGTTAAACCCTCGAATCCTTTGTCGCATTAAAAATTATTCATCTTAACTGCTTTGCAGAGTTATTGATTTATTATCCGAAACAAAGGAATAAATAACACAACACAAATATGAAATCTAAATGCCAACTTTGTAAGATAGTAGCGTAAGCCGATCTTTCAAAGAAAAACAACGCAGTAACTGACACGCTGCGTCTGAAATGGTACAAAAACACTTGAGATTGATTGATGGATTAAATATTCAGAATAATTTCCAGCCTTATCTTTCTAGGATCAACAAAGGGGTTTGTGCATATACAATTCATCCCTTCAGTAAAACAACGAGCGGCATTTCACCCTTCCCTTCCCTAAGCCGCCGCCTCACCTTTATAGAAAGACTAATGCCTGTTTTCACTCCGGCTGATGGTTGCTAATCAATCTGTTTACGTAAAATGCGAAGAAAAATCTGGGGTGGCAACGACTGGGTTTTTCTACATCGGCTTTGCTTACGTCAGTCAGGAAAAGCTGCGATAAAGTAGTGTATATTAAAGACAAGTCACAGAAAAACAGAAAAGGAATATTGGAAACACAACTTTGATACTTAACTACCAGGTAAGTATGGTCCTGTATATTACTGCCTGTACACAATATAAATAAATAATAATACAGAATGCACATTATAACGCAGCATCGCGTTCATTCGTCAAATGCATTGTACATATACTCGTAGTTGTGTATTATTGATCGAGGAACCGGAGATTCTAGGTTAGCCATAAGTTGTAATTATAGTTTGCCTGGTATATAGTTAGTAATAAGATAGAGAATTATAGACATACATATATTATACAGGATGTTGGGGGTAAAGTGCATTAACTTCGGGAGGTGATTCTACATGATGGTAGGAGTAAAAAAGATTAACAACTTTTTCCGAAATTCGGCCATATTTCGTTCGCGAAGCACCATTGATTAAATTTATAAACAAATATTTGAAAAGGAACATGTTTACGGCAACAAAGCTTTTTTTCTAACCGATAGAACAAATCTTGTTTTAAACTTACAACGATTTCTTCTGTATTTATATATTTAACAACTTATCTGTGAGATAAATGGGTACAAACGAAGAAAAAATATTTTGAATTAATGAGAGCAGTATTATTTGTTTGCACTGTTAGTTCAAATATCTAGTGTAGCGATGACAGCGAATGCGGAGATGAGTGTTTTTTTCCAGCGGATTTAAACAGTAGAGTTAGATTTAAATTAATAAATTACTTCGTTTTTACCACTTGTATTGTTTACAAAACCGACATGTTTCGTCAGCAAAGCTGACTTCTTCAGGGTTTTGACAGAACTAATTTTAAAAATAGACATATGTATATTTAAAGCATTTGATTGTGTATTTTCCATACACAAGCAAATGCTTTAAATGGAAGGGTAGTAAAAAAAAATACCTGTAAAAAAATATATATTTGTTGTAAAATTGTAATTATAATAAATGTTTCAATAAATAAAAAAATAAAATAAAAAAAAAACATATGTATATAGGTAATAGTAAAAAATAATCGACATAAACAATAATAAAATTAGAAAGAAAATAATGTTTAAGAGGGCATTACCAGAGAAAGCCGGAAATACGTCATTTTCAAAAAAGTTTTTAGACGTATTGACTCTTTTCCACAAAAAATTATAAATGGATTTCGAAAGATTGTTCTTTTATCTAGCATAGTTATGTAATAAATTTTTAGAATTTTTTTTAATTTTTAGTATAATAAGGTTATTCCATAGGTCGTTGGCAGATTTGTTAAATTTTCAAAAAAGTTTTTGTATTATACCACACCCATTTCAAATAATGTAATCATGCAGTAAAATAAATCAATACATTATCTAGCAAAGTTATGTATTAGAATTTTAATTTTAGTTTCAATAAAATCATTAAAAAATATGTACGTACATGTGTTTCTTGACGAAAATTGGTCCATTTGTGTATTTATTTGCGAACTTACAAACTAATATATTTCAGATTTTTTTAACATTCTTATTAAATTTAGACATTATTGAAAAATGATAAATACTTATAATCAAAAAATAACTACAAAAAGTACACTATTTTAATAGTTTTATCATCACGCCTTTCAGCATTTTTGGATGAAGGTATAAATTAAAGCTAATTTGGATTGAAATAAATTCGATATTGAGTTATAATTTAAAAAAGCTGGTAGGGAGAATAATTAATCTTTCTCATTGTAACCGCCCTGCACGATCGGAAGAACAACTTTCGACGAAATGTGGATTTTCGTCCGCTGGCTGGTTAAACGCTCTTAACAACTTATCTGTGAGATAAAAGGGTAAAAACGAAGAAAAAATATTTTGAATTAACGAGAGCAGTATTATTTGTTTGCACTGTTAGATCAAATATCTAGTGTAGCGATGACCGTGAATGCGGAGATGAGGTGTTTTTTTTCCAGCGGATTTAAACAGTAGAGTTAGACTTTTTAGCCCTCGGATTAATTTGTTCGCTTCTCGGAATAACTCTTACGGTCGCTTAGAAATCGCTACTATCGTAGTGAGAACTATGATATCAACGGTGTTAGAAATAGAAAATACCACGCTTTACATTCAAATCCAAAAGTCAACCACAAAATAAATAAAATGTTCACCTTTATGAAACCAATGTTTAGAATCGCAATTTGAAAAAGAATTATGAAACTTGAGGAATTTTTTGTTAACCCTCCGCCCTTCGCGTCTTTTTTATTACGCGAAGTGTCGCGCGGGGTCGCTGAGAACCCCAAAAAATAAATATGATTAAATTGTTGTTATAGCTTACATTTTATGTATTTTAACTGATTATAGTCAGGTGATAATGACTGCATTGAAATAAAAAGAAATATTAAAAAATAGACATTCATTTTCAATGAAAAAGCTTAAAAATCAACAAGGAAGATTTTTTATAATTTTGAATCATACTTTTTTAATAGAAACTTTAAAAAAAATCTAACCAATTTCTATCAAACTTATAACTACTTGAGATTGATACAGACTTATTATTATTACAAAAAAAACAACAAAATACAACGAAAAAACACATAAACTTGGTTTTTTAATGAATTTTTGTTGATTTTATTAAGCACGCCGAAACAAAAGTCTGTATCCCACATCGCACATGCGCAATCTGAATGTTGGCGGCGCTAGCAAGAATAGTCCCTTTTAGGAAGCTACCTAAATTAAGGAATCAGTGGGAACATTTAACATGTACAAAATGTACATAATTAGCATTCCAGTAAAAGCTGGGCTTTTAAAGACCCCACGCGACGGGTCGAGGGTTAATTATTATAACATGGAACGACAAAAAAGTGAGGTGATAGTAAGGTTCATAATACAATATTTATGTGTATTTTTTTATTGTTATTAGTAATTTTAGTTAGAAAAAACGTAAGCCGTTTTAAAAATCATGCAAAATTTTTAGACTTCAAAAATTATACGTTTATTTCCATCTGTAAAATATGTAAGCGTATTTTATTACCTTTCAAAAATAATTTTTAGTTTTCGGAAATGTTTAGAATTTTTCCATTTCATTGGTATTGGATATTTCTTCGCACAGCGGAAATATTTTTTCCTCAACTCTGACAAAATATGGTTGAGGCCAGAGGCATTAATAGACGCATAACTTATGATGGAAATGATGACGGGAGCTCTAAGTGAGGTACAAGTATTGCTTCCGCATTCAAGAATTAAATTTATTATAGTTATTTAATGCATAAGTTAATATTCGCAGCAGAAGCAGCCTTTAATTCAGCACGCGTCATAAATTACATCGTGCACCTATTTTCGTATCGCATTAAAACCGTATTAATATTAAACGAATCGTAGCAATACTCTACGTATATGGTTTCCGCTACGCCACCGTAGAACCGTAGTACTTTAACCGTTGAAACAGAGTACGCAAGATGAGTTTAACCTGAAAACTGCTAAAATAAGACGATACGATTATTTCATTGATTGATTGGTTTACAACGAGCAATTGGTTTACTGCATTGAATTCTTTGTGGGTGGAAAGCTTGGATAGCAGTTTAGATCGGGTTCTAATCCCATAAGGGGGCATACATTAATTACGTGAGCAGTTTTTCTACCAAACTAGACCCCTCCCCCCCTTGGTGAGATAAATTTGGGGCACTTCGTATATTCTTTCCAAGTAACGTGAAATTTTGCTGGAACCCCCCCCCCCCTTCTGAGCTCACGTAATAAATGTATGCCCCCTAACGTGTACGGACACTAATGAAGATAATATTTTTTTCTTAAGTTCTTGTATCTGTATTACAAATTAATATAAATTTAATATAATTAGATAATATTAGCAACAAAATAAATATTTATGTTACGCAGAACAAAAAATTACAGGCGGTGGTAAAGATTGCGTTAATGATGAAAGATTTTTTCTAGAAAGATTTTTTTTTACATTAGTTCCACACATTAGAACTGTGTCATCTTAGGGGATGCTGACTGGGGTTTTTTTTAAGGAAAGGAAGGAGAGGAAATTCTGGGAAGGGAAAATATATCAAGGGTGGGTAGGATCCTGGGGGTCAGTGTATCCAGGAATAAGGGACGAATGAATCCATCCGTTCAAACTGTGGTGCAAGGCGATAGGTCAAGAGAGTCCGGCTGGAGAGATCAAAAGGCTTTCCTCAACGGGTCTCTCTAGATTAGGACCGCCACGAAGTAGGTGGACAGAGTCACCCACTGCCAAGACTCGGACAAACTTCATCCTATGAACTTAGGCACCCTTGCTAAGTCACAAAACCTAGCGAATCACTTGAGGTGACCTGTGGCAGAGGTATTAATATTCTAATAAATGATTACCTGTAGCCTAGGCTTTCCCCTTTGAATCTTTTCTCAGTGTAGCACAACATGTCGAAATCAGAAAAGATTTGGTTCAGGAGTAATATACTTCTCTCACCGGTATATTACTCCTGTTAACCTATTTAACACTAGTTATCCAAAGAAAATAGGTTTGTAAGTACAGTCTATAAGATAATAGGTCTTCTACAATAATAAATTACTAACTATCCCGTCGTTCCTGCGAAGGGGTAGGCAGAGAGGATGGACTGCCACACAACTCTTGGCACATGCTGCGGTAGTTAGCATTCGGCATTGTCTCATATACACTCTTCTGTTATTTTGAATCGTGGCATGACCCGACTTAGGTATTTAATTCACTTTCAAATTGTTTGACACTCTTTTAAAATAAACATACCTAAGTCGTATTGAATGGTTGTCATTGTCTATGTTCACCAGTGGATTTAGCCACTCGGACCAATGAGCTTTTTTTCACAATATAATATACAATTACCGTTCATAAAGGAATAAACACAATAATTATTTTGTTATTTTTTTTTTCAAACTTAGTTATTCGGGAATTTATAAATTAGATTGTAGTGATTGCTCTATTGGTAAAACGACGCGCAATGTCAATATTAGAATCAAAGAGCATCTTAGATGCTTAAATAATAATGGATTTTAGGAATTCGCCAATCATCTTATTGATAAAGATCATAACTTCAGTCAAAGCACCGGTGCTAAAATTTTAAACGGAAATGGTCATGGTAACAGACTCAATAATTTAGAATCACTTGAAATAAAGAAAGCCGTTAAAACAAAAACCCAAATTCTTAATAATCAGCTAAATGTGTCCAACAGCCCGATATTAGGGATATTCCCCATAAACTAGTAAAAACCCTTAATCACTTTATCCCTTAATCACCTATTCAAATGACGATTTGTCCCTGAATATATAATATAGTA
This sequence comes from Limnephilus marmoratus, assembly GCA_917880885.1. NCBI lineage: Eukaryota > Metazoa > Arthropoda > Insecta > Trichoptera > Limnephilidae > Limnephilus > Limnephilus marmoratus. Next base: position 25,036,539 of record OU862917.1, on the reverse strand, counting down.
ATTCTTTAAATATCACCCGTCTCTTTCACTGTTCCTTTGTATTATGTTTTGTCTCTTTCTTTATCTATATATAAGCTCTCATTATGTGTATTTTTAATCAGTTTAATTTTATGCCCATATGCTTGACTAAAGCGAAACCGGTCGGTATTATAAAAATTAAATTAATCGTGGTTAAAAACAAAGTTATTGTTTAATTTCATACAATTATTATTATTATTAAATGTATGAGGCGTACCTGACTTGTTAAGTTAGGAAATTGGTATTTTCAAAATTAAAGTTCATTGATTTTAAGATTCTTGTACATGTGAAAAAAAACTCTGAATGAAAAAAGTGACAAACATTGACGTCAAACGCATATCATCTTCTGCTGATTTGGCAACTTTAATAGACATCAAGCGGTTAACTTTTGAGATGCCTAGGACCTATCCATTGAATTCTATATCTATGAAGTTGGCAAATGGGGGTAAAAACCCACCCCGCCCACCGCCTCGGAGCTGTATGCATCGGCCGCGGGTTAATTAAACCGCGAGTGGTCTACGGGCATAAATTCCGGGACTTAAATTCAAAACGTAAATTCGAAACGTAAATTCGACCACCACCAGGGCCGCGCCAGGACGGGCAACGCCGGGACCGTGCGGTGCCGATGACATAACGTTACATCGCATCGGTTGGAACCACATGTGACGGGGCGGAGAGATAAAATGATAAAATATTTTTTTATAAGAAAAACTCTCTTTTTATAACTGCTGAAGTTATTACCATCAATGTAATATATCATTGAAGAAGAAGATAACAATAATAATCTAAACGAAAATATGAAAGAGAACAAGACACAGAAAAAAAAGTAAAAGATAATGGTCGCAAATGGGACTCGAACCCAGCCCTCTCGTCTAAAAAGGGTAGTTGCCATTAACCTAGTATATCCTTGGTCGAAGGTAGTTGCCCATAACATGGAAAAAAGAATTAGTTAAAGACAATATTGTTAATTCTAAAACTTGAAATATAAGATTGACAAATATGACGGTTTGACAGAAATGGCGAAATTGGTTATCGTCTCAGTTAGACAAGAGGTCAGGGATCGAGTCCCAGTTGCGACCATTATATTTTTCGATTTTTCTGGGTCTTGTTCTCTTTCATATTTGCGGTTAGATTATTATTGTTATCTTCTTCTTCAATGAAAATAAAATATTTAAAATCAAACATCTAGTCAAAGTGTTTTTTTTATATTAATCTGAATGTACTTATACATGGTGTCCGGGGGTAAAGTGCATTAACTTCGGGAGGTGATTCTACATGATGGTAGGAGTAAAAAAGATTAACAACTTTTTCCGAAATTCCAACATTTTTTTTCCCATACAAAAATAGTACCTACTAAAAATCCTTAGTGTGAGGCACGATCTTACTTGCTGTGAGCCTGCCGGACGAGATCGTGGTAACATCGCATGGTTGTGATTGGCCCGTAACGTAACAGAGGAAAATTATAAGGCTGGCCGCACACGTCGGTCTAATTTTATCTTTTTACCACAAAACTACCCCTAAAAGTTGGAACTTCGAAAAAAGTTATTCATCTTTTTTACTTATAATATCACGTAGAATCACCTCCCGAAGTTAATGCACTTTACCCCCGGACACCCTGTATAGAAACTGGTGCTTAAACTTGCCAAGGAACCCGATCAATTTGAGAAAAATATTGAAAAGAATACAACTTATTCGTAAGTCCGACCTAAGAAGCTCTTAGAACAAGCAAGACAGCAATATTATCTAAATAATTCCATAAAGGCAAAAGAATTTATTTCTTTTTTCAAAAGAAGCAAACGCATAGTGACTTGCCTTTTTTAATAAATAAAAAGAAAATACTTTGTTTTACGTCACTTTATTTATATTTCTTCCGTCTACCGGTTTCGGTACCTCCGTACCATCATCAGGACTGAATATAAAATACTGACAAATACAGGGAAATATACATATACAAGGTGTCCGGAAACTCGTAGTACAAGAGGGAAACTGGAGAATCCACATCACATTTGGAGTCGATTTTGTGGTTTAACTTTTTTTGATTTGAGCTTTCGTTTTCGAGTAATTCGGGTCCGAAGTTGGAATTTTTTAGGTTAAATTTTAAAAAAAATTTCACTAGGGGGTTGATTTCAGCTGTGTAATGTCTTATAAAATGCAACGAAGGGTAAACCGGGCTCAAAATTTTTTTTAACCCTTTAGTTGCCGAAAAAATGGAAAAATAGAAAAAAATAATATTAAAATCGAAATGCTTAGATCGAAAAAAATAAGTTTTTTGGGTTCTCTACGTGATGTAGATTCACCAGTTTCCCGCTTGTACTACGAGTTTCCGGACACGTTGTATATATATACAAATTGTAAAAGAGACAGTAAATTAGAGCGGGACAGTGCGTCAGTTGTGGGAGGGAAGTGGGGGAGGAGCGAGTGGGATAACGGGAAACATACTTATAATAGGGCTGAATGTTAAATTAATTGAAATCATTAATAATCAACTTAATTTAACATTCAGCCCTATTATAAGTATGTTTCCCGTTATCCCACTCGCTCCTCCCCCACTTCCCTCCCACAACTGACGCACTGTCCCGCTCTAATTTACTGTCTCTTTCTTTTACATTTTTTTTATATTTCCCTGTATTTGTCAGTATTTTATATTCAGTCCTGATGATGGTACGGAGGTAACGAAACCGGTAGACGGAAGAAATATCAATAAAGTGACGTAAAACAAAGTGTTTTCTTTTTATATATTTAGAATTTATTTCTATAACACTTTGGACTAGAGCTAATTTTACTTTAACTTGCAAAGCTTATTTGTTTGAGGGGTGGGTAGGATTCTTGGGGTAAGCGGGAGAGACGGACGTACGAATCCATCCCTACCACAAGGCAATGTTTCGAGAGAGTTCTGCTAGATAGGTCAAAAGATCATCCTTAACCAGGTCTTGAAAAACCTCACCCCATGAACCATGAGTTCATACCTGTATAACCAAAGTTACACAATCATGAACCCAGGGTTCATGGGGTGAGCTGCTAAGTCACCAAATGTAGCGAACAACTTGGAATGACCTATGGCAGAGGTGTTGGTAATCCAATTAATGGTAAAGAGCTAAAATTTAATTTTATACGACACGCGCTTCAAGTAAACAAACCTAAAAAAAGAAAATTTATTTGAGGAAAGATTAACCTTAACCATAAAAAGTTCTACAAGATCCCAATATTTTTTGAACAATTACGTTAATTCACTCAATTTGCGTGAAAGTCACAAGTGAGTGAACTTCAATTACTGAAATTGTACTCAAGACATTAATTATACACATACAAAATTTTACCTTGAGAAATACTATTAATAATACAAGTAGTCCAAACTGTACGACCATGTACGATCGTGTGAGAAATGTGGAGATCCGCGAAGAATGCAAGGCTGATGTAAGCGTGATGGGTAATATTAAGAAAGGGACGCTCAGATGGTTTGGGCATGTAGAGCGAATGAACGAGGAAAGGAGTTTTAGTATAATATATGACGCAAATGTGAATGGAAGAAGATGACGGGGACGCCCGAGGAAGACATGGCACGACCAAGTGAATCAGATACTTGAGTCGGGCCATGTGAAGAGTCGGAATAATAGAAGAGCATGTATGAGACGATGTATGAATGTGAACGAGGCAAGGAGTGTGTGCCAAGATCGAGTTGTTTGGCGGTCCGTCCTCTCTGCCTACCCCTGCGGGGAAACGGCGTGATGGTTAGTTAGTTAGTTAGTTTAGTCCAAGCTGTATCGTAAAACATGCCAAATATTTTTTTAACGTTTTTTTTAAAACAATATTAATAACTCTCCCTACTTAAAAATAGATAGCAGGTACCAACTTAATTATACAGATAATTTTAGACCTGGATAAAAAGTACGTCAATATTACTAGATCAATACAAAAGAGAGTGCTTTTTAATGTGTAAATTTTTGTACATAAAGTTATAAAAAACGAAATGCCATAATACTTTAAGGGTGAAATTGTTTTAAAAAGAGATGTACATAATTACGAAATAAGAAATATAAATAGAGTTAGATTGCCACATTTGAAAAAATCAAAATCAGAGAACTGCCTAATGTATAGACTAAAGATGTATGATGAAATGCCTTAACGCGTGAAGAATGAAGAAAGAATGACGGCCGCTGTTACCAATCCTACTAATCAACTTCTAAGCTAAATCTTAGTTTTTGATTAGCCAAGCGATTTTTAAGCATTTTGTAGGGAACGTTCGTTTCGCGTCGTTACCAACCATTTTATCGTTGAAAATCTTAAGTGGCCCCACACACAACCGCACACTACCATAGACATTAAAATGACGTCAAATTAAAAACTTTCTATCTTAAATTAATATTAAAAAGTTAATTATTGTAGCTCTTATTAATACACATTATTTCTTTTAAATGTCGTTATTCGTAAACTGGTATTTCATATTTTTAAACAAACGTATATAATATATTATTACAAATAAAGTGACCACTTTGACTTGAACGTAGTGCCACAATCGGTAATTCCCATTTGATTTGGCGGATCGGCGTAAGTTTTTTCTCCGTGCGTTAGCAAGTAAACAAACTTTTTAAAATGGAAAATAAAACAAAGCGTGCCAAGAATTTAACACCAAATGATAAGATGAGGCTTGTAGAACTCATCACAGCATCGCCGATACTGTTATCGAAGTCAACGGGCGGTCCCAATTACATATTAAACATTACTTCCGCCCATTCTGCAATATCTATTATGTCTAAAATGTCTAAAACGTCTCTATCCATTTTATTATAACGACAATAAATCTGACAAATGCAACACAAATAACTGAAAGGAGCGCGAACCCGACTGTCATTTGTCAGAGTGACATTTGATCATTCGCGGTATTTTTCACTCTGTGGACACTTTTTATAACTAGTACTTTCCTTAGATTTATGCTTAAGTAGCTAATCCAGTAGTCCGGCTGGCTTAGACTAAGCGACTTGCTTAAGCGATGTTTGTGTGTTGGTAACAGCGTAGTTTGCATTTAGGCAGTGATGAACCTTAGATTTAGCTTAGAAGTTGATTAGTAGGATTGGTAACAGCGGCCGTGAATGTATTTAAAAAGAAATGTTATGCTTACTGTAACAATATTTAAATTTATCAAATGAAATATCACATTGTGCTATTATTTCATATTCATGGATCTAATATAAAAAAACTCAATAAATAATAATAATAAATGTTAAATTATCTCCACATGCATTGATAGAATCATACGCGTTGATAAAATTTCATTTAAATTGTATTCTGGAACACATTCCTCACATTTTTTATCGGAATGTTTCACTCCGAAATAAAACCAGAGGCGCGCTTTTAAAAAGAAAAACAAAACCGCAATAAACAACAACGACTAGTTCCGATAACCAACGAAATTACCGACGAAAAGAAATCCATATTAAAAATAAAACAACAAAATCGTTACAAGAATAATGAGACGTTTCCATGAATAATATAAATCAGCCAAATACGAACGGTTTCAAATAAATACCACATTTCTCAGCCGAAAGTAGAAACAGAATCAAATAAATACGACACTTCCCGTCCAAAGTACGCGGCGAAAATGGAAAACATGACAAACGCCATAAATTTATTCGCCACCGACATTTAAATTCATGGAATTTCCCAAGATCAACACCGGTTCGGTATATAAACTGGCTTCCACGCGAGAAAAATTTCTCACAGGTAAAAAGTTTGAAGGAGAAATTTTCATAAACGTTACCCACACATTCATTTGAACACGAATGGTGTGAACCCGAGATTTTTTCATTTCGAAATGCGATGCTGATTTTAAAGCGGTTGGTATAATTTTCCGCATATTTTGAACTTTTGGATGTATCGTAAATTTAGAAATCAGAGCTTTCACCGAGTCGTGAATGTTCACAACATGTATGAAATCGTTTTAGTTATTGAAACTTTTCTGAAGGTAGGAATTTTTTTCATAATGTTCAATAGTTCAGGGATATAAATAAATAAATACAAATAATTTTAGGATTATGGTTGTTTGATAAGTGTCGGGGGAGAAAACATTCAATATATTAAAAAAACAGCGATTGAAATGACAAACTTAATGGATACAAAGCCACCTGTCATTTACTTACGTGCAATTTAAATATTTTTATATTATTACTGACGGATTTCGACACGCCGTGCCGCAGATGTTGTCTGAAGTACATAAATAAAGGGTGGCGCAGATGGATCGGATGGTTTTGAAGTGGACTGCTCGTCTGGAGTGGGGGAGCCAGGTGTTCGGCGGTCTTCGTGCTGTGGTAGAGGGGACGGGAGGTTTCAGTTGCAGACTGGCAGTCAGTCGCGATGGCTACGTGGTCCGTTGAGCATCGTGTTTTCGCAGTGGAAGAGTTTATACGCAATAACGAGTCAATTGTAGCTGTGACGCGTGCCTTTCGCCGGCGTTTCAACATCCCACCTCGCGGTAGTGTTCCTAAGCGAGACACAATATTGAGTTGGGTGCATAATTTCCGCACTACTGGTTCATGTGCTCCAAACTGGACGTCTAGACCTCGAACAATAAGAACGCCTGAGAACGTGGAGCGTGTGAGAAGCGATGTCATTACGAGCCCACGTCGATCAACGAGACATCGTGCTCAAGCTCTTGGAATGTCACGTCGGAGCCTTCAAAGGATTCTTAACAAAGAACTGAAATTCCACCCCTATAAAATCATGGTGGTCCAGAAGATTCTCCCGATTTCAGAAGATTCTCCTGATTCTCCAGAAGATTCTCCCGACTCCAAGAATGCGTCGCTTGAGAAGGAGGGCATTTGATGGATGTAATTTTTAAAAACTAACTTCACAATTTTTTTGTTAATAAACTTCCATTGTAACTACACGTTTTGCACTTTATTTCAATCCAATACCTTTAAAATTGACAGTTTGACAAGTATTTTAAAACCACCCGATCCATCTGCGCCACCCTGTATAAGGTTTCAAATCGATTTGATATAGTATTATATTTCAAAGGATAACCAATTTTCATTCCAGAACAATACATCATATTAAATTTTCAAATTTATTTACAGAGAGAGCGTAGGACTCACAGCTGGTACATTTTATAAATAAACTAGCAGACCCGGCCACACGTTGCTGTGGCTAACGAAACACAACGCCATTACCCAACCTTTATAAAATCCACACCACCCGCTTGCCAGCTGCCCGCTGCCTGAATTGAATATTTGAATTTCTCGGCTTTTCTCTACTATAATAAGCATGTATTAAACATATAAACTAATTAACTCGCCACAACTTGGGGTGGGTTTCTTCATTTACCGAGAATGCTAAATGCAATGCTAATTGTAAAAGTAAACGATCGAAATTTAAAAATTTCTATGCATTTGACCGTTTACTTTTACAATTAGCATTGCGTTTAGCATTCTCGGTAAATTCATTCTCGGTGTTGCATTGTATGGTGGGTTTCTGAAGAAACCCACCATACAATGCAACACTAGATATTTGAAAAGGGAAAATCAAATACCTACTTACTCTAAGGCTACGAACGCACAGGCAGGCGGCTTGCTTAGCGCCTAGAGCCTAGATAGGTAGTAGATAGCCGCTTAGCGTGTATCCAGGTAAACCAACGTGTTGGTTTTTTGCCACTAGGCTCTAGGCGCTAAGCCAGCCACCTGCCTGTGCGTTCGTAGCCTAAGACATCTTTTTTCCAATTTCTTCCGTAGAACGAATTTCAAAAGTGACTATAGTACGGCCCGCCAGCCGTTTTAAATCGCACAAAAATATGTTTTCTAATGTAATTTACCTGTATTTTACATATAAACATTCCTCTTCAATCACTCTATCTATTGGTGAAAACCGTATGAAAATCCGTTGCGTAGTTTAAAAGATTAACGCGCACATACACTTTTAGCGACTTCATTTTATACTATGTAATGATGATGATATATAAGGATAGTTTGAATTTTCGATAAATTAGTTTCAAATTTTGAAAATGACACTAAAAATCAAAGCAAATTTGAGTTTATTGAACCAAAATTACTCTGGACGCACGAACAGAAAACGGAAATTAGTATTTTTGATGATGATTATTACTGGGTACCTTGCGCTCTTGAGGCGATTTTTGAGATACTAGAGACAAATTCATACAAAGATCCCCCTTAGGGTCAAAGAAAGCACGAGACAGAAAAAAAACAATGTTATTAGAAAAAAATCAAAGGGACAAATTCAATTTCGCAATACAAAAGAAATTGAACTGTCTATTGTAAGGAAATGTATCAGAAACCTTTTTCAAATATATCTACAAAGAAAACACACGACGTAAAGCTGTGTTTTCTTAACAATATTATAATGTTATACCAATATTTGATCAAACGAAGACCGAGAGAGACGGTTACCTACGACACTAAAAATACAACCATTAAATGGTAATATTTTGAACAAACATCACAAAGAAACCGTTAGCGAGCTTGTAGACTGCAACCGGTTACCGGCCGGTTTCTTCCGGCAGCTGAGGATTTGTATTTTGCTATACAAATCAGCACCGACCGGCCCACTTACACCTTTGCGCAGACAATTTAATATAATCTCCTTTAAAGATAAATTTAATTTATTTGCAACTAGTTTCGCAAGCACACAGTATCAAACAGTATTAATAGCTTAGAGAGCGTACGGTTGAAATTTAAGAATCCGACAAAGAATACAACTCTTGATGCCACGCCTTAAGCAAAACCGTTTTCATACGTGGAGTTCGCATACAAATCTACTTTTGCAATAAAAGCGAATTAAAGCAATGCCAAAAGACGGCGCTACTTACGTTAACAGCTAGCGTGAGGAGCGTCGCATGGCAGGCATAAATACTACTGGATTTGTAATTTTGTGAACCTCTCCGCATATGGAGAGATTTACGATAATATGATTATTATTGTAGCTGGCGGTTGTGAATAATAATACCACGCGTCTACATATTATATATGACGTCATTGACAGTGGATCCGAGGAACGCGCTAATTTTTGAACCAGTTCCTATCGGATTTATAAAATGGTCACCAACACTCAAATCGGGGGAAGCCGAAGCAAAAGCCGCCCGCAGAGCCTAGCAGCAAAAACCTGCGGGCGGGTTTTTAACTGCTAATCTTGTTAGAAATAACGTTCGATATGTATTTCATGGTTGTGTTCGAATTTGAAATCTACGGCGAAAACCGGCCGGTCCGGCACCCGTAAAGCATATAAAATACATTCTGTACCTTCAGGACAATGTTAGCTTTGTATTTGAAACAAAGTTAGCCGCGACCAGTGTTATTACAGGGAAGAGGCGAGAGGGAATTTAAAACTAAATAAATATTGCCTTAGGAGCTGCAGTATTCAAAATGAGGGAAAGGTTTGAATTCATGGCTTCGGCGGAAAACTATGGTAATTGAGGGTTGCCATTTGCATTTGGAATTTAATCGTAACACCGGGAAAACGCTCCTAATAATATGATCATCATAATAGAGCGTTGGTGATTTTTTGGAAAGAGAATGAAAAAAGTGGTTTGCCAATAAAATATGTGTCTGGTTCGAGAGCAGTTGAATGAATGAATGTTTGGATGATTTCAATAGCGCCATTTTTGTAAGACAACTACCTCAAAGGAGCTTAACGTTCCACTGAGCTCTTCCGGGCTACAGCCAACAAGGTGATTAGCGTCCCGACAATAACACCCACCTCCGATAAGAGAGAGCAGCAGAAGAAGAAGACTTAGGTTGGAGTCACAAACACCATTGCTCTTGATGACCTTCAAATTAACAACCAGCGCCACATTGAATTTCGACATTTGAACGATCCCCGTAACCAGGCTAACTAGAAATTTTAACAATATAAAGTGTATTAAACTGTTATATTTTGCCTATGTTAGAAGTTATGTTAGAACTTGAGTACAATTCTCCCGTCTGGAATCCACATTATAGTATACATGTAGAAGCTGTTGAAAGAATACAAAACAAATTCTTACGTTTTCTAAATTTTAAAATGGGTATTTCAGCAATTATGTTGAACTACAACACTATTTTAAATGATATGAATATGCTCAAATTGTCCGACAGAAGAATTTTCACTGACTTGGTATTTCTATATAAAATTCTAAAGGATTTAGTTGATAGTCCGACATTGCTAGAATTGATAAGCTTCCGGATTCCACTACGTAATACCAGAAGTCAGGATTTATTTCAGTGCAGAAATTCTGGAACTAACCACCATATGTATTCCTCTTTGCCCAGAATACTAATGGAGGGAAATAATTATACCAAGTCAGTGGACATCTTCAATTTATCTTTAAACAAATACAAAATACTGTTACTGAGGCAGTTCAGTTATGTACAATAAATACTATATATTGCGTTGCAAAAACCTATTATATTTCTTTGTTAAAGAAATAGTATTTATATATTATTTAATCATAGTGTAATTTATAAATTTCATACTTATGTAAAAGCCCCGTAAAAGGGCGTAAATAAATAAATAAAACGCCGATTGTTGATCCGTTTTAACTTTTGACAAAATTGCGAGCTGATGAGAATTAAAGCTTTTGACCAAATTGCGGGCTGATGAAAATAACATCACCATCATGCTCGACGGCTGATCACAAGTATATAAAAAACAGAAACGGGACGAGATTAGGCTTTTGGCAGAAATCGTCTAAATATCAAAAATTTAAAGTGACGCTAATAGTTGATTTGATGGTCATCCATAATGTGATCGAGTTTAAATCGGTAATGCGCGTTTTCATCCCGCGACAAAATATCCCTGACAAAATATCCTCCGACAACATATCCTACGGACAAAATATCCCTCAACCAAATATCTATTAAATCTTAACCTAACCTAACCCAACCTAACAAAAAATGGGATAAAAATAATACAGATAACAATAATTTATTGTCTTTACAGAATATCTGTATTATTTTTGTCCCTTTTTTTGTTAGATTAGGTTATAGTATATATTTTGTTGGGGGATGTTTTGTCCGTAGGCGTTTTTGTCGGAGGATGTTTTGTCGGGGATATTTTGTCGCGGGATGCAAACGCGCATTACCGTTTAAAACTCGATCACATTATGGATGACCATCAAATCAACTATTAGCGTCACTTTAAATTTTTGATACTTGAACGGTTTCTGCTAAACGCCTAATCTCGTCTGGTTTCAGTTTTTGATATACTTGTGATCAGCCGTCGAAAAGTCGCGGAACCATTTAAAACACCCCCTTTAAAGATTTATCCAAAACAAAGAAGTTGAACTAATTTTTAATCAATATCGGTTTAATAGTCGCCGTTCTTCAGCCAATGATCTTAGTTTGCCACTTGGCGCTAATCCGAAAGCTGCATTCAAACTGAAATAGTAGATACGGGATAATTGCTCCGTACAGCATCTGCATCTCGCCCCGTGGCAGTTCTCACAATTGAAATTTAGATAATCTGCGTGCTTTGAATACTGAGTGTTACTTTCGCGAATTGTTATTTCTAGAAACAGCTGAAGTCTCGATACTTCCAGAAGCATGAGGAGGGGAAGAAAGTGGCTAGGTCTAGCCCCCACATTTATCTTGGGGTTAATTGGTGAACCATTCTACTTGCTGTATTAAAGTTTTAATGGACTATAGCACTTACTTCCAGACAAATTGGAGAAAAAATAAATCACTTGCTTTTATTTTTGGCAACGGATCGATTCAATTTTCATCGAAAACTTTTGAATGATTTTACGATAGTTTTAGGGCGAGATTGATGCTTTGGATTTTTTTAGAACACCGTTAAAATGTTAATTTGTAAAATTTAAAAATAAGTAAGAGGTGGTTTTTAGTTGAGATATATCGGTTTTAAATAACATAACAATCTACGAAGATGTTCAGTAAATAAGCACTAGGCCGAAATCTCTATTTTTTCCCAAATGTCCTTTGACTCCATTTTGTTTTCACATCGTAAAACTCTGCAATGTATGAGACCAAAACAATGTAAAATGTTTCTGTTTAAAATGATCCATAACAATATGGGTCAGTGCAACTTCGCCCTATGGCAGACACGAAATATTGTATCTGCAAGAATTCTAAGAACTCAAAAATGGGCATCGGATGGATTGCAACCTTTGGGACATTGCCAGATAAAGAAAATGCTCTGTTTGTTGTACCTTCATTTCAAAGGAAGACACTTCGAAAAACTAGTTAATGATCTCTTTGCCACCTAAGAAGCCTTGACCTAGAGAAACACAAATACATGCAAAACATATGTATACGGTCAAAATTGAAGGCTTGGCAGTGGAACAAATTGCAGGCTTTGGAATTTCCTTCCTCCTACAATATACAAGAGGAGTTTTACAAGACTTTTCACTACTTCTCCAAAAAAAAAATTCAAAAAATAAGCGCCGTTTAGGGCAATGATTGCAACACGTCAAACCAAACATCACTCTGCTTGCAGCATTAAAAAGCCGCGGATAGAGCAAACCTATATTTCAGAAACACTCTATAAGCCTAGTATTTACTCAGGGCTTCCTGTGGAGTATTACATATTTAAAAAAAATCATACATTTTTAAAACACCCTATAAGCCTAGGTTTTACTCAGGTCCTCCTGTGGGGTGTTGACATATAAAAATAAACGCGTGAAAAATAACAATGATAAGATCTGTTCTCCATAATTTTAACAATTTTGAAACAAACCACAAAATGAAAGACTAGCGAATTCGAAAGTTTTAATTTTGATCTGCATGATTGAGTTGTGAACTTTTCACTTGAACCTAACGAATAGTGAACACCTGCTCAGGTAGAGGTAGTAAGTACGCCTTACTGCATCCGCAGAAAGAGAACTTGAGTTAGTGTTGATGAACGAAAAAGCTCCCCAACAAAAAGCCTTCTCCGCTTCCCGCTACCCGCGCGGAAGTTTCTAAGTTAGAATTAATTATTTAAAACAATGAATGTCGACTGGTGTAAAAGTTTTCCCTTCGCGAGAATTGCAACTGTTTCCTAATTAGTGAATACTTCTGACTCTGCGAGAAATGTCCCCCGGGAATGTCGACTGATCTAATATTAATTTTGTTTGACAAACAATCCGGGTAGACTAACTGGGATTATTGGAGAGACTTTTTCAGATAAGGCAAAAGTAACAATAATTGAATACAAGGATGAAGAAAAAAACTTTATATTTAATGACGTTCAAAATAATGTATTTAGATATTTCAGCTATAATGATTATATTATCGATGATATTCTTTATCGCGAATTTTCCACTCAGTTTCGTTCGAAATTTAACACATTCATTTTGTGTATTTAAAAGCATGAAACAAACAAAAAAATGTGGGTATATTTAAAACTGTTTTTACATTTTAAATATTCTCAATACCTCGTGCTAAAAATGACGTTGTGAGCTTAAAATAGGAACGTTGACTTAAAATCGCAGAAAGAAAAAATGTTTTTACTAAATCAGATATCATCCAGATTTCAAAATTTATTACTAAGAAGAAGATAGAAGAAGATATGGCGGCTATTAGTCTGGTTTTTTTGCAACAAACAAACAGATTGTTTGCATTATGATTAAGATTATTAACATAAAACATTATAACTGGAGTCCAAAGACGGAGAACGCGTGCTTCGTTCACCACAGGGTTCTTTAATTGCATCACCCGCAATATGCACTCGGGACCAGTGATGTAGCGGGCATAAAAAGCATAATGCCTGGGCACAAAAAGCCCGACCCACCACGCGCCACTGCATTAACCCGCATTATCGTGCCGAGAGCCCGCAGTGCATCTCTCTGGGAAAATGAAGCCCTAACACCTACTTATTACCGAGGAAAGTAAATTGTAGAATAACACCCACTAGACCAGGAGTAAGCAAACGGGAAAATCTCTAGAAAGTAAAATAGATGTTGTAATGTCATACCGCAACCGCGCACAAAAAGAAGAAGATGGAGAAATATGAAATTACGAATGTTAGAGGAGCGCGCTAGTATTTAAAGTGACAAAATCGATGCGAAAATTGTGAAAATGTTTAATAAATCACGACTCGTTTAAAACAGAGCAAAAATCTCGCGGGGGTCGTCTTAAACAGCATTTAAAGAAACACTGTGAATTTTTTCTCGTAACTTGTAAAATAACTGAAACAAAGGTGTTATAATAATTTTTGGAGCATACTTTGCTAATTTTTTCAATCGAGGGAATTTTATATAATTTGCGTTTCGGCACGACGAATGTCTAGATATAATCTTATATTTTTTTAAGAGCTTAAAAACTTCAAATGTTTAAGGGAGGTTTGCAAGAAATCGGTAGAAATTCGGGTAGCGGCGTCTTAAACAATAAAAAAAACGTTCGCGCTCCCAGCAATTTTTAATTTTGACTGATCGTACAGGTTCGTACGGCTACCGAAACAGGGTTGCCACAGCTGGGAGGTTGTAAAATACCCACAATAAATGTTCATATTCTGAAAAAATAAATACGTAACGAAATTTTATTAAAATTAACATTTTTTTCCATTTAATCGTTTTCGGATTTTCTCTTTCGTTCAGGCTTAAAACGTAAAAAATTGGAAAAAAAACAAAATTATAGTTTATTCACACTTCCAAATTGTAAATATTATTTTTCAATTTGGTTGGATAATCAGGAAATGCTCTGTTAATCTGTGTATAGTTACGTCAGATCTCGTATTGTAGAATCTCCTGAGAATTCCCCTCGAATTGCGACCCTGTTCTAAAGCGGCTATTGATTTTTGGCTATTTAATTCTTTTTTTAACCCATAAATTATATCCGGTCTTCACAGTTTATAAAAAATGAACCCATCGGGAGAATTGAAATTTTCAAAAAATCGCCACGGTTTCAAAAATACAACTAAATAACGCAGAATTTCTTAGAATTTATGGCAAAATTGGAAAAATATATTATGTAAGAGACCTATAGATCAATGTACTAAAGTTACATCAGTTAAAATTTACTAAAGACTAAACCTTCATAACAAAGTCAATTTCTTCTTCAAACTTACCAAATACACTTTGTGGCGTCATTTTTAATTAAATGAAAACAAATTACTTTGTAAAAACGCCACTATGTAATCAATATTATGAACATGTTTCGAAAACAAAGTTTTCTTCATCAGGATAAGATTATTAATCTAATCCTGACGAAGAAAACTTTATTGATAATATTGATTATGTAGTGGCGCTACAGAGTAATTTGTTTTCATTTAAAGTGAATTTCATGCTCGTAAGTGAGCTACATTTGGATCTAATGCCACTAGTTGCGCACCCACGTCCTACTATGCATCTCAAAGTGAATTGGATAACAAACCAGAAAATTGCGTTGGTAGAAAATTCAATTTCCCATCGTAATGTTAAAGTGAAAATTTTCTCTGTGCATTGTCAAGACGGTGTTAGGTTTGTGATTAGGAGCATTTATCAAAGCGCACCGCTAAAATAATATTTACGTAATTTGTGTTGCAGTCTCTCGGTGTACAATTATTTAACTATATATATTGTTAATTCACAAGATGGCCACAAAAGAAAAGGAGAAAAATTCTTTTGAATCGTCAAAGTCGGGAAAGTTTTGACAGGGAAAGTGTCTGAGTTGGTATTGCGTTTGGGTCCCACCCGGGCGTCGCGTGTTTGATTCCTCGGCTGGCTAAGTCCTTCATCACGACACAAGCAACGTTTTCTATTCACTGTACGGCGGTAGTAGGAGATTTTCAAATATAGTCAGGTTATTCGTAACCCGGGAATGTTTATCTTTCTTTTAAAAAAATAAAATGAAGTGAAAGTGGTTAAAGAAATTTTAATGGTATCCATTGAATTCTTATATTGAATTACACATTATTTACATTATATATTATAGTCATATTTCAAGCGTAGTTTCAACTCTAAAATACAGTACAGTAAAAATACTAACCTAGTACCTTCCACCTTGATCACACATTTTAGAAAAATGTCGCCGGAGCATGTGATTATAGTAATAGTCAAGAGACAGAATAACAGAAGAGTATGTATGAGGCGATGTATGAATGTGTCTGAAGCAAGAAATGTGTGACAAGACAAAGTTGTTTGTCGGTCTATCCTCTCCATCAAACTCTACTGGGGAACAGCGTGACGTTTAGTTAGTTTGAAAGAATTAAACTCGCAAAAGGACCCAGAGGCAGTAATTCGTAGTTGGCATCTATTTTTGAGACCGAACGTTTAATTTAAAATATCTACCTATAAAATTTATTTTTTTGTATATTAAAGAAATCATATTTTTGATAAAATCTTCTGTTTATGAATGTCACGGTCAGAATCAGTCCACTTGCCAATGCACGCCGACCGTCAGTGTACTCGTAGTAAAAAAATGAAAATAAAACATCATTAGAAATTTAATGAAGATTAGTTTTTCATAGGAGCTTCTTTCATATCTTTGCATGAAATAAGAATTCCTGGAATAGTTACGTCTCTTAGCCACGAACACTATCGAGACACTGGGGAGGCAAACTTTAAAAAGATTCGGTGTAGCGAGAGCAAATCTCTACACTTTTGGACTACAATTGCTTTTAGGTAATTGAATATTCGAAGTATTTACCAAATTTCACGGAATAAAGGAAAGTCAAAATTACTAAAAATTTAATCCCATAATCTGCTTTCTTTCTTCATGCCCAGACTTCAGAGACTTCAACACATTAAAGATACATTAAAAAAACTTACAGGAAGAAATACATAACTTAATGTAACTGACAAATGTTTGTTTCGTTTTTCAACCCAAGGGGAGAGCGTTTGAACGTTGCATTGTTTTTTTTTAATGAAGTTCATAAAAATAACATGCAAATATTAAAAAAAATACATATATTTAGGATTGGATAGTACAAAAACAACTGCTTCCAACTGTCTTGAGCCAGAGAGATTATGGCAGCCCCAATTGGGATATGTTATGAGACTGAAGCTTTTGGGGGGGGGAAGGAGGGAAGTACCTATCAGATCTAGTCACGTACAGCATCGTAATTTTTGAGATTTAGTCACCAAATACGGCCAAAGCAATTTCAAGCCACGTATCAATTCTGAATGGTTGTCTTTTAGAATTTTCTTCAAAAAATAGGAATTCAATACCATGTAATCCAAAATAAGAATTCAATACCATGTAATTCAAACTAAGAATTCTATAATTGCAATATAATTGTAATACCATGTAATTCAAACTGAGAATAAAATATTATGTAATTCTAACTAAGAATTCAATACCATATAATTCAAAATAAGAATTCAACACCATGTAATTCCAACTAAGAATTCAATACCATGTATGTAATTCAAAATAAAAATTCAATACCATGTAATTCAAAATAAGAATTCAACACCATGTAATTTAAACTAAGAATTCAATACCATGTAATTCAAAATAAGAATTTGTATATTTTGATTGCCTAACAAAACTGCTGATGTGTTTGTTTATCAAAAGTATTATTTCCATTTGAATGGGTAAAAATATTTCGAGTAATATGTAATGAATGCATTTTGATTTCATGTAGTTGGATTTCCTGTTCATGTAACTTTATTATATTGATGTTTACGTTCGTACGGATTTTCAAATTACTGGAATTTTACAACTTGTTGGAAGTGTCACAGTGAAAAGCCAATTTGCCGGGGAAATTTTTACACTCGTTATTTCTTTTCAATCACATGGTGATTGTCAGGATTATGTGTACGATTTGCCTTTAATTATGTAAATATGTGTGTCGGTTCATCCAAGCAAGCAATCATACTCGTATCTTTTATAGACTGAATAGACTCGTATTTACTGGAATTATTGATGCATATAAATAATGACAGGTCTATTCGACAGGTCAGTGGCTGAGTTGACGGAGTTGGCATCGCGTCTGGGTCTTTAACTCCACCCAGGTAGGGTTGCCATCTGTCCGGCTTTAGCCGGACATGTTTGGCTTTTTTAGGTCGTGTCCGGCTAAATATTTATATGTCCGGCCTGTCCGGCTTTTGTTAGGCTTTTTTGGTTCGCGCGGGTTTTGTCTTCCGAACTTCTGAAATTGGCGGAATATTATTTTCAAAGAGTTTTCTTTTGAATAAACACCTAGTGGACCAAGGAACGCAATAAATTGCAAACAATTGCTAAGATGGTGTACACATTGTATAAATTTAAAAATGACATGTCAAGGATTTTATTAAATGATTTCCAAAGAAAACGACTTTTTGGATGAAGTAGGTAAAAACGTCAAATATACAAAAGGGTAGATTTTTGTAATTTTTGAATAATTTGGAGAAGTCGAGATTTCATTTTAATTTATGTTTTTCGTTTTTTGTCCACAAAGATAAATATGTTTCATTTAATATCTATTTAACGAAAAATTTCAGTCAACTTTTTAACCAGAAAAAAGTTATGTTTTGTTTGTTTGTTTTATAAGTTATTTTGTTATTGACATATATTCTATACAAATGTCAACTGATGACACGAATAAGACTGATTAATGATTGTTGTTATTGTCACGTTAATGCGTGATTAATAAACAACTGTAACTTGTAACAGATTTTTTATTATTATGTATAAAAGTTATGTTCAAAATTATGTACGTACGTCCGGCTTTTAGGGCAAAATGTCCGGCCTTACAGAGCGCAGAGTCAGGCTTTTTTATTTTATAAGATGGCAACCCTACACCCAGGCAGTGTGAGTTAAATTCCTCGGGTAGCTGATCCTCCATCACGACACAACCAACATTTTCCACTTACTGTGGTGGGAGTAGGAGATTTTAATATTGTCATATGTAACCAGGAATTTATTTATTTATTAATTTACGGACAACAGTCCATTAAAAACATAATAATAACACGAATAAAAAACAGAGATGACAGTGAAGGGAGAGCACATATAAATTAATAGCAATGACAATATAAAATATAAAAAGTACATATAGATAGTATAAGTCAAAGCATAAAGAAGCATTTAAATATTGCATATCGACTGGCGAAAGTCATTTAGTTTTACACCAAAAAAATCAATGCTTTGACTTGCGTTGACAAGTCTCGACACTCTGGATAAGGGAGAATGGTATCCATAATTAGTAGAATGTTGATTGAGGAACAGCAATTCATTATTTCGAAGTCTCGGGAAGGGATGTTAAACTGTATGAGTTGTAACAACGCAGGTGTATCAGTAATAGCAAAAATGTAAATGGTGTATCAGTAATAAAAAAATGTAGCAACTATCACAGAATTGTATAAGAGAAACGCCTTATGCCAAATTTATAAAGAATATTTTATTCACAAAATTCACCCCTCAGATAGCATAAGCAATAGATTCAAAACTAATGGCTTAATAGCCATCCCTATGCTAAGAACAACCACGGCTCAGCACCACTATTTGTATTTAGGTGTAAGATGGTACAATATATTATGATCCAAAAACAAAATAAACATAACAGAAACGCTGAAATATGAATTATTCAAAAAACAAATTAAGTCTCTGAAATTGGATAGTGATATATTGTACCCTTAATGTAAATTACCCCTACTGAAAATTGTAATATTTAATATTTAAAAAAAATTGTATTGTTATTGTCCTTCATTAACTATATTTTTTTCTTAATTGTGTACTTATCTAAAATAATGTTGAACTTTTATGTCATAAGTTCTTTGATAATTGTTTACACTCATTGGAACATCATTATTTTTATTTGCATGTAAATACTCCTCCCATAAACACGAGCTCCTAGAGCTCAACTTATGGAGTAGTAGAACAAATGTGAAATATTTTATAACCTACCATATGTAACCATTTGAAATATGTAAACAAAAAAAAAAATCTTGAAATAAATAAAAAATAAAAAAATACTGTTGACAATTTTAAATGTGCAAATTAGATCAGAGTCCTTTCTACGTTTTTCTAAAGAAGACATGTTTAAAATGTGTTCAATTTCATCACATGAGTACTTGCCTCTTTCAAGACCCAACCTCCAACCAAGGAAACTCCAACTTATTAAACGATGTTTGTCTTTCTTTAAAAAAACAACTCTTCAACGGACCGATAATAAGAGCCGACTGAATTAGGTAAATTTAGATATGTGTTATTCCTAGAGTATTTAACTAATATAAATTAGTACACATAAATAGATAAACAATAAAAAATAGTGCAGTTCATACAAGTGAAACCTTCACCCACACAATCTCAACCAAGCCTTGAAAAGTGAGCTCATAATCAAAGAGGCCAATGCGGTAAGGTTTCATTTTATATCTTTTTCTCACAGGCTAAATCTTATAGATGTATGTGTTTGTCTCTTTTTAATGTTGTTTCCGATTCATCTCGTCTCAAATCAAAGGTGCTTAAGAAGTTTAACTTTAAAAAAATGTATTTAAGTTAGGGGGTATTTCACCATCCTCTTGGTAACTGTCAAAAGCACTATTCCTAGAATAACGTATGTATTTGATTTGCGAATTTTAGTTTCCTATTCGGTACGCGAAGCTATAGCATATTGACATTGGATGAGTAAGTCGAGTTTTGTATCTATTTCGAGCATTTATTTATAATTTTGGATAGTTATTTTGATAGCTTATCCAGAGGATTGTGAAATAATACTACCTCAGAGTAGCAGATCTGCAAAAAATTTCATTAATTTTTAATCACTTCTTCAATCTTTAAATTTGCGAAATTCGCTTTGTGGCGTCATTTTAATTAAATGAAATCACTTTGTAATTTTTTTTAATAATGTTAATTTTCACCTGACGAAGAAACCTTTGGTTTTGAAACATTCAGACATTAATTGTTTTTGTGTTTAATTCGTAGAACTCCATTTTAATTTTTAGAAATTTAATTCAAATTAAATTTGATAATGTTATTATCGAGTTCTGCAAGTATTATAGTTACAGCTGTTTCGACGTGTAAGGTCATTTTCAAACTGTGGTGAAGCCACTAACGGACGACTTATTGATTGTATTTTAAAAGTGAATTTTTGAAGGTGTCTAAACTGATTTATTACTGGTTAATCCAATTTGCAGAGACACTAATTGAGAGAGTGATTATGTGGTTTCCCTTTGCACTAAGTGTAAGGGTTTTCTTAATTGATTTAGAATGACGTTATTGCTGACTCATTTAAGTGCATTATATTGTTTAGGTTTGGTGAACATACTAAGTAGTGGGGAACAAATAAATTTCCTTACTTTATTAATTAGCGTTATGTTGGAGTCATTCGTTCGTTTATTGATTTCTAATTGTTCAAGCAAATTTAATCTAAGACCCTTTCGTTTTATATGTAATGGTTTTGGCTGGTCGTTTTTAAGTGGAACGTGATTATTCACCAAGAGATGTTCTGCGAATTTTGAAGAGGTTTTTTTATTATTATAACATCGTATATGTTCTTTGAATCTAGTTGAGAATGCCCTGCCTGTTTGTCCGATGTAAGTAGCATTACAGTCGGCTTGGTCATATTTTAATTCATATATGCCACCATTATTGAGTTTAGGATTTCTACTTTTTTCGTTTTTAAGGCTTGTTCCCAAATAATTATTGGTTCTAAAAGCTATATTTAAACCACTTTTTTAATTTCTTTTGCAATTTTTAAAGATATTGGGTCGAGAAATTCGAGACATGCAAATATTTCTAATTTTTTGTTATGTACCGGATATATTAAATTAATTTTATTTTTGTAATTCTTGTTTTTTATTATTTTTTCAATGTTTTTTGCCTCATAGCCGTTATTAATCGCGATTATTTTAATAGTTTCCTTTTCTTTTGCGTATGCTTTATTATCAAAGGGAATGTTAATGAGCCTATGTACCATTGAATGGTAAGCTGATAATTTGTGGGACCAATGATGATTTGAATTTGCGTTTATTGTTGTGTCTGAAAAAGATGGTTTTCTAAATATTTCGAAGGTATGTTTGTTATTACTTCTACCAATTGTCAGATCTAAAAAATTGATTTTTCCTTCTTAATCTCCTTCTTAATCTCATTTTCAACTGTGAAGCAGATTTTATTATCAATGGTGTTGGTCCAATTAGTAAAGATATCTAAATGTCGGTTAGTGCCGTTCCAACAAATAATTAAACATATATTTATAATGTATATATTGCCGGTGCAAGCGATGTCTCACAAAAAAGGAGCCATACAGATTAGTGAAATATGTAATATGAACTTTGTCACCTTTTTTACTTTCTGTCTTGCCTATCCAATAGATGAGAACATTTACAAAGGGAAAAATGTCTGCTGCATAATATTTACTTCGTCCTGTGTAGTAGCACCGAGGATATGCGAGCATACTTCAGGCAAAGTCAGGACAAGCAAAACCGAGCCAAGTCTTTGTGCTCAAATTCCTATGTCGTCTGATTTCACAAGTTCCCATGAAAATCCTTCCCCCAGGATGCACTTGCTACACTGGGAACTCGATATGGCTATGGTGTAGCGAAAACTGGTATTTCAACTATTTTCAGGATTTTAATATGAAAATTTAGAAATTTTGCGTACATTCTGGAAAACATTTCGCTTATGTAACAAAGGGTGGAACGCTGAGTAAGACCTATCATAGACTAGAATAATGTAAGAGAATATTTAACATTTTAATATACACTACCTATAAAATGTAAAGAATAATCACAATACGATTGGGTTAAAGACGGTTCATTTGTACCATGATTGTAAATAATTTTCACAAATAACGACACCAAAAATTTATGCTTATTGCAGTGATATTACTCGTATTAAAAATAAAACCCAAAGTACTCTTTTAGGGTGAATTGCTTATTAAAAAAAAAAATACCATTCCTTTTCCCCGATTTTCTAGCTCTAATAGTTTTGTAGTAAACTTACCTAATATCACATTTGCAAATCGACGTGCTTGTCTCATGATAAGACAGATAAAAGCTAACTATATTTTACATCAAGATTTATCATCATAAAGTTAATAGAAAACACGATAACCATTTTAGGAATACAAATTTGAAAAAGGCTAATTAATGATGACTACTCTAAAGAGCCGTTCCAATACGCCAATTATTTTTGTCGAGTGGAGAGTATAGTCGAGTAGTGACTAAATGCGTCCAAAAACTATAATTTAAATAGAGTGGGTTAGTCAGTTCTTTAGTAGATTCAATCCATTTCTTTCTATTTATCAGGGAGTAAGGACCCCTCCACGCGTCCCTGCGTACTGACATGCGCAAACCCGCCGTTTTAGCAGAGTTCATTTGTAGACGCGCGGAAATGTCGATGGAATTGGAGCGAAGATGCAACTCTAAAATGTTTTTTTTTTTTTAGGTTTCAGAGCCGGCAACCCGGGCATTTATTTATTTTTCATTTATTTACAAAGTTTTATTTTATCCATCTCACTAGACATAGTCTGTTCCGAGGTAGGTAAATAACATTTTATATTTATTAAAAAGGATATGAATCAGAGTAGATATAATATTATAAAAAGATAAAAAGTAGTATAAAAAGATAAAAAATGATGTCATAATAAAAATGATAAAAAAAGAAGTATAAAAAGATAAAAAAATAATGTGAAATTATATGCCTATATGCACTTTGCCTATTCCTATGCCTACTACGCTTATATGATAAAGAAATATATATGAAAGATAAAAAATAAAAACTATGAAAATATATAGGTACCTATAAGTACATACATGAACATTCATACATGTACATTTTCTTTTCCATATGTCTAAATATGTATATATATATATTTATACAAACACACATATATACTTATACACACATACACATACAAATGCATACACACATACATGCATACATACATATATACACACACAAACATGCATACGTACATAATGTTGTTATATTAAATATTTACGTATAAATTTTGTTTTTGTTTTTGTTTTTGTAAGTTGACATATTTTTGTAAAAAAATTATACATTAAAATAAGAAAATGTAAATACCGTGGGTAATAGTTAATATTGTATGCTGTATTACATTAATTTATTACATTACAACACAGGTACATGATAGTTAATATTATATACAATACACTGCATATTTTGATATTATATAATTTCGTAGAAAATTATATGAAATGAATCTATAAAATGTACTCGTATTAGTTATTTAGGATATTCCGAATGTCCTTTCTTTCCTTTTCAGTCAACCATATAACAAATCTTTTGAACAGCCAGTCCAATTTATTTGGGGTAACGTAAGTTTTTGTTTGTGTTAGGAAGGTATTGAAAATGTGTGGAGCCAGGTACGATTCATGTTTTTTTGCGAAAGTTGATTTAATATAGGGAACCTGAAAGTGATTATTTACTTTTGATCTTGTATTTTGCGAGTGAGGTATGTGGTGGGGTGATGTTTTTATACAGTTTTTATAGATGATTTTTTTAATGAATAGTTTATTTAGTCTAGTAATTTGTTTTGAATCATTAGCTGTTCTGTCGGATGTTGGTAAGGTTTTTTAAACATAATTCTAATTATTGCTTTATGATTTATTTTAAGAGGATTCAGATAAGTATCTGCTGCTCCTCCCCATACTGATATACCATACGTTAGAATACTTTGACAAAGTGCGAAATATACATTTTTTAATTGATTTAAGGACATGATGTTTCGTATAGTTTTGATGATGTATGATAGTTTCCTTATTCTTTTTGTAAGTAAATTAATATGGAGATCCCATTTTAGTTTATGGTCAACAGTTAATCCTAGGTATTTAATATTATTCGCGTGATCAATTTTGTCACAAGTACAGCATGTGTTATTTGAGATAGTATTGGTGCAGGGGTGAAGATGAAGTTGTGGATGGCAGTGTGGTTGACCAGCCTTTGTTTTGCTGAAAGTTAGGTATTTTGTTTTTGAAATGTTGAGTGTTAGTAGATTATTTTGTAGGCATTTATTTACTTCAATCATCCCTGCTTCTGTGTTTTTGAAAACCTTTTCCCATGATTGCGCCTTGAACAAAATTGCTGTGTCATCTGCATAACTGATATTACTTTGTAGTCTATTCTACCTAAGTTTATCTCAGTTAGACTATTTATGTAGATGAGAAATAGTATGGGACCCAAGACGCTGCCTTGCGGTACTCCATACTTGATATCTAATTTGTCACTGCTGTGTTTGTTTATTTTTACTATTTGTTGTCTATTTTCAATGTAACTGAGGAACCACTTTAGCGGTGGACCGGTTATGCCAATATTTGGTGTAGTAAGTTAGGGAACGTACCCATAATACGTGACACGTTTAGGGGGGGGGGGGGTCTTCAAAATGTCACGCTCCATACAAATGAGCGGCGGGTTGCTTAGGATTTTGGTCACCGGGGGGGGGGGGGGGGTTAAAAATTGCAAAAAGTTGGTCACGTAGTATGGGTACGTTCCCTTATGTGAAATGGTGTCAAATGCTTTCGCTAGGTCTAAGAACACTCCTATCACATATGCTCCGCCGTCAATGCTTTTCACTATGTAGTTGGTTAATTCTGATAAAGCGTCTTCTGTACCCATTTTAGCACGAAATCCAAATTGGTGGGTTGAGAGCAGATTGTGTTTTTCAATGTACGCAAGTAATCTTTTTTTCATAGCTTTTTCTAGTAGTTTGGATATTGAATTTAGCAAAGTGATTGGTCTGTAATTAAGTATCAAGGTTTTGTCTCCCGATTTATGTATTGGAGTAATACATCCTATTTTTAAGTGATCAGGGACAATTCCGAGCCTAAAACTTTGGTTGAAAATGTGTTGAAGTGGTATAAGTATGTATTCTCGGAGATTTATTAGTATTTGATTGGAAAGGTTATCCGGTCCCGTAGCGCAATTTGGTTTGAGAGATTTAATGAGATCCGAGATATCCCTTGTTTTTACTTTGTAAGCCTAAAATGAGTGATTTGGTCGTATGGCAGAGCATAGTTTGCAGCACAGTTTATGCTGCATTAAAATAAGCATTAAAATCAGTTAAATTAGCGTATTTACTTTAATGCGCCGCAGTCTGTTCATCTTCAAATGCGCCACTTAGTAATGTACTCTCTACTTGATTGTAATGCGCCGTAATGCGAACGATTTTCGGCGAGTCATAAGTCATA
Organism: Limnephilus marmoratus; assembly: GCA_917880885.1. Lineage (NCBI taxonomy): Eukaryota > Metazoa > Arthropoda > Insecta > Trichoptera > Limnephilidae > Limnephilus > Limnephilus marmoratus. The sequence goes on along the minus strand of OU862917.1, from coordinate 25,010,552 downwards.
AGTCAGTCCATTCATCCAAGTACCAAGTCCAAGTCAATCCAAGTCCCAGCCATTGCGCTAAGCGGTAACTTACAAGAAACTTGTCTTGAATTAGCAATCGGGTTTTGAACATAAAATGATTTTATTTGAAAATAAAAAGAAAAACGTTGTTTTAAACATTCACATATTTAAAAATATGTATATATATTTTTTTTTTACATGAGCTCCACACAGGAGGCCCTGAGGAAAACAATTTCCCTCAGGGCCTATGTCATCTTTGGGGATGCTGTGTGGAGGGTTTTTTTAAGGAAAGGAAGGAGAGGAGAGTTCTGGGAAGGAAAAGGGTTTAAGGGGTGGGTAGGAATCTGGGGTTCAGTGTGTCTTAGTCATCCGCCTCCAAGACCTAGACAAACCTCACCCCATGAACCCGGGCACCCCTGCTAAATCACCAAACGTAGCGAACCACTTGGGGTGACCTATGGCAGAGGTGTTGGTTATCCAATAAAGATTCCCGGGGCGGCGGTACCCATTCCCGCCTCCCAAATTGTATATATAGACATGATTAAAAACCATATTTCAATTACTTTCTAACTTACCTGTTATTTTCGTATATTTTAAAATAAAACCACAAAGAGGGAATTTGCAATTATTAAAAAATGAAATTATTACAGTTTTATATTATATATTTTTTACTCACAAAGAATTTAAATAACCTTCGGATATCCACGGAAAATTTGTTCAAATTAGGGTGATTGTAGATAATTTAGGCATAACAACAAAATCAGTATCCTAATAACAAACTGATCAGCAGATACTGCCTTCAAATCTAAACTCAGGCAATATTCTCGTAAGCGCTACCGTGTTCAACATTCAATCCCAGGCAGCTTTAGATCATTGTTTCAGTCACGAGAAACATAGTTCAGCGAGCATCATTACCGACAACCTTTATTTTCCACGATTTTTCCGTTAGAGCCTTAATGTATTATTTTTCTATGAAATAAAACCAGTATGTCAGTTTTGTTATCACAATCGGATTTTGTACCAGTTAATCTACATATTCAGAGTTGCAATCTTCCCAGAACACGGAATAAAAACATTATAGCAAATGCTAGGGTTTTAAGGACGGTAAAAATAGAATTTTCTTTGGGAAATGTTTAAAAAACCAGGTGCAGAGAAATAGATATACAAATGATTATAATAATATTTTCTCGTTGGTTGTTACAATATATACCATACATAGAAATAATTGGAAATGAAGTTTTTTTGTAATTACATAATTATTATAACGACTGCTAGCGGGACAAATTGAAACTAGTGGTAATATTTAATCGAGGAATATTTTAAGAGTTTAAAAAAAGAGAAAAGAAGAGTTTCGGATATAAATGGTGTAAAGAAAGAAAATTCCACCTTGAAAAATAGTACAATTATTTCATTTACTTTTAATTTAAAACAAAAAAAAAACATTTTTCTCATTAGCTCCACAAAAAAATCACTCAGGGCCAATGCTATCTTTGTGAACGCTGTTTGGAAAGTCTTTTTGGGAAATGAAGGGGAGGAAGTTCTAGGAAGGAAAAGGGTATGAGGGGCGGGTAGGAATCCGGGGGTCAATGTGTCCAGGAGTGACGGATGTATAAATTCAGTCAGGACTACCTCAACCAGTCTTTCCCGATCCGGCCCGCCACGTAGTAGGTAGGCAAAGGCATTCGCCGTCAAGACAAAACCTCACCCCACGAACCCGGGCACCTCTGCTAAGCACCAAACATAGCGAACCACTTGGGGAGACCTTTGGCAGGGGTGTTGGTTATCCAATAAATGGTTTCCGGGGCGGAGGTACCTATACCCGCCTCCCCAATATTCTAGACCAATTCAAGGGTATCATATATTCCTTTGAGCGCTTGTCCAAAATCAGTATTTTTTTAAAAGAATTTATTATAGATATAATGTACATTTGAGACTTTTTTTTATTCGCTTCCGGTTGCAAACAAGCCCTTGTCATTCACAAGCGTTTTAAAATTAAATTTAAAATTATTGTACCAGTCCAAAAGTAATTCGATATTTTAAGGTGGGGTAGTGCGTGGCGATTTAGAGGGGAGAGGGCGGTAGGAGTCAAAATAAGGAAACATGATAAATAAAGGCGATTTTAAAATTTTTGATTTATTTTTAATTAAAAATAAGTAACAAATGTATATATGGTATAATAATACTAAAAAAACAAAATATTTAACAATTGTCACTAGTGTCCAAGATAGATAAAAAATTACTTCTAGCAGGTTTACTATTGCAAAGCAATAAACTGTTCGACGATATACACATTACACACTGGATGAAGATCCGTTGGCTCTGGGTGAGTTTACCTTAAACCGCAGGTTAAGCCTGCACCGTTTCCGTATTTTACACTGCGGGTTGGGTTTAAACTGCAACCGGAGTGCAGCGAACAACGGTTATACGGGGTACGTTTGAAAGCAAGAAGGGAAGTAGGGTGAAGGGTGCAGCGGTAGACCGTTGATCTGTCTCTAGCAGAGATGTGCTTAGCGCGAAAGTAAAACAAACCAACACGTAATAATGTTATTTCGAATGCAAATGATGTCGTCCTATTTAGAAGTTTGCCAATTTCATATAAACCAGGTTTGTTTGTGGTATAAAGTGTAGGATCCAAGGAGTTACCCGTCGTTTAGCTTCGTGCTTAAGAGGGTATAACCAGAGAAAACCGGAAATATGTCAGGTTTAAATATAATTTTAGACGTATTGACTATTTTCCACAAAAAATTATAAAATGATTTTGAAAGAATGTTTTTTTATCTAGAAAACGTAAGTTTTAAATTTTGATAATATTATTTTTATTTTTAGTATAATAAGGTTATACCATAGGTCGTAAAAAATCGAAAAAACGAAAAATCTTATTTTACAAGACATATTTCATACCATTGAATCATACATTATTGTAAATCAATACGTTATCTAGTAAACGCATGTTTCAAAATTTGAATTTTAGTTCAAATAAAATGATTATAAAATATATCCGAACACTTATTTATGATGAAAATTTCTCAATGTCTATCTATTTATGGTCTTACAAATTAATATATTTAAGATTTTTTTTACATTATTATTTTGCTTAGACGTTATTGAAAAATAATAAATACTTATGATCAAAAAATAATTACAAAAAGTACATAATTTTAATAATTTTTTTTATTTTTATTTTATTTTTTTTATTGTGTATTTTATTTAGATATATAATATGTATCGTCACGCCTTTCAGCATTTCTGGATGTAGGTATAAATTAAAGCAAATTTGGAACGAAATAAAATCGATATTGAGTTATAATTTTTAAAAGCTGGTACGGAGAATAATTAATCTTTCTCATTGGAACCTTCGCCCTGTACGATCGTAAGAACATCTTTCGACGAAATATGGATTTTCGGCCGCTGGCTGGTTAAATGCCCTTAAAGATAATAGGTTTACTAATAAACACGTTTTCAATTTTACGCTGATCCATTAATGTTGGGTGAATGGTTATTTATCAGTTTTTTTAAATTTAAATATGTTTATTTGTCCTACACTAGTTTATAATATGTCCTACATCGGTTTAATTATAATAACTAAATGGTTGATTGGCTTGGGTAGGGTAGAGTCTGAAAAACTATTAAATAATGAAGGTAACTTAAAATTTTACATGGCTACCTATAAATGGCACTTTTAGCAAAAACTTAGTGAACACTTCATTTAAAAAAAAAACCAACAGCATTTTTGACATTTTCACGAGCAATTGGTACCTCAGAACAGGCAATCTACCTAGCTAGGAAGTAATATCGACCTACAAGACATAATAACACGTGTACACGTTTTTAAATATTTTCAATTATTATGCAATAATGTTTTTGCTATACAAGTATCGAATGTAATGTAATAAATAAAAGGATAAAATAAATAATAAAGGACATCCTTTAGTGCGAATAATATTAACAGATTTAAATCATAAAACATTGTTAATTTGGTGAGTCGATCATTAGTAGTGTCTTGTATACCCAATTTAACTAAGTAACTGACTACGGTGCAATTCCTTAGAAGGAGAAAGCAGAGAGGGTGGAACGCCATTCGGTACTATATTGATCTGAAATTGATTTACTTGATCGTGCCATGTCTTTCGGTAGCCTCCCCGACATCCTACTCTATCCACTTGAGTATGTATTCTTATATATTTTCCTGACACTCATTTCTCGTGCATCCGCTCTACACGTCCAAACCGCCTAAGCGACCGTAGCATAAACATTACGCTTACATTGGCCATGCATTATTTTCGGGCTTCATTTATAACGCGGATGAGTAGGTACTCGGTTTTATACATAATATATTACCCATATACGCCTCAGGTATTTCATGTCTACCGGGTTTAGTTTACATTCGTCCACCCTGGCTACAGCCGTGCCTGATAACTATACATTAGGGTTGGTATAAAAACTCTGAACACAGTGAAATTATACGTAATACATTTTTTTAAAGTGAATACCGCACAAGTGTCCCAAATGCTCCCGTCTGAGCGAGTGAGATTATGACATCCCCAGGTGGGGTACGATTTGAGGCTAAAGGTAGTGGGGAGGGGAAGGAGATGTGGAAGAGGAAGATGGGGAGTTACCTGGCTATTCAGATCTAGTCCCCAAACATGACTAAGGCTATTTCAAGCAACGTTGCAATTCTGAACGTTGGTCTTAGGGCTCCAGGGCTATTCTGAGAATATCTTTTACTCCGTAACGTGCAGCAAATATACTACATATTATTTTAAACTATCTGGGGTACCCGGCTTTGCTCAGGAAGTTGATATGAGATTGAAGTGTCGTTGAATATAACCGATTAGAATATAACTAGAACCGTTATTTGACGATTGAAATAACGGTTCTAGCGTTATATACTCCTACCTATGGGTAGCCCCATGCAACAACATTCGAGAGTGTTCAGGAATGTTCCACAATGATGTTCCACAACGATGTTCCACAATGATGTACCACAATGATGTTCGCGATTCCCTATTCTCAAACGTTCTACAATATTCCAGAATGTTCCGGGTTGTTCTGGAAAGTCGTGGAATGCTCTCGAATACTCTCGAATATTCTGGACTGTTCTAGAAATTTCTAGAAGGCGAAACTTTAAGCCCTCATATCTTCAATAGCATGCCCTCAACGTAAAAACAGAAAACTTCTTCATGGACGGGGGATAGAGGGCTACTACACCATTTTTTATGTAAAATTTGTAAATACACAATTTATACAGCAATTATATGTATAAAACTGATTACTGTGAACTATATATAATAATTCAAAAATATACTAATAATAACTTATCTTTTCCAATATTCTTTAACTTCTTCACCTTATTCTTGTAATCCAATATAACTACATAAACTCTCTTACTGTAGAAGAATTTGTGTGCATAGTATCAATTAGTGAAAAATTTCAACCTTTACTAATGAATGTATATCCACAAACTGTAAACTTCACCCGCCATAACACTGGGTCATCCCTAGCATGGAGGGTGAAATATCACAAAAAAACTATATGTACTTTCGATAATTCATGTATTAAATAAATAAATAATAAATAAATAAATAAATACTATTTTATGGCATCTGCAACTTTAAAAACTTTCTCTTTTATTGTAATGTATTATTTTTACAAAAATGTATCTTTATACTTTCCATTCACGTGATGTTTACTATTTCAAGTTCATCTTTTTTATTTAAAACTTTGTCTCTGTATTATAAACTTATATGTAAAAGGCCATCAGGGCGTTGAAACATTAATAAATAAATTTAAAAAATAAATATAACTCCCTTGATCGTACCGGGACTCGTTTCTCAGTTTAAGCGGGTCGCACACTTTTGTACACTTTATTTTATAATATTTATTGATAAATTAATTGTAAAATAACACAAATTAATCAAACAAAACTTATTTGCACACGCCGGGTTTTGAACTTCGGCTTGCTAGTCGAGAGCTTTACCCTTCGACCGTCTAGTATTTTTCAATATAGGTAATGAGCCTATTAACTCGTACCAAATTTATTTGCATTCAGAACTCCCCGGAAGGGGGAATATTCATTACAAATACAGTAGAAAAAATGACGATAAGGAAGGAAAATTATTTAATGATGAAAACTCAAATAAAACTGTAGTTAGTAATACTAAATAACAACCACACTTAAACTGTAATGGGCACTTATTGAAAGCTAGCAGCGTCTGCCTGTTAAACCGTATATGGCGACAAAGAAAGAAAAATCCACCGACCACAGAAAAGTTCCGATGCCCCGCAGCATTGGCTTCAATTTCACGATACCACTCAGTGCCACGCGGCCTTAGCCAATACGAGAAGAGAATAATGATAATAAACAAATAGACAAAACAACCAGCAGCCCTTACCGGCCCACGGTGCAACAACAACCCACAAACAAGTAGTGTACGGAACGTGGGCTCACTGCGCCGGCGGCCACGGTACGTGAATGCAATATCGGAGCAGGTATCGCGCAAGGTGCATATCAACTGCACTTGGGCTGTTTGCTTTGCGAGGACTACGTGAATTAGGATAAACGTGATTTATTGATATGTCGGGAGAGCAATACGCCCACGTTGAATGTTGATAGACATACTGTGTGGTAGATTGTGTAAATACACGTACTTAGACCTACTAACTACATGCAGACCGCAACTCCGCAGAGAGGAATACATTTGCCTTGGAAGGGTTAACTAATTTCATTAGTTATCGATAATTAATAAAATTAATTTGATCATTCGACATATTGCGGTGAAACTTCAGTAAACTGAAGATTAATGCCAATAGCCTTGCTATTTCCTTATACCCTCCACACAGCATCCCAGATGACATAGGCCCTGAGGGAAATTATTTTCCTCAAGGCCTCCTGTGTGGAGTTAATGTAAAAAATAATAAAAAATTCGAGAAGAAAAAAACCAACAGATAAATCACTAATCTATATTTTTAGATTAGATTAGATCTATATTTCTAGTTCTGGTTTGAATCTTGCAATCATATATAAAGCCAAAAAAATTTGCGCTTAGAAAATGAAGATAATGTTGGTGGTTCTTATTCGAAGTATGACACAGTTAAAAATGATTGAATACAGACGCATTAGCTCAGTGGTTTAGAGCTGTACCCGGAAAATCGAAGGTCCTAGGTCGAGTCAGAGGTGCCAATATCTTTCTCTGATTTTTCTGTCTCCAGATTTTTGATTGAGTTTCGCTAATATTGTCTGAATTTAATTAAAAAATACTAATCGCTCTCCAAACCAATATCCTCTTTTCTATGATTATTCTAACTCCTCGTGATTTAACGTTCCAACTCTTCTACTCTACTCCAACATTCAAAATTATTTTGAAACATGCTCATTTAAAATATGTTCATTTAAAATACTCGTAAACGATCGCCTTTCCTTTCCCCAGCTATTCAAACGCTTGCAAATAAAATACATTAAACATAGAGATGAAAGCCATATTGTTAAATTGCTTCCAAAAACCACTTTATTTAAAAAATCAATGAGTTTATCATTATCATTAATACATTCACTGTACGTGCTTAACATTAGCAGTTTTCCAAAAGTTTTAAAGAAACCCAAAGAGGAATACACAAGCCAAAAATGTGTATAATCTTAGTGTACCTCATATCACCACGAATGTATTTAATAGGCATACAAATCGCTTGGCGAACGAAATCTAGAGACGGTCGATTTTAACACAAAGGTGGCATTTATTTATATCGTAAATCAATTTAAAATAAAAAAATTTTAACAAGTGAAACTGTAAGAGATAAATTTAGCAATAATATTATGCTTTTTAGAAGATGATTTTATAAGTAGTACATATTATATTTCTAAGGATTTTTTTTTAGTAGTTGACGCTTATATTTATAAAAAAGTAAATAACAATTTTATTTTAATTCCACTCAAGCGAAACGAAAGGAAAAACTTCGATTCATCCAAAGCACTTCGTAAATCGATTCGTAGTAAAATTTAATCTAAAATCGTGATTTCACATTAAGTTAAACTACTAAAACCTCTAAATGATTGATTGAACCTTACCTTATCTCTCAGCATGTCCCGGACCCTGGTGGAGTGCGCCCTGGACCTATGCAGCTCCAGCTGAAGGGTCAAGCAGCGCTCCTGCCAGTTGGGCGGGGGCTCGCCCCCTGGCTCCCCCGCCCCTGCAACCCCCAGAGACGTAGCACCCAGCAAGCCCTGGGACGGCCTGAAAGAAATACCATTGATTGTGATCGGATTGATCGAAAATTACCTTCGACTGCACCTGTCCTCTAGCCCAAAGAACACGGAACATTCTGCATGGAATATATTTATGTTTTGCTGTGGGGGGACAGTCGGGGATGATCAAAGAAAATCCAAAATATACATTTCTTTAATTTTAAAGAAAAACAAACCCGAGTTACGAAAAACCCGATAATATTTGAAAACCTCCTACTACCAATTTATTTATTTATTTATTTATATAAACGCCATAGCATGGCTTTTACATTGAAGTGAGTACATGGTATTATTTGTTTGTTTATTTGTTTATTTGTTTATTAGGAACATACACAGTACATAAGTTTACAAGTTATAAGGAATGTTAAATAAAGTAATTACATGCTTTAGTACCTATTACGTAAGTCCGTATAATATCTGGGATAATACGCCTGGGATTTGAACAGTTCTTAAAACTTAACTGATGAATGAAAGAGAAGAATAATATAAAGGAAAATTGTATACAAAGATAAAAGAGATTTTTTTTTTTTTTTAGAACAAGAATTACATGCTAACAAATTGTAATTAGTTTAGTGAAAAGATGAGTATTTTTATAGCAATAAAAAATACATGCTCATGAGTAGTAATTAAAGTTTAATGAAAATATAAGTGTAAATAAGAAGTTTTAAAATTAATTATATCACGCCAACAAATTTAGTAAATTAGTTTTGTATGTTTGCAGGGAGTTGTGGAAAATGTCTAAGTGTAATAATTTTTCATAGTGTGTATAAGATGTGATTGCGCGAGAGATTGGTGAGTTTTGTGCTGCATTAGTATTATTGTATCCTATGTGAAAAAGTGAAGTGTGCCTGGTACGCCTCATTGGAACATTTAAACCAATGACAGATAGCAATTCGGGACTATCTATTTTATTATTAAGCAGGTTATGTAGAAATATCAGATCTGACAGTGTGCGTCTTTTTTGTAAAGATAACATATTATTTGAAGTTTTGTTGTATTTCTTGAGTAAATATTTCGAAAATTTATTCTGTATACTCTCTATTAAGTCTATGTATACCTTATATTGAGGATTCCATATGGTGGAAGCATACTCCAGTGGACTTCTGACCAATGAACAGAATAATATTTCCAGAGTCTTAGCACTTTTAAAAACTTTACATACTCTTAATAGAAAACCTAGCATCTTATAAGATTTTGATATAATGTATTCGATGTGCTTATCAAATATTAGTTTGCTATCCAAGTGAACACCTAGATCTTTACATGTAGACAAATATTTTAGAGGTTTGTTATTCAAGTTGTAAGGATAGGTTATTTTATTTTTATTTCTAGTAAACGTAATCGAGTGACACTTGGATATATTTAAGGACAATAAGTTTGATTCACAGTATGTGCACAAATGATCAAGATCTCTTTGTAATTCGATGCAATCGGATAACGACTGAATAGGTTTAAAAATTTTCATGTCGTCCGCATACAATATAAAGTAACTATTTGGGAAGCATACAAGAATGTCATTTATATAAATATTGAATAGGAGTGGTCCGAGATGCGACCCCTGGGGCACACCTGAGACGATTTCTATTAAGCAAGATGCGAAACCA